>CM057834.1:48308743-49789340 GCA_030068075.1 Paguma larvata | reverse complement strand
ATTGTATTTTTTTAAAAAATATTCATTGAGAGAGAGAGAGCGAGCATGGGAGAGGGAGGGCACAGAGAGAGAAGGAGAGGATACCAAGTAGGCTCCGCACTGTCAGCTCAAAGCCTGACATGGGGCTCAAACTCACAGACCATGAGATCATGACCCGAGCTGACATCGATAGCTGGAGGTTGAACCAATTGAACCACCCAGGCGCCTCATCCACATTTTTAAACAGGAATTTAAATAAAAACTTAAAAAAAAAATCCAATGAGATAAGAGTAAAAGCTAAACAAACAAATAAATACGGCCTGTGCTTTAGACTTCCAGCTTGTTTTGGGGCCTTCCTATTGTCTTTGTAAACAGTGACATGTGTGAAAGAGTGAATGTCAGGGGACTGTTTAAACACCCTGTCTGGGTTTCTTTTCCTTTCTGATGGGCAACAGAGAAAATTACTTTCTGTTGCTAGCAGTTGAGGTTTCGCGGTTGCCCCCCCTCCCATAAACCAATAATTTTTTTTGTTAGATTGCATAATTTATAGTATCAGTTTTGAATGCATAATGTAATACTGTATACTGAAGGATAGTCTTTCTCCAAATAGGTTACCGAAAATGAAATAAATACCTAGATTAAATTTCCATACTAGGAGAGGGAAATGAAATAATTTGCTGAGTTGCAAAAATACGTAATAGACATTGTGGAGATAATCTCAATTCTAAAAAATTACCTCATTGTTCTGGTCACGTCAGATGGTTTCATTCTAAAAGCAATTCCTAAGAAAAATATTGCTCTAATTGTGGAACAAAAATAAGTATTTTTAAATAAAATGAGTTGAAAAATGATCTCTATCTAAATATTAATAAAAGAGGCCAAATTGGTTTATAACTTACGGTGTAATATAAAAAAAGGGGCTGTTTTATTTTAGCGTCTGCTTTTGTGAATGAAGGTGCTGCAGAACCTTTAAAGTACGAGGTAAGAGCTGGAAAAATTTTGCTGATCGTTAGATTAATTCCTAAATTTTATTATAAGAAAAAAAATTACTATAGAATTACTTATATTTCTAGGAATGTGTTGGTATTTCTAGAGATTTATTTGTAGATTTTCTGCAGCTGTAAGAAATAGAATTCATATTAAGAGTCATCTACTAAAATAACTAGATATTTTTTTCCAAATGACCATCTGCTCCTTTCTCATGTCTACTATAAATTAATAACATTATTTAGTATTTATTCTTTTGCTATTATTATCATATTTTTCATGGATCCAAACCCCTTATTTTACTAAGCTTTTGTCTTCCCAAGAAACTATCAAACTTCAACTGTGGAACTGGTACTAGATCCTACAGGAATCCCGAATAGAATTCTAATTTTCTCTGGGCATTGCGCACCATTTGTTGTTTATTCCTCTGAAATGGTTTCATTTTCATTATGATATTAGGATTAAGCTCATCAGGACATGTGTTATCTCCTTCAGCGGGACCTTACTGTTTCCTCGTTAGAAAGGAGGAAGACAGGAGTAGGGAGACACGGGAAGATTAATTCAAGCATAGACACTTGTAAAATTACAGAATGGGTTAATGACTTTGATGCTTTTATTTTTATTGTTTTTTTGTTTTTTATTTACTTTGAGAGAGAGAGAGAGAGAGAGAGGAGAGGAGAGAGAAAACACAAGCAGGGGAGGGGCAGAGAGAGAAGGAGACACAGAATCTCAAGCAGACTCCGTGCTGTCAGTGCAGAGCCTGATGCAGGGCTTGATCTCACCAACCATAATATCGCGACCTGAGCTGAAACCAGGTGTGGATGCTTAAGTGACTGAGCCACCCACGTGCCCCATGACTTTGGTGCTTTTAAAATAAGCATACATCAAAATCAGTAGGGAAATCTGATTTGTAAAAGTAACAAGTTTTGATGATGTATATTAACGAATTGCTCCATAAAATCCTTCTTTTTAGAGCCACTTATGATCTTTTCAGCTGTTTTTAATACATATATATTTCTACTTCTAAAATGTACTTTCCACACAATAAATGTTTTAATACCTCCATTTGGTTAGGAGATGCTCTTAAACATACAGAACAATTTTGCCTAGATTGTTTATTACTGTGACTTGTAAAAACTGTAAATCAAAAATTATTTGGTAGTTTAACATTTCCCCCTATTTTGAAGTACTGAGGAAATAACATAACATCCTCATAATATAATTAATACCCTTTAGATGGAATTCTAGGGACAAAATTAAATGCTGAATTTATTTAACTTTTTTACTCTCTTCCTAAATGTCAGGCTGATTTACAAAAGCTTAGTAATTTTGCTGATGTTTGTCCGTGACTATAAATTCACTACATTCTAATTTAGAGATTCTTTGCTAACGTGATTAAAATATTTCCTAATTTGTTCTCCTAATCTTCTTTGGGTTGTGCACAAAATAAAAAGACTACAGACCTAAGCCAGAGAAATCATACGTAACCTTGATAAGCTTCGTAATGCTAATGTTGTTTTGATAGAGAGAACCACACGTAATGCAAATAGCAGCCTCCACTCTCCAGTACAGGTGTGTAATAAGCGCATATAATTAAGCCAAAGATACATAATGGTTTGTTGTTGGATACGCATTTACAACAGCTGACTACGCTCTTAATGTGTGGTTCATGAGTTAGGTAATTTTCTTATGTCTCCACTCCTTGAACAGAATATTCCTCATGGACTCATATACAAAAATGATTCTGTGCCTTTTACACAGTAGATTCCCACTGCTGCCTGTAATTTAGCGTCTTTGCCATATCAGCGTTACCTAAAGATGATTAAAAAGAGCATGTAAATTCACAAACAAGTCATTTTATTCTTCAACTTAAATAATTAGAAATGCGCCCCAAAAGGAAAGTTATCAAAATGTAAGCCTTTCGACATGGTTTCCATCTTAGTGAAATATATCAACCGTGCATTTAATCACTGTTATGCATAAAATATGGTTTATAGTCCTGCTCTATATATCACATAAACTTCTTTGTGTATTATGAATCTGAGTCCTTTAAAGGGCATAAAGCAAATATGAAACACTAGTAAGGGTTTTTAAAAACCAGTGCAGACACAGGCAACAGTGCATCACCTACCTCCTTGAGGTTGTTTCTAATTCCATACTTCCATCGAGTTTTTTTTATAACGCAAAACACATATGCACATATATTTATATGGTCTTCAGGTTTTGAACTGGGCAAGCTAAAAGTAAGAATGATGATCCTATACTAATAGTGCATGAATTTCTTGATTTAAATGCTTTTAATCCTTTTTCTCCTTTCCTTGATGATACTGTAAAACACACTGTAAAAAAACTCTTATCATACATGCACAACCAAGAGGAAGCCTAGTGCTTTTGTACCAGAGAGGGTCAAAAGAGTCTATCTACTAAGATTGATAATGTGGAGAAAAATAGATAATGTAAATTTGTTTTTTATTTTATAAAAGGTGATATCTTATACACATATTGAACTATAGTGTGAGGTAAAAATGGTCAGGATATTATCTGAGCTCAATAGCATTTTCCCATAAATTACTGTGTAGGTACCATTAATCACTGTATTCAAGGGCTATGCTTTGCCTGCTTATTCAGCTGGTTCTGATTTGCACATCATTCGAAGAATGCAAAAAAAAAAAAAAGAAAAAAAACACGAGAAAAGTTCTACTTTCTGCATTAGCTATACAGCTCATCCCCCCTCCAGCCATATCCCGGACAGGAAGTAAATGATCGACCTGATCCTTTGTTGACTTATTTTCCCTCACCTTTGGGTGACTTTTAGAGCCTCATTTACAATTAATTTTAGGCAAAAACTTTAACTGAGTCTTTAGCATGACTTTAAGGAACAGAACTCAGTCTCAACATCTAGTTATTCCTGCTGCTGTTGTTATTTTGGTCCCTTATGAAACAAACTAGTCATTTCCTCTCTTCTTGAGTATGTGTGATTGTATGTATGACTGTGTCATCAGTGTGTGTGTGTGTGTGGTGTGCGAAGGGGGCAGTATGTCCTCCACCTATATATTTGGTTAATAAAAAGGCATGGGTGTTAAGTTTCTTTTTTCAAAAACAGAAATTGCTAAAAGGGAACTCTCTTACTTTTCCATCACCACGTAAAACTCACCTGTTTCTAAGCTCCCCCCACCACTTTCGAAGACCATTGAACTCAGCTGGGTTCTGGTTCTCCTTTTCCCCCCTTCTCTCAGAGGCTGGTGACTGTTACTGTCAGAGTCTCATTCTCTTTCTCCCCCGAAATTGCATTTTTAATCTCTCTTACTAAAGGACTCTTTCCATCAGCACTGGGGCATATTTTCCCTATGGCTTACTGTCAGTAACTTATCAGCTAACTCTGATTTACTTTGAATCCCTATCTTGCCACCAGCTTCTCTCATAAATGGCTTCCTCATTCTACCAAGTCTACTTTGGGTGCAATTTTTTTCATTAATGTGGAAAACTCCAAGAATGACTGAGCAAGGGATCTGATGATGCAATATTTAAACTCTGACTTTATTCTGCATAATCTGGGCAAAGAAATGACCTCTGACAGAGAAAGACAAATACCGCATGATTTCAGTTATATGTGGACTTTAAGAAACAAGGCAAATGAGCAAAGGCAGGAGGGAAAGAGAGACAGGCAAATCAAGCAACAGACTCTTAACTCTAGAGAACGAACCGACGGTTACCAGATGAGAGGTTGGTGGGCGGATGGGTTAAGTAGGTGTTAGAGACTAAGGAGTGCGCTCGTGATGAGCACCTGTTTATGGAAGTGTTGAATCACTATTTTGTACACCTGAAACTAATTACATTGTATGCAAACCAACTGGAATTTAAATAAAGCCTTTAAAAAAAGAAATGAGCACTGAAAATTAGGGTGATAGTGTTATATGCTGCCAAGCAACAAGAAGTTCATAGACACAAGGTTTTGTCCTTGGCAGAGGCCCATTCATTTTGTGATTCTTGAAGGAGAGACTGGAAGCTTTCTGAAAGTTTCTAAAAGTGGCCAAGAATGTAAACTTCATTTCAGTTTAAAATCAATAAACATAAATACCGATAGAGAATGAAGACTGATACCAAAATAAAAATATTTCTAATATAAGCTCACTGTATAAAGACCAGAAAATAGAGATTAAGAAAAAAAAGTTAACATGATCTGTCTTTCAGCAATTCATCACTATGGTTAACTACATTTAACTTTGAAAACCACGGTTATAAGGTTTAGTTATGTGCACATGCAAATAGAAAAAAGTAATGGCATTGTATGTTGCAAATGTTTTAGACCTTGCTTATTGAGTGGGTAACTAATATATTTGAAATATTTTTCCACATTAAACATCCATTTTTTTCTTTTTCATAACTTGTATTATGCTAATATATTTAAATATGGGATAATATTGTCCGTAGAAAAACACACATTATCCAGTTTTAACAAGCGTTAATACTTTGTTATATTAGCTTTAGATTGCTTCAGAATGACATGGGACAGATATGATTGAAGGCACTTATTTCACTTTCTCTGATTTTTTAACCTCCCTTACTTCTTTGAAGTGCAGATTTTCCATTCATGTATTATTTTTTTACTGTCCATAAACATAAATCTAGCTTTGTGTATTTCTTAAACATACACAATTGACTCTAGTTGTATGTATCTTTTTATACTTATCACTTTTCTTGTTAATCACATTTTGATATCTGTATTAATGTATGTGGATTTCATCCATTTTACCTGATTTAGAGTTTTTAACTATGTAAATAATACATAGGTTCTACAACATCATTTTAATTGACAGCAGAGTAAAATATATTTTAACATACCACTTAAACCATTCCACTATGATTGAACATTTAGATTTTATACAAATTTGTGTAATACTATATAACGCTTCTAAGAATATTCTTGTAGCTATACCTTTTGTTACATCTTTCATTGCTTTCCCAAGACAGATTTCCAAAAGAGTTATCGTTGGGCCAAAAGATACGCGTATCTTAAATTTCTCTCTCTCTCTCTCTCTTTCCGGAGGAATATATAATTCTTATATCTTTACTTTTACACTTTTACAACAATGAATAAGAATGTATTTTCTTTTCTAGTTTGATGTATGAAAAATACTATTTCGATTTTCATTTATTAAGATATAACTTGTAACTTTGTAATCAATCACTTGTATTTTTTTTTTTTTTGGTAACTTCTTTGTGTATATCCTTTGTCCATTTTTCTATGGGGTGCGGATCTGTTTTTCCTCCCCGTATATTAAGATAATACTTTTAATTCAACTCTTTGGCCTTCTAACTATTTACCATGAATAGTTTAGAAATTCTATGAAGTAAAATCTGCTTTTTTCTCTGTTTTCTGCCCTTGATATACTATTTTAAAAACTGTTTCCCCACACCTTAAAAAGTCCAATTTGTACACCAAATATTCATCTCTTACCATAATGTCAGCTTTTGATGGCCTCCAATTCATTACACCAGAGGCCAATATAAATACACTATTCCTCAGCTGTGTACCTGGTTAGGAAATATAGATAGAACCCAGGTCAAGGCTAACTAATGAGGAAAGTAGGAGTTCCTTCAGAATTCTGTCACAGTTTACTAATCATTTGTGAAGACTCTGGAGATATGAACCTAGTATTTAACTTCTTACCAGGGGAGCAACTGCTGAGAGCCCAGGGAACTTGAGCTACCAGGAGGTCTTGTGCACATTTCTTCTAGACCCCTTTATCCTCATTCTGTACGTGCCTTTGGACTGAGAAATTTAACTAATAATCATTTCAATAATGTAATATTTTTACATAGATAGCTTTCATGTTAAAGAAACAATTTCATGGCCTTTTTTCCCTGTACATAAACCTGTCCATTGCTAAGGATTTTCAGTGTTTATAAAAACAGAAGCAAGTTTTCAGGGGTAAAAGTGCTCCTGTGAACAGCAAAGGCCTTGCTACTTGTTTGAAAAAAACAAACAAACAAACAAAAACAACCAACAATTTAAAATGACAGGGTTAGCATTTAGTTGATTTTAAAGTTTTATCAGATATAGAGGGGTCTGTGAAGCTGTGGAATAAGAGGACCCTAGGCTCACCTTGTTCCAGAGATACAATTAGATTAATTCTCACATCAGTCTAAATAATCCAGAAGACAACCTGAATACTGGCAGAACAAACTCTGTAACCAAAGGTACAGAAGACGCCACACTGAAGAGGGTAGGAAGGGAGACACAGTGGGGAATGAAATAGACCATGGCCATGCTTGGGGACAAAAGGGGCTGGAGATATGGAGAGGGGAGAGAAACATAGTATCACATTGGGGAGACAATGGAGGAAGATGAATCCCTATAACATTTGGCTTTGAAAGAAAGAGGGAAAAAATTTCATGAGTTCTTAAAACAAGCAGGACTTTAAGCCTGGAACTTTAAAAATCAGTGAGACTAGCTCTGGGAGAGCCTAAAGGGCACAGGAATCTGAGTCCCCATCCTCAAAGAGATACCATGACAAATGGCCAGAGGAGATACAGCAGAGAAGCTAGGCATATGGGAGGGAGATTAGTTTGCTCATTTTGGAGCATGTCCCAGAGGGGCAGAGATCATGGAGGGACTTCTCTACGAACAAAGGAGCGGGCATGAGCCATCTCTCTCTCCCACTCCCCAGTATACACAGGCCACTTGGGGGAACCAGTCCGGTGGGGGGCATTCACTACTAAACCTGCTTATACTAAGCCCTGTCCCCGACATTTTGGCAGATCTTCGCTTCCCCGTCACATGCCTCAGTCCTGGCCCTGTGGGTCCCCTCCCCCAAAAGACCAGTGCAAACCTTGCTAACACCAACCTGAGCACTTTGCAGGGCCTTGCTCCTGGTGGCAGTGGTAGCAGTGGTGGTGGGAGAACCGTGAGCTGCACCTTGTTAAAAATGTGTACCCTACTCTGGCTGGGGACCAAACAATGGCCACAACAGGCAAAGAGAGCCTCTGCAGATGGCTGAACTGAAGGAAAAAGAAGCCAGGACACCACAGCAGGACACGCACAAGGCACATAGGAGACACTTCCCTGAAGTTCCAGGTCCTTGTGAACAGGGGACCCTGCACTTCAGGGCATTACAGGACCTTTTCTTCATAAGACCATTACCTTCAGGAGCAGGAGATGGAGCTAACTTCTCTAACACACAGAAAACGGATACAGAGAGTTAGACAAAAGGAGGAGATAAAGGAATAGGTCCTAAATGAAAGAAGAGGACAAAACCATAGCAAGAGAGCACAGTGAAACAAATAGAAGCGATATGCCTGATAGAGAATTTAAAGTAATGATCATAAAGATACTCACTGGACTTGAGAAAGGAGTGGAGGACACCAGTGAGATCCTCAGCAAGAAGATAAAAAAAAACCCATCACACGTAAAGAACACACTAAATGAAATCAAAAGTCAACTAGATGGACTAAATAGCATCCTAGAGGAAGCAGAGGAACAAATTAGAGATCTGGAAGACAGAGTAATGGAAAGCTCAAGCTGAGCAGGTGAGAGAAAAAAAATTATACAAAATGAGAATAGACTTACAAAACTCAGTGACTCCATCAACCTCACTAACATTTGCATTATAGGGATCCCAGAGGGAGGAGAGAGAGAAAAGTGGGCAGAAAATGTGTTTGAAAAAATAATTGCTGAAAATTTTCTGAATCTGGGGAAGGAAACAGATATCCATATCCAGGAGGTAGAGATTCTTCAATAAAAGCAACCCAAGAAAGTCCACACCAGGACACAGAGTAATTAAAATGGCAAAAAGTAGTGACAGAGAATTTTAAAAGCAGGAAGAGAAAAGAAGACAGTTACACATAAGGAAAATCCCATAAGGGTATCATCGATATCTCAGCAGAAACTTTGCAGGTTGGACTGAAGTGGCATGATATATTCAAAGTACTGAGAGAAAAATCTGTGCCAAGAATACTCTATCCAGAAAGGCTATCATTCAAAATAGGAGAGATATAAAGAGTCTGACCCACACAAAAGTTAACGCAATTCATGACCACTAAACCAGCCCTACAAGAAATGTTAAAGGGGACTTTTTGAGTGAGAAGGAAGGGTCATAAGAATAAGAAAAGTAGTACGCACAAAAGCAGTAAAAATAAATACATCCATAAAACTCAGTCAAGGGATTCACAAAATAAAATAATATAAAACATGATACCATACATCTAAAATGTGGTGGGGAGGGGAATGAAGAATGGGTGCAAACTTAAGTGACCATCAGCCTAGTAGAGACTGTTATATGCAGAAGATGTTATATACAAACCTAATGGTAACCACAAATCAAAAACCAGTAATACACATACAAAGAATAAAGACAAAGGAATCCAAGTATATCACCAAAGAAAGCCGGCAAAGCAGAAAAGAAAGCAGAAGATCAGAGAAGAACCACAAAAGCAACCACAAAGCAAGTATGAAAATGGCAGTAAGTACATACCTATCAATAATTACTTTGAATGTAAATGGACTAAATACTCCAATCAAAACACACAGGGTGACAGAATGGATACAAAAAAGAAGACTCATCCATATGGCTTGTACAAGAGACTCATTTCAGCCCTAAAGACATATGCAGATTAAAAGTGAGGGGATGGAGAAACATTTATCATGCAAATGGATATCAAAAGAAAGCCAGGGTAGCAATACTTGTATCAGACAAATTAGACTTTAAACCAAAGGCTGTAGCAAGAGACAAAGGAGAACACTATATAATCATGAAGGGGACAACACAACAAGGAGATATAACAATTATAATTATGTATGCACCCGAAATGGGTGCACCCAAATACCTAGAGCAGTTAATAACAAACATAAAGGACACAATCCATAATAATACAATAATAGTAAGGGATTTTAACACCCCATTTACAACAATGGAAAGATCATCCCAACAGAAAATCAACCAGGAAAAGAGGCTTTAAAAGACACACTGAACTATATGGATTTAACAGGGATATTCAGAACATTTCATCCTAGAACAGAAGAATGCACATTCTTTTCAAGCACACATGGAACATCCTCCAGCATAGATTAGATATTAGGCCATAAATCAAGTCTCAGCAAATCAAAAAAATAGAAGGCATACCATGCATCTTTTCTGACCACAACACTATGAAACTGGAAATGAATCACAACAACAACAACAACAAAAAGAAAGAAAGAAAGAAAGAAAGAAAGAAAGAAAGAAAGAAAGAAAGAAAGAAAGAAAAGAAAGGAAAAGAAAAGAAAAGAAAAGGAAAGGAAAAGAAAAGAAAAGGAAAGGAAAAGAAAAGAAAAAATATACTGGAAAGACCACAAATATATGGAAGTTAAATAACATGCTACTAAAAAATGAATGGGTCAACCAAGAAATCAAAGAAGAAATAAAAAATCCCATGGAAACAAATGAGCATGAAAACACAACAGTCCAAAATCTTTAGGATTTAGCAAAAGCAATTCTAAGAGGGAAGTTTATAGCAATACAGGCTTACTTCCAGAAGCGAGAACAACCTCAAATGAATAACCTACCCTTATACCCAAAGGAGCTAGAAAAATAAGAACAAACAAAACCCAAGACCAGCAGAAGGAAGGAAATAATAAAGATTAGAGCAGAAATAAATGATGTAGAAACTAAAAAAAAACACAATAGAACAGATCAATGAAACCAGGAGCCAGTTCTTTAAAAAAAACCTAATGAGGGGCGCCTAGGTGGCTCAGTTGGTTAGGCGTCTGACTTCACTCGGGTCATGATCTCACGGTTTTTGAGTTCGAGCCCCACATCGGACTCTGTCCTGACAGCTCAGAGCCTGGAACCTGCTTTGGATTCTGTGTCTCCCTCTCTCTCTGGCCCTCCCCCGCTCATGCTGTCTCTCTCTGTCTCAAAAAAAAACACTAAAAAAATTTAAAAAAACTAATAAAATTGATAAACCCTAGCCAGATTCACAAAAAGAGAGAAAAAGAGAGAATACAAATAAACAAAATTAGAAGTGAAGGAAGAGAAATAACAAATGACATCACAGAAGAGAATATTATGAAAAATCACATGCCAACAAATTGAACAACACAGAACAAATGGACGAATTCTGAGAAAAATCTAACCTACCAAAACTGAAGCAGGAATAAATAAAATTTTTGAACAAACCAATTACCAGCAATGAAAGTGAATCAATAATCAAAAAAAAAAAAATCCCAAGAAACATATGTCCAGGACCAGATGGCTTTGCAGGCAAATTCTACAAAACATTTAAGGAAAAGTTAATACCTATTCTTCTCAAACTTTTCCAAAAAATGGAAGAGAAAGGAAAACTTCCAAATTCATTCTATGAGGACATCACAGAAAAAGAGAACCAGAAAAAGACATCATAAAAAAAGAGAACTACAGGCTGAGATATCCAATGAACATAGTTTAAAAAAATCCTCAACAAAATACTAGTAAAATGAATCCAACAATACATTAATGAAATCATTCACCACAATCAAGTGGGCTTTACTCCCAGGATGCAAGTGTGGCTCAATATTTGCAAATTAATCAGCATAATATGTTGCATCAGTAGAGAAAAGGAAAAAAAAAAACTATGATCATTTCAATAGATGCAGAAAAAGCATTTGACAAAGTACAACAGTCATTCATGATAAAAACTCTCTGCCAAGCAGGTCTAGAGGAAACATACCTCAACATAATAAAGGCCTTATATGAAAAATGCACAGCTAACATCATCCTCAATGGGGAGAGACTGAGAGCTTTTCCCCTAGGGTCAGGGACAGGACAAGGATGTCCACTCTCACCACTTTTATTCAACATAGTACTAGAACCCTAGTTTCAGCAATCAGACAACAAAAAAGAAATCAAAGGCATACACATTGATAAGGAAGATATAAAACTTTCACTATTTGCCAGTGACATGATACTAAATATAGAAAACCCAAAAGACTCCATCAAAAAACTACTAGAACTGATAAATGAATTCAGTAAGATAGTAGGAAACAAAATCAATACACAGACATCCATTGGATTACTCTACACTAATAATGAAGCAGTAGAAAGAGAAATTAAGAAGACAGTGGTTGGCCCCCATGTAAAACTGAAGTGTTAAACAAAGCAAATAAACGGCTTTGGGATATTTATTACATATTTTGTATACACATAAACACATTGAAACATGCAATGGTACTCATATTTGCCCATGTATATTTTAAATTTGCATTTAGTTAGATATGTCTTATACCTATCATCGAAAATGTCTAAATGCAATCACAATGGTACATTTAAGAAACCTGGGCTTGAGAAGCAAAATCAGAATGCCATCAGCACTAAAGAATCTTAGTGTGTTGTCTGGTCCACTTGTCAGTATCGGGATAGGCAAATCCTTAAATCATTCAAGAGAGTTCTTTATTTTCCTACAGACCTCTAGAGATGGAGGTGTCATGGACTCCTTCGGTAGACTGATATGATACCTCTAACTATTCCCATATGCTTGGGAAGTAGAACCTTGTGAACATGACAGTTTTCTTCAAATACAGTTCTTTCCCTTTTTAAGTGAGTGTTTTTTCTTTTTAAGTGAATTTGAAATAGCTCTCTTTGTTCTCTAACGATAACACTCCATAATTAAAAATTACTCAAGAATTGTGTAAGTTCAAAGGTAGAGGGTTAGTGAATTGTCCTTTCCTTATTGCTACATGGAAACACTAATTTAGCCAGTAAAGAAGAATCACCATCCTTTACCAGAATCAGACTTGGTTTTCATGAATTTTGAATATGGAAGGTCCTCAGGAATGCATTCCTCACAAAAACCCAGAACTTTCCTGGGGCTAAAATGTTGCCATGTGGAGGAACTTTAGATTTCCCGGGCACTGCTCCAGTAACCAAACTATGAGCAGTGGAGTTAAGTCATGAGAAGGCATATTATCCTATGAGGTAAAAGACTTACTATCAATTGACTTACACAGGCTGTCTAAAAATCTAGTGGGTTCTCAGTCTCTGGAATTGTCCAAGCAAAGATAGAATAATCACACACTGAGGGCATTGTGAGAATACTCACTGCTTAAAAAATTGGGTGGAACAGTACTTCCATTACCTTCCACTTTAAGGTTTTAGGACTACATGACTCCATCACTTTAAACTTTTCTGACCGGGGCTATCTATCTTGTATTTCTTCAATAATCTTGGTTGTCATTTATGAATTTTTCCAAATTATTTATATATATCATATGAATTTTAAATATACACATATCACTGATAAGTAACATTTAGCATACAGTATATATTTTATTTTATTTTTAAAGTTTATTTATTTATTTTGAGAGAAAGAGAGAGAGAATCCCAAGCAGGCTCTTCACTGTGAGCACGGAGTCCGATGTGGGGATAGAGCTCATGACCATAAGATCATGACCTGAGATGAAATCAAGACTCAGACGTTTAACCAACCAAGCCATCCAGGCACCACCATACACTATATATTTTTAAACTTTGATTTAAAATATTTTATAAAGGAGCCAAGAATACTCAATGGGGAAAAGTCCCTTGAATAAATGGTGCTAGGAAAACTGGATACTCACATGTAAAAGAATGAAACTAGACCCTGTCTTACACTAGGCATGAAAATTAATTCAGAATGGATTAAATTCTGAACTGTAAGACTGGAGACCATTAAACTCGTAGAACAAAGAAGAAAAGCTTGATTTTTTGGATACGACACCTAAAGCACAAGCAAGAAAAACAAACAACTCGGATGCAAACTGAAAAGCTTCTGCACAGCAAAAGAAATGATCAGCCAAATGAAAGGACAAACTAGGAAATGGGAAAAAATATTTGCAAATTATATAGCTGACAAGGGGTTAATGTCCAAACACTATAAAAAAAACTCCTACAAGTCAACAGCAAATAAAAAGTAATATGATCAAAAAATGGGACCTGAATAGACATTTTTTAAAGGAAGATATATAAATGGTCCACAGGCACATGAAAAGGTGCTCAATATCACTAATCATTAGGGAAACACAAATTGAAACCAAAATGAGACGATCACCTTAGGCCCTATGAGAATGGCCACTATTATTTTTAACTTATTTTTAAATATTTCTTTTTGAGACAAACATGTACAAGTGGGGAAGGGACAGAGAAAAGGGGAACAAAGGGTCCTAAGCTGGCTCTCTGCTGACAGGAGAGAGCCCAATGTGGGGCTCGAAGACACAAGCCGTGAGAAACAGAGTCTGATGGTTGACTGACTGAGCCACCCAGGCACCCAGGAATGGCCATCATTGAAAAGACAAGAGAAAAGAAAGGCTGGAGAGAATGTGGAGAAAAGGAAACTTCTGTGAACTGTTAATGGGATGGTAAAATTGGTACAGCCACTGTAAAAACCTGTATGGATGTTCCTCCAAAAACTAAACAGAGAACTACTATATGGTCTAGCAATTCCATTTTTGAGAGTATACAAAAGGAAAGAGAAACACTTCTTCAAAGAATTATGTGTACTCCAACGTTTACTTCAGCATTATTTATAATAGCCAAGAAATGGAAATAACCTTAGTACCCATCAATGGATGATAGGAGACACAGACAGACAGACAGACAGACACACACACACACACACACACACACACACACACTCCCTGGAATATTAGTCAGCCATAAAAAAGAAGGAGATCCTGCTATGTGTGACAACATGTATGGACCTTGAAGGCATTCTGCTAAGTAAAAAAGTCAGACAGAGAAAGAGAAATACCATATGATCTCACTTACATGTGGAATCTAAAAAAAACAAACAAACTTACAGAACAAGAGATCAAACTGTAGTTATCAGAGGTGGGGGACTCAGAGGTAGAGAAGTGGAGGAAGGTGGTAAAAGGTACGAACTTCCAGCTATTAAGATAAATAAGCACTAGGGATGTAATGCACCGCATGAGGACTACAGCTAACACTGCGTACACTTCACAGGTGTTAAGAGAGTAAACCTTAGGAACTCTCATCCCGAAACTCTTTTCTTTTTGAATCTACAGCCAATGATAGATGTTAACTTACTGTGGTAATCACTTTACAACATATGTAAGCCAGGTCATTATGCTGTACACTTTAGACCTACACAGTGCTGTATGTCAGTTATATTTGAATAAAATTGGAAAATAAAACTAACTACAGGCCACCGGGGAAATATATACCATTACCGAATGCAATGTGCGTCTCTCTAGACCGAAAGTCTGCCCAAGTTAAAAACTCAGCCAAACAACTGGTGATTTTCTCTGTACAAAGCTAAGTAACGAATTAGTTTTTCATTATTTTCCAGTGTCCCAGGAACCCACATTATAAATCTCGATATCACTTATGATTTCTCTTTTCTTCCTATTCCACATTTGTTTGTGACCCACTGTTTACCGTTTTGCACTGCCTTTTCGGTGCGTCTCTTTCCCATCGGCATTGCTGCCTCCCAATTCCTCCCTTCATGTTGCTCACCCTTGGACTCTGACAGTCACGCCCTGTCTGTTTGCTCACATTTATTCATTCAACAAACATGCAGTGAGTGCTCACTATGTTCCACTTGGGGCTATGGCAGCCAAGAGCAGCAAGACCCTGTCCTCTCTGAGTCCATCCTTGTACAGAGAGACAGCCCAATCAGTCCCTTCCCTCCCAACACGATTCATTTTCCTAGAAATCATGATGGTGATTACGACACCACTGAAAAACCTTAGGGGAGTTTGTACTCTGAAATTTCAGATGCTTCATAGACTTCACCTAAAATCTCTTTCCAGGTCAATAGTCCCCAACCATCTTCATTTTTTTCATTTGGTTGAGAAGACTCTGACACCCTACCAGTCACAAATATCCCTAGGGCCTCCTGCCCCACCTCTTTTTCTCAAAAACTGTTTTTTTTTTTTTATGGTGCAATGCCAGATGGAAACTGGTGTATACATCTTATGTAGTCCCTTCCCACCTAACAAAATATCTGTGAATATGATGGAATGCCTCTCCTGTGGTTAGGCTACTAATCAGCTGACTTTGAGTTAATCAAAGGGGAGATCAGAGAGTGGGACTGACCTAATCAGGTAAGTACTTAAGAGTGACTGGACCCTTCTTAAAATCAGAAAGATCCATCTTGCTGATCTCGAAGGAGCAAATTCATGTTGCAGAGGGAACCACGTGGCAGGAAATGGCAAGTGGCCCCTAGTTGCTAAGAATGACGCCCAGTTGGCAGCTTCGCTAAGTGACTGGGGAATTAGTCCTATAACTGCAAGGAACTGAATTCTACCAACAAGCTCATGAGCTTCGATGAGGAAACCAAACCTCAGGGACTGCGGCCCTAGCTAACTCCTTGACTTCAGCCTAGCTAGATCCTGAGCAAAGGACCCAGCTAACACAGTTCCCGACCCACAGAAACTGTGAGCTAAAATGTGGGTGATGTAAGCAGCAAAGTAGATGGCAATTTATTAGGAAGCTCTAGAAAACCAATACAGCCACTCTCCAGTGTCACCTGGAAATATCCTCCCATCCACCAGGATCCGGTTTAAATGCTTATCTCTTTCACATTTGCCCCGATTTCCCCACCCCAAAGTACCCTTTCTCTCAATTTCTATAGGACATTTTCCCCCCTCTTGGGGCACTTCCTACTCTTACTGTAGCCACTTGCGTAGGTCTTATTTCTCCTCGTCAGCCGCGCGTTCCTCGAGAACACAGGTGGCCTTGCAGTCACAATTGTACGCATGCGCATGTGTTGTACAATCATTGAAACACGTATTCCCTTGTGCCGTCGGGCAAATATTTCTCAGGCCTCTAAGGGTTAAAGCTTCAGTCTTTGGCTTCACCCTCATTTTCTTGTGCTTATGAGCAGCTTCATGTGACTTAGCACAGAATTTGGTGACCTGACCCTCCCTAAAACTGTCGTCCGAAAGGCTAATTCTTTCATCAAAGGGTGAACATGTAAGTTTGACATATTTAAAATCCAAAGTTGAAGGGCATGCAAAACAGATTTCTGAGTTAGGAAATGTACAAATAAGCACGGTGGCATCTGGAGACGCCCAGGACACCATGGTGCTCGCTGCGCCGACGCCAGCGTTTTGGCGGCAGGTGCCATCCGCATGTGTCACTTCCTTTTCACTAAGGCCGCAGTTTCTCACACCTGTGTGTGCTCACGTGGATTTAAATAAGAAATAACCAGGAGCCCAGGCTGGAGAAAGAGCTCTCCCCCCCTCAACCCCCCGCCCAGCAGTGGAAGCATTACGGCCAGAGTTGGTTAATTGAAATCATGCATCGAACTAAGTTGCCACTCTGATGCGATCTGACAAAAATGATCATAGGATAAAATTGCCTCTTGCTGATCCCCACCTATCTTACATTTCAACTTGCAGCCAGATTGAAGCAAACTGCTCCAATTTACTGCTCCCGACCTGCTGATAATGGACACTTTGCCGTGCACTCTCCCTTCATTACTGCTCAGGTCAGGGCTGTTAAGAGGGACTCTTGCCACTTTTGACAGATAGTCACTACCAAGATGAATGGCGGGAGCCACATGACCACTTAGGACCAGGCCTTCCCTCTCCGGCACCTTCAAAATGCCTTTAAAAAAAAATAAAAATAAAAGACCACACTTCACTGTTTAACTCTTTATTAACTAGGAGAATCAATAGAAACCAGGCAACTGTGACCTCGTGATTCCTTTACTGTAGCGCTGCAAATATTTCAAAGCAATCGCTGAACAGCATTTAAAAAAGAATGTTCTAGAGCAGCTGCCTCTTCAGTTTCTCCTCTTTGGGAATGGAAACTGCACTGTAAATGGAGCTCTTTGTGGGGAGGGAGGGAGTCATTAGCCCAAAGTCTCGGTTGTGCTAAACCTTAGGAAGAAGTGGCTACTCTGTTGAGTCAAAATGGGCTCCTTTAATCATGATAAAAATTATTTATTAGGGAAAATAGGCCATTTTTAAGACCACAAATAGGAAGGGAACCGAGAGGCTGGTACTCCATCATTCTAATTGTTCACAAACAATCCTTTATGAAAACTTTTTAACACCAGCCTTTCAAAGTTATTCGACTTAGGTTTAGAGAGCAAAATGAGGAGAGAGGAATGTGTGGATCGGTGTCATTCTGGGCTATTTTCTGTAAGAGACACATGAGTTTAGATAGTGTTTAATGACTAACTTTTCAGAGCAAGCGAGCAGCAATGCAGCACACGTTTTCTGTTCCTTAAGGCTTCTGACTTAACTCTGTATATAAACTATATGTGCGGTTTGTATGGAATGCTCTCGTGTCTAATTCCTGATCTGCTCATCATTTTTGCAATTGACAAATGGTCAAATGAGCACTCCTGACTCTTATTAGACTTACACTGCATTGTCTAATTCGCTCTGCCTCATGAAAGTAGATGAACTATTAAATACCATAATCTGTTATCCACCATTAAAACTAATTGATCTCTATGTCACTTTAGAACTAACGAATTATTTAGAGAGAGTCTCGTAAACTACAAAGCATAGTGGAAAAGCTCTTTCATTCCCTATCATTTCTAGTAAGGTTGGACAATCCTAGGCCTTCGCTAGTTTTTCTTGCAGCAGAAACCTCAAAAACATAGCTGTTTCCAATAATTAGACTTCGTGGAGAAGAGCCACATCTGTGAAAAAGATTTTGAAAATGTGGATGATGCTTAACATTGCTTCGGGAGAGGTTTGTCATCCGGACAGAGAGCCCCAGATACAGTCTGGTGTTGCCACCGGGATAATATAATTGAATGGACATGCTATTAAACAGAAATAAAATTCCAGCCAAGAGTAATAGTCATAAAAACAAAGACACGGGTGGTATCTTATGGTGTTGCCTGAAAAAAAAAAATCTTGATATTTTGGTGCAAAGACTGCATAGCGACATTATGATAATAATTAAGTCGTGGTTATGGAAAACTTATTACATGCCAGGCACTGTGCCAAGCAACTTCAACATGCATTGCTTCATGTGATCCTCGAACGCTCCCACGATATAGGCTTTATTTTTATCCCATTCTCACAGGTGGGGAGACTGAGGCTAGAGAGACTAAGCCACTTGTCCAAGTTCACTTAATAACACAGGAGTTCGGATGTGAACCAAAGCAGCCTTACCCCAAAGTCAGGCTCCTAACTGCTCTACCCCAGGCTGCCTCTTTCTTCTCCGTGCCACTTTATCACTTGGCATGGACGGTGAGAGGGCCGCTGATGGTTCACAATTTTTATCCATCTAATGTTTATTAAAACACAATCTTTTCACTTGCAAATGGGTTCATTCGGTGAAAAAAAAGTTCTTGCCTTCTGAAATTATCTTCCAGTATTAATAAAATTGCTCCGTGTCAATTCTAGCAAACGAACAAAGCTCTGCGTTTAATGGCACTCTTTCCTCCCCCGTTGGAACACTAGCAGAGGGCAGGGGGTCATGTACCGAAAGACCCTAGAGAAGCAAGTTAAAAGGAGGACCCAAGATGTTAAGAAGGGCACTTGTTGTGAGGAGCACCGGGTGTCGTATATAAGTGATGAATCACTAAATTCAACACCTGAAGCTACCGTTGCACTGTATGTTAACAAGCTGGAGTTTAAATTAAAACTTGAAAGAAAAAAAAAAAAAAAGAGGGAACCAAAGGATTTCAGAGTGTGTCAGGGGACTGCCTCTTTTGGTTGTTTGGGGACTCTCCTGGTTTCTGCCAGTGGTCCTGACATAATAGAATAAAAGAATAAAAGAATCCTCTTTTCATTCTCAATATTGTCTCAGTTTGAATAATAAGCTAGGGGGCTACGTCAGTTTTAAGGGAGAAGTTATTCTGTTTATCAGTAATCTTGGCTGTAGACCACCTCTACCAATCCCATGGAGTTGAACAGGCTCCTACTTGAGCGAGCTTTAAATATTTCAAATATGCAAGCTGGAGCATCCGGAGGGGTAGGTGGACCTTGCTACACCGGACTCCTTGCCTTTTTCTCTTGTTTCCCCTTTTCAGTCGGTCACCGTGATGGTCTTTTTGTTAGGTCAGCTTGGCGAGGGTATAGCCCCCGGTGAGTCAATCAAACCTGCACAGAGGTGTTGCTGTGCAGGCACTTTGTAGAGATGGTTCGAGTCCATAATCAGCTGACTGTAAGTAAGGGAGGTGAGCACCCCAAAATGTGGGTGCCCCCAATTCAACCAGCTGAAATACTTTAAGGAACAGAGCTGAGGTTTCCCGAAAGAAAGTCTACCGTGGACCGCAGTGTCACCCGTGCCCCAGACTTGCAGCCTGACCACCTTCTCTATGCGTTCCAGGCTTCTCCAGCCAGCCCCTACAATCACTTAAGCCAGTTCCTTGCACCAAATCTCTTAATCTAGATCACCTGTTGGTTCTGCTGCTCACCCCTGGCTGACACAGTCCCTAATGCCTGTTGAGTCTTCCTTCAAATCTTTTGCATCCTCAGGACTCCTAATTTCATGCCTTGGTAATGCCAGTGGCTCTTTGCCTCCTCTCTCCCCTCAGCCTGCCACCAAACCCAGATAAATGCTCCTAGGCCCCTAATCTCATAATTTAGCAGCTAATCCTTATTAGGAGGTAATATACCCCACGCACTCTGCTAGACACTGAAGATACAAAGATAAACAAAGTACAGTTTCTGTTTTCTAGGGTCTGACCACAATGTCACTCCCCAGCATAAAACTTGCAAAGTTCCCTCCAATGCATAAAGGAAAGGGAAAGCTCAGCCCCGCACGGCAAATCCTCATTTTTATTTTTAAATGTCTATTTATCTTGACAGAGAGAACAGAGAGGACGGACAGAGAGAAAGAATATCCCAAGCAGGTTCCGCACTCAGAGCAGAGCCTGACAGGGGGCTCGATCCTACATGCCCGGCATCACGACTTGAGTGGAAATCAGGAGTCTGACGCTCAACCGACTGAACCACCCAGGCACCGCGACCCTGCTGATTTTAATCGGCCTCCTAGGATTCTAATCCCACAGGTGCCTAATGCATGAGCTCACCGGCTGTCTTCACGGCCTCAACATGGCAGGTTTACCTATTTCCTGTGTCTTTGTTTTAATTTTTTAAAATTATGTAAGTAATCTTTACACCCCACGGAGGATTCAAACCCATGACCCGAGATCAAGAGTCGCAGCTCTCCTGACTGAGCCAGCCAGACACGACTCCTGCATCTTCGTTTGAAAGTCAGTGTTGTGTTGTGCGGGGGCAACACCTGCTTACGTAAAGTAGACTGGGATTCGGAGAATTAGTTCCTTAAAAAATTGCTGGAACGGCTGGCGACATGAGCCCACGCCCGGTGCTTCAGGAACCGCTCTCAGAGTCCCATCTCCGCCCTGGCCGGTCGCGGAGACGGCCTGCTCCGGGGCACTGGAACTTTGATCTCAGGCAACTACCACCGCTACCACGGCGGCCTCCCAGCTCCCACGAAACTAGTGGCTGGTCATTGAGAAACTGCTACATAAAAGCCAACGTCTCCATGACGACACTTACCGCCAGAAAACTGGTGAAGCGGCGGGAAGATCCCTTCCGGTTGACGTCCGCCTTCCACGTCTGGCGTGAATGCATCTAACCCGAGCAGAACTGCGGCTGCGCGGGATTCTGGGGCAACAAGGCATTGCGCTTCCCAGCTGCTTGGAGCACAGGGAGCCTCAGCAGAAGGAGGTTAAAGAGGGTGCTGACTCGATCTCACATTTTCCATAACAGTTGTTTTTATCCAACCTGGGAAGTCTGTATGCCTATCCTACTCAAGTAAGGGTAATTTGCTTTCATATAAAGACTCAGTGTCCTTCAGACTTTGTGTAATTTCTAGCACCTACGCGTGTGTCAGATATATATGTGTTCAATAAATGAATGAAACACAATTATAATTTATTCATTTCTTGACACAATCACAATTGTCAATTAGAATTTGTCATAGGTAAAATTTTTTCAACAAATTACAGGAACCATATCCCATATAGTGCCCAATGTAGCACTTATATGTGGAAGGCACTCCAGGAGTATTTCTCGAATGGATGGATAAATACAGTGCTATCAAAGAATAGGGTCTGATATGCATACCTCAAGTAGACTTGGATAACCAACGTCAAGGTTTGTCTAGGGCACTAAGTCATTGGACTGTAAGGTAATATTTAATTTTACATATTACAGAAGCCAATGGTAATAACTATTGCCTCTATGTTTATATGCTTTATCTCCTAGGAATTATTATTTTTTAAAGATGTTTATTTTTAAGTTATCTGTACACCCAGTGTGGGGCTCGAACCCACCACCCCGAGATCGAGTCGTATCTCGATCAGTCTACTGATCTACTGACTGAGCCAGCCAGGCACCCCCTAGGAATTATTTTTATTGGGTGTCTCTTTCTTCTCAAATGGCAGCCTAGTGAGAACTAATTTTATACGAACACGATATAATTTTCTGAATAATACACTTTATTTTAAAAGATGAATGGTGAGGAGGATTTATATAATTATCACGCTCCTGATCATTTATGTTTGCAGTGGGGAGAAAGGCGGATGAAACCTAAGGGAGAGAAGTCAGGGCATCATTTGATAGGATCGTGGTGAGATGCTCTGTATGTTTATGTCCTCTTAAAATTCACATGTTGAATCCCAATGCCCAATGTGATGGTCTCAGGAGGTGGGGCCTTTGCAAGGTGATTAGGTTATGATGGTGGAGCCCCTCATGAACATGATTAGTGCTCTTTTTAAAATTAAGTTGTTTTTTTTTTTTTTTACTTTAAAGAGCGAGAACACACACAAGCAAGGGAGAGAGAGAGAATCTCAGAGTGGGGTGTGCCACAGAGCTCGATCTCACGACCCTGGGATTATGACCTGAGCAGAAATCAAGAGTAGGATGCTTAACTGATTGAGCCCCGTCCCCAGGTGCCCCTGGGGTTAGTGTTCTTATCAAAGAGACCCCACAGGTCTCTTATAAAAGAGACCTCCAGCCCCATCTGCTATGTGAGGAGACAGTGAGAAGTCTGATACTCAGAAAAGGGCCCTCACCCTGATCTTGGACTGCCAGCCTCCAAAACTGTGAGAAAGAAATTTCTGTTGTTTATAAGCCATCCAGTCTGTGGTATTTTGTTAGAGCAAACCAAACGGACTAAGACTCATGTCAAATATATTAAAACTGTCGGCAAGAATAGAGATGGCCTTGGCAAGAATGGGATAAAGTTCTACCAGAGAGGCTTGTTGTTAGAAAGCAGTTCATCCCCCTGAAATCTGTCCCCTCACACGTGAGCTGCTTGTCATGCACTCTGTGCCTCTGGAGAAACTTTTCAACAAACTGAAAGAAGGGTGCTTGAGAACTGGGTACCTTGACATCTGTACCACAGACGCCGTAATAAGTCACGTGATGAGCTGTCCACAGGAGAGCAGATGGGGCTTCATAGTCACTGTCTAACTTAAAACAATGCCTTGGATATCCATCTGTGGGCCACTGGGTTGTTCCTGGAAAGGTGAGTTAACTGTGTTATTCTGCATATCAAATTAGGGTTATCCCTATGCTTTCACAAAGTCTTCCTGCCATTTCCTTGGAAGCCCTTCATTAACTAGAATTATGTAAATTTACTTAAACATTATTATCTATTTCTTTTCTATGAAACTGAAACTGCTATAATATTATACACATTTTCCAAAACATATTCTGGTTGATAAATTTTCTCTGCAATAACTTTTCTTCTTACCATTTTCATAACAATATACTAGGCTCACCTTTAATATTCTAGCTTGGGGTTTCTCAACTTGGCATTAAGAGCATTCTGGACCGGGGGCGCTTGGGCGGCCAGGTGGTTGAGCATCTGACTTCAGCTCAGGTCATGATCTCTCTGCTCATGGGTTCGAGTCCCACACTGGGTCCTGTGCTGACAGCTCAAAGCCTGGCGCCTGTTTCAGATTCTGTGTCTTCTGCTCTCTCTGCCCCTCCTCTGCTCGTGCTCTGTCTTTCTCTCTCTCAAAAATAAATACACATTAAAAAAAAAAGCGTTCTGGACCAGATAATTCCTTGTTGTGGGGGCCATCCTGTAAATTATAGGATGTGTAACAGCAGCCCTGACCTCTACCCACTAGTTGCCAGTTGCAAATTCCTTCTTCCACTTCTTCCCCTCCCTCAATTTGTGATAATCGGAACTATTTCCATCCTTGCCAAATGTCCCCTTGTGTGTCAAACTGCCCCCTGGTTGAGAATCACTGCTTTATCTCCTCAAGGTCAAAGTTTTTGGTGATCAAATAGCAGTTGCTAGAAATCCCAACAACTAAGGCTGTATCTTCACAGAATCAGAGAAAATCATTATTGCTTTCTTGTTGTTTTTTTTTTACATTTTTACCGTTTATTTATTTTTGAGAGCCCGAGCATGACTGGGGAGGGGCAGAGAGAGTGAGACAGAGAATCCAAAGCAGGCTGCAGGCTCCAAGCTGTCAGCACAGAGCCCCGATGCGAGGTTCGAACCCACAAACTGTGAGATCACGACCTGAACTGAAGTCAGATGCTTAACCTGGGTGAACCACCCAGGCGCTCCTCATTATTTCTTTTGTGTGTGTGTGTGTGTGTGTGTGTGTGTGAGATATAAGACACAACATGGTTATTTAAATCGGTTTAAAGTGACTCAAAACATGACTTTTTCCATTATTTTAGAAAGAGAAGTCTGAGATGGCTGGTACCCAGCCCCAGACCCTGTTGTCCTGCACTAGGTTACTATATAACTAGAGAGATCAAAATCTTTGCAATTTACATTACAAGAATCAACTTACATTTCAATACCAAAGCTTTATTAAACTTGCGTCATTTGGACTCAGTTAAAACTGAGCCAACTCAGGGTAGTGTTAGTTCGTCTTTCAGGCTTACATAGAAAGAAGCTACCGCAAAGTATGCAGGAGGCTTGGCCCTATTTTGTAACAGGAGAGAGGTGTATTTAAGCTGCATTTTCTTTGCCCTTGCTTCTCTAACTCCTGAAATAAAGACTCGAGGTGGGGTCGGTCATACAGCTTGAACCAATGTACCATGAGCCAGATCATTTGAACGATCCTTAAAGGAATGGGGCTGTTCAGCTGAAGTTTTCCTAAGGATGGCTGGGCACATTCCATGTAGCTCATGGTTTCATGACAGTGATCTTGGCCGCTCTGGTCAATACCTTTCAGCTTGCCGTCTTCTACCTTTTGCTTAATCCCAATCTCTTTATATTTTAGGTCACAAAGAAAACCTCACATACTGAATCTCTGTATCTTCCCTTAAAAATTCTTTTTCATGTTTATTTTTGAGAGAGAGACAGAGCATGAGCAGGGGAAGGGCAGAGAGAGAGGGAGAATCCAAAGCAGGCTCCAGGCTCTGAGCCATCACCACAGAGCCCAACACGGGGCTCGAACTCATGAGTGGTGAGATCATGACCTGAGCCGAAGTCAGATGCTTAACTGACTGAGCCACCCAGGTGCCCCTGTATCTTTTTTTCAAAACATATTCCTCTCTGTTATTTAGAGGAGGGCCTTAAGTTTTTAAAATCCATTTGCAATTATATATACTCAGTTCGTGAGTACAAGGAACCCATAGTTTTTTCAATCCTTCCTAAGTTAAGTTGGGCTGAGCAACGCAAACATTCCACAGTTGCTGCCTGAGCGCACAGTCACAAGAAGGTGAGGACAATCAACCAGAGATTACCAACGTTTCCTTTGTTTGTGCTAGAAAAGCATGCCATAACCCACTGGCCACCAGGAACACACTTTAATGACCCAACTGCTTCCTTTCAGCACCTACAGAAGCAAGAAATTCTTTACTGTTTACGTGCCGGGCTGAAGCAGTCCATGACTTCCTGGATTCCCCAGGGCTTCCAGGCAGTGGTTAACATTCCAGTAAGTTCTTGATCTCTGCAATAATTCCTACATTCTCCAGGCCTGGCCTGGGCGGGGAGTGGCCTGTTCCATGACACTGAACACAGCTGACTCACTGTATCCAACTCTGCTTAATGTATAACCTAGGGAGTTCCTAAAGGAAGCAGGCATCACCATAAGCCCTGAGGTTGCGAAGTCAAGACTGAAGCACTTCTGCCCCACTTCGTCATCCGTGAAGCCACTTGTGAGTGTCTCATGGATCCCACAGTGTGGATGGTCTTCATGGAAAATGCAAGGGACCAAGTGTGTCTTTAACTCACTTCGTTGTCTAGAGGAACCCTGACGCTAAGCATGGATCTGTAGGGAAACGAAGCTATAGATGAATAAAATGACCCACCCATCTGCCACCTATCACTTTGTGCTTTTAGGGCCTCAGCTAAAATGGATTCAGAAAGAGTCCCGGGTTAACATACTGCTACATTTATACCGTAAAGAACAGGTGGGTGTAAAAATGTCTTTTCAAACTCTGCATTCAAAGTTACAAGACCTGTGATCTCCGATTGCATTTGGCCACAAAATAGTTTTAGGCTTAGATTGGCCACAGTGGATCAGCAACAAGGGGGACAACTTTACAGCATCCTGTGCTATAATGGGCTTCAAAGGAGCCTCACAGCAAAGAGGAGTCAGCAGAAATGACCTCTGTGGGTGACGAGCATTTATCCACTAGGAGATAGGTTGAGTGGGGTGTGCTCATTTTTTGGTTCTTGTCTAGTGAGGAAAGCAGGAAAAAGAGGTGGATTTATGTGAGTTTTGGAATCACCTGCATTGCTTTCTGGACAGGTTTGAGACCCACTGTCCACAAGCAATATCGGGAGGTGAAATATTCCCAACTCTTTGCAACTAAATCCTTGGCTGCGTGCTTAACAGGAACCAGGGTCCTATGGAGGCCCATGTACTTGATATTTAGGACTCTTCTTCCTGATTCCTTTGCAGGAACAAGTTCTTAGGTTAACTCAGTGGGGAATTCCTTCAGCAAGTATTTGTTGGCACCTACTAAGTCCTAGGTGTTAGAGACATAGCGATAAACAAAACGGACCAAATCTACCCTTAAGGAGCTTACATTCTAATTAGAGGGCTAATAAGATCCAATGTTATGAGACCACACTATGGGTCAGATATGATTCCAAGCACTTTATTTGTATTATCTCAATCCAACCACAACCCTATAATGTAAATACTATTATTATTCCCATTTTGCAGGTGTAGACATTGAGGCTCAGCAAGGTGAATAACTGACCCAGACACCTTGGCTATAGGGCCAGCCATCTCAACCACTATCTGATCTTTCAGGTCAGAGGACGGACTTAATTGCAGGAAGGATTATTACGGCCAGGCTGTCCTTTATGAGTTTGGAGAGTGGTGCGGATGTCTGAATGCCCAAATGCAGTCCTTCTGTGTGGCAATAAAGTTGGGAAATTCTCGTGTGTGCTGCACCTGTGTCCATGAGAATGCCCTGGAGAACAAACTCCCTTGTTCTCCCTTGATCCAGGCCAGACTTCACTCGCTCTGCTTATGTAAGTTAGTTGCAGTGAAACTCTTTACCAGGGAATCTAATCCGTTTATTCTGTGCTCAGGGAGTCAAGCTTTTGTTCCTGAAGCCCAGCCTCACTCAAGGCTCCCTCCACCAGAGAACCTGTTTATCAGGAAGAAGCCGCATGGCACCTCATAAAGTTTTAGGTCGCGCAGCTCACGGTGGAAAGAGTCCAGGAGCAAACACTCCCCGGCTAAACAATGAAGATTTGCAGTGACAAGGCGGTGAAAAGAGAATCCCATGTGCATCAACGGAGCCACCCAAACGTCCACACACACACTTACCCATTTCCTATCCGACGACAACAACAAAAACAACCAAACCGGCCACACACAGCCAGATGCGTAAGTTTGCAGGGAGAACAAAGGCAGCCATAAATATTCCGAGGAGCCAATAAAAAGAAGAAGATGAAGAAGAAGAAGAAGAAGAAAAAAACCCAGGAGTGGTCAGCTCTCCAGAGTAATGGGCTCCATAAAAGCTTTTATTGTTCAGAGAGTTACTTTACTAAGAGCTCTGTGAAAAAAGTCGAATGAATGTGAAAAATTGCATGCAATAACCTGAGCCGAAAGATGATTATCAACCTCTGAGTCTTGTATTTTGGAGCAAGTCAGTGCTGCTATTAGAAGATTGCCATTGTAGTTAAAGAAAAGCTCGTTTTGTACTTTTCTCCCCCTTCTGGGTAAACAGAGAGTCGATACAGACTTCTCCTCTGTGCTAGCCCACTTATTTGAACAATTATTTTAAAGACGTAATCCAATCTGGCCATCTTTCTGAAAGTACAACTCCGGTGAAATTTGCCGGCAGAGTTCTGCACACACACGACTTACTAAAGCACGGATTGAGTTATTTCCAGCATGTATTCCTCCCCTCCCAGCTGCCCTTCACCCCCACCCCATTCTTCGGCCATCTGTTTGTTTTGTCATTGGCTACTGACAGGACAGTGGGTGACATTTAAAGGAGTGGACCCATGTGCACTTCAACCATTCAAAGCCTAGCCAACTAGAATGGTAAAGACTGTTTTTTTTTTAAACATTTTTTTTTTTTTGTAGGCTATTAGTGTGGTCTCCCTGTTCTCAGCATGAAAGACCCTGCTCTACCCTTTCCTGGATGGATGGGGACAGTACAGCTTTCCAAAATGTTGGCGTAGGGCGGAAATGCTGGTCGTTTGTTTAGGAGATGATATTGTTGTGTAGATGTTAATGGTTGATGTCTCTGAAGTTCTAGTTGATGTCGTTAGAATATTCTGGGATAACAACTGCTTTATTATTTCTTTGAGTTTACCCTGATGGAGACTTATCGAGGTTCTAGTGACATATGTAGGACATGTGGCAATATGGTGTAGACTCTTTGGAAGTTCCAGACAAAATGAGGACTAAATTTGTTTGATCGGATATCAGGAAGATGGCTTGAGTGCCTTCACACAACTCTCCTAAATATTTTTAAGGCATTTATTGTTTTCAACGTGTATTTTGGGAGAGAGAGAGAGCATGCATGCACAAGTGGGGAAGAGGCAGAGAGAGAGAGAGAGAGAGAGAGAGAAACAGAGAATCAGAAACAGTCTCCACACTGGCAGAGCCCAACACGGTGCTTAAACTCATGAACAGTGAGATCATGCCCCAAGCCCAAGTTGGAGGCTTACCCTATTGGGCCGTCTAGGCGCCCCTTTAAGGCATTTAGAGAGAGCAGGTAGCGACTTTCTTTTCACAGGTTATTTAACCAGCAAATTGAATTTCAATAAGTAGCACCTTGACTCATGTAGGAAAGTCTAACTTGGTTTTTCTTTTCTTTCTAGAATACTTTAGGACTCCCAGCCATTCTCAGTACCCACATGACCCAGGGCAAGTGAGGGACCCTGAAGCTTAAGGTTCATTAGCTCCATAAGAAATTCACCACGGACTGGTTGCTTCGTGTTACATGAACTAGAATAATGTAAAAAACAGAATTCATATACAACTTCCATGTGGTGAAAGTATGTGGGAGGGAGAGACACTGGTAATGATGATCCATCCTGCTGATTTCTTCCACAACAAGCACCTAAGAGGGCCTGTGAGTGGAGTCTGACATGAAGCAAAGCACATGAGACTCTTGCTTACCAAATGCTAAGTCGGTCTACTGGATAAGCGATAAAGGAGGCGAAGGGAGCGGTAAGCGATTCCGACTTGAGACCTAGCAGGAAACACAACGCCTCTGTTCCTCCCTCTTGCATCTATCCATGCGTCC
Organism: Paguma larvata; assembly: GCA_030068075.1. NCBI lineage: Eukaryota > Metazoa > Chordata > Mammalia > Carnivora > Viverridae > Paguma > Paguma larvata. Next base: position 49,759,777 of record CM057834.1, on the reverse strand, counting down.
TGTGGAAGTACCTGGAGTAAATATTTTGAGGATCCTGGATCTATATATATATATATATATACATATATATATATATATAGAGAGAGAGAGAGAGAGAGAGAAAACCATAGGATTTACCAATGCTTTGAATATGTGATAGGAGAAAGAGAGGAGTCAAAGATAACATACACTATTTACTTGAGCAGCTAGAAAGATGAGAAGATGAGGTTGCTATTTCCTGGGAGGGGAAAACTGGGGTGAAGGACGGGGTTGGGAGACAGGAGTTCCATTTTAGTCATGTCGGATCCCCAAAGGGAGATACCATATTGGCCCTCAGACACACCAACCAGAGTTCAGTGGGAAAGTTCAGGAAAAATGGCGGGCTATGGAATGCCTCACAACCAGTGGGCCGGGGGGTGGGTGGAGGGGGAGAAAAAGAGGCTCAGCACGTGGTGTTTGTCAATTTCTTTGGCGTCGCAACTTCACCATGGCTGATTTCTAGTTGCCAACATAAGGCCACCGTCATTAGATACAGATCTGGGAAGAAATGGTCTCCCTTGAGCCCAGGCCAGCCGGCTCTGGGGTGTCCCTGGGAAGAGAGACATAAACTTGGGAGTCCTCAGGATGGAAAAGAGGCTTGAAACTGAACGACAGCACTTAGAGAGTGAGTATAGACAGAAGATATTTAAAAACGGAGCTGTAGGCGCTCCACTGTGAAGCGTTTGGAAGATGCCAAGAAAGCAAAACAGAGGAGACCAAGAAGGAAACTAAGAAATGTCTCAAGAGGGAGGGAGTGGACATCTGTCAAAAACTACTGATGAGCCAGATGAGATGAGGCCCGAAAAGAGGGCGCCGGGATTGGCCTGTCACTTCCGCAGCAGCGGCTCCAGCGGGCGGACGGAACAAAAAGCCTAAGACGCCCACCCTCACCTGCTTCTCAAAATAGCAACGGCTGGAGGCAGGGTGGCTTTGGCAGCTGAACCCTGTATTAAAATCCTTAAAATGCACTTTGGGCCTTAGAGTAGATTTCAAAATCACATGATGTCAGGACTGGAAAAAAATCTGATAGGTCCCTTGGCTCAAAGTGGCTCAAAGCCCTAGGAGGAACGAGGAGAAGGGGCCAGTCTATATTCAGTAATATGAAAAGGTATTTTTTTAATTTTTATTTTTGGTGTTTATTTATTTTCGAGGCCCGAGAGGGGCAGAGAGAGAGAGAGAGGGAGACACAGAACCCGAAACAGGCTCCAGGCTCTGAGCTGTCAGCACAGAGCCTGACTCGGGGCCCAAACTCAGGAACCGCAAGATCATGACGGGAGCTGAAGTCGAATGCTTAACCAACTGAGCCACCCGGGCGCCCCAAAAAGGTCTTTTTACATCTATACAAACCCCTAGTCATTGTAATTCCCTACATTTCAAGGGATCCTGTGAATAAAAATCAGTCCTTTCATCAGGTTCACTGACCAGCAACCTCATTTAACACTGCAGAGACTGTACAAAAGTTTGGGAGGACATTTTTTTTTCTCAGAGTCTGCCCAGGTGTTTCCAGCTCGGGCTTTACTCTCATTATTTTCTCGGTTACCTTTCATTCTTGCACACTGCTTAGTACACCTGCAACACGGGATATCTGGCACGCGTTTCTCTGTTTTTAGCCCACCCATCTCTAGGCAAATGTAACGTTTTTGCAATCTTGTTTCAGGGGTAGAACTAATTTCAATGGCAACGCTCTTTCCTGGCCCTCACTTGATCATCCATTCATTCAAAACACAGTGAAAGGGAGTGGTGATGGAGAGGAGGCTGGGGAGGAAAAACTCTCCAGAGGAAAGAACAGCAGGTGCAAAGACAAGGAGGCATCAGAGAACATGTCATGTTCTAGGAACTGCATCATTCAGGGGCGCCTGGGTGGCTCAGTCCGTTGAGCATCCGACTTCGGCTCAGGTCATGATCTCACGGTTCGTGAGTTCAAGCCCCTGCATTGGGCTTTCTGCTGTCAGTGCAGAGCCCACTTCAGATTCTCTGTCTCCCCTCTGCCCCTACCCCATTTGTGTGTGTGCTCTCTCTCAAATATAAACAATGAAAAAAAAATTTCAAAACTAAATGCTTAAGTAAGGCTGGATCATACAGGTGAGCTGTGAGAATAAAAAAAATAGCCTAGGCCTAAATTCTAAGGACCTTTTAAGTGATGTTGAAAGGTGGGATTTTTTTTTTTTTTTTTTTTAATGGAGAAGTGATTTCAGGGAAAGTGAGATCCAGGACCCTTACTAGTGCAAAGTCCTCCTGTGATCCATATTTAGCTGCATCTTCAAACTACTCCATATAGTTTGATTTTAATTTTTCCTGAAAACTGTCTCCCCTTGCTGCCCTTCTCTCCAGAAAGGAAGAAGTCCTCACTCCTTCAGGAGCCCCCGCCAAACAAGCCGATTAGAGCAGGCAGCACACACTGGAGTGATTCTCAGACCTCCAGGCGCGTATTCTCAAGATTTCTCTGGGGCTTTAAAGTAATTGCCAAAAAAAAAAAAAAAAAAAGGGGAACCTTTGCTGTTTCACTCTCTCCTGGGTCACGAAATGAAATTTCAGTCCTGGATTTTCATTCAGTTACAGGCGAATACACCTTTTTCAGAAAGGTCTCTGCAGACACAGCGTTTACTGCTCAAGGCTGAGGATCGTCTGAAACAGGCGTCCGGGAAAAGTATACGTGGACAAATACCGACGGAAAGAAAAGTCTCTGAGGTTAGCAGGTATTCACATTCCAGTACTGACTGACTGATGGATCCGAAGAGGGCAAAATTTGCATGTTTATACAAACAGCACAATGCGTATAAGTTACGGAAAGTTGCAATTGTGTTTTCATCTATACTTACGCATAAATATGTTATATATGAGAACATATTTTCAGGCCATCGGGACATACAGTTATTTAAGTGCATCGTTCTACGAAAAGGAGACAGTAATTAAAAACACGGAAATCCTCATCCTTAGGAAACTTCTATGGGTTTTTCCATAGAAAATGGGGATTTCCATCCAATGGGGATGAAAAGACACTAAGCCAAGTAAGCAAGTTACAAACCATGTTAGCGAATGGTGTCCAAAATGAAGGAAAATAAAGCAGGGAAGGAAGATGACACTAAACCGAGAGACGTGATGTGCCGGCTTTTTGTTTTTTGTGTTTGTTTTTTGTGTTTTTTTGCACATTTGCACGTTTTATTTATTTTTTATTAATTTTTAAAATTTTTTAAAATGTTTATTTACTTTTGACAGAGAGGCAGAGTGTGAGCAGGGGAGGGGCAGAGAAAGAGGGAGACAAAGAATCCGAAGCAGGCTCCAGGCTCCGAGCTGTCAGCACAGAGCCTGACAAGGGGCTCGAACTCACAAACTGTGAGATCATGACCTGAGCCAAAGTCAGGGCTTAACCAACTGAGCCACCCAGGCTCCCCTTTATTTATTTTTTAAATAAAGCTAGGGTGATGTAGCAGTTTGGATTTTTCTTTTTTAATTAGGTCTAAAAGAACTTCATGGTTGGGAACTGTTGTTGGGAATCTAGAATGTTCCTGGAGCTGAGCACCATGGCCAAGCAGAGGACTGTAGGGAGGTGAAGGGCCTCTCTCCGCCCGTCACAGTGAACTGGGAAAGGCAGTGCTCAGTGGGTCGGCTGGGCTTGCTGGGTGTGCCCACCCTTCATCCTCCAGACCACATATGTTGACCTTGGCCCTCGGGAACTATGAGCAATGAAAGTGGGCATGGAAACAACAGTTACAGGAGAAGCAAAATCTCTTCCTTTCTCTACCTTCTCGCTGTACCAGACTCTGGAAGGAAGTTAGGTGGTAACGTCTATCTTTTGGGAGAGAATTTAGGATTAAATAATTCTTTTCGGATAAGTGCTCCTTTCTTTAGAAAATGGGATTCCCCAAAGCAGTGACTCGAGTTGAAACAGCTTACAAAGCACTCGGGGATCCCGTTATAAAGACAGATTCCAGGCAATGTCTCCAGAGGTCTTCAAGTCTGTGGATCATTCTTCTCACCTCCCTGATGTGATCATAGGGATACAGGCTGAATCCCTATGGGGATTTGGAACTCAAACTGAATTTGGAACCACACTGCCTGAGGGAGGAGAGTATAGCTCTAAGTCACTTATCTCCTTGATTGGATGAGTATCAAACTCCAGGTTTCCTAAGCATGCTCAGTCTTTGCTTTGGGAGAGCGAGGGAGAGAGAGAGAGAGAGGGAGGGAGTTCTGGGGGAAAGCGTGATGGCAGGAAAGAGAAAAGAAAAGGGAAAAGAGAATTCAAATCTAGACTCAATCCAAAAGGAGGAGGGGAAAAGAATGCTGCCGACTGGAACTGCCCTGGCTTGGGAGAACCAGCATCCAACAACAGTTAAGACGGGGTTTCGGGGTTTCGGAGATCAGCAGCTTCCCTGCGGTTTATGCTGACGGATCTGCCTCATTGTGTTCTAAAGATTCGAGAAATAAGAGAAATACAGCTGGGTAATTAACAAACAGCCAGGAAAGCTTGAAAACACATGACAGGTAAGTAGATTTATTAAAAGCAGTCCTGACATGCCCATTTTTCAGAGTTCAGCGTTTCGCCAACAGAATGTAAAATAGAGGGAAAAAAAATCCAAGATGTATTTTTATATTTCATATGCTTGGTTTACATGAGAAGACGTCATGCCCGAGCTGTATCCACCTGGCCACGGGAACGTGTTCCCTGTAACAGCTAGAAGATACCAGACCACGTTTCACATTCCTTCCACCTAGTATTTTCCAGCTTACAGTCAACATAAAAGAACGTGGTCGCGTACTGAAGCAAGAGATTCAAACGAGCAACAATCCCAGATAAAACCTAAGAATAGATTTTTCTTCTGATCTTCCTATTTTTTTTTTAACTTTCTCTTCCCATCTTCATCAGAAACCCTCTGCTTTTGCCTTCTTTCTATGAGAGAAATAGGCATGCGTGCACGTGGGCGCCTACACACACACACACTCAGTTATACTCAGGTGTAAATGACTGATAACGTCTCATTTATAATGTCTCCTGCAGGAGTTCACTTTTGGACAGAGTTTAAGAAGACTCGAATCAAACGGAAAAAAAGATGCTAAGCATCACATTAAAAAGTCACCGATCTGGTGCGGCCCGTGTTTTCTTGGGCCCTAAAACCACCTCCGTCTCTTCTTTCTCTAGTCAGGGGGCTTAATGATTTCAGCTCTCTGCTCACTGACTCCCTCTCTCAACTCATTTATAAAACACCACATCGCCGATAAGAGAAACCCCGAACTCCTTCCAGGGGACAGGTTTTTTTGTTTTTTTTTTTACCACGACTGCAAGCAAATGACAGTTGCACAAAATGAAACAAAGAGACCAGTAAGGAAAGAATTATGACCAAGAAACTCAAGCTTGAATAGAGTTGCTAACTAGAACCGAAACGGAAAACTTCGTACGCACCCAAAGCCATAATTGGGCAGGAAGGTTGAAGCCTTCATCATGTTAGACTACACTGGGTCACTTGTTGAGCCACAGTAGAATATTTTGTTCATAATGAGACCTTATTGGGTTTGGTTGCTGTAAGCTTTTCAGCTTCTAATTATGGTGTTTAGAAGACAATGGAGACAGCTTAAAATAATAAAGAATGCTGCTAAAACGAGTAAGATTGCTGCGGTGTTACAAAGGGAAGTGTTGGCGCTCTGTGTATAGTATACATTTAACCTGTCAGCAAACACAGAGCGCTTTACAGGTAAAATGCAGAGGGATGCATTTAAGGAGCCATCACATGAAGGATGAGGTTTTTCGTTCTGCTTTCAAAACGCGCTGCTTAAGTTATAATACTAGTTTAATATAAATTAGAGTTTATCCTTTTGAAACCACTGGCAATTTGCTTCTGTTAGGCCCCAGGTCATTATGATGCAAAGTTAAAGGTTCCCGGAACAGAATGTGATTCAGGCGTGCGGTTCTTGTTGCCCTGTCCAATTCAGCTGAAAACGAGAATTATAGTGAGAGCATTTCCTGGTCTTTGACCCTTCCTGTGAGCTTTTTAAAAGCAGGGTTTATGCAGAACACTAACCTCATTCTCAGACATTCAGTTCCAACTAATATTAGCTGTGTTAAAACTCTTAAGTAAATTGCAAACTGTTTAAAAATACCTCATTCCAAGTTTAAAAACAGTGGGCACTTACCTTCCGATTTCCTTCCTTAATATACAAAAAGATTTGCCTGCGAAACGGAATATATTTAAATGTTAAAAAGGGGCTCTCCTCTCTCTGCTGCAAATGTAGTCAGGCAACACAAAGAACAGTTGTTTTAAAATCTCCAGATGTAACTGACTAGGGAGAGATAATAACAATAGGAAAATAATCTAGAAAGTGTATGTCTTATATGCGAACCTCTGTTGCAAAGACTTCAAAATAAACTAATTTACATAATCTTAACAATAGCCCTGTCCTTGGGACCCCCCCCCTCATTTTGTAGATGAGGAAACCCTGGAACAGAGAGGGTGAGTAGCTTGCCCAAGGTCACACAGGCCAGCAACTAGCAGAGGGAGATCTACCTCCAGGAAAGCAGGCTTCTGAGTCCACAGTTTTGTTTTTTTTTTTAATGTTTATTTATTTTTGAGAGAGAGAGAATGCAGGGAAGGGGCAGAGGAAATGGGAGACACAGAACTCAAAGTGGGCTCCAGGCTCTGAGCTGTCAGTACAGAGCCTGAGGCAGGGCTCAGACTCACGAACCATGAGATCAGGACCTGAGCGGGAAGTTGGAAGCTTATCGACCGAACCACCCAGGCACCCCCTGAGTCTACACTCTTAACCTCTGCCTCCCAGGACAATACCCGGACTCCTGGGGGTTGGTATGACACAGAAAAGACACTTCGAAAACAAATTCCATGATCCGTGGGTTTGGGGAAAGCGCCCCAAAATATAAGCAACCAATTCATGAAACAAGCAATAAGTCTAAGCCTTTTCTTTCTTATTTTTAACTGCCTTCTAGAACTGAGCTGGGAATACAGAAGAATTGATTAAGATCTGTACATGCGGCCACACTAGGACTTTTTCTCAAGACTGTCACATTACCTTAAGGCCCCGAAGAAGCCAAAGGACCGGTGTGTGAGTGCTCGCCTGGTGGGTCTCTTCTCTTAGGCGAAGAGCAGTAAGGACCTATGCAGCCACCGACATTGGGTTCGTCCGCTCCACCAAGCCGAGTGCATGTTGTGGAGTCCTGTCTTTTGCAGGAGGTCATACGCTGGTTGAAGTCATCAGGAGATGATAGATCTGAATAGATTCAACTCTGTGTTCTAAAATATCGTCCAAAAAAAAAAAAAATCAGAAAAACAAAAAAACCAGGGATCAAACCCAAAACACAGGTCCCTGTGAATCTTTGGTTCCCTAAACACCTGTCCTGAGGCTATGCAAAGAAGCTAACTGGTGTGAGTTAATCAGTGCGGAGGATTTGCAAAGCAAGGTGAAAATCCCCTGGGGCCCTGGAAACTCCAGAATACCAAGGCAAAAGGCATAGATGCCGGGAGGTTTTTCATTGAGGAGTGTGAAGAACACGTTCTTCTCTAGCCAGTGCTGGGCGGAACCAAGTAACTCAGAGGACAGCATCCCCAGGGGATACTGGAGGTACTGTGAGCCTAGAGAACAGAGCCGAGAACATGCTAAGCCTCACGCAGGACCACTGGCAGGCTGGATTGCACCTATGCTTAGAGAGCGATGAGCCAGAGAAATCCTTGCTCTCTGCAAACAACAAGACCAGAACATCAGCGCTGATGAAATTCTCCTTTAGAACCAGGCGTGTGAAACATGAGAGGAACTAAGTGGTGAGAACAGCAGATGCATCACTAGATACATCCCTCTGTCACCCCTTCTTTTTGGGCTGCTCTGCAGAAAAACACAACTGAGAGCACAGAGGTCTGGGTGCCAGAGTATTAACGTCCCAAGAACCCGTGTGTCTCGTGCTGCCTCCCGCAGCGCTGCTGTCACGAAAGCACTGCGAAGGCAGGTAGTGGGGCTGGGAAGAGCGGGTTTGGGGAGGGGAGAGGTAAACAGTTAAGGAACTAGAAATGAATGTGGAAAGTCAACTCATAAAGAGTAACAGTCTCAGGAGAGACGTGTTTAGGAATAGCTACACCCGCACGCCTTTCTAACTCACTTCTATTCCCATGAGAGCTTTGGGCCAAGAGTCAGAGAACCTGTGCCGGGTCCAGTACCTCGACGTGTGACCCCGAGAAAGTCACGTCACTTTCCCGAGCCTCTGTCTGGGGAGAACACCATGACCATACCGTGTAGTAGCGTTTTTAAGTGACGACGTATTTTACGAACCTAAGTGTCTGAGGTCAGGTTCGGGGAGACAGATTTTGAATGGAAGGTTACCAGCTGCAAGTTTATCGGAGAGTGTCAGATCGATACCTTTGGGGATGCGAACGAGATGGGACCTGGGACCATGCGGCGGGGGACAGGAAGTGCAGTGCAGGCGTGAGAACGACCTCTGTTGGCCTCACGTGCTCCGGAGCTGGGAGGCCCCTCTGCAGCCCCGCACTGAGGCAAGGGACCTCGTGGGTGGAGTGAAGAAGGTAGGCAATCTGGGGAGACCAGACAGCTGTGATGTTAGGAGTTTAGCCAAATCCTAATCTTTGACTTTCAAGGCTACGGCCCACCCTCGCTCCTCCCCCAACTCTCCTGAGAGCGGAAGTCCCCTCTGTCCGCCCAAATTCAAGCCTGACTCCTCCCCTTCACGGCTGTCACTCCTCCTCCCTCACCCAGGTTGATCCCTCCCTCCACACACCCCCACATCTGCTCCCTGCCTCACTCCTCCTCCCTGCCCAAGGGTGTAGGAATAGGAGAAAAGGAAATAGAACCACACCCTTTGTCTTTATAAAAAGAGCTACCTCCAAGGGAAGCGTATACTCCCTTTTTATACTCCCCAAATCACCCGCACTTTGGGATGCAGGCTGCCCACAGGGAGGGAGCCTAACCTTGACACAGGTCTTTCTCTTAAGCTGAGGACAAAAATCATCAGAGGGGGACTCGGCTGATGGCTGTCAGCAGGCACTACTTGGGTGATGAGTGTCTGGGTCATGAGAGAGGTGGGGGTCCTCAATGAGTATCACTTCCGCTAAGAAGAGTTCCTACTCGGACAGCCTTGCAACTGACTAGCGCCCATGAGGAAGAGGCTTTTAAATCTCCCACCTTACATATGACCTAACTTTACCCTCCAAGGACTCAGTTTCCTTGGCTGTACAGCAGGCGGCTGTGAGCCATCAAGCGCCTTTCTAAGTCTTGTGAGGAGTCCACTTTCTACACTACGGCTTAGAAAAACATCTACCCGAAAGACACCCCCTAGGGAAAAATAAGAGCTTTTCTCTCCCTCCACTTTAAGTTGTTGCTTATGTGTGTCCTTGGGAAGTATGCGAGAAATGACAGCTAACGGAAAGGTTTACGATTATTCGGCGGGAATGTGGCCGGGAGAGTCAGGGTAAGACTTCCGAACTGAGGAATTCTGAGATGATGCTGGTGGCCATTTTGCTCTGGAAAACTTTTTAAAAATAGGTCAAATTTTCAGTAATCTTTAAGAACCAGGGCTTTTAATTTTGAACAGTTAAAAAACATATGCAAAACAAACAAACAAGCCCATTATAACACACCTCATTTTCATTCCTTCTAACCAGTAGTCAAATTCTCCAAATTTGAGACTGTGGCTATCTGAACATCCTTGTCCTGGACTTCTAGGTGAAATGGATGCCCCACAAACTCCTCCCTTTTTGGGGAAGGAATTTCTGAAAGTACCGGTCATAGCACTTTAGCAATATCGTGCTTATTGTCTTACAGTTGAACTTGGGTCACTGGCCAGCGTAGGTGTCTCTCAAGTTCTCAAGCAGAAACTCACTTCATGGGAGCTTGCCTCAGATAGAGCCTAGCAGTGGGGGAAACTTAGTAAGAGGGATACAGCAGAGGGAGTGGGGGGGATTAGGAAACAGTATGGAGGGGAAAGAGGAATGAGCCCAGCGGAAGGGGCCATGGCCGTAGGTGATCATAAAGCAGAGCCCTGAGAAACTCAATTACCCCATTTCAACCAGCTTGTCTCTTCTCCCGCAGCTCATTTTAGAATAAGAGCAAGAGGCTGCAGGCACAACCCGGGAGAGGGGTTGCCCACCCCATTCTGGAAACTCTGCTCGCAGGCTGCTGCTAGGCCCCCAGCAACCCCCTCTGAAGCCAGCGCCACCACTACTGGACTGAGCAAAAAAATAGGATACGAAATAAGAGGTGAGAAATGAGAAAAATGAAAAAAAAAATCCAAGCTCCTAGAGATACAGCCAGATAGGTTCATTTCCTGGTGATGACAGAGAGCTCGGAGAGGCCCTCCCGCAACGGAGCGGAGCGTGCCGAGAACAGGACCGCGTCCTACGAGAGGACTCTGATCCGCTGGTGGCCTGGCAGGCTTTTCCACTGACAGCAACGGACGTCTGAACGCGGCCGACGCCTGCCTTACAGCATCTTCGTTTCTGATGGGGCCTGGTAATCTGCGAGAAATGAACTTCAATTGCTTTCTCTGCCAGTGCTAAAAAGTTACTTTTACATCACTGCAGGGCCCCGGCAAAGCACATGTCAAGGACCCGCGGGTCAGTGGGACTGAAATAGCGGCTCTGAAATGAACACTTGATACTGTATATAAATTGAATGATCAGCTGGGTGATTTTCGAACTACCTGGGTGGAATTTATGTGTCTTCTGGAGGAGCTGATGGTTCTAGGCCAGTGGGAGTACCTCCGCCACACAGGACAGTAATCAGTGCAAGGTGGGAGGAGAGCGGGGCGGGAAGAGGTGGGTGAGCGGCTTGACCTTGACCTTGTTCTTTTTCACCTCTCTCTTCTGACTGGTCTTTCCTGTGAATGCTGAAGCCGCCAGAGCACTTGCGTCCTTGCTGTGAGCGCGGGTGATGGCTCCGCATTTGCTGTCTGTGATGGTCAAGTACTGCTTGACATCCAGGTCCCTGACAGCCCGGGAGATTCTCAGCGTGAGTTTGTCGGTTCACAGATTTGCCTTGGAAAAGCAAATCATTGCAGATGATAATTAAAAAGAAGGTTCCTAATATTCACCTATTCGACTCTCGTCTTTTAATTTATATCCTGGGTTTTCAGACAAAGAGAAAGATGGAAGAAAAGAGCCAAGAGACGTGGAGGTGCAAGCCCGGTGGGAGAGACTGAGGTGAACACACACTCAGAAGAGGGGAGAGAGAAGAGGGAAAGAAGGATGGAGGGAGGGTAGCAGGGAAGAGGGGAAGGGAGGAGAGACAATGGAAATATCGAGGGCAGAGGGAAGAAGAGAGGGAGAAATGGAGAGACGCAGATAAAGGGAGACAGAGACAGGAGGAGAAGGAGGGAAAGAAAGCTGAGTGAGCAAGAGGAAACAGCAGAGAGACAAAGATGGGCTGAAGGAGCTGAAATTCATGTTATTCAAAATTCAGACTTTTCTGTTAAAACACTCGTAACTTCCTTTCCCTCCTAATTATCTTTTCTTACTCTTTTCTAATCAGTGTTCGTTTGTCTTTTGGTGAGAATAGCAATTCTAGGTTTTTAAGTTACAAACACCAATTTAGGACAACACGCAATTGAAATCACAGTAAGATTAAAAAAAAAAAAGTTTTTTTTTTAAGGTAGCGTTGTGAAAAATGGAAAGAGAAGAGAAAATGGAGGACAGGAAATCTCACCGGGTGAGTCCTCACACCTTTGAGATGGCCCAGAGATAACGAATTGGACTTCTCCCAGAATGTTTAGGTATTTGTAAATAATCTCAGCATTTGAATTTATGCTCTGCAAACACCTTCACTTCACTTGACAGTAACCCCCTACTGGGTCAGGAGTGGAAACGGGGGAGGGGGGGTGCTAATTAGGGAGGAAGAGGAGGAGGATGAGCCACAATGAACTCCCACCATGCAAATTCAAAGTATCCACAGCCCAGAGTGGGAAAGAGTTCTCATAAAGAATCTTCTCTTTTCTGAGTCAGTTGCATGTGTGTCACCTATATGATGTCACCTTAATCCCTACATTACCATGTGGTCCTGGTATCTCCTTTTAGCTCATTAGAAAAGGTTAAGACACAGAGATGTGTATCCTGACCTGTTGCCATTCTTTACCCTACCCTCCCATGCACGACGGGCTCCAAGCTCACTTATCAAGTAATTAAGAAAAAGAATGTAGGAACAAAGCATATATAATCTTTACTTTAGCCTCGGACGGTTAATTCCATGCATCAGAGAATAAATTACTGAAGCTTATTAATAAGCTGCTAATTTCCAAGTACAGGTAAGAGAGAAAAAGACAGGATCGAAAGGGGTCTACTGTACTTTGGTAGGGGGAGACTCTCACGCATACCTCAGTAGATATACTGAGTACCCAGAAAAGGCCTCCAAAAGCTAAATTTCAAAAAAGCTTCAGACTAGTGGGAAACATTTGTCCTGCCTCAAATTGGCACAATCAAACAGGCATTTGCTGGCATAAAGCTGGGGCTCATGTTCGTAATTACTTGATTTGCATGAAATAAAAATATTTCATTGCACCGTCCTACTAGTCACAGGCCAAAGTTGTGGGTCTTGGAGACTCAGGCTCATATACACTGAACTCAAAGTTGAGCTCTTCTATTTTACACAAATAACAAATTCGAATCTTCTGGAAGACATAGATACATTCCCCAGGTAGTTTTATTTTTCCCCCAAAGGAAGAATACCTATCAAGACATTGGGTTGCACGGACACGGTGCTGTGATTCACTTCGCTGGAATCTGCATTAGAGAGGACATGAGGGGCGCCTGGGTGGCTCAGTCAGTTAGGCCTCCGACTTCGACTCAGGTCATGATCTCACAGGTCTGTGAGTTCGAGCCCTGCGTCGGGCTCTGTGCTGACGGCTCAGAGCCTGGAGCCTGCTTTGGATTCTGTATCTCCCTCTCTCTCTGCCCTTCCCTTGCTCACGCTCTGTCTCTATGTCTCTCAAAACTAAATAAACATTACAAAATTAAAAAAAAAAAAGAGAGGAAATGAGTTCACTGGTTAATTGTTCATATTCTATTGCATCACACTCCCTTAGGTCTAACATCAAATACATCAACAGCAACAGCAATGCTTAGGTGGCATTTTTCCTGTTGGGCATTCACTTAAGGGGACCATTCCAATTTCTTAACAGGGAAAAATAAGATACTTTTCACAAGGGGCTATGGTAAGCAAATTTGGAGCAGGTGAAAGAGCAAGGTTATGAAGAAAATTTTTTTAAATGTTTATTTTTTTGAGAAAGACAGAGCGTGAGTGGGGGAGGGGCAAAGAGAGAGGAAGAAACAGAATCCGAAGCAGGATCCAGGCTCTGAACTGTCAGCAGGGAGCCCTCAGCAGGGCTCGAACTCACTGACTATGAGATCATGACCTGAACCAAAGTCAGACGCAAAACTAAGGAGCCACCCAGGTGCCCTACGATCAGAAAGAAATTTAAACCTGAAGTGCTAGCTCTTCTGGATGTCCAGGAGAATAGAATCCAACACTGAAGACAGTTCTAACTGCCCTGTGAGTGGAATTGATATGTCTATAAGAAAACACAGGGAGACTGAGTTATAAATACGTCGCGTTGGGGTTGGCTTGCATTTAAAGTTCTCTAGCGAAACAGTCCTATTTTGGCTCAAGATCGCCATGGCCAATAATCTCCGCGTGTCTACTCGAAGCGTTCCAACTGAAAGGCGAAAAAACGTGCGCCTACTTCCACATTTTCATCTGGTTCCGATTCCCCTCAGAAACCTGCGCTGGGGATGCCGCCCTGCCCCTGTGTCCCTTCTAGGACAGTGGCTCCAGGGTAGCAAAAATGAAGGAGGTGCGCGGGAGAAAGAAAGAAAAGAAAAAAAAAGAAAAGAAGAAATCATTGACTGTAAGAACAAAATCAGATCATCAATTTCCACCGATGCTGAGACGCAGGCAAGAGGGAAAAGGCTCCGCGCAGTTCTTTGCTCTCCCGCAGGAGAGGCACGCATCTGATCCTTTTCTCTGATAAGCCTCGCCAAGCAGATCGCGGTCAGCAGGGCCGCCCCCCCCCCCCTTTCCCCTCCCCGGCCCGCACGTAATGAACACACAACACGGACAGATCTCAGCGCGGTACATACCTTTCTCCGAGCACTTTTAACTTTTCCCATGTCCATTAGGCCTTACAGCCTAATCTTGCTCTGCCAATCGCTCCCATGGTGAGATCATTAAGTAAATTATTTTAAGATCAAACACCCTGCAGTGACAATAGCGTCCCATGTAAGGTAAATGCTTCAAAGGCCCCCCTTTCAAATTACAGCTCTCGGGAGTTATTCATCACCTCTCCGTAGGCCTTGCCCCGCCATTACTTGGCTTTTTGCCGCAGGCGAAGGTAGCACTGCTAATTGGCCTCTGTAACAAAACTGACCTGTGGACAGGATAAAACTTGTTTGGAGCTTAGAGACAAAAATTATTCAAGGTTAAAAACACATGAATGCCCCAGCTACGTCACCAAAAAAAAGGAGTGAATGAATGTCTTCCCCTGCGGTTCTTAATGTGAAAGAATGTGCTCCCGGCGCGCCTGGGTCAGACAAAAAGCTCCTTCAGGTAGCTGGGCCAGGCCCGGGGCCTCGGGGAGCCTTTTCTCCTCCTCCCGGGGTGTCGCCGGCGCCCCCAGCCCCCACTCTCCTCCGGGTCGTTCTCGGCTTTTTCAAGTCGGAGACAAGGCGCTCCGCGCTCCACTTTGGTTCCTCGGCACCCCTCCCCGGGAGGGCCTTTGATCTCCGGGGACAATGGCAGATGGAACGGTTTAACTGCGTCGTACAGGTGCAGAGCGTTTCCTTGACAGGTTGGGGCTTTTATTTCTAGCACATTAGCTGGGCGCATACAAATGGGTTTTTGACAGACTCAAGCAGGTAAAATAGCACCGAGGTGCCGCCAAAAAAGCGCGGTCACACCTGCCGGGGACGGCACAATTGGAAAATGCTGCATAAATTAAAGACAGGTAAAACCTCGCAGTTCCCTGCTGAGTGTTTTTTTTTTTTTTCATCTTCTTCTTCTCCTACTTTTTTTTTTTTTTAACAACTTGGGAAGGCGGTATGTGGCGGGGTGAATCTCAAATGAGTAAACAACAAATGAACTCCTTGATCTCCCCTCGCTCAGAAGAAGCAGGGCTCAGGCAGGGTGATTTCAAACCAGCACTCCAGCGCTTGTGAGGCCGGGAACACGCCATTGAAATTCACTGACCGCTGGAGAAATGGAAAATAAATAAAGGCCCTTGCAATATTTCCTCTCTTGCTTCCTCTCAGGTTTGCTGTCCTCCCTGCCACTTGCTCATTCCCCATTCTTCCTCCCCAGGTGCAAGACTTGAACAAATTGTACCTACTACATCAGGAGATACTTTTTCCATGGAGAAAACGGTGGTAAATATCCCACTCTAGGGATGGTCAATATAGCTGCTTAAGACACTTGCCTGGGCTATTTGAAGCATTTTTGTTTCTTTGATAAAAAAATTGTGTCCGTGATGGGCAAGTCCCTCCTTGTTCAGTTAGTCCTGTTTTTCTAGAAAAATATGTCATGTAGGATTTTTGGGTTTTACTCTTCCCACTGGAGTGTGCAAATAATTTTCTTACAACAAAGTATTCTAGGACATTCCTTTTGTGAAATGGCATGTTGAGAAAATTAAAAAGTGGCATTGAATGATGTTATTTAGTGAGAGCTTTTCCTTTATTTTCTCATTTTCCATACTGTCCATGTGTTTGTGATAATATTCTCTTATCGAATCAGATCATAAACCAATAATATGGAATTAAAGCTTTCCTTTTATCTTCTCCATTCTCGTTTAGCAGTGTCAAGGGCTTGGCAGTGCTAACTTTTCTCATTCTCAGTAATCTTACGGGGCAGTGCAGTCAAATTTACAGTTTCTTGGGAAAGGAAGGGGATCCTTTCTTCACTGTGCTTCCAGCCCGAGTAAGATTAAACCTTTCTTTTCTTTCCTTTGCTCCTCGCTAATGAACTTTTCTTTGAGAATTTCCTCATTTCCTCATAACGACACTAATGTTTAGAGACAGTACTTAACAAAAGGGGACGGATCTCCTCCAATCTGTAAAAGCGATAGTCTCCCATTGCTACACCTTCTTTGAGCAGACTGTGCCTCTAATTTGCCCGTCCCTCTTCCCCCGAGATCACCGACTTTGCCAGGTATTGCCTAGAATCATAAGATTTCAGAGAACACTGGAGGCCATCCCCCAGGTTTTAGAGAGAAAATACGAGATGAGAAGCTGAGGGTCAGAGAAATAAATTGAATTACTTTCCTCAAAATAGATTACATTCGTTCGCCCATTTATATAAATTCCTGCAATATTGTTGAATGCCACTATGTAGAAAGCGGTAGGGGGCAAATATGCAAGTTTGAGCAAGGCAGTCAAAATGAGGTCCCCAAATCCCCCCTCCCTAATAGAGGCGTGTGTGGGAACTTCCATACACATGCATGTGCACATGTAGGGATTATGGGTAAAGGGATAATTAGCAT
Organism: Paguma larvata; assembly: GCA_030068075.1. NCBI lineage: Eukaryota > Metazoa > Chordata > Mammalia > Carnivora > Viverridae > Paguma > Paguma larvata. Next base: position 49,743,294 of record CM057834.1, on the reverse strand, counting down.
ATGGTGTATTAAGCACATAAAATTTGCTGTACATAGAGTACTACAGGAGCACAGAGAGTAACCGGCTGTAATACGGGGGTGAAGGATAAGTTCACAGAGGAGGAGGTGGTTTTGAATAAGGAAAGACTCAAAGACACAAAAGAGTTCAAACTGTTTAGAAAACAGTGTGAAGATGTATGTTGGTAGGTTACAGGATATCTTGGAGGAAGTCACAAGAATGAGCCTGAGGACAAAGCTCCTCCTGGTTTATGATAGTCAATGCATGTTGTAGGTAAGGCCAAGTTCAGCATACCCATTCTCACAAAGGACCAGGTAACACTATTCTAAAAAGTATATGAAGTATGATCATAAGGTAAAGGTCACTCATTATTTGAGCAAACATACTGGAGCTTTTTGATCCACATAAATGTCTTTTGTTTGAACACTTTTGGGATTGCGTTCAGAGCTCCTAACATATTTTAAAAAATAGTGAAAACTTGACCATCTGGGTGGCTCAGTCATTTAAGTGGCTGACTCTTGATTTTGGCTTAGATCATGATTCACAGTTGGTGGGTTCGAGCCTCGCATCGGGCTCCGTGCTGATAGGGAGGAGCCTGCTTGGGGTTCTCTCTCTCCCTCACTCCGTCCCTCCCCTCCTTGTGTGCTCTCTCTCCCTCCCTCAAAATAAATAAATTTAAAAAAATTACTAAGTTAAAAAGAAAAAGAAAATAGTGAAAACTAACTTATTCTGAGGAATAACAGAAGTATTATGACTTTGTTGGGTGGTGCAGTTTTTGGAGAAAAACTGACCTGTAACTAAAAAGCAATATGTCAGATAGATATTCTTACATGGGCTATGAACTGTTTCTAACAGGCAGTGACAAAAGAGAAGATCCAGAAATACTTAGAACAGTAATAATTTTCATAAAGTAAATGTGCCCAAAGTTATCTAGTTTGAAAGTAAATGCATTTGTATGTCAAAAAGTCTATTGTCTTTCTTTAAAATGTGTTTGTTTTACTTTGTTGTTATACCTTGGTATGTCCATGGGTCATAGGTTATATCTCTATATGAGTTGGCACCGTCCTAAGTTATCGCTGAACTGAGTGGTCCCTGTGTTCTATCTTCTCTTCTTTGATGTATTAAAATAGTAGCTGCAGATTGTTATGATTCTGTGACTACATTCTGGCCAATAGAAGAGGAGTGGAAGCGATGTGTGTAATCTCCAGGTTGAGCCTATAAAGGGACAGGGTCTTTCATCCGCTTCCTTTGTCCCTTTCCTACTAACATTCCTACACAATGCGAATGAGTCATCTTGCAGTGGGCAGATGGGGCCAAAAATCCGAGGATAATAGAGAGACAGAATAGAGGACGTGTAGGTCCAAAACTGTGAAACTGCCATACGGGTCCTAGAATCCAAATTCAGAGAGAGTTTCCTAAGGGAGAATTCGACTTCCATATTGTTTATGTCCCTGCATTTTGGCAACGTGAATCTACATCTCAAGTGAAAAGTAGTGGTGGAATGAGCAACGGTATATGAAATGTGCAGAACAATTATTACCAATACCAGAACAATGCAGTGCAAAGTTCTATTCTAAGGAGGGTGGGTTTGGTGGCATCTACCTAAGGCAGTAAATTGGAACCACCTGTGCTTCTCTTGTCATCCTAGAGACTCTGCGAGACTGCCATTAGCCTTTTATTCAACCTGAACTTTTCTTGTTCTCATATTTCAAAATATATCGGAGATGCCACAGTGTTTTTCACTAAAAGCAGTTGTTATGTGTCTGGGGTTGTGATTTTAGAAATGAGGAAGGTGTGTTGTGAGAGAGAGCTCATAGAGCATCAGCCAGCTCTAAACCCACACTGTCATGATACATTAAGCCTTTATTGTGGGGAAGGAGGGGAGAGATGGGTTAGTAGGCTATGCTAGAAACTTGGTGAGGTCCAGCTGACCATCCAACAGGGCTCCAGCTCTACGTTCTACATGGAGAAACTGAAGCTCAGAGGACTGAATAGCTTCAGCAAGCTCAAAGATTTGAAACAGTTTGTCCAAGATGATATCAGTAGCCAGTGGTCAGGCTGGAATTCAGACCTACTCTGCTGTACTCCAAGTTCATAGGTTGAAATCCTAACTCCAGATGTGATGATATTTGGTGGTAAGACATTTGGGAAGTCATGAGGTCTCGAGGGTGGAACTCTCATAAATGGAATTATTCTCTCTATAAGAGAGACCACAGGGAGCTCCCTTGCTCCCATGCCACGTGAGAACAGAACGAGAAGAGAGTTGTCTATGAACCAGGAAGAGGGCTGTCACCAGAGCTCAACCATGCCAGCACCCTAATCTCGGACTTCCTCCACAACTGTGAGGAGGAAATTTCTGTCATTTATAAGTCCCTCAGTCTATGATACTTCTGTTTTAGCAGCCCGGACAGACTAAGATGTACTCTGTGATGGGATTCTGTCACTAAAACACCATCTTCTCTTGGTAAACGTTTTGATCAAGTAGATTATCTAATCGCATGTTTGTGATGCTTGTTCAACCCAAACTGATGTGTCCCTTAGTCATTCCCAATTCCATCACTTGATCGCATGAAGTGTCCTTTGTTTCATATTCATTGTCTCTCTACCATTGAAGTATAAGCCCTGTATACAATTCCCTGCTGGTGTACCCTCAGTGCCCAGAGCATTGCCTGGTACGCCGTAGCCATTCGGTCATTATTTGTTAAATAAATGAAGGATCAAATGAACTCCGGAAACTGCCATCACTGCGAGGGGTGGTTCAGAGCTGCCATGATGGTCACCACCTCTCCTTGTCTGTCTGTGCATTAGCGGTCATAGGGAGGGCCATGACATGCGGGGAGTGGAGGGGGACTGTGTGCAGGCCTGTATCTCAGAGTGCGTTTTGAATCTTTTTCTACTAGTTTGATTTTAACACCATTTACTTCCCACCAACGCCTTTGTGAATTACTTTGCCTCAATCTAACAAATTGCACTAAACAAGAATTTCCAGATAATGGCCCATTATGTCCCTGAACTCCAGGGATGTGCCTTGTTCACTTAAAATGAAGAGCCTGACTGGTTCCAGGTGGCTGATATGGGTGTTTTCCTAAATTCTGCAGGGGATGGTGACTGTGAGGAAACATATCCATTCAAACCCTCCCTCAGGAGGAGAGGACTCTGATGGATAGAGGGCAACGTCTCATGAAGAAGGACCCTCTCTCAGTTCAAGGGCCTCTGAGGAGTGAACTCAGCCTCAAAGGGGAGTTGCATCTAACATAATAAGAGTCTTTAGCCATGTGGGGCTGGAAAATTGTGTTTGACCAAGGTAAATTAAAGCAGTATGTTGAGAAATGGCAAGGAAATTGTTCTTTTCATTAGGACGTTTTAGAAATGTAATAAAATGGTCAAGACTTTTACAGTGAGTAAAGATCACTTAATTAAAGTCAATAAGCCTTTACCTCCTTACTTGTTCATGTTCTCAAATATCATTAAATATTTAAGCATCGCTAGGTCAGTTTCTTCCCTCTTTAACCCAACTTGAGCCTGATAGTTACATATCGAAATTACCTAGGATCTAGGCCTTTTAATGCTTATTTTCACTCACCTTAAGGCAATGTATTCACACATGTAATTTCAACCACTATCTATGTGTTGGTGACTCCTAAATTGATATTCTCCTCTTAACCCTCTCTCATGAGTTCCCTCTCATTTATCAATGATCTACTTAATGTATCTACTCAGATGTCTCACAGGTACTTCAACTTCCAAACCTTCAAAATGGAAACTTAGAATGTCTCCTCACCCCCAAATCAGTCCTCTTGTGTTTCCCATCACATAGATGGTGCCTTTGAGCAACACATGGTTCGAGCCTAGAATTCTATAAGTCATTCCTGACTTCTCCCTCAGCTTCATATTCCACATCCAAGTCAATGACCAAATCTTGTTTGTTTTTTTTTGTCTCTTATATGCCCCTTAGTCCAGCATTTCGGGTTCACTTAGAGTCACCTCATTGGTCTCATAAAGTCATTGTTCAGGTTGACCTATTAGTTTCCATAGACTACTCCAAAAAACTGGTTATTATTCTCCCTGCAAACTCTCTTGCTCTCCTTGAATTTGTTCTCTACACCATATCTAGGTTCTTTCTAAAATGCAGATGTGTTTCAGTCCCTTCCTGATTTAAACTCTTCTTTGCTTTCCACCGCTCCAAAATTTAAATACAGAAGACTTAGTGTGTCCTGAACGCCCTGCAACATTGACCCCTACCTCCATGTAAGCCCAATTTGTGGCCATTTTCCTGCTTATTCTGTGGATTGCCCCTTCCGTGCTATTCCTTTTGTTGCAAATGTTCTTTCCCCTCTTCTTTGCCCAGTAAAATCCTGAGCACCCCCCAAGCTTCAGGTTAACTATCACTTTTCTCAGGAAAGCCATGCCTGACTGGGATCCCAAACTAAATGAGATCTCCTTTGCGTTTTTGTTCGTAACTCTTGTCCCCTTGTTATCATCGTATTCTCATGCCTGGCTCAATGTGCAGCCCTGGAAGAGTCTTAATGGCATTGAGCGAATGAAAAAATGGACGGTGCAAATTATTACAGGCTGGGCTTGGAGTGAGCCAGACCATTGCTGTCCAATATTTTAGAGCAAATATAGGAAAGTAAAATTAGAGGGATATGTTTATGCAAGTTTTGGTGTATGTTCTTATCTGATATAACATGGTAGTATGCTGTTAAATAGAGCTGGGAAAAATCAGTAGGATAAAACAACTATTGAGGGTATATAAGTGGGTACGAAGAATCCCCTTTACACATGCTCATACACACACACACATACACACACACACACACACACACATAGCAAATTAAACAAAAAAAATACAAAAGAAGAAATATGTAGAATCTATTTTTTTAAATCATACAAAATTAGAAAAATATAGGACATACAAGAGTATTTGAGTGACTAGAGACATAACAAGTTCCCCAATAAATATCAATCTTCCCTAAAGTTGTTAATGCTCCCTAAATTTACATATGTATTCCCATCAAATTGATGGATGTTTTGGGGAATAAATCTTCCCAAATCTTCAATCTTAGAAGAATTGAACAGGCAAGAATAACCAATAAAATATTTTAAAAGAGGAATATGGTGGAAAAACTTGCATAGTCAGATACTAAAACATAGTCCATTACCAAATACAGGCATATCCTGGAGGTATTGTAGTTTTGGTTCCGGACAATCACAATAAAGTGAATATCACAGAAAAGCAAGGCAAATGAATTATTTTGTTTCCCAGTGCATATAAAAACTATGTTCACACTCTACTAATCTGTCGAGTGTACAATAGTGTTATGTCTAAAACAGTGTATGTGCATTAATTTAATACTTTATTCCTAAAAAATACTAATCGTCACCTGACCTTCAGAGTCATAATCTTTTTGCTGGTGGAGGGTCTGGCCTTTATGTTCATGGCTGCTGACTGATCAGGGTGATGGTTGCTGAAGGTCGGGGCAGGGTTGGGGGGTGGCAGTCGCAATATCTTAAAATAAGACAACACTAAGTTTGCCCCACGGACTCTTCGTTTCACAGATGGATTTCTCTGTAGCATGCAATGTTTGGTAGCCTTTTACCCACAGGAAAACTTCTTTCAAAACTGGAGTCTGTCCTCTCAAACCTCACTATCGCTTTATTGGCTAAGTTTATGTAATATTTTAAGTCTTTTGTTGTCATTTCAGCAATCTTCACGGCAGGAGCAGAGTGACCAGGAGGAGATTCCATCTCAAGTAACCACTGTCTTTGCTCATCCAGAGCAAGCACCTCTCCCTCTGCTCAAGTTTTATCACGAGATTGCAGCAATTTCATCACATTGTCAGGCTCCACTACTAGCTAATTCTAGTTTGTTGTTATTTCCACCGTGTTTATCATTACTTCCTCCACTGAAGTTCTGAACCCCTCTGTGTTGTCCGTGAAGGTTGCAATCAACTTCTTCCAAACTCTTGTTCATGTTGATATTTTTACCTCTTCCCATGAATCACAAATGTCCTTGGTGGCATCTAGAATGCTAAATCCTTTCCGGAAGGTTTGCTATTTACCTTGCCTAGATCCATCCGAGGGACTATTATCTATGGCAGCTATAGGCTAACAAAATATACTTCTTAAATAATAAGACTTGAAAGTCAAAATTACTCACGGATCTCTAGGCTGAAGAGTGGGTGTTTGTAGGCATAAAAACATTAATCCTGCTGTATGTCTCCTTCAGAGCTCTTCGGTGACCAGGTGTGCTGCCAGAGAGCAGTAGTATTTTGAAAGAAATCTTGTTTCCTGAGCAGTAGGTCTCAACGGCAGACTTAAAATAATCAGTAAACCATGTTGTAAACAGTTGTGCTGTCAGCCAGGCTTTGTTTTTCCATTTATAGAGCACTGGCAGAGAGTAGATTTAACATAATTCTGAAAGGTCCTAAGATTTTGCGGAAAGGAAATGAGCATTGGCTTCAACTTGAAGTCACCAGCTCCATTAGCCCCTAACCGGAGATTCAGCCTGTCCTATGAAGCTTTGAAGCCAGGCACTGACTTCTCTCTAGCAGTGAAAGACCCAGATGGCATCTTCTTCCAATAGAAGGCTCTTTCATCCACATGGAAAATCTGTTGATTAGTGCAGCCACCTTCATTAATGAACTGAGCTACATCTTCTGGGTAACTTGCTGCGGCTTCTACATCGGCGCTTGCTGCTTCGCCTTTCACTTTGATGTTATGGAGACGGCTTCTCTCTTTAAACCTCATGAACTGACCTCTTCTAGTTTCAGACTATTCTTTGGGAGCTTCCACACCCCTCAGCCTTCACAGAATTGAGGAGAGTTAGAGCCTTGCTCTGGATTAGGCTTTGGCTTGAGGGAATGTTGTGGCTGGTTTGATCTTCTATCCACATCACTGACACTTTCTCCATATCGGCCATGAGGCTGTTTTACTTCGGTATCATTTGGGTGTTCACTGGAATAGCCCTTTTAATTTCCTTCCAGAACTTTTCCTTTATATTCCCAACTTTTTCAACTGTTTGGTGCAAGAGGCTTAGCTTTTGCCCTATCTTGGCTTTTGACATGCCTCCCTCACTAAGCCTAATCATTTCTAGCTTCTGACTTAAAGGGAAACACGTGTGGCTCTTCCTTTCACTTCAACACTTTCAGCCATTGTAGGGTTATTAATGGACTGAAATTAATATTAGTAATATTAATTCCAAAACGTTTGTGTCTCAGAGAATAGGGAGGCCCAAGGAGAGGGAGAGAGGTGGGGGAGGGGCCCATTGGGGGGGCAGTCAGAACACACACAAAATTTATTGATTAAATTTGCAGTCTTATAAGCATGCTGCTTGTGATGCCCCCAAATGATTACAGTATAATACGAAAGATCATTGAGCACAGATCGCCAGAGCAGATGTAATAATGATGAAATATATTAAATATTGCGAGAATTGCCAACATGCAACAGACGTAAGAAATGAACACACGCTGTTGGAAAAAGGGAGCTAGTAGACTTGATTGACACAGGGTTGCTAAAAACCTTAAATTTGTAAAGAACACAATTTCTGCAAGCATGTGAAGCACAGTGAAACGTGGTATGCTTGTGTGGAAGTTGGCGACATCCTATGAGAACAGGCGGAACAGAAGAGCACAAGAGACACCCCGTAACAGAGTCGCGTGTACATGGGAACTTACGGCAGGTTCGTGAGGACATTTCACATCAGCAAGGGAAGTCGTTCTCTTTTTAAAATAAATGCTATTGGGTAATTTTCTAATTGCTTGGAATCCTTAATAGAAGATCCTTAGTTCATTCTATACCCGATTTACTAATTACGAATTAAAGAGGACTTTTGGTTCCAAAGTCAGAAATTATTCAAGAAAATAGGGACATGTATGCTCGCACAAAATCTTAATCTCCTTTCAAAACCCACCATACACAAGTTCAACATCAAATAATAAACTGGAAAAGTACTTGAAACATATATGGTCGTAAATTGAGCAAAGATGTTAATGGACAATCTACAAAAGAAGAAATATGAATAGTCATAAATAATATATTTAATTTCGCTAGTGATCAAATGAATACAAATGAAAACAAATAGCTTTTTGCCTAACAAATTTATGAAGATTAAATATAATTCCTGATAGACTTATGAAACAGAAACTGTGTACTGCTTGCTTCTAACAGCTGTCTCCGGTCTAGCATAGGCTGGCATATAGTAGTTATTCAATAAATACTAAAAAAATTTTTTAGTTATTAAATAAATACTAAAAAAAATTTTTTTTAATGTTTATTCAGTTTTGAAGGAGGGAGAGAGAGACAGAGCATAAGTGGGGGATGGGGAGAGGCAGAGAGAGGGAGACACAGAATCTGAAGCAGGCTCCAGGCTCTGAGCTGTCAGCACAGAACCCAATACCGGGCTCGAACTCAGGAGCCATGAGATCATGTGACCTGAGCTGAAGTCAGACGCTTAACTGACTGAGCCACCCAGGCACTCCTCAATAAATATTTTTTAAATGAAAGAATACTTTTCAAGGATAGAGGTATTAAAAAAAAAAACTCCTGATGCAATTAACATGGTGTTTTTGGATGGCCTTAAGGTAATAACTACCATATGTCTTAAAAGTTTGTGTAGGGGCGCCTGGGTGGCTCAGTTGGTTAAGCAGCCGACTTCGGCTCAGGTCATGATCTCACAGTCTGTGAGTTCGAGCCCCGCGTAGGGCTCTGTGCTGACGGCTCAGAGCCTGGATCCTGCTTCGGATTCTGTGTCTCCCTCTCTCTGCCCTTCCTCTGCTCACGCTATGTCTCTATGTCTCTCAAAAATAAATAAACGTTAAAAAATTTAAAAAAAAATTTGTGTATGTTTTGAATAGTGCAACCATATATGACCCAATTTGCCAGACCCACCTGGCTTATACACCTGTTGCCCTAGTGCAGCGTATCATGGTACCCCATTCACTATCAGAAGTCCTGGTTGGGATGATAAAGTATATGATCATCACACTCAGACCTAGATATATAATTACAGGGGTTTGCTACAAAATCCTTTGGAAATTAATTTTTTTCAGAATTACAATAATTATTAAAAAAAAAACAAAAAAACCTGGGAAGCTTTAAAAACCTACTAATACACAAATCCCTCCCCAGATTGACTGAATCCATCTCAAGGGTCACCCGGGTGGCTGAGTCGGTTGAGCATCTGACTCTTGATTTTGGATCAGGTCATGATTCTGGGGTCATGGGATGGAGACCTGTGTTGAGCCCTACATCAGGCCAAGTTAAGAATGGAACCTCCTTGGGATTCTCGTCCTCTCCTTCTGCCTCTCTCTCAAAAATAAAATATCTCATGAAGTACGCCTGGGTCATCTGAATTTTATAAGCTTTCCAAGTGCAACTAGAGTGAGAACCACTAACTTAATTAATCTAAAGCACCTATCCACAAAGTGAGATGCTTTGTAGCCATTAAACATGATGCTCTTGAATGGTATTGGTTAACATGGAGACAGAGTTGTAATCTATTAGGTTAAAAAACAAGCAACAAAGTAGCATATTTTTCAGACTCTAATTTTCTTTTAAAAATATTTTTATTGTGGGTAAAATATACGTAAAACTTACCATTTTAACCACTTTTAAGTGTACAATTCGGAGGCATTAGTGCATTTATATTGTTAGGTAACTATCACCACTATCTAAAAACATGGCTGTAATTAAATTGAAGCCTGTTTCATTACACTCCATATATAGTATACGTAATCATATACAACTGATTATTTTCAGAACTATAAATCTCAAAGGATACACACTCACGGTTACATGTGACTATGTTTACATTTCTTCTTTTTGTTTATTTGGATGTTCTACTTTTTCATAGATGATACATTGCTTTCATATCAAAAATTGTTTTTAAAATTCAGTAAAAATGGTCTCCTCAATAGACTTTAGCCTTGCTTATCCAGAATTTAGCTTAAAATAGAACATCTTTTGGCCCAGTCCACCAGTTTCATTTATTTATTTATTTATATTAAAATTTTTTTTAATGTTTATTCATCTTTGAGAGAGAAAGACAGAGTGTGAGCAGGGGAGGGGCAGAGAGAGAGGGAGACACAGAATCCGAAGCAGGTTCCAGCCTCTGAGCTGTCAGCATAGAGCCCGATGCGGGGCTCGAACCCATGAACCATGAGATCATGACCTGAGCCGAAGTTGGACACTTAACCAACTGAGCCACCCGGGCTCCCCTTCCTTAAAAATATTTTTAAATGACAGTTGAATATGGTCAGTTTGATCACCTATGTTCAAATTATGAGCACCGTAACTCTTTATTCTTAACGCTTTCTAATTCGTTCATACGTAGGGGCGTGCATACAGCTCATACATCTTCATTACCTATGATGTTTAAATCATTGGACAAGAAAATTTGCAGATACAAAAATGAATCAGATATAGTCTCTGACCCCAAGAGCTTGGGAACAAGTGGAGAAAAGAGCTAAAAAAACATATATACCAAAATAGTAGCAGAAGAGAACACGTGGAAATGCCGTAGGAGAGCTTTGGAGGTTGTCAGAGGGGCAGAGGTAGCTCCTGGCCAGGGCAGGGGTCCAGGAAAGCTCATACATAGACACAGTCGGTGGTAGGAGTGCAGACTTTGTAGAAAAATATCACTGTGAAGGTCAGAGATGATTTCAACAGAGAAAGCACAGAGCCCAATGTGAGGCTTGAACCCACAACCCGTGATATCATGACCTGAGCCCAAGTCAGACACTTAATTGACTGAGCCAACCAAGTTCCCCACCCCCCCCCCAACCCCACCAGTTTCATTTATGAGAAGAATAAGAACTTCAAAGTCTCACCTTTCACGTGGTCCCCCTGGAGGAGTCGTAGGAGAGCTGTGCCGAAGACTGGGTCAGAGTGGTGACCACCATCTGGAAGTTCTCGGTGGGGGAAACAGATAAGGAGCTGCTTTGCTAAAAGTACCACGTGTGGCAAAATGTAGAGTTCTGCTGACTGACCAATCCTGTAAATCATAAGCAGATATTAGGTTATCTCTCCCAAACATTAGAGGTATAGTGTGAACTGTGTGTCTGTTAAAATACATCCCCAAGTTTGAAGGCAGGGACTGTTTAAGCATGTGTTAAAGTTTCTATTCATTAGGCTGGCATGCTGAGGAATAAAATATGCCTCATCCAGCCATATTTCTGTTAAAGCGACTACAGGTTTATGGGAGTGCTAAAATGGTGCAGCAAACATGGAAATTAGTGTCACCGTCTAAGATTCTTTATATATCGCTCTTATTTTCGGGAAACATATGATGGTTATTTGGCACTTTCGGGTAAGTAGGTTTGTTTTTCAAAATTTGAATTCCTGTCAAATCCACGACCAATCCATCAGTCGGCTTTTCCACAGCTGCTTTCATAGACAAACACTGCTAAGCACTCCAGAAATATCAGATTAACATTAATACCCAATGGATTAGAAACCAGACAAAAGTGGGCTTAGGAAAACACAGCAAGTGGAGTCTGAAGGCAGAGGGACACCCTATCAGTTTCGTACAGGTTTGGCTCTCAGAAATTTGAGGGTCAAGCGGCCCACTTAAAAATATTTGCCATGTTGTTGAGCCTTGGGGGCGCTGAAAGCATGTAAAGAGAAATGAAATAGTGTGCCCAAGAGAGCCTAAGCAGCGCTCCCCCGAGACGGGGCTCAGGTCCAGGCTTCCAAATGGAAAATTTCCCCTTTTCTTTCCTTTGTCCTTCTCAACCCAACTTCCTTTCTTTCTCCCCTCCCCCACGCATTCAACCTGATTATGGACTGGGCGGCTGCTCCATAATGCAATGGAAAAATCCTCTGACTCGCACTCCAAAAATGCTAAAATCATTATACACTGACAGGACAATGACTTTGGCCTCTAAGTGTGGGAAGAAAAGAGCCCGTCCTATCAGCTGTTTAACACACAAATGGATACGAGGTGAACAGGCAGCCGATACACGTGCTTGCGTCAGGTGCCATTTGGTGTGTGAGTTTATGACTTCCAACAGGCCCGAGGCGTATGTAGATAATAAAACTGTAACCACGAAGTGGCTGAATACTATTTACTCGTGGATACAAATTCCTCTAAGGAGTGTTCATCTGCCTTTTGTGCAAGTGTCTCTGCCCAGCCTCCTCTGAGGCATAAGGGACTCAATTCCTAGTATCTATGAGGGCCTCTTTGCTATAGACTCTAAATTTGCCCACAGCACATCTTCTCTTCTCAGGAACCTTCTATATATTAGGTCGTGTTCTCCTCCTTCTCCTTCTCCTTCTCCTTCTCCTTCTCTTTCTCCTTCTCCCCCCCCCTCCTCCTCCTCCTTCTTCTTCTTCTTCTTCCCCTCCTCCTCCTCCTCCTCTTCCTCTTCCTCCTCCTCCTCCTCCTCCTCCTCCTCCTCCTTCTTCTTCTTCTTCTTTTCCTAAAAGCTCACAAGGACTCTTATCGGAGTTTGGATAATTAAAAACCCCTCGGATCATTATTCCTATATTCTAAAAGGCTGCTCAAATCAATGGCACACTATTTTCATTTCCAATAGAGAAGAGTCCACGGGCTTTCAGAGATAGAAAGTGCGATCACTCATGATTCTGAGGTAGAAATTAATGATTTGGTTGTTTATTGCCCTAAACACTGATATGTGAGCTATTGTTACATTTTAGATAAGACGAATCTCTCGTCCACCGCTACTGGAGGTATTACACTGCCGATTCTGTAACTGAAAATGTCCAAGGAAAAGGTTGTGTAACCGGTCACTCCCTTTTCCCCTTGCTAGAAGGGACGAAAAGAGACTGTCAAAATTCTCAGCAACGTCAAGTTGCAAAGTATGGTTTTATGGTTTTCTTATCTTGTTTTCCTCTGTTATTTTAGTGAGCTCACTAGTGATTTATTATGAGAAGATAAGATGCTTTAATGGCAGAATCATGAGCGAAGTCAGGATGCTGAGCTGCAACTTGATTTCACTGCAGGATGGAGCAAATCCTTTCATTGCTCTGGCCAGCCATTCCCTTCCAGAAGCTGTAGGTCTGGTTGAACCACACTCATCTCCTGCTCGTTTATTCAACCAGCTGCTCTCTGGAGCACAGCCAAGAGTGAGATGTCCGCTTGCTCACTTTGAGTCCAAAACAGAGTTTGCAGAATCATGCACTAAAGTGTGTGTGTGTGTGTGTGTGTGTGTGTGTGTGTGTGTGTGTTACCAACAAACGGTTCCTTACTCAAATGTGTTTTCTTTTTTTTTTAAACACTCCTCTTTGGGGCACCTGGGAAGCTTAGTCGGCTAAGCATCCAACTTCAGCTCAGCTCATGATTCTTGAGTTCAAGCCCACATCAGGCTCTGTGCTGACAGCTCAGAGCCTGGAGCTGCCCCTCCCCCACTCCAGTTCTGTCTCTCCTCTCTCTCTCTCTCTGTCTCTCTCAAAAATAAAGAAATATTAAAAAAATAAAAAAAAGTCGGATGCTCAAGGGACCCAGCCATCCAGGGGCCCCCATGAACACTACTCTGTTAAAACACTAGGATGTCAGCTTTTCAGGCCTATAGAAAATTCAAAGTCACACACAACAGTTGCTCAATAAATAATTGCTCTTTAAATAAACTGAATTGAGGAGAGATAATAGACAGCTGCTGGATGTACTAATAGCAGTGGTTATAGAGCAAGTAACAGGAGAGAGAAAAACTGTTAAAGAAGGTATAAGGGGAAAAAAGTATAGCTATCTGTCCAAACTCGTGGAAAGAAGAGTTCTAAACATCTTTCTAACTTGTAAGAGTTCAATGTTTTATAGAATATATAATGATCTGGACATGACGATGAACTCCATCCACTTTTTACAGTAAATATTTTCTTCAATAAGGGTTTGTTTGTTTGTTCATTTGAAGTAGGCTTCACGCCCAAAATGAGGCTTGAACTGGCAACCCCGAGATCAGGGATTGTGGGCTCCACCTACCAGCTGAGGCAGCCAGACACCCCTCTTCAGCAAGGCTTTAACACGAAAGGATTTGTGGTCTTTAGTTACTTGGAAAATTAAATGAATGATAATCATTATTTTAAATAGATGCCCGTGAGACATAAAAAGTGCTGTGACAAATAGCCATCACACTCTGAAATCTAACCGTATATGAAGGGAGCAGTTGGGTAAGATCCATTATGCTCTGACGATCCCAGATTCTGTCCTCTTCATTTGTTCGGTTCATTCATCTGCTCGAACACATTGATTCAGTGAGTCGCACTGCATTCATTTATTGGAATACAGTTACGAACGATCTCATGTGCTGTCTACTGTGCAGGGTGGAAAGACTCAGAAGAAACTTCCCCTGCCCTCAGAAAAATTACAGTCTAGTAAAGATGAGGCACACATAACCAGAGCTCACAGTATAAAGCTCTAGGTGAGACGGAGGGCGGTAAGAGTAGTTCAAACCCAAGGCTATGGATATTCAGAACCAGAAGAGATCGTCCTCTGAGGCTGAGGCAATCAGAGAAGGCTGCCTGACAGAGGCAGCATTTAACTGGGTCCTTAAAGGATACATAGGATTTCTAGAAACTCAGACCGAAGGGCTGGCTCTTTATTAGTCAACATTGACTGAGTGCCAAAAATACAAGCACACTATGGGGGATGCACAGATAAAAAAAGCCTGACCCCCTGACCTCACAGGTTGATCACAGATGTAGAAATGGAACCAAGTAACTGAACAGGAAGGCAGAACAACATAAGGGCCACGGCAAAGGAGCAAATGCCATTCCCGAAAGAAGGAGCAGCTTGAGCCAAAGTCTGCAGGTGAGAAAGGCAAAGGTGGTTGGAGCCAGGAGTGGCCCCAGGGTGCCTTGCTGCTGAATCCGGACTGTCTTCTGGCAGAGTTAAGAACAGGGGAAGTAGGGCCCAGAGCAAGTGAGGACGTAGGGCAGAGGAAAGGAAGAAGGGGGACTAGAAAGGGCAGGATAGTGGTCTACGGCCCCGTCCGGAGAGTCTCAGTGCTGGAATTCTGAGGCAGCGCAATATAAAAGCCTAATTACATGTCTGCCTCTTTTGTGGGGCCGTATGTCCTGTGCCCCAAGATTGCAGCTCTGTGCCTATCACGTGGTGTAAGCTGACCATTTTCTGAATAAATGAAAGAATGAATGAGATGGAGCTAGCATATATTAGACTCCCAGGGAATTTAGAGGATTCGGGAAAAGGCTTGACTTTCCCAAAATACCTCCTGACAAGTTGTGCAGTACATTTTATTTTACTCCCTCAGACTGCTTAAAAGTGGATTTAGGTTCACAAGGGTTCTCTTCTAGATGCAAATCTTTCTAGAAAGTGCTCTCATTCTGCAACTCATTTTTTAGTTAGATAAGATCTCTCTTACCTTTTAGGGGAGACCAATGACCACGGAGGGACCCAGGTTTGGACGGGTAACAGGTGGGAAATAAAAGGCAATTTTGTATCTTGGTTTCCCAACAAGAGGGCAAAGCCTAGAGACGGGACTCAAGAGCAGGACATCCCTGGGACTGAAAGGGCTGGGCTTCAGACTGATTCCTGGGGCAAATGGACTTCCTCTCCAGGTTGTGTGATCTCGGAGAACTCATAAATTTAAAGGTGGTGAGCTAGAATCCAGTTCGTAAAACAGTGTGCTTCACTGACGTGTTTTGTTGCACCAGTGTAGTATGTAAAATAAGTTTAATTTGTTTCCAGGTGGGAGAGCAGCGCCTGGGTGGTTCAGTTGGCTGAGTGTCTGACTCTTGGCTCAGGTCATGATCTCACAGGTCATGAGAATAAGACTGGCACGGGGCTCTGCACTGACAGCGTGGAGCCTGCGTGGGATTCTCTCTTTCCTTCTCTGCCCCTCCCCAACTGCCACTCGTGCTCTCCTCTTTCTCTCTCTCTCTCTCAAAATAAAGAAATAAACTTAAAAAAGAACTTGGGAGGCCCCTGGGTGGCTCAGTCGGTCAAGCATCCAACTTCGGCTCAGGTCATGATCTCGCGGTTCATGAGTTCGAGCCCCTCATCAAGTTCTGCACTGAGAGCTTAGAGCCTGGAGCCTGCTTCAGATTCTGTCTCTCTCTCACTCTCTCTCTCTCTCTCTGCCCCTCCCCAACTTGCTCTCTCTCTCTCTCTTTCTATCTCTCTCTCAAAAATAAAAAAAATATTAAAAAAATAACTTGAGAGTGTCATAGAGAAGTCAGGATTTCTAGGTTCTCTTGAACAATCACAAGATCTGACTTCACTGGGGACTTCATTGTCATATGGCTGGAGGTGAGTGGGTGACTGTTGCCCTGGGGGGGGGGCGGGTGCTTTGTGCAGTCTACCCCAGGTTCCACCTCTCCTCGATGTGTTACACTCTACCTGATTTACTCAGTTTGTTTAACTTCCTGGTTCCTGTAGGAACTGAGTTTGTGGCTCACTGACCATACGCATTCTATTTCACCAGTCTCCAGTTAACCGGGTTAATCTTGGTATTGTTGGCATTACTGTTGTCTCCCCAAGGCACCCAGGAATGGATCCAAATATCAGGGGGCTGAAGCTTACACAATAGGACACCATCTTTATGTCGACATTTTGCGGCATGAAGTGTCTGTGTTCTTGATATGATATACTGCCTAACGCTGAATTCAATTCGTATATTCAAAATTACACTTGTAATCGATACCAGGAAAGTCATTTTATGTTACTATTCTCTCTTTGTTTTCAGGGCAAACATGTGGCAAACATAAAACCTTCCTGTAGGCTGCGGGGCAGCCGGACACCGTGTCTGCTGGGAGTCCTTGTTTAGGTAAATGAATTATACAGCCTTGGTAAAGGGAATTCCCTGAGAGTTCCACAGAATGACACTCGGGTCCCTGTGTTTTTAGATTTTTCTTCCACAGCTGGTGAAAACTCCTGCCCTGATTTGTTTGGGGACTTACGCTGAGATCCTGGCTTCTAACGTTTGGTAGCCTTGTGGAAAGGATCGCACACAAAATAAAAGACAATGGCTGTAACCACCGAGCGTGTGGGAGATACCCAAAGAGCACCTGCTAATCCTGTCGAACCTTGTGAGAGAGTTCACGGCTCAATGATCTGACGACTCAGACTTCACACTTTGGTCACCAAAGCAAGGAAGCCAAGATGTCCTAGACTTGATGTAGGAAAAGTACATGTCCATCTCAGACCCAGGGGTCAACTGAGATTGGAAGTGTTTGGAAGAGTGAATCGACAATAAAGCCTGGGTCCAGAAAACTCAAATTGTTTCTTAGGGTCGTTTGCACCGGAACCTGGTGGAGACATGCTAGGGAACAGGAAATAGACATGAGCCCTCTTTCTTTGAAATTAACTATGGGGACCCGTGAGACTCAAAGGTGGGCCCTGCTCATAATTTGAACCTCACATTGTGGAGTCCACAATTCATCTCCCTTCACTTTCCAGAACCTTCTATCTTTCTGTTTCCAAGAGCCTTTGATCTCCTTCTATTATCTTAATTACAGTCTACTCATATATATATGCATATATATATGTATATATAAATTTTCCTTAAACTTGTAGTTTACCAAATCTTCATATTTTTGCTTTACTTTTCCCTCTTAATTGGCTCTTAATCTTAATCAGCTGCTACCATTCTGATGCTTTCTGCTCAGACAAAGGGTACCAGTGACATCAGCCAAACCTTTGTCTTTGCTTCAGATCTCCTACTTCTTCATGATTTTCTATTCTCAGTACAACACATCTTTTGAAAACTGGTTCCTTTTTTGGCTTGCAGAGCCCCACACTACTCTGGTTTCTCTCACTCTGAGCACCCTATATTTCTTTTCATGGCCTCTCCTCTTCTCCTGCCCCTTTAACAATAGGCATCGTATTCCAAAATTCAATTTTGGGCTTTCTGTTAGTCTTGTTCTTGCATTCTGTCTAGCAAACTCATTCCTTCATCGTTTCACAGCAGAAAGTTCCTAAATCTGTATTTCTTCATCGTTCTTTTTTATCTAATTACAGTCCTGGGTTTTCATCTGTCCCAAGAGTATTTCAACCTCAGTTGCAATCAGCTTAAATGGAAGATTTTCAGAACCAAGCAAGTTCTTCTTTCCAACCTATGTATTTTGTCAAAGGGCTTCCTTTTTTACTTCACCAAGTTCAAAATCCCCAAGTCACTTTTTGATTCAATGCACTATTTAGTTTTCAAATCTTGTCAAACCTTCCTTTGAAATGCCTTCCATGTCTCTTCATCCCTTGCCTTCTCGTTACCTTCATCCTAGACCCGGCCCTTATCAGCTCATTCCTGGATTACGGAAGCAGCCACCTATCTGGCCTCCCTGACCCGAAGCTTTCTCCTCTCCAAACTCACCTCCGTGTCACTGCCAGACTAATCTTCTTTAAATGCCACTTTCATCTTGTCACTGTCGGCTCAGAAGCCTTCAAAAGCCCCTTAATCACACAAGTGTGAGCCGAAGAAGACCTTGGAGTTCATCTCACCTGACCCCTCTCTTTACAGAGAAGTAAACTGAGGCTCAGCGGGAGTAAGTGGTTACGCAAGGTCACCATTAACAAACCACAGAAATAGGGCTTCAAGCCGGGTTTTTACCTTGAGGAGTTGTGCTTTCTCTGTTCCAACAGTGTTTCCCAAACTTCGGGATTTTCCTCACATCTGGATGCTGCTTATGGCACGTGTATGTCATACATTGTTAATTATTCTGCTCTTTAAATTTTATGTCACAGTCGTAAAAAGGAAACATTACTTAATGGATTTAGAAGACAACCTTAAAATTAATACAATAGAGATGCAACAACATTATTGATTTACAGGTAGATAATTTTGCCAGCCCAAAGTTCTGTTCCCACCTCTGTTTTCTCTTTCTCTACAAGGGGAAGTTAACCAGTGATAGAGACAGGATAAAGTCTTACCAGGATAATTAAAGGGGTTGCAAGGGTTATAACTTTCTTATAAAGTGATTCAATATTCCTTAATACCTAGTGACTACATAGTCTCAAATTATCTTTCGTGCCACATGGTACAAGCTTCTCACATTACAGAAATACAGCAATCCAAAATGCTTTCTCTTGGCTACCACATAATACACACTATTTGATTCTGGGGCTCGCATATCTGACCTCACCTAGCCAAAGAGGGTTGCTGGTATATGTGTCCATGCCATGCAATCCCCCTTTCTGCTTGTTCATTCTCATATTGATTCTCCGGTTTAAAGACCCTACTACTCTCCTCCCATCTGGTCAAACTTCATATATTTTCAACACTCAGTCCACATTCCAATTATGAACTCCATCATCACTTCTGACTAGTCCAATCCACATTGACTTCAGCCTTTTCTAAATTCTGCAATGTATTCTTCAAACTATATTTTGGAGGGACACTTGGGTGGCTCAGTCGGTTAAGCGTCCATCCAACTTTGGCTCAGCTCATGATCTCATGGTTCGTGAAGTCTGACACCCACAGTGGGCTCTTTGATGATAGTGTGGAACCTGCTTGGGATTCTCTCTCTCTCTCTCTCTCTCTCTCTCTCGCTCTCTCTGTCCCTCCCCTGCTTGCACTTTCTCTCTCTCTCTCTCCCCCTCTCTGCACACGTGCTCTCAGAAAAATGAATAAACTTAAAAAAAACTACATTTTGAACTAAATTATCTCCTCTTATACGATTAAATATTTTGTGTGTTAATTTCATTTCCTTAACAACACTGTGCTTATTGAAGGCAGGTATCTTTTCTTATATGGCTTCCAAGTCCCCTGGTAAACCTGGTTTTGTGCCAGGCACACACAAAGTGTAATACCAGTCGACTTATGGCCACCAAGTCTCTTAAGACTTGCTCACCATGTGGTCAGTGCTCAATATGGGGCTCAGCAACACGTTACGTATTTAAAGGTTATCAGGGATTTTGAATGGGAAACCCACCTGTTATGTTTTCTGTGATTAGAACAGAACTTTCGTTAAAATAATCATTTTCCTCAGTAAAGCTTGGTAAAACGATTAGTATTGAAATAAAAACTATTAGTACTGAAATAATCCATAGTTAAGAAGCATTCATAGTAATATATAATGAGTAAAAGGATGATGATGTTAAAATCATTTAGGTCAGACTCAAATTTTTACAGTTAGAAGAAATCCTCAAGGTTACAGATTATCTCATTTTACAGGCGAAGAAGAAGAGATTCGAAACCAGGAGGTGAGTTGCTTGAAGTCTCAAAGCGAAGTGCAGAGTTAACGGTCAGTCTCCCTAACGCCTTAGCGGTCCGGTGTCCTACTTTGCCTCGGATGGTCCTGGGTTATGCCCCTTGCCCCAGCCTCTCATCCGTAGTGCCTCTCGCCCTACTTAAACACATTCCCATCCTTAACTGCTCAGCCCAACTTTATTTCTCTTGCATTAAAATAAAGAACATACTTATTTCCTTTTGCACTTTTTAATATATAAATGTTCCTCTTAAAGATTTTTGACTTTGCCTCTAAACCCCAAATGATCAGTCAACATCGGGGAAACACACATTGTTTTCCTCCAACTGTAAAGAGATTTTCTATGTGTGCTGGTCTTCTGAGCAGCTCAATTTACATGGGCAACAAATGAATTTTCGACAACCCCATTTGGTTACTTTAATAGAAATAGAGGGCTAGTGTGTTATTACTGTTACTATAGAAGGTGAATGACCTATTACAATTAGCGAGAGGACTGTTCACCAGAATTTATGGATTTTGTTCTTTTTAACCTAATGAGTACTGCAGCATATTATCACTTATATCACTCGAGATTGCCCAATCACCCTGCATAATATTACTTCAATCCATTTTGAAATAGGCCCAAATTGTCATTTTTTTTGTTGGAGTAATGATCAAGTATTGATGTTTCTTGAGTTCATACAAATGGCTACAACCTCCTTGCACGCAGCCTGGTCAATAGAGTCTGATGTTCACATTAGGGATTTGGAAATCAATGTAGTTTTCCTGTTATTCTTTTATGATTAAATCAATTGAAGTTATTTACTCATAGCAGAAAATATGGGTGATTGCCAACCCTATGGCTTAGTGAATTGCTTTCTCACCACTGCTGCCCTGTAATGAGAAGGTACATACTCGCTTCAGGGGTTGACTAAAACCTGTTCATGTATAGCAGCAATTTGAGATGCAGAAAGTGTTTATTATTAAAGGCTAAGAGTGTTGAATGCCAAAGGGCATCTTTATCACTTGGCATTGCATTAACATTGACAAAGGAGGAAAACACACCCAGAAAACCCCTCGGCATTGGTCAAATGGCACTCAATTATGGATGCAAAGCCAGGCAGCAGCCAATGGGTGTTCTTGCCACATCCTTCCCGGTGTACACTGTTATGCAGAGACCCCCGTTAAAGACAATGGAAATGTCAATTAAGCTGAATGGACAGGGCCTATTTGTTGATGGGTTTTCTCTCTTTAGCGTGTGGTGGGTGACCTACAGTGTTTCGATGCAAGAATAAATAATGGCTTGTATAACATGGGTTGCATTTAATGTGCTTGAAAGCAAAATAGTATAAGGGTAAAAGCAAATGGAGACAGTGGGAATGGCTGCGGAGGCGGGAGGAAGCTATGCGGGGAAGCTGCATGGAAGCAAAATCACTTACAAGCCGCGAAGAATGTCATTTGCTCTTGTATTCTCTATCTGAAGTGAGTAATAAGCGAACAATAGAAGAGTCATTTCAGTTTTAGACCAGTTCTGTGCAGCCAGCTGCACTGGACCATGCTGACACCAGCCCTTTATAGTTCCTTGATCTTTTCATCATGTTTGATGTGAATAGTGCAAAACGGGAAACAGGGGTTGCTTTGGTCAACGTCCCCTAAATGTTCTGGATGGTTCCTAATCTCTTTAACTTCCTTCCTCAGTAAAATTTGCTCCAAGAAGAAGAAAAATAATCACTCGGACAAAACCTTATCTGAAATTTGACTTTAAAGACTTGCCACCTGCTCTTGGAAAATGGCAATGACATAGTCTATATTTTGATGAGCGAGGTCCTGGCTGCTGGGGGCGGAAGTTATTTTCCTCCCTCCACGTAGACGCATCCACTAACTTACCAAGAGAACAACGGCCTCTCTAAACAGTCCTCAAGCCATGTCTCTGTGTGAGGTTCTAGAATATAGGCATGACTTATGACGATGGAGTAGGGTGGAGGGTGAGAAGGAGAGAGTGAGCAAAGGCCTGAGGAGCTTAAAGAAAACAAAGGAGAAAGGAGGCAGGCATAAAGGCGGGGACCTGACCTCCCTTTGTATTCCTCAGAGGAGAATGAGTTCTGGAAGGGAGTTGAGCAGCTATCATTGAAACTTTCTATGCTCCTACTGGTTGACCCGCCCATTTGTGGAGCAGAATGTCATGGCAATTAATTCTGCGGCCCGACTGTCTGGTTTCCAAACTTAGCTTTCCCCCTCGCCAACCTCCAGCAATTCTTCACTAGTCTGTGCCTCAGTTTTCTCATCTGCTCCACGGGGGTGCTAGTACCAGAAAGTCCTTCAGAGACCTTGTGACGATGAAATGCGTGAACACGTGTAAAGTGCTTAGAACAATGTGTGGTAAGCTCTCGATAAATGTTAGCTGCTATTATCACGGCTCTGGAGTTATTACTATTGCAGGTTGTAGGTAAATGGGAAGAAGCCCGTGCACACTCCCAAACATTTCAGGGTGCTGGGCCACCCTGCTGTGGGCTCCTCAGAGCAAAGCATAACACATGAAGGGAAACAGTGAGTCCCCTCTTAAGTGCCATTGAGGCAAGGCTGCCTTCAGGACGCTACACTCGAGACTAAGGTAGTAACAGCAGTGGCCATGGAGGCAGAGAGCTGTCTTAAAATCACATAGTAGAGGGAATCTTGGGTGGGCTTCTGATAGCAGTGGCAGTGGCAGTGACGGTAGTGAGGTATGCCCATCTGTGGCCAAACTATGGCTCCAGCAGGGATGGCTTAAGGTCCCTTGGTGTTGGGGGGATGAAAAGATGACAGTGGGACCATGAATGCAAAATTCTCTTCGGAATTAAAAAAAAAAACTTGCAAAGAGGAGGAGAAAACTCAGAGCTGGGTTGGATCAAGGTTTTACAATAACCTAAAGGGCACCTGGGTGGCTCAGTCAGTTAAGCATCCGACTTCGGTTCAGGTCATGATCTTGAGGTTTATGGGTTCAAGCCCTGTGTCGGGCTCTGGGCTGACAGCTCATATCCTGGAGCCTGCTTTGGATTCTGTGTCTCCCTCTCTCTCTGCCCATCCCCCTGCTTGCACTCTCTCTCTCTCTCTCTCAAAAAATTAAACATTTAATTAAACATTTAATTACATTAAATTAATTTAATTTAATGTTAATTATTTATTTATTTTTTTTTGAGACGAAGAGAGTACAAGCAGGAGAGGGCCCGAGAGAGAGAAAGAGGGAGAGAGAATCCCAAGCAGGCTCAGCACTGTCAGCAGGGAGCCCGATGCAGGGCTCAAACTCACGAACCATGAGATTATGACCTGAGCTGAAACAAGAGTCGGACGCTTAATCGACTGAGCCATTCAGGTGCCCCTAAATGTTAAAAAACTAAGTAACCTAGATGTGGACTATGGATGTAGTGAGAGTTGTGATTCAGTCACAAGGACGTCACACTGGAAGAACCCACTGAGAGGCCCAGGGTTGCTCGATGTACACGTTGTGGGCTCCTCTGGGGTTATTTGGATCCTGGATCATGTACTTCTTTTATTTATTTATTTATTTACTTATTTATTTATTTAAATATTTTAATTTATTATTGAGAGACAGAGGGAGGCAGAGCATGAGCCGGGGAAGGGCAGAGAGACAGGGAGACACAGAATCTGAAAGATGCTCCAGGCTCTGAGCTGTCAGCACAGAGCCCGGCGCGGGGCTCGAACTCACAAACTGTGAGATCATGACCTGAGCCGTAGTCGGATGCTTAACCAACTGAGCCACCCAGGCGCCCCGGGATCGTGTACTTCTGCATCAGGGATTAACTACTGCTCGAGGGATCAGAGCTAATTGATTTGTTTGTTAAAACTCCTCCTCGGGCATAGACGGCGCTTGTCACAATGTTCGGGAGAGAAGAAAATATGAAGGCCGTCTTCCAGAGCTTGCCGAGAATGTCCGTTTTCTTTCTGTCCTTAGGAAGATACAAGGAAACGGAGGGATCCCTAGAAAGTGATCTTCATTCCTCTACGTCAGTTAGAAACCTTCTAAAAGAGTGAGCTTTTTCCTGGAGAAAGATGAAGAGGTTGGTGGCAGGTATGGCTAGGATCCTCATGTGTAATAACAGCCCCACCTCTGTCTTAAGCTTGAGCATATTTCCATCCCCAAGTGTGCCCACTCACAGGGTGAGACCGTGAGGAAGCCCGTTCAGCAAACGGAATGAGGACAGCACTGGAAACGCTGGCTGGTGCAGATCACACCGAGGGGCCAGAAGGGACAAGGGGAAGGAGGTGGGAGGAACCCCTGATGTCTGTGCAGGTGTCCCGAGCAGACGATCAGGTGTTCAGAAGTTTCTAGCCTGGCCAGCGCTGTCCTAACACCAGTAGCAGACAGGGGGGGAAGTTTCCGGGGTATGGTGGTTAGAAACCTATTTCAGAAAGGGCCCGCAATTAAGACATACTGCAGATTTTGCCAGCGTTAACCAAGTCCCGCTGCTATTCTCAGTAACCTGCTTTGAGGCAGGCTGCCAGTTTCCTCAGGGAGCAGGAGACTACCTTCAGTGACTCAGGAGAGAACTACAAGCTGTCTGAAAGAGGCTCAAAAGTTCCTGCCAGTCCTTCAATGTTTAGAGCAGCCCGCCATCCTGTCCCTCAGAGCGCGGTCCCATGCAATCAGAGGCCAGTGGGGTTAGAGGAAGCTCTGCCCAGCCCCTAAAGGTAAAATGTTGAGACTCTGTGAAATAGGCCTGTCACCATTTTGTTTTTGTGGAAAGTAGTTTCCTAGTGGGCGATAGCATTGTCAAGAATTGCTGAGAGAAAGAGAGAGAGAGAGAGAGAGAGAGAGAGAGAAGGAGGAGAGGGGCAGAGAGAGAGGGAGACACAGAATCCAAAGCAGGCTCTGGCTCCGAGCTGTGTCAGTACAGAGCCTGACATGTGGCTCTAACTCACAAACCACGAGATCATGAGCTAAGCCGAAGTCAGACACTTAACCGACTGAGCCATCCAGGTGCCCCTAGGAAAAACTCTTGAAGGAGAAACTGAAATGTCCAGGCTGACCATCAAACAAAAGGAGACAGGAAGAGCATGGGACAAGCTGTGCCTTTGCTAGGCAACCACCACAACCTATCACTTAAAAGGAAACTTGTATTGAATTTTGCCATCAACGCTCTGCCTTCCCGAATAAGGAATAGAGGGGCGG
The DNA here is from genome assembly GCA_030068075.1 of Paguma larvata. Taxonomy (NCBI): domain Eukaryota; kingdom Metazoa; phylum Chordata; class Mammalia; order Carnivora; family Viverridae; genus Paguma; species Paguma larvata. The sequence goes on along the minus strand of CM057834.1, from coordinate 49,718,032 downwards.
GAGTGTCTAAACGAGGGCAGGGGCGCCACCCCTGGCTATGTGCAATCAGGAGACGCGGAGAAGACCATTGAAAGATGAAGAAGACAACTGGACAGAAGGGCTGTGGAATCAGCTCGCCCTTTTTGCCAAACCTTACCCTGCTGCCGGTCTCATGTTACCCAGAGGAGGAAAGAACTCTATGGAAACAGCAGATACTTTGCCTAGGGCAGTGGCCACCTCAGAGCATGGGACGGTGACCAGGGAGGGGCTGAGGGTACAGGCAGCCCAGCCCTCGAGAACTGCCCTCCGGAGGGTCCAAATTCCCGAGGAGGAGGCGCCTTGCCTCAGTCTGAGTCACAAGCACATATAAGACAGCCCCAGAGATTCTTGGGTAGGGATAGCCCCCTACCTCCCCCCGAGGGAGGCTTTTACTGTGGAAATAGATAAGGTAATTGGGAAGGGCTAGCTTACTTCCCTTCTTCCTCCTTCCCCCTTCTCTCTCTCTCTGTTCCAGTAAATGCTTGTTGTGAACGACGAGCTACCAAATTGTACCTAGATCCTAATGCCTCCTCCCCCATCCAGGAATAGAGATTAGACCCATGTATAAATAACTCTCTTACAAGCCCAAAAGGGATAAGAACTGTACATAACGGGAAAATGTGCCAAGGATTTTCAAATACAGGGCCCCCATATAAATTCAGGTCAATTTTCAGCTTTTTTTCAGCTACCTAGGGATCCATTTAGTGTAAAGCCACTATTTTTAGATAAAAACAATCTAATGGCCCTATTAGAGTTTGAAAGAGTTGTTCAGTCCCATTCGGTCACTTATAGAGTTTAAAAATGCACGACAAAGCCATAAAAACGGCAGATCTCCTTTTTAAATGCATGGTGTGTTTTGTTTTATTTTTGTTTCTGTGTGTGCAGGGGACGTGTTCTTATATGGTTATTTGTTTCCAGCACATATTATGTTAGCTGGATCTCTATCACTGTGTGTGGCTCAGGATGCAGGCTTTAGGGATGGACGTGAAGTATAATTGTTCCAGCCCTCCAGAAGTTCTGAACACTCTTGGGGGGGGGGCGTGGAACAGGGGTGGCATGAATGCTTCCCTTCTTCAGCTGGGAATTATGTCCCCAAAGATAGGGACCCAATTTACTGCTACCTGTTTGATGTCATTGCCAGGGCAATATGCAAAGGTAGGGAAGTGGTTTGGGGGGCCTAAGACAAATTAGGGTAGTTTGGAGACTCATCGCTTTTATAATCTGGTCATCTCTGTAGCTGAACCCCTAGTCCATTATTTCTTAACATTATTCAATGAAAAAAGAAAACGTGCCAAGACCTTATACCCAGGACAGCCTGTGCACTAGGGTTTTGTCAGGAGCTGGTGCATCCATTTCTGTCTCTCTTTCTCTTACACAAGTAAGATACTTACAGGGGTTTGGCTTCTAAGTCTGATACGCTCCTGTTAGGAAGGCAGAGTTGAATAAAATGGACTTAGCCACGCACAGATTATCAGAAGCACCTTACTTAAAAGGTGAGTGAGAGCTCGAATCATGGTTCTGCATGAGTGTGAAGCCCAACCTTTGCTTTAAAAAGCAACCCTCCCAACCAATAAAGATGTCTGCATTTAGCAATAAGTCAACCTGAACATCCCAACAACACGATGTGCAAACCAGCATCTATGACTCTGGGGGGAGACCTCACGTGTTTAATAGAACTGTGTTACCCTATTTCTGAACCAGTGCAAATAGGTTTACCAGTAATGATGATGGAATCTCCAAAATGTTAATCACTGAGAAATAAAAATAATTCAAAACTTTTTAATAAAATAGCTTTCCCCTAAACATTCCCTTGTATGTCTCTGAAAGACACTGGCAGCTCTTAACATTTTTTTTTAATATTGGATTTAATCGGTGCCCCTCTCCTCTGCACTTTTAACTTCCTAAAGTAGTTGTATAAGTTTCCCATTGCTGCTGTAACAAACCACCACTTAGTGGGGCAAAACAACATAAATTCTTCTTATAATTCTCGAGGTGGGAGGCATTAAAATCAAAGTGTCTGCAGAACTGCTTCCTTCCTGGAGCCTCTAAGGGGGAATTCGTTTGCTTGCCTTTTCCAGCTTCTAGAAGCTGTCCACATCCCTCAGCTCGTGACACCACCTCACTCGGATCTCTGCTTCGGACTCATCTCCTTCTCTGACTCTACACCTTCATGCATTGCTCTGATAAGGACCTTGGTTATTACACTGGTTCCATCACATAACCCAGGGTAATCCCTCGTAAGAGCCTTAATTTCATCACACCTGGGGAGTCCCAGTAGCCGTATAAGGTGACATGTCCACAGGTTCCAGCGATTAGCACATGGACGTCATTGGGGAACTATCATTCCGTTTGGCACAGCAGCATTTTATCAGTTCTCTTGATATATGGGGTTCCTGGAAGCTTTTCTTCACATTCAGGCTTTGTTCTATTTACCCGTCTGGAAATTTAGCCACAAAAGTAACACGTTCATTTTCCATCTCTGTCTCTCTTTCTCTATCTCTCCCCCCACCCCCTCCCTACTCAAAGCACAACTGAGAAAAAGCCGTAGGTATGGCAGGTTACTGGACGTTACTGCCTCAGAGATGTATTATACGATTCTTTAGGCTATTTATGTACAATTACAGGAGCACAAAATTTATAGCATTTAATGTAATCATTACTGCTAATTCTTGAAAATATGGCATCAGGTTTATAAATCAGTCATGCTATGAGATTTCTTATGCCCTATAGCATGCTTCTGTTCCAGGCTATCATATCTACGTTTTACGTTTAAAAACAATTGATGACTATATTGAGATGGAGAAGTAGCGTCTTTGTTCTTTGGAACATAAAGGTATGACGAGGAAGCTGGTATTTGGGAAACATAATATAATTTTATGCTTTTTATGAAAAGCGTGATTAGGGATTGGATTCAGGCCTGCCAAGTTTCAGTCAAAAGTACATTTTATGGCTGCGTGTTCGGTCCCTTAAAACAGGGGTGTGTAATGGAAATCATGACAGGCACTTAATTATAATGATGCTACTCAGCGTGGATACAATATATGGGCCGAGCTAGTTCATAAAACACCCTAACGCAGCCTGAAAACCTGTGAGTAACTCGAACAGTCACCAAATGGCCACGTCTTTTGAATTCACTTGAAAAGCAAGTGGGAAGGGAGAATGTCTCACCGATTCCACTCAGTGCTGCTCCTTGACTCATAGCTCCCTGACACGGGGCCTTACATTCCAACAGTAGAGCAACAAGACATCATCTCTCGGCGGCGTGGAGTCTTCACTGTATCTTCCATTGGTTCGAAATAAAAGCCAGTACCTTCAGAAGAGGCTGCTGTGAGTGAGCCTTTGAGCAGGCGATGCTGCCTGACTGGCAGTGGCCATTGAATACAGTAAAACCTACTGATAGATGTTTGCAGAGGGAATTTGGAAGGGGGTTTGCAGCAATTCTGTTAACAGGCAATATAGGTATGAGAACGTGTCAAAATATCTGAAGGTAAGTGACAGAGAAACGATCTCCATACGTGTCCATCAGGACTTCAAGAAATGGGATAGATTGGGGTGCCCGGGTGGCTCAGTTGGAGGTTAAGCGTCCAACTCTTGGTTTTGGCTCAGGTCATGATCTCACTGTTCTTGAGTTTGAGCCCTGTGTTGGATTCTATGCTGCCAGTGGGGAACCTGCTCAGGATTCTCTTTCTCTGCCTCCCTCTTTCTCTCTCTCTCTCTCAAAATAAACTTTAAAACAGAAAGAAATGGATTAGATAGACTTTTGCCATTAGAGACATGTGTGTCACATTATGGGTGAAAGATACAACATTTAGTCAAGTTCAGAACTTGAGGGCTGCAAAAATCAATAGAGGTCACATTCATTTAATGCAAATGACTTAACAGTCCCAGTTGATAATAGAGCATAAGGTATTGGGTGGCAAATAAATAATCTCGGATGACTTCTGCAGAACTCGCTACTGGACGAATCAGAGTGCTGAGACAGCAGGAGAGGAAACGGATAGAATCACAGAACACCAGCCCTGGAAGGGATTAGAGAGAGCATTTAGACGCATGCTACTCAAACGTCAGTGTGCCCGTGAGTCACGGAGAATTTTGTGAAAATGCAGATTCTGATTCAGTACACCTGGGGAGGGGCCTGAGCTCCTACATTTCTAACAAGCTCCCAGGTGATACTGACGCTGCCGACTGGAAGCCACACTTTGAGGTGAAGGATTTAGAGAATTCCAAGTATAGGATTCCTGGCTCTCCAGGTCTTTTTGAAGGTAAAAATAGAAGTAAGTCAAGTTGGTTCCAAAAAGCTTAAGTGGCATTGGGTATTTGGGTATTTGTTTTATTCAGAACAAGATGGCAAGTAAATGAAAATGCAGCATGACTTTGTATCTGGTTGATAACTCACTGGGATCTGGCCTCCGACTGTCCATCTTTTCTACATTCTAAGTATAGGCCATCAGTAAATTTCAGAATTCTCTGCCTCAGTCCCATCATCTGTAAAAAGAAACTCACAATAAAACCTACCTGGTGGGATTGTGGGAGGTTTCAGTGAGTTAATATGTCTAACGTGTTTACAAAGGTACATGGCCCAGCACCAATGCGTCCTTGGCCTTGGTTCGTATTATTGTCAGATGTGCAGATTGCAGTGCTAGGGCTTTGGTTTTTAAGAAAAAGAAAGGAATTTTTTTTTCCAACTTGTTCCGAATGGTAAAACAAATCTTCGTAGCTGGAGCACAACTTTCATGTTAAGGGGTTGGGAACCTTTCTGACGGAGGAATGGGAGCCCAGTAGGGATACGTCTCTTAACCAGCGCATACAGCTACGTTCAAAAACAGGGCTAGAACCCGAGTTACAATCTCCAGTTGAAGAACTTTTCTTATCTTTCAACTCTTAAAATACTTTCCAAAGCTTTCCAATGACTTAACCACAAAAGTAGGTGAAATATGATTCACAGTCAAGATTTTCCAGCAAGTGGTGCTGTTTCCGTTTTCTGACCATTCGCTTTCTTCCTAAATTCTTACAATCTGGCCCCATCGTAGCCAAACCCAATGTCAGCCTTCCTTCCTCTGGCCCCATGGTCTGCATCTTCCTGAACTGCTCCTTTCGTGACTTTAGGAAGCAGCCTTACTCTGACTCTCTTTCCACATCTCTGATCACCACCTTTCTGTGCCTTTGCTCTCTCTTCACTTTCTTTCCTGATCAGACAGCTTCCTTACTTATACCTTATTTATACTCTAGGCATGTTCTCTGTCACTCTTTCTTGATCTTTCCTTAGACGGCCAAAACTAGAAGTCAGGTCTTCCAGGACAGGAGGCATGGGATCGTGTGGAAGGAGCATGGGGTGTGGAGTCAGGCCATTGTGCCTCCTCTTTGGTCCTGCCCCTTATTACTTGCTTGTGAAACTGGGCAAGCTGATTAACCTTTTGGCCTCTCGGTTGCCACCTCTGTAAATGAGGACATTGCCATCTAGTGCATAGGGTTGTGCTATGGGCTGGGAGGTTCCTCACGAGGGGTGAGGGAGAGCATTCGATAATACTCTTCCCTCTCCTCTTCCGTTTATATCCCATTTCCTACTCCTTAGGATATGACTCTGGATATTTGTCTCAAGTCCTGATCTTTTGTCGAGCGCCAACTGCCTGATGAGTATCTTCCTTTATATAATTCACCATTTTCTCAAATTCAGTGTTTTGAACTGAATTCACCACATTCTAACAGGCTGTTAATATTGTCATTTTGCATCATAGTTTTAGTTTTCAAGGCTCTCAAGTACAGTCTTTAAACTACCTCTAATTCCTACCTCCTCAATTCCCCTTCCCCAGTCAGCCAGCCACCAGATACTCTCACTTCTTCACCAAGTCCCTTCTATCCTTTGCATGTCCTCTTCATCACCCTCCTTTTGGGCTTATCATCTCAGTCTTCAAGTAATGATACGTGGTCATTTTGGGCTCCTGCCTTCACCTTCAGGCTTCCAAAGCCAATCTACATAGTACTGTCGGCCCAAACTTCCAGAAGACCATTTCTGACAACATCCTTCCTGTGCTCAAAATCCTTTGGTGACTCTTCATTACAAATTCTCAGTGTTGATGAAGACTTTCTGGGACCCCACCTGTGAACGTTTCTTTCTAAATTTCCCCTCAACTAATCTATTACATAAGCTTACGCTTCAGTAAAATCTCTTATTCATTTTTCTCTAAATTACACTTTTCTAACACTGAACCCTGGTAAAAAATTGTGCCGAAACACACATAGCATAAAATTTGCCATCTTCACCATTTTTAAACATACAGTTTAGGGACACTAAGTACGGTCACATTGTTGGGTGACCATCACCACCATTCATTTCTAGAATTCTTTTCGTCTCGCAAAACCAAAACTTTATATCCACTAAGTAACAACTGCCTATCCCCTCTTGCCCCCAGACCTTGGTGACTTCAACTTTCTGTCTCTATGAATTCATCTCTAGGTACTTCCTATAAGTGGAATTGTACAGTATTTTGTCCTTTTATGACTGGCTTAATAGCATGATGTCATCAAGTTTCATCCACCTTGTAGCATGTGCCAGACTGCCTTTTTTTAAAATCCTGAATGACATTCCATTGTACACCTATGACACATTTTGTTCATCAGCTCATCTGTCGATGGACACTTGGGTTGTTTCCACGTTTTGGCTGTTGCAGCTAACACTGCTGTGTAAGTGGGCGCACTCATTTTACCTCTGGAGCTCTGCTCATACTATCTCCTCCCGAGGAGATATCCTTTCGCTTCCTCTCCACGGATTAGAATTCTGCCAAAACCTCAAGGACTGGGTTAAAGTAACATTTCCTGAAGCTGTCCCAGCCACCTGTCTAGCGGGTATTTTGGGGAATTCTCACTGGCACTTAGCATAGAGACCCTCATGTTCCATTTTTGTTTTATGTGAGTGAGTTGTAAGCTTTTTAAGGAAAGATGTAATGGAAGGATTTCCCACTGGTTGGTTAATAGGTTACTATGGAACTTGTTGTAGAGACTTTTATAAAGTAGGTATGTAATTAATAAATTTTATGAAGATGGTCATGGGGAGGAGGATATGAAGAAAGTGGAGAATCATCAGAGACTATTTTCCCATCGGCTGCAAATCAGTACGGTTCTTAAAGACTCAAGAGTAACAGAAATACAGAAACACTCTCACTTAATCTCTCCTAACTTCCAAATCTTTTTTTTTTTTTTAAGAGAGAGAAAGCACACAAACAGGGGAGAGGGGCAGAGAGAGAGGGAGAAAATCTTAAGCAGGCTCCATGCTCAGTGCAGAGGCCAACATGGGGCTGGATCCCATAACCCTGGGATCACGACCTGAGCCGAAATCAAGAGTAGGGTGCTCAACTGACTCAGCCACCCAGGCACCCCTGGGACCGTTTCTGATATACATCACCACACCATGAATATTTGCACAAACACATTTTATGGAGGGTGAATATTAAATGGTTACGTGACTTTCTCTAAGTCGCATAGCTTGTAAGTGTTGAATCCCGGATCAGACCCCAGGTCTGTTTTCTCCCCGGCTGCCAGTTTGTAGAATCGCTGGCTGTCGCAGGCTGACTTCAGAACCTGAGGAGTATTTACCCATTTGGGGCTTGGACCTTTTGTTTTCCTATATATTGTCTTTGTCTTATTCTGTCATGGGCAGAGAAAACATGGAATCTTCAAATCTAGCCTGAGGATTTAGAATAGTTTTGACAAGCTTGTAATGCGGCTTAGAATAAGCAGAATGAAAATTCAATATGAATGATCATAGCCCGGCAAATTGCAGAAATAAGCTCTAGGGAATCACAGACTATTATGCACAGCAGGAAGGTGTTTAGAAGCCAGTTGGCCATGGGCTGAATGTGGATTAGTAATGTAGCAACGTGATGCAATGTTTAAAAAACGGATTTTGATAGGATATGATACAAGAGATATAACATGAATTACCTATATAGTAATTCTTTTTTCCCCCAAGCAAAGAGAAGTGGGCCATTATCAGAGAACTGGTTTTCTGTAATTGGGGATTTATGATTTGTGGATGTATCTGGAGAACAATAACCACTTACTGAAATATTTATTAAATCCCTATTATGTACTGGAGTACAGAGTAAAGCACAGTCCCCATAGAAAAGATATAAATTGTAGCTTTAGAGAAGGGCAGAGAAAAGACAATTAAAATTTGAAAGAGAGATAGACACTAGATCCTCAAGTAACAGAGAGCAGAAGTGTCTAACCTTGACGAGGCTGCAGGAGGATTTGGTCAGAGAAGGCTTCCTGTCTGAGGTGGCAGTTAATCGGGAACAGGAGGCGGTGGGGGAGTCACGTCCCGTAAATAAATCCACGCGAGCCGTGACACGAAAGCAAGAGAAAACATGGCCGGCTCTTGCCAGTTAGGAGGTACCAGCATCATGAATGTGAGCCTAGGCACAAGCGAGGATAGTATGTCTCAGGCCATAGATGGAGGGCTTGAATTTTTATCCATAATTTAGCTCTGTATCCCTTGAACAGTATTTGACCTGCTGCAAACATTGTGTATTTATTTGGGAAAATGATAGAAACCAAGCTATCGGAACCAGAGAACAGACAGCCTCTAAATGTTATTTTATGAGGAACGTTACGGCACGCTCTCTGTCTTCCCTCGATGATAGCACCAAACATAATAAGGGAGACTACCAGAAAAAGATGTAAGTTCTATGCAGGAGAGAACGTACTGACTGCGAACATGTCACTCAGCAAATAGCCCCACTGTGACAACTCCGGAAGGTGGGTGATTCTTCCTCGGGAGCGCCCCCAGTATGGTCACGGCCCACTCTGGGGGCAGGCATAGGTGCGATCTTGACTCGCGGAGCTGGCAAAAGCCTTTGCTCTCACTGGGGCGGGGGGGGGGGTGGTGGAGGGGAGCAACCTCATTCTCCTAGTACACCAGCCACAACTCTGCGTCCAAGTTCAGGGTTAACATAACTTATTTCTCCCTGCTGCATCCTGACTGATGTGATTACAGTGTTATTTTGACTGCTTTCAAGGTAACCTTTTCTGCCCTTTATGTGTATTCAAGAGAGTTGGCAGGTAGTGGTGCCCATATTGCTTTATAGTCACCTGCGGGGGGCGGGGAAGGGGGATAGAGGACATTTAAAGAAAGAGCAGTTTGCCCTGGTTCCTCCGGAGACCCTCCTGCCGACACCCCTCATTACCTTTCTCAACATTCTGCTTTTGCACCATAGCTAACCCGCAGCATGGGAAACGGAGCGGGAGCAGTCCACTTTCGGTCCGCGCCTAGAAGCCCCTCAGAGCACAGCACAGTGCCTCCTGCCCTCCAAATCTCAGCCCAGCGGCTCAGCTCCGGCAATCTCCCTATTCCCGAAAGGCTTTGCCCAGTTAGAGCCAACACACAGGAGCACACAACCTGATTTTCATGATAAAATCCCACTTTGCATCTGAGAAACATGCACACAATCCTTGCTCGGGGCCATAGATCTCCAGTGCTATATTTTGCTGGTCCCCCCGGCAGCCTCCTTGGGCTGAGCAGCCGCAGAAGGAGTCAGGAAGGGAAGCCGCAATGCTGTTAGGGGATCCACAGCCGGGATTTGCTAATAGAGACAATACTTTGCCCCGAAGGCAGTTTCCAGCTGCAGCCCTGAAGCACACACGTTGAGAATGTATCACACAGAACTGTCAGTCAGTACTGGAGCCAGAAAATTGTTGTTTCAAATGTTACAGTACAGGAAAATCGCCTCTCCGCACTTGCTGCCAAAAAATGACAGCTTAATTTATGCCACGCTGAAGCTACATTACAGAGCCATTCAGCTTGGCAGTTAAGTACGCTCCGTGCTCATGTCTTCCCCCTGTGCAAGTGCACTGGGGAGAAATACACAGGGGCTATAATAAGGACAATTGGCCGCAGGGTCTGCCGTGTCAGTGGAACTAAATACAGGTGAAACAGTATCAGCAATAAAATACATCACCCCCACCTCATTTGCAAAACCCACTGCTGCCTGTGTGGCTGCAAATATTCCGGAAGGCTCTGTGGCAACATTGTTATGCACGGGGTAGATTAAGGAGAGATGTGCTGGTGTCAACCCCCTGGGTTTTATGTTGAGGGGAGGGGCCGCGGTATTACCCTGTGACTTTGAAAATTATGTCAGTATCCTTGATACAGACCTTCAAAACTTGGCAGTGTTTCCCTTTTCCGAAATTAAAAATCTGACAGTATTATACTGTAGCCACGGGTCTGTATTTTCTGTCTCCGTGTACATTAGAGTATTAAAGATACACTTAATAGTCGGATTTTTAAAAAGCCAATCCAAGCCATTCTTACCGAGGTTGCATTTCATGCCCATTTCCGTAATTTGCACACACAATGAACCACCATGTTCTTGAATGGCAAACGATATGACTTCTCTGGGCAACAGTAACAGAAAAGTTGGAGATCAGCTAGAGGTGTTCTTTCCTTCCCATTCTCAGCTGTGAATTCTGTAACGTCATCCAAATTTTAATAAATAAAGGGTCTCGTTTATACTGGCATTTCAGATGAGGAATCAAAGTCTCCTGCATGGAAACGTGTCAAACGCTGCTGCCACTTAACTTAAAGGATGCCGGATTTCAGAGTCCCTTTCGCGGCTGCCCTCCTTCCCGGAAAGGCCCTATGGAAGTGGAACATTAATTGGGCTTCAGGATATTTCGCCAGCAAAAGCTTTAGAAGTAATTTGCGGAAATATTTGTAAGGCAAGCCTTATAAACCATCGCAGCTCTGAAGAAGCAGGTTCTCTGCAATTGGCTTCTCCCTGCTCAGTAAGCCATTCATAATAAAATGAGCGGCCCTCAAAAGGGAGCAAATGCATTTGCAATGGCTGTTGATGTGCTATAAATCATTCTCAATAAAACGACTCGCAGAGATAAATGATACATATCTATTTAATAATCCATTATCCAAAATAAATATTCTACCTTAAAATAAAGCAAATGCACTTGCGCTGGTTGTTGATGCGTTAGAGCTGTTCAGGCTAATGGTAAAATGATTTGTAAAGTGGAGCTCTGGTGTTGGCCATTGTGTCTTGCGAGCTCGGGGGAGATTAATATTTCTTCATAACTCATCAATAGAGATGCCTTAAAGTAAAAACATCAACCAAATGCTCCCATATTTCTGTAACCATCCTCATTTTAGCTTCTTCGGTGGCTGCCTTTGTCGTCCAAACACAGGCTTTTTTAGCGTGGTTTTGCATGGGGGTGAGGTGTTACCAGACTATGACAAAGGACGCCAAGTCGACAAACCTCCAGTCTCTAGGAGTTTATCATGTAAGAGGGGCCATTGTTAAGGATAGCAGAATCAACACGAAGCGATAAGAAAAACTGACATTTTTAAATAAGCAGGAGGAAAGGGGCTGTTCTAAAAAGTTGAATTTTCCCAGATTTAAAATCCTACTGACCTCAACACGGCGTGTGCAACGTAGACAGCATTATCCCATCCAAATACTGTCCATACAGCCCCTTCTTCCGGCTCCCTTTGGTCCGGGTGGCTCTTGGCTCAGCTGTCAGCGCTTCAGGTACCACCAGGATGACTTGGGACAAGTCAGCTCTCTGTTTGACTTGCTGGCCACTCTCCAACAGGAAACCTCAACCGTGTGTCATCTGCAAAATCTTCTACCAGCTTTAAACACCTTTAATTTTTAACGTTTGGTGTTCTTTTTGTGTTTGTATTAGTATTTTCGCCCTTTGGCCTGTCATTTTCGATTCCTCTCTCCTGAACGTTTCAATTCTAAAGAGTAAGGTCTCTTTCTAATTAAGCCTAACCCTGTTATCGCATAGGTTGGAGCCCTAAATAGATGACCGTGGTCATAGTAATGGGTGTATGTCATACTCGATTCGCTGCATTTATCATTCAAATGTCCCCATGTATCTGTCTGTATAAAACATGGCTCCTGTCTCCCCTCACCATCCTGAACCCAACACAGGAGAACCTCGTTGGCCGCTTGAAACCTAGCAGTGTTCTCCATCCTTTAGGTCTACCATTCATAGTCTTGTCCGTGACCTGGCCTACCTGTCACACAACTCTTGCCCAAAGTGGAATGACAGGTGAAGTCTATGCTTAACTGACACTTCTATAAACCCTTCACACACTCCCATGTCATGCTAGATATTACCAGTTCATGTGCCCAGGTTTTTAATACTCCTTGCTTGGAATGTTTCTGTTGCCTGTTATATCTTTTCAAAAAATTCTTTTAACATTTATTTTTGAGAGAAAGAGAGGGTGAGTAGGGGAGGGGCAGAGAGAGAGGGAGACACAGTATCCAAAGTAGGATCCAGGTTCTGAGCTGTCAGCACAGAGCCCAACTGGGGCTTGAACTCACAAATCATGAGAGCATGATTTGAGCTGAAGTCAGATGCTTAACCAACTGAGCCACTCGGGGGCCCCTATTACCTGTTAAATCTTAACGAGTCCAATTGAAAACATTCCAGGCAGTCAGTGCCTGATAGATATATCTTTAATGAGTCACAGGCAATTCTTCCGCAGTTATTTGTTTCCCTTAGGGTTTAGCAGTCAACCAAAAGGAGGCCACGTTGTAACATTGAACTGTACTATTCAACAGTTTATTGCACACATATTATGGGCCGTGTCTTATGCTGGCCATTAAAACAGACATTATCGGGGCGCCGGGGTGTCTCAGTTGGTTAAGTGTCCAACTTCGGCTCAGGTCATGATCTCACAGTTCGTGAGTTCGAGCCCCGCATCGGTCGGGCTCTGTGCTGACACCTCGGAGCCTGGAGCCTGTTTCAGACTCTGTGTCTCCCTTTCTCTCTGCCCTCCATTCATTCTCTGTCACTCTCTCAGAAATATAATAAAACATTAAAAAAGAATTAAAAAAAACAGACATTATCTTTTGCCTCAAAGAATATACATATATAGCTAACTTTTCATTTTTAATGAAAATCTCTCATTACCACACACCTTGATGCACTTTGTTGAAAATACTATGTAAGTCTTTCCTTTATCAACAATGGAGCACTTATGTCTTCAGATTTGTGCCTTGACATCTTGTGGCTCTTCAGAGAAAGAGCCCCAGAAGGCAGCAGAGTATGGCTACCACTTGGCCTAAGTTTCAGTTGCACGTCTCTCACTGAATTATCCTCATATAAAGGCAGGATCCCACATCTTTTAGATCAACTGTTCCTAAAACTCTGGAAACAACAGGTGTAATTCCTATCAATTAGCAAGGCGGTCGTGCCGCCTACCTGCTGACTGCCACCTGGTTGACCACCTGATGCTTCCCCCCCTGCTGTTCTCTGCATCGCTTCTCAATTTTACTCCGAAAAAGCCCCTTCCTTCTTCCCTGCCAGAATCATTTTTCCTTTTTAACTCAGGAAGTTAACTTTTCTTTATAACCTCTAAAGAGAAAAGTAATCCCGTGAGGTCATCCTTTCTAAGGCATGTGGTGCTCCATGATGAATCAAGGGCATTTATGCAAAATATGGAGAAACGCAAGGAAAAATGACTTTTGACAAATCTAAATAAAGATTTAGCCAAACCGGCCTGACTTGTTAGAGATGAACAGTCGAAGGTCATAGAGGCCCCCTCCCATAATTGGAATTTGACTCACAGCTCCGTTGGTGGGAAGCTCACCGAGTTCCTGATAGACGCTTTAAATCGTATTGCTGCGTTATGGGCTCCATGATGTGAATACGATGATGTTTTGAAAATCTCTACAAACCCTTTGGAAGAAAAATCACTGGCAGCTAGAGCAGTTTACAGACACACTGAAGTCTCTGTCCCAGCAGGACAATGTGACATTCCGATGTAGCCATTTTGACACAAAGTCAAAACTTTAGTTATCTAAAGTGATCTGTTCCCGGATAGTAATTGTGAGTGTTATCCAATAACCCTAAAAACTAATTAAAAGTAAAGATAGAGTTATTTATCTTTGAGGTCCAAAGCAAGTATTAAACTATTTTGTCTTAGCTTCTCTCAAGCCCATTTCCATTCCATCAAAGGCCACGCTGACAGGACAGTCAGCCCCACGGTTCTGTCTGGTGTCTGACCCTCTAACTCAGATCAACACGCCAGCACCAGGAAAGTACATTCGGCCCTGACTTGTTTTAATCCGGCAAAGGTAAGTGAGGAATGTTTACAGGATTTTAGGTCCTGAGGTGAGTGATTTCCAGGTGGGACTTGCAAAGTGGGGGCCTGACTGGGACTGGGAATCAGTTATGATGCAGTAGCTTGGGACTAATGGCTATGGCTAGGAGTCTTGATTAGCAAGTTGCTTTGGTTAGATGGCAACCTTACCTTCTATGAGCAAGTATTTCCTGGAGCAAGTAGCTAAAGTTTCTTATGCCTAGCCCCAGCATTGCTTAATTCAGAATAGGGAGTTATGTTGGTCTCAGTTACCAAGATCTACACTTGCCTAAATAGTATCAGAGAGAGCATCATTCCAGAAGTTCTTAAATATACATGCTTAGAATACTATATATACAACTGTCTCCTCACCACCCCACCCATCAAACAAACCAACAAGTAAACTGCTTCTCTTCATTTCTTAGCTCTCTTGACTCTGTCCTGGATTCTGGACCAATTCCTCCTTCGGGACATCCTTACAATGCCACCCACCTGAAACCATATGGACCCATTAATCCTGATCCTTTCCATTGTCACGTCATTATAATATGCCGGAGGCTTGGTGTTAAGGGTTAATCTTAGTTCCCTAGGTAGTCCTTTAGAAGCAGACCTAATGTTGACAGGTTTTGAGTACTTCAAATCATACGGTACTTCTTTGATCAAAACTGCATAAAGAATGAAATCTTGCCATTTGCAATGACATGGATAGATCTAGAGGGTATAATGCTAAGTGAAATAAGTCAGTCAGAGAGAGACAAATACCATTATGATTTCACTCAAGCGTGGAATTTAAGACACAAAGTAAACAGTCAAGAAAAAAAAAGAGAAAAAAAAAAAAGACAACCAGATTCTTAAATGGGGAGAACAAATTGGTGGTTACCAGAGGGGGAGGCCTGAAATAGGTGATGGGGATTAAGAGTGCACCTACCAAGACAAGAACTGAGCAATGTACAGAGTTTTTGAATTGCTATATTGTGTACCTGAAATGAATACAAACATTGTATATTAATTATACTGGGACTAAAATATAAAAAAAATTTAAATAAAATTTTAAAAATTTACCACAAAACAGTTTAAAAAAACTACACAAGAGATAGTTTTTCTCTTCTTGCCTTGTCTTTCTGATCACAGCTCAACTCTTACCTTTTACATAAAACATTCAGTAGCCTCTTTTCTTGTTCTCACCTTACTTCACGTCTCCTGGGTCAGTTTCTCCCTTGACTCATCATTTACTCCGTTACTTCTCACCTCTGACTTTCATTGTCTGATCCTCAAAACGGTTAACACACATGGGTTGGCTTCCACTGCTCTACACCGCTCGTGGGTTTTCATTCATATTCTGGCTGCAAGCTCTTCCAGTGTCTCTGAGTTATTACTCTGTGACCCCTTGTTCCACGTGAGGCGATAAGCCTCCTTCTCGATTCTGACCTGTTCCTCACTTCACTGGGAGACAGAAAAGATGGGATATTTTCCAACAAGTTGCCAGAATTGCTAATTTTACAAATGCGCACTGTTCTTTCGGGCACATTTTCCTCTAAATTTTAAAACTTCTAAAAATTTACAAATACAGCAACAACTGTAAGCTTTTGGTACTGTGATGTTCCAATACCTGTTTGAAATGGGAAAGTTGTGGCAGAGGATGTAGTTAGGAAGAGAGTGAGAAAAGTTCATCGGCACTTCAAAAATGAATGCGGGATGTGGAACTGAGACCAAAGATGGCTGTGGAAATTGTAGTTGTAGGTGCTGGGCACAGAATGGGTACATGAATGAAGAGACTTGGGGTGCCTGGGTGGCTCAGTTGGTTAAGCTCCCAACTCTTGGTTTCGGCTAAGGCCATGATCTCACAGTTCGTGAGTTTGAGCCCTGTGTGGGGCTCCATGCTGGCAGTGTGGAGCCTGCTTGGGATTCTCTCTCTCCTCTTTCTCTCTGCCCCTCCCCTGTACTCCATGTGTTCTTTCTACTCCTTACTCTCACTCTCCCTCTTAAAGATAAAGAAATAAACATAAAAGAAAAGAAAACAAAAACAAAACAAGAGACTTAGCGGTTACCGCCCGGCCTTAGCTCCACTTGCAGTTTTAGTTTTCATTTGCGGCGACTCTTGGCACACCATTGTTCATATTGGACTAGGCTTGTGGAAAGCTAATGTGCGTCTCTTTTCCCCCCTAGATCCTTCTCTGGTCTGTGGTTTGGCACAGGTGGCCTCCTAATTTGTGCCAATATTTTCAACAGATGTCAGTGAGGAGGGTGTTATTTTCTACTTGTTAAAAAAGAGTTTAGATAGAGAACTGTTCGAGTCACTTAGGTGTATTCGATTGGTCACGGAACTGCTAAGAATGACGAATTATTGTTATTCAAAGGAATCAAAGGAGGTGTTGCATGGAGAGCTTCTTGATGCTGCTCCACTAAGGCGAGCACAAGGTCTCAGTCTGCTGTGTCTAACATTTTCAGCGTGTAGATTGCTAAATAATCAAGACTCTGAGATGCATATTCCTTCAGCAAGACTCTAAAGCCATCCGTCTTAGGTAAGCCTAAGTTGTCAGTTTTATCACATATATTAAGTATTCACATCTCTATGTAAAATATAGAAATCAGATATACAAAATACAATTAACTAATCTGCATAAATTCCACAAGGTAGGTAGGACCACGGTCCCGATTTATAAATGAGGAAACCGTGGCACCAGGAGGTAAAGTCCATTGCCCATGGTTATATCATGAATTGGTTAATAAGCTAGCATTTGAACCCAGGCAATTTGGCTCCAGAGTTTCTGTGAAACACCATACGATGCTGCCTCAACAAGGAAAAATAAACCATTTTAAGTGGCTTATGTTAAAATACATTTCAGGGGCGCCTGGGTGGCTCAGTCAGTTGAGCATCCGACTTCGGCTCGGATCATGATCTCGCGGTCTGTGAGTTCGAGCCCCACGTTGGGCTCTGTGCTGACAGCTCAGAGCCTGGAACCTGCTTCGGATTCTGTGTCTCCCTCTCTCTCTGCCCCTCCCCCACTCATGCTCTGTCTCTCTCTGTCTCAAAAATAAATAAACATTTAAAAAAATACATTTCAACATGACTCAGAATTCAGGATAAGGTGAGACTTACTTGAACACCATCTAGGGATTGGGAGGGCCTCAGAGGGGCTCACCAAAGGTCTGTCTTCTCAAGTCACCTTCTCCATTTCTGTGCCCCAGTCAAGTACAATGTCTGGAACACTAGAAGGGATTATTAACGTTCTGTGGTATGGAGATGAGGCTAGGAAAAGGGGGGCTGGACCTGTGATCTCTGACAGATCAAGAATCCCAACACAGCTTATTGGTTAAGAACACGGGGTCCAGGGGAACCTGGATGGCTCAGTTAGTTGAATGCCCAACTTTGGCTCAGGTCATGATCTTGTGATTTGTGGATTCTAGACTCACTGGGCTCGTGCCGTCAGCGCAGAGCCCACTTTGTATACGCAGTCTCCCTCTCTCTCTGCCCCTCCCCTGCTTGTGCTCCTTATAAAAAAAATAAACATTTAAAAACCATTAAAAATAAATAAATAATAACAAAGAAAAGAACATGGGTTCCAGAATCAGACTGTCTCCGACTTAAATTCTGGGTCGTGACGGTAGCGATGGCTACCTTCGGCAAGTGGGTCCAGACCTATAAATTCCATCAGCCACTGCCCTCCTAAATAAGCTCTGCTCTTTGGTGGAAACAGAGTGCTTGCCTACAAATGCAGCTTCAGGATGACTCTCCTGGCTCCCACGCAATCCTCAACACCTCTCCCAACAAAACTGCCTTGCCGAACCCTCCCCATGTCATACTCCCCAGCCCCATTCACACTGAGGGCGGGCAAGCTGTCTGACCTATCCCAGCCTCGGCTTCCACATCTGAAAAATGGGAATTTCAGGAAGGATGAAGTAATATCATTATGTAAATCAGTGAGTACAGTGGTTAACTTACAGTAAGCATTTTGCAACCATTATTACAACCTGGGCTCCTTCTACAAATGAATAATCTGGATTTACAAACTCTAGTCTGTATTTCAAACAAGTCACTGGAAATTACACATTTATCTCTGGGAAGGTTGTTTTGACTGAAACACTAAGTTTCTTTGCTTTTGGTGGTGTTATAATGTAACAACATTTGTTACATGTCCCTAATTAAAGAGTGGAAAAACAATGGCTATAAAATGCAGTTGGTATATAAAAAATTCTTCTAAGCTTTCTAATTTACACAGGCTTACATATTCAAGATTGTTAACAAAAGTAATAAAATTATAGTTCTATAGATTTTTGGTTTATTAAATTTTCATTATTAGCTTCAAAGAATATTTAGTAGATACTTTAATTAAGAATTTGATAAGTACCAGGCACCATATGGAAAAAAATATATTAATGCAACCTATAGGAACACAAAACCTTTTTACAATTTTTTTTCATCCTTATCAGACCAGAATATTTGGAAAGCCTACTTCACGAGCTCCTTAAGGGTTAAAGTCACATCTTCTAAGAGGGGAGACTAATTTACTGAGATACTGACTTATTCTGACTCTATTTTTTTTTTAACCTCCTCCACTTTCGAGCAGGTTTCGCGTTCTTTTTTCTAGAGAATGGAAAAAGGACCTGTTTCGTGGGAGAGGTGATTGTTGTGCAAGGAGAAAACTGAAGCTGGCTGGCGTCACCAGCACCTCTGTTCTGTACAAGCCTAACCTCGTCGGCGCCCGCACTAGATGTCTTGGAGTGCGAGAAGAGAGAAGAAGGTGTCCCTTCAGTTGCAAAGGAAGAGAAGAGGAGAAGAGATTTCCTCCAGGATGGGAAGAGGGCGGACGTCCAGAGGCTGCAGGAATAGTTACGGACCCCTGTACGTATGGCTTGGTGTCAGCAGCCCCGGGAGGTGGCAAGCCCTCAAGGAAGTGACTGCGTGTGCACTGCAGGAAACCAGACCCAGGCACCAAGCACAGGTTTCCGTCTCCTGCAAAGATCCCTGTGGCCCACAAAAGCATGACAATCAAGAGCCACCGGCATTCAAGGACTGCACTGGTGTCAGCGTGGGTGGTAGCGCGATGGCCCAGAGATTCCTGATCTTCTAGGTTCCATGGAAGTCCGTAGAACTTCCGTGTGAGCTCAAGAGAGATGCACGTGGAACCCTAACGCTGCCGTTTTTAGGAAGCGGGCTCAGAGTCAGACGGAAGTTTCCTTAGAGAATATAAAGAAAGAGGCTCACTCTGTAGAACCTCTAGTTTGTAGGCTACCAGCATGCGTGCTTTAACACGCTATTTTGCACATATTAGGTATTTAGTGAATTTTTTTGAATTGGTGCGACACTGTAGGTGGAAATTTACGGCAGCAGTGTTAATTGAGGTTTACACAATAATGTAGACACTTGCCCCAACGGAGATTAGAAACTATCTAGAAAGCCATTACTTCGGTGATTAACAGTGATGTTGCCACAAGGCAAGTGGATATTATAGAATACGTAGAAAAGGATAAACAAAATAGTGCCAGTTCGTGTGGTAATCTTCGTGTCGCTTGCTTGCTGAAAGGGTGAGTTATGCCCTTGTTTAATTTGTCAGCGTTTCAATTAAAACATCACTGGTGACCCTTCCTCCTGACACAGGCTATTTTGTTCTTGCTACAAACTTGGCCATTGGCCACATTTTCTGTTATTGATGATGTGAATTTATGTATTGCAGATATAAATGATTTAATTGCAGATATAAATGATTTAATTGCAGATTAGATAAATATGATGTAGACATTCCCAATCACATAATTATTCAAAAGATGATAATAATTTTGTCCCATTTGTCAAATAATGTTACTGCATTTTAATTTACATTTTCAGAAGATTTAATTAACCAAGTTCTAGGAATTTAGACAGGAACAAGCCGTCTTAAATCCTTCCTGGAACAAGGCAGGATATAAATAAATAAACAGACAAGAGCAGATTGTCCCTTTTACTGATATGATTTCTTTCCTCTCAAGATTCCTTTTTCTCTCTCGGAGAAGAATGTGTTGTATTCGAAGTGACCCATCAAAAGTAAAATTAATAATCATAAAAAACATACAGCGAGTGTATCCTGACTTAGAATGTTTTAAGATCTATTTCTTTTGGAGCTGCTCTGTGGCATTATGTTAGATCAGGGATCCTTAACTAAAACTGGGGTCCTGGGAGTTCTTAAACATGGGTGGGAAAACAATCACATCTTTATTTTTCCGGCAATGAAATCTAGCCCCTTCTTCAACTATAAGTGTAGGCAACAAATCACAGTTGTAGTTGTAGTACCCGTGATGTCACCAACGAAAATCCCCTTAGATCTTGTTATAAAATGTGTTAGGAAAGAGGCGTGTATCTTCTGTATTGTAATTATGTATATTTAATATGGATTTCTTTTATAGGAAATGTATTTGACTTTTCACATCTAAAAACATTCTGATAAGGGGCTCCTACGCAGCACCAAACTATCAAAGGGGTCCGTGGCAGAGAAAAAAATTAAGAACCTTGACTCTATACAGTGTTTCAGGAATCCTTCACCTGAAGCCTCGGCGGTGAGTGCCAGGGACCATCTTGTATGCCCACACTTAAAGTAAGTGCTTGATAAGCCCTTGTTATTAATAAATACTAAAAATAATATTAATAAATGTATATGCATATATATATAAAAGGCATACGTACACCTTATATATGATATAATAATAAATATTACAGAATTTTCTTTCTCAAATCAGAAAATTATTATGGGCTTGCGGACATGTTCTCATCTTTTAAAGACGTAGCTCGTGCTTTAAGACTTATTTCCCAGGCACCATTTCTTCAAATTCCATTTTTAATCACAGCAATGCAAACACTGCATGTTTTAATATTTCCACCAAGTCATTTGCCTTATATGACGCATGTAAGGGAGGGAGAAGAAAGTCCACGATGTCAAAGTTCTGACACGATTTTCTGCTAGGCCAGCTACAGTTTCGATATGTGCCACCGTTTCACAGATCGATCACGGGCCTGTGTTCACTGCCCCAGAGGAGAGATGGGGTGAGTCTTTCGAGAGAAAATACAGAAAGCTTATTTAGAAAGTTCATGCAGGAAGACAGACTCTTGCTGGGAAACCTTTTTTTCCCATCCAAAATCAAAAGGTTAAGGTACACAGTAGATCTAGTAAAATGTCCCCAGGGGTTGAGGTGTCCCCTTGCCTGGGGAAGCCATCGAGCTCAGCAAGGCTAGAACTAGAACCAGCATGGGAACAGCATGCCGCTGCCCCAGGTGGAGCGTCTAAAGGGCTCATACGAATGTTCTCTCACTAAGGTGCCAGGACACATTAGCACAGACTCGCCTCAATACATTAGTGCAGACTTTGTAGCTTAAAACAACACACACTTACTATTCTGCAGTTAGTTCTGTGTGTCGGAAGTTGGGCACAGGTCTTAACAGGTTAAAATCGAACATTGACAGGACTGTTCAGGACTTCTGGTTCTTTCCTTCTTCCTTCCTTCCTTCCTTCCTTTCTTCCTTCCCTCCTTCCTTCCTTCCTTCCTTCCTTCCTTCCTTCCTTCCTTCCCTCCCTCCCTCCCTCCCTCCCTCCCTCCCTCCTTTCTTTCTTTCTCTCTCTCTCTCTCTCTCTCTCTCTCTTTCTTTCTTTCTTTCTTTCTTTCTTTCTTTCTTTCTTTCTTTCTTTAGCAGGGAAGAGGGAGAGAGAGAGGGGGAATCCCAAGCAGGCTTTGTGCTGTTAGCGCAGAGCCCTACACAGGACTCAATCTCACAAACCATGAGATCATCACCTCAGCTGAAGTCAAGGGTTGAACGCTTAACCCACTAAGCCACCTAGGCGCCCTGCCTCTTTTCAGTTTCTAGAGCATTCCTTGGTTTCTAACTCCCCTTCCTCCATCTTTGAAGCTAACAAAGGTGGACTGAGTCCTTTTCACAGCACATCTGACCTTCTCTTCTGCCTCCTTCTCCCACTTAAGGACCCTTGTGGTTATGTTAGACCTCCCCAGACAATGCAGGCTGATCTCCTATCTCAGCGTCCTTTATTTAATCACATTTGGGGTTTAAATTTCATCATAGAAGGTAACGTTTTCACAGGTCTTGAAAATTAGGACACAGACATCTTTGGGTGAAGGTGTCACAGTGCTGTCTACCACAGTATTCACAGTGATGCCCAACCTGGGGGAGACAGTTGGCTTTAGAGAAAAGCCAACTTCAAATTTGGGGCAATAAAAAAAGCTCAACTTACCATAGCCTAGGGGTTTGCTAACAATGGGTTCAAAGAGATGAGTACAAGGGAAGACAAGAGGTTAAAAAAAAAGGCAAAGAGTAGTGCTTTTCTGCTATAGATAGCAGGGAATTCAAGGGAACAAAGGCACAGAGGCAGAGAGAGAGAAGTACAAGAAGAAAGATGACAACAGCTGAAGACCCACAACCAGAAGCTTGATGATAGACAATAGAGGGGTCTTGTACGATAGAATGTGATTTGGTAAGTCTGAGAGCCCAGCCCAGCTCTCACACTTCAAGAGGCGTTATTATCATGGATGGAATCACTTATCCCCATGACGCAAGTATAGAATCCGAACAAAGAACTATGCTCTAGAGACTAGAGATTTTGACTACAGTCCATTTGGTTTCAGGGGAGAAAAGCAATTTAAGAAGACTTGCAGGAGGTATTAGGTAGATATTCTTCCATATGTGTGAACTTAGCCGACTGCTCTGTCAATGCCTTTACTTAACTAATCTAAGACCCGAATTAAAGACGTCCCTATCTGTGAGGAGTCCAGGCAAGTTCAGTCGAAAGCTGGGTCACAATCTGTGGAGTTGGCTGGTATTTTTTTTTCACCAACACCAGTGCCGTACCAGATGCCTAAATATTTCCAGGTAATCTGTTCTTAAGCTTTCACTTCATAAAAGAAATAGCTTCGGTCCAAGCTCATTAGAAGGGAAATTTTAAATAGATTGTCAAATGACTACTAAGGATTTTGTCTATTTGGGCAAATTCTACATTTTTATAATCTTGTTTTCATTAGCACCTGAGGAATGTTTCATTTAACGAAAAGTATTTCAAAATGGATCTAATAAACCATTGGATAATCAGTAACCGATACTTTGGCCTCTTGAATCTAGAGATGTGCAGTTTTGCTGAAAAGAATTTGACAGAGGGGCACCTGGGTGGCTCACTCAGTTAAGCGCCTGACTTAATATCGGCTCAGGTCATGATCTCTCAGTTCGTGGGATCGAGCCCCACATGGGGCTCTGCAATGAGAGTGGAACCTGTTTGGGATTCTTTCTCTCTCCCTCTTTCCTTGCCCCTCCTCTGCTCTCTCTCTCTCTCAAAATAAATAAACTTAAAACAAACAAACAAAAAAAGAATTGGACAGAACCCTGTTGGTTCTTTGAGAAGCTTCTGATATGGAAAATCAAATATTGATCATTACGTTGAAATGATATCACGAACAACTCTGCTTGGTTTGTATATTCATTGCTGATGAAAGACCAGTGTTGACAGTAGGGAGCTGATGAGATAGGCTCTGTCAGGATCTCGAGCACTCTCTTCGGAAAATAACATAGGGGCAGGTGCCTCGGCAGGACTAAATGTACATCAAATACAAGCAATAGCTAGGAAGAGGCTACTTAGGATAGATTTAATTTGCAGGAGCAATTGATCTGTTTAAAATGGTTAGTTTATTTCTGGTCATAACAGTCTGACTTCTGGTAACAACCAAATGCATCTTAGTAGTACGATTTTATTTTATTTTATTTTGTGAAAAATGTTTATTTTATTTTTTAAAAAATGTTTGTTTATTAGACAGAGAGCGGGGCGGAGGAGGGGGGAAGAGAGAGAGAGAGGGAGAAGAAAATGACAAGTGGGTTCGGTGCTTTGCGTGGAACCCAATGCGAGGCTCAATCTCATGAATCCAGAGACCATGGCCTGAGCCGAAATCAACAGTCAGACCCGAACAGGCTGAGGTACTCAGGTGCCCAGTAGTACAATTTTAAAAACAATGACTTGTGATCATTTTAAACTTCACAGGGTGCCTCTTAAGAGGAGACCCAAGAAATAATTTAACTATTTTCTCCCAGACTAAGAGTTTTGCAGGGAACAGAAGGATGTTTCTAGTTGCTAAGAAACCTATCTTTAATGTGACCACCCCAGATACACAAAAGCCTCTTAAATGCTTTCTATTTTTGGAAGTGATTATGATATAGTTTCACTTCTATTTTGACAATATATCTTGCCATTTTTACGACTTAAATTCCTTAATGAATTTGCTACTTCAGTGAGTAAGCAAATAAATTTGAATCTGGGCAGTCTTTTCTGAATCTCAAGAGAGAAAATAAGACAAATAAATTAAAATGCACATAATTAGAGTACAGTAGAATTGTTTGTAATAGTCTCCAATACATGGCCCTTTAAAAACTAAAAAAATGAAACAGGAAGTTCCAAGCAATACGTTTAATTAGAACACACTTTGTATTGACTCACTTGTATTGTCTACACTTTTGATCATCATTTAAGAGAACAGGGCTTCGGGCCAGCTATAGAGCACACAAAGACAAACCTTTAAATACTCAAATGATATTTTGTCAAGGAAATCAAACATCTAGCCAAAGGGCATCATAAATAAATTTGATCTCTTTTCAGGGGGTGTCCTCCCAACTAACAGGCCATTAGAAACCCTCTCTTCCATCCAATCCGTCCAGAGAGGAAACTAATTAAACCCACTCCCAGATAAAGTTGATTAGGCTGGAAGAAGGGCTTGTAGCTGGGAAACAGGGACTGAAACACTGAGCCATCCCAGTCATCCTGTGGAGAGACAGCTGTGGAGAAGTTCCTAGGCTAGGACATAAAAATGATTCAGTAGCGAAACTGAGCCAAGCAGCTGAGAACCTGTGTCCTTCTCTGTATCAGAAGGTAAGAAGGTGTGGGTTAGTAGTGGGGCCATGCTTGCCTTTCCCGTACTGCATCCGTTTTATTTGGACAGCTAACGGTTTAGGGACATTTTGGTGCAGTGTAATGTCTCTCAAATGATCTGGTGAGCAGATTAGTTTTTGTCTTGGCTTTCCAATCTGTTATGGATGACACTTCTATAAAATACAACAGAAATGTTTTACGAAAATGGGAAACAACAAAGCAAAGACACATAATTTCTAAGCCTCAATCTTTTATTATTATATTCAACAGGTATAAAATTACCGTTAAGTTACTCTGAAATATCTATAAACACTGACTCTCAAGTCCCGTTTCTTTGCAGACCGGCAAGGGCCTATGGACCACACTGGGTGTGGAAGTAGGGTGAAGCATAGATTTTTGTTTTTAGACAGACTTCTGCTAAGATCCCATTTGTTACTTATTATCTGAGTAACTTAGGAAGTTGTTTAACTAACTGTGTATAAGAGGATAAAACACAGAATCAGCATGCATTCCCTAATCTTACTAGAATCAGGTACAAGATCCATTTTGTAAATGCCAAAATACCTAGGTACCTGAAATCCTGTGTTTATTGCCACCACCTGAAATTGTTATCAGAAGACAGACCCTCTCTAGTTTTCCCCATTTCTGTTAAGATATCATTTTAGTTCATCGCAGATGCTAATGAGGCCAATGCTTGCTAACAACGCATCCCAGGAAAGGTCAAATTGAAGAACGATGGTTTTGGGTTGGGAGATTGGAAAAACAGCCTAACCGCAACCACACAGTAGCTAAAATGAGTGACTCAAGTTCCCAGATGATCTCTAAGGTAAACCTAGACTGACCTGAGGCGCGGGTGACAGGTAGAGAAGAACTCAATAAATACTTGTAGAATGGATGTTGGAAGAGTCTTTCTGAGTAGACAACAGATGTGTCCATGGGGTGGAAACATAGGTGTTATGTTACTTCTTGTGCAAAAGTGTGATTATTTTACTGTCTCAAGCGTGCTATCTTCGCGTGTACTATCACACACACTGGGCCAGCCGTTTTCCAAATATTTTTAGCCATGAAACCTATCTTGAAATGCAACCTTAAATCAGAAGCCCACTGTATACAACAGATGAAATCACGCTTGGGTGAGTTGGAAAGGAGGAAGAATTAGAGTTCTATTTTGCCTTCCAGACTCAAAAGGCCTAGGATGAAAAAAAAAGCATGATTTGAAAATCTTCGCACTACATTTCTACGGCATTCCATGGAAATTCCAAACAATGAGGCAAATGAAGGTTAAATTGTTCAAAAAAAATAGGCAAGTTTTACTTTTCCCTTAGCTTTCAGTTCTCCATGGAGACCTCTCCAAGGTATGGCCATTTGTTGATCCCGCCCCATTGCAGTCCACTACCACCTCACCCAGCACAAGACTATCTCTTCCTGTCTCTTTATTTCTTTCCTTATCTCTGTGAGTTCTACCCTCAATGTCTCCTCTGCCACTAATTAGCATACTTTCTTATTTAAAAACCCAAGACAAACCTCAACCCAAGGGCTCTGCTGTATACGGAAGCCTGAAAGGTATAGTGGACAAAGAAAGGCTTGACAAGTTATATACCTTCTCTCTTTCCTGTCTTAGTCTTCAGCTTTGTCTTCTTGGAGCATCTAAGGTGCCATTCCTCTTGCCAATGACCATACCTACGTCAAGAGAATGGCCATAGATTATAATGATTAGATTTGTATCTATTTCTTTAAGGGATAAATTCTCCATAAAATTCTATGTCTATAGGTCCTCAGAATATACACTAACCAGTTCGGGTAGTTATGGGTAAAGGCAAGGTTTACAGAAATCTCATGCATTTAGGGATTTGATCAAATTTTTCTTTTTCTTTCAGAGCTCTTGGCTTTTTGTATATAACCATAACAGCTCTTATAACACAATTATCTCACCAATAAATGTTAGTGAAATCAAAACACCATAATTACATGAATATTCCAGAAAAATATACAGATGACAGCTTTATTGTGTGCATCCAAGAGAAATTATCTCTTCAAATGAATAACACAATATAGTCCCTCTATAAGTTATGCCAGCTACATTCTACAACTTTACAAGACGGTAGATCTGAGTCAATCTCATACTCATGTTTTTAATCCACAATGTTCAACCTTGCCCATTTACAATGACATGCATTAGGAGCACAGAGCAAACAAGACCCGTTTCATTTCTTAGACATTATCTTTAATAATTTCTGAACTTGCTGACACATAAACAGTATTACTGTCAGTCTTACCAATGATTTTCTTATAAGAATTTGTTTATGTTAGGATGAAGATACAGAAATCAAACAACAAAATATTAGGCAAGTAAATCGATACTGTGAAAATAGATTTCTTTTCTTTCCATTCAGAATTTGGGGAGACAAAGCAAAATTCTACGTAACCTCTGAGAGGTATTTTTTTATATTGCTATATACCAAAACCCTTAATGTTTTCCATGGAACACTGATATGCTATATTAGTTCTATAAATCCTGTCTTGGTAGTTAATTATTTCAAGCGAATATTTGGTCATGAACAAATTTAAAATATGACCAAATATCAAACTGTGAAAGACTGGGATTTTTAGAACGGTTCTTCAAATAAATTGCTAATAAATATGCATGACTTATAGGAGATGAGAAAAACAATGTGACATTAACCCACAAAAGAACACCCATACTGTTGAGCAAGGCCGAAGACTGTTCTGCAGCCCGTAGGTGCTGAATGGAGGAAGCTAATGAGAAAAAGTGATTGTGACAAGCAATTATGTCACCTATGTGAACAGCTTAATTTTCTAAATTAGCCACTTTGATAATTATGACATCTCATTTGTCTTTTAATTCCATGAGCCCTGAAGTTTACCTTTGATTTTTTTCCAATCAGATGAGAGTCTTTGATAAGCCAAGGGTCTATTATGTGTCTGCAAACTTCAGACTTCAGGCTGATTGGCCTTGCTGCTGGCTTCAGCCGGAGCAAATGGCTCTCTCCACAAGGGCTCTCAAGCCTCACTTTCCTCGCTTCTGTTTGCAAGAGTGATAGAAAAATGGGGAGGGGTAAGAAATTGCAAAGCAAATTAATAGTGTCAACAGGACTAAAGAGAAAACTATTCAGCCTACTTCAGAGGAAAGACAAACTGTTTTTCGAGTATATTAAAAATCACATTAGTAGTGTCCACTTTGCATACATGAACCTAAATTACCAAGCTAATTACAAATTATTCCAGTGTACTCACTGAAGCCCTTAGAAGATCCTCAGAAGACTACAAATTCTTGTTTTAATTGCACTGACTTGGGAGATTTGCCAAAAAGTTGGGGCACATATAGCTAGGTATATTAGATAGATTATTTGAAAGAAGAATCCCAATGACCACTGCCAAGTGGATTTCTGGAGAAGAGTAAGATATAAAATGAAGGACAGTGCTGATTTAATCAATTTCAGGATATTCGGTAATCAATTGTGAACTCTCTTACTTGAATGTGTATGTACTTGCACGATAAGGCCAAGAAATACCAAACCAGATGCAGGAGTAATTGGTTTACTCCATTGATGAGGATATGCCCATATACCCCTTCAGAGGTAAGGGCCAAGATGAGGTTCAGATCAGAGTGTGGTAGCACTTGGTACCAGAGTGTGAAACACTTGGAGAACTCAGGAAAATTATTTTAGTCCCTCACATTAAGGCAGGGCCATGCAGTTTGTGTTAACACATAGGGCAGTGGCTTAAGGAGGTGGCCCTCAGGAATCAAGAGATGACTTGACTGTCCTCTCTCTCTCTCTCTCTCACACACACACACACACACACACACACACAATCATACACATGTGTATATATATCGCCTTATTTACAACCATGTCCTGAGTGGACATTTCTACTTTCCATGTATTCTGAAGGCTGCATATTATCTTTCCTATTTTTCTTTTTTGAGAAACAGAGAGACACAGAGCATGAGCAGAGAAGGGGAAGAGAGAGAGGGAAACACAGAATCTACACCAGGCTCCAGGCTCTGAGCTGTCAGCTGAGAGCCCAACATGGGGCTCCAAACCACAGATGCAAGATCATGACCTGAGCTGAAGTTGGACACTCAACCGACCCAGCCACCCAGGCGCCCCTTTTCCTTTCCTATTCAGGGCTACCCTTCTAACTTATTTTAACCTGACCTCCCCAAGAAAAAGAAAGTTTTTGTGCATATTCCTGGGCTATATCTTAGGATAAGTATTAAATTAATAGATTCGAACAAGTGGTTCCCAAACCCAAGTGATCAAATTTACCACCCACTTGCCCCACCAGAAAGGTACCCAGGCACAATCAGCCTTCAAGGGAGAATCTTGGGCATCTCTGCAGTGGTCTGGAACCCATTCGAGTCTTTGGGACTGTGCCTAGATATTCTTGGACTCACGTGGAGCTCTATACCTGTGACTACACAGTATATAGGAAGTGTCTTAGTAGTTAAATCCCCAGCAACACGGGGCAGGCCAGGAGCCATTAACATGGCCAAAATCAGAATGAGATTCTCCGCTAGAAAAACAGGCAGGTACTAAGAGTCTGGATCAGGATATTTTTTTAAAGCAATCCATTCTTTCTTTATTTAATATATAGAAGGCTATAAATCCTCTTTACAAATCTATTTGTCAAACTTACCATTAACGTATTTACCATTTTTTTAATGGAGTTGATTCTTAATATTTTTTATGAAGGTATAATTTACATACAGTAAAATCACTTTTTGAAGTGGATAGTTCTGTAAGATTTGACAAATATATACATTTATATAACTACCGCCACAATCAAGATATAGAATGGTTCCATCACCATATAAATTCCCCCATGTCTCTTTGTGGTCAATCCCTTACCTCACCCCCAGTCCCTAACAACCACTGATCTGTTTTCTGGCCCTGGAGTTTTGCTTTTTCCAGAAAGATATGTAAATGGAATCATATCATATATACCCTTTTTGACTTGTCATGTAATTAATTTTAATCCGCTTTGTTATGTGTAGCAATAATTCATTCCTTTCTATAGTTGTGTATTCTTCTGGTGTATTGCTGAACTATGGACTAAAGGGACAGTTATGCACCAAAGGACATTTGGGTTGTTTGCAGTTTTTGGAGATGGACTATAAAACCACTTTACGCATTCACATAATTGAATCAGGGATTCATCAGAGATTCAGTTTCCAGATTCTAGGATAAGTGTTAACAATTTCATAGGTGCTTTTCCCACAGAATGAATCATCCCAGCCCCTGACCTCTGCTTTCCTTGAATACCGAATCTTCCAGGTCTCCAGGAGAAGCTTCCTTTACTTCTTGCATACAACTTAAAATCCACATTAGAGAAAGTCTCGTTATCTTTTCTTTTCCCAGGCTAAAGTCTCTACATACTAATTAATAAAGAGATATGAACAAGTCTATGATATTTGCTCATTGCCTTAGTTACATTTTTAAAAGAAATTTCTTCCTTACTTGTTGAGGTTCCCCAGAGCTTGAGCTTGCCTTTCCTCCTTTTCACATGCAGCATGGAGTGGAGTATGCTCTTAACACTTAAATAGATGGATCTAGAAAGAGACAGTAGGTCTTACTTCGGTTTAGGGTGTTTTCAAGTTCCAGGTAGTATGAACATTTTACTGTTTCTGAAATCCACATAAATGACAGCTAGGAGAGAGAAAGTGTCTACAGAGAGTGCTCATGGATAAATAGAGAAATTTCGAGGTCAAAAAATTTATCTAGCCTTTTTAGAGCTGTAAGAAAAGGCAGTGCGAGAAAATTCCAATTAAAAAACCATGTTTATCAGGTTCTGGGTAGTCACTCCATAATCACCATGCCTTTCAGAAAGCATTTACCACGGCTTTCCATTTGGAAAGCAAACTCTCCAGTTCTTCCAGTGCATTTAAAATGTTCCCCTTCAGCCGGCTATTGCATCAAACACGATAAGGCATGGCTTCATTTTTGATGCCAGTTTTATTTTATTGGAAGGTAATGACTACCGTCCTCTATGTATTTGGGAGTGGAGGCTATGAGGGGCAGCGGAAAATAGTGAGGCCTGTTAATTTTTTCATGAGATCATTTTTTCCCTTGACATGCAATTTGATGCTTAACAATTTTTCTGAAAGTCAAAAGGAATACTACGTTCCCTAATTTTCGCAGTGCTATAAATAGCCCCTCACAAAGCATAATTGTATAAAAGAGATGACACTTCTTTATGAAAGAATTTCCACTGGAAAGATAAAAGGAGGTCAGAACTCTTATGTGAGACATGTATTTTCAAGTATTCATAAAAATAGAAATCAGCAGCAGTGGGAAAATTCTTCATGATAGACAGTCACACATAGGATATTGGAGCCAAAGCCATTTTCACAGGCGCCAACTGTAGTTTGAATGGAACCCAGCCAAGAAGCGGCTGCTGGGCATTTAGCTCAAGTGCCAATAAAAGAGTACACACACACACACACACACACACACACACACACACTCCAGCTTGTAGAGGTATTTGCCAGAAACATTTTCGGGCTTCTGCCATCTGGGTCCTGCAGCCATCAGTCAAGTCCTATGGTGACTCCAGCTGCTGAGTCCTGCTCCTAGAGGTGGAATAATGTGGGAAAAACGAGAGAGAGAAAAAATTGGGAGAGCACCGACAACAGCTGGAAGGACCGGCGAGCCGGCATTTTGATAACATCAAGACTCCAATTCGTTTGTCATGACTTTGGTGCTGTGAAAATGTTAAGATTGTCTGCTCGGCTTGAAAGTGATGCCATGTGCATTTTTATTATTTATAAATCACCAGAAATGTATAGGACGATTTACAAAACATTGAAAAAGACTAGGACTCTGCCCCACTAGGTTTTGGGGCTTACAAAAAAAATCATATATGTATATGTGTGCATATATATGTGTGCACATGACACATCATTAATTATTTAAAAAAATCACTTGTGGTGATGATATCCAGCCACCATGTATCAAGTCCTTACCATGTGCTGGGCACCAAGGGAGGTCTTCACATAAAATCTTTATGTTTACAACACTTCATGGGAAAGGTATTCTCAGCAGCTTCGTTTTACAAATGAGTGAACTGACCTTAGAGGATGAAGTCGTTTGGTCGATACTCCACAACTGGTCTGAGATAGAGGTGAGACTTGAATCCAGGTTGGGTCATATATTTTTTTAAGTTTATTTATTTATTTTGAGAGAGAGAGTGAGAGAGAGCAAGCGTGCGTGCACTCACCCACAAGTGGGGGAGGGACAGAGACACGCAGAGAGAGAGAGAGAGAGAGAGAGAGAGAATCCCAAGCAGGCTCCAAGCATTGTCAGTGCAGAGCCAGATTCAGGGCTGTATCTCATGAGCTGGGAGATCATGACCTGAGCTGAGACTAGGAGTCCAACGCTCAACCGACTGAGCCACCCAGGCAACCCCCGGTTGTGTCATAATTTAAAAGCTGTGTTCTTAACCTCTGCTGTACCGCCTTCCATCAGATTGTGCTGAGTCAGACCCCTGTACCCTAAAAAGGTTTCCGTAACCTGTCAATATTCTGAATTTACAGTGAGGGCCTGATAGAACAGTGGAGCACAGACGGCCATTCTTGTTGCATTTCCCGTGCAAATAAGTCTCTTTCGCCCAATTCCACATGAGATTGCTAAACTCTATGGCCCTCTGGAGGGTGCGCAAATCAGATGCCTCCTCCGGATAATGATGATCACATTGCCCCAGCATCCCAGGTCCGCAGGTCTATGGACGTGCATCCCGCCCTCAGACAGCCCAGTGCTCCTGGACGATGAAACATGGCTGCTCACTTCTCTTTTCATCCCTATGAGGACGCGTGTTAGGGCTGGAATGGAAGCTAAAAGTTAAGATTACTTGCTGACAGCAAATGTTGTTCTCTTTTTCCTTCAAATATCCGTGCCCTCTCAGTTGACTGCTTCCTGCCACACTCTCAGTTATTACATGTGACGAAATTGGGGGTGGGGAGCAAGAGGAAAAACCTATGTAGGGTCAGATTCTCATTCACCTCATCACTTGGTTCATTTCTTCAAAGCTCAGAACTCTCTCTGTCATCAGGCAGACAGGGAACCCGGGGAAGAGGGGCAGGAGGACTGGGCATGCAGTGATTTATAACCACAGGTGACTAGATCATTTTATATCAAACTGGGACTTCCTCAAAATTTCGTCATGCATACCAGAAAGATTTTGTCCTAGTTTTGTGGAGGAATAATTGGCATACGGTGCTGTATAAGCTTAGGGTGTACAGCATCGTGGTCTGATTTACATACGCTGTGAAATAATCCCCACGATAGGTTTAGCTAACATCTATTTTCTCATATAGATATAGTAAAAAGAAAGAGGAAAAAAAGGAATGGGAAAAAATTTCTCCTTGTGATGAGAACTCTCAGGATTAACTCTCTTCACGAGTGTCCTATGTATTGTGTAGCAGTGTTGGCTAGAGCCAACATGTTGTACATTATATCCCTGTACTTGTTTATCTTATACCCGGAAGGTTATCCCTTTTGACCACCTCAGAAGTATTTCTTATGGAGTAATATTCCTGTGCTTATGAAAGCATTGTGTGCAGCCGAAGTTGCCTAATCTGTGATCATTTTGCCTCTCTGAAGATTTGAGGCAAGGGTATTATGCCATTATAATGTTAAAACGCATCAGTGACTTGATCATTTGAAATGCTTTAATAAAAATGAACTCTGCTAGCTGATTCTGATTATCCAGCACCAGACTTTATAGGCTTTGAAGACATTTTCCAGTTGTCAGATGTTTTTCTGTGAGACATTTAAATATTTAGATTCCATTCTTTCTGGGTATTCCAAATATAGGATATAGATATCTTAATACCAGAAATATTAACAGGATTACTCTGTGGACTGTCTTCCCCATCTTGATTTGATTATGGCTCAAACGTTTTTGCTTGAAGTGAAGGAGCAGGTGGAGACCCAGAATTCAGTTAAGGTTAGATGTGTGTTAAAGAAACATATTATTGTGGCCAATTAGAGAGCCCACAATGTGGCTCACTGGATTCCCTCAAAAACTTCTCCAAGAGTACTAACTATCAATAAAGGATACCCTGGGTGACATTATAGTCTGCATCTAAATATGGTATTTATCATGCATTACTTGACCCGTTCAGCAAAACTCATTTGCATAATGCACACGGCACACACAGACACACACACACACACAATGACTTTCATGGTAAAGTATCAGGAACCCTGCGGGTGGAAAAATAATTTTAATATATTAAGCAATTTATGTTTTGCATTACAAATGTTTTCTTTTTACCCTGGGGCATTTTTCCCATTTGAGCTAGACTATGAGGAATCATTTCCTCAGAGGAGGTCTTACCATAAAAGTTGATAAAAGCATCTGATACTCCAAAAAGAAGATTCAAAGCATGAGACAGAAGAAGTCTCTCTTCCAGCCCCATGCCCATTCCCAAGGTCATATAAAAATTCATGGGCTAGAGAGAATGCAGAGAAAGGGCATGAAGGCATTAGACCCAGAAGGTCTGTATAAAGAGGAGCACAATCAGTATAGAGACCATCTCTCACATCGCCCCACCTTACGCATCACGACAGGACTAGAAAGAATTATAGAAGAATGGAAAAAAAGTTATATATTAGTATCTTTAACAGTACTTTCCTTCCATCTTTTGAACACAGGTGGCACTTTCATTTCCCACCGGGCCCCACATGTAATATGGAAAGGAAAGCTCTCCTCACACCCTAACCCATTCTTTGGTGTGACAGAAACTATCCAAACCTCCATACAACAGGACCAGAACACATCTAGACATCCCTCTAAGACAAAACAGCAATAGAAGGCTCTCCCATCACACAATATATCTCTCGATGTTTATTTCTGGCGCAGTAAGTATTGTTGAAGAGTATTTTAATTCTTGGTAACTTTTTTTCCTCTAAGGATAAGAGAGGATTTCCCCCCTCCTTACCTAAAAAAAATGTGCAGAAAATTAGTGAGATCTCAAAGCCCCCAAAACCAATACCTTGAAGGACAATGTTTAAGGATTGAGTGACAGATCAGTCAAGATAATGTTTAATTATTGAGCACCTATGATGGACCCAGCATCCTGGGAGATGACTGAAGGGGGATGGATAAGACACATACAGTAGATTAGTTTTCTATGGCTGCATAACTAATGACCACAAATCCATTTATCAACTCAACTTTTGTGGGGCAGCAGTCTGGGCAGAGCTTAACTGGGTTCTCTGCCTACTACATCCAAGAAAAGGTGAGCATACTTGTGTTTTAGCTAGAGAGACAAGACTAACACTACTGAATCACTGAGACCCAAAACTAAATGCTTCTATGGCTTTCAGAAAGAAATCTGAAATCTTTTTTATTTTATTATTTTTAAATGTTTATATTTTGAGAGAGAGAGAGAGAGAGAGTGAAAGAGAGAGAGTGTGTGTGTGTGTGTGTGTGTGTGTGTGTGTGTGTGAGTTGGGCAGGGACCAAGAAAGAGGGAGACACAGAATCTGAATCAGGCTCCAGACTCTGAGCTGTCAGCACAAAGCCCGACAAGGGGCTCGAACTCACAAACCAAGAGATCACAAACCCGAAGTTGGATGCTTAATTGACTGAGCCACCGAAGTGTCCCTCTGCCTGTCTTTTAATGATTCTGATAAACATTAACCAAGGAGTGATTATAAAGCACTGGGCCAATACGGAGGTGAACAGTAAGTAAATAACTTAGTCATTTGTGCTACCAGATAGCTTTGGATAAATCACCTACTCTGGTATGATAGGTTACTCTATTTTTATAACTTAAAAGGGGAAAAGCTTTCCTCTTCCTCTTCTTTATGCACCAGCCCACGGAACCCTCCAAAGGAAGCTGAGTGATGGTAATCTCCTCTGCTTTTGGTCTGCAGATGCCCCTCTCTACAGCCATTATGTAGAGCGCAGGTAGAGTGAGTGCACCTGCTCACTGATGCCCAGGAAGGACTGGGAGCCAGCTATCACAAGAGAGACTTCATCTGGCACTTGAAAGAGGCAACTTTGGGACACGATTAGAACTCTACTGCCCGGCCAGGGAAAACTGCAGCATTCCAGAGATGTCATGCTAAGTACTCAGAAAATGAAGGAAATTTCTGAGTGGCAAAAATGAATGACTTGCAGTGTGGAAGAGAGGAAGTGGAGACATACCAGGATGGAGAAGTTCACATTAAAGATCTCGGATTTTCCAGGATGCCTGGGCAGCTCAGTTAGTTAAGCACCCAGCTCTTGGTTTCAGCTCAGGTCATGATCTCAAGGATTTGTGACTTCAAGTCCCACATCAGGGTCTGCCCTGGCAGGGTGGATCTTGCTTGGGATTCTCTCTCTCTCCCTCTGTCTCTGTGTTCCTCCCCCTCTTGCACTGTCTCTGTCTCCCTCAAAAAAAAAATAAACTTAAAAAAATCTCAGATTTTCCATCAGAATCCAATCTGAAGCTCTGTGGAGGCTAACCTGATTCCCAGCAACTGACAATGTGCTTCTGAGCTAAGTTAAATCTCACTGAACAGAGAGGATGTTTATAAAGACAAATACTTTGGTATATATACTACTCAACCCAATTAATGCAGTATAATGAAAAACATTTTCAAATAAAGAATGTATACTGATTAAGTCAATAGAGTGTTTTAAAAGCCCTCAAAATCAGAACGTTATTTAAGCAAAATTTGGAACATCACTTAGGTTTCTAGAGCACCTTCTATTTCTACTGATTAGTCAAGTGACTTGTCCAAGATTCAGTCTATGTTGATACCTTTGATACCTGTAGACACCATTTTGGAATATTATAGAGGAAATTTATTTAGCAACACATGATACAGCTATAATTTATTTCCTGCCATGGGGAAGAATGCTAGGCTGACTCTGGAATAATACCCAATGGAAAAGGATGCTGTTCATTAGGTAGGTCAGGCTGTGGCCTAAAATGCATTCAGGCAGATTTCTCCATCTTGTTTTACTCACAGAAAAAACCAGCCCAATGACACTAACTTATACTAGCACTCTCTGGAATTCTTAACTTTGCTTCATAGGTATTTTGGATCAAATTTTCATTCAGTAGCCCTTTGGCAAACTTTTCTTATACCACAGATTAGACTTTGTTCCTTATTTTCACCCATTCAATAATCACTGAGTATTCTTTATGGGCAAAGCACTGTGATAAGCAACAGAAAAAGTAACGAAATACAAGTACGAATGGGCCCCACCCCCTTACAACTTATATTGCAGACAAAAGCAACATTTACTTCGTAGTCATCTTCCTCTCAAGTCTTGTGTGATGGAATGTTTAAATGAAGCAGTCTGCTCATACTTCGGGCATTAAACACACACCTTTTTCATTGAAGAGTTTTCATAATGATTTTTCCTAAGGTCAATTACTAAATCTGAAAACTTGCCGATCTTGTTTTATACTACTGTGATTTTCTTTATCAGTCCTCCATTTTCCTTTGCAGGGCTGAATCAAGCATGGTATTCTTTTTATTTGTATTTTCATTTCTTTGTCATCCCCTTAATATAAAACTCTTTGATTGCTATCAACTGTAAAAAGAGTTCCCGGCTAAATACAATAGATGCATCTCTGAAGCATTTCATGTAAATTGAATTTCTGTAAATTGAATCACATTTATATTTAGGCTATAATTTTAGAAGTGTAGTACAAAAGAATGTACATTGCTTCAAGAAATGGTCAAATAATTTCTGATGCCTACTTGGAATTATTAAATGAATATGCCTGCATCTTTTCACATTTTATAGAACATATAAAGCAGGATCAATAAATGGGACACAGAAAAAATCCACAAACATTTTACCTGAATATTGAACACCTTTTTTTCTGGAGACCTTACCTGCATTTTTAACCTAGAATGCTACATTCAAGTTAGTGCTTTCTCTCACTGTAGAGGATTCAATTATTTCACTCAAAGGGAACAGGCTTGGAGCCCAATTCTCTGCAATTTAAAATTTGCCATTAGGTTAATTTGACAATTTGGGATTATCATGTGAAATGTTTAATCTACTTCTGGTACCTTGGGAGTGCTTGCATTTTCTCTTTCCGACATGAGTCAATATAGTTCAGGATGTAAATCCTACTGAAAAATTCAAAGGGAAGATGAATATAGGTTTAGAATGGAACTGACTTTTGTTGAGTGTCTTATATGTCAAGTCCCATGCCAGGTACTTTAGATATGTTATTTCATCCTACATCAGTGTGAAGAAGAATGTGAATTTATTCATTTGACAGTTGAAGAAATAGCTTGTGAGGTGTTAGGTAACTTAACTGAAGACACTCAATAATAAATGTAGGACAGTATACGGGAAGATTGGGGATTTGGGAATCAATCAGACACTGGATTGAAATACCTGCATGACACAGGGAGAGGTGTGTAACCTTCCTAAGCCTCAGCTTCTCCATTTACAAAATAGGGCTAAGATGCCTCCTTCCAGATTCATTGTAGATAAAAATAATATACGCACAATATCGAGCTTATGATCAGTGCTTGATACATGAGAGTGATAGTTCCATATTGAACTGAAGCCTAGGTCCAAATTCCCAGCCAGTGCCCTTTCCAGACTGCATCATTTAAAGTGGTGGCTCAGTTAAGGAAGTCTAGAAAACCCCCCACAGAATGGTATTCTTGGGAAAATCCATGAAAAACTAGGGTACCTTGTGGGGGTGCTTCTTCTAGATTTCCCTAACATCAGTCAGCAAAAAGTGAGCAAGGTAAGAGCCCTGATGCCAGCATGAGCTGCAAGACCTTGGGTGAGTCACGTAATTCTCTGAGCGTTAGTTCCCTTCTATTAAAATGGCAAAGCCGGATGAATGAGATGACCTCAGAGATGCCTTCTGGCTCTCAAAGTCTATGACTCTCATTTGACCAGGACTTAGGAGACAAATTCCAGATCTTCTTTGTGTAGTAACTCTTTTCTTTAATAAGTCTGTCAGGCAGACGCTAAACCCAGAGAAGTGAATGATCAGTTGACTGTTTAAAAGCCTATTTCCTCATTCTCTGTTCCAGTTTATCAAGAATCTTGTCATTGAACCACACTTGTAAGCTGGAGCCACAGAAAGTACCTACAATAGAGCTGCTTTCAGCCAAGACGGGTTGAAACCAACCAAACAGGTTGATGATGAGAGATAACTGCTGGTCTCCATGTAGCATAGACCACGTTACTCTTCGTGTCAAATTAAAAATTGAAAAGGCTCTTTGAACAACAAGAGCAGCTTTTCTGTAGCTTCAGTATCTGCCATCAGCAAACAGAATTAACCATCTGAAGGCCATTCAACAAAGGACTCACCCGCTGTTGCATTTGTCAGGTCCACAGATCCGTGTTGTAATGGATGTATCAGCATCAGCTACTGTTGAAAACACATGGCCCAGTGCTTTCTTCCAGTGGACCTTCCCTATGGACTAAAAAGTATAATTTATTCCAATTATCTTGACTCCTGAATAATCCTCTTGGTTTCTATATTTTCCACCTATATCTTTAAGGAAGCATGTTTCAAAAACTCAAGTCAATAAATATTAATTGAGATCTGCTAATTTACCGTGGTCTAAGGTAGGCGTTGTGAGGACAGAGCAATGACAAAGGATTTAAATGAACAAAACGTGATATCTGCCTTAGAGAAACTAACAGTCTTATAATTTCCCAACTATAGAGTACTTTTGAGCCTTAAAACTTCAACATGGAAACTTAGCTAAAAAATATATTTTTTAAGATTTGGATTGTCCCTACAGATGAAGAAAGCCCAGCCCAATGGGAATGATGTCGGGGGGTGAAAACGAGGGAGGAAGGACACAGTCCCTCCTTGTTCTCTCTCCCCACCTGTCAAGTTTGGTGATTGTTCTCATATTTCTTTGGGTTTTATGATCCCAATCAGGACATGGAGCAGAGTATGGAGCCAGTGAGTTGGAGAAAGTTGGCAGTTAGTAATGTTGGCTTTTGAAATGCTTTCATTTCATTCTAATTTATATGTATAGTAATAAATAAACAATGAGGAAAGTCTTGTTCAGCCATGTAACTCACAATATGGCTTTGCCGTAATCATGGAATGGGTGAAGGGAGAAGCAAGTATGAAAGGTGGGAAATCATTTCTCTCTCCATGTTACTCTCTCAGTCACAAGAAGAGAATTAGGCTATGGCATTTTATCATCTGATTTGATGATAAAAATGTAATTTAAAGGTTGAGATCTGTACATTGAGATTTGTGATGTTGAAGATGTTACTCCAAGTATGTTACTGATTCATACAGTTTACAATCAGAAACTGATTAAATTTTAGATATGTTTTATTTATACATTATAATTGATATACACAAATCATACACAGGATATATATTTTACTTATTCATATTATATGCAATGAAGAGAATGGATGCTGGTTTATATTTAATATAGAACTCATAAGCTTTTAATATTACTTTTCGAAACATTTGAAAATATCAGACACTTATGTTCTACATTTTGAATTTGCTGGAGACAATATAGTAAATTTTTCCTATGAAATATAGTAAAGAAATATGAAACCTTCAAAGAGTATCCACAAGGAAAATACCTGATAGCATCTTGCTATCCCCTTTCTCACTCTTCCTACTACTACCATCCTGATTTAGGACCCTAGGGCCTCTGCAATCACTTCCTGTTTCCCCCTTCTAAGCGCCCCCACCTCACCCCACATCTGCCAGATTTATGGTCATAAAATTCCACATTCTTCTAACATTCACCTGAATAGTCTTCGATGTCTCCTCAATACCTGCAGGACACAGGTTCATACTCAGTGCTCAACTAACTGGCTCCAGCATATCTGTTCAGCCTTCCTTTGGTTCAGTAAAGCCAGAAATTCAACATGGAAACTTCATCAATGTTCTTTCCTGCCTAGAATATCTTTTCTCTCATTTGTCATTCTTTATATCCAACTCATTCTTTATAGGTCTTTTCAAATCTCCCTCCTTGATCCTACAGACAGTGGGAACATCCAGACATACATATCCTCACAGTCATGTAAAAAGTTGCCCTCTACTGCATCTTCACACTTTTAACTTTCTTTATCTGGCCTATGTCTTCATTCTGATGGGGTCAGAAACCAACAGTATACTTTTTTTTTTAATGTTTATTTATTTTTGAGAGAAAGACAGAGTGCAAGCAGAGGAGGGGCAGAGAGAGAGGGAGATACAGAATCTGAAACAGGCTCCACGCTCTGAGCCATCAGCACAGAGCCTGACGCGGGGCTCGAACTCTGGAATGGCGAGATCATGATCTGAGCCAAAGTCAGACGCCCAACCAACTGAGCCACCCAGGCACCCCCATCAGTATATTTTCTAATGATGTAGATATAACTCTAGTTATACTCCTTTCTAGTCTCCAAACATGTAGGAAAATACGAGTTTTGCTGAGTTTGCATTTAAAAAATTTTTTACACTGATAATTTTTTAAAGTAACCAGTTGGTTTATTGTTAGGAAAAGACTCTAAGAATGTTTAGTCAGGTAGAAGAGCAATAGTAATAGTCCTCAGAGAGTCAAAGTGGGCCCTCTTTCACCATTCTGGTAATTGGTTTAGATATACTTGGTCAGTTATTAAACACATAGATCAGGCATTGGAAAGATTTACATATTATTTGGAGACACAGCAGAAGTGGTGGTAGCTCCTTATGTTACCACTTGTCTTGATACCAATTCTTACTAACATTAAGAATTGCCAGAATGGGCAATGGAGAGAAAAAATGGCCAAGAAGGGAGGGGGCAAATAAACTCTGTGATCCTAAAACTCAGACTCTCGTTCCCTTGGGAAATGACTTTAATGATTATTGCTTTCACCAACAGAATGCCCTGAGGGGTACTGCTCCCCTTTTAAAAGCTCCAGCTCGGGGTGCCTGGGTGGCTCAGTTGGCTAAGCATCCGACTTCAGCTCAGGTTATGATCTTGCGGTTTATGAGTTCGAGCCCCACATTGGGCTCTGTGCTGACAGCTCAGAGCCTGGAGCCTCCTCCAGATTCTGTGTCTCCCGCTGTCTCTGCCCCTCCCCTGCTCATGCTCTGTCTCTCTGTCTCTCAATAATAAATTAAAAACATTTAAAAAATTCAAAAAAAAAATAAAAGCTCCAGCTCGAGCAAACATAAACCAGTCTTTTCCGCATCAATAATGCTTTTCTCTGTAAAGCTGAAGGATGAATCTTAATATGGGCAGGAACCACTAACCCAAGTCCGTGAATTCTTTTTTTTTAATGTTTATTTATTTTTGAGAGAGAGACAGAGCAAGAGTAGGGGAGGGCAGAGAGAGATGAAGACACAGAATCTGAAGCAGGCTCCAGGCTCTGAGCTCTCAGCACAGAGCCTGTTGGGGTGCTCGAACTCCCAGACCACAAGATCATGACCTGAGCCGAAGTCAGACGCATAACTTACTGAGCCACTCCGGTGCCGCCAGAGCCTGTGAATTCTTGTCTCAGAGGTTTTTCTTCCCTTTGATGGTTATTCTTGTCCCACCACATGTAAAGGAATACACCAACTTCCTTATGCTTGATGTTCAGGAATGCTGAGAAGTATCCAGAAAGAGAAACATCCTGAAGAGCAGAAGGTATGGCTCCTTTGAGCATATAGGGATACTGGTTCCTCACATCTGGGATATGGGGTAAACTCCAATATAATGAATCAGAATGATTATCTCAAGTCATATCTTCATAACAGAGAAGAGAATAGACTTTCCCTCATTCTTCCCACATGGAGTTCTTGATATTCATTTTAAATTTTAGGATATCATTTCCCTAACAAAGTAGACCATAACCTTTAGACTGGAAGGGGATGATGATGTGATTTTTCTAAAAAGAAGCCCTGGTTTCTGTACCGTTAGAGATAAAGTACACTTGAGTAAGTTATAATAAGGCTGGAAAAGAAGGAGTATTTGTCATGAAAGAAAGATGTATGAAAAGACGTTCAGAACACATACATGAGTATTTTCCTTACAAAAGATACTGACGTGCAATCTAAGTGTTATTAAGCAGTAGTGCCTATAACCATACTTGGCAACATAGTAGATGTTCAGTAATTATTTGCTGAACACCTGAGAGTATTAGACAACAGTGATGGAGAGCCAAGATCATACCGACTGCCATTTTGGTACTTAGCACACGTTATTAACTCTCTATATGACTTATAATCCTCATAAGGATTATCATAGAGATAACAGAATTATGACTACTAATTTTAAAGGTGAGGCAACAGGTTTAGTGAGCCTAGGTAATGGTCCCATAGTCAATGGTCACACAGCTAACAAATGATGATATCAGAATTTGATTTTAGTGTTCTTACTAAAAAAACTCTTTTTTCCATATAATGCCAACAATGTAGGGGGGAAAAATAACACCTCTAGTAGGAAGATTCAGATTCTAATCTCTAACAAGTTTCTGCTAGCAATTTTATCCCTGCCATGCCGACTTCCCACCCCGCTCCTTTCCGTGATATCGCTACTGCCAGAGTACTCTACGAGAGTCTCAGAGCCAGTCCTGACTGGCTCAAGACATCAGCATCTAAGAGGCTTCTGGATTCTAAGAGGCTCACAGGTAAAAATCTAGATGCAAAAGTATTTGGAGATCAGTGTT
Organism: Paguma larvata; assembly: GCA_030068075.1. NCBI lineage: Eukaryota > Metazoa > Chordata > Mammalia > Carnivora > Viverridae > Paguma > Paguma larvata. Next base: position 49,674,421 of record CM057834.1, on the reverse strand, counting down.
GAAGATGCTAAGGGCTTAGAGGGAGATTTCAAGGAAGTAGTCAATTTAGAAGTGCAGGTAGTAGGGTTTGCATTCATTAGGATGCTTTTGACGCAAATAACAGGGAAATGATAAGGAAATTTGGCTCATAAGATAGGAAATTTGAAGGCAGAGAAAGATGCAGGCACATTACAGTCGGCTACCCAAATGCTTCCCTTAGGACCTACTTCTTTTTGTCTCTCCCCCCCGTATTCTCAGGTTTCATCCTCACCTGTTCTCTTGTAGATGGTCAAGCTGGATGCCAGGAGCAGTTGGGACTGGAAGTTTCCTTAGCTTCAAGAGAGACGGAAAGAGAGAGAGCGAAAAGGGGGAAGAAACCACAAAATATAATTTCTTTCCTTCATTCTAATTAGGGTGACTTAAGTCACACATCTATTCCTGGATTAATAATAATTGTCAGGGGAAAGCCATGTACCAATTTGGAGGTAAATATCTGAGAAAATGGGGGTTCTGTTAGGAAGACAGAGGAGGATAGACTCTGAGTGTGCACATCAAAGTGCCATTGTTAGAGGCACTCAAATGATAGACATAATTAGGTCGACGCCAATGGTCCCATGAGTGACCAGGTAGACCGTAGCCTTAAGGCAGATCCTCTCAGCCTGACACACAACTCCAATCCAGGAAAGCATGTAACATACGTATGTATACAGTTTCAGCTTTTCAAAGGAGTCAAGGTTTTAGGCATTTCCCTGGCAAAACTCGGATAAAGAGAATGTTGTCAGAGATTTACAAAGAAAATATAATTTTTATGTAAATAACTATATGTTCAGACAAATGATGCTGTTTGAACAGTTTGGGTAACTTGGAAACCATGATCATTTTCGTTGTCACTCTATGTCAATTTCTGACAAGATCCCATTTAACATACATCCCCACTGAGAGACAGCTCACCATGATGGTTTAGAGTGTGAGCTTGAAAACCAGGCGACCTGAGCTGAGGCCTCCAGCCTGCCACTAACACTAGATACTCTTGGGCAAGTCATGTAACTTTCTGTGACTCAGTTTCCTCTTCTACATGTGAAATGGCAACGACAAGAAGAGCAACGATAAGGCTGGTCTGAGAATTAAATGTGAAGTGGTTAGAACAGTGAATGGCCCAATTTCCCAGATGCATGCTAGATAAAATAAACACTCTAGTGTTTACAAAGAAATGGTCTACCCGAAACCCACAAATGTGTGCTTATCACACAGCTCCCTACATGTCCCGGTCCCTTGAGGGTTTACTCCATTTGGTGTTCAGAGAGGCCCTCTGAAGGCTCCGGGTTTACTCTTTACGTCCCCTGCTTAAATCAGTGGTCCCAAATCTGCTAGCATCTGACTTTGTAGGTCGGTCTTTCTTATATCATAGAAAACAAAATGGAAGACTGGAATTGCCAGCTGTCTGGTGTTTAATGGGGAGTTTTTCCCCCTCCCTCCTCACCATTTTTTTTATAGTTCACCTATCGTACTCGTGTGCAATTGAATGCCTCTCCCGTACACTATACTTGCCAACTCTATCTCCAGTAATTATTCTGTTTTAGTCCACTGCAATGTACCTGCCAACAATCTGAAATGTGCAGGTGGTGGCTGCTCAGCGCTGCTGCGCTCTCTCTCCCATTTGCATGCACCCTGTGGTGGCAACCTAATGTGATGGCTCTGACATCGCTTACAAAGGAGACAATGACAGGAGGCCAGGGCTGCACAAGTGCCTCTTCTATTTACTATCCAGACTATTTTTTTTTTTTTTTGCATTCCCTTTCCCTTCTTTTTCCCAGTGAGAGAGGCAAGGTAAATTTCCACACACGAGGCTTTAGATTGGCCTGAAATACTTGTAAAATACAGAAAAACAAATACCCTAGGTGCCTCAGGTGGAACAGAGCCCCTTCTCCCCCACCCCTCCTCAACCACTTAGAATCTCCTCTGAAAAATTAAACATAACACAATTCGCAGCTGACTCCTTTTGACCCGTGTGAGTGTATTTTTTTCTTAACTTTTATCTACAGAAATACCTTTAAAAATGTATTCTATATTCCTTTAGGGAACGTGACAGATAACAGCTAAAAACGATAGTTTTTGCTCTAACACACCATTTTTGCTCATCGATTCCTTTCTTTATTTTCTCAAAAAAAAATCCTTTGGGACTGGAATTTTCTGAGATTGGACTGAACTTAACCATTATCTAAAAAAAATTCATTATTTCAAAATTGTTGAGCTACATTCTTTCAATTATTTTTGAATTATGGAAAAAGTACAGTTTTCCCACTTTGACAATGGACTCCAACCATTTACGGGTATGACTCAAAAAGAGCGATCAGCTCCAATCTGACTAGACGAGTCTTTCATGAAGAGTGAAAAGGAATCCAAATTTGAAGTCTCATGCTTGGAGCCCTTAACATCATGAATTTCTGAAATTGCAAGCCTGAGTGTGCAATTATTACATTTTGGTCTCAATCTTTTTTAAAGTGCTTCTGTTAAAACTCTCATTTTGAAGCAGCTCCAATAAAGTATTAGTGACCAAAAGCCCAGAAGCTTTAGACATTTTCTGAATTTACTCTCTGAGTCAAAGTGTAGATCAAATGTCTCTTACGGCCTGCCGCCATTTTTCAGAGCTGTGTCCTCGACCACAATTCCCTTCTCTTCAACCCACCTTTCTCTCAGTCGCTTCTGATCCTTTTTTCTCCACCCTATCCCATTTTCCTTTCCAAATGCTAGCCTCCCAGTACTTCTTTCTATTATGAATACTTTTTTCAAGGGCATAACGCAATACAATGACATACAGGAAGTACTAATCTCTCCTGGGAGTGTAAAAGGCTATGTCCACTTCTGTCTCCCTTCCTCAAGTGCCTGTGTTCACATGAAGGGGATTTAACTACCCATTAGACGTCTCAACACTCACAGTGGAGATGGGAAAGTCGTGCGGTTTCTAACTTTCAGAAAATGTTTTAGGTAACTGGTGGGCAAAAATCAAAGAAGGTAATTTGGGATCAGCTGAAAGGTTTCCTTTATTGTGGAAATGAAATGAAGGCCAAGAGAGAGAAAGCGACAAGTGGTTTCCTGTGTACATTTATTCTTCCTGTTTTTAGTGAGGCCAGCTACTGCACTGGGAATACGGGCCGAGTTGAAACAGCTCACGCTCAGAAGTTGACTTGGAGGGAGGAGGCACATAGACGAATTGTTATACACTCACGTGCAGTGAAAGGGCTGGGGATGGTAGAGAGCTGGAGGAGAGGAATGGAAGCCAGCCTTCACCTTTGGAGGGTGGGACTGTGGGAAGGGAAGGAATGGGCACATGGACCATGCGTGCCTTTCTAAGATGCACTCAGCCACTGAATGGCAGAGACATGGCTGGTGTCTAGGTCTTCAGACCCCCTTCCCTGGTGACAGGCACTCCACTACTCCACCTTTGAAGCCAGTTTTAAGAGTCAGTAGTATGATTTTTCCTGCTCTTTGTTTTTGAAAATATCTCTCTGCCCTCTGGCTACCACCTAAAACATGGGTGTCAAATTCCGAATTGTCCCAGACCAAACCGGATTGGCACAGAGCCTGCTCAGCAGCTGAAGACTTCCTACATCTCCTATGGTGACACTAATGGTGCTATGCTACGTACTTTGGTTTTCAGATGCCTGTTTTTGACAGCAACCATCCTGATGAAAGAAGACAAACAAGAATGTAACTCTCCATCTTAATTCTTCTTGTTTCTAAACATCAAAATAAATGTATGTTCAAAGGTGTTTCTATTTTATTTGTTTATTGATTTGTATACTGACTCATTTCTCAAAGAATTTGAGGTGACATAGAGAAATCCGCATAATGTAGTAAGAAAATAGGTAAAGCAGTCATATTACATGTAGGGAAAATAGGGGACACTAAGATCCAAGGGTGCACATGAGAATGAGCGATGCACTGTAGCTTTATTGTCTGTTCCACTGCCCAGGCAAAGAAAAGGAATTGCATACGGAAATCTGTCTTTTTCAGGCATAGTTCAGCAGGTGCAGTCAGAATACGGTCACACCTGAGAGGCCAGCAGATGCGGCCTCACCTCTTCTGGCCCCAGAATGTCCATCAACGCACTGCTTTCAAAATAGTAGGTTGATTTCCTTGTACTGGCTTGCTTTTTGTTTTTTTCACTTTTCAAAAAAATTTTTCCCCTGGTTAAAACGTCTGCTTTTTAAAATCATCACAAAGCTATTTTTATTTTAATGTCTTTCCAGGTTTATTGAGATATAATTGACATATAACATTGTATAAGATCAAGGCGCACAATGTGACGATTCAACAGACTTATTTATCGCGCAATGATTGCCATCGTGGGGTTAGTTAACACCCCCATCACCTCACATAATTACCATTTCTCCTTTGTGGTGAGATCCACGCTCTTGGCAACTTTCATGTGTATAACACGTGTTAACTATACTTACCATGCTGTACATTAGGTCACCAGAAGTTATTCATCCCATAACTCAAAGCTTGTACACTTTGACCAACATTTCCCCGTTTTCCCTGCCCTGGAAACAAGCCCCTGGAAACAACCATTCTCCCATTTCTATGAGTTTGGCTTCTTTAGATTCCACAGATAAGCAATATCATAGAGTATTTGTCCTTTTCTGTACGACTTATTTTACTTAGCAGAATGCCTGAAGGCCCATCTATGTCGTCACAAATGGCAGGATGCTCTTCTCTCTCACAGCTGAATAATATTCATTGTGTGTGTGTCTGTGTGTAATATATCTTTATCCATTTATCCAGAGAAGGACAGTTAGTCTGTTTCTATGTTTTGGCTATTGTGAATAATGTTCCAATGGACATGTGAGTGCAGATATCTCTTTGAGACCTCGATTTCATTTCCTGTGGATATATACCCACAAGGGGTACTGCTGGATCATATGGTTGTTTGGCTTGGAATTTTCTGAGGAAGCTTCACACTTTTCCACAGTGGCTGTACCAATGTACATTTCTTCCAGTAATGCACAAGGGTTCCTTTTCTTCCACGTCCTTACCAACACTTGTTATCTCTTTTCTTTCTGGAAGCAGTCATTTTAACAGGTGTGAGGTGATATTTCATTGTGCATGTCCCTGATAATTACTGATGCTGAGCTTATTTTCATATATATGTTGCCCACCTGTATGTTCTCTTTGGGTAAATATCTATTCAGGTCCTCTGCTTGTTTTTTAATTGGAGTTTGTTTGTGTGTGTGTGTGTGTGTGTGTGTGTGTGTGTGTGTGTGTGTTGTTACTGAGTTGTATGTGTTCCTTATATGTTTTAGATATTAAGCCTTTATTAGATAGTTTGCCAATACTTCCTCCCATTCTGCAGGCTGCTCTTTCTTTTCATTGATGATTTCCTTTGCTGTGCAGAAGACTTTTAGTTTGATGTAGTTTCACTTACTTATTTTTGCTTCTGTTGCTTGTGATTTTGGAGTCATATCCAAAAAATTATTGCCAAGACTAATGTCAAAGAGCATTTTTCCTATATTTTCTTCCAGGGATCAGGTCTTATTTTTAAATCTTTTACCCATTTCATGTTACTCTTTGTAGTAGTTTGAGACAGGGTCCAATTTCATTGTTCTGTAAGGGATTACCCACTTTTCCTAATACCATTCATTGAAGGGGTTATCCTTTTCCCACTGAGTATTTTTGGCTCCTTTGTCAAATATTAATTGACCATATATGTGCAGGTTCATTTCCAGTCCCTCAATTCTCTTCTTGGTCTTTGTATCTATTTTTATGCCAGTACCATACTGGTTGGTTACTATAACTTTGTAATATAGATTGAAATCAGAAATTATGATGCTTTCAGCTTTGTTCTTCTTTCTCAGGATTGCTTTGGCTATTCAGGGTCTTTTGTGATTCTGTATGAATTTTTGGACTGCTTTTTCTATTTATGCGGAAAATGCCATTGGAATTTTAAAAAACATTGCATAGAATCTATAGATGGCTTTGGGCAGTATGCACATTTTAACAGTATTACTTCTTTTGATTCATGGAAATGGAATACCTTCCATTCATTTGTGTCTTCTTTAGTTTCTTTAATCCATGCTTTATAGTTTGCACTATATAGGTCTTTCAGTTCCTTAGTTATATTTATTCCTAAATAGTTTATCGTTCATGATACTATTATAAATAGGATTGTTCTCTTGATTTTTCAGATCATTTGTTATTAGTGCTTAGAGATGTAACTAATTTCTGCATGTTGATTTTGTATCCTTCAATTTTCCTGAATTTCTTAACAATGACAGTTCTAACCATTTTTTAGTGGAGTCCTTAAGATTTCTCTATACATGATCATATATATAATCACATCACCTGCAAACAGAGACAATTTTCCTTCTTCCATTTCAATTTGGGTAGCTTTTATTTCCTTTTCTTGCCTAATTACTCTGGCTAAGATTTCCAGTACTTGGTGGAAAGGCACCCTTAATAGGACTGGTGAGAGTAGGCACCCTTGTTTTGTTCCTGATCTTAGAGGAAAAGCGTCAACCTTTCATTGAGTATGATGTTAGTTGTGGGTTTGTCATCTGTGGCATTTGTTATGTTGAGGTACATTCTTCCTATACTTAATTTGTTGAGATTTTTTTTTATCATTAAAGGATTTTGTATTTTGTTAAATGCTTTTCTTTCATCTACTGACATCTCACTAGATCATATGATTTCTCTTTCAGTTTATTAATGCGATGAATAACATTCATTGATTTGTATATGTTGAACCATCCTTGCATCCAAGGATATATCCCACTTGGTCAGAGTGTATAATCTTTTTAATATACTGTTGAGTTTGGTTTGCTAATATATATATTTTTAGAATTCTCACATCTATATTCATTAGGAATATTAGCTTATAGTTTTCTTTTCTAGTAGTATCCTTACTTGGAATAATGCTGGCTTCATATATTGAAGTTGAGGGTATTCCCTTCTCTTCAATTTTTTGGAAGAGTTAGGAATATTGATGTCAATTCTTCCTTAAATTTGGTAGAATTCACCAGGGAAAGCATCTGTACCTGGGCTTTTCTTTGTTGGGAGTTATCGATTACTGATTCAATCCCTTTGATTATTATTGGTCGCTTCCAATTTTCTATTTCTTCATGATTCACTCTTGGTAGGTTTCTAGGTATATTTCTAGGAACTTATTCTTTCTAGGTTATCCAGTTTGTAAAATTGTTCATGGTAGTCTCTAATGATCTTTGTGCTCCTGTGATATTATTTATAATGTCTCTTTCATTTCTTTTTTTTTTAATGTTTATTTATTTTTGAGAGAGACAGAGTGCAATCAAGGGAGGGGCAGAGAGGGAGACACAGAATCTGAAGAAGGCTCCAGGCTCTGAGCTGTCAGCACAGAGCCCGACGTGGTGCTTGAACCCATGGACCATGACCTGAGCCGAAGTCAGACACTTAACTGACTGGCCCACCCAGGTACTCCGATCTGTTTGTTTTCTGATTTTATTTATCTGACTCTTCTAGTTTTTCTTAAGGCATAACTAAGGGTTTGTCAATTTTATTTATTTTTTCAAAACGCCAGCTTAGTTTCTTTGATTTTTTTTCTATTATTTCTCTGATCTCTATTTCATTTATTTCTCCTCTGTTCTTTGTTATTTCCTTTATTCTACTAACTTTGGGGTTGTTTGTTTGTGTTTTAGTTCCTAAAAGTGTAAAGCCAGGTTGCTAATTAGTAGTCTTTTTTTCTTAACATAAGCGTTTATAAAGTTCCCTCTTAGAAATACTTTTGCTGCACACCACGAGTTTTTTATGTTGTATTTCCATTTTTACTTGTTTCAAGATTTTAAAAATTTCTTCTCTGATGTATTTATTGTTCAAAAGTGTGTTGTTTAATTTTCCCAGATATGTTAATTTTGTATTTTTCCTCCTGCTATTGATTTTTATTTTTACAGAACTATGGTCAGAAAAGGTACTTAGTACCTTTAATTCTTGGTAAATTTGATTCTTTTTGAATTTGCTAAGAATTGTTTTTTGGCTTAACATATGATCTACCTTGGAGAATGTTCTGTGTGCATTTGAGAGAATGTGTATCTTGTTATTGGATGGAATGTTCTGTGTGTATGTTACATCCATTTGGTCTATAGTTCAAGTCCAATGTTTGCTTATGTGTATGGATGATCTATCCATTGTTGAAAATGGGATATTGAAGTCCTCTATGATTATCATATTGTTGTCTGTTTCTTTCTTCAGATTTGTTAGTATTTGCTTAATATATTTACATGCTCTGATGTTGGATACATATATATTTATGATGGTTATATCTTATAGATAGAGTGGTCCCTTTAGCATTATATAATGACCCTGTTTTTCTCTTCTATAGCTTTTGAGTGAAAGTCTATTTTGTATGATGTAAGTATGCTTTCCTGCTCCTTTTAGTTTTCCTCTTGCATGGCATATCTTTTTCCATACCTTCACTGTGAGCCTGGATGTGTCCTTAAAACTGGAATGAATCTTTCTCTTATGAAACACAAGATAAAAACCTTAGTCAAAGGAGCTGTTTGGTTTTTTTTTTAGCAATATTTAAAAGAAATGTAGAGAGCCTACAATAGGCTCTCAAGACAGCAGAAGATTCTCTAAGTATGAAATTGGCTTGGGGCAAGGATTGAATCTAGGGTAGTAAAATATTTCATGGTACCAAAGTCAAGGATAAAATTATAAAACCTTTTGTTAAGATCTCAGAAAGATGAGACTTGTGGACACTTTTGACTAGACAAAAGGCTTTCAAAAGATATTAAGAATGTGTCTTCACTCAGTTAAGAAATGGGCAGAAGACATGTATAGACACTTTTCCAAAGAAGACATCCAGATGGCCAACAGACACATAAAAAGATGCTTGACATTACTTGTCATCATGGAAATACAAATCAAAGCCGCAGTGAGGTACCACCTCACATATGCCAGAATGGGTAAAACTGACACAAGAAACAACAGGTGTTGGCAAGAATGCAGAAAAAGGGGAACCCTCTTGAACTGTTGGTGGGAATGCAAACTGGTCCAACCACTCTGGAGAACAGTATGGAAGTTTCTCAAAAAACTATAAAGAGAATTACCCTAGCATCCAGCAATTGCACTATCAGGTATTTACCCAAAGGATACAAAAATACAAATTCGAAGGGGTACATGCACCCCAATGTTTACAGCAGCATTATCAAAAATAGCCACACTATGGAGAGAGCCCAAATATCCATCGACTGATGAATGGATAAAGAAGATGTGGTATATTTATACAGTGAAATATTATTCAGCCATCTAAAAGAATGAAATCTTGCCATTTGCGACAGCATGGGTAGAGCTAGAATGTATCATGATAAGTGAAATAAGTTAATCAGAGAAAGACAAACACCATATGATTTCACTCATTCACTCATATGTGGAATTTAAGGAACAAAACAGGGAAGGCTAGGGGAGAGAAGAGAGGGAAATAAACCACAAGAACTCTTAATGATAGCAAACAAACTAAAGGTTAATGGAGGGAGGTGAGTGGGAGATGGGCTAGATGGGTGATGGGTATTAAGGAGGGCACTTGTGATGAGCACTGGGTGTTGTATGTAAGTGATGAATCACTGAATTCTACTCCTGAAACCAATATTGCACTGTATGCTAACTAACAAAAATTTTAAAAAAGAATATGTCTTCATGGCTTTCTTGATTAAGCAGAAGACTCTGAAAAGGCATTGTCCTGCAGCAGCTCTCAGAGAGCCTAAGGAAGAGAAGGACCTATCTTGAAGAGCTTTGTAGAATGGAATATAATTTCATGTATAGGAGTTCCACAAAGTTTCTAAAGGAATTATGTCAGCTGAAACTGAGATGGTCAAAATGAAAAGCTCAAAATGAGCCACAATGTAAGAAGTCTGAACACTCAACTGGAGACACCACGTAGAGAGGTCCTGAAACTATATACATAGAGAGAGTAGCCCAGTTTAGTGCAGCATTTCAGCCATCCTGGCAAAGACATCAAACATGTGAGTGAAGCCTTTTCCATCCCTCCAGACTAGACTTGTCACCAACTGAATATTACCAAGTGACCCACTTGATGCTACATAAGGTAGTAGAATCTTCCAAGTGAGCCCTGCTCAAACTTCTGACCAACAGACTGTGAACATAATAAAAAGAATAGTAACTTTAAACCTCTAACTATGTGGTGGTTTCCTAGTTGTCATAGATAATTGGCAAAAAAAAATTTTTTTTACTACAAGAATGATCGCAACAGTAATGATACAGCCATCATGTTTCTCTAGGCTTTGAACCTTTCAGTACATTCGCTCCCAATAGATATCATACAACTCCCAAGTATGATATATACGACCCAGAATGATCTAGACCCTATTAAACTTTTTGTAATGTTTCTTTTCACATTAATCCTTTAAATCAAGTGTCTTGCATTTTTTTCCCTAACTGGTTATCCACATGTCCCGTAACAATTCATCCCCTGAGCAGCTGTGAAATTGACCTCAAATACAAATCCGATCTTGCCATTCCCAAGCTCAAAACCCTTTAGTAGTTGTCCTTGAGATAAAGTTCACATTCTGAACCGTTTATCACTCTAGTCTTTTCTTCACCATTCTGCCAGCACTATTGAGCTTCCAATCTCCTAATAAATTGTTCTAAACCTAACTTCTGGGCTATGGCATAGGCTATTTCCTGGGCCCCGAATATTTCGTCCCTTAGTCTTCCTGGCTAACTCCTAATCGTTCGGATCTTAGTTTAATCTTTATCTCTTTAATGAAACTTTTCTTGAGACTTTGCTTTTTGCTCCTACATCTTGTGCTTACAGGAGCTTAGTGCTTGTCACCCTCAGTTGGACTAAATGTGCATACGCTTTTGGATCAGCTCATTCTAATGATCTTAGGTTTTCGAATCTTTGCAAAATTGATGAAATTACTTTTTGCATTCAATATACTTTTCGTTATAAAATTAAAAAGCAAGAAGGAAAAGGATAAACAGTCCACACATTGCTGAAATCGTGGCTCAGAGTTCTCATGTTATAATATTGATGTCCTCATGAAATTCCATGAAAATGGAAATAGAGATACCCAGAAGTATTGCTTAAAAGCTTAAAAGTCTCAAAAAAATAAATAAAAGAAAATAAAAGATCAGAAAGTCTCATTTGTCTCTCCTATAACACAGCAGATCAAAAAGCCCTCTATCTGTTCTATATGTTGTAAAGCTTTCCTACTTAGTTTTTGCTGAAAGGCTACTTTTCCTTTTTTTAATAACAGCTTTTAAAGTGAAGGATTTTGTAATAATGGGTTAAAAGATGAACCCTATATTTTCTTCAATTATAATTATGTGGTAAACTTAATGAAATAACTTTGGAAGTACCAGGTTGTCATCCCTACCAAAGAAGTCAACTTTTTACTTAAGTTTCTCTATCCCAGAGTCAGAATAATCGGGCAAAGTAGACCTCGAAGATTTGGGGACAATTTAGGTTCTTCCTAGATGCTGCAAGAGAATTTGAATCGCCATTTTCTTTCTTGTCCCAAGGATGGTGCGTGTCTAGTAAGTTCTGGGCGCTTAGAAGAGAAATCCATTATATACATTAGATGTCTGAAGGATTTCACAAAGACTCTTGGGACAGTGTTTACGTAGAGTTAGATGGTATTGTAGTAGTTTACTTCTTGCCTTATAGTTGCTTTTTCATGATAATGATTTGAAATATTTCCAATTAAAAAAAATTCATCTCAGAACAAGCACGGGCCCTTAAGGGAGTTCACCAATAGAGGTGCTACTTAAACATTTTAAAACAAAGATTTGCTTTGCCAGAGAGTGGCTTCCCTTTAATTTAAACCCCATAAAGCAAAATCATGAGGAAACAATGGAGCTTTGTTAGAGTAAAGAAGGCCCTTCCATCTCTTTTGCAGTAGGATCACGGTTTGATTTTAGAAGTGTGATTTCCCATGAACTCTTGACATTTGGTTTATTTTGCGAAGACTGTCTTTCCACTGTCTTGCAGAGCTTCAGACGTTAGGTTACCAGCAGCCATTGGACCTGTTTTCTAGAAGACCATTTCCATTTCCCAGGGGACCTTCCTATCTTCCTCTAGGGAAGGTTGGGATACTTTCAATGCTTCAGGGGAGTCATGTGCTCTCCAAATGGAACTGAAGCAGTTAGGTTACCCGTTTCATAACTACAGAAGGCAATTCTGGAGTGCAAGATTTGTCTTGTGCCAAAGGTATGCCTTGCAGGGCTGCATTCAGATGATCACTGATGCCAGGATTCTACTTCGTCTGTGCTTATGGCCAATGGCAGGGATGCCACAAACCAAGTGGCGCTTCACTGCCACTGACATTATTTTTTCTTTCTCTCTCTCATTATTTGATATGGTTTTGTTAAAGAGATACAACCTTAATAAAAGGAAACCATCCTTACTCTGGTGCCTACCAAGAACGTTACGGTTGGGAGTCACTCATCACATCTATAATAAATCTGTTTCCCAGCGTTGCAGGTTTTAATGTGATCATAAAAAATTTTTCTCTTAGCTGAACATGACACCTCCCAGCTTGGGAACACTTTAATTTTTTGAGTAAAAAGTGAATCTACTTGGCAATTTTTAATGAACATAAATAAGAGGAAATTATTTACCCCTGTGCCATTCTTCCCCATTTCATTGCTGTCTTTAGTGACAAAAGTACCAATTTTCAATGCCTCAGAACCCAATAATTAAAAGTAATTTACTTTGTGTTCTCATACTACAAAGTACAACATCAATTCAGTGAGGCATATTCGGGTTTATATGGGGGAAAAGTTCTAGTAAGTTCCATACTCTGCAGCATCCAGAGGAAAGTCCATGCCATGTCTCCAGTGACTCTTTCTTCACACGTTTATGACACCATGGCTTTCGTACACTATGCCTTTAGAATGTAGTAGGTATTTATTGATGTGGTTATATTGTTTTGTAAAAAGAAGGTCTTCCTTCCCCCAGAGAATATCAGAATGCTTCACTCATTAGGGACAGCCACTTTTCACTTTTTTAAAATAAGACTTTGAGCCGAATGCTAACAAAGGGACTGGGGGCAGTGCTGGGGCAGACAGTAGCCTGACAAAGATGTATTTGCTGATCTAGAAAGAAAATTTGTGCTCCAGAAATTCAATCAATGCAAAACTATGAATGGAAAGAATATTCTGGTCCAGTTTGGCAGGGTACAAGGATCAACCTATGTGCATTGGCAAAGTTCATTTTAGCCACTGGAATAGATATGGGTTCTGGAAGTTTCTATGTTTCCAGGTCATGATCTAATCTTCACTACCACCACCACAACCAGTGAGATTCAGTATATCTTGAATGCATTTCACATCTGCTCCTGGGACTGTGCCTAGATGGGAATGCTTCCTAGCACTCTGAATCACCCAGGTGAGAACCCACCTAGCTGTTTGAGATCTTGCTTCAATTCCCCCATAATTCTAACTTCAAGCACGGTCATCGCTTCCAGCCTTCTGTACCTGTATCCTCCCCATCACTCAGGCCCTCAAGATAAAGAGACTGATGCAGAGCAAACTCCGTGATTTGGATAGTGGGGCACAGCCCCAGATTCCCTGACCATTCAGGGGAAGTCAGGTCAAAAATATCGAAAAGTTTGAACATGACTAAACGGGGTCACAGATCATTGTGAAACAATGCTTAATTATTCATGTAACCCAAGTGACAATAGAAGATTTCAAAGGCAAATACAGAAGGTTACACAGTTGTGAGCAAAATTTAACCCTTTTAATGTTAAGACTGAGTTTTCTCGAGTAATCAAAGACATGCCTAGTGATAATGAGCACAGGAAATCGCTTTATTAAAACACTAAATCTTTGCTTTCTAGGCAGATGGTTTAAAAGGTAAAGAAAAACCTTTCACAGGGGCAGACCGACAGTCCAAGTAAACTTTATCTGTTCAGCAAATCAAAGAAAATTAACTTTTAGTTTTATAGAAGTACACAATTAATATTAAAGTTTACTTTTAAAACCCTCATAATAACAATTCAAGTTTAGCCAGCTTTATCGCACAAAATAAAATTCCTTCTCTCTTCCTAACTTTATACTCAATTTGTCCTTTATGTTTTTTGGAACACCCTTGACCATTTTGAAATCACCAGTTTACTTTGAAACAAATTTACTTTCTTTTCCCTTAACAAAAATGCACTTACATCCTCTCATACCGTTTCTTAGCCGAAAACACATCTTATTTGCACCGTTATTTCCCTCGTTATTTCTGGCAGCTTTAATCGCATATATGAGAATTCTTACCCCTTAGATACTTTAATTTCCAGTGAAAATGAAGTCATAAGCGATTGTGAACTACCTGTCATGCCAGGTTTCTTTTAGGCTGGCAAATTAACAAATAACATTTCATAAGTTCTAGAAACATGTGCTTCCCCATAGTACAATTTCTCAATGCCAGACTAAGTATGTTTTACAGACCCAAACATCTTTAGTTTCTCTGTAAGAAGAAAGCCAAAAGTAGGTCCACTTATATTCAGTAATTAATGTTTCATTATTTTATTGGAAATTATCTAGATAGTCAATAAATCTTTACCTTTCAATTTAATCGAGCAAAATGCTAAAGTTCAAAGTTACCAAAAAGATTTGGGAAGCTATTTTTAAGTACGCATACAATAAAATACAATTTTTGCTTGAAAGTTCACCTAAAAACTCTTATCCTGCTTAGGTCTACCTAAATCACTGCCCCCAACACGAATGTTTGGACCCATGAGACCTTTATGAGATGCTGGACACAGTTATCTATCATAGCAGCAATTTTTCTTGCTGTCAAACTTGTCAAGAGATAACATGAACTTATTTGATCTTTCCTAGTCTACATAGAATAAAAGAATTATATTTAATGCTGATAACTCTAAAGACATGCCTATTTTAACTAAACCAAGAAACTTAAACTAGCTTTAATAACAAATACTTTTTCAGATAACATTGAACCCGAAAAGCATTTGGGTTAGTTTCTGTCATATTTCTGAGAACCTAATGAATAATTAATTTATAGATGCTTGATTTTAGGCCATTTATGTAGAGCTCTTTATTAATTAATTTTGGCAATACTATTCAGAGGTAGAAAAATATCCCATATCTATAATAGTATATTTAATTTATATATGCTTATATATAAATTATATTATATAACATATAATTTATTGATACACACACACATAAACAATCAGACAGAAACAGATCTTATAGCTTCATTTTTAAGTTTTCGCCATGAGATGGGTATGAGAATACAAGATTCACTGGTTTTTAAAAGAGTAGTTGGGTCCAAACTTTGTTTCTGGCAGATGGAATAAATTACGGTTACCTGCTTAGATAAAAGCTTGTTGTGCTAATATTTGGGGGGAAGACATTTAAGATTTTTCTTTAGCCCAATTTCCAAATACCTCCTCCTTCCGTTTTATTTTTTTCTTCTTATGAGAATCATCTCTCTAAAGTTTACATGTTAAAGAATGATTCTTTGGTCCTAGAGAAGATAAGGGTTTAACATCTACATTACAAAGGCACAGAAAAAGTATCTAATTTTTCACCAAGGAGTTTTGGAGTATGTTTGCCTACTATAAGAACTAGAAAGTAATCACAACTAAAACTGTTCCTTTTCTTAAGTGCAAGACAATTCTGTTTCCAATGTTCTGATCTTTCACAATATCTTCAAGCCTTTTGAGGTAAACAGGGCAGGTTTGGGGACTGATCAGAAGTAAGCTTTGGATTGCTTCTAGCGCCTCGTTTCTGGTTTTGTGCAGATTCGTAAGACAACGAGAGTTATTTCCAGTTCCCCAAAGAACCAGATTGCTGCCTGAATGTTGAGGGACCCACCTGCCTTTCCATTTAAACTTGCTTCTTTATATCGGGGAGATTTCCAACCAAAGGGCTTTATAATTTAGAAGATCCGCTGTTGTCCAGGGAACATGAATTTTTTTGCGGTGGGAGTCTAGGACACACCTGCAAAGAATATTTCATAGGAGGCCTGAAGTTGGCTGAGCCTAAGAGCAGAGCCTGGAAAAGCAGGAGGGATCGTAAGTGACAGCAAAGTGAGCCCTACTGCTCATCTTGGGTGCTTCTGGTAACCATATTTCCCAGATTTCAGGATTACATGAATAACCTATGTATCCTGGGCCTGGACCAGGCCAGAATGCTCTCTGCAAATCTCGTGGGAAAAGGGAGGCTAAAATAGGTGGATGAGGCCTGGTTTTGAGAAGAGGGATTTACACTGGATGAGAATATTAATTTTTGCTCTAATTTCAGTTCGTCTTGTTAGAGTTCCTAATGTTAGCCATTATATTCCTTTGTGTTCATTTTTTTTAAGTTTATTTATTTGTTCGTTTCGAGAGAGAGAACATGCATGAGTTGGGGTGGGGGAGAGAAGGGGGGAGAGAGAGAGAATCCCAAGCAGGTTTCATGCTGTCAGCACTGAGTCCCACCTGAGACTCAATCTTAGGAACCATAAGATCATGACCTGAGCCAAAATCAAGAGTTGGATGCTTAACCCACGGAGCCACCCAGGCACCCATGTGTTTATTTTTTAGCTTATTTTCCCCCTACATACCAAAGACACAATCTTTTATGATGAGAGCTCTCTAAAAAAAAGTCATCAAATATAGAAGTTTTCCCACCTGGTCATTGACGAGTAGGGTCTATTAATCTCATGTGCCTCTTCATGGCTAAACCAAGGATGCAAGAGGCATCCCACAAGAGAGTACAAAAAATGCAGCCCATACAAGCTCCAGAAAATTGACTCCTAGAATTAGCCTAAGAAAGCAAAGCCCTTCATCATCATAGGTGGTAAAAACTGTGAAGTGAAAATAGTATGTCTGGTCTCTCGTAGGAACGTGAGACACCTTAAGTCACAGATTTGATAACCTGTGACACTAGGCAGTTGTCATGGCAATAGGACTTTTCCAGCACTAACAAGACAGCAAAATTGAGATGACCAAGGCCCCTTATGGACTGGGACCCCTATGACCAAATCCTCTGAGAGCTGGCACAGACGGACAAAGAGAATGCTGCTTATGACTTCATATCTCAGAACCCTGGTCTAGTCAACTGGCCACCAAGATGCACAATGGTACCTGTACCTTCTGGACGGCAGAGATCAGAGAGAACGTTCTCCCTGGGCACAAAGCCAAGCTCTTAGAACATAGAACAAGACAAAAGGAAAACCTCTTCATATTATGGTTTTCCTCCTTATGACAAACAACAGAAAAGACAACAAAGACCATCTCTGAGGAGAAAAGATCCAACAGAAAACAAGAGTACTTACAACAAATCCTTACCAGAGTTGCTATACCCAAGGAGCTAGTTCACACAAATATTTTCTCCTGCTAATCTAAATTTGGGAAAAGAGAAGGACTCTCAGCACTTCTGCTTCCAACATACCTTACAGGCAGAGGCTAACATGGTAAGAATTCTCACCTTCTGCAGGCTCTTGTAAGGCTCCCTGGATCTCTCGTCTGCAGCAGCCTCAGAGGGAGCAGTGCCCAGCCAGGGAACGTCCCATCTGGGTCACTAAACCTGTAGGGTCAGAAAGGTTTTCCCTTCTTTCCTTCTGGGTTCTTTGACTGGCCTAATAATTAAATTGACATAACATTAACAGGAGAAAAGAAAACGGAAGTTTAATAACATGTATACCTCCTGTATACATGAAAGAGACCCAGGGAAACGGAGTAATTGCCCAAAATGTCAGCAGCCATCACCTCAAATACCATCATTAGCTAAAGACAAAAGAGATTGGGGGTGGGGAGTGAATTATGGGAGGTCACCAGGAAAAATACAGAAAAAAAGGGTTAGGTTGTTATGCAGATAAAAATTATTGGCTTCTTCATCCATAAGAGTTTCTAGAAATTGAGTCACACCTTCTTCCTGATACAGCAGGAGACAAAGGAGATTTCCTTTATACATGTAAATATCTCTTACAAAAGGGTAACTTTGACTCAGTTTTTAGAGTTTTTCCTATGTCTGTTTCTTAAAAATAATCAGCCCAGGGCAGGGCCTGCGTGGCCCAGTTGGTTGAGCGTCTGACTTGGGCTCAGATCACGATCTCGTGGTTTGTGGGTTCGAGTTCCACATCACGCTCTCTGCTGTCAGCGTGGAGCCTGCTTCGGATCCTCTGCCTCCCTCTCTCTGTGTCCCTTCTCCACTTGCACTCTCTCTCTCAAATATAAAAAATAATAAAAAAACGAAAATAACAATCAGCCTCAAATAATCAACATGCCAAAGAAGCATATTTTGGGGAGGCAAAATCTTTTCACTTTCAAGATACAGACATCATGTACGGCCCAGCCTAAGTGTTCTATCCTCTGTAGGCTTCCTCCAGCCACTCTGACTAAACACACTCATCACACTGGATTTCTCTGAGTCCTTACGGGCAGTAATCGTATGGCCACTGGAGCAATTTATAGTATAACCTGCCCTCTCAGGTGAGTCCCACAAGGGTAGTGGCCATATCTACCTTGTCTATCAGCATATCCCCTGTTCATGGCATATAGTGGGAGCTTCTTAGGTGTTGGATCAAAAAATGAATGAATGAGGGGTGCCTGGCTGGCTCAGCCGAAGGAGCATATGACTTTCGATCTGGGGGTCTCCGGGTTTGAGCCCACGCTGGGTGTAGAGATTATTTAAACAAATTTTTAAAAAAACTTTAAAAAAATGAATGAAGTGGCTTATTAGGAATTGGAAGAAATTAAACATGATGCCTAAATATATAAATTATTTCATTCCAGATTAGGCTTAAAAGTACATGGGTAGCAATTATGCCACCTCGCTGAATATAATAACATATTCTACAATATTGCTTGGTCAGGGATAGAGTTGAAAATCAGGCAAACTGGACAAACCATCCGACTTTTGGGAAACGGCCATCTTGAAATCTATTTCCTCACTTGTAAAATTTTTAAAAATTAAAAATAAATTCTTAAGTGTACCTACAAGGATGTTCTCCATAGTAACCTTCGACCATGAGCCCACATACCACATTCTTCCTCTCAAATCAGAAAGAGATGAGAGAGAGGGGGGAGAAAAACGCAACGGGCCAGAGTGTTGTTCCTACGCATTTTCCCCGTGAACGGTTGGTCCCTTGCCCTCGCCACTCCATCGAGCCCATGAAGTATAGCTCCATGAATAACTAACAGATGATAACATTTATGAGGAAAGAGTACTCAGAGCAGACAGCTACTTCCTACAGGTGACAGGCAATCTTCCGCCAGGGCTTCACCTGACGAGTCATTTTGGGACGTGATCACAAGGGTTGGAGACTGATGAAATTATCCTGTCCAACATCAAACACAAAGTGGTTGTAAATCAGCAGAGGCTGTGGCAGAAGGAAAGCGGCTCATTCTTTATGCTTTGCAGACAGTCTTCCACCTGGGGGCTGCATCAAGCATCCTAACAATCATTAAGTGACCTATAAGGAGATTTAATTAAAAAAAAACACATTAGGGTATCTATTGACTCGAATCCTTCAGCTGTCTTGAGGAAGTTGATTTGAAAACAAGTTATATGATTTAAAAACTTGAACGTGCCGAGGCTAACTCAGCATAGCATGGCAATGTGTGTAAATGAACAGATGCCTGTCTGTTATAACTCTCCATCTGACCTTGCCAGGCGACTGTGCGCTGAACTTAGACTATCAGCATGTTTCCTGAGGGTCACAGAGGGAGAAGCAAACCAAAATAAAAAATAAAAAAAAGCGAGCCGGCCAGAGTTTACCCTGGTCAAGGGAGTTCCACAGAATCAGAAATTGATCTTGCAAATGACTTCTGTAAAAAAAAAGAAGGAATAGAATAGGGATGATTTACTCCCAGTAGCTGCCGAACAGCGCTTGATTTACACATGATCTAAAGAAATGTGCAGAAACTGTTCTGAAGTTGCCCTATGGACGGAATCATATTTTAAGAGTAAAAAATTGGCAGGTTTCATTGAATAGGGAAGGAGCTTTCTAAGGATCCCATTTCCCCATCACTGCGAAAGGGATTTATATGCATTGTTCCGTTTAGTGGTGTCGGGAAGTTCCAGCGTAAATCCTTTAGATTTCACTGTGGGTACCAGCTATTCAGAGACTCCCAGGGCTTGATGATTCGCACAGAATTGTGGTTTTTTTAAAAAAAAAAAAAAAAAGAACGGAAAAACTATTTTTTTTTAATGATTCTGCTGGAAAGGTAACCGAGCTTCCAGGGGGTCACGTTGCCGTCCTCTACGGTGGCCCCAACGCCTTCCTGATTTACTTGCATAACCGGCTATGCGAGGGCATTTGAGTGGCTCTGCGTGAAAGGCCTGGGCCCATTTAAAAAGGCTGTGTGAATAGGAATTGTGACTGCTGGAAAAATACCCCCTGCATTTTATTTAGTTCTTAGCTCTCCATTTGTATTTGAAATGAAGCTTCGAAAATGCCTCTTTGCTTTCAACTTTTATGAAATCATACCTCTGATCTCCGAAGGGTGTTGTTCTTCGGGTAATTTCGCATAAGTGATTGAGGGAGATAGGAGTTTAATTTTTTTTAATTTGCAGCTTTTCACAGAATCGTCAATAACTGGGGAATAAAAAAAGAATAAAATGCCTCAGATGGTTAAAAAAAAAAAAAGAAAGAAAGAAAGAAAATGCCTCTATCTGGAAAGAAAAGGAAAGGAAATGTAGCAAGGGGCTGCCTAGGTTCCCAGAGAGCAGGCCCGGCAGCTCTTTCCTGCCGGCTATTTCTGTGCGCGGTCTGGTCTGCGGGGCTGTCTCCTAGTTGAACTTTAATTATCCTGCACTTTGTTCGGGGAAGGTATGATTGGCTCGCAGCCAATGTGGGCTAGGACTCTTCTTGTCACTACAGTGTCTAACAGCATGTACAGAACAATATCCCAATTAGATCTTTAAGTGTTAGAAATATGATACATCAGGGCATTTTTCTCAGAGGCTGATCAGTGGGGAGTTTCAAAAACACACAGAAGGTAACCTTTATTCTAATCCTTTAAACACCAGCCCAAGAAGGCAGCCAAAGTAACGAAAAATATAACCAGACAGGTGAGTATCTCTGCAGCTTGAAATTTTGTTTATCTTAAAAACAATTCATAGGTCAGAATGGTCAAACTATCACTTAAAAAAATTTTTTTTTAATTTATTCATTTTTGAGAGAGACAAAGACAGTGTGAGTTGGGGAGAGCAGGCTTCGCACTGTCAGCACAGAACCCGATGTGGGGCTCGAACTTACAAAACCATGAGATCATGACCTGAGCTGAAACCAAGAGTTAGATGTTTAAGAGCCACCCAGGTGCCTCTCAAACCGTCATTTTTAAAGAACATTCCTTTTGTTATTGTTACCTTCCAAGACACAACTTCATTTCTTTAGTAACAAAGGGAACTTTTTGTGCCTCCAGATTCATAATGTTTTCTTGCTAACTGGAGATTTCTGGATAAATTAACTCAAGGGATGCTTTGAGCAACCATGTAACTTAGATTCCTTTTTCAGGTTAATTCTCCGAACTAATAAAGTGAAATGCCCCTCTCTCCGTATCTATGTCTCTCTCTCTCTCTCTCTCTCTCTCTCTCTGTCTCCTTCCTCTCTCTCTGCTCCCCTTGTCCTCTCCCCACTCACCCCATGTATCAGAGACGGTAAGAAAAAACGATGTGGCAAGAGAAGCAAGCTCCTTTTATTGGTCTGCCCTGTTGAGACAATAATTGTGGAAAATGTCTGGACTAAGTTAAAATAGCCAAAGACAGCCTTTAATTTACACCCCGCAATGGGTTAAGAGTCCAGTCGGTCTTCTCTGTTTCTATCAGTCACTTTCTTTATAACAATTGAACTAGGTTATTTTGGATGTTAAAGTATTTAAATTCTTCCCGTTGGCCCTACGGTCAACCACCACGCGGGTTATCAGCTCCATGGATTATAACTGTTTTGGGACTGAGCGAGGAAAGGCTTCAGATACGCCCGTGCTAATGAGAGGGCTTAGAATACGGTAGATGGGGACCGGGGGTCACAACCAAAGGACAGCAGTGGACACATTTCTGGGGAACCAGGGGAGAAGGGAAAAGTAAGTCCCATTTTCACGCGCAGGTGTGACCTCTCTCATACGGCACACATGCCCACACGCTCACACAATGAGACTTTCTTTTGTGATCTCATACAACACATGGCTTAAGTGTGATTGTTTGGTATGAAGTTTCAAGTTTTCTTAGTTCACTGTAGTCTTCCCCAAAATAATGACACACTTCTGCGTTCCATTGCTTATCATTTGTAACTAGGTACTCCTTTCAAAAAAATATCCCATGTCAAAAAACTGGGCACACTCCTTCTTTCTTTTTTTTTTTTTTTAATTTTTTTTTAACATTTATTTATTTTTGAGAGACATAGAGACAGAGCATGAGCAGGGGAAGGGCAGAGAGAGAGAGGGAGACACAGAATCCGAAGCAGGCTCCAGGCTCTGAGCTGTCAGCACAGAGCCCGACACGGGGCTTGAACTCACAGAGCGCGAGATCATGACCTGAGCTGAAGTCGGATGCCTAACCGACTGAGCCACCCAGGTGCCTCACACTCTTTCTTTCAAAAGAGTGGTTAATATTTAAAGAAGAATGAGCGTCTAAGGCCCTGTTAAGTGAAGTACCTTAATATGCTGAAGGAAAAAATGGCATAATTATTGAGCAAGGGATTTAAGTGAAATTTCTAATTTCTAGTTACCAGTATCGGGGCAAAATGTGATTAACGCGACCAGCTAGAGAAGTCTGAGATTATGCAACGTAAAACTGCTGTCGTTATGAAACATTTTTTATGGGCTTCACTTCAAAGACTGGCTGGTAATGATTGGCATCTCTGGCCACTTTCCCCAGTTTCAGTTCTACCTGGACCCCACCACCACCACCACCACTTCCAGGCCCAGGAAGGGACCATAGAACTGGAAAACAACAAGTCATCTGGTATTACAGCATATTTTAAGAACCAAAATGATCATGGGGCACCTGGGTGGCTCAGTTGGTTAAGGGTCTGACTTCAGCTCAGGTCATGATCTCACAGTTCATGATCTCAAAGTCTGTGGGTTTGAGCCCTGTGTTGGAGCCTGCTTTGGATTCTGTGTCTCCCACTCTCTCTGCCCCTTTCCCGCGTTCTCTCTCTCTCTCTCTCTCTCCTCTCTCTCTCTGTCTCAAAAATAAATAAACATTAAAAATTTAAAAATTTTTCTATTTCTTCCCATTTGAGTTTTGGTGGCATGTGGCTATTTAGGAATTTGTCCATTTCTTCCAGGTTGCCGAGTTTGGTGGCATATAATTTTTCGTAGTATTCTCTGACAACTGCTTGTATAACTGGAGGGTATTATGCTGAGTGAAATAAGTCAGGCAGAGAAAGACAGATGCCATATGTTTCCACGCATAGGTAGACTTTGCAAGACTTAACAAAAAACCAGGGGGGAGGGGAAGAGGGGAAGAAAAAAGGCATAGAGAGGGAGGGAGACAAAACATAAGAGACTCTCAAAGACTAAGAACAAACTGAGGGGTGAGGAGGGTGTGGGAGAGGGGAGAGTGGGTGACGGGCACAGAGGAGGGCACTTGTTGGGATGAGCACTGGGTGTTGTATGGGAACCAATTTGACAATAAATTATTAATAAAAATTTTTTTAAAAAAGAATCAAAATGATCACAATGTTTATTAAAGGCATAGATCTGATAAACTTGAAGTCTTTTATGGCTCCTCAAGGTAGATATAACCTTGGCAGGAATGGAAGAGAAATTACTGCTGGCCCTCACAGTTAGTTTCTGGGCTTCTCTGGTATCCAGATTAAATGATTTAAAAAACTGACCTAATGAAGTGTTTTCATTAGGAGAATAAACAGAATAATTCAGACTAACCTTGAATAAACTCAATTCAATGACCAAGTCATCTATTTTAATGTAGATGTCTTTCATTGACACAGTAGCTCCCAGAAACATGGCAAAACCTTTCTTTTTTTCCAACATCCTTTTATGGATCAGACTGTCACAAGAGAAGTCAGGTGACTTGCCCAATGTTGCACAGTGAGCAGTAGACCAGGACTAGAACCCGTGAATCGATTCCCTCCATAAGCTGCTCTGTGCTACTCCTGAGCCCCCCTTCACAGCATTAACTACATGTGATAAGTTGATGCTCCCATAAGATGTCCAGCTTGACAATGTGGAACCACTGTAGTTGCAAAGACAATGCCTACTTTTCTTTAACTTTTCCTTCCCTTATTTTAGTGGACACTGTACAGTGCCATGCTGAGCCCCAGTGGAGTCAAGGGAATAGCAATAAGACTAATTTTTGTCTTTATTTAGAATATTGACATTGCGGGGCACCTGGCTGGCTCAGTTGGTAGAGCATACAACTCTTGCTCTTGGGGTTGTGAGCTCGAGCCCTGTGTTGGGCATAGAGATTACTTAAAAATAAAATCTTATAAAAAATAAAATAAAACATTGTAGTTATCATGAAGTATTTTCATAATTTTAATTTTTTCTTTTGAGAGAAAGAGAGAGCACGAATGGCCGAGAGAGGCAGAGAGAGAGGGAAAGACAGAATCCCAAGCAGGCTCTAAGCACAGCAGGGAGCCCCACACAGGGTTCAGTCCTACAACCCTGGGATCATGACCTGAGCCCAAATCAAGAGTCTGCTCCTTAACAGAATGAGCCACTTGGGAGACTCCTACTAATTTTAATTCTTAAAAATGTCATTAAAATATTATTTTGATGACAGAAATTTGGGGCACCCCCACACCTCTTAAATTTTGCACCCTGGGCAAATACCTTACTTGCCTCGTCTAGCCCCTGGGACTTTACCAAAAGTAAAGTGACTAAAAGTTTCTATCCAGTTTTTTCTCAATCTAGTATTGCAGAGAGGTAGATTGTATTTTAACAAGTAGAGGAAGGAAGCCATCACTTCTGTTTCGCTATTGGCTTCTGTCTGGGAGTTCAAAGTTGGTGTGCAACTTTACGTGACCCTAGATGGCGGGCTTGTCCTCACCTGCCCAGGAAGGGAGGAAGCATGATGGGAATCTTGTTTGCTCTGGAGTGCTTACCAAAAGGTCTGGGACCCGGTCAGGGTCACACTAGGAAAGCTACCATCCACCCATATATTCTCTATTGCTCATTTACATTATGCTTAAACTCGTGTCCATTTAGGAGCTCTTTAGGAATGTAGAGGGATAGGGACAAAGAAGGACCCTTTAGGGTGTCATGTGGCATTATCTCAAGTTGATGGGCCCTCCATCCCAGATCTTGTAGACATCAGAGCCCATCCCCACCGCACCCCACCCCCCCTCGCCTTGCTGCCCTTTTAATGAAACGAGCCTGGTTTAGGGATTCTTGTGGATATACAGCCTTCATTCAATATATACTCATTAGTGCTTCATTTTAAAAAGGTGGAAACACATTTTGCAACTTTTTTCTTGGCCTAGACAACTTGAGGGGGGAAAGGCAGCATAAAAGTAAATCTATAAAAAAAGAAGCCTGAAATACTAGATTTTGTCGAATTTTTTCAATCACAGACAACTGTAGTCATAGTTATGGTGACAACCTCACAAAGATTATTCTCATATTTAGCCTGGCATTTAGCATGTAGTTCTTCATGTACCTTGTCTCATTCCAAATCGCAGACTCCTGATGACAGAGTCAAGAGGACAGAGTAGGTAAAAAAAAGGACAGGAAACACAGGGGTGCTTGACAACTACTCAACAACTATTAGATATTGCTTTTCTACTAAAAGAACATTCTGGGGCAAAATTTTAGTCTGCAGTGGAATCTGCTTTTCCATTAAGTGTACTACCCACCTGACTGGAGCAGACATTACTTTAGAAATTAAAATATTTATGTTTAAAAAGATATCACCCCCCCCCCATAAAAGTTGTAGGTACATGGGAGGAGAAAAAAAAATTGATACTCTTTGTGTCTCACGCTCTGTAAGTTATGTCTGTCTTTATGGATTTTGATAGCTTATGTTTTGCCAGGTTTTCATTTTATCTTAGCTAACACCCTGAACAGAAAACACAGCAAGTAGGTAAAAAAATCATCTGTGAACCATAATAAATGGATTTCTGCCAATGACAGGTCATGATACAGAAAAAAATCTGTGATGACCCTCTTTCCTCTACACTCATTTATCTCTTCCTGGTGTCCACTGATAGATTCTTGCTGTATGATTTATTGCAGAAAAACACCACCTAGAAATGGGCTTTTGATAAAATTGTTCAAGGATTCCTGGACAATAAATCCTAATCTTAACATGCAATGCTGCAGAATGTTTCACCTTTCTTATGCTATAAATAAAATATGCCAAATGGGATAATAAATCCATACATTTAAGCACTATCTATGTAGTTTAGGAAATAAAGTCATAGTATGTATGCCTGATGTTAATAGCGGCTCTAAGCCTGTGGATATTGACGGCAGTGTTCGTGCACTTGCCATCCAAATTTTTAGCGCTTTCCAGTACTTATGAAATTTCATGGCTTTTATCTGCCTCAGAAGGCTTGATCTGCAGAGCATACGTGGGCTACGCATAATCAGTTTCTGGTGGCTTGAATCAAAAGAGATGCTTCCTGAACACAGACGACTTGCTCTGGGAGACGGCTGAAATTTTGAGTTCATGCAGAGACCTTTCTCATAATTAATCATCTACTGAGGAAGCGACGAGAGGCTCAGTCACCTTACCGTGACCCCACTCGTGGCCCAGGGTGTTAAGGGAACAGAGCCCTACCATTAGGCTTCTTCTCATAAGCTCAAGGACAGGTATTTGACTTCCGTTCATGGTAGAAGGTGGAGGGAGCCAAGACCTACTGATCTTCTTTGAGCTGAGTTGCTCATCACTGCATGGAAACCTAAAGACTGATTTTTAATTACTGAGTGCCCAAGAAGCTTATGAACAATTGCGAGCATCCATCTGTTCAAAAAGATGGAGGCAAGATCTTAATCATACCCGGGTTTCTCAAACGTGGCGCTCCTGGCATTTGGGGTCAGATAATTCTTGTTGTGGATGGCTGTTTGTGCCCTAGAGAATGTTTAGCAGGGTCTCTTGTCTCTACTCACTAGAAGGTAGCATCCTCCTCCCTATCCCCTCCCCAAGTTGTGAAAACCAGAAATGTCTCCAACCATTGCCAAATGTCTCCAGCGGGGTAAAATCGTCTGTGGTTGAAAAGCACATTTTAACAGTCCTATAAAATACATGTTAATAAACACCATGACATTAAAGAGAACAGAACTACTTTTATCTGCAGGAAAAGGAAAAGAGTCAAAGCAAAAGATGCAGAGTTTGGGAATGAGAGTGAGTTGGCTTTTATTTTAAAGAAGGCTGAAAATATCTGTGGACTGACCTCCCTATACCACGCACAGAGAAAAGGAAAAGTCCCATGAGGTGCTGTTACTAAGAAATCATGTGTTAAATACCACATTTGTACAATCATTTACATTGAACCTGACAGAATTAAAATATGGATATAAAAATAGGGTGTACTTGAAAAGAGTAACCATACTAGGAAGGAGGAAATGGAAATGAGAATCAAAGAACCTAAGGGAAATTTTTTTCTCCAACAAATTGGAAGTGGAGAAATCCATTATATCATGTGTAGCTTTCTTTGTGTCCTCAGATATTTATTGAAGGTCAAAGACAGAGATGCCTAATGGTTTATGATTATGTGAAATGAAGTGAGAAACAATGTTTTATAACAGCAAACACTTTTTATAGTGACAGTGTATTATGTTCACTAAAACGTCTTACAGCTGCCTTGTCCCTGGTATCCATGGCTCAAAGCAGGAAAATAATATGTTATTCAAGAAATACATAGAAATTGGGGGTGTGACTTGTTCAGAGCTAGGGCTCTTGTCTCAAGACCCAGGAAAATTTCCCACTATGCTTTGTCCAACTTGAATAACTATTTACTCTAAAAAAAACATATTGCTTCCTTCACATCATTTTTTACCCCCATCCTAGCTCTGAAAAAGCATTATATCTTAGTAATAAAGAATTGATGAAGCTTTACCTCGGGGTTCCATCATTTTGAGCTTGAGGATACCTTTACAGTACCACAAAGTCTCAAAAAATCTTCTCATTCATGCATTTATCCCTTAATTTATTCAACAAATATTTATTGAATGCTTCTTAAATGTCAGGAACACTGAAATGCCAGGAGCCCTGAGATGAGAAAACAGAAAGAGCCTCTGTGCCTGGAAAGCACGAAGTCTAATGGGAGACACAATGTGCTCACTGCTCTTAGGACTTAACATGGGGCCCAGCACAATGCACGTGCTCCGACAGGGCTTGTTGAAATTTAATGCATGTACCCATATAGAATACAATCTAAATGGCTTATTTTGGCCTTTGAGACTCTACAACACCTGGCTCCTGCCTTCCTGACCATACCTCTTACCATCCTTCCCTTCGCTTTGCTCTAGCCATACTGGTTTCCCTCTGCTTCGTGGGTCATGCCAAGCTCCACCTACTCAGCCCACCCCACATGTCCCATGCATGAACTTTTCTCCTTGCATGAAAATATCTTCTTCCAAATCTTTTCCTGGCTGGCTCCTTAGTTTAGTGTTCAGCTCAAATGTCCCCTCTTCACTGAAGACTTCCCTCACCTGCCTCTTAATGTCCTGTTTTATTTTCATGATAGCACTAAGCACTATCTGATACTTTCGTGTTTATTTGCCTCCTTGTTTAGTGTCTGTCTCTCCATAAAGAATGTTTGTCCCACGAGGACAGGAGCTTTGTCAGCCATGTTTATCAATTTAACACCAGTGTCTAGAACACATCTGGATCACAGGAGATACTCAAATATTGGTGGAATGCTGAAGAAAACAAATACACATATTAATTATAAGATGTAAGGTGCTACTAAGGAAAGAGAAAATTAGCATGGAAAATAACAAGAGGACATCTAGAAGGTACAATTATGAAGAATTCACTGAGGAAGTAATATTTAGGCCAAGGCAAACGCTATCAGAAATACAGTGTGCACAGGCCCCCAAGGGAAACCAAGACTTTTTTGTCTCCGAGGTGCTAAGAGGAAGTTGTGTGATTGGCGCTTAGTAAGCAGGGGAGAGGGGAATGGAAAAGTAAGAGGTAGCAAGTTCTATAAGGCAGGAGTTAGCAAAAAATGGCCCATGTACTAAATCTGCCCTGCCACATGTTTTGGTAAACAACATTTGATTGGAATGCAGACTTGCCCATTTGTTCACATATCACCTATGCTTGCTTTCCCATTACAACAGCAGAAGTGAGTAGCTGCAACAGAGACTGTTGTTTCAGTTACCAAACCTCAAATATTTACTATCTGACTTTTACAGAAAATGTTTATTAACCTCTAAGGTCTTGGGGCTGAGAAAATGGACTTGGGTTTCATTTTAATGTAATACTGTCTGCATATTCTTTGACATTCTTTCCTTCTAGGGGTGGAGTCTGTGTCTCTTTGCCTTGAATCAGGCTCTGTGACTCCTCAGTCAATAGGATACAGGAGAAGTGACACTGTGTACTTTCGTAGGCTCAGGCTTCAAGAAACTGACAACTTCTGTTTTGTGTCACTTGAAACCTAGCCGCCATGCTGTGAGGAAGACCAATCGGCCCACAGGGAACTCTGCAGGGTGAGGCCCACATGGGTACCAAAAGCTAGCACACACTTGCCAGCCTTGTGAAGGAGGCTTCCTGAAAGGAGATCCTTCAGCCCCCCAGGAGAGCCACAACCTTAAACCACGTATAGCAGAGAATAACTGACCTTGCCCAAATTGCAGATTTGTGAGCAAAATAAGTGATGAGTTGTTGTTTTTAGTCACTGTATTTTAGGGTGTTTTATGATGCAACAATGGCAACCAGAGCAAATGGGGAGCCATTAATGTCATTTTCTCTACATCGTTTCTCTACATCGTTTCATATTTCTTTTAACATACATAATGTAGAATCACTTCCTTAATGTTTATCCTGTCTCTCTGTTTTCCATCCAAAATATCTTCCAACTGACCACACAACTTCAGTCATTCAATAAATAAATGAATGCCTACTGTATGTAGGAATCTATAGCATAAATTTATTCGTTGCTTGGTAGCTTGATACTTAAACAGCATATTCAGTTAAAAAATGGAGGCTCATAATTCCAGTACTGTCAATACAGAGGAACATGTATCTAAATTATATGATTTTTCCACTCTGGAATTATAATCATGAAATTCAGTAAGGTCCCCTTTTGTGCCATTTTCTGAAATTTCAAACAACAGTTCAGTGATCATTGTAGAATTCTCATATTAATAGATTATGCTGGCAGTTTATAAATATCAAATTATTATTCTATTTATGAATTAGCCATTTTTCTTTAAGCACATACATTTAGTGCCAAGTTTTTTCTTAATATATAGAAACTCAATCATTAGAAACAGAATTGGATGTTAAAATTAGAAAAAATGAGTACCTGAAGATGAGGAAAGCGATTCAGAAAAACAAAAATTACAATGTTCCACATATAGTCTCTTTTGGAAGTCTGGCCTGGTCCTTGAAGATTGATGTAGAAAAAAGCTGATAGAAAGCTGGTAGAAAATCTTTAGCACGATGCAAATTTTTAATTTATGAAAAAAGCTATATTATCTGCCTGCATATGAAGAAGAAAAATCACTGGGCTTTTTTTTTTTTTTTTTAATCCTTTCATTTTACAGGCCACAATAATAGGGCAAGTTACAAAAAAAAGTGTTTTCTGCCAACTTTACGGTTCAAACTCTGAGTAAGCCTGAGATAATTTATGGTGGAGAAAATGATCCGCATCTGGAATCTCTAGTTGAACCTGCCACATGACTGAGCTAGTTTTTACAAAGAAGCTGGAAATCTGGCGCCACAGCAAATGAAGAAAATGAGTTTAATCACTTAACAAGCGTGCTGCCTTGGATCCCGATGGCTGGAGCAGAAGGAAACGTCTAAGGAGAGGACAGCAGGTAGAAACATTGAATGTCTATGGACCACTGATGACTGGGCACGTCAAACAAGCCACAGCAAGCACATTTCCAAGGACACGGAGGATGGTGAAATCCAGGAGCTTGGCATTACGTGTGCAAGAGGGGAATTCTGTGTTATCTACGTGACAGCAGGTGATAAGACGGCAGATGAAGGGATGTGACACCGGCCTGTCAGGGAGCAGCTCCCGGCATGCCAAAGTAGCATCATGCAGTTAATGCTTCAGCCCAATGGAGTTTTTATTTTCAAAACTCAGCCATTACGTTACTATGGAATGGCCATCCTGGGTCAGACACGGAGCAGAGGCAGGTCAAACACGCAGACCACATAAACTCAGAGCAAGGGAGAATGACAGGCCCCAGAAAAACTCTGGAAATTGATTAAAAAGTTCTCTTAAAGAGAATACTGAACACATTCATCGAAGGAGGGATCCTAGAGAAATGGTTTAAGAACACGAACTCTTTTAATATTATCCTTAGTGTTCAGCTCCCAAGTTGAACAAAGGTTTTATAATGTTCAACTTATTATTATGCACAAATATTGCATTCATTATTTTATATTTATGAAATGCATATTTAATATATGCAACATACAGTATATTTTAACTACTACATAACACAGAACTGGGTTTGAATGCTAGCTCGATTACTGATACATTGACTAAACTACTTAAATGTTCTGTACCTCAGCACCTGTAAAATGTAAGAAAGTACAAATGTATAAAACAACCTTGCTGGACTTCTTTAAAGGTTGAAAGAGACTGTACATGGAAAGTACTTGACACAGACTTGTGTTATATTTAAGGTTGAGGGTAGTAGTTTAGATACCAGAAAATAACATCCCAGCATAGACTGTAATGGAACAAGAATGGCATTGGACACGCAGAAAAGGATCCGCATAAATTTGGAAAATGAGATTAAAAAAGATTCTGGCTATCTCTCACTCATACTGTTAAGAAGTTTCTATTAAATTTTTAGCACTGATAGGGGTGCCTGGGTGGCTCAATCTGTTAAGCGTCTGACTCTTGATTTTGGCTCAGGTCATGATCTCACATTTCGTGAGTTGAAGACCCATTTCCGGCTCTGTGCTGACAGTGCAGAGACTGTTTGGGATTCTCTCCCTCTCTCCCTCCCTCCCCCTCTGCCTTCACCCCACTTATGCTCAATCTCTCTCTCTCTCTCAAAATAAATAGGTAAAAATAAATAAATTCTTTAAATTCTTAGCACCATGACAGGAAATTCCACAGAAAAACTTTTGTAGCTTCTTGAATAAAATTGTAGTTTTGTTAATAGTATAGAAAATGAATATATGTACCTTTATCCCATGCTGTGGTTTCAGTCATTCCCAACATTTTTGAGAAAATACCCATTTATAAATTTATTCACTTTTTTTCAAAAAGTAAGGTCTACACCCACTGTGGGAATCAAACTCATTACCCAGAGATCAAGAGTCACATGCTCTACTGACTAAGTCAGCCAGGAGCCCCTAAGTTTATTTGCTTTTATCTAAGAGATAAATTCTAGGATGTTAGAGGTCGCTTCCTAGAGGTCGCTGTGGCTCAAAACATCTCTGACCTTTAAGGTACCAGTAGCAGAGCCAAGATGGGAAAGGAGGTGGGACGATCGAAGCAGATGTTCTCTCTCCCTCCTCCAACCCAATAGCAGACCACAGCAGCATTCCAGTAAAATGCAGATACCTCTGGATGGACTCACATATTCAACATTATTAGACATGGTCTTCGGTTGAGACCTCATTACGATTTATCTGGCAGGCAGTTGAAAGCCCAAATGGGATAACTATTGGGCTTGCGAAGCTAAAGGAGAGAGAACAGGGAGCTCCCAAGAAAGAGGAAAGAAGAATAGGTGAGAAAATGTAAAAGGTGAATAATAAAAAATATTTAAAAAAATATAAAAACCTCGGAGTCATTGCCCCATGTTCCTGTAACAGGTATTCCAGGTCATGACCTTCTTCTACTGCCTGTGAGGTCATTATCCAAACAACCACATTCCAAATCAAACAACTAATAGCTACAACTCGAGAGTCCTTTACAATAATCTACGATTTGAGAAGATTCAAACCATCTCCTCCTAGACGAACCTGCAGAGTTAGTGTAGACTCTTTAATTAAAATGTTTTCTCACTGATGAGAGATGCAAATTGGGTCATAAAAATGAAACTGTTTAATAAACACCATGTAAACTAACGAATTACAAAGACTCACCCAGAAGTCCACACCTTGTGGTGAAAGTAAGGAAAGAACAACAGATAAGGATGACAGCACATCTGGTCCTAAGGAGAAGCACGTGCACTGGTGGAAGTGAGGGGAGAAGCCACGGCTGAGACACATGCATCACCAGGAGACAAAAAAGAAAGTAAGACAGGGTGGGTCACAAGAACTCCGTCTCACAAGAACCCTAAGTTTCCTCATGAAGAAATCCATCTAAGTCAAAAATCAAATCTTACACATAGATTCTAACACATCTTGTCATTTTATACCTAGAAGGAGGATTTCAGGGCCTCCTAGTCCAGGAGTCTTCAAACTTGGCTGCTTCTCAGAATCCACACAGGACACTTTTTAAATCCCAGATTGAAAGGACCTCAGACCAGAACTTCTTAGGATGGACTTTGGAACCTACAGGTGTGGGAATCCAGCTTCTGGTCCAGTGCCTTTCTTTCTTTATTATTATGTTTAATGGTTATTTATTTTTTGAGAGAGAAACAGGAGGGGGAGGCAGAGAGAGAGAGAGGGAGACATAGAATCTGAAGCAGGCTCCTGATGCAGGGCTCAAACTCATGGACCATGAGATCATGACCAGAGCTGAAGTCGGATGCTTAACTGACTGAGCCACCCAGGCACCCCTTGGTCCAGTGCCTTTCAGTCGTAAAGGCTGTTGGGTTTTGAAACGTTAATAATGAGAAGTAAAAGGGAGTGTTCTAGCAAACACTCATGTACCTGCCTCTCCTTTAAATCTTTGATCTTGAAATAAATACTTCCATAAGGAGAGTATATCTAAAATCTGTTTTAAAATCAATATTTTCAAGTTAAATAGCAGTTGAAAACACAAATTTCCCATTGGTCTCCCACAACCTGCAATGAGACCTTGATTTTAACCCTGTCGTCAACTGAACAATTCATGACACGCTTTAAGCAATGAGAGATGACAAAAAGCAAAGTGTTCATGTGGCATTACATCTGCCTTATACCTACCTTCCTGTCTCCCAAGGGGACTGAAGACAAAAAGTCATATCTAACAAATTTTTGGTCTCAATATTTTTTTACTTTATAGGTTGAAATAATTATAGATACCCGGGAAGCTACAAAAACGGTGCAGAGAGGTCCCTGTACCGTTCACCCAGTTCCCCCCAAGGTAACATCTTATATAGGTTCTTATATAATTATGGCAAAATATCAAAACCAGAAAACTGACATTGGTACAATCAACGGGCCTTATTCAAATTTTTCACCAGTTTTACATTCACTCATTTAAGTGTGTATGCCTGTGTGTGCAATTCCATGCAATTTTAGTCTCTGTGTAGATTCATGTAAACTCTACCATAAACATAATACATATAGAATGCTTCCAGCACCATAAAGACCCTTCTTATTACTCCTTTGGAGTCCAACCTAACCCTCTCCTATCTTCCCCCCAAACCCCCTAACCTCTGCCAATCACTAATCCCTTCTACAGTTTCAAATTTTATCACTTTGAGAATGTTATATAGATGAAATACAGTATGTAACCTTTTCAGATTCTTTTCCGTTCAGTATAATTCCCTTGAGATTTACCCAAGTAGTTTCATGTATCAATAGTTTGTTTCTTTCCATTGTTGAGTCCTGTTCCATCACATGAATGCATCACAGAGTGTTTAACCAAACTCACCCACATTTGGATTGTTTCCAGTTTTGGCAGTTATAAACAAATCTGCTACAAACATCCACGTACATATTTTTGTGTGAACTTAAGTTTAAATTCTCTGAGATAAATGTCCAGGAGTGTGATTGTTTGGTTGTATCGTAAGTATGTGTTTAAATTTTTAAGAAACTGCCAAATCGTTCTCCAGAGTGGCTGCCAACAGTTTACCTACCCACCAGCAATATGAGCGATTGAGTTTCTTCATATTCTCACCAGCATTTGGTGTTGTCATTATTTTTTATTTTAGCTGTTCTAATAGCTGTGTAATGATGTCACATCAGGTCTTAGTTTGTATTTTCCTACGAGCTAGTGATGTTGAATGTATTTTCATTTGCTTATTTGCTATCTGTATATCCTCTTTTGTGAACTATCCATTCACAGCTTTGGTCCGTTTTCTATTTGGATGGGGTTTTTTTGTTTGCTTTTTTTCTGCCCTTGTTGAGCTTGAGAATTCTTTATATATTCTAGATGGGAGTCCTTTGTCAGTTATGTGGCTTGGAAATACTTTCCCTAGTCTG
This sequence comes from Paguma larvata, assembly GCA_030068075.1. NCBI lineage: Eukaryota > Metazoa > Chordata > Mammalia > Carnivora > Viverridae > Paguma > Paguma larvata. The sequence goes on along the minus strand of CM057834.1, from coordinate 49,639,099 downwards.
TAGTCTGTTTTTTTCAGAGCCTTCTGTAGAACAAAAGGTTATATTAAAAGAGATAAAGATCACTATTCTATAGACATGCCAGTAAATTTTATGGATAATGAAGATTTTATTGTAATCAACAGGAAAATATTTATAATTTAGTTAGAAAGCTCTCTAAAATTCTACTCTGTTCATGAATTGAGGCAACTTCTTATATGAAAGTAAAAACTTCAGTAGCTTTAGGTTTTAAAGGAAGTGTTACATTCTTAATTTTAATTATTATATAAGGGATAACTTGTACACATGCTAATAGGTGACACATGAAATAAGAAATAAGAAATATTCTCACTTTCTAGAAGTTAGTTTCTGAAGGGAGCAGAATACTGACTGTTAACGTCCTTCCTTTTAAAACTCTCAATGCCCATATCTCTTGCCATCTACTTTTTATGGGAAAATGTCAAGTTTAATTGTTTCTTCCTTCCTTCCTACTTCCACATATTCCCACAGTTCATTACTTACATCTCGTTTTAACACTTACGGGTCTTTTTTTTTACTTTGTATTTTAGTTGGCTCTTGACTATGTGTCCCTTCTCTCCCTTGCCACTCAAATTAGTTCCTTGAATTGTCTTCATCTCCTTCCCCAGGTCCTACCTTACACCCTACCAATTGCCAAGAACTCAATAAACATTGGTATGATTTTAAATAATGCCATAACAAGATAATCTCAAACTATGATTAATTTAAAATTTATCCATGAAGTTCATTTTTGCCTCTGATTTGCCTCATCAGCCTCATTCTCTTGGTAATGTCACAATTAGCGTAAGTTCTTTGAGCCACATGAACTGAGGAAGCCAGGGGTGCAACCTCTGAGTATGTTGCATGTAACTGAGAAATGCTTATAATGGATTCAGTGGGGGGCAGTTTGCTATCGCGAAGTTCTGTGCTTAACTTTGCCTCACTGTGCCTTTCTCACTGATTCATGAGTCTCTTTATTAGATGATGAAAGGATTTTGGTGGGTCTTTTGGCAAGAAGGAAAGACAACGACCTCTCCTACTTCTACCGTGCAGAGAATAACTTTCTATTAGTGCGGTAAGAATATCAGAAAGTAGACTCTTCCTCATGGGTTTAATATTCCATCTCCCTTCCAACATTAAGTTTTAACTGTGGCCTTTTTGTGTGATCTGGGATCATGCCGGTGGTCTGGCCAATCTCACAATGGTCTCATCCCTTCCCGGTGCTCCAGGCAGGACGGATGCCCCATATAATACAGTCTCTTCTCTTATCTTGGGTCTTGAAGCCTCCTTGGCCTTATCAGTTTGACGCAGCCTACCAGGTGTGCTGACCTGGGAATCATGCTGGAGCCCTTTACTGTCACTTGTCCTCCACATCTAATCTCCTAATTCCTATTTCTGACCTAAACCAGCAATCGCTCAACTCCTGCAGCCCATCTTGGGACCCTCATCCTACTCATTTCTCTGAAATTTGGGGGTTTGACTAGTTCTCTCCAGGATTCTAAACTGTAGCTTCTCACGGCATACTTGGCTTGCTTTTCTGTCTCTTAGCATCCTGGTAGATCAAATGGGAGTTTTCACTACATCTCAAGTCCTAGGGTTCTCCATAGTGACTGTGGATCTGGCTTGTTCTGGATAGGCCAAATTACCACTTCTTTCCCCAGACCATATAAGAGAATAAAGGTTGGAATGGGTGGATTCAGGCACTTTCTTTGACCTCTCTACAACATAAACACCAGCTTACACTCCATTTCAATAGCTCGCTCATGAAACCCTTATTTATCAAGCTTCTCCTAACCATTTTTCGGTTATTTAATCTAAAATATTTAATCTTGAGTTCTGTATCTTAGAGAAGTTGCCCAGATTGCCCAAGTCATAAGAAATTGACACCAGCAGGAATGATGGACTCAAGTCTCCTAAAAATCTTCCCCATAAAAGCAATGAGAATGCTGGTAAAAATTGTCAAAATAAAACTTTTCAGAACTTGAAATAAGCCAAAGGCTTAATTTCGGTCAGGGAATATTTTTCTTAAGAAAAAAATGGTGAAATCTTGGTGAGAGCAGGTTGTTTTGTGGCATTTGAGCTTGTGCTATTTTTGTTTCCCCCTCCTCAGCTCTGTGGTATCTTTGAAAGCCTTCAAATGCAATTACAATGAAAACCAGCAAGCCAGTAGCCACTGGAAGGGTCAGAATGGGTTGGAGTTCCTCCAAATCCATTACTAGAAAATCGTCATTATTTGACCTATCTGGCAATTCCACTTGTAGAGCTTGTCTTTATTTGAACTGACTCAGAGCTCATCTGGTGTAAATAGACTTTACTGTGGAGGCATTTGTTGAAAACAACCAATGGCAATGGTTTAACAACAAAGCTGCCTTAGATAGTAATAACATTTGGGGCCAGAAAGAAGCTAACCAAAATACTTAAAAGAAAAACCTGGGAAATTTGATAAACATGAGGTCTGAAAAGATCTCACATGTATCTAGGAATCCAGAAGATCATGCATATACATAGAACTGAAAACATGCCCAGAACTTTGTGCATGCTGGAAAAAGACCCTAAACTCTCACTTCTGCACGACTTTGAGGTTCTGCACAAGTAGGGGATGAAAGCTAAGGCAGAGTTGTAAACTGCCTGCCTAGTATTTAAGGCATACCCCAACAGTCGCATAGAACCTCACGGCCAAAGCTGGGACACTTACTGGTTCCAAGCATTTAATGAATCTCTAACTATTAGCTGACCTCTAAGCTAGCCAAGCAGACTTCATAGTCTCACATAACAAAGAATACAGACTTCACCGAATTAGTTCAGAGAGTTACAAAAACACTTAGCAACAACAACAATAATAAATAGCAACAACAATAAACTAAAAGGAGATTGAAAAATCTAATTTCCAGAGGTGTCACATCATATTCCTTAAAATGTCCAATTTTTTATTTAAAAAAGTGATGAGACATGTAAAGAAACACAAAACAATGACCCATTCAATAGAGATTGTCTCTGAGGAAGTCCAAACATTGGATTTACTAAATAAGGACCTTAAGTTTTCTATCTTAATTATGTTCAATGAACTAAAAGAAACATACCTAAAAAACTAAAGGAAAATATGAGCATGATCCTTCACCAAATACAGAATCTCATTAAAGAAATAGAAATGATAAAATAGAGACAAATAGAATTTCTGGAGTGGAGAAATACAAGGAGTATAATGAAAATGCACTGGATGAACTTCACAGCATATTTGAGCAGCACGAGAAATAATTAGCTAACTTGAAGACAGGCAATTTAGATGATCCCATTTGATAAATGGAAAGAAAAAAAGAATGAGGAAAAATGAACGGTGCTTCACAAACCTGAGGGACACCATCAAGTGTGCCAATATATGCATAACAAAAGGGAAGAGAAAAAGAAAGGGGCAGAAAGAATATTTCAAAAAATAACTGCCCAAACTTGTAAACTTTGATGAAAACATTAATCTACACATTTATAAAGTTCAATGAATTCCAAGTATGATAGACTCAAAAAAATACACATCTAGAGACAGCATGATCTAACTGTAAAAAACCAAAAGCTGAAAAGAATCTCGAAAGCAACAAGGGATGTGACTCACCTCAATCGTTCTCAATGGAGTTGAAGACTTACTGCTCTTTAGATGGCAATGTTCTTTAAGTCGATGTATAGACTCGGGACACAAATAGTTACTGTGGGCATCTGACCCTGGATTCCTCTAGCTTGGCTGCCCTTTGCCTATTGTCCACTTTAACCATTTATTTAATCAGGTCTCTCATCTTCTCAAGCTGTTTTAGTGCTATACCTCACCTTCCTACTTCCATCTAGATTTCTTAGGTTTTAACCCTTGATCCCTTTAAACTTGACTTGAGCAATTTGCCTTCAGTTGCAAATACCACAATCATGAGGGTGGAGGTGCCCCAAATCTCCACTCTAGGACCCAGCCCAACATAGACTGTGCTGGGAAACTTCTGGGTGCACCTCTATAGGGAAGGAAGAACCAAAAGCCTTCACCTTTGCAAAAATAAAGACAGGTATGAACTCCAAACTTACCTTCCTTCCATTTTTCCCTCCAACTCAATCCATCCTTACTTATTTTCATAAGATCAGCTTTCCTCCTTTTCAAGATCAGCCTGTGCTCTTAACTCAATTCCCACACACTCATCTTCTCCAGGATTGCAATAGTCTCTTCTCTCTTATATCCTCCTTTGTCTTTCCAGCTCCATTGGATTGCTCCACACAGAGCAAGTCATTCCCAGCCATGCCATTCCCCCCGCCATCCACAAATATTCCTTAATCTCTACTTTGATTTGCCATCTAAATCCCTTAAAGGAAAAGCCACACTCCCTGCTTCCATTCCAATCATTTATCCAGGCACTTGCCTTCCTCTTCCACAATTCCATTAATATTGTTCCTGAAAGTTGCCTCTTCGGGGACCTCATTTTACTAGACTTCTTTCAGCTGTGACAAGCTGCTACCAGTAGGGTACACAGACCTCACTCGCTCCACCTTCACCCCTCCACTGTGGAGACCATGATTTTAAATCTACGTTACACATTAGAGTCATCGTGGAGTTTTATAAACTGCCTATACCTGGGATCCACCTTAGAAATTCTGTTTTAATTGATTTGGGGGAAAATTCAGGGCAGCTATACTTTTTATTGACCACCCCATTGGTTTCAATACACAAATAAACTTTCCCAGGATTCTGCCCTCAGTTCTCCTCTGCTCTTCTCATTCTCCCTAATATCTATGGCTGGTGTTTGTCTGCTCCTATGGCTCCAGCTTTACCTGTAATCTCTAAATATCCTCACATCTCATCTCCAGAGTGGAGTTTCCATCTCCCTTAGCACATTCTGCTAACTTCCCTGTGCACATTCTGCATTATATTAAAATAAAAGACTATATCCTGAACAAACTCATTATATATCCTTCAAAACCTGCTGTCATTCTTTTTTTTTCCTCTCTGTCTCTAAGCAGCAGCATCATCCACCTATAAATGAAGCTGGAAACCCCAGAGTCAGCCTGGATTACTTGTTCATTACCTATTAACAGTTGCTTACTTCTCTAGTGCTATCTGCCTCTTAACCATTGAAACATCATGGCTTTAAATTAAGCATATCTCAGTTTGGAGCTCTGCCACCTATTAGCTATATTAGTTGTGTCACTAGCTTCATATCCCTAAGACTCTTTAGAATGGGCAGGATTATACTATCATGCGGTATTGTTCTGAAGAATAAATAAAATGAGGCATTTAAGTCATAGTAATGACAGTAGTAAATGACGGTTGTAGTTATCGTTGTAACCTTTGTCCTCTTGATCCCACTAGAACTGCATTTAAGCCATTATTCTCTCTTCTTGGACAACAGTGGTATGTCTCCTCCTGCCCAGTCTCAGGGGCATCTTCAGAAAACACAGATCTGATCACGTCACACACGACTTATGAGACTCCAGTGGCCCTACCATTCTCCTAGAACGTCGGAACCAAGTGTGAAGAGCCTTATGACCCCACCATGATAGCATGGTGGGTAGTCTGGGAAGGGGGCTGAGCTTTCTCATAGACTTCAAGAGCATCCATCCATTCTTTCATGAAAACAACTGGTATTTTTTCACCTTTATATCAAATGCTCTGTGATGCTGCTTCACATTCTTCACTCATCTTCCACTGAGATTGCTGCCCCATCCCTTGTATGTAGAAATTCTGGGGCTACTACTGTCAACTGGGAGGGATCTCCTGTCACCCTACTCTCCCATCCTCTACTCACGGAATTTCAGAAGCACCTCTGTAGAAAATTCTTGGGCCAGAAGAGGTCAAAACTTTGTTAGCACAAGCCGATCACCCTCAAGAAAGCATGGAAGTATGATAACCCAGTGAATTTTTTTATTGCTATTCATACACATCTCTAATAACAGCTGCTTCCACGGTTGGTGTGACAGGCAGAAGCAGGGCAAATGTCAAACTACCAATGATAGTGACAATTCAGTGGGTCCTCCATTCACTAAGTACTTAAAATTCTTTTGCATAATTACGCACATCTCTCTTTAAAAATATGTACATATTAGTTTTAGCACAACTAATGATAGCTTTTCTGACACAGGATGTCTTTAGTTTTTCTCAATAAATTGCTATTTTTTTATTTTTTTATTATGGGTTTTGGAATGAAGATTGATTTTTGAACCATTTGGGGGGGATAATAGCTGACTTTTGTGCTACTGTGCCATTGCACAGTTCACATTTCAATAATTAAATATAAACACGCTCCCTCAAAGAACAGAGTCACTTAAAATATGGCAGTGCTTCATTAATAATCGATTTACAGAATCTCTCGTTGTGGAAACGACAGCCTCTCGAAGCTGTCATGACACTGTCAGTCTTGCTAAAGCAGGTAAGAATTACTTCTTGAGCTCCAAACAGAGTCACAAATAGCAATGGTTTCCTTGGAGACTCAGCAGCAAAGCTTAGAGCACTGTACCTGTAGTGCTGGGGCTTCCAAATAGAAGGAAGTCTCCCCCCCCAGAGACTGATCAGTCTTCCCAGATTGAGGAACTTTTGGCCCATTCTTAGGGAGAAATCTCTAAATGTTTGGGAGTGAGGAAGAAGGACACAGGAGACAGGGAATGTGCAGGCTTGTGAGTTGGGTCACCGTCAGAGCCGCAGCCACAAGCAGCCTAGTTTGCAATGCTAAGGAGGCTGAGAGCAGCAGGACAGCTCTCCTTGGTAATGAGTCACCCCTTAGAAAAACCTCCTGTCTGTGTCTCTCGACTGATCATCATCAAGTCACAAGGCAGAAGGATACGCAGAAGACAAAGACAATGCAAGTCATATTTTTTAAAGGCGGGATATGATGATTCCAGTCCTTCTTTCTTTTCGTGTTATTTTATTTGTGGAATCAAAAAAGTTGGGTTCTTTTGAACATTTTAGAATTTTTGGATGCTCTTCTTGGGATGCTGTCGATGTATGGCACTTTTTCTCCTTCTCCCACACTCTTTTTAGCATTCTTTCTGGGGGGGTCCTATAGATTTATTGGGGAGATTTGAAGGAGACTTTGGTGCAAAATAGTAATCTCACTTCTCCCTTTCCCACCTCCCAACACCTCATAGAAAAGGGAGGGTCCCTGGGAGGTTGGGGGAAGTGGAGACAGAATTCAGATAAGATTAGGATTTTGAGGGGGTAAGAAGCACCATGATTTACAGATACAAAGCAACTGCATATAATAACGTGCCAATATGAGAACATGGGACCACTTCGAAAACCTGCATGTCCCATAGAAAAATGCATTTGCCTGAAAGGTATAACAGCTACTGGATCACTAGCTTGCATTTTTCACTAAATGTACCTTTCAGAGTTCCCCATTTATAACTGCAAGTACCGGGTAACAAAACATGGGAGATATGGACTCTTAATGCCCTGCATTTATATAGACTACAGTTTATATAATCTATTGCATCTGAAAATTATTACCGTACAACTCCTTACCATGAGGATTTATCTTCATTCATCTCCATGAAAGCTTATTGTCTCATGTAGCAAATGAAGCATACTGTGTGCATGATTTTCTTTAGATCATACTCATTTCTTTTTTTTAATGTTTATTTATTTTGAAAGAGAGAAAACGTGAATGGGGGAGGGGCAGAGAGACAGGGAGAGAGAGAATCCTAAGCAGGCTCCATGCTGTCAACGCAGAGCCTGATGTGGGGCTCAATGTCACAAATACTGAGATCATTACCTGAACCAAAGTCAAGAGTCGGACGATTAGCCAACCGAGCCACCCAGGCTCCCCCATAATCGTTTCTTTATGAAAGATGGTTCAGTTACACTTGGAGATACCTACTCCCTTGAGCAAATAAAAGCAGCTCACTATTACAAGCCCCTGTCTCCAGGATTTCTCCTTGTTGGTGTTTATCCCATACTCTTTGAGGGGCACAATGGTTATAATCCTGAGTCTTGGAACTAGGTAGACCAGTTGTTCAAATGATGACTTCAGCTGTGTGGCAAGCCTCTCCGACTCCGTTTTCCCATCTGAAAATAGGGTACTAGCTCCTGCTTCACTCTGTTTTCTCATCTGAAAATAGGGTACTAGCTCCTGCTTCACAGGACCACTGCAGGAATTAACTGAAATAGTATCAGGGAACAGAGAACTGAATATCACATGCAGCACATAATGAGAACCATTTAACCGGTATTTTATATTTGTGACTTCCTCATGCTTACTATTTATACTCTGTAATTAATTTTCTACAGCTTTTTAAACTTTCTATGGAAAATATATTTAATTTAGGTTGTATTTATTCTTTAAGCTGAATTTTGACTGAACTATGCTATTTTAATTCAGTCAAATTTTAAGATGGTATGCATCTTTTCTAAATGTCTCAAAAATATCAACACATTCTAAGGTCTCGTTTGTTCTACGTATGCCTAAGTATAGTTTATTGAATGCCAACTTGACTAAATCACCTTAGTAGTTTATTCTTTCAAATACCATTTTTTGGTCAATACAACAGCAAATATTTATTGCTATTTTCCAGGAGCAATATGCTGGGCTTCTATGCTAGGTCTCTTAGTCTTTTGCAAAGTGTACTTGTCATACTGTAATTATCGTCATCATTATAGAATCACACTAAAGTGAAATTAAAACTATGTATCAATTTTTTCCTCCAGGATTTTATAGTAAATTGAGTCCAGGGCAAATATGATTCATGATACTCCATTTTGCCTATACTACTACAGTAACCTGGAAGATGTTAATTTTCCAAACATAAGTATTTTGCCTTAGGTACGTATCTGTGTATATTTCTTTCCAAGGTGGCTTTGAGTCACATCTTTTCAGGACTTTTCAGGTTATTTGGTAGTAAACAGTTTATTTTCAAAGACACTGATCTGTTTTTTTGTAGAATAACATTTTTGTAACATTCTGATTTTACTATATGGTCAGATACTCTGAAAGTTTTATGTGGCTGAGAAAAGTTCTTGGTAATATTTATGTCTCTTATTATTTATAACTTATTCATCACTTGATATATTTGGTAAGTATTTCTATACATTGTTCTTGGCATTGTGGTATTTTTCTTGGAGGTTTGAAATGCTGGTCAGGTCATCAAAACCCTCCGTGAATATTAGCCTTAGGTTAATGAAAATTAAATTCAGAGCCAATTGTTGGAGGAGAGGGTCCTGGACTATGTATGTATAGTGAGTATCAGGGGGAGAAGAAAGTAGTAGGACCAGAAAGGCGATCTGTATCAGCTGGTGCTAAATAAGACCTAATGCTTATTATCAACAATCCTTCCTTTGCAGACACCACGCAGGAGGGCCGAATCCAACCATTATGACAAATCACTCTACCCAGGCTACATTTTGGAGAAATTTCTCTTCTCCTAACTATATGAACATCACACAGGAGACTCCAAACTTTGACCCCAGAACTATGGAATTAAAGAATTTTAGATCTGGTAAGGACTTAAATTCCTTGCACCTCTTGTCAGTCATTTTATGGATAAGAGACTAAGGCTTATCAAATCTAAATGACCCTCCTGGACTCAGGTAGAAAAGCAGAAACCAGAGTTTGGGGATTACTACCCATTGATCTAGCTTTCTTTTTTACTTTGAAATCTTGAAATCCGAAGTGTATGGGGCACAAAGTGAGAGGTGAAGCAAAGATGCATTAAATTTCTATATAAACAAAAAGTCATTTAACAATATTTCGAATGAGATAGTATAGAAAGAAGTAAGTTTCGGGGCGCCTGGGTGGCTCAGTCAGTTGGGCGGCTGACTTCAGCTCAGGTCATGATCTCACGGTCTGTGAGTTCGAGCCCCGCGTCGGGCTCTGTGCTGACAGCTCAGAGCCTGGAGCCTGCTTCACATTCTGTGTCTCCCTCTCTCTCTGCCCCTCACCCACTTATGCTCTATCTCTCTCTGTCTCAAAAATAAATATTAAAAAAAAAAAAAGAAAGAAGTAAGTTTCATAGTCATTTTTCCCCAAAGAGTGAAGTGTCACACCCGTCATTTGTACTGGTTGGCCAAATACTCTAGATCACCTGTATTGTGATTTCCCTTTTTTAAAAGTTGGTTTGTTTGCTGTTTGTGGTTTGTTTGTTTGTTTGTTGTGGAGAGACAGAGACAGAAACAGAGAGAGACAAAGAGCAAGGGAAGGGCAAGGAGACACCCAAACAGGCTCCGCACAGTAGTGCTGAGCCTGTCATGCAGCTTAAAACCAAGAATCGGGAGATCATGACCTGAGCTGAAACCAAGAGACAGACACTTAACTGACTGAGCCATCCAGGTGCCCACAGTAAATATTTTTGATAACGATATTAAAGACTTTTGACTTTTTAATCTGCAAGTGTTCTACATCCACTTGTCTTTAACTTTCTTGACTTCTTTGGAGAATATGACCTTTTATTGTAGGTAATTCTCTAAGGAAATTCTTTGCTTAGATAGTTTTTAGTTTGTTTGAATAAGCTTTTGAGAAAATTTCTCAGTATTCCTAGATCAAATTATATGAACACTTAAGGAATCAGTTACCAAGATTCCGTGATAAATACTGGCTTTTCACATGCATTATGATCTTGCTCATGAGGCCCTCCTCACCACAGGAGGTAGGAAACCATTGTCCTCTGTCTGTATCCTTTCTCCCATTTCTGAAATAATAGCTGTTGGTTAAGTTTCTAACTTTCATATGCTTCTTCTCCATCCCTCGGAGAACTGATACAGCCTGACCATGCGCAGCACTGTACATGTGTTCAAGTCTATGTCATTACTGGCACCTTTCTGAATCCCAGGCCCACATTTTTGGCAATGGAGGGCAATTTCCAGATGTCCCTGGCCTCCTAAACTCTAATATATTTAACATTAAAGATGATCTTTCCTTTCCAAATCAGCCATTCCTCTTGCCTTAACCTGTTCCTGATCATGACTCCTTCATATATTTACTTAACTAATGTTTTTTGAATGCCTATTATATGCCGAGATCTGAATTGGACGCTGGAAATACAAGGGAAATAATTATGTTCCAATCTTTGCTCTTAGGGCACAGAGGTGGATAGAGGCGAAGAAGCAGCACTTACAAAACATAAAGTAGGCACCGAGCCAAGGCAAGAACAGGTGATATGAGAACTCTTCTCCCTGATAATAAGGCATAATTTTTTTTTAGTGATATAGCCCAACCCTCTGTGTACGTCCTTCCCTACATTTGATGAGCAAGTTACTTCCAGGTAATGCCTAGTTTTCATCTTCACAATGATTGTGGAAAATTAAATACATATATATATATATATATACGTGTGTGTGTATTCCATATGTGTGTGTGTGTGTGTGTGTGTGTGTGTGTGTATTCCATATATACATATATATATATGGAATGTGGATTTGGTGATACCTGCTTGACAAGAGCACTCTAATATACGAAATATAAATTGTACACTGTCAAATATTCTATATATACAAATGTTATTTGCTCTTATTCAAATTGTTGCTGCTATTTTTCTCCTAGCTAACGTCTCACCTGACATTCCTCTGATGTGTTCTTTTGTGGAATCCCTTACAGCATGAGTACAAACTCTTAAAGAACAGGACTCAGGCCATAAATACCTGTATGGTTCCTCCCTATCCCATCTCATGGTGTCATGGCTAGAATGTTTTCAATAAGATTTTGTCAAATGAATAGATGGATGGATGGATGGGTGGATGGATGGATGGATGGATGGATGGATGAGTGAATGAATGAATGAATGAATGATGAATGAGTACTATAATTTAGTTTTGGTGCTCACCTTAAGTCATTGATTGATTAAATGTACCAGAAAATACTTCCATTAGGTCATAGACAACAACCACGAATTTAGTGTGGCCAGCTGCAGAGCCAAAATTAAAGCTCTTGCCTTTACCGTAATTAACATATGGAAGAAAAGGTTAGGCCTGCCTCAAGTCTAGAAGGAGATTGGTGGCCTCATATTCTTAAAGCAAGTCTTCCAAAGTAAGGCAGCCTTTCAGGAAGACTGCAGTAGGAAAATTAATATAGCAAGAGATGTCTTCAGGCCAATGCCAATATCCTGACATAGAGATTCTCAAGGAGGTGGAGAACCAAGTTATGAGAGAAAAAAATACCAAGTGCTGACAAGAAAGTTGAGAATCCTCACAAATTAGTGCAGTTTACTATTTGGGGATTAGGATCTAATAGTCAAATCCAGTTTCACAATTTTTATGGTTGCCTCAGATATCACTAAATATTGTAGTGAAATGTACTTAATTAATCTTCTATATGTGGACAATTAGGCTATTTATATATATTTTATAGTCATATTTAATTCTTCTACACCTATATTTTTTTAATAGTTTATTTTCAAATTGGTTTACATATAACACCCAGTGTTCATCCCAACATGTGCCCTCTTTAATGCCCGTCACCCCCTCTCCCCCCTTGCTCACCTCCCTCACCCTCAGTTTGTTCTTAGTCTTTGAGAGTCTCTTGTGTTTTATCTCCCGCCCTCTCTGTGTCTTTTTTTCCTTTCCCCTCTTCCTCTCCCCCTAGGTTTTTGCTTAGTCTCTCAAAATCCACTTACGCATGGAAACATATCGTATCTGTCTTTTTCTGACTGACTTATTTCACTTAACATAATATCCTCCAGTTCCATCCATGTTGCTACACATGGCCAGATTTCATTTTCTCTCATTGCCACGTAGTAGTCCATTGTATATATGTACCACATCTTCTTTATCCATTCATCAGTTGATGGGCACTTGGTCTCTTTCCATGATTTGGCTATTGTCGAAAGTGCTGCTATGAACACTGGGGTACATGTGCCCCTATGCATCAGCATTCCTGTGTCTCTTGGGTAGATTCCTAACAGTGCTATTGCTGGGTCATAGGGTGGCTCTATTTTCATTGTTTTGAGGAACCTCCACACCGTTTTCCAGAGTGGCTGCACTAGTTTGCATTCCCACCAACAGTGTAGGAGGGTGCCTGCTTCTCCACATCCCCGCCAGCATCTATAGTTTCCTGATTTATTCACTTTAGCCACTCTAACCGGTGTGAGGTGGTATGTCAGTGTGGTTTTGATTTGTGTTTCCCTGATGATGAGTGACTTTGAGCATCGTTTCATGTGTCTGTTGGCCATCAGAATGTCCTCTTGGAGAAGTGTCTATTCATATCTTCTGCCCATTTCTTCACTGGATTATTTGTTTTTCGGGTGTGGAGTTTGGTAAGTTTTTTATAGATTTTAGATACTAGTCCTTTATCTGATATGTCATTTGCAATTATCCTTTCCCATTCCGTCGGTTGTCTATTAGTTTTGTTGGTTGTTTCTTTGCCGTGCAGAAGCTTTTTATCTTGATGAGGTCCCAATAGTTCATTTTTGCTTTCAATTCCCTTGCCTTTGGAGATGTGTCGCATAGGAAATTGCTGTGGCACAGGTCAAAGAGGTTTTTTCCTGCTTTCTCCTCTAGGATTTTGATGGTTTCCTGTCTCAAATTCAGGTCCTTCATCCATTTAGAGTTTATTTTTGTGAGTGGTGTAAGAAAGCGGTCTGGTTTCATTCTTCTGCATGTTGCTGTCCAGTTCTCCCAGCACCATTTGTTAAGAGGCCGTCTTTTTTCCATTGGATACTCTTTCCTGCTTTGTCAAAGATTAGATGGCCATATGCTTGCGGGTCCATTTCTGGGTTCTCTATTCTATTCCATTGGTCTACGTGTCTGTTTTTGTGCCAATACCATACTGTCTTGATGATTACCACTTTGTAGTAGAGGTTAAAGTCTGGGATTGTGATGCCTCCCACCTCGGTTTTCTTCTTCAATATTACTTTTGCTATTCGGGGTCTTTTGTGCTTCCATACAAATTTTAAGATTGGTTGCTCTAGCTTTGAGAAGAATGCTGGTGCAATTTTGATTGGGATTGAATTGAATGTGTAGATTGCTTTGGGTAGTATTGCCATTTTAACGATATTTATTCTTTCGATCCATGAGCATGGGATGTTTTTCCATTTCCTTGTGTCTTCCTTAATTTCCTTCATAAGTTTTTTATAGTTTTCAGCATAGAGATCTTTTACATATTTGGTTAGGTTTATTCCTAGGTATTTGATGGTTTTTGGTGCAATTGTGAATGGGATTCGCTTCTTCATTTCTCTTTCTATTGCTTCATTGTTGGTATTATACACCTATCTTTGAGAGCTTCTCTCAGTTAAATTTCAAGATGTAAACATTAATTGACTCAAAGGATATGTATATTTTAAAGACTTTATAAAGGTTTAGCAAAATTAGGTTTGTCATGGTTGATAAGAGAGTTCAGCATGGGAAGAGAGGAGGGAAACCTGGCATCTGGGTCAGTCTCTGCCTTGGCTCAGACAATTACCACTTCCTGCTTGGGTAAGTGCGATGGCACCCAAGTGGTGTTCCAGTCCTGAGGCTGGAGTGTTCTTTCTCACTGTGATAGGATCTAACAAATCAGATCACGTGTCTCCCTGGTGAAGCACACAAGCACCCCCAATCTGACCCCTGCTTACCAGGCCCCCATTTCTTTCTCCATGAACCTCCCACCTGCACTACTTGGAGTTTCCATAAGAATTCTAAGCCCTCCAGATCTCTATGCCAGCACTTACACTGCTCCTTAACTCTTATATCCTTTCTCTGCATCCATATATGGCCAATTCTACTTGTCTTTTAAGACCTAAGCATCACATTCTCTGCGAAGCTGTTTATTCATGAAGTTTCTGAGTGGCCAGTATATACCTCCACCGTGACCCTTCCCACATCATCTCATCCCTGTTGGGTTAGTAGACTGTCTTCCTCAGTAGGTCAAAAGCACCTTGAAGGCAGACTGTATTTTGTGGTGTAAGGCCAGGGCCTACCACGTTGTAGGTACAGAAAAGTAAGCAACGCAACAAACAAACAAACAAAATCAGGGAGAGTAATAATGGGCAGAGAAGGAGTAGGTTGCAATGAAGGCAATGAGTAAACGCAGGAGTATGGGGGATTTAGAAGTACAAGAGGTCAGACAGTAGCATTTTAGGATTTGAAAGTTTGAATTTTGGATATGGGGGTGATGTAAAGAACAGCAAGACAAAAGATATGCTGTAGGTGGTGGATGGCTATACTTGTCAAATCTTGGGAAATCAAGGAACAAGGAATCATGGGCATCTGAAGGGTCATTAATGTGGATATCAGAATTTTCAGAGATAAACGGATAGGCAAGAGGAAGTTAGGCTTAGGCTGGAAGTAGCGACAGGGACAAGATGACAGGTATAACATGACTGGAGGTGTATGTCTGAAACGCCAATAGGGCTGCCCTACATAGAGAAGTAGGTTTAGGATACTTCCTGTATTTAAGCTTAATGTCCTTAATTTAAGGACATTTACAGGCTATAAGATTGTATTCTTACAAGTTTTTGTGTACATATCATTATCATCTGAATAGCAGTCAACATTTTTGGAGTGCTTAGCTCTGTGAAGCAGCTACATTTATTATTAGTAAGCTCATCACATTCAATAGCCCATTTAACCTTCACTAAACTCAAAGATATCCTTTTACCTCATCTTACTGAAGAGAAAACTGAGGATCCAAAAAAATTAGAGTGATATCCCCAAAGTGACACAAAGGTGTGTCACTGAGACAAGATTCCAATCAAGATACATGCTCGCTCCCGACTTCTTCCCTCGCAATGGTGTCTCATTTGCTCTTGCTGGAAGCAGAGGGCCCATCACCACCACCAACGTGTATTTGGATGTTGTTGTAGTATCCATCACAACTCAAAATGTATTTTGTCACAAAATGATTGAGATTGGGTGTTTAAAATTTCCTTAATCATCAGCACGACACAATCCTATGTATCAAAAACATTATGGGTTCAACATTTTCTTTAGCCTTGCTTGAGAACAAAACACAGTTGAAAAATATTTGTAAGGACTTATGATGTCCTAGATACTGTATTCTTCTTCTACGGAAAAGAAATATATCAGAGTAGCAATAAAAATTGAAAAATATATTCTGAGAACTAAAGTGGGATCTTGCCTCCATTAAAAAGAAAGGAAGAAAAAGAACATCAAAGGAAGTCACTTGGCGACTAGTCTCCCTACTCTCCCTTGTGCTCAGAGATTTTCCCATGTGGAAATCTCAGGCCCTCAGTCATCTCTGTGATACATTGTCACAGTGGTTTATAGAGTGTGGTCCCTGGAACTCTATCATCAGCATCAACCAGCTTGTCAGACATGCAAAATCGCACTCCCCACACCTGAAGGAGAAAATTTGCAGGTGGGCCCTAAAATGTGTGTTTCAACAAGCCGTCCTGGTGATCCTAACGCAGACTTGGGGTTGAGAAGCACAGCCCTGTCTGAAGGTGCTAGCCTGCCCTTTGATACTGCCTATAGTGGCACCCAAACAATTAGTGTGCCAGTCTAGGCCCCCGAGCCCAGGGAAGAGCTGAGGGACAGCAACAATTCAGCTTGCAGTGCAATAAAATAAAATTAAAAGTACTACTTTAATAGCAAGGATTATGTCTTATGAAGGAAACACTGTGTGTCCACTGCAGGGACTCTCAGTCACATAAATGTCAGGGCAGTAGTAACAAAAGCAACAGTATTGAATCATTTTTAACTTACAGATTTTTCAACTCCTTTTTATTATGCAGAACTCATTTGAATTTTTCTTCATTTATCTATTTTTTTAGGATCTGTCCCTCTGTACTTTTATGATTTCATGCAAATTCACGGTATTAAAAATATGCCTATGGGGTGCCTGGTTGGCTCAGGCGATAGAGCATGTGACTCTTAATCTCGGGGTTGTGAGTACGAGCCCCATGCTGGGTGTAGAGTTTACTTGAAAATAAAACCTTTAGGGGCACCTGGGTGGCTCATTCGGTTGAACATCTGACTCTCGATTTTGGCTCAAGTCACGATCTCATGGTTTGTGAGTTCAAGCCTCGCAGCGGCTCTGTGCTGACAGTGCAGAGCCTGCTTGGGATTCTCTCTCTCTCTGCCCCTCCCCGTGCTCACTCTCTTTCTCGAAATAAATAAATAAACTTTAGAAAATGTTTAAAAAATCTTTAAAAAATATATGTCTAGGTCTTTCATGCATATCAAGGGAAATGAAATATTCACGGCTATTTCCTACACTTTGGTGAGGTGAGTACGGGAAACTGTGAAAACGTCCTCAAATCTTTAACTAAATTCTATCACGGACTAATTTTCCCCTGGGTATTGCCAAGGAAAACCTACATATTATTCATTCATTAAAATTCCTTGCAGTGATATCTAAGTGGCTAATTCTCTACCTAGCTACCAGGGAAACGAAATCTCCAAATTCGATCAAAGTTAATCAAAACAGAGGTGCGTGACTCATTCAAAAGACAAAGCATGCCTATTAAAAATGTTCCAAAAGAAGATACACGGATGAAGCTGCTGGAGGCCACTCTAACTTGTGTTATGATCATTTAAAAGGGATTTTAAATGACTATTTACATTAGTATTCAATCAAAGGTACCTTCCATGACAGCCCCCGAATTACACGGAATATTTATCCTGTGCCTGAAACACAGAGCAGCTACCTTCATTCCAGTCAGCCCGGTGCAGGGTTGCATTTGACCTTTCACTCAATGGCAAGTCTATAATCATATTTTGACACCATTTTTTTACAAACTACGAAAAGAAATAGGATGGAAGCCAGAGATTATAAGTAAGAAATAACTGAAGGTAAAGACAACTGGATTATATTTGCCTTGGGCTCTCTTGATCATACCACTTTGTTGGTATTGTTGTAATTTTCACTGAAGCAAAATTAGGCCTAGTAACTCTGTAACTTTTCATTTCCATTTTAAACGTACGGCACTTTTTTCTTTTAATGTTTATTTATTTTTGAGAGAGAGAGAGAGACATAGCACAAGTAGGGGAGGGGCAGAGAGAGAGGGAGACACAGAATCTGAAGCAAGCTCCAGGCTCTGAGCCATCAGCACAGACCCCGATGCGGGGCTCGAACTCACAAACTGTGAGATCATGACCTGAGCCGAAGTCGGAGGCTTAACCTACGGAGCCACCCAGGCGTCCCTATATAGCACTTTCTAAACAAGTAAACCGATGAGGCCACATAATATGGCTAAGGTTTTAAGGTTTAAGGTTTAATTTAGTTTTTAAACTTTTTTTATTTATATAGCTACTTTCCTACCTCCAACAATTTGATTTAGTCTAAAATAATTCCTCATAAACGACAATCCCAAAGCTACCAGGCATAGATAGGAAAGCGGCACTCTCTTTAAATGTCCTAAAGTCATCTCAGGAAGACTAAACTTGATCGGTTTTGGCTGACATGTCATGGGAGGAAAGAATTAGTTCTTGGGTCTGGTCTTTGTGTATAGTCCTGCTAAATGACCATGATGCACAGCAAATCAAACTCTCTTTTTAAAACTTCTCTGTGCCCACAGGGATAATGCCGTTTATGATTTCCTTCACGTCCACTGTTCTTAATGCCTACTTTCAACTCACCATAAAACAGTGTCTGCTGGGTTATGTCTTTGCTTATCAGCCATGCCAGATTTGGTCTGAATATGATGAACTTCCGTGATAAGTCTGAAGAGATTTTTGAAGGAAAAAAGAACCCCCAAACTAGTGTATTGTGTGATATACTTACAGGATGAAGCCATTTCAATTATATCTAGTGTCTTCTCCCCACCTCCTGCAAATATTTACCTTGTATTTTCAGGGCCAAAGATACCTAGCAAGGGGTGCCTGGGTGGCTCAGTCGGTTAAAGGACCAACCCTGGATTTTGGCTCGGGTCATGATCTCCCAGTTCATGAGTTCAAGCCCTGCATCGGGTTCTGTGCTAATGCTTCAGAGCGTGCTTGGGCTTCTGTCTCTCCTTCTCTCTGCCCCTCCCCGACTTGTGCACACATGCGCGCTCTCTCTTTCTCTCAAAATAAACTTAAAAAAATGTTTAAAAAATTTTTTAAAAATACACAGTTAAAAAAAAGATACCTAGCAAAACTAGATTCTCGAAATTTTAAGAGTCCAGCTTCTGAAGTCATTATACAGCGTTAATATTCATACTATCATTTCCTTTACAAGATTTAGTTTTTCACATGGACTTTCTTGAAAAAAACTCTCCTCAAGCCTATTTTACAGTCAATCAGCTAAAAAATCTGAGTGTATAGCCATCCGACGTTCAAAGGAGAAGGTGGGATGCCAGTCGGGGGCCCAAATGAAATCCCGGCTTGCTAGGGCAGCGGCAGCTCCCGCCTGGTTTGTCACACCACCCGTTAGTCAGTCAACACCAATCACCTGCACAGAAAAGGAATTTCTTCCATGAGCGTACCCACATGCAATCCCACCCGACGGAAAACAGGTAAAAATCACCAGACATTAGGGTTCGGCCTTCGGAGCACCTGTTTGGTCGAGTCCGAGAATAATAGGTATGAAAACAGGAACATGCCTTTTGAATATCTTCATGAGGGAAGACAGAAGTCATGTTCATTTAATCTCCTTTCCTAAATGTTAACAGCAGCGGAGAAATGGACGCTCTCATCCCTGTAATCAGTTGCACAGTGCACGGGGGCCAGCGGTCTCTTGTGCCTCATCTGTGAGCTAATCTTTCATTTCATAGCAGATCTTTCCATATCAAACAACACAAATGACTTAATTTGCATGACAGGATTTGTAACGGGGCAAATCTAGTGTCAAAGTCGATTAAAGATTACACCAGAGAACTATCATAATCAGTCCTCTAATGAGCCTAAATAGTACATGTAAAGTCTCCCCTTTTTGCCATTCCAGTCATGTATAAAAGGGAATGTGTTTCTTTTCATCGATGAGCCAGGCCTTTGGTTTGCACATTACGCCCTACGTTGAGCTAAAGTCATGTCAGTCTGGTTTCAGAGGGAGAGAAAGGGAAATAATAAAGCAAACATCACTTCACAAATGACATTGCTTGGTATAAGCCAACGTTTGAAGCCCTTAATTCTTCTAATCTGCAAAATAGTCAATGCTAATGGGTTTTTGCCTTTGTGAAAGCTGGCGCATAGAAAGAAAAACTTTAATGAGCTGCCTGGGCCGTATGCTTACAGATACCTGTCAAATGTCTGTCATCTTAGCTATCGCTGAGGCATTATAAAGAAAGTAAGAAGGAAGGAACGACAGTATTTGTACAAGCATTTTCATGCTAAAATGGCACAATTTTCTTCCTGTCATAATTTCATTGTATCTGAGAGTCAGGAAAGCTTAACCCTTTCCCGAGCACGTCCCGTGTGGTCGCACCACACCATCCTGAGCGAGCGGTTTAAAAATGGCACGGTGATTTTGTAAACAGCATCTTCTGTTGAATTTGTTTTTGAAAATGGAATTACCTACATTTTCAAAAATGTGACAACAAACTATTTGAATCAATTGCTTCACCCCAGGGAGATTGGGAGTTTATTAAACGCGAACCCTCCGTAATGTGCGAGGCTGTCATTTGAATCAGTTCTTTCTGAGTTCTTAATTTAATATTTCTTTGTATCTTTGTGTGCTTAACACGCATACCAGGGCAATAAGGGCAACAAACTCCCCTAGTCTCACCTTCTCTTTTATTCATAAAAACAGGGAACGTAAATGCATCTTATTACTCCAGCACCTGCAAGGGCTGTCATGAGAAGCTTGTATTAGTCTTATTTTCTGGGATTCCTGATAACGCAGTCTTAAGAATGCAACGGGACTTGAAACTTGGCAGGAGAGAAAAGCCTCTGTCCAGGTGTGACTTGTTTTCCCTCTTTCAAATGACAACGCGATGTAAATGTATACACGTGCACGCACGCACGCACGAACTTTCAAGTTTGGGGTCGAACAGACTAGAGTTTTAAAAAAGAATGGACTTTAAGTCTTATGTTTCCTGGGTGGATGACCATAACAGAGCGTAGCCCCGTCTGACTGGTTGTGTTTGCCACACCCTTACTGCCAGATAAAGGTAGGAAGAAAAGAAAAAAAAGTGCTTTCTAGAGAGGGAGGAACTTCTTCTAGTGGAGTGTGGATGCGTCCAGGGATGCATTTTTGGTCTTCCCCTGACTCACTGTGTACACCAGAAGAGATGGTTTATTTTTGCTTCTGTATACTTAGAAAATCACAGGATATTCCTCAATGCTCATAACAAAACGATAGGGATAAAATGAATATTTGTGAATCAAACAATGCCTGGTGTTTTACACTGTGAATTTTGCAAGTAACACTGACCGGTAATATTGTCTCCCCACAGAGGCATATTTTGGCATGGAAAAATAGGTTTGTCGCTCCAGCTTGTCGACTGAACTCCAACTGCCCCCCGCCCCCCCTTGAGTGCATGGGTACACATCCTCCAGCAGGTTCCAGGCACGAATGAGGATGATCGTAACGAGGTGGTCACCCTGTTGATCCTTCGTGACCGGGGGTCCCTGGGAGGCGTGTGTGTTCTGAATGCCAGTCTTCCCCGAGAAGACACGTGAAGGTTCAGTAAAGCAGAACCCTCTTCCATTTGCCTCAAAGTGTTGTTGCAACACCCGGAGCTTGTACTCATTTGCTTTCCCTTCCCTGTTGCAACATAAAGAGACCAACTTGAATGAGCTCATTGGGCTGTATTGTTTCCCCAAAAAAACTATTGTGACTTGAGGTGGCAAGTATTAAATGCTGCTGCCTCAGGTAGATTCTGAGCGCCCTGATGAGCCCTCCAGCCCTCCAGCCCTCCACTTCCTTTTCCCAGGGTACCAGAAGTCAAAACAAACTCAAGTCGAGGGCAAATTTTCCTCAAGTGGCATTAAAATTTTAAATTAGATAAAGCAAGCCAAAAGCATTAGAATAAGGATGTCTCCAGCATTCAATGCCTAGATGTGGCCAAAAACCGGGTCCCCAATTAGATAGCTCTTAAGGCCAGGTTTATTGAAAAGAAATTAGGCCACTGTTAATTTGGAAGTGAATTGTTTTAACATCCTTTGCGAGAGATGTTCAGCTATTCTGAAAAGAAACAAGTTCACTTCAGTGGCATAAAAAGCATCCCCCTTAGACCTTGCTCTGATTTACAAACAAGTAGGCCTCTTAAGCGAAAATGAACAGCGGAGCCAATTTCTGTGGCTGTGGGGTCCTCATTTATTTAGCAAATATTTATCATGGACCCCCAATTGGCCAGGCCCTGAGCCATAGGATCATGTTGTGTGACAAAACTCACTTCCGTGGCACCAACAGATGAGGGTTCCTCCAAGTGATAACGCTCTCTTTCTTCAGGAAATCTGGCTTCTCTGTAAAAGACCTGTTTCGCCTGCGAAGCCTCATTTATCGAGTTGAATATAAAAAACTATTAAAGAGATCCGATGTCTAGAACTGTTTTGACATTACTGGTTGTTGTTATTGCTTTGTCCTGTTTTTAATTCAAAAGATAAATTAGTAGCCTGGATCTACTTCCACGCCACTCCCCATCTCGTGGTACGAGTTCAAGCCCACCTACTTCATCTGGAAATGCACACGTATTCATCACTCTCTCCTTAAATTTCAACCCGCTATTTATCAAGAGACCCCCAGCTCCCCCCGCCCCCCACCGACCCCCGCCACCATTGTGTCTGAGCTCTGGAGCCTTTATGCCGTGTGGAAAATAGAATTCCCAGACGTTAACACACAAACTTTAATAACATACATTAGCCATACATGTACGGGTTTGACTCAAATTTCAACCACTTTCCAATATGAATAATTCAGCGTCCCTGCCCAATTGTTCCCGTAAGGCTACGATATGAATTAAAAGGCTATAAGCCGTGTTACTAAACAATGCTCTGCATTTTACTGCAGCCGTTGTGTGCAGAGAGAGACACGGCCATTTGTATTTCAGTGTTCATTTTTCCTGCAGTCCTAAACTCTCCTTCTCCTTGAGCTCTGCTTCTGTGACCCAGTTGCTCTACCTCTGATCCGCTGCACCCCAGAGGCTGTCACAAGTCTCCCTCCTTCCCAGGAGTTGAACACACAATAGAGAAAAGGCCCCGGCTGGGAGGTTCAGCCGCCATTAACCCCTACCAGCTGTGCCTGTGGGGAGCCTTCTGGCCTGAATGTCCTTTCTCTGCGGCCGCCTTCATGCCACTAATCTAACCATTGTTAGGGAGGAATGCTGACAGGAGAAAAGAAATTTTTCTTGTGTCCATGCAAGTGTGTGTATCCATGTGTAAGTGAAGGAAGAGTGAAGGCTAATTTCTATAGTTGGCATGAATGGAGGGATTGGGAAAAAAACCTAGTTAAAATGTGTTTACTTGCTTAAAAGGCTCAGTCAATTTAAATAATTTCAGTAGTGTGCTCTATTTTTTTTAGGGAGGGGGGAGAAACTCGTTACTATTATAATTTTCTTTAAATCCTCTGAGATGTTTGGGCATGTTTAAGACTTTTAAAATTCACTGCCGGCAGAAAAAAATAAATTGAATTGAATTTCTTAAAAATACTGGCATAAAGTTACAGACACACAGAATTACTCACTTCTAATGGACCTTAAAAAATTAGAGAAAGAGAACTGGTTATACGGGTCACATTTCCTTCAGAAAAACCATTCACATTTAATGCTTAGGAAAGTTTTAAAAAATCTTTTAGAACTGAACTGGGAAGGGAGTTGGCTTTACCAACCACTTTTAGAATGAGTGATAAATCCAAAGAGATGCTGTAGGTTTTACAAGCAGATTTTGCTTTCAGTGAACTTTGAAGTTCAATAAGGGAATGTGATTTTCTCTTTAGTTTCGAACAAGACGCACTCAGATGGAACACAAGTGACTACCTGAAGGGGTAACTTTGCAAACTTGGCAAGTCAGGCAGGTGACTCTGATGCCCACAAGTCTAACCACAGCGCCAACCAAATACCCTACACATTTGAAAAGTTTACATATTTTGATCCATGAGGACTTCCTTCGCTTTTTCAAAAGCACTGGCACTGAAGAGAAACTATTCTTAAATTTAATGCTCCGTGTTATTATTTGATAAAGTTTCATACAACACAACAATTGGCCTATCGCAAATCAAATTACGAATAATTCATGTAGAAATGTATTTTCTGGGCAATTAGACTGAACCGTAGTAGGGCAAATGTCTGATATAATAAAGCTCTACTTTGCATCTGTTCCTATGTCTAGACCTGCTGCAACGGGCAATTACTGGGCCTGGAACAACAGCAGCAAGATAATGCTCCGCTCACAGGTTTTAGCCATTAAAATTCAGCATTCTCTTTCTTTGCCCCTTTATTACCTCAATCATTTGATTGTGATCAAATAGATTTAATTTAACGAAGTTATACTTTTCTACATTTGCATGCACACATTTACATAAGTGGTGACTGCAGTATCAGGTACATTGTTTTCCAAAACATTAAAGGTAAATACCCTGGCATTCATCTCATTAAGGTGCAGTGTGCTTGTGAAGCCAAAACAACAGCAACGACAGCCGTACAGAAAAGCCCATCTCCTCTTAACGCAGTGCCTATCTCTTAGTCACGTCTCAGACTCTTCCATTTTCCAGGAAGGAAATTATCCTAGAGAGGAAATGAATGTGATAGCATAGGAATTGATGGAATAGATGAAAACCACGATGTGGTTTTGATTCCATTCATTTGGTCAGTCAATCATCCATTCAACAAACCTTTATGGGGTTTCTCCGAAAGGCGAGACACGGTGCCAGGTTGTTTAGAAGGACACAAAGACAGATACAACACAGCAGCCAGCACCCAAGAAGTTTCCTACCTAATGTGAGACTAGCTGTGTTATATAAATAATATACCATTAAATAGCAAGGTACTAATGCTCTCTGGGGGTGTTCGGTTAAGTTACGGCAAAAAAGTCAAATTCTACCCTCCCGCCTCTCATGGTTATTACAGTGAGAATTTTCCAGTTCTACCCACTGCTGTTTACGTCAGTTCTCATGGAAAAGAATATAACTCTAGGCAAGTGTAACTTAAAGAAATTGTCCTTAGGATTTCTCCAAATTATCCCAGCTATTTGGATATGAACTATGTTCCCAGACTCTCTTAATTTTTGAAGAGTTTAGAGAATGACTATTGGTGCTTCGAGGACTTTACTAGCAGAGAAATCCCTGAAAGGTCCCAGTATGTCTACTCCTTAGCAAATGCCCAAAGACTTGCATAGTGGGGATGCCAGTCTCTAGGTGCAAACCCATTTCTTCCTTGTCCAAGAGCTGCGCCAAGAACAGGCAAGTGATTTTAGCATCTAGGTGGTTTGCTCCAACCCAGTTCACCCCGTTATATAAAAACACACTTATTTCATCCTAAATATAGTAAGAATAATAAGGCACTGTTTTAGAAATTCTCTTTGCCTCTGTAAGTAAATAAATAGCCAGAGGAAGAATCTATATTCTTTAGAAACTTGTAACGTGACAAAAACAAAGGAAGTAAAGTTGCTTTAACTTTTGCTGACACAGAAGGGCACATTGGTTCTGTATTTTCTAGGTAATTAAAAACAGTCCTGAGTTTTGTTTTGGATAAGCAATAGAAATTTAAAATGGAACAGGTGAGCAACATTTCAAAACCAATATGGCGGCTATACCCAGCAGAGAAGTGACTAACGTCCATGGTAATGAACAAACGCTTGACTAAATGCAGATTTGATCAATTATGACACCAACTACAACAAAAAGCCTTATTGTGTTCCCAGTGTCTGAAGAACACGTTTAGAGTCATTAAACATGGTTTCCTGCCTCATCTCCCTCTTTCCCCACCACACCTACTCAACTATCCTACTCTCCTTTGTAAGTGTGGGCTGGAGGCTTCACAGCCTCTGTTCCTTTTCCTCATGCTGCTTCTTCATCCACCCTTCTCTTCCCCAGTTCTGCAAGGGGGGTGGGGGGGTAGGTTCCCACCTGTCCTTCAAGGCTCAAATCAAAAAACTTTCCTCTGATTCCTTGCCACCAGGTTTACTCATTGTGTAAATTATCACAGTTGTTTGTAGAGCGCATTTTGTCAGTGTCTGGAAAACTTTTTTAAACACCATAACACAGCAATTTTACTTCAAAAATTGACCTCATAAAAATATACTTGTACATAAAAGAATGCTCATTCTGTCACCAGTTAGTACTTGCAAAAAAGAGAAACAATACAAATGCTCATCTGTAGAGAAAAGTCCAAATTATATTGCAGTTAAGTATCAGAATACTTTATGGCCAGTAAAAAGAACTAAGATTGGTGCAAACTGTCAAGAAAAGAATTTCAATCTATAAGTGGGGCAAAAGTAAACAGTAAATTGCAAAATACTGAGTATAGAGTGATCTTAGTTTTGTGGAAAGGAGATAATAAAAGGGAAAGACTAGGTATTTATATATATGTTTGTACATTCATAGAAAAAGTTCTAGAAGGATAGACATTAAACTGGATAATGGTATTTATCAGTACCGCTGATAACGGGATAGGGTAAAGGGGCCGTTTAATTTTTTAATATTTTGGATTTTGGAATGTTTACAACAAATTTGCTTTGCTTTTTTTAAATTTAAAAGCTGTAAGATTTCCTTCCTCTGAGCTCTATTATTTTTCACATTCATTGTGAAAATTTCCTCCTCTTCTTTTTCTTTTAACGTTTCTTCATTTTTGAGACAGAGCACAAGTGGGGGAGGGGCAGAGAGAGAGGGAGACACAGAAGCCGAAGCAGCCTCCAGGCCCTGAGCTGTCAGCACAGAGCCTGATGAGGGGCTTGAACTCACAAGCCGTGAGATCACGACTTGAGCCGAAGTCAGACACTTAACTGACCGAGCCATCGGGTGCCCCTATTTCTGCCTCTTCTTAAGGCTCTTGAAACAAGGAACCACGTCTTGTTCATCTTTGTGCGCCCTGCTCAAACCATCAGTCATTCTTTGCAAAGGTTTGTAAACTTATTTATTGAACTGAAATGAGACCCATAAGTACCCGTTTGACTGTGCTTGGAAATTCCTGCAGATGTCATCTCTCTTGAAGACAAGACCTTGATAAAGCCAGGAGTGAAGAGCCGCCTCCCCCAGGAGCAGTATGAGCAGCGGGAAAGAGGAATGACAGGCTCCAACCCAGTTTCCCTCTCTGTCCTAGCAGCTACACACATCTATCCCACCTTTGCCAAACCTGGATTTACGTGTAAGAAATGAACGTGTGAGAGAATGAGAAAATAAGAAAGAAATAGAAAAATTGTTTTTGAGAAGTCAACCTGAGAGGCTGTTATCAAAAAGACAAGAGATAACAAGGGTCGGTGAGGGTTTAGAAAAACATGGAACGCATGTACCCTGTTTTGGGAATGGAATTTGAGGCAGCCACTATGGAAAGCGGATGGGGTTTCCTCCAAAAATTAAAAATAAAACTATTATATGACCCAGGAAAACTACTTCTGGGTGTATACCTGAAGGAAATAGAATCAATACCTCAGACATGTCTGCCCTGCTGTGTTCAAGGTGGCATTATTCACAACAGTCAAGATACGGACATACCTGAGCAGCTGTCAATGGATAAATGGATTAATGTGAGACAGACAGACAGACACACACACACACACACACATACACACAGGAATATTATTCAGCTACAAAAAGAAGGAAATCCTGTCATTTGCAGCTATATCAATAAACCCAGAGGGCACTATGCTAAGTGAAATAAGCCAGACACAGAAAGACAAATATAGTACAATCTCACTGACATGTAGAACCAGGAAAGTAGAACTCAGAAACAAACAATAGAATTCTGGTTGCCAGGGACTAAGGGGCGGGGGAGCTGGGGAGATGTTGGTAGAGAGGTACAAACTTTCATTTATGAGCAAATTCTGAGGATCTAATGTACCACATGGTGACTATAGTTAATAATACTGTATTGTATACTTCAGATTTGTGAAAAGAGTAGATAGATCTTCAGTGTTTTTACCACACACACACACACACACACGAATGGTAACTATGAGGTAAAAGATGTGTTAATTAGCATGACTATCAATCTAAAATGATCACATGGTACACTTTAAATGTATACAATTTTCTATTTGTCAATTATACTTTACTAAAGCTGGGGGTGGGGAAGTCAATCCAATCAATCCGAGAGACAACAATTATAAAATTGAAAGGATATGACACAGCTAACTGATTCCCAAATCAATAAAACTTTGTCATACTGCTGTTCGTTTTTGCCTCTATCTACTCTACGAAGAGGTGGAGGGTGGGGACAGCGTGAGTCATGAAGCAGGTAAGAGAACAGGCTTTATAGTCCCGTGGGACCTGGTTTCACATCTAGCTCTGCCACTAACTGGCAACCGTGGGCATATTACTTAATGTCTCTGCTCTCCAGCAACTTTATCAGTAAAATGGATGAAAATATAACTGCCTAAAACCATGTTTTGAGAATTAAGTGAAGTAGCATATACAAAACACCTGGAAAATGCTTAAGATGTGATTCTTCATAATTGGGGGCCTTCTCTCCCCTGATACTGACCCTCCTTCTAACCTTCTCCCGCCAGCAGGCCCATCTTGCACCCTTGGCCCTCTTCTGGCACCTGATCGCATTGTCATCCCCAGCGGGTAAGCAATCAGAACTTGAACCCGGCCCCAATCTCTGCAAGACTGCCCCTTTCTTTTCCTCTTCTGATGCTGGCAATATTCTCTTCTGCTACCCGTTCACTCCCCAAGCCTCCCACACCCCCCGCCATGTTCCTCCCTCTACATCTCTGCTCCTTCCAAGCTCAGAAACCCTTAAAACCTTGATAAAGTACCATGTCGCCTCAGTCACCAGATTGGCCCAGAAACAACTCAAACTCAGCAACCTGAACTCAGGTTGGGACTTGGGCTCAAGACTGCTGTCAGTGACAGTTCTCTACCTTCTGGGTGATAAGAATATACCCTCAGAACCGCCATGAAAGCAGGGATTTCATGGGAAAGCTCATTTCGAGTGTTAAGCAACTGATCTAGAAATGGTCCTTTAGAAGAGAAACCACTTGTAATTGTGGAGCCACGAGCAAAGGAGCCAACACTATTTAGGAGACTTTTGATAATTTAATAAATTTGACTTGCAGAACATTATCAGAAACCCCAAATCTGTCATAAACTCTACACAAATTCATTCATTCCAAATATTATTGTATGTGTGCTGCATGCCAGACATATTGCGAGGGCTGGGGATAGAGAAGGGAACCCTGGCATCCGCATCTTCTAGTCTAGATGGGGTATAACACAAGTCAATGCCAGAATGAGCAGTTCAGAGAAGACGCTGATCTGGGACTGGCAATGGTGAGAAAGAACTACCTCAGGGAAGCGCTCAGGGAAGATATTTCCAAGGAGATGATGTTTGAAGAATGGTAAGAAATCATGGGAAGACCTGGGCCAAACGTGTTCTGGGCCCAAGAGGCGAGGACTTCAAGGAAGAACAAGCCAGCTATGTCCAACCCATACGATCGGGCGATTTTTTTTTAAGAAATCAAAACTTGTAATTAATCACTTGCTCGCTAAAATGTTATTCGACTTCTCCGCTTGTCAACAAAGATGATTTCTGTGATGGAGATCTCCAGAGAAAGCAAGGAAGAGAAAACAAGGATATGGTACTGATCAGCACCCCGGTTTCTCTCTCCTAAAAATTACGGTAACTTCCTAAACAGGTGGTACCAAGAAAGGTCGATTGGTTTATTGAAACAATAACTAATCCAAGTAATATGATATACGGATATCTTTTATCTAGATCTAAAATGTCTAGCTAGGCTGTTATCTCTGAGAGTAGCAGTTGGGAAATATTTAAATGTGTTTTTTACGTTACCGAAGATAAAAAGATACTAGCCCATAACATAGTTTTAACTTACACTTCAAGTGAGGATTTACAAATGTCAGTAAATAAAATGTTTAAAGGCATAGTCAGGGTACAAACCTGAGCAACAATTTCATGAACACAACCCCACTGTACCCCAAATGGAAGGTATCAACTGAAAATGGTAAATCATAAACTCAGTATGACACAAATGTAGAGCAGGGTGGTGTGGTGATGCCTCCCTCTTATGTTTGTGTGGTTCTTCTTTCCCAGCTCTCTTAGGGGTCTGACGACTCCATCTTATTCAAAGGTGGAAATTGGAAGGACTTAAAACCAATGAGCCCGGCTCTGGCCTCGTCCCAGGAATTGTCTGTCAAACTTTAGGCACACCTCTTTCCTTCCCAGCCCTTCCCTAGCTTCATGGAAAAGACACGATCCTATATTCATGTAGTCTTTCGTTGAACTTGGGAGCTGATTGAGTAGTAGTATTCAAGTCTCTTATTTTTTTTGTTTTAATATTTTTTAACGTTTATTCATTTATGAGACAGAGTATAAGCGGGGAAGGGGCAGAGAGCGAGGGAGACACAGAATCTGAAGGCAGGCTTCAGGCTCTGAGCTGTCAGCAGAGAGCCCAACGCAGGGCTCGAACCCACGAACCATGAGATCATGATCTGAGCTGAAGTTGGACGCTTAACCCACCCAACCACCCAGGCGCCCCTCAAACCTCTTCTTTTTAAATATTGGAATCTTTTTCCGGAGAAATCTTACACAGAACTCTAATCGATGAAACCACAGCTCCTCTGGCTGTGATGCCTTCCCTTCCCTCCAGGCATCCATGGCCCGCATCTGTAGAGTACAGACCAATATTTGCAAACTTTAGGTTGTGGCCTTTAGTAAGCCACAAGCAGCAATTTTTAATGAAATAAAACAAGATAGAAAATAGAGTACTTCACGCATAGTAAAGATAAGTGTTATTTTGTGGGGAAAAACTGTTATATTTAACAAGTACTCAAGGCCTATATAATGGACACTAAAGTCAGGTGAACAAAACAGATAAAAGCTCTTGTCATGCTAGAACTTATATTCTAGAATGATATTAATACATATATGTTAATACATATACATATACATAATATGTACACATATATATGTATATATATAAGACAGAGATATAAGCTGGTATAGCTAATCTCTTAAATATATCCTGAAGTTCATGATTTATATCAGAGCTGTTTTAACATTACTCGAAAATTTGATAGCTCTAGAACATATTCATGCATCTGTAAGCTTAACACATACCATTCATTCAGTGGCATTTGAAAGCAGTCAATGATGCTGTCAACAGCCCAGCTATGTCAACTGTCCAAATCTCTTTTCGAGAATCAAAAATCAAGCCACTATTGCCTGGACCGAGGCACTGACACCAGAGGAAGAAGGGCTGGGGTCAGTGGAAGGGTGCTCAGTACTTAGCTTAAGTGGGTGGCCAGAATTGGAGTTGAGGCCACCTCTAAATCAAACGTCCTCAGGGCCATGTGAATCCACCTAAGGAAGGGGATTTCTCTGATCTTTATCATCTTTTATTTCTTAACTCAAGGTCAACTTTCTCATTTGACATGTTGAGACCCTGCCGCTGGTAGTGATCTCTACCTCCAGTAGTTAGTTCTTTGTTACAACTTTTGCTATAGCAGATTTGTCAGATTTTGTGCACGCGAATCACCTGGAGAATCTTGTTAAGGTAGAGGTTCTGGTTCAATAGGGTTAGACTAGGTCCTGGGGTATTGCATTTCTTTTTTTTTTTTTTTTTCCTCTTAATGATTATTTATTTTGAGAAAGAGAGAGAGACAGAGTGTGAGCAGGGGAAGGGCAGAGAGAGATGGAGACACAGAATCTGAAGCAGGCTCAAAGCCCTGAGCTGTCGGCACAGAGCCTGAAGTGGGGCTTGATCCCACAAACTGGGAGATCATGACCTGAGCTGAAGTCAGATACTTAACCGACTGAGCCACCCAGGCGCCCTTGAGATATTGCATTTCAACAAGCTCTCAGGTGACCACACTGTGAATATCAAGATGGCAGTACTCTCTCTCTCTCTCATGCAAACACACACGCACACACACTGCATGTGTGCACAAATGCTTACAGTAGTTTGTCAATGTGCTGAGGGCAGGGACTGTGACATATTCATCTCTGACTAGCAGTAAGGAACTGTATAGTTTGTAGATTATGTTCTGGAAAACTTAGTGATTAATCACAAAGACTTTTTGTATTTCAAGAATTCGGACTGAAACATTTTGAAATGATGGAATAAGTGCTAATGATTTATGTCAAACATCAGTTCTGCCATATTCTACTTAAAGTCTTCATCACTTTGTTAGTTCAGAGTCTGTATGCGCACTATGAAAGTGCTTAAACAGGTACATAACACCCAGTACAACATGACAACGCTGCAGTACCAGGGCAGAAACACTCCTTTGTAAGGAATGTTTATTTATAAAATACATACAAAAATGAAAACTTGGGGTATATTGGGAGCCTGGCTGTTTCATTTGGTGGAGTGTGTGGCTCTTGATCCGGGGGTCATGAGTTCAAGCCCCACATTGGGCATAGGGCTCACTTAATAATAATAAAGACTGATATATTTAAAATTAAAAAAAATAAGGATTGGGGCATATTTATTTTCATTACAGAAATTTATTCCCATGAAAAAATTCATCTTAAGACTTCTTTAAATTAGAAGCTGTAAACTATACAGAAGTGGGCAGAATTCAGTCCATAGGCATGTTTTATTTATGTGTCTTAAAATCATTTATTTGCCAACAGTTAAAAATCAAATGATTTCACATAAACATTAACCCAGATGTATAAGTCCTCTTGAAAAATTAGATAATCCTGAATTACTGGGTCCTCCGACCCTCACTGAGTTAGGAGAGGTTGTCACTTCTAGACAAGACGTACACTTTCGACTGATGTCACTGCCCTTCTCTTCCAGGCTGGGGGTCTGCAAGTTCTACATTACATAGCAAGGTCACTTTGTATATTTACATTCTGATTTGAATTACGTCAGTTCATTAAACAGATATCTTTCCCAGAATATATTCACTGCTTAAAAATATATTCAGATATATTGTTTACTTGGACATTCTAAAAGATTCTCTCCCACTTTTTATCCATCTGCAAATGTGTTGCAAGGAGCAGGATAGTAATTTCCTTTACATCTGACTTCTCTCAATTGGTCAGTCTCTTCTTTCTCCCTTAAAAATATATACACCCTGGGGCACCGGGTGGCTCAGTCGGTTAAGCGTCCAACTTCCCATCGGGTCATGATCTCATGGTTTGTGAGTTTGAGCCCTGTGTTGGGCTCTGTGCTGACAACTCAGAGCCTGGAGCCTGCTTCAGATTCTGCGTCCCTCTCTCTCTCTCTCTCTCTCTCTCTCACAAATAAATACACACCAAAGAAAATTTTTTTAATAAAATATATATAGTCTGTTATATAATGGAGTATATATATGTATATACACACTCTATTCCAAATTCATTTCTATCTATTAAACAAAACACTTAATGAAAGTAGATGATAAATAGAAACTCATTTCAAAAATTGGTCATGAAAATTATACCTTTCAATATTAGAAAGTTTACAAGGCTTCATCTTGTTTCTCCAACATAAATGATTTCATTATAGGCACTGGATCTCATCCGTCTATGGTATCTTTCTATGAAAATGCTTGCCACCGATGACTAGGCAACTTTCATGCTATGTGGGTTTTAAAAAGGAAGAAGGCAATGCCACCCCCACACATACTACATCATGCTGGATACAGCTAAATTCAATTTTACTTAGAAAGCCTATGTCCTCCTGACTCCTCCTGGAGTACTGTAAGCACAGTCCCCAGGACATTTGTACTTGCTGTTTCCTTGCCCTGGCATACTCTCTCCTTACATATTCACATGGCTTGCATTCATACTTTTTTTCAGTCTCTACTCATATGTCATTTCCTCAGAAAGACCTCATAAAATAGCAGGCAAACCACTAGCTTCAATATACCCTGCTTTATTTTTCTCAGTATCATGTATTACCACCTGACATATAATTACCAATATCTGTTTCTATTTCCATGTCCCTTTCCATGTAACTCCCATGAAGAAAGGGACTTGTTTTTTTAATGTTTGAGAGAGAGAGACATGTGAGTAAGGGAGGGGCAGAAAGAGAGAGGGAGACAGAATCCAAAGTAGGCTCTGCATTGTCAACACAGAGACTGATACAAGGCTCAAACTCATGAGCTGCAACACCATGACCTGAGCTGAAGCCCGATGCTTAACCAGCTGAGCCACCCAGGAGTCCCAGAAAGGGACTCGTTTTATCCCAGGGCCTTGATGGGTGCCTGGAACTTTGTAGGAAAGATCTGATGAGTGAATGATGCCGTATGTCTCTGAGTAATTACAATTCCGTTACGCCCGTTCTAACATTTGGTACTTGAAAGGGAATGGATAATCATTAAAAACACACACCCGTGACATTTCCGCACTGGAATGCAGGTATCTCTGAAGAGGGAAGCGTAATAAACGGGAATTTTTGTC
The DNA here is from genome assembly GCA_030068075.1 of Paguma larvata. Lineage (NCBI taxonomy): Eukaryota > Metazoa > Chordata > Mammalia > Carnivora > Viverridae > Paguma > Paguma larvata. The sequence goes on along the minus strand of CM057834.1, from coordinate 49,604,857 downwards.
TTCTATTTGTTAGTTGCTTTTTCCGTTTTCTGTCTGTTTTTGAACACAGTGCATCCTATGCACCAAATGTAGAACCCTATTCTCCGAGCACTTTTTTTTTCAAATATGATTTTATGTGATGGCTTGGTGAAGAAAACATCTAAGTGTCACTCTGACCTCCTCCTGGCATCCATCAGCGCGGAAAGGGAAGAGTCCCAACCCCAAACACACCACATCATACCACCTCCCACCCTTCACCAAGGACGCCTGCCTTCTCTTTATCAGAATGTCACGCAAGGAAAGCCAGGGGGTGAATAAGAATGCGGAAGAACTGTGATTCCTTTTCTGAAATGCTTTAACTTGGTATTTGTCTGTGCTGTGAACACATTCAGCCCCATTAAGGCGAAACATCAAGGAATCAGCGGCTAACTTTTCAGAAAATGTTGATACAATGGCTACATTTTGAGAAATCGAGAGCCTTTTTCTAAAGAGCAGATTCAAAGTAAGTTCTGTGAATTGACCAAGCTGTTACCCTTCTCTGGAGCCCTTTCAGAGCAACCTGGCTTATCAGTGAGTTGAGCTGCCAGGAACATATATCCTGGAGGGTAAAATAGACAACTCATTTTCATTATAACGTGGTGGTGAGATAGAAGTGACTTCTGCACTCACTCAACTCATTCTGTCATCCTTAACTTGAGAAAATACCTTATTTCTCTCTCAAAGATAATACCCTCTCTGTGTCATGTCACAAGTAGGCAGGCCTCTGCAGTGCTTTAGAAAAACAGTACTCTGAGAATATTCAAGGTAGAGAGTCCTTAAACGACTTACTATATGTATAGATTACCGAAGATTTAGCGTCTTGCTGTGATCTACCATTCACTGGGGACAAGCCACATGGAGAAATCTCTCTTCGGCTGCAGTGACACATGAATTCCCAGAAACATTCATCTATACAAAGCACAGGTAAATGTATAATTAAACAAAGTAAATGTTTTAGAAGTTTCTTTAGAATAGAGAGAAGGCGTATGTCAACCAAGTGACAGAGGTTTCTACACTATGCTGTGAACTGTCAGCAAGAACTCAGAGAAAGGAACGTTCACATCACGTTTGACATTGGATCCCTCTGCACCGTGAGCACATGCACTCAGTTGTCCTCTGAAATCTACACTTCGGTACTTCGAAGTCCATTCTGGATGGTACCACCAGCCAGAAGACAGCCTCATGTCAAAGCTGATATCACCATCTGAGGCTTTCCAAGGACACCGCTCCCCGTTCACCGAGTGCATAGCTTCTTTTGAAATTCTCTAATTCGGAGAACATGTCTCCAAAGAAGAAACAATCTGGAGTTCAAAAACTTATGAAATTACTGTACTTGCTTCTGATGAAAATGGAATATCACTGTTTCTTATTATTTCCCTAGGTGACATCTGTATCCCAGGAGCCCTACGGTTCCCATTCCCTTGAACGTCCGTCTGGTCTCAAACACGTTGGCCCTACTTGCACTTAATTTCTGCCCAGTTGCGTGCTTATAACGGATGAGACCTTTTAATTAAATCATGCACACACGTACGCGGCAGGTACTACGTTGAGATTCTTTTTAAGGAAGCTCGGCCCTCAGTTTTCCAAGAAAAGATTTTTAAAAGCTGCTTTAGATAAGAGAGTAAACCTTTGGAAGACAGGCATCTTTTAGAAACCGCGGAAGTCTAAGAAAGAGGGAAAAAAAATACAACTATTAAAATGCACATACGCTGCTAGCCGGCACTGTTGTGACAGCCAGAGGTATCAGCGTCAGTCAATTATCTTCACAAATGCCTCTTGTGCTAATGAGCACTCACAAAAATCAGCAGACTTTTCTGGCAAGGAGAAAAGATCAGTTTCATTGCTTGCAGAACTAATTCAGGGTACAAAAGTGAAGGCTCCCCGATCGCTGCCTCTTTTACTGCTCCTTTTGTAAAGGCTTTTGATGTGTGCTGAAGAGCTGGGCCTGTGTTTGGGCCTCTTCATCTCCAGTTCATTGCCTGCCATTAACATACATATCCATATGAAAAGTTCGGTAAGTCACTAACAGCTGTCCAGAAAGGAGTTTGAGAACGGAGGAGAAAAAGGACCTATTCCTTCTCAAAATGCTGACAATACTATTTAGCCCCTTTTTGGCAATGATATACCTAACTTTTAAAGCCGCCTTTCACTCAAAAAGGGACTAGGCATAATACAACATTCAAACACATAGTGGTTTTTCATTTTGCAACAGTCATTTGCTGTATTCAGGGGGGAAAAAAGTCTATAGTTACCAGATGCAAAGGAAATCCATCATTCATGATACATATGTATATGGCAGACACACACACACACGCAGACACACAGGCGCGCGCGCGTGCGCGCGCATACACACACACACACAAACATGCTCCCTCTATATTGTTTTTGCAGGAGGCTAAATAACCTCACGTCTTCCATTTTGCCCAGAGGAAACCCCCCTGCAGCAGATGCTCATGAGAAGTTTCATGCCCATTGCCTTCTTCAATTTATGACGCTGACAGTTACCTATGGTCAATTTGTTACCAATGGGTACTGTGTTAGTAAAAGAAAATACCATCAAAATTGCGCCATAAAATTTTAAAAGGAGATTTAATAATTTGTCTCTAGATGAGTTGATGAGAACTCCTTTCAGGAAAAGAAAAAAGACAGGTCGGGAATGTATATAGGTCATGGTTTTGAACATGGGGAATTCTATCACATATTTTTCAAGTCTGATAAGACCACGGAAGACAGCTGCGCAATTGGATGATTTTGTCATATCCATGGTAAACAATTTTTAAAGAAAGTGCTAAAGGTCAGCTAATACACATCTTACAAGAGAGAAACACTTCGCTTTCCTTTAAGAAGAGGTTCTGAAGGCCAGAGTGGGAAGAAATAGATTTTACATTGATGAAAAGGGGTGCTTCCCAATCATTTGGTCTGTGGCTTCATTTTGTCAAACTCAGAAAGAAAGCGTGTGATGGATAAATGCTTTTCCCCCACGCCCCGGAGTTCACGACCCTGGGGCTGTCACATGGCACACACGGTCCCCAACATTTGCTGAGCCCGAGCTGGAAAGTGAGGGCAGGCAAATCCGTGTCAGTTATCAAGGTCTGACAGGGTTTGTAGTCAGGGTCTTTCTTTTTGCCTTTCTTTCTTTACTTGCCTTTCTTTTTGCCTATCCTCCTTCCTTTCTCTTTCTTTCCAAATCAGAATCAAAATGCTAGGGAAAACTACTAGCTCCCAATTCTGTAAAGAGTTTATTCCTGTAAGGATCCTCCCACCTCCAGAAACAGCTTGTGCTGTATAAAACCAAGACTTTAATCCCACTTGTTGCTACCCCCACCTTTCCACACACCGCCCCCCCCCCCGTTTCTGTTCTCTTCTCGGCAGCATCTCTCCCAGATCCTAGTCGCGAAAAATCTTTAACTCTGCCTATTTTGATCTGAAAATTAAATCTTATTTATTATGCATCCTGTTTGTTGTCCTTGAAGAACACCAGCATTCATTTAAAGGGGTCCAGAATGACTTCTTAAACACATTTCTCTCTTTGCTGCAATTAAACAAAGTGGAGCTGTGATTAGTCCTCCGCAGGGGGGAAAGAAAAAGACACCCTTGAATCAAAATGGGGGGACCTGGCTGGGCATTATTGCCTCACAATGCAGGAGTTTATTGCTGAAACCTGCTTATCCCCTAGCTCCACACTCCATGGGAACTTCAGTCGGGTGGAAAGTTATTCTCTTCTCCGCCGAAGCAGCTTGAAGTATCCTAAGACCCGCTAAAGCCACTAAAGCTCTTCCTAGTAACTGAGACATTTAGGATAATCTTTATGGGAGTTTTGCATGAGCTTCTGCTTTTTGTTGCATTTAGAAGGAGAGTTAATGATGAGCTTTCGCTGGCTTCTCCTTTTTTTTTTTTTTTTTTTTTTTTAAATCTAAGCCAAAAAGCGCCTGTTTAAGTTAAGTACCACCTCCCTCCAGCCCTTGGGAAACCACTCAAGAGGGCTTTGCTTGGCTCTGTGTTCATGACACATAATGAAAACAATTTTACGCTGTGGAGGGAAGTATTGGGCAATTACTGATGTAACAGCCACCTGCAGTAGCAAGCCCTGGCTGCAGCACTGCGCGGTTCATGAATATTTTATGGTGTGATGTTATTTTGAATGGCTGGGGCAGGTGAAGGGGGCCGAGGGTGTAATAAGTAACTCTGCTGGAGGCTGTGTAGCGGCTCTGTTTCCCCGCAGAGCCCACAGTGTAACACCAAGAAGCATCCTGACCCCGCCTGGATCGACGCAAGGGCAGCTGAGGCTGAGGCAAGATGGTATGACAAGTCACGGTGGGCACCCTTTACAAGCCCTTGTCTGCCGATTTTACACACGATGTCCGGCTTGAAAAGCCCCGGCATCAATCTTGTCTGATTTAATTTGATAAATTAAGTGTGGATAAGGATTAAATGAGAATTTTGTAATGGAGAAAGCTTGTCCTTACTCTCTAATCCAGTTAAGATAGTATGGGAGAGACCCTATAAAATATAGAGCCATATGGCTTGAGAAGGCAAAGTAAGAAAGAGAGAGAATCGCTGGTTCCTTCAGTGAGATCACATCCGTATAGGAGTTGAAGGAAAGTGCTACTCTCCCTTTCTGGTGTTTGCATGTGAAATACACACTCCCTGGGTACCAAGAGATCTACCATCATATGCACACATTTTATGGAGGACCTAGAAATACAAGAGAGAAACAGGGATTGCAACATGTTGTACGTAATAAAATATGGCTATTGAGAATTGTTCCTGAAAAGGTGGAATATTTGGAGTATCATTTCCTTTTTCAAATGTTATTTTCCTAAGAGGAAATGTCAAGATTTAAACTCGGGACTGTAGCATAAAGAATACATTTCCGGCACTTCAGACTTTGCGATTCTTCCCACTGGCATATTTAAGATTCCACGCACAAAAATCATATTATATATGACCAAGATGTAAACAGTGCAAAAAGTATTTTATTTGACAGTTATATTTCTATAGAATGGAATGGTATGAACAGACACTAGTTATCTAGACAGTTGATGGAAGTTCAAAACAATGCCATGCGAGACTCTATTAAAATTCTTTTTTAAATGTGTGTGTGTGTGTGTGTGTGTGTGTGTTTAGAATGACGTGCTTTTGAGGAAGAGCTTGGGAAGGCTGTACATTAGACTTCAGGCTGAATAGCTTTGTCGTAGAGATCATGTTTAGAAAAAGATACAAAAGATTTGCAGAATCCTTGGACACAAATTGGCAGAAAGAAGAGAAATCCCGAACAGAAGCAAAGAAGGAAAATGCAGCCACCTAGACATTCTGAGAATAATGTGAGGCAACAGAGGAATTACCAGTGACAGTTTTAAGATTATAAAAGATACTCCTTAATTTTTGTAAGTGGTAGTTTCCTAAGTGCGCTCCTACATTGCATAACATCAATTTCGAGCTTATACCGGAATGGAATGATGTGGTGGTAGGTGAGATTTTCTACTTTAACATTCACCTTATCCTAGAACACTGAAGTACCGCTGCTTCCAGTGGCTGACAATCCCATCTGCACTTCAAAAATTATAAAGTCAGGATGACAAAGTGATAAGTGTTTATACAATCCGGGCACGAGCCACTTTATCAAATGGCAGTACATTACCCAAATTCCAATCTTATTATTTAGTATTGGCATCCTTATCTACGATGTCCATTGGAAGAATTGTCTCAGCTTGCTTGACTATGCCATTTATCGTCTATACATAAGGTACGATGTCAGTCCTTTTTAAAATATTGGTACTTTTCATTAACGAAGAGGAAATGATGACATCAGATGATCTTGATAAATCATGCCACTAAGAGCCACCTCTCTCCACAAACAGGTTGAATTCAAGAGAAATTCAGTAAAATGGCAAAAAGTGTTAATATAATAATATTAATAGAAATTAACGTACATTCACGAAATTCCAAAATATTTAATTTCGCCTCACCATATATATTTTTCCTGCCTCATAATGTATGTTAAAGGTGACCTGATTTAGCAATTTTATAAAGATCAAATTATAAACATGCAGTAAATTTCAGATTCTTGTAATTAGATTTTTAGCTTAAGAGATGTTAAACTCTGTATGTAAACGACATTATTTAAAAGCCTGTCTTCTGAAAGAAAATTGCTGTTTGACAATTCTATAGAATATTCAAGAAAGGTAATTACACTGCTCTGGTTGTTAAAGATGCAGGTGTTGAATAAAGTCACTGCTTCAGCATTTGCAAAAAAAAAACACACAACTCCAATGAGGAAGAGAAAGAAGGTGTGATGACATGACCCCAAATCCAAATCTTGATCCTCAGAATCTCAGAATGTTAGTTCACACTGTTTCCTTCTCCTCTCAGAGGTGATATAATAATGATCAGAAGAAAAATATTCCTAGCCAACCCACTGATGCAGAGAAGCTGAGAGGAGAGAAAAATTTCTCTGTAAAATTCACATGGAGGGGTGCCAGGGTGGCTCAGTGGGTAAAGCGTCTGACTCTTGGTTTCAGCTCAGGTCATGATCTCGTGGTTCCCGACTGCAAGTCCTGCCTCAGGCTGCACTGCCAGTACGGAGCCTGCTTGGGATTCTCTCTCTCTCCGGCCCTCTTTGCCCCTCCCCCACTTGTGCTCTGTCCTTCTCTTTCAAAATAAATAAATAAAACTTACAAAAATTTTTTTAACTGACATGGGTACTGTTATTTTCTAATCAGATACTGAAATAAAACATCGAGCACGAAATGGGAGAAGGAGGGCATTAAAAAAAAATCAAGTGCCGTATAATAAAATAGGGACCCTCAGAAAATGACGACAGCAAAAACTGGCCTTGGCTGACCCAGTTTTACAGAAATGCTAAGGGCTTTGACATTCGTTTACTTACTCAAGTACAGGTAACACTCCAAGAAGCAAATTTAATATTGAGAATTACGAATTTAATTAAAGGCTTATCTAAATTGCCTAACTCTAAGGTCTTGTACTATTAAGAAATGTTGGGCCTAGAGAAGCCCTCAATGTTGTTATTTTATTGAAGAGTAAAACATTTTTCATGAAGTGCATGTGGAACCCCTAATGTGCACACACGCACATGCACACAGATGCGTCCCGAGTGCTCAGTGTTGGGGGATACGGAGGTTCTAAGGATATTTAATCCCTTAGTTCAATAGCAACCAAAAGGTTTGTTCCACCAAAGTTTCCAAAAGACATTTATGTCGTCCTTTCCACTGAATGAGGAACAGAAGGTAACAGATCATGGGTCAATAAAAACACAAGGCAAACACAAAAGGTTTTTCATTCTCCTCTTGAGCCTTTCCAGATGTTTTTAGAGCACATACTTAGAATTGTGTTTGAATTGAAAAAGAAAACATGGGAGCCATGGTATTTTTTTAAGTCTCCAAACTAATTCTATATTTCTTAAAGGAAGTTAAGAAAAGAACAAGAAACTCAGCCATTTTCTCTTATTCCTGTTGAAAACATACCCAAACCATCATTCTTGTGCTCTTAATAGTAGTAAAGGTCTTTGTCTCTCTTCTCTCTCCCCTGAGAATGTTTCCTCTTCCACCCAGGAACTGAAGTCCCAACCCTTCTTTGCATCATTTTTCAATGTCTCCAGCCACTGAGCTGCTACGGTACTTCCTGCTTATTCTTTAATTAATGTGTACTTGCAGCATTATGCAACTCTCTCAAACATATGACGGGTTACAATGTCAGCAGTCCTCCTAGAGTTGTATAGGACAGTGGCCCCTGAATGCACGGGTCTCTGCTCTATAGTATAGCTCCTACCTCCTTGATGACAAAGTATTTTTACAGATACTTTTTAAAGATTTTTTTAATGTTTATTTTTGAGAGAGAGTGTGCACACAAGGGAGGGACAGAGAGGGAGACACAGAATCCAAAGCAGGCTCCAGGCTCTGAGCTGTCAGCACAGAGCCTGACATGGGGCTTGAACCCACGAACCATGAGATCATGACCTGAGCTGAAGTCTGATGCTTAACTGACTGAGCCACCCAGGTGCCACCAAAGGGTTTATTTTTCACTCCCGCTACTCTGCTATACTTCCTTAGTGCCCTTCCAGTAACTGATGGTCAACTGAAATAAACTCAGCAATTTGAACTATTCTATTTCTCCCTCTTGCCATTTTTATTTAGCAGCCTAGGTTCACAAAGCACTTTCCACAGATAACTCTTGCTTGATCCCCACCACAGCCTGGTTTGAACAGCAGGGAAAGACTTCTATCCTGACTGCACATGTTAGGGAACTAAAGCTCTGAAAGGGGTAGCATCCAAATTTGAACTCTGTCTTGTTGACTCCCAATCCAGTGCTCTTGCTACTCTCTCATATTGCCTCTCTCTTTAGTGCCTGTCTCACACAATTTTGAGTCATCAGAGTTTAAAGAAGTGAAAAGCACCTACATCCTGGCTATGGAGAGTTTAGGGAGAGTGTGAGACAAAGGGAGTGACAAAGTGCCACTATATTGTCTTTCTTGAAAACGGGCTTAAGTCTGTGCTGGGTGGGGGTTTGGGGGAGTAGGACGGCACTGTGGTTGATGGACTGGATGATTCAAGGGTCCTTTGAAGCAAGTAGATCTTAGAGCTCCCAACTACCTCTTAGCGACACCTATTACTGAGAAAAACCAAACACCTGCCAGGGGAATGTAGCCATAATGGTGATAACTTTAGGCACCGGGTAGTTTACCTTCTCATGAATAGAAACGTTGTCTGAGAAACTTGATGGGCAGAAAATTTGAAGCTTCTTCTATGGTACTCACACAAAGGAAACTGGCTTTTGGCTAATAAGGAAACATGTGGGTTATGATTTCTCCTTTGAAGTCCAGCTTCCCCAAAACTACACTTCAGGAAATCGCATGTAGGTGTCATGAAGTTTTATTAACCTGTATAGAGCACTCGGCCCCCAGGATTTATGCTACATGGTTTTTTTTTTTTAGGACAGCATAGCTGCACCATTTCATGTGAAGAATGTCCTTGGTCTATACTATACCAGAATTCTAGCACATTCTGTAGTTTTCTGAAAAATGCCAAGCCCGACTTCTCTGAAATCATCTTACCCCACCTTTGTTCTTGCTCTACGTACATCAGCCTCGTGGATTACTTCTGTTCCTCAAACATATGAAATTTGTCCCCACCTTAGGATCTTGGCACTTGGTATTTCTGTGGAGGGGAATGCTTTCTCCCCAGGTGATCCTGCTGGCATTGCCTTTTTATCCAGCTTTCAGATGGAAAATTACTCTTCACAGAAAAGTCCGTTTACAGTTGTCCCTCAGTTGTCAGGATCTTAATTCATTTTTGTGGTTTTGGGTTTTAGGCTTACAGAAAAGCTGGGCAGAGAGCAAAGAGCTCCTATGTATCCTTCCCCTCTCTCCCCCATCCCTCACACCGTTTCTCCTATTAACGTCCTCCATTAGTATAACACACTTGTTATGATTAATGAGCCAATATTGATATATTATTATTACCTAAAGTGTTTATTATTTATTCAGATTTCCTTAGTTTTTACCTAATGTTTTTCTCTGTTTCAGGATCCCATCCAGGATAACATGTCACACTTAGTAGTAATTTGTTACACTTTAGGCTTTCATGTTTATTCACATCTCTTCTGTGATGGTTTCTCAAACTCTCCTGGTCTGCCTTTTTTAAAAAATTTTTTTAATGTGTATTTATTTTTGAGAAAGAGAGAGAGAGAGACAGAGCATGAGCAGGGGAGGGGCAGAGAGAGAGGGAGACACAGAATCAGAAGCAGGCTCCAGGCTGTGAGCTGTCAGCACAGAGCCTGAGGTGGGGCTCGAACCCATGAACTGTGAGATCATGACCTGAGCCAGTCAGACACTCAACAAACTGAGCCACACAGGTGCCCCCTGGTCTGCCTTTGCGACTGCTGATTGTCATTCCTGAGAACAGTGCCCACCCTATACCTGGTATTCAAAATATTTGCTGAGTGGGTCTAAATGAATTAATAGTTTGAGTGAGGAATTCACAATTCGTATTATATTACTTTGCATTTGGTTCGCACTTTGCAATTTACAAAATGAATTCATTTAACTTCATTATGTGACAATCTGTGAGGCAGGCCAAGGGGACACATATTGTGCCCTATGAGATGAGACCTAAGGTTTAGAGAAGTTAGTGAATTGCCTTTGGTACAGGAAAGCTGGTATCACACCCTCGGGTCTCCGATGATCCTGTTCTTTCTAGTACCTCAGTGGAGAGGGTGGACCGAGAAAGAAAATACCATTGCAGCCAATTTTATCTTAGGTGGTGAATAAATCAAATGCCAAAAGCCTCTAGAATCTTCACCAAAATAAATACAACAAAACTTGAATAAGTGAGCACAACATATAACAGATAGATCAGATACAAGACAGATTTATGCTTGACTCCAAAATTAGGTCAAAATGACTTTACAGATATACTTTTCCAACATACAAGTAAACTTGTATTTGTTGAGTGAATGTTTAATGACTTAATTGCATGTACATTGTTAAGGTTTAATTAGAAGATGTAATGTATTAGCCTCGGGCAAAATTTCAAGAAGCATCACAGTAGGATTGCTATAGCTTTGGTAAAACATGTTATACTTGTTAATCCTGGTAAAGGTTACAGTTAATGGGATGTCAATTAAACGATTACTTAATTTCTGGTGTTCTAGAACAATCAAATGTTTAAAAGGTAGAAATCTAAATTCTCAGATTTTTATAGGAATTACTTCTTTATTATAAATAATGGTATATACTCTTATAGCTGGAAGGGTCTTCTGTAATTTAACTTGTCAGTTCACAAGGGAGGACGCAAAATGTGAAAGTGGTTGAGTAATTTCCCAAAGTCAACATCAACCAGGTTGAGGGTAAAAAGTGAGTTTTGAGCTCAGGTATTTTGGCGTCCATTCCAGTGCTCTTTCACTTCCTCAAATTGTATGTCTAATACCTAAATCAAAGTGTGAACTGAGTTGATATTCTAATAATAAAACTTGGCTCTTAATGTAAGTGTAACTACTCATATCCTTCTGAAAAGCGATGAATCAGTTCTTAATGATGAACTTCTACCTATCAAAACTTTTTTGGATGAAAAAGGGCATGATCCTCAAATTTTTATCAAAGCTTTAAAAGAGAAGTAACATACCTGGGTCAATCAACCTATTGCATATACATTATATTACTCCTTGAGAGAAAAATTGGCAACCCTGGTGGATACTTCTGAAACAGAAAAAGTATTCTATAGTAATGAAGGATTTTAGATTACAAATCAGTACTTGGCATATATGAGTGACAATGATTAAACATGCCATTATAAATAAGCAAGAAACACAAAGGGCTCTGTCCATGATAAGAACAGGTAGGGGGCATCTGGGTGGCTCAGTCAGTTAAGCATCCAACTTTGGCTCAGGTCATGGTCTCACAGTTCTTGGGTTTCAAGCTCAGGTCGGGCTCTGAGCTAACAGTGTAGAGCCTGCTTTGGATTCTCTATCTCCTTCTCTCTCTGCCCCCGCTCTACTTACACACACACACACACACACACACACACACACACACACTCACACTTTCTCTGCCTCTCTCAAAAATAAATAAATAAGCATTAAAAAAAAAAATAGAACCGGTGGAACTCGATACTACCGTTACCATCCTCCTACACTGCAGGTATTTATAATCCAGTAGCCAAGCCTATGTAAAGCTGGTGAATGTTACTTTTTCAGCTCCGCATGAGATGCATAATGCCTCCTGACCTGATTGAAAAAGCTTATTTGAAGGCAAATGCTATGGCTCAAAATATTGTATGGCATTTGGTGACACTGAGTAGGCTTGTGTCATAAGAATGGGAAAACCCTGCTGATTCAGGGAAAGAGACAGAAGGTTTTTGTTGTTTTTGCTAATAAATTGAGTTACTTCAGACTTCTGGCCAAGCAAGTTGTTGAAAACCAATGTGACGGTAGAGATGATAGCCTGGATATGAAATAAAGAAGCCCATAAATAACTCTGATAAGGTTCCTGGGGTGATGTCCCAGCTTTCCTTTCTCCTATCAGCCATGGTGAATGTGAGGATTATCAAGAGAGCCCAGGTCATGGTGAGGGGAAGGCAAATCCTCCACAATGTAAGGAAGTAGCAGCTGTCGATAAAGTTAGGCTGTGACATGCCTTCCTATTTAACAAACCAATTTATTTATAGGTAATAGATTATTTTTTCACAAACACAGCCACAGACTTGTTGACTTTTGTTAAGAAATTAAGAGATGCAAGAACTGTTGAGGTACTTGGTCAGGGACAATATGTGAGTTGTCTACAGCCAGGATACTGCAGAACCCCTGCTGATAAAGTACCCACAAAGGTTGCTAATTTTTCTCTCGAGGAGGAACACAATGTATATGCAATAGGTTGATTGACACAGGTATGTTACTTCTGCTTTATAGTTTTCCATAAAAATTTGGGGACAATTCCCTTTTTCATCCGATAGAGTTTTGATAGTAGAAGGAACAGTATTTGCTCATCATTAAGAACCAATCCATCACTTTTTAGAAGGATATGAGTAGTTACACTTACATTAAACAGCCAAGTTTTGTTGGCTCAGATAAATTAGTTATGGGGTTTTCTCTGTATCTGTGGTTTGGGAAGGAGAGAGGAAGTCAGAGACATAGTTATCGTTGACAAGAAATTTACAATTAAATCTTAGACTATAAATTAGAGAGCTCTCTTGTGTGACTTTGGGCAGACCATTAACTTTTCAATCTTTGTTTGTTACAAGAATAAAATAAGAGAGATTTGCTCTTAGGAGAATCATGGCATAATGTTTAAGACCATAGGCGTTAGATCCAGACCAAACTACATCTGATTCTTCATCAATGTTTACTAGTTACATGATTTGGGCAAGTGATCTAACTTTTCTATGGTGCCTGACAGGTAGATGTGTTCTATAAATGGTAGCCATTGTTAATAAGAATCACAGATCAGTCTTACTAAACATAAGCTAATCAGAGAGTGTGGATCCGTACTAAGAAATTTGTGAGCTTGTTACTATAAATAAAAGTTGTCTAGGATAATTCATGAAAGAGATGCATTCCATAGGAGAAAGATGGAAATTCGTCCTTCTTTATGAAAACTGTAAACATGTACCTCCTAACAGCGCTGTGGCGTACTGAGGAGATAACAGTATGGTAGGTATACCACAATAGTACAGGGGTGTTCATGGCTGATTATTTGAAATAGCTAAGATTTGGAAAAAACTTAAATTTTTCTAATAAAAATGATAATTTATAGTGTATTGTATTGACTATATTCTAAGTATTATTGTAAGATTTTTAAATTAATAATTTATTTCCCATAAAACCTCTATGAAGTAGATACCATTATCATTCTTACTTAACATATAGTCACATCAAAGAACTTATGTATATTTACGTGTGCTGTCCTGACATGTTATTGTTCATGCAAAAATAAGCAAGATTCAAAAATCATTCTCTCTCTCTCTCTCTCTTTCTCCCACACACACACACACACACACAACATATATATAGTCATAATGAATTTAAAGAATTAACCTGACAATATATGTCTTACAAGACACTCAGTTTAACTGTAAGGACACAGAAAACCTAAAAGAATAGGAAAAGATATACCATTGTATTTTCAATATCAACAATAAAACATAAGAAATAAAATATTTAAAGTATTATCTACAAAAGAATAAAGTATAATAAGTCCTCTGTAGCAAATCAAACAGAAGGTATTTAAAAGTTCTCTACTAAATACTATAAATCACTATTAATATCAATTAAAGAAGACCTAAATAAATGAAAGCATATGCCATGTGAATAGATGACAAGACTGAATAGTATAAAGATATCAATTCATTCCAAACTGATCTATAGAGTCAAAGTAACTTCAACCACTAACCCCAGCTGGTGTGTGCATATGTGTGTATGCATATGTGTAATTTGAAAACCCGATGCTGAAAAGCATGCAGAATGTAAAGGGTTAGGAAACAACCAATGCGCTCTTGGAGAATATAACTTGAAGATCTAAATTGGGTAATGACTAATAAATTGGGATTGGTTCAAGGATAGACAAGAAACCAATGGACCAGACTAGAATTCAGAAACAGACCCAAACACAGAGGGTCACCTGATGTGTGACAAAGCTGACACGACAGTGCAATGGGGAAAGGATGACAATTACTTTTTTCAATAAATGGTGCTGGGTCAATTGGATATCCATTTGGAAACAAATGAATGTTGAACCTTTTATCTCACACCATCCACAAAATTCAATTCTAGTTGGATTGTAGATTTAAATGTGAAAGGTAAAAAAATAAAGCTTTTAGGAGAAAACTTAGGAGCATATGTCATGACCTTGGAACAAGAAAGGATTTCTTAAACAGGGTACAAAAACACTAATCATAAAAGAAAAAAAGAGTGTAAATTGGATTACATTAAAATTAAGAACTTCCGGTCATCAAAAGACAGTGTTAAGGGAGAGGGAAGGCAAGTCAGAGTGGGAGAAATTCTTTGCACTAACATATATCAAAGAATTTTATGCCAGAGGTATAAAGGACTCCTATGAAATAACAATTGAAAGCAAAGAGCCAATGCAAAAATGGATAAGACAGAATGGCAACGAACAAAAGATAACCAAATGGCCATTGGAAAACAGGGGAATGCAAACATGAACTGCACTGAGACCTTTTGATGCCCACCAGAAAGGCTAAATGGGAACACAGGCCACCCCAAGAATAGCAAGGACATGCAGAGATGAAGCTAACATACACTTCTGACCGAAGCGAAAATTGATACAATCACCTTGAAAAACTATTTGGCAGTATCAACTGAAGCTGAATACGTACATCCTATAAAAGCATAACAAACACTTTGTGCTGTGACCATATGAATAAGCACACATATTGCTGACACAGAGATGACAAAATAGTCTGTACCTTGAGATACCACAAGAGTAACAGCCCACCTGTGCAGTTCTGAGGCTCAAAAATAAATGAAACCTTGAACATTTCCTAATAAGCCTCTCCTGCTTTGCAAAAATAACTCTATCGCTGACTTTCACAGTGTAGATATCTGTAAGTAAGCCATGACCTTTGTGGCTATGATAATCACATAAGAATATTGTTCTTTGCTACCAAGAACAGATAGATCAACTAACAAGAACTTGGCAATCTTGAAGGTTTTTTCTGTGTGTGTGTTTAAATAATCTCCTGGTTGTCTGTTCATGTGAGTCTTCTGAAGCCTGAATCCTTTGCGCCACTTTGTAAATAAATATCTTTTCTTCTTCAAATCTGCAAGTCTTCTTCTGACAATCTTGAAATAGACTAATTCTGCTTCTAGCTGTAGACACCATACAATGATTGTGGATGTTTAACATGTATGACTATTCACAGATTATGAACAAATGATCGTGATATAAAACGGATTGAATAGGATGAAAAAATGAATTGTGGTTTATGTATTCAATGGAATATTATACAACATGAGAATAAACAAGCCACTGTTGCATGCAACAACAAACAGCCCGCTCAACAAACATGATTTTGAGTAAAAGATTCTAGACACCCAAAATACTCACTTCGTGATTCCATTTACATGCAATTTTAAAACAGGGCAATTTATCTATGGTGTTAAATGTTAGGATGGTGAGATATGATTATCTTTAAAAGGCGGATAATGATTAGCTTGTTCATGTCCTGGTAATACTCTTTCTTGACCTATAAGCTCGTTACATGGATATACACACTTTATGAAAATTCATTTAAGCTTACAATTAAGAGCTGTGAAATTCTTTGAAAGTATGTCACACTTACAGTTTCTTTTATTCTATTTTATTTTTAAAAAAAGATTTTATTTATTTATTTTTATTTTAGAGAGAGAGAGAAAGCATGAGCTGAAATCAAGAGTCAGAGGCTCAACCGACTGAGCCACCCAGGTGCCCCAGATTTTATTTTTAAGTAATCTCTGCACCCAACATGGGGCTTGAACTCACAACCCCGAGATCAAGAGTAATGCACTCTACTGACTGAATCAGCTAGGTGCCTCTAAAGTTTATTTTACAATAGAAAAGGACATAGGTCGATAATGGACAGACAAAAGCATATGCCATGACATGTTGGTGTGAAGAGCAGCTCAGTGCCCACAGGCTGACTGTGTGTGAGGTTGGTCTGGCTTGCGTGTGAAAGAAAAACAAGCTGAACAGATTAGAATCCTTCCTCAAATCCAGGAAGATATTGGTCAGGGATGATGGGGATGAGTGAGGGCTGGTAGTGGTCTGAAAGAGGCAGGAGAAAGAGAGAATTAAATTTCAACAAGAGTGAGAAGAGACTTGGGCCATAGTGTGAGGAAGGCGAGAGAGAGCCAACGTGTTCACTCTGGGTTCCAGCCTTGCCAAGGGTTGATGATTAATACATTTTCATCTGTGTTCTTATTGCCTCTAATTTGGCCCATGATTAAATTGTCCAATGTAATACATCTGCACATTTCATATATGTAATATCCTTAAAGGAGGAGTCTGAACGTGGCTGCAGCATGCTACACTGGTGCAGGTTTATTTGCTAGAGCTTCCTGACCACAATCTGCAAATGCATGAATCAAGTACTATCCAGTATTTAATGACTGGCTTCTAAATATTCAGGCACTGGGAAAACAGAAAAAAAAAAAAAAAAAAAAGATGTCAGGTCCTCAGAAAAGCTAACAGCATAAATGGAGATACAGGGCTACCATATCTAAAACTACTGAGTGGGTTTAAGAATGGCATTCCAGTGTCTACCTTGTATGTGCATCCCCAAAACACCCAGCAAAGGATCTCAGCTGTGTATAGCACAGGGGGTATAGCACCAGGAAATACCAGGGAGGATTTTCTTGACTATGAATCTTTTAAAAAAAAGATTTTAGTTTTAAGTAATTTCTACATCCATCATGGGGCTCGAACTCACAACTCTGAGATCAAGAGTCTAATGCTTCACCAACTAGGCTAGTACGTGCCCATGGAACTACATACATCTGTATGTTACAGTCATATTTAGGTCGTTTATAGATTAAACATGATTTTACATAGGTGTGTGGACTAATTATTAAGTTCCAACATATCCAAGTAGACTAACAGCATGATAGATCATGGAGCATGGAAGATTCTAGATATCGGAACTCAATCGTGACCCAGCAATTCTAGCAGTTTTTATATGAAATGGAACATTAGTAACACTTTGGAGCCCTAAGGGATATCCCTGCTGATCACAACAGAGAAAGAAAACCGTACCCACTCTCTCACTCTGAAAGGAACAGCTGAACTGACGCAAGCTACGAGTACCAAGATGCTGCCAGAAATAGTGAATTTCCTGCTCAAAACCAGCAAAACAACTATCACATGTGGAGTCCAGCTTTGACGTGATTGCGTTTTGGTCTGGGAGGCATCAGAGATTATGTAAATAGACTCACGAGCAGTTATAAGGACCCCCAGAGATTTCCAGAAATATTTGGGAAGAGTCACCCTGAGAAAAGGCTGGACTGTCTTTCAGTGGAGGGGATCAGAACACCAAAATTAGAAGCATTCATGTAAATATCACTTCATCTATTTCCCCAAAGAATCTGTTCCCATGCCAGACATGATTCAATCCCTGGGGTGATGGCAGTGGGTAATAGAGCAAAGGGGCATGCTCTCAAAGAGATTATATTCTAGGGGCGCCTGGGTGGATCAGTCAGTTAAGCGTCTGACTTCAGCTCAGGTCGTGATCTCCCAGTTCGTGGAGCCCCACACATCAGGCTCTGTGCTGACAGCTCAGAGCCTGGAAACTGCTTTGGATTCTGACTCTCTCTCTATTCCTCCCCAGCTCATACTCACTCTCTCTCTCAAAAATAAATTTTAAAAATTATAAAAAGAAAGAGATTATATTCTAGTGGAAAAAGAGAGAGAATATAAACTTGAAAACAAATAGGTAAGTGAAGGTAAAGGGCTGTCATGAAAAAATAAAATGGCGAAAGCACAAGGAATGCTTGGAATGGATGAGGCTTTCAGCCGGGGTTGCTGGCTGGGCCACTGGATTTAAATGGTGAGAAGAAGGCAGCAGAGAAAAGATAGGGAGAGAAGCAACAGCACAGCTCTGGGAAGCCTTGCACATGCTGGTTACAGTAGCACTGGCGAATTTATTTAGGTCACTGTTAAACATATAAACAACAACTGTCACCAGTTTTCTTGGGGAAGCCCTATAGCCTCTGATATATGCTAATGGATGCACTGGAGTTGACGGAGAAAGACAATTAGAGAAATTGTGCAAAGTCAGCATTGCCCTTGCATTGATAACATGTCTGAGGACAACCTATCCAGAGACAACCCCAAGTTCTGTCCTGACAGGCACGTGCAGAGCTCTGAACCTCTAACAGTTCACTGAAATGCCTTAACCAGTGCAATCATGTTGAATGTCACTACAGAGTCTTTATATTTTAGTGGAAAGAGCTCAGATCCCGAGCCTGAAGACATGAATGTGGGCCTGGGCTCTACCTGTCAAAAGTGAGTAAACTCAGACAAGGTACGTTCTTCATCTGTAACCAGAGGGATGATACCAAGATCCCAGAGTTATTGCAATGATGGTAAGAGATCAACCCTGACAAAAACGCTTTGTTTGTTCCAAAACATAATGCAAATATTTGTCATCAGAATTTATTCATCCTGAACCAAATCCGGGCCCAGCACGGAATGACCATGCTCTGAAACACCAGCCACAACAGATATATCCTTTATATTCTTTCTTGCCCAATGAATTACCAACCAAGAAAAGCTGACTGGCACCTTTGGATGAAATATCTGACTCTAGCTTCTATTAGGACAAATCAATTCTCAATTTCTTGGTTTGGGTGATGCATTTATCCAACGCACTGTACACAAGTTTGGGGCATGATCCCATTCAGCCTTAGGCAATTCACGTTAGAAGTATTCGAACCACACCTCTGTTCATTCACTTCTGCTTCCGATGGAGCCTGTGGCTATTCCTGACTCATCATTCATTGTCCAAGTCAGAGGGAAGAGGATTGCAGCAGGAATGTTCCTGACGACAGTGGCCAAAGACCACAGCAATTCAATGGGCTCAATAATAAATAGTCCTAGTGTGGGCCCTACTTTTCTGGTCAGCTATCTTCCTCTAAGTTTCTCTCTTTTCTTATATTTTTCCTCTTTCCTTTTTTTTTTTTTTTTTTTTTTAGAACATGTGAGTTACTACTTTCCAAAGAAATGAGTCATAGGGCTACCTATCTCTGAAAACAAGAGACACAAGGACAGTGCAGCTTTATACTGAACCTTGTCCTTTCTGGTACCAAATGGATGAAATGCAAATAACAGAGCCTCCAAAGAGGATTTAAACCAAGGATGGGTGCATAGTTATTACCAGGTCACATATGGCCTACCCAACTTTATAGGATTTGTGGCTAATGTCAAAGCAAAAGGATTCAAGAGGGAAAAGGCTCCTAGGGGCTACACATCATTTTAAGAAAGCTAGACGAGGGCCTTTCAGCCGGAGGGTGCCAGGGCTATTCACTCACATACAGAGCTGAGTCCCAGCACCTCACTGTTATGAGAAGTTAAGACATCTGGGCTTACCACTCACTGGTGTATTAGTTTCCTAGTGCCGTTTTGACAAATTACCACATACTAAGAGGCTTAAGAGAACACAAATTTATTCTCTAACCATTATGAAGTTCAGAAGTTAAAAATGAGTCTAAAAGGGCTAAAATCAAGATGTGGGCAAGACTGATTCCTTACAGAGGATTCAAGGAGAATCAACTCCGTGGCTCTTCCAGCTTCTGAAACCTACCAGCATTTCTTGGCCTGTGGCACATCACTTCAGTCTCTGCTTCTGTGGTCACATTGCCTTCACCTATTACTCACTTTGACCTCCTGTCTCTCTCTTATAAAGATCCTCGTGATAACATTGGACCCACCCAGATAATGTGGGATAATTTCCCCATCTCAAGGTCTTTAATCACATCTGTGAAATCCCTTTTGCCATATAAAGTAATATTCCCAAATTCTTGAGATTAGGAGGTGGACATCTTTGGGCATCATTATTCCCATGATTGGGTGCCTAGTTCAAGCTGTCTTGCCTAGCTGAGGATGAGAGAGAATCTGCCAAATAGAGGAAAACAAAGTTCAGACTGCCTTAAACTGACAGGAGGTAACCACATTTTCTCCTTTCCTCTATTCCAGTGCCTTAACTAGCTCTTGACATACAGTAGGTCCTCAAAATGATACAGATGGCTAGTTGTCCCCTAATATATGTGCCATACTTTGTCCTTGGTCAATAGAATGCCTTGGTTTACTTGAGCACAAGGCTACTTGCTTTTAGATATTTAAGTTCTACAGAAGAGATGTTTACAACTTCCAGAATGAGGTTCTAGAGTAAAACAGTGAGTCCTTCTTCTCTTTCTCCTTCGTGATGGCTAGAATTCTGATGTGATAACGGGAAGTGAAACCAATAGAAAAGACTATGAGATGAAAGCCTTGAGGAGCACCAACAAGGTAAATGGTGATGGAGGCTGGGTCTTCGACAGAGTGGAACTATCCTGCCAGCCTATCTGGCACTGTTTGTGTTCAGATGATTTACAGACAATTGAATTACAGAGCAATAAACCTCTTTCTTATTTGGGTCTTTGTGGTAAGAGCCAAACTCATGTCCTAACGTAGTTCTCAATGTATAAACTTGATAGTGGAACAAACTCATTCTCTCCACAGTTTTGTCACTAAATAGATATATGATCTTACATAGATCAGTTTGCCTCCCTAATCTTTAATTCCTTTAGTTGAAGAACAGAAATGATAATAATATGTACCTCTTGTGTTGCAAATATTAAATGAGAGTGGACATGTGGCCATTCATTTGTGAACTCCAAGGCACCTTATAAATATAAGGGTTGAAAGATTAAAATGCAATTTCTGATTCCTCCTCAGACATGCTTGGCTTTTTAACATTTTATTGTCTAAAAGGCTCTGGCAATTTTCTCATTGACTTTCATTTATTTAATAAGGTCAGCAACATAATTTGTAGAATATATATACAAACTTCTTTTCTTCTAGGAATTAATAAAACTACATTTATTTTGAATGGAAAAAATAAGACCCATTAATTTTTATTTTTCTGCATTAGCCTTTGTAAAAATGTTTGCTCACCACAGTATAGGAGAGGAAAACTAACCTTTCCTTCTACCCTTGTTAGTTCTCATCTAGGGGAGATACTTAAAAGACAGTTTATGAGGCAAAAAACATACAAATTTATTGAATATAAGATTTGCATTACAAGGGAGCCCTTATAAGGAAATGAAGACCCAAAGACCTAGTTAGAGTTGAATGTTTAAATAATGAACTCGACAAAAAGTTTACACTATGTGACACATCAAAGGGGCTGGGCTGGGGCAGTTAGTGTGCAGATAACTAGGAAGATAAGGGCTAGTGGCATAAGCTTTGTTGAGATTTTTCTCTGCTTCAACTCCCCATCTTTAGTGATGAGAATGTTACTTTCCTCCTGGAAGAGGGTGGACATCTTCATATAGGAGTTTTATCTCCTTCTCATGAGAGCGCCCATTTTGCATCTGCTGTTTTCTCAAGTGTCTTTAGCTCAAAATAATCCTTATGCCAAAGTGGCGTATTTTGCCACCCTTCACCAGCCTTACACAGTGTCTACTTCTCCATCAGTGATGACATGTAAGAGAACATAGTTACCCAATTGTGGATTTGGACCAAATAACCTGGGAAGGGAATGTAAAAGGCCGTGTTGTAGTTACAAGGTAAGATACAGGAACTCGAGAGTGAAAGAGGTAAATAACCAACACTTTCCATATGAAGAAGGTCTGAAACGCCCTGTCCAGGAAGCAGGGAGAGAAAAGACTCTGATGTTCTCAGTAAGGTGTTCTGTCTCCCACTTCTGAGCTCTAGAATTAAGCCACAGCTTAAATTTCACATTTGGAACGCGCTCAGAGCAGAGTTGGAAGAGCACAAATGGAGAAGAGTGCAAGGTGGCTGCCAGACATGTTTTTCTAGAATCCCAATGGCCATTTGGGTTTGGATCAGGGGCTGAGTCTGGCCAAGCAAGGACTCTATAAACTCCTCAGGTTGGCTTTTTGCTTATTCCGTATCCTTCATTTTCATTCCTCCCCATTCTACGGTCTGTGGGATCAAAGACGTGACAGAATAAAACGAGCATTTTGGAACCAATGAAAGAGTGTAATATTGAACTCTTACTTTTTGGCATCAGTGATACTTACATAAAGGTTTTATCAAGGTTTAATGATGGGAGAATGAAGCGACTGTATATGGTTCCTTTTGTTATCTTTTCATCCTCACATGTAAGACTCCTGCTTGCATTTTTTTTGTTTTAACAAAAGGTCTTCACTAACAAATTTTACCATATTTCTGTATAAATTTAAAGATGATCCTTAATAAGTAAGTGAATTTCAACGTTGCAACTCATTGATCACACAGAGCTTTTCTTCTGTTCCTTTTGTGTTTGGCAGATATTGGGCACCTCTCAGGAGCTGTTACACACGCAAAGGGTTGTACTTCTGGATGAATAACAAACTGGTGCATGCAAAACCACCCAGGACACCATAATTACAAACTGGAAACTCATAATTGGTGCATGAACCACTTCCTTTATGAGTTGCTCAGCTTTATTCACAACTTTTCTCATTGGAAGGGCTATGTCTTCTGGCTCTACCTTTAATAATGGTGATAATCTTAATAACTGTAATAATGGAGCATTACTTTCTAATTACAAAGAAAATTTCTACTGAAGGGCTCAGAGCACCTCACAGACATTATCTCATTCCTTCTCATAACCTCTCTGCGCTGCTTGTCAGTCACTAGCATGGTCATAGTAACAGCTTGGTCATGTTCCACTTCTCCATACTCTCATAAAGCCAGAATGACAAGGGGAACCTTTACACTTCCCAGACTCTGGTGGAAACTTTCAGCTATTTCTGAAGAGTGTTAATTATGCAACTTTAGACATCAGTGATGAGACACAAAGCACCACATGGACTCGGTGGAAGAGAAACTTTTCATGGTTTCAGCACATCCTTCTAAGGACACAATCCTCTGCTTTCTGTCAGTGGAGAACCCCCAAATACACAAATTCACCCCCAGTTGCTAGTGGCATCCACCTGTGCTCTTTCACTTCGTGGAGCCTGATATACTGATCAGTCCTCCCAACGGTGTTCAGCAACTGTGGCTCATGGGCCAAATCTGGATAAGAATAGTCTTTATGTTTTTAAATGGTTATGTGTGTAAAAAGAGTTCTATAATTCTCTAAGTAATATCTTGGATTTTGCCTCTTGGATTCCAGAGTCTAAGATATTTACCACACAGTTCTGTAGAAGTTTGCCAACCCCTACTCCCAAGAATTCCTATTCAGCCATGAATTCAGACATGAAAGCCTGGATAGTGGGAGGTAAGCAGAATGGGTAATTCCTGAACCATCCCAGAGTACTATCGAGAAAGATTCTTATGCTAAGATTCCTAATGCACCCAAGAGAAAAAGGTAAAACCTAGCCATGATTTACTGGTGCTCTATATGCCCATTTAATTTCTCAATTAGATGATTTCTTAGGTCTTAACTATACTTTTCCCAGAAAAAAGTATACTTTTAATATGGCTTCACAAAGTGATACTTTTTTGTTTCCTCTTGAGGTTCAGATCTTCAAGCCCTTGTACTGCCACACAGTTGCTGAGATAGTCACACTAATGTGTACTTTTAACTGTGTATATTGCTTGTGTCTGGGCTGTTTTATTTGTACCAGAAAAGAGGATTAAAAGCATAGTCATGACACACCTTAGAGATGTTTACTTGTCTTTACAGTCAGTGAATAAGCAATGGGTGTGGTGGTTTTGACTTATTCATGTTCACAGAGTGTTTTGCTTTTCTGATCTCTCAGCTTTGGATGGAGCCTCAGTCTAAGTTTCAAGGCATTTCATATTCAGAAACTTCTAGGGACAGAGTTTGATAAAAACCCACAAGAAAAGGATAGAATGGTTCCTGGGCCTTGGCTTCCTGAGCCACAAACGGCAGTGAGACTCTTCTGTTTCTGAGCCTGGCACTGACAACTCTGGTCTTCTAGGTCTTCATGTACCTCTTAGCTTAGCACTTTGCTCATTTCTTTTCTTTCATTTTCATTCCTTCCCATGATTCTCCCTCTTGCACCAAAAATACGACAGAATAAGATGAGAATTTGGAAATAAGGTAATAATTGGACGCTTCTATATTTTGAGATCAGCTTGGGTTTAGTGAAGACTTTATAAGTATTTAGTACACTGGGAGAGTGTACATGACTTTGGGGTCATGTCTTTGGTTGGCTGCAAACTAAGCAGTAAATAGAGTTGATTTTGACAAAGAAGGAATAAAGGCAAAGTGGAGTGCATGTTCCTCAGGCACAGAGTTCTTAACATGTGAGTGTGTCACAACAGCAGATCCAGTCCTAGCTGTGAGCCTGGGTATTGAATATCATGGACAGAGTTTACCTTGTCTTGTCCCCTCTCACATTACAGAGCAGAAAGGAGGAGATGATACACAATTGCTGGGGGAGTAGTCAACAGATCAAACCCAGCGCATGTGATTTTGAGAATCACAGTGACTGCAAAAGGATTAGTTGCCAGTCATGGCACCCTGTAAACCAAGAAAACATTTTTAACGGTAACCGATAACAGAAGACAGGAGGCAAGTTGTAAAAAAAACCATTGAAAGTCAATGTTAAAGTTCTATTTGAAACATTAAAAAGTGATCTTTGCTATGACCCCAGAAGCACAAGCAACAAAATAAAGATCATGGAACTTCATCAAAATTAAAAATCTTTGTGTCTTAACAGGCACTATCAGGAAAGTGAAAAGAAAGCCTACAGAAAGGGAGAAAATATTTGCAAATCATACATCTGACAAGGGATTAATATCCACAACATATAAAGAAGTCCTACAACTAACAACTAAAACACACAACCCAATTTAAATAAGCAAAGAATTTGAGTAGATGTTTTTCCAGAGAATATATATTCAAATGACTAATAAGCACATAAAAAGATACTCAACATCATTAATCATTAAAGAAATGCAAATCAAAACCACAGTGAGATATCACTTAACATCTACTAAGATGGCTATAATAGTAATGATCATCATAGTAATAAACTAGAAAATAACAAATGCTGGCGAGGATGTGGAGAAATTAGAGCCTGTGTGCACTGTTGGTGAGAATATAAAATGGTGCTATCATTATGAAAAATGGTTTGGTGTTTCCTCTGAAAGGTAAATACAGAACTAAAATATCACACAGTAGTAATTCCACTTCTATGTCTAAGTCCAAAAGGATTGAAAGCAGTAACTTGAACAGGTATCTGTACATTAGCATTCATATCAGCACTATTCACCACAGCCAAAAGGTGGAAGCAATCCAAGTGTTCACTGATGAATGGATAAAACAAAGGTGGTACACATACAATGGAATGCTACCCAGTCATATAAATGATTGAAACTTTAATATATGCCACAACACAATGGAACTTCGAAACATCATGATTAATGAAATAAGCCAAACATGTAAGGAACATCATATGATTCCACTTACGTGTGGCGCCTAGAATAGGCAAATTCATAGAGAGAGAAAGCAGAATAGAGATTACCAGGATCTGGGGGTAAGGGAGAAGGAAAAGCTATTGGTTAATGGATACGGTATTTATGTTGGGGATGATGGAAAAAGTATAGTGTATACATAGTGGTGACAGTCACACAACATTGTGAAGGTATTTGATGCCATGAAAAATCTACACTTAGAAATGGTTAAAATGATAAATGTATGCTATATTTTGTGTATATTTTACCAAATAAAAGTAACGTAAAAAATAATCTTTAATATTCACTTCAATTCTCATTTTTTTTTGGCCAAAAAGCTAACATTTTTATTCTTATTTTAGACTCTTGTTCTCATCATTAGGAAGGTAGTTTTTGAACTTGAAACTGACAGCAAAGGTCCCTGAAACAGCAGCTGTGATTCTGTGTTCCTCTCCAGGAACTGGAATCGTGTCTGTAGTTATAATTTCAGCACATGTGGACTGAGTTTCTAATATGTGCATTATAGAGCAGAGCTACAATTCATCTTAATGATGGTATGTGAAAGAACATCTCGGCAGGGTACCTTAATGAAATGACAATTGGTTGAAGACTTAGAAGATTAAAAATACCCAAGACTTTCAGAAGCCATTTCAACTCTCATTTGGATCCTTTAAGGGATAGTGTAAAATAATGTTCTCTGCCAAATAACAAGAAAGCTTATAGCAAATAGAGTAAAAATCCTTTTAATATATTTTTCAAGGCTGTAGCCATTAAGAGCGTCTCATCAGAAAAGCTAAAAAGGTGAACCAAATTCTCGAGTTTGAATGTATCATAGATACCTCTGGAAGAGACTTCCTAATAAATGGGCTAAAATATTGCCCAAAATATTTAGATTCTCTTAAAATAAAATACATATAATTTCCTCTATGGAGTAGATATTCTTGGTCAGACCCTGTATTAGACACAATATGTCTTTCACTTAACTCTGAGCACAGTCTCAGAGTAGTAAACCCATTACACTGATAAGAAAGCTGGGGCTCTGAGATGTTAAGTATTTTGACTGGAGCTCAGCGTAGACAAGGCTTCATTGCCATTAAGGTATGACTATCATTTAACAGCAAAAAATGTGGACATACTATATGTACCATTTTGTAATCATTACATTAACCAATACAACAAAGAGAAAAATTATAGTCAGGCAAGCCTCTTTTTCTAGGTCCAACGCAGCAAAGAAAAGGCAAATATTTCATAAGAATTCTAAATTCTTTCTCTGGATAACTTGAAATAGCCATCCTTTGTCTTAGTTCCCCCAAGAAGATTATCACTGAGTCCTGTACTAACCATTTTCACGTGCATTATCTCACCTAATTGATTCAACCTAATTTTTGTTATTTTTCTTCTGCAAAGCTAGCAGGCATGAAAGATGTGATAATATCCTCTGTGAAAGTTGATATGCCAGTACTCACTGGTTTTTTAAAAAAATTTTAAATCAGTCTCCACACTCAGTGTGGGGCTCAAACTTAGAACCCCAAGATCAAGAGTTGCAAGCTCTACCAGCTGAGCCAGCCGGGTGCCCCTACCAGTACTTACTTTGTTAACGTAACGAACTACTATGATGTACAATTAACCAAGAATAGTTCTTGAATTTTTATTATGTTAAAAGCATTTACCTTTACCAATCCTTAAAAATTTTGAAGTAATGTATTTCAGAATTAGCTAATTCTTTTCAAATTATTATGCAAGGCACAATATGAGCACATATTGTGTTTGCCAATAATTATGACTAATATTCGGATATCTTTTTTAAAAATAGGGTGTTCTGAAAACTTCCTAATATTCGTATGGCTAGGCAAATTAGAGATGAAGTCACCATATCAAGGCTATTCGCTAAGGGTCCAACATGTAGCAAAGATTTATGATTGTCTATGTTGTGTCCATCTTGTGCTTTTTTGTAGCATCATCATTTAGTATGTAGTAAGAGACCAAGAAACAAATATTAGAATACATTCATAATCCTGCGAATTTTATGTAGAGTACATGAGTTAATAATTCAGGTAGTATGGTCCTGTTCTACTGTGCACTTTAAGTCCTTGGGTCTTTCTGCACAGCACGCAGCCAGTAAAAATAGAAGTGGGACTCTACAACCCTTGCATGGTTCCCTATACTGAACAACCATTTGCCTTATTCCATCTTTATTACACTTCTTTACCTATTCTTATTCTTCTTGGCTTCTGACTTTGTGACAAGTTCTATTTATTCCCTCAGCTTGGCTCTCATGGTTGCTCTGCAACATTGCTTCTCCTGCTTAAAACTTCTTTTACTTTCCTCTCATGACCAGGTTTTTCCGTGGCAAGTCATCCTTCAGTCTCTCTGCATGAAGATCTTTAGCATGGCCCATTTTAGTCTCTCAAACCCTTTGATTTAGTCTCTCAAACACATTCCATAAGCGTAGCACTACTGCTAGGTTTATGTTTTCCTCTGAGAAAAACCTAGGTGTGCTGTATATAATTAGTAGGCCGAAGTTATCCTGAACTCAACAGCATAAACTAAGCAACTTATAAATCAGACACTAATTGTCCAAAAGTCTTTAAAGGAAAATAAGTCATCTTTTATCATTATGTTATCCTTTCAACACACATGTGACAAATAAGTGGAAAACATGGTTTTGTTTCTTTTTTAAATGCTTATTTATTTATTTATTTATTTTGAGAGAGAGGGAGTTTAGGGGGTGGGGCAGATAGGGAGCATGGAGCTGGACACAGTGCTTGATCCCACAAAATGTGAGATCATGACTTGAAATCAAGAGCGAGACTCTTAACTGACTGAGCCATCCAGGCACCCTGGAAAACTTGATTTTAATGGCCCATTATGTCATCTGGGAGACCAGTTAAAAAATAATGGATCAGTATGGCCAAAGGACTGATTATATGAGAGATTTCCTATGCAGTTTGGTATTAGGAATTTTACAAAGATTATCTCTACATCATGCTTGACATCGATAAAAGAGATTGAAGATAACATAAATAAATGGAAAGATATACCATGCTCATGGATTGGAATAGTTAACATTGTTAAAATATCCATATTACTCAAAGAATCTACAGGTTCAATGCAGTCCCTATCAAAATACTAATGGCATTTTTCATAGAACTAGAGCAAAGAATCTTAAAATATATATGAAATCACAAAAAATACTGAATAGCCAAAGCAATCCTGAGCTAGAATAACAAAGCTTGATTTACCATACTCTCTGATTTTGAACTATACTACAAAAGTACAGTGATCAAAGCAGTATGGTACTGATACAAAAACAGACACGTAGATCAAGAGAACATAACACAGACTTCAAAAATAATGCCACATTTATACGGTCAATTAAGCTTTGACAAAGGAAGCAAGAACATACAATAGGGAAAAGATAAGTCTCTTTAATAAATAATTTTGGAAAAACTTGACAACCTCATGCAAAAGAATAAAACTGGACTACGTTCTTATACCATATACAAGAATAAGCTCAAAATAGATTGACAACTTAAATCTAAGACTGGAAACCATTAAACTCTTAGAAGAAAACCTAGGCAATAAGCTCTTAGACATTGAAGTGAGCAATATATATTGGATCTGTTTCCCCAGGCAAGAGCACAAAAGGAAAAAATCAACTAAATAAGTCTACATCAAACTAAAAAGATATCGCACAACAAAAGGAAACCATCAACAAAATGAAAAAGCAGCCTACTGAATGGCAGAAGATACTTGCAAATAATATGACCAATAAGGGGTTAATATCCAAAATATATCAAGAACTCACAACTCCTTATCAATAAAACAAACAACCCAATTTAAAAATGGGCAAAGAACCTGAATCGACATTCCTTGAAAGAGGACAGACAGGTGGCCAACAGACCCTTGAAAAGTTGCTGAACATCACTAATCATCAGGGAAATGAAGATCAAAACCACAATGAAACATCACTGCACACCTATCAGAATGGCTATGACCAAAATGACAAAAAAATAACAGGCATTGGTGAAGATGTAGAAAAAGAGAACTCTCATGCCTTGTTGGTGGGAACACAAAATGATGCAGCCATTGTGGAAAACACTTAAAAATTAAAAATAGACTATAATACAATCCAGCAATTCTACTTCTGGGTATTTAACTGAAGAAAACAAAAATTGGAAAAGATATATGCAACCTTATGTTCACTGCAGAATTATTTACAATAGCTAAGATATGGAAACAACCTACGTGTTCATCAGCAGATGAATGGATAAAGAAGATGCGGTTTATATAGACAATGGAATATTGCTTAACCATAAAAAACAAATATGTTTTGTAATTTGTGACAACATGGCTGTAAATAAAGGGTATTATGGTAAGTGAAAAAATTAGAGAGAGAAAAATAAATTCCATATGATATCACTTATATGTAAACTCTAAAAAAAACCAAAACAAATGAAACGGAAACAGACTCAAGGATAAAGAGAACAATCTGGTGGTTGCTAGGGAGGAGGGTCTTGGGAATGTGCAGAATAGGGGAAGGGGATTAAAAGGCCAAACTTTCAATTATAAAATAAATAAGACATGGGGATAACAATGTACAGCAAAGACAATATAGCTAATAATATGCAACAAGTTTGTGTGGTGATAGATGATAGCTGGGTTTGTCCCGGTGATCACTGTGTAATGTCTATAAATGTTGAATCACTATGCTGTATTCCTGAGACTAATATAATAGTGTATGTCAACTATACTTCAAATGAAAAAAAATGATTATCTCTACATCATGCTTAGTAAAAATGGTTAAGTGGGATGGTTAATTACCAGCTTTTGTACAGAGAGCTGTACAGAGAGCTGAAGAATACACTAGAGATGAGGAAAGAGTAGTATAAGTAAACATATATCTGCTAAATATAAACTTGAAGGAATGCTGATTAGATCTCAGTCAGAGGGAGAAAAAGAAAAACAAAGATTAACCTAGACTAGTGGCTTTCAGTTAAGGGTGATTTGTACCCCAGGAGACATTGGGGAGTCTGGTGACATTTTTGGTTGTTGCAACTGGGGCAGTGGAGCGTATGCTACTGGCATCTTGTGGGTAGAGGCCAGGGATGCTGCTAAACATCCCACAATGTGCATTATGATGGCTCACGACAAAGAACTATTCAACCCAAAGTCCAGCAATACTGCCGAGACTGAGAAATCCTAGACTAGAGCCAGACGTTCTGAAACCAGTTGGCTGATATTTAATCAGTGTGATTAAAGAGTGTGCCACATGTGAATAAACTTTACAGAGTCTAAGCAGACTCTGTGCCACACACCAAGTTTGCCTCTGCTGTTTCCATCTTCTCTGACATCCTAAATCTGATGAGGTATAGGGCTCTTTGTGATGTCCGTATTCATCAAGGGGTAAAATCTTACTCAAGCAAGTTTCTAAAAAACATCAGTCCCAACACAAAATGGCTTACCATTTCATGAGCATTTTCTCCTAACAGTGGCAATGTTTTCATAGGCAATAAAACATGACACGTCACAGAGAATAAATCTCTAGTGATGGAATCTAGGCATGAGTGGGCTTAGAGTGGAAAGTGTTCATTTTAGGAAGTACTTTGGGGGGCTTACAGATGGTGCCTGTATGTACGAGGGTGCCCATATGGGTAACCCTTTTGTCCATACAAGAATAGATCTTGGTAACTGTGGAAGTAATGCTGGGTGTGGTGTTACCAAAAAGCTATCAGCGGAAGGGTAATATATCAAGGGACCACAGACATTTACAGACTACAAACCATCTTGGAATAAGAGACTTCTGAATACTAGTAATATCACCATTCTGATGAAAAGAGTAGCTATGTCAGTTTTCTTGTAAATTATTTCAAAAATATTATCGAGAATCCTATTTACTTTTCAAGATCTCTGTCAAAATCAAATCACTGAATGGCTCCATTAATTATGCCAAGTGGACTGTTGTTTAAAACAAGTCTACTCGATCTCTGTGCTCTTCTGCCTCAGGATGTTATTCTGTAATATATAATAAAAAGCAAGTAATAAATATGCATGTAAGTATATAAACACATATACGAAACATAAAATGTTAAAATTAGAATCAATATGAAATCAGTATATAATTGCAAAGAAAAAACACATAAATTAAATTTGTGTAATGCAAGTATTTGTGGTCTAGGGCAGTGGGTTTCACAGTTATGCCATGGGAGGCATGAGGAGGAGGGCGGTGCCAGCCGGAGTAGCTCTACCTTTGTGACTTTTCATATAAAAGTTCTTACAGAAAGGGATTTGGTTGGGAAAAAAATGGAAAACAACTGCTCCAAGGGGTTTCCAAAGAAAAATTTTAAAGTATATACTTTGGAACGTCTGGGGGGCTCAGTCAGTTAAGGATTTGCCTCTTGATTTCAGCTCAGATCTTGATCTCAGGGTCATGAATTCAAGCCCCACCTTGGGCTCCACACTGGGCATGAAGACTACTTAAAAGAAAAAAAGAAAAAAATATATATATAGTAAAACCTTGGATTGTGAGTAGCTTGTTCTGCGAGTGTTTTGCAAGATGAGCAAACATTTCTAATTTTGATAAACAAATGATGTCTTGCAATATGAGTAGCACATGATGCCAAATGTCACATGATCACAACTGAAACAATGATTCTTGACATTGGCTTTGATCTATAAGTGCTTTGGATTACAAGCATGTTTCCAGAGTGAATTATGCTCACAAACCAAGGTTTTACTCTGTGTGTGTGTGTGTGTGTGTGTGTGTATGTGTATATATATATGTGTGTGTGTGTGTGTGTGTGTGTGTGTATGTGTATATATACATATATATATATACACACACATATATACCCTCAAATGTATTTTTAAAATATTTTTAATTCACTTGGATTTTTGGAATAAACGTACCATGAAAAGTTCTGTGAGAAAGAAGAAAAGTAAGCAGCACAGTGTTACATGCAAAACCCTTCTCAGAAGACTCAGTTGCTCCCTCATCCATGTTATATTCCAAATGAGCTCAGATAACTTTGTGTTTCAGTGACATGTGTATTCATCAGTCTTCGCAAGACGTGGCTCCTAAAGGACCTGGTTTTGCTAGACTTTTCAAAAATTTTCTAGCACGAGCACAGTGACCGGCACACTGCCAAGGCCTCAGTTGTATGTTTGTTGAACTAAATTGGTGAACATTTGAAACATTTTTCTATTGTCATACTTCTGCCTTCACATAGAATCTGAACAACATTAAATGCTCTAGCTGTTTTCCCCCTTCTTTGGAAGACTTATTTGTTGTCTATGACCAAGTATAACTTGTTTCTAGAAAGATAAAAAGCTTCCCCCCTCCCCAGAATTCCCAGAAAGAAATATACTACAAATAAGACAAATTTAACTTTCTCTTTATGTAATAACTAATAAAAACAGAAACCATATTCCTCAGTCTGAAGAGCTTACGTTCTTCATACACAAAAATTGGGGAAGGATTTATGCATGCAAACAAATAATGGACATCTCAGGTAGGTTAATGGGAAACAAAGGAACTTTGTAACTTCAAGTGAAAGCCATAAGAAGGTGGGTAACTTCAAGGCACTGCAGGCCAAGTTTCAGATTCATATGGGCTCAAGATCCTGGGTGTATAAGTTTCCCCAAACGGAGAATAGGATCACCACCAACAAAATAAAAAGAGGTAATACAAATCTATGTAAACCATAACTAGTGGGTTTCCCACAGTTCTGGAAATACGACTGCTTCATTTCTTTTCCTTTTAATGTTTGTGAGCATTACAAAGGCTAAAGTCAACCAGAGTATCTTGAAAATGGACTTCTTTGAAAATAATGTTAATTCAAACTTATTATTAACTTACATGTAGGACTATAATTGTCTAAAGCAGTAACCTACAGTTCATATTAACAGCAACAAAGACTGAAACTTTATGTAAAAAGGATCATGGAGACTAGCAACAAAGACAAAAATAAATAATATAGAAGAGAAAGGATAGTCGCAATTTCTATTAAAGATATGCTGTAATTAGCATCCAGTAATTTGGGATTCCTATAGCATGTTCTGAATGCGTAAGCCTTACACTTACTTTGGCCTTTGCTCTCCACCTCTTTTCTAACCTTTGTCTGTGTTTTACTCATTTCTGGCTTCTTTCTTCACCTTCTCCTTTGTATATTTTCCCTTCTATCAAGGGATTACAAGCTTATTATTTTGTATTGTTGCTCATTTGAATCCCATTATGTAATCAAAACACAAACCACAAACACAGATATACATAGATCCACAGGCACACATACCAGACACACAGCCAAATATTTCAAAGAGTTTCCACCATCCTCAAGATCAGTCATTCAGTCTCAGTGCAATTTTTAGTATTTCTTCCCAGCATTAAGAATCTGATTTCATTGTGACAGTCAGACAGGGATTTTAGTCCATAAATAAAATATGTAAAACAAACACATACTTAAATAGACTGAAAAACAAAAGCAATATAACAAAAGTTTAAATTAGGTAATAAGATACATATAAGAACATATATTTTTCTCCTTATAAAAATATACTTTTTGAAAATTTATAAAATATAGAGAAATATAAAGAAGGAAATTAAAATCACCTGTAATGCTGCCACAAAAGCTATAATCAAGTCCGACCCTTTGCTATATTTCCTTCCAAACTTTTCCTTGTATGTTCATATACATGTATAAACACACAAATTAAAAATACAAAATTGGAAACTTATTCGGTATGTGTCTGTGTATATACACACACATTTAACTATACATTTAAATATGTAGTTAAAATTCTGTAGAGTAAGCAGTTTTTAAACATTCTAGAATAATTTGGCTGAACTAGTAAGTTTTTTTTTTCTTTTTGTCTTTAAAGAAAGGCAAAATAAAAATGCTTCCCAAAGAATTTGTTGCGTGTCCTCAAAACAAAGATGTACCACTGTGATTGGTTGTGAAGGTATAACACTGATCTAGAACGGTGTTGCTAATGAGGCTAAGTCCATGAGTTCAATCCCTGAATGAAAGAGTTTAGCACCATACATGCAAAAGCTCTAGCCCATGGCCCCAGAATATCCCCCAACCCCAAAGAGTGGCTTCATACTTACGCACCATTACTCAAGAAATGGGCGTCTGCAGAGTGTATGTGGCTGGTGAAGTCCAGCATTTCATAAGCCTATCTGGGCACCAGTGCCCTTCATTTGGAGTCAAAACTTTTTCCATCCTGGAGAATACCATTCCACAGGATGTACTTTAGGAAATGCTGGTCATAGTATTTAAACTTCCCAGTGTGATGTTATATGAGGAACTTTGTCATCTGGCTCCATGTAATTTTAGAAACATGACAAAAATCCTGGGCTCTGGACTCAGATAAATTTGAGTTTGGGATCCTTAACCTTTGAAAACCCCACTTTTCTCACCTGTTAAAGAGATTCTAACAACACCTTGCACATAGTTGTGAGGAGTAGAAATAAGGAGAAGAAGATTTATCATATTATTCTCTCAATAAATGGTGGATGTCTTCATTATTTTTGTTATTGCCTTTTTCACCACATTGACTCTATTCTATCGTATAATCCCTTTCCTCAAGCCCAGTAATTCCCAACAGGCATCCTGCCAACCATATGCAAGGTAGGCCACCAAGTTTTGACAAACGTGCAAATCTCGTTTGTACAATTGAATGTGTATTGTGTGTTGTCATTGCTTGTCAGCAGAATGTTCAACTAAGACGACAGGGGGTATCCAGTAAGAAGTTGAAGCAAATTTATTCCAAAGGAAGCTTTACAGAAGTATGTGACAATTCTGCCTATGAGCATACATGAGCAGGGGAGTCAACTACTCAAACACAATCACATTGCCGAAGGGTGTCCACTTGAGTAGTGTGATAACTATGGATACTTTTATACATGTTGGGATATATTCTTGCGGTGTAGTGCCAACTGGGTTATGGTTATTGCTGAGTTGTTTAGTGTTATCTTAAGTCTTTTCATCCCTTAAAGAGTGCTGCCCCTAAATCCAGCATGCCATGAAGAAGACTACTTCAGTTTCTAGTCCTGTCAAACCACTAATGGTCCCCTATACACGAAACTCTTTCTTGCTTTCTTGACTCGGTACAAAAAACAAAACTAACTCTTTTCCTGATACACTCTAGCTTTCAGCACACTCTTTAAATGTTTTTTTACTGTCTAAAATCCAAGGTTGAGGTAAAGTATCAATAGTAGACTTGAAGATAAAAAGACAAAAGTGAGAAGATAATAGGAAATTCATAAATGATAGAAAACTTGATGAAAAAAAGATTTTAAGAATATGAGTATTTAGAACCAGTGCATCGTTCTCTTTGGCAGAATTTACACATATTATTGGTTCTGAAGAGGAAATAACAGTATCTCCCAGGCACTACTGTTGGGGGATGCTGAATGGTACCATACAAAGGAAGGGTCATGGCACTTAAGTTCCTATCCCATAGCTCTTCCCTTTGGTGGATAAGAAATATATCCCTGGCCTGAAGAACCTCAAGAACATGAATACAGGCCAAGTTATTCTGAATTAATAATTCTAAGGTGAAACTCAGGAATCTACATATTCTATAAGCCACTAATTAATTCTGATGCACATGATCCACAAAGCACATTTTGAGAAACAAGTCTACAAGCCATTTCCCAGTCAATTAAAAAAAATTCCAGTAACATGTAACTGGATCATACAACACAATTTTAAAATTTGGAGGAAATATCACATATATACACACAGTCCTAAGTTTCTAACATTGGGAGCTAGAAGCATGATTCCCAAGTACTGAAAACCACTCTTTCTTTATCCACAGACGGCAATAAGATCCACTACTGTGGACTGAATTGTGTTCCTGTCCCTCTCAAGTTGATACGTTGAGTACCTGACTCTGAACGTGACTATACTGGGGATATATTCGAAGAGGTAATTAATGTTAAATGAGGTTATAAGGGTGGGCCCTAATCTAATAGGACTGACATGCTTATAACAAGAGGCAGACATTGCCCCCACACAGAGGAAAGACCTTTTAGACGGGGCCATCTACAAGCCAAGAGCAGAGTCTTTGCAAAAACTAACCTTGCTGGCACCTTGATCTTTGACTTCCAGTCTCCAGAACCAGTGAGAAATAAATAAATAAATAAATTTCTGTTGTTTAAGTCATCCACACAGTCTTGATATGCTGTTATGGCAGCCTGAGCTGACTAACACTAACACATCTATCATTCTAAAAACTAAGAATATATCTATGGCCTAAATATATTGTCTATTAAGTGGAAATTACTGATATGAACACAACCATTTGTCTCTGAAAGAAAATTTTTAAGAAAAAAAGATGTACTCACAAGTTTTTACCCATGGAGAATTTCTTTTCTTTCTTTTTTTTTTTAAATAATGTTTGGTTCTGGTATGATACTTAATATACACTAAAATTTCTTGATAAAAATGTGTAATCAAAAAGAGTTGAAGGGTGCCAGGTGGCTCAGTCGGTTAAGCGGCCAACTTCAGCTCAGGTCATGATCTCACAGTCTGTGAGTTCGAGCCCCACATGGGGCTCTGTGCTGACAGCTCAGAGCCTGGAACTTGCTTCAGATTCTGTGTTTCCCTCTCTCTCTCTCTGCCCTTCCCCTGCTCACACTCTGTCTCTCCGTCTCTCAAAATTAAAAAACAAAAACAAAAACGTTAAAAAAATGTTGAACAGACTGAAAAATAAAACTCTTCTTTGTTTCATCAAAAAAAAGAGGTCACAGGGCAAACTACTGGCCCAAATATTAGAAAGACAGACAAGTGGATACAGAGAATCACAACTTCACTGAGTAGAAAGCCACAAACAGAAATCACTTGTAAAAATCAGTGCTAAGGTAGGAAAATCTGAATTATAATTGACCAATTGCTGGAGGCTCTGCATGGAGGAGTCTGACAGTTAAAAACTCCAAGGGGGTCCAGTCATAGGTCAGTCCCCACACTTTTGTGGCTTTTACTTCTAGGAGCTCTACCACGTTCTCACAGTAATTATTAGAGAAAAAAAAATCTCCTCTTGCTTCTCATAGGGGAGGGGAACAACAACTATTTTTAAATACTCTTCTCAAAAATACTAGCCTCAAGAGAAACTATTTGCCAGAGCATAACCTGTCAGGGTTTTATCAGAGCCTAACCAACCTGAAAGAAGGGAAATACCCAACTCCAGACCCCTCTAGCCATCCTGTCCCTATTAAACAGGGGGAAAACTGAGAAGCATTTGTGAAGTTCACAGCCCAGAGGCACAGGATCACAACAAGACTAAGCTCTAATCATAGGACTATAGACCGTCTCCCCTCCCTGGTATACTTCACCACCACATCACGAAAAAACTATTTAGTTTTTTTATTATTTTTTTTAATGTAGTATACTATTCTTGCCTTTTAACAAAAATTTAAAACATGTAATAAAAGGCAAAAGTACCGTTTATAGGGATAGAATAACCATTAGATCTAGATTCAGATATGGCAAGGATGTTAGAATTATCAGACTAGGAATTTAAAACAACTAAAGACTCTAATGAATAAAGTAGACAGTATGCAAGAACAAGTGCACAATATAAGCAAGAGATGGCAATTTTGATATGGAAGAATCAAAAAGAAATGCTAGAGATTAAAACCATTGTAACAAAAATGAAAAATGCCTCTTTCATGGGCTCATTAATAGTCTAGACATGGCTGAGGAACGGATCTCTAAGAGTGAGGAAAATCCATGGAAACTTCCTAAATTGAAAAACAAAGAGAGAAAAGACTGGAAAAAAAGAAAAAGAAAAAAGAAACTGAATATCCAAGAACTGTGGCACAACCACAATAGGTATAACATGTGCATAATGGGAATACTAAGAGGAGAAGAAGGAAAGGAAGGAGGGAAGGAGGAAGGAGGGAAGGAAGGAAGGAAGGAAGGAGGAGGAAGGAAGGAAGGAAGGAAGGAAGGAAGGAAGAAAAAAAGGAAAGAAAAGTAGAAAGGAAGGAAGGAAGGAAGGATGGAAGGAAGGAAGGATGGAAGGAAGGAAGGAAGGAAGAAAGAAAGAGGAAGGAAGGACATGAGAGAGGGAAGGAGTGAGGAAGGACATGAGAGAGGGAGAAAAGAAAGAAAGAAAGAAAGAAAGAAAGAAAGAAAGAAAGAAAGAAAGAAAGAAAGAAAGAAAGAAAGAAAGAAAGAAAGAAAGAAAGAAGAAAGAAGCAGAGAAAGAAAGAAGCAGAGAAAGAAAGAAAGAACGGTTTGAAGAAATATTGACTAAGAATCTCCCTAAATTAATTTCAGACATCAATCCACAGGTCCAAGAAGTCCAGAGAACAAACAATAAGTGAGATAAATGTGAAAAGAAAGGGAAAAAAAAGACATCTGGGCTTATCATATTCAAATTGCAGAAAATCAAAGATAAAGAAAGATAATGCCAGAGGGGGAAAAAACACCTTAGCTATAGAGAAGCAAAGATAAGAACTATGTCCAACTTCTCCTCAGAAGCCACACATGCAAAAAGGAAGTAGTGAAATATTTTAAGTATTGAGACCAAAAAAAAAAAAAACAAACCAAAACCCATCGACCAAGAACTCTTTATCCTGTGAAATTATCCTTCCATCCTTCCAAAATGAAGGAAAAATAAGAACTGTGTGTGTGTTTTTGTGCCAGCACCATACTGTCTTTTTTTTTTTTAATTTTTTTAACGTTTATTTATTTTTGAGAGATATAGAGACAGAGTGTGAGCAGGGGAAGAGCAGAGAGAGAGGGAGACACAGAATCCGAAGCAGGCTCCAGGCTCCGAGCCATCAGCACAGAGCCCTGACGCGGGACTCGAACTCACGAACCATGAGATCATGACCTGAGCCGCTCAACTGACTGAGCCACCCAGGCGTCCCCATACTGTCTTGATGATTACAGCTTTGTAATATGGCTTGAAACCCAAAATTGTTATGCCTCCGGTTTGCTTTTCTTTTTCAGGATTGCTATGGCTATTCAGAGTCTTTTGTGGTCCATACAAATTTTAGGATTATTCTAGCTCTGCAAAATATGCTGGTGGTATTTTGATAGGGATTGCATTGAATGTGTAGATTACTTTGGGTGGTATAGACACTTTAACAATATTTGTTTTTCTATTCCTGAGCATTGGATGCTTTTCTGTTTCTTTCATAAGTGTTCTATAGTTTTTAGAGTATAGATCTTTTACCTCTTTAGTTAAGCTTATTCCTAGGTAGCTTGTTTTTGGTGCAATTGCAAATGGGATCAACTCCTTGATTTCTTTTTCTGCTGCCTTGTTATTGGTGTATACAAATGCAATAGATATCTGCACCTTGATTTTATATCTTGTGATATTGTTGAATTCATGTATTAGTTCTAGCAAGTTTTTGGTGGAGTCTTATGGGTTTTGGACATAGAGTATCATGTCAGCTGCAAGTAGTGAAAGTTTGACTTCTTCCTTGCCAATTGGGATGCCTTTTATTTCATTTTGTTCTCTCATTGTTGAGGCTAAGACTATGTTAAATAGTAATGGTGAGAGTGGACATCTCTTGTCTTGTTCCTGACCCTAGAGGAAAGGCTCTCAGTTTCTCCCAATTGAGGATAATTTTAGCTGCGGTGCTTTCATAAATGGCCTTTACGATGTTGAGTATGTTCCATCTATCCCCACTTTGTTGAGAATTTTTATCAAGAATGGATGCTGTAGTTTGTCCCATGCTTTTTCTGCATCTATTGACAGGAACATATAGTTCTTATCCTTTCTTTTCCTAATGTGATATATCACCTCAATTGATTTGCAGGTATTGAACTAGTCCTGCAGACAAGAAATAAATCCCACTTGATCATGGTGAATAATTGTTTTAATGTACTGTTGGATTCAATTTGCTAGTAACTTGTTGAGAACTTTTGTATCCATATTCATCAGGGACATTGGCTTGTAATTCACCTTTTTAGTGGGGTCTTGTGTTTTGGAATCAAGGTAATGCTAGCCTCATAGAATGAATCTGGAAAATTTCCTTCTATTTCTAATTTTTAGAATAGTTTGAGAAGAATAGGTATTAACTCTTCTTTAAATGTCTGGTAAAATTCCCAGTAGGCCATCTGGCCCAGGACTGTTGTTTGTTGGGAGATTTTTGATTACTAGTTCGATTTCTTTGCTGGTTATGGTCTGTTCGAATTTTCTATTTCTTCACGTTTCAGTTTTGGTAGTTTGTGAGTTTGTAGGAATTTGTCCATTTCTTCCAGATCACCTGGTTTGTTGGCATATAATTTTTCATAGTATTATTTTATATTAGTTTGTATTTGTACAGTGTTGGTTGTGATCTCTCTTCTTTCATTTTATCAATTTTGGTCCTTTCTCTTTTCTTTTTGATAAGTATGGCTAGGGGTTTACTTGTTAATTCTTTCAAAGAACCAGCTCTTAGTTTCTTTGATCTGTTCTAGTGATTTTTTTTTTTGTTGTTGTTGTTTCTTTATCATTTACTCCTGCTCTAATCTTTATTGTTTTACTTATTCTCTTGGCTTTAGAGTTTATTTGCTGTTGCTTTTTTAGCTCCTTTAGGTGTTAGGTTAGGTTGTATATTTGGTACCTTTCTCGCTTCTTGAGATAGGCCTGAATTGCAATGTACTTCCCTCTTAGGACTACCTTTGCTGCATCCCAAAGGTTTTGCACTGTTGTGTTTTCATTTTCATTTGCTCCCATCTATCTTTTTATTCATTCTTTAATTTCCTTGTTAACCTATTCATTCTTTAGTAGAGTGTTCTTCAACCACCATGTATTTGAGGGCTTTCCAAATTTTTCCTTGTGATTGACTTCAAGTTTCATAGCATCATGGTCTGAAAATATGCATGCTCTGATCTTGATCTTTTTGTAGTTGTTGAGGGCTGATTTGTGACCCAGTATGTGATCTATTCTGGAGAATGTTCCATGTGCACTCGAGAAGTATGTGTATTCTGCTGCTTTAGGATGAAATGCTCTGAATATATTCTTTAAGTCCATCTGATCCAGTGTGTTATTCAAAGTCATTGTTTCCTTGATGATTTTCTACTTAGATGATCTACACATTGCTGTAAGTGGGGTATTAAAGTCCTCTACTATTATTGTATTATTGTCAATGAGTTTATGTTAATTTATTTATATATTTGGGTGCTTCAAGTTTGGGGCATAAACATTTAGAATTATTGGATCTTCCTGACGGATAGACTCCTTAATTATGATATAATGCCCTTCTTCATCTCTTGTTACAGTCTTTGTTTTATAATCTAGTATATCTGATGTAAGTATGGTTACTCTGGTTTTTGGCATCTATCAGCATGATAGATGGTTCTCCATCCTCTCAATTTCAATCTTCAGGTGTCTTTAGGTCTAAAATAAATTTCTTGTAGGCAGCATATAAATGGATCTTGTTTTTTTATCCATTCTGATACCCTATGTCTTTTGATTGGAGCGTTTAGCTCATTTCCATTCAGTGATTATTGAAAGATACGAATGCAGTACCATTGTGTTACCTATAGAGTTGGTGTTTCTGGTGATGCTTTCTGGTTCTTTCTAGTCTTTGATGCTTTTGGTCTTTTTTTTTTTCCTACCCAAAGAGTCCTCCTTAAAGTTTCTTGTAGGCCTGGTTTAGTGGTCACAAACTCCTTTAGTTTCTGTTTGTCTGGGAAACTCTCTATCTCTCCTTCTATTCTAAATGACAGCCTTGCTGGATAGAGTATTCTTGGCTGCATATTTTTCCCATTCAGCACAGTGAATATATCTTGCCACTCTTTTCTGGCCTGCCAAGTTACCGTGGACAGATCTGCTATGAACCTAATCCATCTTCCCCTGTAGGTTTTTACCCTTGATGCTTTCTTTCCTTATCTATGTATTTTATGAATTTGCCTAAAATAGGTCTTGGTAATGGCTGGCTTTTGTTGAATTTAATAGAGTGCTCTGTGCTTCTTGGACTTTGATGTATGTTCCCTTCCCTAGACTAGGGAAGTTTTCAGCTATAATTTGCTCACATAAACCTTCTGCCCCCTTTTCTCTCTTTTAGTCTTCTGGGACTCCTATGATACAAATGTTATTACATTTTAATAAATAGCTGAGTTCCCTAAGTCTGCCTTCACAATTTCTGACCTTTGTTTCCCTCTTCTTTTCAGCGTCATCATTTTCCATGATTTTATCTTCTATATCTCTAATTCACTCCTGTGCCTTATCCATTCTCATTTTTAAACATTTTTAAATGTTTGTTTATTTTTGAGAGAGAGAAACAGAGCACAAGCGGGGAAGGGACACACAGTGAGGGAGGCACAGAATCTGAAGCAGGTTCCAGGCTCTGAGCTGTCAGCATGGAGCCCAACATAGGGCTCAAACCCACAAACTGTGAGTTTATGACCTGAACTGAAGTTGGATGCTTAACCGACTGAGTCACCCGGGTGGCCATCACTTCTTCTTTTTATAGCCAAAATGTGGGTTTGCATCTCGGTTATAGTATTTTTAATTTTGGCCTGACATTTTAGTTCTTTTATCTCAGCAGAAAGGGATTTTCTGGTGTCTCCTATGCTTTTTTAAAGCCCAGCTAGTATCCATATAATCACTGTTTTAAATTCTAGTTCTGACACCTTTCTTATGTCTGCATTGATTAAATCCCTTGCCATCATTTCTTCCTGTTCTTTCCTTTGAGGTGAATTCTTCCGTCTTATGATTTTGGAGGAAGAAAAAACAACAACAATAATACTAATAGAATAAAAGTTAAAAAATTTAAAATCTCAAATAAAGAAAGCTGGATCCTAAGTGTGTTTTGTTCTGCTTGTTAACAGAAGCTGCCACATTCTCTTCCTCAAATTATTCAGATTGTATGATTAATTTTCAGACTGATTTCCTAGGTGTTCAAGGTGGTTCGATGTTGATCTAGCTGTGTTCAAGGGATGAGACAAGCCCAGGGTCCTCTTACTACTCTGCCATCTCTACGGCAGGTTCTAAACGCATATTATTAGATAAATGAAACCAATCTGAAAAGGCTGCCTTAAAAAAAAAAAGGCTACTGACATCATTTTGACTATTCTGGAAAAGGCAAACCTAAGGAGAGAGTAAAATGATCAAGGGATCGCTGGTTTCCAAGGGTCAGGGGAAAGAGGGATGCATAGAAGAATGCAGAGGATTTTCAGGAGAGTGAAAATACTGTGTATTTTAGTTAATGCCACAGAAAGGCTTTTGCAAATTCGGGTTTGATACAGAAAAGAACTGGAGTTAGAGACTGATATGGTAGAGTCTGTCCTAAGCTTACTAGATTTGACTGTTAAATATTCAGGATTTTTGTGTGTTGATTGTTAAAACACTGTAGCTTGAAACCACCTGGTTTCCAATGGAAATACTTAAACCACAGAAGTTGGCAAAGGCGACAAATCAGGTTTGGGTTTCCCCCCCTCTTCAAAAAGGGGTCTGGCAGCACACCACTGATTAGAGACAAAATTTGAGAACCGTGAAAAGGAAAGTAATGGGAGTGGTTACATTTTCTGCAGAGTTAGTTACTTCAAGGTTTATCAATATAAACTGGCTATATATGTGAAATACCTTTAATCCACACCCTAGGAGCAATTAATTAGCATTTGAAGTAATATAATCATGAACACACACTCTAGAAATCATTATAACTTGTCCTTTAGATCTGTTACAGAAATCTGCACCAGAGGCGTATTAGCAAATGAAATGCTAGCAATAAGTTTTGGTGGTGGGAGTGCAGTGAAACGAGGAGTGTTCAAGATATGCAGCAGCCAAAAAAAAAAGTCCAGCAAGTCCTCCAGAGAATATTCTCAAGTTCGTTTTGGAGTGAATCTTCCATGCAAGGTATCTGCTAAGAATGTTTGAGGCTAGAAAGCAGAGATACTATCCATCATAAGTAATATAATCATGAACACACACTCTAGAAATCATTATAACTTGTCCTTTAGATCTGTTACAGAAATCTGCACCAGAGGCGTATTAGCAAATGAAATGCTAGCAATAAGTTTTGGTGGTGGGAGTGCAGTGAAACGAGGAGTGTTCAAGATATGCAGCAGCCAAAAAAAAGTCCAGCAAGTCCTCCAGAGA
Organism: Paguma larvata; assembly: GCA_030068075.1. NCBI lineage: Eukaryota > Metazoa > Chordata > Mammalia > Carnivora > Viverridae > Paguma > Paguma larvata. Next base: position 49,560,210 of record CM057834.1, on the reverse strand, counting down.
ATATTCTCAAGTTCGTTTTGGAGTGAATCTTCCATGCAAGGTATCTGCTAAGAATGTTTGAGGCTAGAAAGCAGAGATACTATCCATCATCTTATAATAACAAGTTTTAAAAGCTGCTATTGTGTCTTCTTGATAATAATCAATAATAGATATATATTTGGCATTGGCCTAAGACCTGCTTGTATCGTACTATTCACCTGGCAGCAATAGTATGGGGGAGACACCAGTAGCTACCAATTTTTACCTAAAGAATCTGGGTTTTTTGAGCAGTCATTTGATGGAGCTCAGTTTGTGACAGAGGTGAATAAGAGTTGATAAAGAATTTAGAGCTTCAGCCCCTTACTCATGGGTTGATGTCAAGTCCCCCCAAAAGACTTAAGATTAATCTTAAGATTAATCTTTCAATCATGATATTATTCTACTCAAAAACTTTCCATGATATTCTATTAACTAAAAAAAAAACTACATCTCTCTCTTTTTTTTAAACTACATCTCTTAATCACATATGCAAAATTATTCATAATCAGGTTTCAACCTATATTCCCAATTAAATGTCTCGCTTCTTCCTTCATTCTTGCCAGACTGCTTTAAACAGACTTTGAAACAAACTCTGTGCTTTCCTTTGTAAACAATGTGCTCTTTTGGAATGCTTTACCTTGGAGATTCTCAGCGTGTTGTCCCAGGACCAACAGTATGAGCATTGCCTGGGAATTTGTTAGAAATGCAAATTCTTGGGTCCCATCCTAGACCTGCTGAATCCTAGCCCAGAGGGTAGTTCCAGTAAACTGCAGTCTAACAAAAGCTCCAGGTGATTCCGATGCATGTCTTGAGAACCGCTGATCTGATACATTCTTCATATTCTTTCATTGAACACTAGCGAGCCCATTAGCATTAAACTTTAAGACCCAGATCAAGCCTACTTTCTCTGGAAAGTCTCTATCATCCGAAAATCTAAAGTAATTTAATTGTTTTATACCATACATTACTATTCTATTTTTTAAGACATACATCTAATGCTCATCTACACTGTAAGTAACACAACCATGTCAAGGCCATGAAGGTGATGGCTTAAGTGTGAAATGAAATCCCCAGCCAGGAGGCAGGAAAGCCAGGAAAGAAAAAGCAAGGTGTGAAAAACAAAAAAGATCCAGAAATTGAAGAATGCTGGAGTTTCCCAGATTTGTCTTCCCTTGGAGAATGCTGAGTTGTCTTAAACAAAACAAACAAAGAACAAAAACAAAAGCAAAAAAAAAAAAAAAAAAGAAAGAAAAACAAAAAATATCAGGCTAAACTGCTGAGCTAAAACCTGAAAGAGAGGAATCTTGGGGCGTAATATCTGTCCTTTTATCCCAAAGAAAATCCCCTTCAAATTTCCACTGACCTAGATTAATACTACCTACTCAACAAGACATAGGTACGTCTTTTTATCCCAGAAATAATAACTTTATTTTTTCTGATTATAAAAACTCTATGCTCTCATTGTGAAAATTCAAACAATACAGAGAATCACAGAGGTTATCACCCCAAAATTCATTCATGACAGATATCTACCATTTGCATTTTAGTGGTCATCCTTCCAGATGATCTCAACAATATGCTCTGACATCAACAATTACAGAGCAAGATAAATATTTTAAACATATGCATAAGATTGACAAGTCATAATTAATTTTTAAATGCCTATAAAAATTAGATTTTTTTCCTATAAGCAAGATGGGAGTGTCCATCTTTGGACATCTAGGCACACTTATTGGATTATCTTTTCTCATTAAATTCCTCAGGGAATTATTGCTGAGTCAAAATGAATACACATTTAAGTTTTAATTTTTTTTTAATGTTTATTTATTTTTGAGAGACATAGAGGCACAGCGTGAACAGGGGAGGGGCAGAGAGAGAGGGAGACACAGAATCGGAAGCAGGCTCCAGGCTCTGATGAGCCATCAACACAGAGCCTGACGTGGGGCTTGAACCCACAGACCGTGAGATCATGACCTGAGCCGAAGTCGGCCGCCCAACCGACTGAGCCACCCAGGCGCCCCAAGTTTTAGATTGATGTTGAGGAAAACAATCCTTTCATAAGCCTGTCAAATGGCCTTAAGAAAATTTAATCCGAGGGTGCCTGGGTGGCTCAATCGTTTAAGTGACTGACTTCAGCTCAGGCCACGATCTCATGGTTCATGAGTTTGAGCTTCGCATCTGGCTCTCTGCTGTCAGCACAGAGCTTGCTTCAGATCCTCTGTTCCTCGCTCTGCCCCTCCCCCACTTGCATGTGTGTGCTCTCTCTCTCTCTCAAAAATAAATATTCTTGTAAAAAATAAAATTTAATCTGGTGCAGCTACTGAGTTTAATAAGTTTCACACATACCTCACCTCTTTGGGTTTCCTGGCCAGTATAAAGTCTCTGATGTTGGCTGTGGCATGAAATGAACAACCATTTACATTGCAAGTAAATTTCTCTCCACAGTGCATATGCTGATATTCAAAAAGCCCTGGTCTTCCTAAGGGCTTGCAGAATTGTCGAAATCCAGTTAATGCAGATGTAAATGCAGAACTATCATTAGCGATCTGAATATTGCCTCACAGGAGATGGCTTAGCATCTTCGAACTTGTCCCTTCTCATAATTGCTTATAAATATAGTATCTGTCTTAGTCTGTTTGGGCCGCTATAACAAGATGCCATAGACTAGGTAGTTTAAACAACAAGTATTTCTTTCTTATGTTTCTGGAAGGTGGGAAGTTCATAAACAAGATGTCAGGGGCGCCTGGATGGCTCAGGTCATGATCTCATGGTCTGTGAGTTCGAGCCCCGCGTCGGGCTCTGTGCTGATGGCTCAGAGCCTGGAGCCTGGTTCAGATTCTGTATCTCCCTCTCTCTCTGCCCTTCCCTTGCTCACGCTCTGTCTCTATGTCTCTCAAAAATAAAATAAAAACATTAAAAAAAAAAAACAAGATGTCAGCAGATCCAGTGTCTGGTGAGTACAAGATGAAGACACTGTCAGATCCAGTATCATTTGCGGAAGTCCATCTTCTTCTTGTATCCCCACATGACAGAAAAAAGGGCTAGCTCTCCTCCTCTTGTAAGAACACTGTTCAGAAGGACACTGATCTCATCAAGGGGGCCCCACACCCATGACGTAATTACCTCCAAAGGCCCTACTTCCCAACACCATCTCATTAGGGGTTCAACACATGAATGGGGGGACACAAACTTTCAGTCCATAACAATATGTTCCAAATATTTGTCTTACATAATTTAAAGCTTTGAAATTGTGAACTGCCTTAATCTTTCACTTTCAACACCTTACCAGATATCTTCCCTTGGATGTTTTATAAACTGTTTGGTCCCAACCAAAAATCAGAATGTCAATAAATACAGGCATACCACAGAGATGTTGTGGGTTAAGTTCCAGATCACTGCAATAAAGTGAATATCACACTAAAGCAATGAATTCTTTGGTTTTATAGTGCATATAAAAGCTATTAAAAAGTCTATAAAGTATCCAAGAGCGTTATGTCTAAAAAAGCAATGTATATACCTTAATTAAAAAATTCTAAAAAGTACTAACCATCATCTGAGCTTTCGGTAAGTCATAATCTTTTTGCCAGTGGGATGTCCTACCTGGATGTTGATGGTTGCTGACCAAGGTAGTGGTGGCTAACAGTTGGGGTGGCTGTGACAATTTCTCTGAACAAGACAACAATGAGGTTTGCCACATTAATGGATTTTCCTTTTATGAATGATTTGTCTGCAGCACACGATGCTGTTTGACAGCATTTTGCCCACAGTAAAACTTCTTTCAAAGTTGGAGTCAATCCTCTCAAACCCTGCTGTTGCTTTATCAGCTAAGTTTCTGTAGTATTCTAAATCTTTTGTAGTCATTTCAACAATCTTCACAACATCCTCACCGGGACTAGATTCCATCTCAAGAAACCACTTTCCTTGCTCATCCATAAGAAAGAACTCCTTATTTATTCAGGTTTTATCATGAGATTGCAGCCATCCAGCTCCACATCTAGTTCTAGTTCTCTTGCTGTTTCCACCATGACCGCAGTTACTTCCTTCACTGAAGTCTCGAGCCCTCCAAGTCGTATATGAGGGTTAGAATCAACTTCTTCCAAACTCTTATTCATGTTGATATCCTGATGTCTTATGAATCATGAATGTTCTTAATGGCATTTAGGATGGTGATTTCCAGTAGATTTCCCATTGCTTTGCCCAGATCCATCAGAGAATCACTATCTATGACACCTATAGCCTAATGAAATGTATTTCTTAAGTAATAAGACTTGCAAGTCAAAATTACTCCTTGATCTATGGGATGCAGAATGGATGTTGTGTTACCAGCCAGGAAAACAACATCATCTCATTGTACATTTCCATCAGAGCTCAGGGATGACCAGCTGCACTGTCAATAAGCAGTCATATTTTGAAAAGAATCTTTTTTTCACTGAGCAGTGGATCTCAAAAGTAAGCTTAAATTATTCAGTAAACCTACCGTGTTGTAAACAGACAGCACTGTCGGGCAGGCTTTGTTGTTCCATTTTTAGAGCATGGGCAGAGTATGTATTATAATTCTTAAGGGCCCTAGGAATTTTGGAATGGTAAATGAGCATTAGCTTCAACTTCAAGTCACCAGCTGCATTAGCCCCCTAACAGGAGAATCGACTTATGAAGCCAAGCATTGACTCTCTCTCTCCAGCTAGTTGGCATCTTCTCCCATTAGAAAGCTTTTTGGTCTATATTGAAAATCTGTTGTTTAGTGAGCCACCATCATTAATTATCTTAGCTAGATATTTGGACAGCTTGCTGCAGCTTCTACATCAGCATTTGCTGACTCATGTTGTACTTTTATGTCATGGAGATGGACTCTTTCTTTAAACCTCATGAACCAGCCTTCACCAGCTTCAAACTTTCTTGCAGCTTCCTTACCTCTCTTAGTCTTGAAAGAATTGAAGAGAGTTAGGGCTTTGCTCCTCTGGATTAGGCGTTGGCTTCAGGGAAAGTTGTGGCTGATTTCATCTGTTGTTCAGACCACTAAAACTTTCTCCATCCAGCAATAAATCTGTTTCACTATCTTATCACTTGTGTATTCGGTGGAATAGCACTTTTAATTTTCTTTAAGAACATTTTCTTTTTATAAAATATGGAGAAAAAACAGAGGGTTACCAGATGGGTTGTGGGCAGGTGGATGGGCTAAATGGTAAGGAGCATTAAGGAATCTACTCCTGAAATCACTGTTGCACTATATGCTAACTAACTTGGATGTAATTTCAAAAAATTAATTAAATTTTTAAAAATTTTTAAAAAAGAACATTTCCTTTGCTTTGACAACTTGGCATTCGTAGGTGTTTGGCACAGAGGCCTATCTTTTGGCCTTTCTCTGCTTTTAACATGGCTTCTTTGCTATGTTTAATCATTTCTAGCTTTTGATTTAAAGTGAGATATGTGTGATTCTTCTTTTCACTTGAACACGTAAAAGACACTGCAGGGCTATTAAGTGGCCTAATTTTAATATTGCTGTGTCTCGGGTCACGGCGAAGCCAGAGAAGAGGGAGGGACCCCCAGAAGGCTGATGAATGGAAGAGTCGGAAGACATGCAACATTTATTAATTAAATTCGTGATCATATGAGAGTGCAGGCCATGGTGCCCCCAAACAATCACAAAAGTAACATAAAATATCCCTGAGCACAGATCAACATAACAAAGAATAATAAGTAGTGTGACATACAGCAAGAATTACCAAAATGTGATGAAGACACACGAAGTGAGAAAATGCTGTTGGAAAAATGGCGCCAAGAGAATTTCCTGACACAGGTTGCCACAAACCTTCAATTTATCAAAATGCGACAGGTGCAAAGCACGTTAAAGTGAAGCGCAATGAAGCGAGTTATGCCTGTAATACTACTTGAATGCGTGATCTGCGTCAGGCGCTGCCACAAAAATGCATTCTCACTCTCTTCACAGCAACTCTGCATGGTAAGAATTATCTCATTTTTATAGATGAGAGACCAAGGCTTCCTCAAGAAATGATTTGTGCAAGGATGCCACCCAACCAGTGAAGGGAGAAAGAACTCTTATCATTAAAACCCCACTATGTTCTAGTTGTTCAATATACTTTGCTTTTCCATGTAATCTTCAAGTAACCCTGCGAAGTGGTTGTGATCTCCAATGTACGTGGGAAAACAGGCTTAAAGCATTTCCCACTCACTCCCTCTGTTTTTAAATACCTACGACAGAGAGCCGGGCATACAGGATACCTGAATGAATAAATGTGAGCAGCAGTGCCCCTCAGCAAACCATGGGCTTCCAGAGAGATACGAAACGGCTATTTAATGGTCTCATCAAACTTTGTATCTCTTTCAAGAAAAATCTCTTGAGTGTACAGGTCTAAGAAACAAAAGGGAAAAAATACAAGGGATCACTCAGTCATTATCCTGTGTCCGTCAGCCCTTGTCAAGAACTATAACTGTGTCATACTGATGGCGGGAGGGGGGTGTACACAGGAGACATAGGATCTTAGTGGGTAGTTTTCTCTCAAATTTAATCCCCAAATAATTACATATTATTTACAAATTTCAAGATGTTATCTCACTGTATCATGGTCTCCATAATAAATAAAGACTAATGTTTAAAAGAAGATGAATAAGACAAATAATTTCAAGGCCAAATATGTGTCACTTGTAGATTAAATTTGCAAATCTATTCATTTAGTATGCTCAATTGGGAAGACGGGAGATACAGAGTTAGTCCCCTAAGTGACCTTTTCCTGAGAAATAATTAATTGGCATGTGCTGTGCTTTGTTAAAGAAAAGCAAACACCCTTCATGAATATGAATTTGATGCCTTTTGAAGCAAATAGAGTGAGTTTTTTTTTTAAACTACCTCTCCCTTCCTTTTGGACTCTGCATATTTTGAGAAACCTAATAAAATTCTAAATAGTATGCATAGGTTTTCACAAACAAAAAGCTTTTGGAATCTGTCTTCTATTCATGAGTTTCCTCAAACAATTATTGGACATGTGACTGCAGTGTATAACTCATATGCAAGGTATTCAGAATGTGTCAGAAATGAGCAATGTCTGAGAACACTGGATTTACCACCTCCATTCATAGGAGCCAAAGACACGAGGTGTTCTGCTTCTACAGCAGAAGAAACGTCAAGTTTAAGTATGTTGATGTTTAATGCCGAATACAAATAGGGTAAGGAGATGTCCCATCTGCCTTGTCCTCCCCTTCATCTCTTCGTGAGGAGCAAAATGCAAAACCTGCAAGATGGGACTCGTTTGGGAGTCTATGATGGCAAACACAACCGCCACGAAACCTCTAACTCTTCAGTGTGTGTGTGTTCATTAGGATACTTAGAAGACCTATGGTTTCTCAAAACACAGTGGGAAAACTCTTGATGTGCAAGAAGTTTTTAAAACTGAGGAAATCTACGGAGACTATTTTAAAATGCCACAAAAAAGCCTGAAGAAAGAGAAAGAGGGGGAGGAGGGAGAGAGAAAAGAGGGGGAGAAAACAAGGGGAGAGGAAGAGGGGGAGGAGGAAGGAGAGAGAAAAAAAGGGACAGAACGAAGAGAATTAATCTTCGCAGAGTTTATTATGTAAGGCAGAATGCTTGGTAGTTATTATTTGCCCAAACTCTTCGAGACAAATGAGTCTATCTCCTGATGAAAGAGAGGGAGAGACAGACAGACAGAGAGACAGAGAGAGGGAGAGAGGAAGAGAGAATGGCTCTGTCCATTTTAAAGTTAATCAGTATCCATGGTGATGTATTTCTCCAAAATAATAACATGGATTAAGCGGGAGCTAAGGGAGAAAAGAGGGCAGCCATTTTACTGCCCCCCCACACCCCCATTCAGATGAAATATACATAACATAAGAAAGGGCCACGGGCAAGTAGCCACAGGAAGAGCACCTGGAAGATTAAAGCTGCGGCCATAACATTAACAAAGTACAGACCACACTGAATTAATGAGCACTGGAGATAGACATTCAGTGGAGTCTTAATTTATTTTCCTTTTCTAGCTCATCCTTTAAGAAAATGACAGTGTCTTCTTATCGATTTTACACTCAGAGATCAATCAGAATTGCCCTGACTCAGACAAAATTTACAGCAGTCTCTGACACCGCCCCGAGCATGTGGGCCCGAACAGACATTACAAGGAAGCAATAGATCATGTTTGTATGTAGAGCTTGACATGCTTAAAAATAAGCTAATCTGTAGTGGAATTTCCTTCTTTTTGACAAGTTGCTCTGCCCAGCTCTTCGGCCCCTTGTTATGAATTTCTCTCCCGGCTCCACTATTAATTATAACATGCGAAAAGGATTCATGCATTTAGGCCCTGAGGGAGGTCATCTGATCTGCAGTTTTAGATAAAATATAAACTAACAGATCACTCCGACTTAAACAATGTGAAATGTCACTCTGAGGCACTCCATAAAAAAAAACCTAGAGGTGTTCCGTCAAGAGCTATGATCAATTCTGACAACCCAACAATATCAGGGCTAAATGATGGGCCTGTACATTCCTAAACAGCCCCCAGTGGAAATTGCTGTATCCGGAAGTTCTTTTGTGCACGTAACTAGCTGTATTAAACGCAATAATTACAGAAAAGACACTGACTGTGGCGCTCAGGCAGTTGTTGGCTAAGCTGACTTGATTCCACACCACCATTTATCTTGTAACGGGGGCTACACACTGACTTGACACACTGGAGGGAAAGTCTCAGGAGCTTCCCCTTTCCAAGCCCACCAGAGGCTCTGGCTCACAGTGTGCCAGTGGGGAGAATTATTCTGGGAGGCATTCGCTCTACAGGGACAGAGGAAAAACATGAAAACAGTTGCTCAGGGGAAATGCGTTCTGTGTGTGGCTCTGACTGGAAAGGTGCCGTGTGTGCCAACAGCTCAGCTCCAGGGAAAGCGCTGGCTGGCTGGATGAGAGACCGCCTCTAAGCAAGGGTCTGGATATCTAAAGCTTGGGCAGAGGCAGACCCTGAACAAACAAGTGGAAAAGTCCAGTGACACATTTCCCTTACAGCTAGTTACTGTGTATGAAGACAAAGTTGCTCTATGTTGCTATCTGGAAGGAAATGAAACCATTCAGGTATTAGAATATCCATTTTAGCAAAGAAAATGGTTTGGAGCAGTTTGGGAGGCTTGTGTTAAATCACTGATGGAGGTAATTGACCATATGATAAAAGAATTAAAAATAACTTAGGGGCACCTGGGTGGCTCAGTACGTTGAACGTCTGACTTTGGCTCAGGTCATGATCTTGACATTAATGGGTTCGAGCCCCGCATAGGGTTCTGTGCTGACAGCTCAGAGCCTGGAGCCTCCTTCGGATTCTGTGTCTCCCTCTCTCCCTGCCCTTTCCTGGCTCATGCTCTGTCTCTCTCTCTCTCAAAAATAAATAAACATTAAAAAAATAAAAAAAAACAACTTTAAAATGTACATGGAGAATAAGCAATGCCACAATTTTTAGAATTTGATTCTTAAAGTTATCTTTTTAAAAAAAATATACCCACTCAAACACATCAATCTTAGAAATATTTAAATTGTTAGGAAAGTAAGTCTACAAAAGACTTCTGTAAATTCCTATAAAATAAAATACCTTTGTATTAAAACTCCAGATATTTCAAGGATAGGGTTTTTGTTTTGTTTTCTTTTGTTTTTTGTTATAAACCACCCACATTTGGACTATGAAATTTTATTTTACCAGGAGATAATAAATATCCAATAGCGCAAATGTAATTTCAAACTACTTCCTGAAAAACTCCTCGGTGCCAGACTCTTATAGACCCTGAGGATACAAATGAAAAAGTTATGGCCACTTTTCTAGGCTGAATGTAGTGGGGAAAAAAGGACAGGTCAACAATTATCTTAATTCATTGTGATAAGTGTTCCATAAAAGAGTGCAGTGCTATAGAAACCCAGTTGAGAGAGATCAAAACTGCCTCAAGAAGAAAGAGGCTTTCAAGAAAAAGAACCAAGAGAAAATACCATTTCATTTGCACCTAGAAGGATTAGCAGAAATTTTCCAAGGTGACCTGGAGGAACGGGGAGGAAAGGTGTCCTTGTTGGTGTGAACAGCATAAGCAAAGAGAGGGACGGAAGTAGGAGAATGTGTGCCAAGGTCCTGCAATGGTAAGTACTTAGGGAGACCTACAGAAAGAAGATAAGAGGGCACAAGCACAGGCACGCGCGCGTGCGCGCACACACACACACACACGCACACACAGGAACTTGTCTACGGTAACTTAGGATGACTGTTTCCCAGAATGCAAAGGTGTCGAAGCTGGATGGATCCTTTAGGCAAAGCTTTGATAGTTCAGGCAAGCAATGACCAAGCTCTCACCTGCAGGATGGTTGCTACATTTATATGTACCCTGAACGCTTTTTCTCTATCAGGGCACATTAGTTTCTACTGTTCAAAATTTTATAAATACCCACTTTCTCGCTGTGACTAATGTTGCTGTGCTAGTTCTAGTTAACAGATCCATAACCCCAGGGGGCAGTGACGCGGCGCGGTGGTTGAGTGCCTAGACTCCAGACCATAATGATTTAGTGCTCTTATTCATGACTTGACTTTGCTTCTTGTTCATGACTTCTTATTCATGACTTGACTTTGGACCAGTTACTTAGCTTTCCTATGCCAGGGTGACATCCCAAATAAAATGGCAATAATACTAGCACCTACTCTTTAGGCTTGTTGGGAGGATCAAGTTAGTTAATGGAGGAAGTGCTTAACATGATGTCCCAATTGCCAGATTTCTCTTTTCAAATTCGAAAAGGGATTTCATAACTAGCATAACAGAAAAATGACCTAGACCTAAATATTGTACTATGGCCAAATATGTTGACCGGTGATTTCTGGGAGGTCTCTCAAATTGCTTCAAATCATGTTGTTTCTTAAGATGAACATTCTGATACCTCGCTGGTGTCCTTCCAGGTATATCTAAGTATCTTGCTATAAATATTACTCTACATGATAATCCAGATTCATTTTCATACATATCAGAGGTGTTATAAAACATCATGGTCTAAAAAGTGAAGATGCTGAGTCATGACCAGTGAGCCCCAAAGAAAATGAATGGGGTAGGGGCTCCTGGGTGGCTCAGTTGGTTAAGGGTCTGACTCTTGGCTGCTACTCAGGTCATGATCTTGCAGTTCATGAGTTCGAGCCCTGCATCGGGCTCTGTGCTGATGATGCTGAGCCTGTTTGAGATTCTCTCTCTGCTTCTTTCTCTGCCCCTCCTCCACTTGTACTCACTCTCTCTCTCTCAAAATAAATAAATACACTTTAAAAAAATGACTAGAGTAATTAAAAAATGTCAGGGCACACACAATGCTGCTATTTGCCTCCCCACCAATGACGGAAAACCCAGCAAAGATGCTGCTACAGAGAACTGGAGATTCTCCAGAAAAGGCAATTTCCAGAAGACAAGACACTGACAGAATGAAAGTGGATCATTTCTGAAAGGCGAGAAAGACAGCTGGTTTCAGTACAAACATGTGAATGTGGCATTTAAACATGGGACTTTGACAATAAGATGAGACACCAAGGACCCTGAAGGAGAAACGCTAAAAGGGCTTCCCTACCCGAGAGTGTTAAGAAATAGCCCTACCAACCTTTTGTCCTTCTAAGTTTTTATCTTTCTCTTCTCTGAAATTACCCAGGTGCAGTATCTTACATTTCTTATCTGACTGGGAATTCTGAAAAGTGTACCAATTTTTCATCTCCACTCTCTGTACCCCACTTTAGTGCTGTGTTTCCATCTCTGCCTATAGACTGTCTTTATTACCTACTCCTGTTTCTAGCCCCTTCCCTAGGCCACAAAAAGGGCAACGGCACTCACTTAGTGTCAACAATGGTCTGTGAAAGCAAAGCCTGGAAGAGGAATTTCTTTGGCTGTAGCAGAGTTACTCACTTCTCTTGTTCTCTAGAATATTACAAATATTCTCCCTGGATGCAAGAGAACTTGGATTTTGTTCCCAGGTAATTTGAGAACTTCAAATTCTATCATCTATAGGAGACTGAGTATACCATACAGTAAAAGTAATTTCTAAACTTTCAAACTATAGATAAACAAGTGTAAGTCACATAACACCTGTGAGGAAAGTTAAGTTGAAATCAAGAGATTCGCTTTCCAAATTCACTCTTATTTTGGAAACCAGTTGAACTAGTGGGTTTCACATTCGAAGTTGGTTTAAAAGTGAAACCAAGAAATAATAACTGTCCACACTAGACACATGGTATGGATTCAATAAACATTTAATAATGATTTGCTGTGTACCACGTAATCATCCCTAGTTTAAGTTAACTCAGTGCTACTTCATATGAATTGTAAGACTCTGGTCCATTAGGTGATGAGAAAAAGTTATATTAATTCATTCATTCTTTTTAAAAATTCAACCACCAATATATATTGATAACTACATGTGTTCTCAATTTGAGTCAGCTGCTGGAGCCTCTTTTTATTCTCATCCTAAGAGATATTTCCATTTGGTCATTACCCTTCGCATAAAATTCTATTTCCATTCATTTGTCCTATTATGTTCATTCGTCTTATTAACTCATTATTTAAACAATTTGATCTCTTCAAAATGACGTTCTACTATTTTATTCTCCCCTTGACTATTTAAAGCATTTTTTTCTGTGGCAAGAGAGAACAGAAAAAGATAATGCTTCTGAAATATCTCCTAAATTAAGTTCAGCTAACCCCATTCAATTTTCTCTTCTGTAAAATGTTTCCTGTTTACCAATTAAGTTTGTTTGTCTTCCTTAGCAACTTAATTGCTGCTCATTGGTATGAGGTAAACAACTCAAAATGGGTGGATTTAAAAAGCACAGGGAGGGGCACCTGGGTGGCTCAGTCTGTTAAGCATCCGACCTCAGCTCAGGTCATGATCTCTCAGGTCTGTGAGTTCGAGCCGCAGCAGGCTCTGTGCTAATAGCTCGGAGCCCAGAGTCTGCTTCAGATTCTTTGTATCCCTCTCTCTGCCCCTCCACCACTCATACTCTGTCTCTCTCTCTCTCACTCTCTTAAAAATAAACAAAAAAAATTTTTTTAAAGCTCAGGGGATGTAAAAAATTATTTAAATTCATTAATTTTCTGTAAGTCCCTTTCCAGAGGTTTGCTTTCAATCTCTCTGCCTCTCTTGCCACTTGTTCTCTTGGTGGTTCAGACTCTTCTGGAACTTCGAGGGTAATTCCCAGATGAATAATGTTCCATTTAATTTTATTCATGCTAATGATAGCCCTGTGGTGCAAATACTCGAGAATTGCCTTAATTTATGAGTCAGATATTTTTTTTAAAATTGAGTGAAGTGATAAACTCTAACTTACTTTATTATACTATTTTTCACCTATCATACTTTAAATATATATTCATTGTAGAAAATGAAACTAAGGATCTAAATCCTCCATAATTTTAACATTATACCCAGAAATAATCACTGACAAGAGTGTATATAATTCTGGTCTTTTTTTTTTTTAATGTTTATTTATTTTTGAGACAGAGAGAGACAGAGCATCAGTGGGGGAGGGGCAGAGAGAGAGGGAGACACAGAACATGAAGCAGGCTCCAGGCTCTGAGCTGTCAGCACAGAGCCCAACGCGGGGCTCGAACTCAGGGGCCACGAAATCATGACCTGAGCTGAAGTTAGATGCTCAGCCAACTGAGCCACCCAGGCGCCCCCAATTCTGGTCTTTATGTATTATGTTTATGTATGTTTAAATAGATCTGTATTTCTGTTCTCAATGAGATAATAATATAAAGGTATTTTGTGTCCTTTTTTTTAAAACTTAAAATTATTTTTTAAGTTTATTTATTTAATAAATTTTTATTTAATAAATAAGCCAGGGATGGCAGAAAAAGAAGAGAGAGAGAGAATTTCAAGTAGCCTCCTTGGTCTCAGCCTAGAGCCCCACAGGGGGGCTCTATCTCAGGAACCATGAGATCGTGACCTGAGCCAAAATCAAGAATCAAATGCATAACTGACTGAGTCGTCTAGGTGCTCTGAATTCTTTTTGTTTGTTTGTTTTTAAATAAATACTTTTTTCATTAACATCTTTCCTCTTTGATAAACACATTCTTTTATTTATTATTTTTTTATTATGGAAGGACTACACTTTATTTAGCCAAACTCGTATTGTTGGTCTTGTAGGCTATATTCAAGTCTTTGGTATGATAAACTATTAACATCATAGAGTAACTTTTGCCCATAATCTTCATTATTTCTCAAGTGCACTTTTCTAGAAAATAAAAACATTTGATAAAAGAAAATACTGGTAATTTTCTCAGGGGATTCTCTCCACATTTTCTTCAAGAATAACTAAAGCAATGAAAACCTGATTTTCTAGGTATATTTTGGAGCATTTTCCTTTCCTATGAAGGGAGAGTCAAACTCATTGAGGACTTTTTGAGTTCCTGTTTTCTTCCCACACAGGGCCGCCCTAACTTCCTTGAGAGATCATATGGCAGAGCAAGTGCTTAGATATATAGACTGAACTATATGAAATTGGCGTTTTTGTATGCCAAAAATGGCTGGAAATTGGCAACTTTATATTGCTCAAGGCTATAACAGCACAAATGGCTTTTTCTCTGGCCCACTTCAGTTAGAGTATTTTGCTACTCTCGTGTGTTTGGGTGTCCTGAGCAACTTTTATTTGGGGCTTGTGATAGGAAACGTTGTTTATCGTGCCAAAAGTAGTTAACTGGCTTTTGTACAGTATATGCACTAAGTCAAGTAAAATATCCCCCCAGATGTACATTGGTTCTGTGTACATTCTACATGATCATAAGTTATCTTAAAGGAGAATAATAAGAATGCTCAAACTTAGTTTAAAGATGTACATGTTAGTTGAAAGGACGTTCTGAGTTCATTTTAAGGAAGAAACTATTTCAAAGTAGTATTGGGTGTTCCAAGCCATCTAAAAAGATACACACTCGCAGTTATATCTTTGGCCCAGAATTTACAATTATGGAGATTCTACATTGGCATGCTCTGCGGGCCAACAGAAAGATACTGTAACGTATGCCTATGAAAGAAAATATAGAACTTTCATGCATCAAATGAGCCAGGCTTGACAGGCAGTTCCATTTTGATATGGGTCAGGCAGCTCATAACTACCGCCCTTTTTAAAGGTTACATTTTAAAGGTTACATTAATGTTGAAGTTGTGCATGAAGATGAGTACCCTGTATAACCATAAGCTTTATATTTCATTCATCTCTTGTCATCTTAAAAATATAGTTAGTGATACAAATAGGACATAACATTTTGAAGAGCTCACTTGGTATGATAAAGACTTACCCAACCAGAGCACCATTTTTTCTGAGTAGTAATTCCATTAAGGGGAAAAAATCTATAGGACCTTATTTCTTTCCTGTCTGCTTTCAATCATGCCACTGTATTATAAAACAAATTGCTACTAACCGTGAGACTGTCATATTCAGGAATGAAATGGGTAAGCCCAGAGAGGCGAGTGATTGGCACAGTGCGAGTTCCTTTTTATCAGTTATACCACTCAACAAAATACCAAGGTTTGAAAGAGCTCTACAAAGTCATAAACTGAGATGGACCCGATTTACTGAACACAGGGATGTCCTCAAGGAGATTCATTCTAGAGCTCACCAATAAACAAATCAGAAATCCAATAACTATGGATCACAATTCCTGCCTGCAAAAGGCTAGCTCACTTCCAAGAAGACATTGAATTTCATAGGGTCCTGGTTTTCTTATTTATAAAATGAAGATAACAATGTCCAATTTCACTGCAAAAATATGTATTAGTAAAATCAACCTGAAGAGGCATGAACTCTGAGCCTTAAAACCTGTATCTACTAATAATTTGAGAATTTTCATAAATCTCTCCACACACACTTTTTACCTTGATAAATATTTTAGAGTGACTCATTCATTCAACAAATAGGTACTGAGCACCTATTGTGTGCTGGGCACTGTCTGAGTGCTGAAGACAAAGCAGGGGGCTGGACAGACAGTCTCATTCTGACAGGAAAACTGAGAGTAAAACATTGAACTGAGAGAAAAAATGAGAAACACAATGAGTGTCTGGTTTCATTCCTGATCCCCATTGCTCACCAGTAGCCCCCAGATCAAAGTAAGATTTGGTTATTGAGTTGAGTGCTGTTCCAGCTCTGTTTGCTGAAGTCCTACCTCTTTGTGGGTGAGAAATGTGGGAGGGGTAGAGAGTGATGAGCAGGGTATACGAGAACCTTGACCATCCTCCTCAGATACCAACATCGCAACACCCCCCTTTTTTAACTTTATTTCTTTATCTTGAGAGAGACAAATAGGGAGGGCCTACAGCACAAGTGGGGCAGGACAGAGAGACAGGAAGAGAGAGAGAATCCCAAGTAGACTGTGCACTGTCAGTGCAGAGCCCGAGGCCTGGCTGGAAGTCAGGAACCATGAGATCATGACCAGAGCTGAAATCAAGAGTCGGACGCTTAACCGACTGAGCCACCCAGGTGCCCCCATAATTCCACTTTTAACTTTATTTAGGGGATGACTGCACTTTGCTGTTTGTTAGAAAAAAAGAAGAAACTCTCTAGATTAAACAAAATTCTTTTATCTTTCAGATAGGGCTATTGAGAAAGAGAGTAATAAATAGACTTGTTGAAGGTGTTGAAATCATAGCACACCAAGGGTTTGAACCTGGGCCTCTGAAGAATTAATGTAGGGCTTTTTGTACTTTATTCTTCAGTTGCTCAGACTTACATTCAGCTGCCTGTGGAGTAACTTGCAATTTTTAGCTTTCAAAAATTATAATCTTAGAGCTAGAAAAATGTCGAATTATCTAATGCAACCCCCATGCTATGTAACAGAGTTTTGCAACCTGTGGGACTGTGATCGTTAGTTGGTCAAGAAATTGATTTAGTGGGTGGCAAAAAACATATCTGTCTTTTAAAATGAAAGAGAATAGAACAGAATCAGAATGCACACTGTGTGGGATCAGACTAAGAGGTATTTTATAAAACCTGTACACGAATGTGTAAAAAAACATATATACATACATACACATATATAAATAAGCAGATACATATATATGTATAAATACATATGTTTGTATAATAAATAAATAAATATACATATGTATATTTGTACATATAAGGTCATGAATAAAATGTGTTTCTTGCTGTCGGTCATAGCCAAAAAGCTTCCAGTACCACTGATACATAGGAACCCCTTTACCATTACTCTAAGATGAAGATTCCAGTAACAGAGACATGGAGCTCTCATTCCTCCCCAGGCAATCGTTTCTAGTTCTACTAGATCAAGATAGCCATAAAACAACATCTTTTGATCATGTTGTTGTTGTTGTTGTTATTATTATTATTATTGCCAATTAACCATTCCTCATTTCTTCAGTAGGTTGCCCCAGTGATAATTTCCAGACATTTCTCTATCCTGGATGTTGTCAATGGCTTTCTCAGAATGAGAGGCCCTTAATTTAAAATAAACCTCCTGTTAGAATCAGCTACATAACGAAAATAAGGAGCTTCCTGTTAAAAAATTATTGACTTTCAGAACAGGAGTGGAGAACATTAAGCCAAGCACGGAGTCCATACAGGCCTTGGGCCCTGTGTGGCCACACAGGTAGCATGTCCACGAAGGTGGCCCTGCCTGGAGGTACAGGCTGCATCTCACCAGGTACTGTGGGTTTCTGTCGCTGGTCTTTCAAGAACCACTCCTCCATTATCACAGCTCTGACCACAGGAGTTGGTTACTTGCAGGGTGAGTAGTGACTACAAAAGTCCCTTGCCTCCAGCAACTCCAGCTAGTCTCCTAGCACACGGGGAAGAACTCAGCCTGCTTTGTGCACTCTCATTGCCCTGGCCGCACCACCCCCTTGCATCTCTACTCCTCAGGCATGGAGGTCTTTGATGTGAAATTTCATGCTCAATCTCATGGTAGCCAGACCCATGAGTTATGTGGCACCCAGGGCTCCAGACACAGCAGTGTTCAGCACGCCTGGCTACCAAGTTCGTCCCAAAAATGCTCAGTTCAAACAGTGAGTTGCTCATTAAAATGACCTAAGCTGGTAAGATATCTCGAAAATAGATGTTGTGTAAAAAATCCCAGCAAATCTGTGAAAACTCTACTTTGTGAAGATTAAATAGGATATTACTTAGAAAGAGCGCTATGAAAAATCTATCTCACGTTAATAAACAAGCCAAAATAAGATCATTTCATCCTAAAATGATGAAAGCGATCAGGTCTTTATCTTAGAAGGGATCTCATGAGTAAGAAGTCTCAATCTTCTGTTTTAGAAATTTTATTCTAAATTGCAAATATTTTAAAACGCAGGCCAGTTGAAATTTTAGGATAAATATTCACTGAATATCAAAATGCAGTTTAGAGACCAAAGCCGAATTAACTATATTCTTTTATAAATCATTATTATGAAATTCCCCTTATATATATTAAAGCAAGTAGAAATAAGTATTGGCATATGAAATTTAACATATTAAATGTATTGGCACACTTTTTATAACGAACTATTTCAGGTAAAGCAAGTCTCCATTTAATGCAAAATTCTGTTCTTGGATCTGTAATTTTTTTGCTTTTTCCTACTCTCATTTAAACATGGTTTGTTCTCACATGAACTTAATTAAAAGAAAATAATTTTAATGCTGTATTCTAAAAGAAGTCTCAGTTGTAACTGACCTCAATGCATGCCACCAGAATATGAGACTCTTAGAGAAGAGGTGTGACTATCCATATGTGTCCCCACAGGGTTGGACTCACAGAAAGTCGTCAGCAAATGTTCACTGAATGACTGAATGGATTCCTCCAGCTAGGCCTCCAGGATTTAGAGAGCCTCTTTGCTGAGAAATCATCACTCTGGCTCACAGACATTTTCTGGCGTAAGAAAAGTAATTCTGCATTTTGGTTTTGGAATGGCTTCCCAAATAGCAAAACATGAGTGGAAGCCATGTCAAACATTTCTTTCCTTCAAGATCCTCTTGTACGGTACATGTTAAATAGAATGGGTGCTGTATCATTCAGGACTTATGCAGAAGTAGTAGGTTAAAATTTTAGAGTCCCTTTCCGATTCTCCCTTCTGAGTCTGGACTTTTCTTTCTCTGCTGCTCAGCTAATTCAGGATGAGCCCTTGAGAAATATGCCTTAAATGAGAGAAAGGAGGTATTTCTAAGTATCGGTCTCCATCAGTAGCCTCTTGTTGGGTGGAAATTTGCTTACAACGAGATACCTGTGCTGTCTACCATTGCATTACGTGATTGGCAAAAATGTTTGCCACCCAGAATTCGAAATGTAAGGAACCTTCATTGATCAAGAGTAAACTGAATGAAAAAAGAAAAAAAATTCCATGTCCCAGGGGCACCTGGTTGGCTCAGTTGGTTAAGCATCCGACTTCAGCTCGGGTCATGATCTCGTGGTTTGTGAGTTCGAGCCCTGCATCAGGTTCTGTAACTGACAGCTTAGAGCCTGAAGCCTGCTTGGGATTCTGTCTCCCTGTCTCTCTACCTCTTCCCCACTCAGAATCTGTCTCTCTCTCAAAAATAAATCAACATTAAAAAATTAAAAAAAAAGAGTAAACTGAAAAAAAATTGTAAACACAAGAATTATACTGATTACCAGGCAGGGACACATTTGTGTATGAAGTGATCTCACAGAAACCTATGGGGAATTCTGGACCGCCTGGCTGGCTGAGTTGGAAGAGCATGCAAATCTTGATCTCAGTCATGAGTTTGAGCCCCATGTTGGGCATAGAGATTACTTTAAAAAAATAAATAATTTAAAAAATGTTTAATGTTTATTTATTTTTGAGAGAGAAGAGAGAGAGAGAGAGAGAGAGAGAGAGAGAGACCGAGCATGAGCAGGGGAGGGGCAAAGAGAAAAGAAGACACAGAATCCGAAGCAGGCTCCAGGCTCTGAGCAGTCAGCACAGAGTCTGACATGGGGCTCAAACTCACAGACCATGAGATCATGACCTGAGATCATGACCTGGTTAAGTTGGACACTTAACCAACTGAGCCATCCAGGAGGCCCAAAAAACAATTTAAAAAAAAGAAAAAAGAAAGAAGCCTATGGAGATCTGTAAACCCTGCTGTGCATGATTAGGCACATGGGCTTTCTCTTCCCTTCCCTTTTCTTTTCTTCCCTCTCTCCCCTCTCTGTCTACTTCCTTCCCCCTTCTTCCTTATCCTCCTCCTTGTTCAATGGGAAGACAGTAATAATTTTCAGACTACCCAAGTTAGAATCCCAGATCCACCACTTACGAACCATCTGATTTAAAAATTTTACTTAATCTCTCTAAAACTCAGTTTCTTCTTTTACTAAATGGGGATGATAACAGTACCTATCTCATACAGTTATTGGGACTATTAAATGGATTAATAATACCAAATTATTAGTGCAGTGCCTGGCTCATAATAAGCCTAACTAAATAAATATTAAACATTGCTTGTTATCATTACTAGTACATTGAATAGTTACATTCTCCCTAAAATAACAGAGCGAATGAACTGTTTACCTCAGAGTTGGGTCTTTAAAAGTTTATTTATTAATTTTGAGAGAGAGAATTCACATTTGTGCATGCATCACATGTAAGGCAGAAGGGGAGGGGCAGAGAGAGAAGAGGACAGAAAGAATCCCAAGCAGGCTCCATGCTGTCAGTGCAGAGCCCAATGCCGTAATAGATCTCACAAACCGTCAGATATGACCTCAGGTGAAATCAAGAGTCAAAAGCTTAACCTACTGAGCCACCCAGGCACTTCTATCTCAGAATTGTTCATCCTGTTCCACACGTTTTGTTAAGTCTTCTCTACGACGTACTATTTCCATTTGTTCTTAAATTATACAACATTTTGAGGTGAATCACTATGAAAAATCATTCATTAATTGGACATAAGAGATGTGAGCTATTTTTTTATGGTGATGTTTCCGTTTATCTTCTTGTAGAGAAGGAATGAAGCTCAAGTGAGTTCAGAGAATGTCTGCTTCCTTAGTGATAATATTATCCGTGGTGAAAGCAAACTGCTTGGCACAAGTTAGAAAAAAAATAGAACAAAACTTACTATCTATGAGGGGTCACTTAGTAACTGCATGGTCAATCTAGTTTATTCCTTATTCCTGTGTGCGGTAAATGGATGCTGTTAGTTATAAGGAGTATGTGATGAAAGAGAATGAATGATTCTCACAGGTTCACACCCTGCAGGAGTGCAAGGAATGGCAGCATCCACAAGAGGACACATCACAAGAGATAGGTTCCTAAAATTGTGGGCAGCCTGAAACTTTAAACACACTATTTTTTGTTCATAAATGAACTAACACATTAAATCTACTCAGGATATTTACTAAATAAAGATATCATAAGTTCCAAAATAAATGATACTTTTGTAAGCTGATGTCCCCCCAACACCTCAAACCCTGTGTTAATCTTTGCAGCAAATCCAGAAATTGGTGTATGAGTCTGTATGAAGGAGACTATAATGGTGCTCTCCATCTTCTTGTTTTTTTTCCCCAAGTCTTCCCCATATTTTGGTTACTGGGCCTTATATATTAACCCTCAGGGACAGAACATGTGGTTAACTGCCATTTAAAAGAACAGGGAATATGCACAAGTATCCACTGACTGACCATAGCAGAGTAAGGATTGGGATGTCAAGCAAGAAAACACTTAGGGTTTACTTAAATCGGTGTCAAACATCTCATGTACTATCTCCAAGAACATTTCACTGGTGATTTACTTGCAGATCACTTGAAGTGGAACCAACAACTCCTATCTCCCCAACCTTATTCCATTCACGCCTCCACCCACCACCCTGGCCCTACTCATTACAGGAAGAAATCATTGCAATTACTTTGAAAGAGCTTTGGACTGGAATGACATGGTTCCAACCATCGACAAACAAACTCCAACCACAAATCCTAGAGTATATTATTGAACAGAGGAATGAGATGGACTGAATGATTTACTGTCCTTACAGCATTCAGGAGTCTTTCCAAAGGAAGGAGAAAAGAGAGAGAGAGAAAAGAATAAAGAGTTGCAGGACCCTGTGTAAGCACTGGCATTCATAAGAATTCTTCCTTTTGCAAGGAGAAGTTGAATTTGAACATCTGAGTTTCTTAGAGTTTTGCATGTAAAACATGAATATTGATGCCAGATTCAAATCATATCAAGAGATGAAAGAGTGAGTCAATGATCATTGGGTACACTCCATATATTTCCTCAGTAACTACTTAAAATATTCTTGAAAATCAAATACTTAGATTCTACATAAAGTATCTGCCAGCCAATCAGCTTTCTTTCCATAGTTCAAGAAAGAAAAAGTAGAAGTTGGGAAATGAAGCTCTTCAGTAATAGAACTCAGCCTCCAGAGCCAGAATGCCCAGGTTCTGGCTGGGATTCATCGCAGGTGTATCACCCAGATCTTGTATCCCAGATGTATCACTCATTCACCACATGCCCTTGCATCAGCCTCTATATCTCCTCAGCTTCTGTTACCTCATCTATAAAATGGGAATAATAATAGCACATTTCCAATAGGACTCTTCGGAGGAATAAATTAGATGAGCTAGTTCAAGTCATTAGCCTCGTGCCTGGCACCTCATAAGCCCAGGTTACCTTAGCTTTTGTAATTATTACTCATTTTTCCATCACGGGGCTCAGTACTGGTCTAGAAAGGTGAATGAAGTGAGTGACAGTCCACCACCAACCTCTGCTGGTAAAGTTGACAGTAATGACTGCAGTTTGTGCTAACCCATGAGTGTTTCCCCTTTCATAAATATCCACTGTCCTCCCTCCAACAAAAATAAAATTGTCCTAAAAGTCTTCCACACAAGTTATTTGACAAAGTCCTCCACAAGATGAGCGTTCTTCTGGGTCCTGATCCCAATTAACAGGACACTCATTTTCAAATCCTGTGGTGTAACCAATTAAACACCCAAACAAACGTCACTCTCTCATCTATAAATATATGACTGCGTTGAAAGTTAGGAAATTGAATCGGGGTCTAATTGT
Source organism: Paguma larvata (assembly GCA_030068075.1). Taxonomy (NCBI): domain Eukaryota; kingdom Metazoa; phylum Chordata; class Mammalia; order Carnivora; family Viverridae; genus Paguma; species Paguma larvata. The sequence goes on along the minus strand of CM057834.1, from coordinate 49,537,193 downwards.
TCTAAAAGAATATATGCTGCTGATAGAAAATAAGAACTGTATTAGACCTCAATATCCCAGTGAAATTGGTTGTTATGAACACTTTCAAAAGCAGCAGATAATAAACACATCCTGTTGCTTTCAAAGAATGCGATGCTGTGCTGTAAATAAATCATTACATCACATCAAAGGTACTAAAATCAACAATCACCTGATCATCATTGGAAAGCCTTGTCTGAACTCCATTTTTTTCCTAATTAAATGAGAGAAGAGAGTAAAAGAAATCTTTGCAAAATGTCCCTCATACAATAGAGTTTCTAACTGTAGGGGGTAGAACGATGCATCCATTTCCACTTACTGTATTAGGGAATGACTAAATTACGTGTAGCTCCCTTTCTGCACGTACCCTTGTGAGTAATGATATAATTTTCTAAATCACATAAAAATACGTAAACAGGATTCAGTACGGCGCTCTACCCCATCTTTATGAGAATTCATGTGGGCGCTAATTTTATAGACTCTTTCTTAAGAGAATTTTAAAAAGAGGCTATCTTAGTTCTGTTGCATGAACTATCTTAGTTCAGCCTACATGTCTGTATTGTACATATTTTAAGCTTTGAATATGCAGAGTGGTCAGGTTTTTCTGTGTTTTGGCATCTGTATGCAGAACCTGAGATCTTAAAAATTCACTATTTCTCAGCTTGCTCACAACTTTCTCTTACAAAATTAAGCCTTCATTCCCAGTCTTAATATTTGAGTCACTTAAGGCTCCTTTTGAAATGTTGAGTGACTATAAAACCAGTAATGTGAGTTTTATTTTAATTGATTTTTGTATCTTCATCACCACTCCTTAAAAAGAATCTTGTCTTACTACTAGAGATAATGTATGTGTCAAAAAAGAAGCCTCAAATGCACTTCCTGTGCACTTGACAGGGTGACAAAATATTTCTCCTATCCTTTCCTAATTGAGCCGCAGCACAAAGGAGGACATTATAATAATATTAATAATAGTTACATGGATATTTGTAGGTACTGTGTAACCCTTCAGTCCATTTTCCCAGACAATAGTGGCTACAAAGAGCCTTCAAAATAGAACATCGCACAATATGAATGCCACTTTTTTCTATCTTACATTTTAAAAACATCATTGAAATCAGAAAGTTCATTTACAAAGGACTGGCAGTTGCAATCACAGCAATAATGTAGTGCTGAGAAAAAAAGGGTAATTGGTTTGGTAAAGATCGCTTTCCATTACACCATAAAGCACTACACAATAGGAAAGGTCGCCAATTAAGCAATCATGAATACCAAGTACTGAAGCTGATGAAAATAGGGCAGTGGTTTAAATAGATTTGCAAGCAATTTACCTTTTCACAATGTTGGCAATCTGATGCAATTTGCTTGCAATTTTGTCTGCTTTCAGTAGCACTCGAAGCTGACACTACACAGACCAAATGGCAAAGAGGCCCTGCATAGAAAATGTAAAACTATCTTGGCTGCATCAGGAAACCAGAATGGTGGTTCATCAGGAAAATTACAACAATTAACATAAGTGCTGCAAAAATCAACACTTTAAATGTCACACTCACTAGTCTGTCCAAAGACTGTAAAAGTACCATCCCCGTTGCCGGACTAACAGTAAATATGAAGCAATCACCACCAAACCTTGGGGCTGATGGCTTTACAATTGATGTGACATTCTCTGAGTGATAAAATAGCCTCTCATTTTACAAAAGTAAGTATTTTTCTTTCTTAGACTTAACCTGGATTATGTCAACACAAAATTTACGTTTAATTTCTTTCAACTTTTTTGACAAAGCCATTTTGTGCCAGTGTGGGTGTAGTTGGTCTTGACATTTAAAAAATAACTTTATATTTCAGAGAATTAGAACCAAGTTGATAAAAAATAATCCCTCCTCAAATATTGATCTGGGGCTTTCAAATGTAAATCATGTTCCAGATTTATGTCGAAAGCTGTTATACTGTGTGAGGTACAGTGTGTCTGACCAGAGCCTGTTTTATTATCTTAGAGAGGGCTCCAAAAAAGCGTCTGTGGATATTCCCGTGAGGACTGGCTGGAATTACAGATGCCATCACATACCTATATCAATGTATTCCCAGCTAAAAGTTAGACACCTCGAAAATAATGGATAACTTCTGCTTTGGCGTCCATGTTTTGAGAAGCTATAAATTTGTCAGGCTTCGAGGAGAATTGGCTTATAGTGTAAACCTAATGATTTCTCAGTGAACTGGGAGGGATCCAGTGGGGAGAGAACAAGAGTGGAGTGTCAGAAAATCTAAGTTTAATTTTCATCTCTATATTGGCTGACCGTGGGGGTTATTTTAGGGCTGTGTCTACAGAGGGCCCATCTCCCATTTTGAGGGACTTGACTGATTATTTCAGCTTAGGAACCAAGTTGGGTGTTCCCCCTCATGAACATCGCCGCCTTGCTTGAGTTTGAGCACTATGGTTTCCATGACAGAAAAGAAGGAAGAGTGTCACACATGCATGCGTGTGATATGCGCGCGATTAAGAGCAAACAATTTTATGATGATCTTAGAGAAAAGATCCATTGTAATAACAGCTACTCCGCCCCCATCTACTTTCACTGCACAACAGGGCTCATCTTTCACTGCTTCTAGGTCTATCAAAAATTGTTTCTTAAATAAAACAGAATTCAGAGTTGGCCTGCAGAAGCCACGTTGGTCCAAAGCTAACGTATTGTGGTGGCACGTATCTCTGGGAGCCCTCCCTTGACAATGCCTCAGGTCATCACTAATGAGTCCTCTCATTCTGTCAAGAGGTACTTTCCCCCAAATACCTTACTCCATGATACTCGGTAATAAGCAACGGTGTCAACTCCAGGGAAAGGTCTTATCAGCTGCCTTTTGCTGTGATCATCTTAACGAACATCAATAAGAAGTACTCTGTGGACAGGGTCTCTGTCACCCATGCTGCCCAGTGAAGGCCATCCCTAGACACTTAGAGCATTGTCCATAAGACTGGGGCTCAACGTTGGCGATGCCAGCTCTTCAGGAAGTTGTTCATTGCTTGGCTGAAAGTTGAGGGCTTAACCTCTGTGAGAGCTGCACTATCCTCTGAGAAGGGTTTACATTTTCTGTGAAGGGAAGCTGGCAGAATTAGGTAATGGTTTCTTCCCTGGCTTTAGGCGGCCTGTTTGCAAACATTTTCTGAAAGTATGTGTGCATTTGATACCTATTCTCTGACAGATTCAGAGAGTAAGTCACTATAGGAAGTGAGTGACCTTCTGTTGCCATCCACAACACGACAGGGATGATTCTATGGAAGGAAGACATCAGTAGTCTCAAGAGTAAATTACAGGCTGGGAATAGCAGTAAGACATTTGCTATCTCACCAATACAAAAACTTAAAAGTTTGTAAGATTGCTTCCAGAGGAAAGAACATTGAGAAGAATTCGCTTTCCTCCCCGCACTGTGCGCCCTCAATGTACAGGTCTCTGTGTATGTGTGTAATGCAGCATTATCAAGAGAGTGATATACAGGAGGGTGAGGAGAAACTATAGTGAATTTTGATAAATATAATGACCTGTGGGGTTTTTTTCTCAGCTGTTGATTGGTGCCATGAAAACAATTATTACTGGTTAATTTAGTTGCTGGCATAGTGCACAGTAAATATTTTTGTTGTATCACTCTTTATTAACTGCAGAAAAGGCATTTGGATTTTATCAAGTTAGTCAAAAATCACACACAGCAAATATATGACCATAAAGCAGAGAGTATCAGAATTGTCAAAAAGTATTTCAAAATCACTATTATCATCCCCATGGTCTATCTCAGAGAAGGATCAGAATTTAGTATAATCTAGTCCTCAGAGACTTGAATCTGAAAGATAAAATTTGCCAAAGAAGAGGTTCAGAATCTTTGCTAGTTTGAGTTGAAGTAAATATATATATATATTGGTTAGACTTGTCCAGTATATCATGTAAATTCTTATAAAACTTCTAAGTGGGACTTGCTACCATCAAGCAAGCAAAATACATCAAAACCACAGCCCCTTTTGGGGAACAAGGCCATTTATCCAAATAAACATTTTTAGTCCTCAAAGTATTTTAGAAGAAAATGAAATGAAAGTACTTCTAAATAAAAAAAAAGTATTTAAAATATGAAAAAGGGGGCGCTTGGGTGGCTCAGTCGGTTAAGCATTCCACTTCAACTCAGGTCATGATCTCACGGTCTGTGAGTTCGAGCCCTGCATCGGGTTCTGTGCTGATGGCTCAGAGCCTGGAGCCTGGTTCCGATTCTGTGTATGCCTCTCTGTCTGCCCTTCTCCTGCTCATGCTCTGTCTCTCTGTCTCTCAAAAATAAATAAACATTTAAAAATAATAATAAAATAAAATAAAATATGAAAAAAGATTTCCTTGAATGGCAGTTATACGATCCCTTTAAGGCCAGATACGGATCGAATTTTGGCTCTGCTACTTATTAGCTGTGTAGCCTTCGGCAAATCACGGAATCTCTCTGGGTCCAAATTTTGTCATCTGTAAAATGGAGAAAATAAATCTCCTGCTTACAGGAGCAGTAAGAGTATTGCAAGAGATGCAGCTTCTACTAGATATTTAAATGAAGATCTTCTGCCATTATGATCGTGGTTGTTGTTTTTGTTGTGAGTGCGGCTGCTGTGGGTTGGGAATCTAACCTGGCAAGGATTTAAGAGCTTTTATTTTAGGGTTTTTTCTAGGTAGTTCGAATGCAGACAGTGTGTCCAGAGAGAAAAATGGAAATAGCTACCACATTTAAGTGAGCTAACCTATATTAAAAATGTTTAAATGCGCAATAAAACTCAAGTAACATTATACTATTTCTTTTTCAAAAAGAGAAAAAAACTTTCTCAAACAGTATTTTTCAAGTCGGGGCGAAATCACATTTCAACTTGGTGTCTTTTGGTGAATTGCTACAAAGTAATTTTCGAGATAGAGCAAACAAAATTCCAAAAGCGTGGCATACGTTTGAAAAATGTAAATTATTTAATTTCCCTAAAATCCACAAAATTAAGTGGAAAGTTTGTGTTCTTATAGTATTTCCTATCCTCTTGGTTCTTGATAAACCGAGGACCCAGGGCAGAAGACTCTGCCGGGGATCTCTGGAAGCACCCTGGGGAGATTGGAAGAAGCGAAACACAAAGCCCAGAGCGCTCCGCGCATCTCGGAGCCTTTCAGAACAATCTGGGACCAGGCCTAGACAAGGAGGACCCACAGTGTCCCCTGGGTATTACTGCTTTAGGGCAATCAGGCAATTCTGAACGCACTGGGAACTCTGGTTATCTCTCTTTAGAGAAGTCCAGCCAACCTTAACCATATTAGAATTCTGGTAGATGTTTCCAACACCACCCCATACCTATGAGACAACTTAAATCAGGGCGTATGGGTGACTCAGTTGGTGAAGTGTCTGACATCAGCCCAGGTCATGACCGTAAGGTTTGTGAGTTGGATCTCCACATCAGACTCTGCTGTGAGCGCAGAAGCTGCTTTGGGTCCTCTGTCTCACTCTCTCTCTGCCCCTCCTCTGCTCATGTTTTCGTTCTCTCTCTCTCTCTCTCTCTCTCAAAAGTAATTAAACATTAAAAAAAAAAAGGCACCTTAAATCTCTGAAACCAGCCGCTCTGGGCTCGCACCTGGCCTGCGGTGGCTGCCTCGAGGCGGCTGGAGATACAGTGGATCCTCAACTGGTTCGTGGAGCCCATTGTTCTAGGGGACACTTTCACCCAGGGGTCTATCACCTACTCTGAATACCTCTGATCTGAGCCAAATAATATGCACTCAATAAACATTTACTGAGCCCTTATTATGCACTATACTTTACGGAATACAGAAATAAGTTATTGCCTCTGTCTCCAAGGAGCTTACACTCTACTATAAGAGGTAAGAGCTATTTTATGGTATATAAATATTTAAATAGAAGTTAGAAATGGCAGGTGCCATAAAAGAAATACAAAATGCCAGCCGTTGAGAAGAGGCAGGTGATGCGAGTAAAGCCGTAGTATAGGGCGTAGCTGTCTCACTGAATTTTGCCCTTACCTTTAAACTACATTGACAGTTTTATAGAAAAGTTAGTGCTTGAGATCATACTTAAATGCTTTACTAGGTAAGCTTTGGATGGAAAGGGAAAGTATTCCAAGGAAAAGGTGTAGAAAAGAAGGAAGAAAGAAAGGGAAGGAGGAAGGATGGGAGGGGGGAGGAGAGAGGAAGAGACGAACGCCACTTAGCCAGAAAATTCAAGTCTAGTTTGGCTAGAGGGCTGTAACAAGGGCATTCAGAATTCTATGTGTGATCTTATTTGAGTTCACCTGAGAAACCCCAAATGCTCCGGGTAGATGAGTTTCAGCATTTACAACTTAAACATCAAGCACTTCATAAAGCATGTCCTCATTACAGAATTTCAGCGTACATTGTAATTATACTTCACGTAGTCTTGGGAATAATAATCCCGTCCTTGAATTATCTTGAAAGGATGATACCAAGTCAGAAAAGGGCTGATTTTTCATTCTTCCTGGGTCAAATCACACTCTAATAAAAATCTGATGTTGTAATCTTATATATTCTTAATCTTTCAGGTTGAATCTGAACTTGACCCCAGGCAATCCAGCTCTTATATAAAAGGCCGTGACAGAGCAAATGAGGATTTCACCAGCTCAGGAACAAACTGCACTTTCCAGTTTACTGCTAGTTTGAACAGGAAGTTATGATTTGTGCCCATCCACAGGTCAATGAAAGTTTTTATTGACATTGGAAAACCCTGTGTACACTGGACTAATAAACCCAATAAAATCAGAGCTTTTGGTTTCAAATGCCTCCTGTCACTGTCTATAGCCACAGGATATTCACTTAGGAAAATCCCACTTTCGAAACCCTCAGTTCCTTTTTCTTTGGCTCCTTTTTAATACCCGATTTTGCTGTATCCCATCACTTCTACAGTACGCTGGCGTGTTTCCAGACCAGCAGAGCGCTACCCCAACTTAAAACAAACAAAACAAAGATCGATTCTTCAGAAGCCATAGATTACCCTTCAGTCGCCACAGATGGATTCTAAGAGTCTTTTGGATGAAGATCTTGGGACCCGGATTATCAAATGTCATAGAGCTAACAGGTCTAACAGCCTCACTGCTCTTGAACTACTTTATCTCTCAGCTCCCGAGTTTGGTGGGAATAAAAAGATGGCACAGATGGGGCTATAACTGACCGTAGCCTGCTCTATTGTATGTCCGACCGTCTCTAATTACAGAACCGCACGAGAGGAAGAGATTTGAAAGGGCAGGTGACGGGAGAGGAGAGGAACCTGGTATGACTTAAACAGCACAGGATCCCTCACCATCAGGCCTGATGTACATCAGCCTGACAGCTAATTAGGGCAGACATGAATTTTTCCAATGTAACAGATGTTCGCTAATCAGGCCAGATTTGGAGCCCTTGCGCCAGCAACATTTCATGCACAATTTAACTATCTAAAAGGAATAAACTACTTAATGCATTGTACTGAAGGCACAGCTGTTTCACAATCAGAAAATTTGCTGTCAAAGATGTTCTCTTTAAAACTGACATGTTTTTATATAACTCTGATGGGGTGTTTATAATGTATTAATAGTTGTCAGCAAGAGCTGCTGTCATCATCAGAAGTAAAATATTTCTGAAGGTATATTAAAATGAACAGAGTCCTTTCTCTTCCCCCAAAATCCATTCAGATAATTTAACTAGGTTGAATGTGGTCTGCTGGGTTCCAAAATGTATTTGAAACAAAGAACATCAATGTATTCTTTCTATTTATTTTAAATCTAAGACAACAGCATGTCTGTGCCTCACACTTGGTTTAAAGGTTTAAAACAATCATAGGTCATTTGTTTACAAAGCTGGAGGGTTTTTTTTTTATCATTTTAGTTTTATGGAAATACACTAGGGGGAACATCATTACCACACCAGCAATGTTTTATTGGGTAAAATGAAGGTTTGACATCTTCATAAGCACAAACTAATTTGGTTAAGAATGAAATGGGATTTTTCTCTCTCTCTTCCCCTCTCTTAGCACCTTCGGCGCTGACCTATTATAAGAAAGGGCTCCTAAATACAAACTTGCAACTTAATTTTCTTTCTTTTGACAGCTTAGCTTTATAATTTATTGTTTGGATTTTTTAAATGGTAAAGCAAGGGCGCCTGGGTGGCTCAGTCGGTTAAGCATCTGAGTCTTCATCTTGGCTCAGGTCACAATCTCGCAGTTCATGAGATCGAGCCCTATGTGGGGCTCCACTTGTCAAGGTGGAGTCTGAATGGAATTTTCTCTCTTTCTCTTTCTGCCCCTCACCCACTTATGCTCTCTCTCTCTCTCTCTCTCTCTCTCTCAAAACAGATAAACTTTAAATAAATAAATGGTAAAGCGAAACATTTAATAGTCTAAGAATATTGAAAAGTTCACATCATTTATAGATGGTAAGTCTTTGAAGTAGGTTTTAAATATAAACTGGTGACTTCAAATCCTACAATAAAGACAAGTTGTAGGGCTTTTGTAATCTGTGCTGTATGCATAATTTAGCAATTTGCTCATTTTTGTAACATTTTTAGCAGTTTCCCCTGCCATATTATGATTCATAATTTGTGTACATTATTTTTAACCAATAATGTTAACGGTATCATCAATTACGCTTTATATACCTAGAGAGCAATGAAAGGTAATGTAGTTTCTATGGTGACTAGGTTACTACTGACCCTCATTTTCATGAGCTGGCCCAAGTAGATTTGTGACTCCTGAAAGGCACTGTATTGAATTAAGAGCACCTGGAGCTCAGATCTTCTGGCAAATTCAAGGATAGTATCTTTAAAATCCAGTCTGAATTGAAGAACTGTTTTCAGTACTGATAAAGGAGTCTAAGATTCTCTGCTAGGACTTGAGCATCCTATTTTTAGGATATGTTTTTTCTGATGTGATGACTTCACCAATGGAAACTGGCTATAGACCAACTGTTTAAAGAGTCACATTTCCAGACAATGACAAACGATGCCACACCTAGAGGAGAGAGTTTTCATATCTGTGTTCCAAATCAAATTAGCCCTGAGGGATATTAAAAATTAACTTCATAAAGGTTAAAAATAAAGTGCCTCGATTCTAGCACTCTCTCTTTAGATATCCCATGTAAGTAGGTTTTTTGCTGTCTTCAATTCTGCTACCTTGAGGGCCTAAGCCTCTGAACCTTTAAGACAATTTCATGACCATCGGCAGTTATTTAACATGGAACACATTTTGAACTGAACTGTGGATAAAGCTGTTGACAAATGAGAAAGCTCCATATTACCACCCACTTCATCTTTAAATAATTTAATTTTGCACATAAGTATTTTATAAGATAATTAGTTTTTTAAAAGATTATCTATGGATTTGGATTTCATGTAGAATAAACTCCATACCGTTTACCACAACCTACAAAACTTCACACTCCCTGGTCTCTCTGACCTCCCAACATCACTGCGTATCACTGCTCCTGGCTCGCCATGATCTAACCCAGACTGAGCTACTTTCTGATACTTGAACACACCAAAGTCTTTTCTCTCTTTGGGTTTACTTGCTTCTTTCCGTCTAGAGTGTCCTGCCTCCTCTTAGCATGTCTGACTCCATTCAGGAATCAGTTTAAATGGAATCTATCCAATGAAAATTTCCCTGACAATCCTCATTAATATTGCCACTCATCCGGGGGTGGCTGGGTGGCTCAGTCAGTTAAGTGACCAACTTAAGTGTTCAGGTCATGATCTCGCAAGGTCATGATCTCATGGTTTGTGGACTCAAGCCTTGTGTCAGGCTCTGTGCTGACAGCTCAGAGCCTGGAGCCTGCTTCAGATTCTGTGTCTCCCTCTCTCTCTGCCCTTCCTCTGCTCATGCTCTGTCTCTCTCTCTCTCAGAAATAAACATTAAAAACATTTAAAAAATATTGCCACTCATCCAACTGCCACCAAATCACCATGCTTATTTTTCCATAGCACTCATCAAAATAAAAAACTAATTTTATCTGTTTATCTTCTGTTTCCCCACATCCTCAAACTCTCTAGAACTGTGAGGTCCAATACGGTAACCACTAGCCACATATGACTATTTAAATTAATTAAAATTAAATTAAACTGCAAATTCCATTCCTAATTTGGTCTCAATAGCATTGATAGAGAACGTTTTCATCTCATAGAAAGTGCTGTTCAACAGTGCTAATCTAGAATACAATCTTTGAGAGCAAGAGAAAGCTCTGACCAGAGCCCATAGTAGCAATCGACATACAATAGTTCTCAATTAGTTGGATGGATGGATGGATGGATGGATGGATGGATGGATGGATAGGTGGATGGATGGGCAAACTTGAATTTACACATAATTATTGAGAAGTATGATATTCCATTTAATGTGATAGTATGGTTTCTATTCAATCTTCTTTTCCTAATACTATTTTAATAGGATGAGATAAAGTATATTGACTCTAAAGTATATCTAATATGATTTCATCTTTTCTGAAAGTACTTTTGAAAGAAACTTCCATGACCTGAACTCTCTAACTTAAATTATGTAGTGGATACTGTATATAATTATATAATTATTATATAGGGCCAAGGACCATAAAGATCCCTTTAGAATCAAAAAAGCCTTGGGCTTTAGATCACAGCTATGGTAAAAGTAGAAAGAGCAGGAGTTTGTACTCAGGTAAATGCCAGCTCAAATCCTAACTCTGATGTTTACTATTTGAGTTTTTTGTGTGTTTTGCTGTTGTTGTTTTGGAGAATTCATCTAGTCTCTCTGAACGTCATTTCACTCTTATGTAAAATTGAAAAAGAGTACCAACTTAGCAGGGTTATTCTGAGATTAGATGCTTGGTTTATTGTAGGCTTACACTAAATGGTAAATGCCATTAAAATTTCCTTGAATTAATGGCATGATGGTAATTAGTACTTTGGAAATCTGGGTCCATCTTGTATCACTCCTTCTCTGGCATCGTTCTTTGATGCAGAAATTTTAGAACGCTGTGCCCATAAACACTCAAGAACTCTTGGAAGGCTTGTCATAAACATAGTGCTTGGGATGGGGTTAGAAAGCATTAGGGCTATGGATCAAGATTGTGGGCAGAAGGAAACATGCTAAACAGAAACAGCTACATACAAGACAGCTCTTAAAATGGACTCTCATGGTTTAATTGTTTTTTAGTCTCTGAAAGTATGAAAGATTTATGAGGCTCAATAATTATATAATTACATACAGTATCCACTATATCACTTAACTTAGAGAGTCAGGTAGCTACTCTTAAGCTTAAGAAACACAAAAGATGTATCCTAAGACATCAACTGGGAGGAGATCCTAGTTTTATGTGTTTTTCTGTTGATAAAAACAAAAGGGTAATTTTATAATGTCATCACAGACGATTCAAGTCCACCAACCTTCTTACAGTTTTCCATAGGGAGAGGGTTGATAGAGGATCAGTATGAAGTTATCAGAATCAAATGTCCTCCTAAGCCTATAAAACAACAACAACCACAACAACAAAGGGAGATGGTACAAACTTGTAAAAGAGAGAATTTTAAATCAGAATATGAATATAAAATAAGAATTTTCATTACTAGTATATTTGGCTGAATTTCTACATTGCCAGGGAGGAGGGGGGTGTTTTCTGTTTCTTTCTTTATAATTTCCCTGTTATCTTAAAGCATGATCTTTGAGGAAAGGAGCAGAAGTGAATTCTGCCTTAAAACTCTAAAAGTGATCACTCCTAAATACCCTGGATTCTTGGAGATATTTGGAAGTTATTTAATTTTGAACAAAAGCATAGAATGATAAATATTTTCTTGAATGACAAGTGAGAATTCCTGTTCTTCTATGGTGAGTGCATCTTTTGTTTTTTGTTTGTTTGATTGCCTTTTCTGAGACTTAAGCCCAAATAAACAGAATGCTCTACATTGCAACTGTTTGGAATTGGTCAGTATCATTAGGGAATCAATTTTACCGAAAAGTCACACATGATGGTTTGGAATGTTTTTAATGTAACCCTTTGTGATACGGGTCCTGATATAGAGAACATATTTTTGTGCTGTCAGGAGGAAAGAGTTATGTGGGGCTCTCCCATTTCTGGAGTAAAATATCAAACACTTCCTAGCCTACCATAGAGAAAAACACATATGAAGAATAAACTGATTAAACAGCAATTTGGGGTAAGAATTCTGCCTTGAAAAGAATATATCGAGGAATATTCTAGAAGAGTTTCTTTTTTAAGACACCTACAGTGGAGTATATATAATTTATTAAGGACCTAAAGACCCTGAGGCTCTATAACACTGTATGTTAACAACACTGGAATGAAAATAAAATAAAAATGAAATAAAAATAAAGACCCTGAGGGGAAAACTCTTTACTTTAGGATTTAGGGACAATAATAGAGGATGACTTAAAAAATATTTTAACACCACTTTACAGAAAAGCCTTCAATGAGAAGCAAGGAGAGCCATGGAGCTTTTGAACTTCACTTTTGAGAAGAGGCTTCTCTGGGCCCCCTGGCAGCACAAATGATATTTTTTGTTTGTTTATTTCTTATGCAGGCCCATTACTTGCTCTTATCACTTTACTCTCATTTACAAGATTAATTTCTCTCCCCACCCCTTCCACCCTACCCAAGTCTTAGTATCTGGAAACAGTCAACGGTGATTACTCGTGTGAAAATGAGAGCCTCCCAATGAAATAAAATGGAGAATTAGATAGAGATACTAAATAAAAGTAAACAAACAAGGAAAGGACAAAACAAAACATAACAAAGCAGCAGGCTGGAAATCTCAGACATTGTTTCTGTGTGATTCTAGATTGATGTCTTCAAAGGGCAAGGTCTTGTCTTCCTTTACTATAAAATGAGGGTACCCCAGTATTGCAGTTCTAAGGCTTCAGTTGTATTTCTTGGGGACCTTTGGGATATTTATTAATCATGACCTCTAGACAAATCATTGTTAACAGTCTCATGTTACGTGCATTTCCTGATTATGAGTTTCCTCCCTTTTCTTCTCCATTAGCCTTTGGATTTTCCTGGATTCTGTCTATCCATTTTTTTTAAACAGTTTATTTTCAAATTGGTTTACATATAACACCCAGTGTTCATCCCAACACATGCCCTCTTTAATGCCCGTCACCCCCCATGGAAAGAGACCAAGTGCCCATCAACTGATGAATGGATAAAGAAGATGTGGTACATATATACAATGGACTACTACGTGGCAATGAGAAAAAATGAAATCTGGCCGTGTGTAGCAACGTGGATGGAACTGGAGGGTATTGTGTTAAGGGAAATAAGCCAGTCTATCCATTTTTGAGTGCTGAAGTTGATTGTGGCATCTCATTCTACCATCTCACTTCCCTCAAGTTTCTCTTTCCTTCTCTTTTTCAACCTACTTTCTTTTCCCTCTATGTCTTCTAGGAATACTTGACACCATTTTTAAAGCAAAGCATATTAACCATAAATAGGAACTCAGTCATTTTTATGTCCTGAAACTCTCCTTCTACCCTAGCAAGTGTCAGGTTAAGGTTACCAAAAAACTTTGACCATAGTACAGAGAGCAAATCAAAAATACCATTCCTCCTGTGATTTCCAATCCTCCCTGTATTGCAGGGCATGGAAAATGCTACAGGCAGAGGCTTTCTTAGTGATTTTACTCTAGGACCAAAGCTTACAAAGTAAACCATAGGTTAAAAAAAATGCAAAACTCCAATGGCTGAAATGAATAAATAGATAATAATTAAAGTATTGCAATGCTGAATGAAGTGGAGGTAGACCCTTAAAAAAATTATTGGATGGCTAATACATCTTCATAATTTGATAATCAACAAATGTTAAGACATATACAGTAAAAGCATTTGCTTCTACCACTGTCACCATTTGTCATTTTCCACAACCTTCCAAACAGTACAAATTTTATTAGTTTCTTTGTATAATTATCTATATAAATAATGTTTTTAGGCAGGATGAATATACATTTATATTTTTCTCTCCTAGAAAAAAAGGTAGCAATTTATACACATGGTTTAGCATGCTTTTTTTTTACTTTATATGTCTTAAACCTCTATCTATATTGATAAATGGAGGTTGCTCAATTTTTAAAATTCAATTGCATAGACAGAGTGTGATTAACTTAACCAGTCCCTTATTGGTAGACATTTAGATTGACACAGTATTTTGCTATGAAAAACAATGTTATAGTACCTAAATTTGATCATAGGTGACTCAGCACGTGTGCACGTTTATCTACAGCAAAATCCCTTGAACCAGGATTGCTGGGTCAAAGGACACATGCATTTATTACTTTGAAAGATAATGCCAAACTTTCGTACATAGATATTACATCGGTTTACACTGTTATTAGCAATGTATGAAATGGCTTGTTTCCCCAGAGCCTTGGAAACAAAATGCTAATAAATTTCTGCATTTTGGAAAATCTGGACTTTTGACTACACACATTGGTAAATTATAGGGTCTTGGTGTGGTTTTAATTTACTTTTCTTTTGTATGGAGTGATATTGTGCACTTTTTTCATGTGTAAGAGCCATTCCTTTAAAACGCTGTTGAAATCTTTTGCTTATTTTTTTATTGATTTTTAATCATTTATAGGAATCTTTTTACATATTAAGGCAATTAACTACTTGGTTGACAAGCAAGCATTTTCTTGTTTTGTTGTTTTTCTCAGGATTTGCTTATTCTTTTTGTTTTGTTTCCATTCAGAAGTTTAAACTGTATTTTTCTATAAATATATCTACATTTTTTTCTGACGGTCTTTAGACTTTTGTCATAGTTAAAAAGGCCTTTCTCACTACAAAGTTATAAAGGGATTCTCTCATGTCATCCTCTTTACTATTATGGCTTCATTTTTTTAAATCTTTGAGACTTTTGGAGATAATCCTGGAATAGGATAAAAAGGAATAAAACTTAATTTTTATGGATGGCTTTATCATCGGCCAACTTTACCTACTGAATAATACATCTTTTTCTCCCACCATTTTGAGATTCCACCATTAGCAAATAAGTTCCTTATTCATACAGCTTTCTGTTTTATTGGTCTATACACTCACTTTGGATTTACTAGAGAGAACTTTCTTTCTTTTTCCCTAATCATCTATGCTCTAGCCATTCAGAAATACTCTTTCATTCCAAGGTTTTCAACAAGGGAGCATCCCGGTTACGTTCCTGCCTTTGCCTGTGCCCTTCACCTTGCATGGAGTGCCTGCCTTGCCCTTCTCTGTCTAGCAAACCTTGCTTTGTCTGCTAAGACCCGGATAAACTATCACAGTTCCAAAGAAACGAGGAGCAGAAAATGCCACTATAATTACAAGGTTGAGGAGAGGATATTATGTACATATGTAAACAAGAAGTCATGAGAGTTGTTGCCTCTGGGAAGAGAAAATGTCATATTGGGATGGAAAGGAGATAGACTTTTATCTGTGTTTCTTCTGTACTATTTGAATTTTTACCACATCAGTGTATTAAGTTTTTAAATATATGGTTCAAGGAATGGCATGTAGACCATTTATCTTTACTGTCCAATGAAATTAACAGTGGAACAACGTAATAAATAAAAGACCATGAGAGAATTTTTTATGTCAACAATATGTCTTCTCCCCTGTGAAGCACCCCTCACCATTACCCTGTTCTCTACAGCAATTAAAGGCTCAGCTATGTTCCTACAGCACACCATACAAACTTCAAAATGGAAGCACATTGTGCATTTTGGTGTTCTCATTTGCCTGTCACTCCAGTGAACTGTTGGCTTGTTGTTCACATTTGGAGCTCAGACACTGAACACCAATGGCTGCCTTTTAGTAAGCCTATGATGTTAGGAGAAGGAAGGACAGATGAAGGGGAGGGAAGGAGGAAGATATTGAGGGACATTACATTACAAAAGGAGTCTATTGGAAAGAGGGGAAGGAGAAGGAGAAAGGTAATAAGAGTACAAATAAATAAGGCAAGTAAGTGACTTTACATGAATCAAAGATGAGAGCGCGCCATGAATGGAAGTGTAACCGTTCAGGGATTTCTCTTTCTCTCGCAATCCATTCCCAATATGTCTAGTCTGTATATGGCAGATAGAGTAAGAGTAATCTTGTTTAACTGTATGTCAGGGAGCGCCTGCATGGCTCAATCACTAAACATCTGACTCTTGATTGCGACTCAGGTCATGATCTCACAGTACCATGAGTTTGAGCCCTGTGCCAAGGTCTGTGCTGAGTGTGCAGAGCCTGCTTAGGATTCTGTCTCTCCTTCGCTCTGCCTCTCCCCTGCTTGTGCTCTCTCAAAATAAATAAATAAACTTAAAAAATAAATAAATAAAAGTATGTCGGATCGTATCTGTCCTCTGGACAAACCTCCAGCCCCTGCCCCTGGTCAATGGCATCCAATTTTTACACAGTATAAATCGACATTACAATGGTCAGTGTGGCCCCACATAATCTAGCTTCTTGTCACTTCTCTGAGCTCCTCTTTTACCATTCTTCCCCTAAATCATTTTTCTCCTCCGACATTGTCCTCCTGGCTATTCCTCAAATGCTCTACATACATGCCTATTGTAGAGGCTTTTTCTGATTCTGTTTCCGTTTCTGTGTCTTCTGTCTGGAATATTCTTTCCATGGGCAGCTCCATAACTCCCTTAACTCCTTCAAGCCACAGACAGCACTTTCCTGCCCTCATTTAAAATTGTAAGCTGCGCTTGAGCCCTGATCTGCCATTCCCCATTTACTTTCCTTGCTTTATTTTTCTTCATGGTACATAACAGCTTTTTAATATATTACATAACGTGCCAAGTTATTTTGTCTATCCCTCCTAGAATATAAGTTCATGAAGGAAGGGGGTGCCTGGCACAAATTAGGTATCAAGAAAATAGTCACTGAATGATGGAACAAAAACATCTTAAGTTCTATCAAGTAAAAATGATCTTGCAAGAAGCAAGGGTAGACTTATATTTTGCAAACTGCTGCCCATCCCCCATATCCACCAACAAACAATGAGTCCTGAAATCTAGTGGGCTTGGGCTGTGATTCTCTTTTCTTCTCACATTCTTACTTGATAGTCTTAACTACTGCCCCAAATTCAGTTTCCATCCATAATACGAAGTCTTTTTTTTTTTTAACTTTTTTTAATGTTTATTTAATTTTGAGAGACAGAGCAGGAGCTGGGGAGGAGCAGAGAGAGAGCAAGACAGAATCCAAATTAGGCTCCAGGCTCTGAGCTGTGAGCACAGGGCCCGACGTGGGGCTTGAACTCATGAACTGTGAGATCATGACCTGAGCCGAAGTCGGAAGCTCAACCGACTGAGCCACCCAGGTGCCCCACAAAGTCTATTTTTAAATGATACCTAAGTAGAACTCTAGCCCAGAGCTGTCTTCTGAATTCCAGATACCTCTGGATCTTTCCACTCCCATGATTTACAGGTAACTCAGATTCAACATGCTACCATTGAATTCATCCTCTATTCCTCTAAATCTACTGCTCCAGCTTCCTTTCTAGCCAGATGCCCCAGTCATCAATCTGGATGTCACGCCTGACTTCTTTTTCAACCAAACTTATCCAATCAACCACAAAGGTTAATGTTAATGTTAATTTCTGAATATTTTTTTTGAACCATTCACTTTTTCCAGTTCCTGTCTCCACCACCCCCTTTTAGGCCACTACTATCTTCTATCTGAAAAGTGCAACTGTTGCCTTACTTTTCCCTCTAGTTATTCAAATCTGATAAAAGTAGTTAACTTTATTGGCCATACTCTAAGCACTTGACATCCATCTAAACCCCACAGGAATCCTATACAACAGGTTCTATTATTATTCCCAGTTTAGAAATAAAAAAAACAAAGGGACCTGTGTCTGTGTAATTTCTCAAAGTCCTGTGGCTACAAAGCAGTGGATCTGAAATTTAAAATCAAGTAGTCTGGCTCCATCCTATGCTCTTTATCACTATCTTACTTAGCTTCTTTGGATTAAGATACACCCTTCCTTAAACATTTTAATGTCTCCCAAGACACCTGGCTGGCTCAGTAGTTAGAGCATGTGACCCATGATCTCAGGATTGTGAGTTCAAGCCTCATGTTGGATGTAAACATTATTTAAAAATAAAATCTTTTTTAAAAATCCATTGCTCTTAGGATTATATTCAAATTCCTTTCTATTCCCACCAAAATCTGAATCTCGCTTATCTCTCCATCTCTATCTTCAATTTCAACAGCCACCCTTGCCCCCTTCCCACCCATAAATCCCTCACCCTTACCCTTTGCTCCATCATTAATGAATTTCTTACAGTCAGTTTCTTGATGGTTTTGTGCTGTTGCACGTGTTATTCTCTGTGCCTGGAACACTTTCATTATTACCCCATGCCCGTTTGCCTGACTTGTCCCCATTCACCCTTCAGGTCACACCACAGGCCTTTCTGAGGAAAGCTTCTGTGATCGCTCCCTCTTGTACCTCCCCATCTAGCTCTTGGGATCCTCCATTTTGTTCCTGTGTCTCAAGACTGTGCTTTGAGATTCCTTCTTTTTTTTTCACCATACATGGTTACACCATGAGTTGGTCCAGCTATGTGCTAATGGCTCCTAAACTCTATCTGACCTTTCTCTCAGATGTCTGACTGCCAGTCTGACACCTCTGTGTAGAGGTCAAATGAGGCCTCACTCAAATTCCCAAACAGAATTCTTTCCCCACTATCTATTCACTTGCCCAAATCTACGGTAATTTTTATTCCTTTTGTTCCTTAACACTCTAATCTAACCCTGCAGGGAGTCTGATTAACTGTGTTTCTAAAACATATCCCAGATCTATGGACTTCCCTCAGTGTCTCTTGTGTAGAATAGTCTAGAATATGTCAACAGCCCTATAAGAAGACTCCATGGTTCACACTTGCCACATGGCAGCAAAGTAAATGTTTAAAATGTAAATCAGATCATATGCTCTCCTATTCAAAACCTGGCTTTCCAAAATGGCTTCCATCACACTTTACATAAAACTCTACCCTTTACATGGCTTAATCACCTCCCTGACTTCATCTTTTACAACTCTCTCCTTGTTACTGTATTCCAGTCATACTGCTCTTTCTTTCTGTTCCTCGTACATGCATCTTGCATCTGCTATGTTTGGATTTATCCGTAAGAGACAGAGAACCCAACATAAAGATGACTTATTGGTTACTATGCTCTCACAAATAGTCCAGAGTCGACATGGCAGTTCCATAATCATTAGGGTCCTAGACTTCCTCTATCTTGTAGCTCTGTTATCCTCTACACATGGCTTAAACTAAATCATCCAAGATGTGAACATGAGCTCCAGCCATCACATTAACATTTCAGCTAGGAGGAAGGTTAAAAGGCATAGTTCTGCCTTTTAAGGATATATATATTGTTATTCCATTATCCAAAACTCTGTGCCATGACCGCATCACATTTCCAAGGGAAACTGCATCAACAGTTCCTTTTTATGGCTGAGTAGTATTTCACATACCATAGAGTGTTTAACCATTCATTCACTGAAAAGTATTTGAGTTTCTTCTAGATTCTAATACAAATAAAACTACTATGAACATTCACATATAAGTTTTAGTATAACCACAAGTTTTCATTTCTCTGGGATAAATTCCCAAGAGTGCACTTGCTGGCTCACACATAAGCCCTTGTTCAGTTTTTTAAGGAACTGTCATGCTTTTTCTAGAGTTGCTACAGCATTTTACATTTCCATTGGAAATGTGTGAGGGACCCAGTTTTTTCCCATCTTTCACCAGCTTTTAAGGTTATCATTATTTTCTATTTTAGCTACTCGGATAGAGGCAGAGTGATATTTCACTGTAGTTTTAATTTTCATTTCCCAAATGGCTAACGGTGTTCAACAGTTTCCATGTGCTTATTTTCCATCTATAGATCTTTTTCAGTGAAATGAATGTCACTTCATGTCTTATGAAAATTTTCTAATTGTCTTAACAACAATCATTTTATTGTTGAGTTTTGAGAATTCTTAATATATTTTAGACACAGCTGTAGGTCAATTGTATGGTTTGCAAATGGTTTCTCAGTCTGCAGCCTGTCTGTTCATTCACATCAGAGAGACTTCCACAGAGCAAATGTTTTCAATTGTGATAAGGTCCAACGTACTAATTGTTTTCTTTTTTGGATCATACTTTTGGTGTCAAGTCTAAGAACTCTTTCCCCAGCTCTAAGTCTCAAATATTTTTTCCTATGACTTTGTTCTTGCTGTTTCCTAAAAGTTTTATAGCTTCACATTTTACATTTAAGTCTATGATCCATTTTGAGTCAATTTTTGTGTATGTTGTGAGAATTAGATCAAGCTTCTTTTTTTCTCTTTGGCCTACGGATGTCTAATTGCTTCAACAAGGAAACACTGTAAAAGAAATCATTAAATAGATCAGTGTCCACACATAAAAAAGAAAATGATGATTAACAAGGAAGAAAATGGGTTCATTAGAACCAAGTTGGGCAAAACTAACTTCTTTTTTAAACTTAAATATGATTTCTATGAGTGGCAATTTGGAGGATGATGGCAAAATAAAACAGCCTTAACATACAGAGTCCTAGATGGAAATACAGTACTCAGTGAGAGGGACAGATTATTGTTCCAATATATTTGATATTTGTCAGAGCATTTCCAGAGTAGAGCTCTGCCTGTCAGTAATCTATTTTAAGAGCACCTCCAGGTGTGTGTGTGTGTGTGAAGAAAGGCCAAATGATGAGAGGTGTGTAGCCAGGACTTTTGAAGAACGCTAAAAGACCATGTACTGCTTATTTCACTTTCAATGGATGGTGAGATAGTGGATAATGACCCTAGAGAACAGTAAGCCTAAAGAAGACATGAAGCAAATTTGAAATGTTCAGCAGGCCAATCTCACAAAAGAAGGAGAGGCAGGTTATCCACAGCTTAGGGGGACTGAGCTAGGACAAGAGGGT
The DNA here is from genome assembly GCA_030068075.1 of Paguma larvata. Classification (NCBI taxonomy): domain Eukaryota; kingdom Metazoa; phylum Chordata; class Mammalia; order Carnivora; family Viverridae; genus Paguma; species Paguma larvata. The sequence continues at coordinate 49,516,265 of CM057834.1, read as the reverse complement.
GGAAGTTACAGGAAGCTTGATTGAGGAAACCCTTTCTAATAATTTATATTAATCAATTCCAAGTTATAGTCTAGCTCAAGATATGCACATGGAATAATCTACCTCAAAATATAGTGAATTTCCTGTTGATAAAATTGCAGCTATAATGAGAGGTCAACCCACATGACCTCACAAGTCTATAGCCAGGATTAGAAACTTTGAAGTTGCTGGAAGAAGATTTTCTTATAGGCTGGAGAGGTTAGGCAAGATTTCACAGAGCATAGAGTGTATTTTAGGTTTCTTAAACGGTTAGTGGCTTTTAAACAGTTAGTGGCTTTGTGCTTTAAAGACATGAAGGTAGGGATATTGGCCAAGGAAGAGATAGCAAGCTATATGGTTGAAGCAGAATTTTTTTGTCTGTGGGCAGGGGTTGGGGGGGGCATATAAAGATGCCTCCTAGCTCAGGGGTGCCTGGGTGACTCAGTTGGTTAAGCATCTGCCTTTGACTCAGGTCTTGATCTCATGGTTAGTGGGTTTGAGGCCTGTGTCATGTTCTTTGCTGACAGCTTGGAGCAGGGAGCCTGCCGGGGATTGTGTGTCTCCCTCTCTCTCTGCCCCTCCCCTGCTCATGCTCTGTCTCAAAAATAACATTAAAATTTTTTTTTACTAAAATAAAGATGTCTCCTAGCTCTGGATGAACTGTTAGGTCACATCTAGACTGTGATTGTCTCAAGGCATGTTTTTCTAGACATAAATGCAACCAAATGGTTGTGATAAAAACATACATGGTAGACTGGGATCTCAACCTGAGGTTGATTGCATGAAATCAACATTCATGTATTCTTCTAACTACATTTAAATGGAATAATAAAATGTCAGAAGTAAAGGGGCCTCAGATACAACCACTTCTAAACTACCCACTTTTAAGTGAACAAAAGGAAAAAAGCAGACTCACAGAGGTTCACATGTTTTCACTCAAGAAGTACCTTTCGTATGTAATTAGTGATAGTCAAGTCTCCTTGTTCCAAAACTTTGGTATTTATTGGGTAATTTTCATATGCAGAGTATTTCATATGGATCATATATTTAACCCTCATAATAATTCTATAATTTGGGTATTATTTTGAATGCCATTTTGCAGATGAGAAAACTAAGGTTCAAAGAAAAAAAAATTACTAGCCCCAAATTGCCCAGAGAATAGAGGAGTCAGGATTTAAAGCTAACCTATCAGAATGACTAGAATCAAAAAGAGAAAAATAACAAGTGTTGGTGAGGATGTGGACAAAAGGAAACCCTTATGTACCACTGGTAGGAGTATAAACTGATGAAGTCACTATGGGGAACAGCACTGGAGGTTCCTCAAAAAAAAATGGAAATATCATGTGATCCAGTACTTTCATTACTGGTTTTTTACGCAAAGAAAATGAAAACATGAATTTGAAAAGATATATGCACTCCTATGCTTACTGCAGCATTATTTACAGAGCCAAGATATGAAAGCAACCAAGTGTCCACTGATGGATAAATGGATAAGGAAGACATGGCATATATGTACAATGGAATATTACTCAGTCATAAAAAGAATGAGATCTTGCATTTTGTGACAACATGTATGGATATTATGCTAGAGGGTATTGTGCTAGAGAGTATTAAGCTAAGTGAAGTAAGTCAAACAGAAAAAGACGAACACTATATGAGTTCACTTCTATGTGGAATTTAGAAAACAAAACAAACAAAAAGCAGAAACAGACCCATAAATACAGAGAACAAATTGATGGTTGCCAGAAGGGAGGGGATGGGGGGGATGATCAAAGTTGGTGAAGGGGAGTGGGAGATACAGGCTTCCAGAAATGGAATGAATACGTCACAGGCATAAAAGGTAAAGTATAGGGAACAGAGTCAGTGGTATTAGAAGAGCATTGTATGGTATCTACATTTCTGGTGAGCAGAGCATACAGAAACGAGTTATCAAATCACTATGTTGTATACCTGAAAATAATGTAATATCGTGTGCCAGCTAGAGCTCAATAAATATAATAAATCATAAATAAAGCTATCAATTTCTGAGATGGCATTTTTTTCAACACTTCTTTTTTATTATTAATTTTTAGTCCCAAAGGGAATTCGAGTCCAACAATATAGAGACGTATAAAGAAAAAGTTAATGATCTGCCTCTCTCCTCTCCCCAACCATTCTCCTTGGGGTAAAGAAAGTTTCCAGTTTGGTGCCTAAGATCTCAGACTCTTCTCTAAACACCGCCCAAACGCTTGACCATTGTGTTTGTGGCCTCCTCAAGTTAGTCTTATTTCTAGTATAGGAAACTACCTCCAAATGAAAAAAAAAAATGAGAAGGGAAATTTTAGAAACGACGTGGTAAATAAGTATCAGCTGTTCTTATTAAACTGCTATCAAACAAAGTGTATTAAACTCACCAGAACAGGACGCTCCACGTGGGGATCCACATTTTCTATGAAGATTTACTCTGATGAATATGTGTAATCAAACTGAAATGAGAAGGTCTCACTGAGTATGTGACTGTGCTATGGACAATCATTACTTTGTCCCAATAGCGAACAATTATTCCTTGTATGAAAGCCAGATTTGGATGCTAAATTTCACTCAGGAAAATAAGTGATCATAGATAATTATAAGAAACTCTGAAAATAAGTCTTTTCTAGTGGGGATTCAAGGGGGCCTGATCTAATGCGGTCAGATCGCCATGTATAGCTTTCTCTCATCCTGTCAAGAAGAAAGGCACCTTTTTTTCTTCTCAGGGAAAACTAATTTCCATTTTTCACGGGACAACTGTATTGAAATACCTGTTTTTCTTCTGAAGAAGCGACAGATTAAAAGGGACAGAATTAGCTAATTCTGCATAATCTGATGTTGAGGAAATAGGGCGCAATATAATCTCATGAATAAAAACACTTCTTTATCCAGAGTCTTTCCCGTTTTGATATATCACCTTCTGTTACTTTTAAAATACGGGTGAAAATTTTGTCACAAAATTTTTCTGACTATATAGCACAATTCCTCCCCCCAAAATGGGCTTTTCCCAATCTTTTTAGCTGAAAAAGTTTCTCTGTAAAACTTCGTATAGAATAATGCCTCCCCTCACGGTTTCCAACAGCTCAACAGCAGATCAAAATACAGCCTTAACATCAGCATATCGAGATGTATCCAAAATAGGAACATTTTTCTTATATCTAAAAATAACCTGCGACTATTTCAATTTGTGGAACAAATAAAAGGGATCGGAAAGAGAGAGCTCACAGCACTACCTGCGGTGTGACCGACTCTTCCTTTCATTTCCTTCCTTGTAAATTTAACAATGCAAATTTAGCAATGGTTTTGCCCAACAGTTGCCAATTTGGGCACCGACTCTTCTCGAAGAAATAGCCTGATTAGAAAATAATTGTGCTTCTCCCCCGCTACTGTTACCACACCTGCACTTTTCATTTCCTATAAGGTACAGTGGCAAAACTGCATCTTTCAACTCTGCCTCTTTTATCTGATGTAGTGGATGACAGGTAATCTAGCTGGAAGTTCCGACAATTGCACCACCAGAAAAACACTGGCTGATGAAATCTGAGCAGTTATCACACTAACCATCACCTGTCAAGCCTCTTGCTTCAATTTAAGGGCGCATCAATTTTCTGAAGAGGAAATCAAGGGCAAAGAATAAAAGCGCTTCAGATAAACACTGACAAAGGCCCTTTCTGCCTTTTTTTTTTTAATTTATGATGGGATGTACTATCATAGGTTGCTCCGTGAGGTTTTATCAACTGTCCTGATACATCCCAGATAGCTCAGAATTCTTTGGCCATTGATGAAGTGCTATACTTGCACTTACTGAAAGGGCAGAAGATTTCCAACTGAAAATTACTTTCACTAAATACCACAAAGATATTGAAGGCAGAGAGAGCCAGGAGATGGAACAAATGACAGCTACATATAACAATGAACCTCTCAGTTTTTGAGGCTGGCAGACAAGACTGATTAGAGCAAGAACATGAAATAATGTTTTCTTAAAGCTGGGGAGCATATTGTGTAAAGTGTCAGGCACAGAGTTCATATGTTTGTTCTTTGTGCCAAGTCGGGAGCTCAGGGCTGCCAACCGTACTTAGGCTATGTCCCATCATGGCTTCCAGGCCAAGATTTGTTCTAGATTTCTTTAAGTGTATCCGGTTACCACATTCAAAATAAAACATGCAACTAATAGTATTTGGGGAGAGGAAAGATAAAGGCCAGGGAAGTAAGAGATACAGTGAAATAGATTTTGTGAGGCACTGGGAACTTGGCTCTTATCGAAACAGATCTGCTTTTCTTTGGGGGTTGAAAGCCACAGGGGCGAGGGGCTGGGCCTTCACTACAATTCTTGTGGGATATTAGTGGAGAGCCTTTTCAAGAGGGAAACCACATGCAGAACAAATACTAGTTTTGACTGGTCTTAGGGCATAAGAATTGATGTGAGGCTAACTCGGGGACATTTCCTCACTCTTGATACATCAGGCCCAATAGAAAGTGTACTTGGTGTCTCTGGAGGCTGCTGGAGTTGTTGAAAGAAATGTCCATAGACTAATGGTTTCTTCTTTTGGTTTCTTCAAGTTGTGAACCATTTGGAAGATAGACAAAGCAGTCAGGGATGAAAACGTCAGCTTTACTGAAATTGAAGTAAGCCTGGAGGACTCGGGCAGGACACGCCTGCACCAGTAGGCTTAACGAGCAAACGAGAGCATGGGCCAACAAGTTCTGGGCAAACGAGGCAAAGGGGATGAGGCCACCTCTGTACAACCGAGCCTCTTTCCAATTTTCCCAACTAAGTAAGCCGCATCTCCTTTGCGGTGGGGTGACCATGAAAGCAGGGCAGAAAAACAACGATAATATATTCTGATGAGATGGAAATTTGAATTTTGTGAACCAGAGCTCTATATTTCCCCATGTTTTTATTTGTCTCCTGATTTCTTGGTGGGCCTGTCTGGGTAGTAACGAAAGGAGAGGATGAAGAAGCCTATTTTGCCTTTGAGTGCAAGCCACATTCTCTGATCCGGTATTATCAGTAGTAAGGCTGATCCAGGACCTGACGCCCATATTTCTGCTCTCAAATCTCAGAGTAGAAAGCAATGTCATTAATATGCTCAACAGCTCAGACTTCTCCAGATATCAACTGGACGGCTTCCCAGTGGCCTATGAGAGCAAGTCTATAGAGTAAGTGTTGAATCTATTAATGAGACATTTTTATTCTGGAACAGTGGTGCTGCAGGTCTGGGTCAGCTCCAAGTTTGCTCAGGACAAAACAGTTAAAGGCGATATATCCTAAACTCTGATTTACCAGGAGAAAAACAATTGCTTGTTTTCGACCTGTTTATACCATGGATTTCTCTCACTTGCATTTCTCAGGAAAATCAGAACCAAACCACAAATGCACTTTGCTGCATTCTCTTAAGTAATGAGGCTGTTTTCATTACTATCCACAGGTCAAAGGTAAGCATGGACTTCCTAGGACCTCACAGTCATAATCATAGAGTATCCTTCCTTCTTTCCCACACCTACCCAAAGTAGTCTTCTGTCTCAAGATGCCACTTTTTGTGTTTATCTGTTCCTTCTAAGAGGCTCAAAGCATTCACGGGTATCTCCTCAATTTGCTCAATACTCTTATGACTAGTGAATGAGCGAGGAAGAATAAAGTTGAAATAAAAATGAGGTATGGAGACAGTTGATGCGGCCCTGACCCGAGGCGGGGCAGTGGGGGGCCCACTGAGTGGTCAGACTGCCTGTTGCTGTACTCTCGGCATTCACTCAAAGCATGTGGCCCTGCGAATTTGATAAGCCTCACAGTCCTTATGACGGGATTCCTCCTGCCCATGCTTGTCCCCTCATCAGACTGACCACGAGCACTTCAAGGCAGGAAAGGATTTAATAACACACCATGAGATGGGCAAAACTGTTCGTTTTTACGTGACGAGGGAAACAAATTCACAAATATGCGAGTTACTGAATAGGCTGTTCATCATCTCTCTGAGGATAAACGTGGGATTCTTGCCCTTTTTTTAAGGTGAGAAAGGGAGAAAAAGGTTTTCGTTTTTCGTTACTTTCTAAATATCTTTTACACGGCAATCTTGCATTTTCTGCTTATTCCCAGTTCCCCTTAGCCCAGAGGTAGTGACAAGAATGAAAGGGGGTAGCCAATTATGTTCAAAAGGAAATGGGTTCAAGAGCCGCTTCATTGGGCAACATTCCGGATGGCTCTAACATTTGGTTTCTCGTCTGAAACTTGATAAGTTTGTTGGGGGGATTAAATAAGATGACATGGTGCACGTGCACCCCCAAAATCACTCATGAATGTTCCCTTCATCTGCTCATTTTCCCTTCTCTGAATATTCAAATTATCAGTGTTTACTCCAATTATATTTACGCTTGGATGAATCCATCTCGAGGCAGCATTTCTGATTTTGTGTTTGTTTTTGCAGGGGGACGTCTTTATTTAAAGTGGCATTGCTTTCCTGCAAAAGTCATGCAGAATACCAGTGACCCAGGGGGTGAATCTATAAATAGGAAATATTTATTTTGAAACAGTGGTGGTTCAAGTAGGATTCGACTCTAGGCAGTCTTTTATGATAGTCGTTGTGGTACTAACTTTGCCATCATTATTGACAAAAATAGGAATCACCTCGTTTATGAGCAGGGGCCATCGGAGGCAGCACTATTCCTTTCCTTCCTAGGGAGATATTTCAATAGTGTTAAAGGACAGGGTGGCATAAGATCTTTTGTCCTGTCAATTTATAGATTAACGAAGACTTGCGAATCACTGTTTATGGCAATAAACACATATTCTCGGTCAGAACTAGCAAAAATGAAGAACCCAGTGTTCCAGTTTGTCTGATTAGGGAAGAAATCAAACTGATTGAGTTCTTTCCCCTGGGCAATGTCCTCTTTGGGGAAGGAGAGAATTAGCAGTCCTAAAACAAGGGCAGGGTAGGGACCCTTCTTTTTATAATTGACATAAAAATAAGACAAGTTTCCTTCCTCTGTGGTTGGGGAAGGGAGTTCTCTTTCCATCTAGCAGAAGTAAAAAATAGAAGATATTTCTTACGGTTTCTTTCTAGCTGTAGACACAAGTTGCTATGTCAAGAGAATTGATAATATAACCCAAGGTATTTCTTCCTATCGCTTTATTTTTTTTAAATAAAATTTATTGCCAATTGTTTTCCATACAACACCCATTGCTCATCCCAACAAGTGCCCCCCCCAATGCCCATCTCTTCGTATCGCTTTAAATTTCCGGGCATGCATGCCAAGAAAAAAATGAATTTGCATTTCCATTTTTAAAGTGCCTTTAGCATAAGGTAGTTAATTCCTCCATTTTGAGGAACCATAATGTTCCCCACTGTTGTTCAGGCAAGGCCACATTCCCCTCCTACGAGTTATCTGGGGCTAAGGTCAGGCCAAGCACAAAATCTGGATGCATACATATACTGGATTTCCTTTTCCTGATAAATGGAGCTGCTCTCCTAGGTGTATGAAATGTATGACTTGTTTTTCTTCCTTAATAACATAGAGGCTTGGGTTACATTTGCACATGTGCCTGTCTCCTCCTGAGCCTGTGTGACACCTGCTTGCTCCTTATTTCTCTCCTCAGGTTGCATAATTAATTCTCTTTTTTATTCAGGGAAATTATTATATTTTTGTATTCTAAAGCCCCATTTCAAACAAGAGATGCTAATGGCACTCAGAATTGCCTAAGCTGAGCTCTCCTGCACTTTAACACAAGCAGTATAAAACGCATATATAAAAGGGGTTTCTTGCCTAGAGGTAATATTTGAATAATTATTACCAAATCATTATACTGGGTGCTATTAAAATAAACTCTATCATTATTAAATATTTTTAAATAAAAAAGGAACTAACATATTAATACAACATGTTTAGAAACTTAAAGGTTATGTTTAAAACCTCACATATTTTCATGACATCAGAGATCAAAAGTTTCGGTTTTGTTTCCTCATAGAACTGTAAGATTTTTTGTGAAAAGAACCTGAAATGAAATTAGTTACCGACAAATACCAGTTTCAATTGATAATCGGTAAGCCATTTTTCCAAGCCCTCAGCTAAAGACTCAGAAAGTTGTAAAAAGTTAGACTTCTTTCCACACTGTCTTGGTTGAATTATATTTCACTTAAGATCACAGCTTTGTCATTCAGCAGGAAGACACCGGCCACCGGCTTTTAAATGCACAACATTCCATAACAGAGACTTAATTATTTGTGATCTAATTAAATCCCAAAGCTATTGTGTTCCATTCAAAATAAATTTTAAAGTTAACACTTAAGAAAAAGATTATTGCAAAACACAAACATCTTCTATAAATCCTTTAAGGGCAGAGAAGTGGTTTCCTACTGTGTTATCTTCTCCACACTCCATGGCATGCAGCAGATAGTCAATAAACGTTTTTTTAAAAATGGAAAGAAAGAGCATGATAGCTCCTGAGTCCATGATTCTAAAATCTAAAGAATTCATATTTTTATTTTTATTTTTAAAAATGTTTTTGGCATTTATTTCCTTTTTAAGAGAGAGAGAGAGAGAGAGAGAGAGAGAGCATGAGCAGGGGAAGGGCAGAGAGAGAGGGGGACACAGAATCCAAAGCAGGCTCCAGGCTCTGAGCTGTCAGCACAGAGCCCAATGCGGGGCCGAACCCACAAGCAAGATCATGACCTGAGCCAAAGTCAGATGCTCAACTGACTGAGCCACCCAGGCGCCCCTAAAGAATTCATATTTTTAAAACAACAGCATTAAATTATATGCTTATGACTTTCATTTGCCCAGGAGAAATGGGAGAAATGATGTAACTTCCTCTTATGACACAAATAGAGTTGCCTCCTTCTGATTGAATGGAATGATACGTCTAAAGGACGATGCTGCTTTTTATCATAAAACTCACTTGCACTATTAAGATACCTGTTTACCAAATAAGAGTTTTTGTTTTTAAGTTAATAATGATCATTCTGAATTCTAATATCTCACTTCCAATTTATAAAATTCCTCTTCAAAGAGCAGCTAGAGACACAGAACACGGTACTCAGCGGGATTACAGAAGATATGAAATGAAAAAAGAACTAGATGGAGCACCCCATACGAAAAGATGAGAGGTCCGAGTTTAATTTTTACTAGTGCTTTTATTTTGTCTGAACATGTTTCCTGTTAATTCCTCTTCCACGCACAAATTTATAGACAATGAGAAGGCAACTGGTAGTTTAACAGGAAGTACTAACTAGCTTATTTTTCTGCGATGCTAGTTGTACATACTGAGTTGAGCGATGAACGTGGAATTGCCTACAAAGCGCAAGAACCTTGGCAAATATTCGCCAGAGTAGAGCACAATGCGTAAATACACTAAATGATTTAATGACAAGTAGGGAATTACTGTAAAATATAATGCTGGAGAAAGGCAGCAAACAGCACCTGCTGGCTGGACTAAGAAATCCAAAATGGATTCCAGGAAGAGAGGACAATGCCCAGCTGCTGCGGTAGTTGCCTGTTCCTCCTATACTGTTATTACCGTTCAACAGTCCTGAAATCTGAATGACAGTGGCCTGAGCCCTTTCAAACAACAGAAAGAAGGTCAATTTTTGTAATGAGGAAATGGAAGTGGTGGCGCCGAAGATCACTGACCCTTACAGTTTCTTGCGCGATGAAGGAGCAGTGAAGTGCACCAGGAAATTATGGTGTAGGAAAACAGTGACACCACCGTCATAAAACAGAACCAAGGAACAAGTAGCAAACGCACTAAAATGTGCATAAATCAAATATATGCCATCAACTCTGGCTTTATTCCTCTTCTCAAACTGAAAAAATTGGGCCAATACTTCTGTGAAGAAAGGAAAAGGCAAAGGGCCAAAAATTAAGTTCGAGCATCTAAAACGATACTTCTCACCGGGATAATATTTTAAATAGTTAGCAATTAGATGGTCTAGGTACTGACTGATCAGAACACACGCTGACCAGGGTGCTGGAGGACTGGAGGAGAAGCTTGCGACTCCGCCAGGGACTACGTTAATTCCCAGATTCTGAGTGGATCGAGGGCTCCAGAGAGAAGTCAAGGCAGCTCAGGCAAAGACATGTGATGGGAGCACTTAGGGCTGGGTCAGTGGTTATTAGCCAACTGGTCCAAGATTATTTCAGTATGTGAGCATCTCATAGCGGCCACCAAGCTCATCAGCACTATTCTTTAACGCTACTTCAGTATACTGCCACGCCGATTCACACAGAAGCGTGTGGGGCAAAGCAGGGGAACAGGAGCTTGTTAATAGGGCCAATTGAAACTTTGATATCTGATGGCGCTTTTGTCTCTCACATCCTTTGGCATTATGTTATGAAATCGTCCTCCTACTCATAACCCAGGAGTTTCTGAATAAGACAGGACTTGTGCTCAACTCACTAATGGAATTAATGAAGTTTATTTCTCTAGATAATGATGATGCTTGATTTCCTGATGATTTGAGGAGCTCAAAAGATTTTTACGATGGCATCCTAGACTTCCCATTGGGCAACAGAGCAGAACTGCAATTCTGAACAGGTGAGACCGGACCTAGCAACGTTTATAGATTTGATGACTTTGCATTTATATTTAATTTTTATCTGTTTAGCAAGTATAGTAATCTTAGATAACAAAATGTGAAATATTAGCAAATGGGATATAGAAAGAAGATTTGGATATCAAGACTTCAAAAGGACACAAAGACCAAATATCAGTTACCTTCGTTTTTTTAATTTTTTTAAATGTTTATTTTTTTTTTGAGAGCCAGAGAGAGACAGAACATGAGCAGGGGAGGAGCAGAAAGAGAGGGAGACACAGAATCCAAATCAGGCTCCAGGCTCTGAGCTATCAGCACAGAGCTGGACTCGGGGCTCAAACCCACAAACTGTGAGATCATGACCTGAGCTGAAGTCAGGTGCTTAACTGCCTGAACCACCCAGGTACCCCAGTTACCATGTAATATAGAGTAAATATGATCACTTTAAGATGATTCTACTAAAAAAATGGGGACAGGGTACCTGGGTGCTCAGTCAGTTAAGCGTCCAACTTTAACTCAGGTCACGATCTCAAGGCTCTGAGTGAGTTCAAGCCCCATATTGGGCTCTGTGCTGATGACATGAAGCCTGCTTTGAATCCTCCATCCTCCTTTCTCTCTGCCCCTCCCTACTTGTGCTCTCTCTCTCTCTCTAAAATTAATAAACATTAAAAAAATTTAAAAAACGTGATTCTACTGACAGTGGCTAAGATCTTAAGACACCTGAAAGACAGAGAAGCTGTAACAAAAGCCCCGACTTCTCTGAATTTTTCCCCCGCACATGTGACAATGGAGGAAATGCCATCCTAGTAAAGTAAAGGAGACGCCTAATCATCAAGAAAAGCCAGAATACATAGTGGCAGAAGTACATGACACTCAGTTTGTACAATGCATAAGACTGGGATGTCACTCATAAATGTCTAGAAGAAATATGAAATAACATGAGCTGAACTTCAAAGCAGGTAAGTTAGCATAGGAAAAAAAAGTTTTTCAGGCCATGAAGAGATGAATATTTGATTCAAATTTTCCTTTTTTTTTAAAAAAAAAGTTAAAGTTATTTATTTGAGAGAGATAGAGAAACAGAGAGTGAGAGGAGGAGGGGCAGAGAGACAGGGAGAGAGAGAAGCCCAAGCAGGCTCTGTGCTGACAGCACTCCATTCCGTGAACCGTGAGATTATGACCTGAGCTGAGATGAGGAGTTGAGTCCCCTGGCTGAGTCACCAGGCGCCCCTCAAATTTTCAAATATAATTATTAAACACTCGGAAAGTACCACCACTGTGCAGGACACTGTCTGATTTCAAGTGCTTTGGAAAGCCAATAAGCAAATACAGAATAAGTTTGTGGTGACAATGGGTACTGAAATCATGTATATCTTTAATCTACCTTACAATGAACCAAAAACTGAAGTTTGGGGAGTTTTTTGAAATAGTCAGAAGAAGATTAATAGAATTCTAAACTTCTAAGTGTCAAACTTCAAGGGGTGTCTTCTTTGAGACTACGCACACAAGCAGGCAGGAGGAAATGCCCATAAATTTGAAAAACTATGTGCCCCTCATACATTTTGAGTTGACATCTTAAATTAATCATCAGTGAAAATAGTTGTAAAGGATGTAATATTGACATTTTAAAAAACAACTTTACATGACTCTTTTCAATGAATTCAATGGAATATAAATGCTGTAGTGATTTTACACCCACCACCATCCATTGAAAAATAGATTCAACCAAGTCTTCTCAAATAGTTGCAAATTTTATATGATTCTTTTGTCTCACTGAAATTGTTTCTATTCCTCTTTCCTCACACGATTTTATCTTACTATAATAAGTGTTTAATATTTGAAGGCGCTCTATTGATTATATTTCTCTGCAACAACAAAAAGCATATAAATTGAAGTTTTTAACTTAAAAAACATGCTATTATCATGTGGTACTAAGTATGAAAAAACAGCCTTCAGGGTAAAGTTTCTTAAGTATTGGTAGTACTCAACAAAACAATATAAATATTTCAAAAATATTTATAAATATTATTGAATATGAAAATAAAATTTTATTAGAAATTCATTCCCTTATGAGATGGGGGAATAATTAGGCAGTCTTAATTACAGGAGGCTTCTTCCACACACAAATAAATTGTCCCTTTGTGTGGCACTCGGGTAGGGTTTTTCTAATGCTTATTTCTTTATTTTTGAGAGAGAGTGAGCGAGAGAGCACGAAGGAAGTGGACAAGCAGGGGAGGGGCAGAGAAAAAGAGAGAGAGGGAATGCCAAGCAGGCTCTGCACTGCCAGGGCAGAGCCCAGCGCGGGACTCAATCTCACAAATGTGAGATCATGACCTGAGCCAAAATCAAGAGTCGTTAGCTTAACCAACTGAGCCACCCAGACACCCCTGCACTCTGGGAGTTTTTAAACCCTGGGGCTATTGGAGAACATTATAATGATGTCTCTAACTTTGGGGCATAATATAATCTCAACTCTATTTAACTCAGCCTTCCAGTGTTCAGCACAATTCTGGCATCTGATAGGTGTTCGGAGAAGGTTAATTTTCATGGACTCATTTCCCATCTATCCAGCTTTCAGCCTTGCTGGGGGAACCACTAGCCTAAGAAATAAAGACATCCCAACAACCAAGAGCTTCATTTTAATAGGGAGCTTCTCAGATAAATAGGTATAAACAGAACCTTTCTTTGATGTCACCACATTTTCCTCATAGCAGGAAACAAAGATTTTTTAAAACAGTTTTCTCCATTTTTAATCAAATGGCCTAATGCAATGTACACGTATAAATCTCTAAATCCAATGTTATTGAAAAATGAAGACGTTCTACGTAAGGGCATTTAAACTGTGACGTTTAGTGCAAAAATACACTAACTGAAAAAGCGATTGCTTCTGTTTCGATGGTAAATGCTTATAGTACGTCACGCAAATGGAGACTGCACTTGGATACAAATACCTGGAACATTTGAGTCATTTTAAAAAAACACAGATGGCATTTTAGAAAGAGTCTACCTTTCTATTAGCATAAGTAGGCTGTGGGTTCTTCAAAGGTAGTGTGACTTCTGTTTCTACCCCATGCCTGAGTATACCGCCTACCACTCAACGGTGTGACTCTATACTTCCCCACTGGTCTCCCATACCCTCCTCATACAGGGAAACGCACACCCCAGCAGATACTTTTTATTTTAACAGATAAAAAAAATATTAATGGCTCATTATCCTTTTTTAACCAAAGACTATTTTTCACTATTATTATTTTTTTTGCACTAGGATATTTCTGCTTCTCTTTCAAAGAAACGTGCCAAGTATTAAGAGCTCTTTAAAAAAATAAATAAAATCTTATTTGAGAATAAAGACTTTAGGAGAACTTCTTTGTAAAAGCAAACCATTGCATTTTAAGTGTCTTTTTTTTTTTATTATTATTAGCAAACCTTAATATAGCAACTCGGCAGTAATTGCTATTTTATAATCTCCTGACTGTTGAACTATTTATTATGCAAATTAATATTCTTTGGAGTATGCACCCGCCTAGCCACCCAGTTCTTTTTTGTTTACATATTTGACTTGTGCAGCTTTTGCCAGTGTAAAGAGGCATCTTGATATTTACTAATTCCAGACATAAACAGATTTCTGCCAGACACGTAGCAGCTACATTTCATGTCCTTGTTTTTAAATTAAGGAAAGACATATGGAAGATTTGCAAAATAGGAGGAAACAATTGTTTGGTAACAGCTAGAAGTTCTCATCAGCAGACTCAGTAGTCTCGTCATGGCTACAGAGCCCTGGGACTAGGGTATGGCTCCGTAATCCACAGCAGAACATGGGGCTTTAAGTAAATGGATTAGATTGGAGCCCTGGGTGGTTAAGTGCCCAACTCTTGGTTTTGGCTCAGGTCATGATCTCATGGTTTTGTGAGTTAAGCCCCGCATCGAGGTCCACACTAAGAGTGTGGAGCCTGCTTGGGATTCTCTCTCTCCCTCTCTCTCTCTGTCCCTCCTCGACTCATGTTGCCTCTGTCTCTCTCAAAATAAATAAATAAACTTACAAAAATAAATAAAAGAATGTTTTAAAAAGAAAGACGACGATGAGGCACCTGGGTGTCTCAGTTGGTTAAGCGTCCAACTTGAGCTCAGGTCATGATCTCTCAGTCTGTAAATTCCAGCCCTGCATTGGGCTCTGTGCTGACAGCTCAGACCCTGAAGGCTCCTTCTGATTCTGTGGCTCCCTCTCTCTCTGCCCCTCCCCTGCTTGTTCTCTGTTTCTCCACCTCTCAAAAATAAATAAATATTTAAAAAAAAGAAGATGATGATGAAATAGGTTAAACCATGTGACACATTTTGTGGGCCAAAAATGGTAAAATATTGCAATTTATATAGTTCAACCTAATAGGTGATGCATATAGTCTCTTTTTTCAGATGAAGTTCTACAAGATAGACCTCCTCATGAAAATGTTATAGGGATGCTCTCCGCTCCCAGAACTATTTCCTAAATTTGCTAAAACTCCATTATATAATATTTATTTAATTTCAATATATTCTACCATTCTGCTTCATTTCATGACGTGAAGCCTTGATGAGCACGTGTTCTGCTCTTAATGCCAGATGTCGGTTAAGTCCTTCATGGCTTTTCATGGCTTTTCTTCTTCTAGGAGGAATTGGCCCCATCCCAGTCCAGGAAGCATCAATGAGGAGTAAAGGACACCCATCCTGGCCCAAGTTTGAGGAAGTCAGTAAGAAAGAATGGTCTGAGGATACAAAAATATATTAACCATCTTAAAGATTATTTCATGATCACCACCCTGGCCTCTAAATCATTCCACCTTCCATTTGTATGAATACACCCACAAGGTAAGCAGGGTATACTATCATTTCCATTTTACAGATTAAAGCTCCAAGATATGAGGTGACCAACTCAGGGTCACTAGTGAGGCAAAGGCCTATCTAGATTAGAACTCTGTTCTGTCTCCTGGTCTGTTTCACTGGGCAATAATATTTGAGTTTAGGATACTAGGTAGAATATCCCTCCAACTTCTTCCCCTAGTCTCCTTTTCCTTCCCTCCTTTCCTTATCGCCCTGCCCACATTCTAACGTGGTAAGAGGACTTGGCCAGATGGGCTGGAGGTAACTGCACAAAAAGTCAAGCACTTCTCTGCTTCTGTGATGAGGCAAAGGATAAAAATGGCAAACAAAGAAACAAAGAAACAGAAACAAAAACAACCCCTGTCCTCACATATTCCTTTGGAAAGAAAAGAGGATGAAACAGAAAAAAATTTCATAGTTTTCATGAGAACAGACATCTAGAATCTTTGTATCAGTGTGGGGCAAGAAGAAGGAGAAGGAAAGACTGTCCTCTTTGGAACTGTAGCATTGTTTCTGGGCTTTATTTTCACCACAGCAACGAGGGTTGAGCATGCACTGTGGACAAAGCCCAGTGAGACAAAGAAAATCTCTCCCTCTCTCTCTCACTCACTCTCTGTCATTGACCTTAAGAAATGAACAATCTGAATAAGCTTGGACAAACAAATGGGAAAAAAATGATTGGCAGAGAAACCTATGGGTGTTAATATGGATGTTCAAATGCTTGGAATGATAGATGTCATAAGAGATCAGCTATAAAAACCTCGAGTAGAAATTGGCCCTCAAAAAGCTGGGAATTCTAAAGAGATGCTTAAAATTTCATATAATTGCCAAACACTGGAGCAGAGTAAGATCAATACAACACAGGTCTCTTTGAGACAAAGTGCTTACCTGTTGAAGTTCCAAGTGGCCTGGATATACCTAGCAACACTTGACTTGAAACTCTATTCATCTGGTTCCACTGTGACCTGAGTCAATAAAAATAACTTGAATTTGTGTAGCTAACTTTCTTCCATGGATTCAAAGAAAAACATATGAGAAAATGGCAGAATGTGTTTAAAAATAAAGTCCATCTTCTCTATAAAATATATACATACGCTGAGACAAATATTTCCACCCCAAAGTAACTTTTCATTTTGGCAATGTTGTGTCGAATTCTTGTCATATGTAATACTTAACCAAATCAATTTTATTTATTTATTTATTTAAAAAAATTTTTTAATGTTTATTTTTGAGACGGAGAGAAACAGAGCATGAGCGGGGGAAGGGCAGAGAGAGAGGGAGACACAGAATCTGAAGCAGGCTCCAGGCTCTGAGCTGAAAGCACAGAGCCCGATGCGGGGCTCAAACTCACGGACCGTAAGATCATGACCTGAGCCAAAGTCGGATGCTCAACCGACTGAGCCACCCAGGCGCCCCTAACCAAATCAATTTTAAACCAGTTCACTGCTTGTCACAATGTATCACTTTCCATACATATAATCATTTTCCTTAGAGAGCTCATTTACCCTCAATCCTATGTCCCTCACTTTTTGTGCAACATCAGTTTGTGGAGCTGTGTTTGTATGAATGCGGATATTGAACCTGAATCTTACGAAAAAGCAAGATGTGAGAGCTTGTGATACGTAAGCTCTAAATTTTATAGAATGTGGTCTTGTCCTGTCTGTAAAAACTCAGAAATCAAGACTACCAAAGCCTGCTGAGAAAGCCACCCTTGCCCTTTCTAGATTGACCTTTGAGTAGACACAGGAGCCCAGGGACTCCAATATGGATCTTCTTTTGTAATCTTGTGCACAAACACCACGAAATGAGGATATTCAAATATCCCAATCCAACTTAGATCAACTTCAGGACTTGATAAACAGAGAATGTCTAATAACTGAAAATCTTTAATATGTGTAAGACAAGTAGAGATGTCTTTTTTTATGTATTTGTGTCTATTTATGCTTTAAATATTTTTAAATGACTCAGGTATCACTTCTGATTTTCATTGTGCGTATCACCAACACTGTCCCTGGCCAGAGAGTATTTGGGGGACTCTATTCATCCTCATAGGTTTAACACAAAGGACACTAAAATGTCAGATTTCTGCTTTATCTCACTTTTAAGTCCTTTTCTTCCTCATCAGAGCCTTCCGACACGGCTTTATGGGCACCACACTCTATTCTTTGTGTATATCTTTATTCAGGCACACATATCATCATATTTTCCTTAGTAATATCTATCTCTTAGCCTAGTATATTAGTGCCTAGGCCCGCCATAATGAAGTACTACAAACTGGGTGACTTAAAAGAACAAAGACTTATTGCCTCATCGTTCTTGAGACTAGAACACTGAAATCAAGGCATCGGCAGGGCTCTGCGCCTCTCAACCCTGTAGAGGCATCTCCCTTGCCTCCTCCTGGCTGAGGGTTTGCTGGTGATAGATGGCATCCCTGGCTTGTTAGACCCATCCCTGCCATCCTCTGTCTTTACACAGCCCTCTCCCATGCTGGTTCAAGGGTTGGAACTTGCCATTGCAATGGTAATTTTGTGATTCAAAATTGATGGGGCCAGATATTTGGTTAAATATTATTTTTTCTGTGTGTGTCTCTGATGGTGTTTCTGGAAGATGATTAACACTTGCATCATAGATTCAGTAGAACATATTGCCTTCCCCAGTGTAAGTGGGCTTCGTCCAATCCTTTGGAGGGCTGAATAGAATAAAACACTGAATAAGAAAGAATTCTTTCTTTGGTTTGACTATCTTTCAGTTAGGACATCAGCCTTCTGCCTTTAGACTCAGACGTGGACTAGAATTATACCATAAAGTGTATTGATGGCAGATCTTGGCCCTTTCAGCCTCTCTAATCACACAACCTAATTCTTTATAGTAAATCTTTCTCTCTTTCCCCCTCTCTAAATATTGTTTCCCTGGAGAACTCAGACTAACATAGTCATCTGTGAAAAATGGTAGGAAACATATCCCAGGAAACGAACAACAGGTGGACTTAGCTGTAGAACACAGAGAGGGAAGGGCTCACTTAGGGAGCAGGTAAGTGCCATGTGGCAGAGAAAATGGGTATAAATGCCACAGGTTGGCAAGAAAGGAGAGACCCGACCTTGAGGGTGGTCTAGGACTACAACCAGCTAACAAGGGTGGATATAGAAGCCAGTTCTGGCAGAACCTGGAGAACAGGCTGAATAACCATTTTTCCTGAAACCTGGGGAGACCTTGTCTGGAGGGAGAATTTGGGCTGAATCACTCCATAAATTCCCTTTTATGACCAAGATGGGTTTATCTGACTCTTCGTAAGTCCAGAGGAACTGCTAGAAATTAGACCTAGGTGGAATTTAATATAAGCGAAGGAAGGAAACGCTCATATAAATAACAATCTAGGACTCAGACAAATTGTTATTACTGGCTGTGATTCTTCTATATTTAGAAATGATTATATGCATTGCCCAAACCACACAAATCCCCAGCTCTACTATTTTTTAAAATAGTATTTTTTACTGTTTGTGTCTGATGCTTCACTTCTTCGGATCTCTCCTGGAGGAAGAGAACTTAATACTGAATTAGTTTCCCTTGTGGAGAGGCAGGGTTACATTCCCCTTGGGTCTTGAATTTGCATAGAATGACAAGGCTGAGGATAAGAAATACCCTTGGCGTAGCAATTTTCAAGTTCTACTTGTAGGACAGTAGGGTTGTATTTTAAATTTTTCTAATAGACTAGCTCTCCTAACCACCTTTGTCCATTATTCTATTCATGCAATCCATCATCAATGAATATATGAATATTTATGTGTAGCTCTAATATGTATAGCACTTTAGCAGGCAATTCCCTTAAAGACTACTGCAGTGTTCTGTGAACAAATTTCAGTGGGTTCTTGTGACCCTCTTCCAGACTAACTTTTAACCTGATTAATTGGAATTATAATATCACCTGGCAAGCAATAGTATGAAAACAAAATAATAAGGCAGATTAACAAGACAGTGAGTTAGAGACACAAGTATGAGCCAGAATCCCAGCTGCTGTAACTAGGTGATGTTTGCAGACCTCGCTCAGTGGAGAGGAGAGGGAAGAAGGGAGGCATACAGTGAACTCCGCCTTGATACCGATTGGCCATTCCAGGAAGTTCTCAGGACTTTCTTGTTTTCATTTTCTACGTGAATGTACATTTACAAACTTAACCTTGCCCAACCCCCAAAGCCTAAGATTTGTGCTTCCTAACACTGTATGTACTTTGATTATGTCGCCTGCAATAATGTTTTGTATAAAGACACCAGGAAGAGGTTATACATGTACCCTCTGGTCCTACCTTCCCTCTCCAATGCTAAGGAACAAGACAGAAGTCAAAGGAATTGAATCGGGGCACGCTCCGTAAGGAAAGGGGTCTAATTCCCCTTTCCCATCCAAAGTCAGAACGAAGAGATAGATGAGAGAGTCTGGCAGGGGGGGAGCAAATAGTCAGCTTCGTGCCTGATTAAGTTCTGGAAAACAATGCTTAGATATGTGAGCACTGTTGGACTCTTATAAAGAGTCTAGAATTTAGCTAGCCTCACCATCAGAGCCGACTGCTTTGCTATACTGAAGAGAACAGCTGAATGCACCCAGCATACAGAAGGGAGGATTCAAAACAGGGCTTAACAGGAATGGAACCACATGGGTCTTCTCCTCCTCTATCGCTCACCATTCCTATGTATCCTAGTCAGCCGTGCTTCCTTCCCTTGAGAGGTGGAAGTGAAAGGGCAAAGAGAGGCCAGGAGTGTGTCTCCTAGTGGCTTTCCAGCAACATCGGCAGCATATGGGAACCTATGAGAAATGCAAATTCTGAGGCCCGCCACCTGACGGCCTTGTTCAGGAATACTTGGGCCTAACGATCTGTGTTTACAGCCTTCCTGTAATTCTGATGTTCACAAAGGTTGGAGGACCACTACTCCATAGAGTCAATCTCAACACAGAATCGCTTGAGGCATTTCTTAAAATAGCGGACTGTCGAAGCCTTCCTCCAGACCAAATAAACCAGAATCTCTCAGGTGGGGCCAGGTATCAGTATTTTTAATACCATTGCTGGTGACTGAATAAATATGAGAGCTTTCTGTACACAGCAGATGTTTAAAACTAACTCTTTCATGGACACATTTGTGAGTTTAGGGAGATCTTCCCCCACCCACTCACACATATTGCTAAGTATCTCCCTCCTCTAGCTATTTAGAAACGTATTTCTCAACTCAGGGCAATTTTGCCCCCAGGGAATATTTGGCAATGTCTGGAGACAGTTTTGATTGATACCACTGGGAAAGGGCGTGTAACTGGCATCTAGTGGGAAGACGCCAGGGGTGCCACTGAACACCCCACAATGCACAGGAAACTCCTCACAAGAAAGAACTACCCTGTACATGGTGTCAATACTGCCAAGGTTGAGAAACCCTGCTCAGTGGCATATATTTCTGAACCTATTATATAGTTGTTTATACCAAAGTTTTTATGTAATAAAACTGTATTTCAGAACGATTTACAAAACCCTTTCCTATAAATCAGACTAATTTTTCTCCTCCCCTTGTAAATGAGGTAGATGCTGGATTCTTGATCAACATTTTTTCAAGGTATTTCCTATATGATTCCATTGCAGTATAGAGGTCTACATTACAGGCTGACCGAGGGCATCCGCCATGTTTGTTTGCTCTCTTTGTAAAAACACTTGGCAGTGTCCCATGTAGAAGGCACTTAACGGATACTATTTGATGATGACTGAATTAGCCTTTCCTACCTGGGAAGTGCAGCTTTTAAAAACATTTTTTATTGTTTACTTACTTTTGAGAGAGAGAGAGGGCACAAGCAGTGGAGGGACAGAGAGAGAGAGGGAGACATGGAATCTGAAGCAGGTTCCAGGCTCTGAACTCTTGGTGCCCAGCCCAATTCAGGGCTCAAAACCACGAGCCGTGAGATCATGCCCTGAGCTAAAGTCAGAACCTTGACCGACTGAGCCACCCAGGCACCTCAAAATGCAACTTTTTTTTTAATGTTTATTTATTATAGAGAGACAGAGCATGAGCGAGGAAGGGGCAGAGAGAGAGGAAGACACAGAATCCGAAGCAGGCTCCAGGCTCTGAGCCATCAGCACAGAGCCCGACGCGGAGCTCGAACTCACAAACTGTGAGATCATGACCTGAGCTGAAGTAGGTCGCTTAACCGACTGAGTCACCCAGGCACCCCAAAACGCAACTTTTTAAATGCAATGCCACATTTTTCCTCTTAGTATAATTTCATATGTGCGACCTTTGTAGCCTACAGTTCTAGAGCTCTGCAGCTAACATTTCTTGCCATGTATCTGGAATTCCACAGCAGCTCTCTATCAAGTATGCTCAAGCAATCTCAGCGTGCTGGACTTCCTGTAAGCATACATTTCTCTTCTCTTTCATTTAACATCTTCCATAGGATACGGATACATTTCTGCTAAACATATTCTATTTAGGGTTGCCATGTAGAAACAGGGCTCCCAGTTAAATCTGAATATCAGATGAACAATAAATAAAGTGTTAGTGTAAGTATGTCCTAAATATTTCTTACACTAAAAAAAGTATTTGCTATTTATCTGATATTCGACACTTACACTTTAGTATAAGTATGTCCCAAATATTTCCCGGGAAATGATTCCATTCCATTCCATATTTCCTGGGAAATATTTGGGACATATTTATACTTAAAGAAGTATTTGTTGTTTATCTGATATTCAAATTTCATGGATACTTCATGACTTACCCTTGAATATATCTATCTATCATCTCTTTGAGGAAATTTAAATCTTTTCAGTACAATTACTAGATAATTTCTATTAGAATGAGTGCTGACAATTCAATGGTATACCCAAAATGGTCACGATGTTTGCTAAAATATCAATATCTTCTATACATGTTAGAAAATAGGAACTGGTCTGAGCCTCCAAAGTGACTTTCCAACATCCTCTCACCTTTTTTTGAATCAACAACTGAAGGGTTAACATCCGGCCCTTGGCCGGGGTCTCCGAGACCTGAATCAGGTATCTTCACTGTGACAATTGTTCTGACTGGTCAGTGCCTGAACACACGGCCATCAAATATTTTTAATACCGGCCCTAAGTACGACTCTCATTTTAAAGCACCCAAATGATTCCCCCAAAGAATCCAAACACAGATACAATTACATTCTGCGTATATATATATATGAATAAACACATTTTTAAAGTCAAGTGTACGTGCATCTCATTTTCCAATCGTGTCTTCTCCCATCTTTCTCCTTCCTGAGTAAACAGTGACGGTGCCTCCTTTTCCGAGGTTGCTTTTCCACCATAACAATTCTCCAGCTTTCCCAAGGGATTAGCCATGGTGCGATTGACTTTTCAAGGAGGGCCCATTTATCTTCCCCCTGACAAATTTCAACACATGCACAGCCCTAGCAGGAACATTTCTGCAGATTAATCCCTCACCCTTCTCAAAGAGAAGAATTATTCTTAAACAATCTATTTCAATACGGAGTTCCTGGTGTGAAGTTAATTTCCACAAACCTTGCAAGCGTGCTACCCAAACACCATCTCTGTTATTCACTGAGAACAACAGAAGCCCTCTGGCTTGTAGTTTTTCATCCTTATTGTTTAAATGTAAACAGGAAAGAAAGACAGGCCAAACCAAGCTTTTTTTTAAAAAATCAGTGTTTCCTGCAAGCTGTTGGAATGGATTCTGGGTACAACACGCTGTGGTAATTAACTACCAAAAAATATTTATTCAGCATCTACTATCCAAGCACTACATGTATATAACATTCTATGAATGGCGAGATTTTATATATATGTGTAATCGGACACGATGCGGTTTTGAAAAAAAGCGAGGTAAAATCGGCTATGTGTTCAGATCAGTCTAATGACCCAAAGAGATAATAGTGCTTTATAAAACATACCCATATTTTGCTGTAAAAGGAAAATAATATTTGATTAGATTATTAGGAGCAGCTAAAAACTATTTAGTAGGACAAATACAGAGTAATATACCCGGGAAAAATTACCAGGCACTACAAATACATAATGGGGAAAAGCAAGTATGAACGAATAAAGCAGAAAGAGAGCTGGGGGACAGCCACGAGCTGAATGTGAATCAGCGATTCAGTGCTATTGTGATAAAAGTCAATATGATACCAGCACAAATCAATAGGAGTAGAGTCGGCAAGGCCGAAACATAATTCTTCTTCTCTCCTCCCCATTAGTCAGAGGGAGGAAAGTATCCTGTTTTGGACAGCACACTCCAAAATCTGTGAGAAACCCAACAGCATCCAAAAAGAGAAAGCCAACTAGGTAAAGGGAGGGGAAGGGAGCCTGACCAGAACAGGAGAAAACACTTTCAAAAAGTGGCTCCAGGCTGACACGAAAGCTCTTTCTAAGTATCTGCAGGTTTTGATGATAATTCTAGCTGGTGAGTCTAACAATGGAGGTTCAAATAAGAAAAAACTATTGTTCTGAAATGAACCTTATAGACATTTCTGCTAGACAAGGAAACTCTTGCCTGCCCAGATTCCCAAGTGTTTCTCCCTTAATTTGTAAAACGATATTTAATGCCATCTTTATGAGGTGATCACTCCATATGAAGGTTAGGTGAAAGCTCACAGTCATGTACGCCTGTATCCTAATTCTGCAGAGACTATAAGACTTCCACATGTACATGCTAAATGGACATTTTATTATAAGATGCCTGGATCCAGTGCAACAAGGACCAGCCGGGAAAAGTGGTAATAAACTATCCAACTATTTCTCAATCAACACGCATCACTAATAGGAAAGTAGACGGTGCTCTCTACGGAACACCTACATACACAAATCCCCATT
This sequence comes from Paguma larvata, assembly GCA_030068075.1. Lineage (NCBI taxonomy): Eukaryota > Metazoa > Chordata > Mammalia > Carnivora > Viverridae > Paguma > Paguma larvata. The sequence continues at coordinate 49,492,033 of CM057834.1, read as the reverse complement.
TCTGTCTCTGACTGAGGCTGTACAATAACTGCATAAGAACTAGATAGACTCTAACTACCTTCTGCATCATTCTGGACTATTGCGAATTTACTGACTGAGAGATCATACGGGGTAAATATTGAAGTGAGGTGTGCACATTTTTGTCATTGGATAATAGAAAATTAAACTCATTAATTTGGCTCATTTTCTGGCTAATGACTTTTTTTAACGTTTGGTTTTATAGTTTGATGGATATGAAGACCACACTGAATTGGGTAACGAGGAGGTAATCTGTTATGATGTGGCTACGGTTTTTCTCTTCAATAGTTTGTTATAAGGAATTTTTAAAAGATCATTTACAGTTTTTTTTTTTTTAATTTTTAAGGAAACTCTACACACAAACTCACAACCCCCAAGGTCAGGAGTCATATGCTCCACCATGAGCCAGCCAGGCGCTCCAGTAAGGAATTTTCTTAATCTTAAAAAGATAACAGCACTTTCATCCTTAATTTAACTTTTCGCTCTTTCCTGAAATTGCCTTACTTTTCACATTGCTGTTATGCTCATCTGGATAGTAAAATACCCATAGAAGGAAGAGTCAGGCTCTGTGGTCTGGATTTTATGTTTAGGAGAAGGAGGGTTACTTGGGTACAGAAGGTTATAATGCTAATTATGCACATTACTGCTTGAAAGAAGTTTTAGCATCAACATACTGCCTCATGTTAAAAGTTCTTTTGTATTTAAGAATTATTTCTAGTGTTGAATGAAATACTTTGACATATTTCTTAAATTGTAATTGCATTAATATTTCAGCACATACCTGTACATCTATTTCATCACACAAGCCCTGTTCTTGTAATGGCCTCTCTCGTCTTCGTCAGACGGTCCAAGTAACCATCTCTCCTAACCCTCCCAGCAGGATATAGAACGATTGAGTGTGAAGAGGCAAGGACTGGGAAATGGCCTGCTCTTCTCCAATTTACACTCCTACTCTTTTTTTTTTTAATTTTTTTTAACATTTATTTATTCTTAAGAGTCATAGAGACAGAGCGTGAACAGGAAAAGGGCAGAGAGAAAGAGAGGGAGATACAGAATCTGAAGCAGGCTCTAGGCTTTGATGAGCCTTCAGCACAGAGCCCGACGTGGGGCTCGACCCCACAGACCGTAAGATCATGACCTGAGCCGAAGTCGGCCGCTTAACCAACTGAGCCACCCAGGCGCCCCTATATTCCTCCTCTTGTCTTCCTGGAACTTCCTATAGAAACATCCTGGGAATTCCCATAAGTCAGCTACTCAGGAATCTCAAAGAGGACTCAGAATTAAAACCAGTGACTGTGGGCATCATGACTGCTGATTTGGAGCAAATACTGAATGCTTATCAAGGTTCAGACACTGTATCAGATACTCTGTGGGGATGTAAACATAAATCAGAAGCAGATTCTACATGGAAAGCCCAAATTCTTGGGATTTGCAATATTGACTTTTGAAATTAGCCATTTTTCAGCCATATTTTCTATAGAATATTTGAGTCTTGACATAGCTTTAACTCTTTTAACACAGAGATTTTCATATATTCCAAGTTCAAGATCTTCATAAATAATATTTAAAAAACACTATGAGGAAATGATACTTCATGACCTTCTGATAGGTTGAAATTTTTTTTAGGTTTTTTGTTTTGTTTTGTTTTTTTGAGAGACAGAGAGAGTGCAAGCAGGGGAGGCTCAGAGAGAGAGGAAGAATCTCAAGCAGGCTCAGCACTGTCAGCGCAAAGCCGGTGTGAGGCTTGAACCTATGAACCATGGGAACCTGAGCTGAAATCAAGAGTCAGACACTCAATCCACAGAGCCACCCAGGTGCCCCTAGGTGGAAATATTTTTTTATGCAGAATCATTCTGTGCAATTGTATTGAGTGGGAGAGGTATTTACTTTTACTCACCAACCTTCACCATTGAGAGGTGTGTAACCAGCAGTCAGGCACATGTATCATGATTTTCACCTGAAAAACAGATAGTAAAGGCAGGTTAATATGTTTTTGCATTATTGTCTAAAAATTGCCAGCAAGGCGTCTTGGTATGTCTGTGGTCTTACATCTATGACAAAGTGGTTGATTATGGGGACAGACACTAACAAGAACTGAGCTACAGTATTTTGTGACAGTGACTAAAATGTGGGGTTTTTAAAAAACTTTTTTAAATGTTTATTTATTTTTGAGAAAGAGAGAGAGAAAGAGGGTGAGTGGGGGAGGGGCAGAGAGAGAAGGAGACACAGAATCTGAAGCAGGCTCCAGGCTCTGAGCTGTCAGCACAGAAGCGGACGCAGGGCTCGAAGCCACGAACCATGAGATCATGACCTGAGCTAAAGTTAGGTGCTCAACTGACTGAGCCACCCAGGCGCCCCTAAAATGTGAGTTCTTACACCTCAGTGCTTTTACTTATTTTTACATTTTGTCTCACTCTGTCTCACTGGTGGTATGTACTTTAAAAATCAGGTATAAAACCATATTTGAGGGGTCAGTTTCCCTAATTAGCCTTTGCTATACCTGCTTTGGAAAACTCTTTTCAATACTGAAATATCTAAGATCAAAGCTCTGGTCACAATTTAGTACATTTTGATGTTCGGGGAAAAAAACCGCAGTTTGTCATTAGGCAAACAGACCTGTCAACATGAATTGTGTATAATAAATACATTGGCAGAGTCCTAAAATTCAAGCTTTGCATTCTGTATGCACAAAATGGAAAGAATGTGGCTTCCAAATGAGTTAGAAGAATCAGTAGAACTTCATAAAACAATGTTCTAAATAGATATTTAGTTCTAATTCTAAGTTCTAGTTCTCAACAGATATTTCAATGTCTCAATCCGAGTACAAATCCCCTTCCCTGTCTTCTGGCAGGTTCTGACTAATACCAGATCCCTACTTAAAACCATTTCTCCAGCAGCCAATTTGTCTAATCACCATATATTAGTTTCCTATTGATGCTGTGACAAATTACCAGAATCTTAGTGGCTTCAAAGAGTACAAATTTATTATCTTACACTTGCAGAAGTCAAAAGCCTGCAATGAATGTTACAGGGCTCAACTCAGGGTGTCTGCGGTGCTGCCTTTTTTCTGGAGGCTCTGGGGAAGCGTTCATTTCCTCGCCTTTTCCAGCTATTGGCTGCCTGCATTCCTTCATCTATGAACACTTCTTCCATCTGCAAATGTATCACTGCAGCCTCTTCATTTAAATTGTTTTGTTCCAAGTGTATTTGTATTTGCCTTTTCTAGGAACCACAGACCATCTGAACCTGCATACCTTTAAACGATATTGTTAGTCCGAGTTGTTTTTGTTTTTCCATATAATAGTATGGTAGTATGAACTCTGGACCCAAACCTAAGGGTGAACTGGCTTTAAGGACCAATCCACAAAGGAGACTTTACAAAGCTCTTTACCCAGAGCTAAGGTCAATATGGAGAAGTATCTGTATATTCTCTCTCTGTGAGGGCGTGGGTGGCGGGGGCAGTTCCAGGTCGCTCTCTGAGCTTCTTTTTGAGGTCCGTTCTTCATCAACATCCAAACAAACTCCCACACTATTCCGGCCTCAGACTTTGCTTCCTGTCTCCCTACAGACATAACCTACATTCTGGGGTTTCAACACTTGCCTAACTCCACATTCTCACCTTCTCTTTGTTTCTGGCCTCTAAGAATTTCCCTTACCTTCCATTTGATTCAGTCTTGCATTTACAGTTTTCTAACATTCTTGAAAGTTCTATATTGGGAAAATTTCTCCAAATATTTAGCTCACCATAAATAGACCCCCCTTAAGGTTAAACTTTGAAGAATGGCTCTTTGGACTTGAAAAAGCTCTTAACATGTTGAAAAGTATAGTAGATATTTTTAAAAATAAGATACCCATAATTGTACAAAACATTTTTATTATTAAAGTCATAAAGTTAAACAGAATTACCTAAGTGTATTAGGTTATGTTTCTCTGTTTTTAATTCAAGAAAGCCATAGAGGGCGCCTGGGTGGCTCAGTCGGTTGAGCGTCCGACTTCGACTCAGGTCATGATCTCGCGGTCTATGAGTTCGAGCCCCGCATCAGACTCTGTGCTGACAGCTCAGAGCCTGGAGCCTGCTTCACATTCTGTCTCCCTCTCTCTCTGCCCCTCCCCCACTCATGCTCTGTCTCTCTCTGTCTCAAAAATAAATAAACATTAAAAAAAAAAGAAAGAAAACCATAGAGATGAAGAGAGAGAGAGAGAGGGAGAGAACACTCAAACAATTACAGAGTCACTCAACAAGGGACTGAGTTCTAAACAAACCGTTCAGCAGATAAATGGATCATAAGATAAACTTGTTTTAGATAATGTGGTTTTTGGTGAATTAACACAGAGCTGTTCTGTAAAGAGATCTCTGTTACATTTCTTTCCATGTTAACTTTTATCTTAGTTTTTTTTTTTTAATTTGTACAATTAACCTGGGTTGAATGACATGTGGGTGTGGCTCAGCTTTCTACTGAATAAAAAGTGTCATTTTCTTCACCAAATACAATAGCTACTTGGGAAACCCCACAAGGAGATGATTAATAAAACAGTTGGATTGAAATATTTTCCTTCGGTTTATGTATCTGGCAATTACTGCCTAATAATATTTCAAACAAATTAGCTACCTTCTATAATATTTAATTTGATGATAGCATTGTTAGAAATATATGATTGCTATCAACAGAGACATATTAACTTTCTCAACCAGCATCATAAAACAACTGGCCAAGTACCTATGCTGTTCAGTGATTCTGGCTGCTTCATTTTGAAATTGCGTTTGAATGCTCAATGTTGAAAGATGATTGACCACAAGAGATGCCGAAATCTAAAAATACATAATGCAATTGATTCATAAAGCCAAGGTTGCTAATTGGGTAATATTGTGCCTGCCCATGAATTGACTATCATAAATTGAACTAAGGTACCCTAGGATATTACATGGATTCTTTCATGCATAAAGTATATTTCATTAAATTGGACATTGCCTGGCACATTATGTATATTATAGTTTAAACAAAACTATTATACTATCACAAAACTGTTTCTTGAGTCCTTTAACCAGCCAGCACAAAATCCATGGACACAAAACAGGAGTCATTACAATAGGAAATAAAAAACTAATTAAAATGCCATGGTTGTATGCCAAAATTTGTTTTCCTAATGGCAATATTAGAGATCTAACACTGTTTTCTCTTGTTTCAAAAGATTTAAAAAAAACAAGTTCCCTCTTGCCTACTCTAACATAAATAAAAATCATTTGTGAGTAACATGCATAAATTATATACTGGTTTAATAGTATATTCTGTTCTCTTTGTTCATTCATTAAACGTTGGTTTGTACACTAACTTATTCCTTTTGTGTCAAAGGAAGCTAGGCACCAATAGCCTATGAACTGGTCACAGACATGGCATTTCCAAGTTACCCAGTTACTTCTGTAGTTAGTTACTGTTCAAAACTATATGTATCTCCAAATAAGGAACTCTCTTCTTGGGATACAAATAACTTAACGTAAAAAACAAGAACAGACAATATAAATCCAGTACACTAGAAGATCCTCAATGAGGGCTATGACTCTTCCTTGGCCGCCATCAGCGGAGTGCCTTACACATAGCGGACACACAATGTGTATAACGTTAACAAATGATGGAATGTTTAGTATAGAAGAACCCATTCTCTAAAGCTTGCCATGTGCATGCACAAGTGTGCACATACGCATGCACACTCACATGTATGCCCCTTTTGTAGAGGAAGTATGATCAGATTTTTTTAATGTTTATTTATTTTTGAAAGAGAGAGAGACAGAGTGTGAGTGGGAGAGGGCAGAGAGAGAGGGAGATACGGAATCGGAAGCAGGCTCCAGGCTCTGAGCTGTCAACACAGAGCCCTACGGTGGGCTCAGACTCATGAACCATGAGATCACGACCTAAGCTGAAGTGACGTAAGCTGGAGTCAGACACTTAACCTACTGAGCCCAGGCACCCAGATTAGATCCAGATATTTAGAAAACATACTCCCTGCCTCAGTTTCAGCTAACCTTACCTAACTAAACTATGACTGAGGAATATCTCAGCAATTTCCAAAACTGTAAACACCCCAAACCCATCTTTTAAAAAGATATCTAGAATTAAAACAGTCTAGAATTCTCCCAACAACAGATTCCATTAAAATAGTCCCGATGTCACTGAAATCTCAATGCGGAAAAAAAAGAGGAACAGATTCCATGTTCTGGCGAATGGGATTTCATATTCCCTACAGCAGAGCAGTCAAGGCTCCTCTGTATTCTCCTTTCCTGCCTGTTTATTTGTGGATGGGTATACAGTGATGACCAGAACCACAGGTCTAGGGACAAACTTAAGACCTGTTATTTCTTCCTCACAGAAGACCTAGTCATGAAATATTATAGAATAGTGTTGTGAGAATCTACTTTGAAAATGAAGGAATGTTTATTGAATCTTCAGTATAATAATTATGCTTTTTCTACCAGCCCCTCAACAGTGAGGAGTGAGTACCTCTTAAATTCAATGCTTGTGTCCAAATGACTCATGAGTCTAGAGACAAGAATATCAGTATCTTAAGAACCACTTTTTGAAAGTCTCCCTGAGGCCACCCAAGTATATTAATAGCCAAGACATGTGCTGGGATGCTGTCAAATGAGAATTTAAGGTGAAAAGGACTCTATTTATCTTACCTGAAAAATGATTTTAGAAGACTAGTATTTAGCTTCGTTTATTGACTTTTTGAACTTTCTAACAGCTGGTAGACTTCTTGTGCCTAGTTTTGCAATCTTCTGCTCTTTCTTCCAACCTTCTAAACACTCTATTTTTATAAGATTATTATTTCTCTGAGCTGAGATTGGAAAATGTTTTATCGAGGAGCATTTTCAGTTGCCTACGACTTGGTGAAAAGGTACTTACTCTTGTTGTTGAAATTCTGCACTGTTATGGTATTTGGAGAAATATTGATTAACCTGAGCATATTTTAAAACTGCTTCTAGTTCACCAGTCAACTTTTAACCTTTCTTTAGGCTGCAGTCTCCTGGCAAGATGCACTAAGGAGTGATTTTTGCTAGTACTTCCTCATCTTTCCTCCACGTTTTTTAAAAAATCTTTTCTAAATGTTTTCACTTGAAAAAAACCTAAACTTTACACTTAGAGGCCCAAAGCAATCTGAAACAACAACCACCAGAAGCAAAAAACAAAAACAAAAAACAAAAAACAAAAAGACACAGAAAAATGACAAGAAGTGTGGGTAGATACGAATGTATATCAAGCATTCCAAGCACACTTATTTTCCCACAGTTAACTAAACACACAAGTGAACAATGTATGTGTAAGTCGGGAAACAGAGACAGGTCATTCCTATTTATAAAATCCCTGGAAATCCCAATCACTATTACTGTCATCCATAAAGAGATTTCATTCTCATAATGTGCAAAGAAAATAATTTTAATTTCTACCACTAAAAATTAAGTCATACAAAATACATTTGCATGAATAGAATGGACAAGTTAGGAATGATGTATGGATATTAATCTTGTAATTTTACATTTAAACACTGCACTGATTAAAATATCTATCATTCACTTCTAAGTTGCTCATGTCACTTTGTATCAGAGAAAACAGATCCTTCCCAAACCCAAAAGGGTCTGGAAAAATAATGCATCCCTGTTCTTTATCTTTCTATATGCTATCTCAGCAATCTCTCTTGAGAAGCTGTTTCCCCAGTTACCCTTTGCTGCACGACAAATTACCACAAAACTGGGGATGGCTTCAATAAAACAATTCCTGTGCTGATTTTGCCACTCTTGTGGCTGAGTCGGCTGGAAGATGAGAGAGACTGGAAGACCTAAGATGACTTTACTCACAAGTCTGATACTTGGTTCTGGTTGTTACCTGGGAAGCCTCAGTTCACCAAATGGCTTCCCATCCTTCAATAAGCGAGTCTCTTCATGTGGAGGTCTCAAGGTAGCATTTCCAGAATGCAAAGGCAGAAACTGCAAATTCTCTGAAGAGAACTCACACAGTGTCACTTCTGGTACATTTTCTACTAGTCAAACAAATTATAAGATCAACCCAGATTCAAGGTGTAGAGAAAGACTCCACTTTTGGATGGAAGGAACACTGAAGTCATATTGCAAAGGGGCCTGATACAGAGGCTGGAGGAATTTGTAGTCATTAAACAATCTACCACACCTGGTTAGAAAGGCCAACTTCCCAGTTCATTAGGCAGGTGGACATCTATCCTGGACATTGGACCATGGCACATATCATATGTGTCAAGCATCTGAAAAACATGTAACCCAATACTATAAATATTAAACATCCACACAATTTTCAAGTAATCCAGAAATATGGTAAATAATTTTCTCCTGGTTGAACCAAGAACTTGATGTCATAAGCCTCATGCTTTATGCTTCAAATGTTTATTTTGAGATAGAGCATGAACGGGGAAGAGGCAGAGAGAGAGAGAGAGGGAGAGAAAGAATCCCAAACAGGCTCCATGCAGCCAGCACAGACGCCAACGTAGGGCTCGAAACACGAAATGTGAATTCATGACTTTAGCCAAAATCAAGAGTTGGATGCTTAACAGACTAAGCCATCCAGACGCCCCCATGCTTAAAATCCAGCATTTCCTATTGTGTCTTATGAGACAATTCAGTGGCTCGGAATTCAGCTCACAACAGGCCTAGTGGGTCACCATTTCTAAACTGAATAGTGTTTTAAATAATGCTCTTGTTGACAATACTATATGCCGAGAGATAGGAGATAGGCCTCTATGAGGTAGACTTTGGATAGAAAAAATAGGTAAGGGCATACTGAAATGATAGATATTCACTCTGTGAGATTAAATGGGGGAGAGGAATCTCATCCGCCTTAACCTGGAAGACAACTGAAATAATGATTTGACCGCCATAAAGATACATCTCTGTTACCACCTTTTGTACTGTATTTTTTTAATGTCTATTTATTTATTTTGGGGGGGGGGTACACATGAGAGGGGGATGGGCAGAGAGAGAAGGAAAGAGAGAATCCCGAGCGGGTCCCGCGCTTCGCATGGAGCCCAAGATGGGGCTCAGTCGCAAAACATTCAGATCACAACCCAAGTGGAAACCAAGAGTTGGATGCCCAACCGACTGAGCCACCCAGTACTCTATTTTTCAAATGTCAGATTATAAACTACAGAATCTACAAGAAAAGCATACAATGTTTTTTCAAAGCCATGAAAACAGAGAAGGTTGGTTAAAATTCAGATCTACTTTAGGTTATTTAAATTCCAGTGACAGCATCTACATGATACAGCCTAGTAAGCTTTCACTAGCTATGCCTTGATAAATGTAAAGATAGATAAATAGCATAATTAATAGTATTTATTTTATCTAATTTAAACATCTCCATTATTTGCACTAAAAATAACACTGGTCACTAATACTGTAAGTACTTGTTAATTTTATTTCATTATAGCAAATATATACAAAACACAGCTTCCTGTCCCTTTTCTTCTAGGTAAAGGATCTCTAGATTACAGAGAGGGTCATTGCCTACACATATGCATATGTCTTTGTGCACTGAAAGTGGAAGATTTCTTTCCATTTTAAACGTTTCCCTTGGACAATGATCAATTTTTTTGTGAGCGGTATTTTATCTTTTAATTTATTTTAACTGCTTGAAATGGACCAGCTGCGGAGCGGGAAGTGTGTTGACATTTATCTGAAGTCTTATCTTTATTAAATCACTTGTATTATTGCACTACATAAACAACTTAATAAACACAGAAAATACTTATCTAACTAGAGTCAGTAAGTCTATTGAGCCAGCCAATTTACTCTTAATTTTCTGAAAAAGATAAAACCTCCTGTATCAGTTGAGTCACTGGGGAAATTAAGTCTTCAGTTATCAAATCTGTTACCAAATTCGAAGAACCCCCCATGAGTACTTGGAGGGCTTTTGATTCTTTCTTTTCTATAGACACCCAACGGAACCGTATAGTGACCTTTCTACTCATTTCACTTGACAACTGTAAACAGAAGGAAGGTTTTTTTATTCCTACCCTCCCCCAGTACTCCAATAACTTTCAGTTGCCCTTTGCCATACTTGATATTAGCAAGAGAGTGTTGGTTTTTTCTTCAAATATGCACACTCACATTCATCATGAAGAACAATGAGATTGGGTTTTCCCAAAATGAAATCAAGTGTAAAGTTTATAATGTTCTTTGTGGTCTGTGCTGTCCAATATGGGACCATTGACCATATGAAAATTTAAATTAATTTAAAATTTAGGTTAATTATAATTACATAAAATTAAAAATTCTATTTCTCGGTCACACTAGCTACATCTTAAGTGCTTGATAGCCACATGTGGCTAGTGGCTACCTGGTGGGACATCATAGAGATAGAACATTTCCCTCAGCGAAGGAAGTCCTGTGGGATGATGTTAGTCTAAACAACAGAAACAGTGACCAATATGTGGTCTGGTTTGAACACCTTCTGCTTTTTTTTTCTTTTTATTCTAAGGCCATTTCTTCTAATCATATTTTAAGGTACTTTTATCACATATTTTTTAAATGCAAGAAAAGTATACTGAAGACTCTTTGTCGCATTTCTCAACACAATTCCCCTCTCTGCCTTTGGGAACCACTCTACTGAAGTTGATGAGCAGCTCTCACACCCATTTTTAAACTATATTTTTCCTAGGGCGCGTGGGTGGCTCAGTCGGTAAGTGTCAACTCTTGGTTTTGGCTCAGGTCATGATCTCGTGGTCCATGAGATCAAGCCCTGCATTGGACTCTGTGCTGACAGTGCAAAGCCTGCTTGGGATTCTCTGCCCCTCTCCTGCTCATGCTTACTCTCTCTCTCTCTCTCTCTCTAAATAAACTTAAAAAAAAAAGACAATGAAACTCTCCAGTGAAAAGAATTAATAGTGTTATCTTTTCATAGTTTCAAGTAATGCTTTGTATTATGCTTACTTTTTGCTCTACTAGAGGACAGGAATATGATCTCTGTCATGTGGTGAAAGGTGCTTGAATGAACCACCAATGGCAGGCTGTAAGCAGTATGATCCAACCCACCAACATGTTGTCATCCGACAATGTAAGAAGCCAAATATTTATTTTTAATATTCAAGTTAGTTACTTGAGTTCTTATAGTATCTGGGTTACGAATGCCTCCTTCCTATATCATGCAAACATCAGATTTCTTAGTTTGAAGATGCAAGTAATATTTCCAGTTATCTATAAGACAAAGCTAGAGGGTATGCTAACCTGACATCAGGTCTTTCTTTACCTCTGCCTGTTCTGTCTCCAGGATTTGGCAGTCATATTGAAAACAGGCTCCCCATACAATCAGAAGCTGTCTGTTCTGAGTTACTGCATGCCAAGTACTTTACATATTATATTTTATTTAATCCTAATTAAAACTCCCAGAACAATGCATATTTGTATCTCCAGTGATAAAAACAAGGCTCAGAGAAATTTAAAAACTTGCAAAGATTGTGGAACTAGGAAATAACAGACCTTAAATTCAAGACATTTGTCTGAAGTTAAAGCTCTTTAAACACCAATTTTTCAATAAAGAATTATGAATGATACACTTAATTAAGTAACTCAGAAAAACCAGATTACAGCCCATTTTGACCAAACTAGTTATGTGAACCTGGCAACAATAATACTGACCACAACTCTTTCTAGTATTTTACTTAAAATAAATAAATAAATAAACACTATCACCTAAAGCCTCCATAGTCTCACATATACAATTGGAAAATTAAATTAGATGATTGTTAAGGCTTCTTCCAAGGCTAAAATTGTGTGAATCTAAATGAAAGAAATCATTAACATATGTTGGTTAAGATACATTTATTATAATAAGTCATCTACCAAAGAGAGACAGAAAAAACAAATCCCTGGTCTCAAGGATCCAATGACATAAAACAAATACCAATAAGTCAAACATATAAAAGATGAAATAGAGGAACAAACAAATATTACATACCTGTTAAATCTAGTGAATGTTAAAAGTTCAAATAAAAATGAATTGCGGAAAATGTGAGCTACAATTCAACTTTCAGTTGTGTCTATTACAGAAGCTCCGCGAGGATGAGATATTTCTACTTGGTTTGCTTCCCACCATTCATTGTACACCTAGAATTGTGATTCCCATCAAATGATCACTCAATAAATATGTGTTGACTGGACAAATAAGTGAATGAATAGGCATTATTAAATAAATTGGGGGGGCAGGGAGAGGGGTAGCAGGAAGAGCAGGAGCCTCCAGGCATCCCAGCCTCACAAAGGCTCTGGGCACCAGGCATCTGGCATGTGCCCTCCCCACTGCCCACATGCCCAAGAGAACGGTCAGCTCAGTTCCTCAGTCCTTCTAGAGGAACTCTAGAGATGGGCAAGGTTATCAGCCAAAACCGCTCCTGCGAGGGTGGAAATGGAAACCAAAATTAGCAGCAGGAAAGGTTAAATCTTCAGACAAAAGAATGGAACAAAAGGGGAGAGAAGAGCAAAGGGGAAACAGCGTCTAACCAAGAAACTCAAGATTGAGCTGCAGAAAATGGAGAAATTAAATGTGAGGAGAGTCCAACCTCTGAGGAAGCAGCAGAGGAAGAAGCCAAATCTGGTTAACGTGACCTGCATGTCTTATCAATGGTTCCATCTCCCTTCCCGAACAATCCAGAGGAATATTTTTACCAATTATTTTGTAAATGGGCATTTTTTAGTAAAAACACTTTTAATTGGGAGGATATCTCCCCCTTTCTACTTTTTACATGTAAGTGCTTTTTCAAAGAGGCAAAATCATTTGCTGGTTGTTTATGCTTTGGTACAACCAAAAAATAGTGAGATATTGAATGTTTCCAGGCTTTGACCATCTTGAGTGTTGGCTTAATATTCCACAGGCTGGGGGAATGCTAGCTTCTACACATATAATACAAATGAATGGCAATTTGGAGTCAGAGTTGTGCATTTAATAGATCTTGAACATTTCAAGTCAACTCTATTCCCATGTTGCCTTTAGTAAAATCGTTCCCAAAAGAAAACCACTCCTTGATCTTGGCTCTTCCTGTCAGATTTGTGTGTCTTATCATCAGTGGCCGTGGTAGTCCAATTTTTCTCATAACTTTTTTAATGTGCCATGAAAGTCTGAAAGTATATTATATTGTGAATTATGGGACCGATAATGTAACGGCTAATCAATATTTGAAGATACTGGTACTTGATATTCTCTTGAATAAGATCTGCCTGTAAAGTTTGAGCTGGAAAGTCACTAGAATAACAGTTCAGAAAAGAATCCCAACTATAGGACTCTTAAGATTGTCAGCATGAATGCTAAGAATTGTGTATAAATTGAAATATCTCTGTATTGATCCTCAAAATAACCAATAAAATCTCAATTATGAAAGAAAATACAACATACATACATAAAGTAACACGATCCTTTATATCTTGGTTAAGTGCCTCTTAGAGGCCTATGCAGCAAAAAAAAAAAAAAAAGTCAATGAAAGTATAACTTACTGATGCCAGTTTACAGAAGTTAAGAGATGGAGTTTAACATCTGTTTATTTACTAATACAAGGGACATAAGAATACCTACCTATCTTGGTCCATTAGAATTTCTACAACAAAATATCATAGACTGAGTAGCATAAACAACATAGACTAATTTCTCACAGAACTGGAGGCTGGGAAGTCCAAAATCAGGTATTGCAGACTCAGTTCTTGGTAAGGGCCCTATTCCTGAAATGCCATCTTCCAAGTGTATCCCTGCACGGCAGGAACAAAATGAGAAAGTAAGCTCTCTCATGTCCCTTTTTATAAGCGCACTAATCCCATCATGAGGGCTTGTTCTTGTAACCTGATTACCTTTCAAAGGCCCGTCTACAAATGTCATCACACTTGCGATTTGAGGTTCACAATATGAATTTGGGGTGGGAGGGAGCAAACATTCAGCCCACAATGCAAGCTCAACGGGCTCCTGTTAGGTAGCTTTGCTGGTATGTTTGTTATTAACAGGCCATCTTTTCCCAGCCTGACCATGCCCAGGAAGCTAGGGCATGATTTTCGAGGGTTGGAGAAGAAGGGATGTTGCTCAGAGAGGGTCTACCTGGGACAGCTACGCCTGACTGAGTGCTGTCACCACTGGCACTGATGAGCACTCTCGGTGCGTGTGCATGCCTGGCTGTAGGCAATGCTTCAGGTCGTCCTTGGGGAGTGGTAGTTGTCCTCAACAGAAGTTCTCATCACTATGGGCTTAGGACGTTTTCCCAGCTGCCTGCCGACATCAGGCACTGTCCAGTAGAAAGACTTGCACGCCTGCCCTGAGGCTTTGCTAGGCTCCGTGCTGTCTGTCTGGTGTGCAGCTAGCAAGCGTCCTAAAGGAGAAGGTGAGACAGGATAGTGTGAAGGTGAGAGCCCACACCCCAGTACTGGATGGGGCCAGCTGATCAGGGAACTCACCCCAATTACATTAAAGTTTCTAGATCTGAGATACTTCAACAGACGATCTATACTATGTGTTTCAAAGAGAAAAAGGACACATGGCCACAAAAACTCCATAGATCCATTCATCACTGACATTAAATACGTTATTTTTTAAATAGATTATTTATTATTAGCCAAAAATTTCTATCACCAATACAACAACAACAAACAATTAGTGAAACAGAATAATGGTAGGTGTTTATTCTAAATTGTTTATTTGCTTTCATGGCTAACATTTTTTTTGGTATTTTATTTATTTTTTTAATTTATATCCAAGTTAGTTAGATTATAGTGCAACGATGATTTCAGGAGTAGATTCCTTAATTCACCTTACCCATTCAGCCCATCCCTCATCCCACAACTCCTCCAGTAACCCTCTATTTATTCTCCATATTTAAGGGTCTCTTGTGTTTTGTCCCCCACCCTGTTTTTATATTATTTTTGCTTCTCTTCCCTTATGTTCATCGGTTTTGTATCTTAAAGTCCTCATATGAGTGAAATCATATTTGTCTTTCTCTAATTTCACTTAGCATGACACCTTCTAGTTTCATCCACATAGTTGCAAATGGCAAGATTTCATTCTTTTTGATTGACATAGCTAACATTCTTTTAAATATCAACAAATGTGGAAGCTTTTTAGAGCAGTAATTTGACACAGAAAATATCTTAATAATCTGAACTCATTTCCCCATTTTATGAATGAGAAACCGGGGTCTGGAGGGGTTAAATAACACGTATTAAGGTTAGGAATTCAATTTTTCCTTTCACCATATACTCAAGCATTTCTCTGGCAAGGAGTTCTTTCTATATCCCAGAAAACAAAGGTGTGTGATTTTTTCCAAATATGGAAAATTTCTGACTGTGAATAATATTTTGATTCTCTTTGAATTCATCAAGACATCTTTATTTTTCATAAAGTAAAGATACTCACGAGTAAATCATGAGTGGGGGGTGGCGGGAAGCAATGATTTCTCTACTTCCAAAAGTACATGGTAGCACCACATGGGCACTGAACATCTAAACAATTCTAGCTGTGTTGCTCTGATTCCAATTACACACACACACAACCTTTGTATATAAGAAAACTGAACCAGGAAAATTTTGGTAGCTTCAAATAGGAGATTAATGAGACGATTAGAACCACATGACTGCGACCATCAAACACTTTATAATGACCCGCCGCCAATAAGGTTTAAGAGATGATATCCTTCAAGCCGCTCAAGCACATCTCGAAGAAGAATTAAGAAATGGGTGATGGAAGTCCCTTATCTTGATTCCAACGAAATAAAGCTCTAGCTATAATTATAGGTACAGAGAGATGAAATAGATTAACTCACTTCCATCAGAATTAAATGTGCGGGTGCAGGAGTTGTCAGGTCTCGGTTACAATTATGGAATCCTAGTGTTGATCTAGCTCCAAATATGTTGAAGTCCTAACTCCCGGTACCCGTAAACGTGAGCTAATTTGGAAAAAGAGGGTCTTGGCAAAGATGACCAAATTAAGATGATGTCCTACCGAATTAGGGTGGGTCTTTGGCCAATGTGACTGCTGTCCTTATAAGAGAAGGAGACACATAGAGGGAAGAAATCCACGGGAAGACAGAGACAGAGAGGGCTGTTAAGCCGTCATGAGCCCAAATGTGTGCAGCCACAGGAGCCAGCAGAGGCAAGGAAGGATCTTCCTGCAGAACCTTTGGGGGCAATGTGGCCCTACCAACACCTGGATTTTGAGTTTCTTGCCTTTAGAATTGTGGAAAAATATTTTTGTTATTGTTTTAAGCCTCCCAGTTTATGAAATTTGGTTAGAGCAGCAGTAGGAACTTAATTCAGTAAGGTTTTAACACAGTGCTTGGCACAGAGTAAGAGCTCAGGATATTATTATCATTATCATTATTATTATTAATTATTATTATTATTATTATTATTATTATTATTATTATTCAGGAGTGGTGTGTACTTTGCTTTACGCAGGGAGGGATAAGTCATACATTGTATTTTAAATCATATCATAAGCTTCAGGGTCTTTTAGCAAAGACCACCACAGCCACCACCCCCCGCCCCCCATGCTCCCTAGGAAGTCAACTTTCCAGTGTCTGGGGCTCTTAAGAGCTAGTTTGTCCCATCAAGGAAATTCTATCACTTGTCTTGTTACCTAGCAGAAAAAGCCTGTGGAATCCCTTCTGGTCCAAGGCCCGTTGCAGGGAATTTGTCTCTAATCCTTACAAATGCCATTTCCACCAGAATTACCAGTGACAGCCTGCCAGAAGTGGTGGGTTCCCATCGGTGCGTGGAAAATCCACACACCCGCTTGTGGCCACACTCTGCTTGAACAAACCGAAGCACAGGCCCTTCCCCCCTTTCAAAGTTCCTTTACAGCATTTTAAAACACAGCAAAGTCTTCAGCACTGAGCGAACGTATAGGTTCTTCAGATTACTAGTTCCTCACGGTGTTTCCAGGGATGACTGTTTTGTAAAGTTCACGTTAAATTTGCATTTTCATAAACTGGGTTTCCTTAAAGCAAGTTACTTCTGTGCAGCAGCTGTGTGGAGACGCTGCTATGGTGGACCTATACAGTTCTTTCAGCTTATTAAAGAAGCAAGCATGGACGCCATTAAAAAAATATCTGGAGCACCTGGGTGGCTCAGTCAGTTAAGAGTCTGACTCTTGATTTCAGCTCAGGTCATGATCTCATGGTTCATGAGTTCGAGCCCCATGACAGGCTCTACACTGACAGCACCGAGCCTGCTGTCTTTCCCATTCTCCGCCCCTCCTGCACTCTCTCTCTCTCTCTCTCTGTCTCTCAAAATAAAGAAATAAACTTTAAAAAAATATCTAAGAAGGCATGTGAAAGCCAGTTGTTAAGTGTTTATTCCTTTACTTTTCACATTTTAGCATCACACATGGCAGTAATCTTAGGTTGGAGAGATTAAATCAAGTCTGGATGCAGTGTTCCAAGGAGATTTCTGTCAATCAGCAGAGCTCACCAGTTAACAAGACGGCCATCTTGACCACATGGGTCCAAAGGAAACTGCACGTGGGGAATTTAATACTTATCTCAATACATTCTGCAAAAAAAAAAATCTTGAAACTGCTAAATCATCACTTGACTAACAAGTGGAAATCTGATTTACCTAACAGCTTTATTTGTTTGAGGGGGTGGGCAGAGGAGTGGAGGGGAGACACTCCTTCAGCAGGACGTTTTTGGGTAGAAGAATGGGAATACAAAAAGGATGGGAATAGCAGTTTGGATTTTTCCCAATTCCTCCTCATTGCACCACATCCGCAGGGAAACTCACATTTACCTCGTGGGCAGAACTCACTTTTACTTCAGTGGGAACTCCACCTTTTCCAGGAATACAAAGGCAATGAGACACAGTCATAACGAAAAACAATCCTGGAAGCATCGTGTAGTCCCCAGAAGTAATGCAAACTTGTTAGCACTGCATTTCCATTTCAGGTCAGACCACCAAGACGAAGTTCTGATAGTGTTCCAATTCATTTCGACCTGAAATAGATTAGCAACTGGATTTTGAAAAATGTGTGGCATGCTACATTGTTAAATCACTGTAAATCAAGGGATGATGAAGTAACCTGATGTTAATTGTGAATGTTGCTTCCAGGACTCATTTCTTTAACAATGTAGAACTATGTTTTATTTTCAATAGCTTTTCCAATATGCTTAATTGCATATTATAACTGAAAGCTCTTTGTAAAATTCTAAAGCGTTATCTATTAAAGCCTTATCTATTAAACATTCTGCCATTATTATTTAACTACATTCAATTCTTAGACAGAAAATCTTCCCATTTACTACCCTCAAATAAAACTTTAGTAATTCTCAGTGTTCCTAATAAAATGATCTTTACAAAGTCCAATAGACTCCTCTCTTCTCTCCCTTTGATTGATAGAGATTTTAATCTGATAATTCAACTCAGCAAGTATCCACTTTCATAAGTACTAAATATAAAACACAGAAACATTTATTATTAGAATATCCCTAAATCCTCTCTTGAATAGATTGTAATACTAAAAGCACTTTCAAAAGAAAGGGGGAAAAGACACAATCCCATTGCTACATTATTTTCTTTGCCCTGGAAAAAAAATTCCATGATCCATTTTATTAGCAGTTTTCCAAGCCAAGTTTATAATGATTTCTGGCCTCTGCCCTTGGGTGCTTTCCAAGGGATTTAGAGGAATATATCACCTTGACTGATATGCGATATAACTATTTAGTATGGCTATGAAATTAACTGTTCACCCCTTAACCTGGGGTTTAATGGGATCCAGGCTTGATATCACGAGCATTATTTAATAACTCAACACTCAAACTCTTTGCTTTATGAAGTTCAACATTTTAACAAATGCTGACCACTTGTTGCTTTTGCTGAGAATCTCATTAGCCTCACAAATGCAGAACATTCTTTCTACTCATTCCACAAATATTTATTGACTACCTACTGTGTGCCAGGTCCTAGAATATGAGGGTGAACCAAATAAACCCACTCCTTACGGAGCTTACAGTGAGAGCATTCCCAAAAAACTGCCTCGTATTCACGGTCTTTTAAAGTCTGTATAGACTACCTATTACATTTACCTAGTTTTCATTCCCCTGAACTTCTGGGCTATTTATTTCCTCATCTCAAGTCCCAGTGTTTTTAGTACAGTATTCTATTTCTGCAGGAGAAAGGCTGAAGGAGTTCAAATAATTCAGTTTGTTGAGAAGACACAGTATTATATGTGAAACAATATTTCTAGAACATGATTTTCCCAGACAATCTAAATTTATGAGATAGCACCGAATTCCATGTTACTACGCAGTGTTTTGGAACCATCATCTTGTTACATGACTTTGCCTCATTGTTTCTCATGAATTGGAGGTGGAAGGGAGGCGGAGAGAATTAAGAAACTTAGCAACTTTGTTTTAAGGTATCACAAGCATTTTTTGTTATGTGTCCCCACAGTACTCAACACATTAATCTATATATTGCATATTATTTTCTATAACCTGCCTTTTCCATTCCAATTTCCAATTTCTACCCTGTAATTTCTAAGTACACATAATTACTACTTCAGGTGTTAAATTCTACATTTGAAAGTATCTACACCCCAGCCCTCCAAAACAAAAGACATCAGCTAGCTAGATACAATTACCATATTATAAAATGTGCAAATTTTAGCAATAACCATGGTCTAAGAATATTTAAACATAGACACTCTTCCTCAAGGAGCTGAATTAAAAGATCTAATGGTGAAATCCAGGCTTTGCTTCAATAATTTTGACGTCAGGATATATCTTTATTAACTGACTGATCTCCAGATGTTAGGAAACAGAAATATATATAACCAGAAAAGTGTTACTATGTGCATACTCACAACCTTTCACTACCTTTGTAGGGAAGATTATTTTCTAAGTGGTGAAGACAATGTCATAGGAAATAAAAACAACTTCCTGCCCCCATGAAGCTTACTTTCTAATGGGAGAGGCAGATGGACTCTTTGCTCTAGTCACCTACCTGGTCACATTGGCAGGGAACCCTTGAAGTTGACAGACAATGCTGAAATCTTCTTTGTCATGAATAGTTTACTACCTTGAATACGGAGTTTGAATATGGCAATTTACTACGGCAATCTACCAGTGGTTTCCCAGTAACATTTTGTGGGCAGTAATGTTCATACAAAAACCATTGATATTTAGCAAATTCTAGAAATGGAAATAATTATGAAGGAGCATGGTATCTGGCCCCGTAAATATCACTGAAAGGAAACCAAGCAGTTACATCTTTAGAGGGCAATTTGACAGAGCTCTCTCTCAGCTGATACCCAGCCCTGACCAGTTGCCTGACAGCTGGCATCCATTCTGACTGATCAGAGCCTGTGCTGTATCAATTGTTACAGAATATGACATCGCTCTGGCAATGCTTGCCAAAATTTTAGTTAAACATGCCCTTTGACCCAGCAATTCCACTCATGAATATAACGTCTAGATATACTTGCATGTGTAAGAAATAATCTATGTATAGCAAGGAGTTGGGAAAGATTTAAATGTCCATCAGTGGAGGTCTGGGTAAATAAATTATGATCCATCCAATGAATGGATTATTGCGTAGTTTTTTTAAAAGTATGAGACAATGTGTATAATGATACGGAAAACTCTTTTAAAAGCATTGTTAAATGAAAAAATCAAGGTGGAGAACACTGCAGTGTGCTACCATTTGTGTATACATGCACATATACATATATACACACATAGTTGTAAGTGCACTGAATGTTTCTATAGAAATATATACAAAAAAAAAAAAAAAAACCAGGTAATTGGTTGCTTGCAGGGAGGTGATTAGGTAGTGAGCTACTGAATAGTGGAAGGAAGGCTTATTTTTTACCCAAAATCCCTTTGCTACTTTTTGAACTTTATAATATGTGCATGTATAGCTTGTGTATAACACTTTTTGAAAGAAAGCCAAATAAACATAGTGCCCCTTATTTTCTTTACACCCAGGGAAAATTTTAACTTTACTGCAGACATTAAAATGAAGGACATAAAGACCGAACATTCTCAAGTAACTTCTACTCTAACCACCAAGTGAACCATGTATATATCTGCTGTGGGTTTTTTTCCCAATATGATTCTAATCTCTCTGTTTTATAATTCTAATAAAATGTTACTAAACTGTATTTTCTACATTTTCCATAATGTCTAATTCAGAAGACTGATAAATAGCTCATGTGTATTTAGAACCAGCTCCTGATTTTTTTCTTTGGGCTTAATGTTGCTAAGTAGGATGGAAAGTCACCTGCAAAGCCAGCACACTCCAAGAAAAAAACTTAGGGGCTCTGGATTATTCATCCTCTAGCATATTACTTGTCAATTGCTAGTCACAGGCATAAAGAAGAGTCAAACCTGTTGAACTTGATCTTTTGTTTTTAGAAAACTCAGAATTTCTTTAGAAACCACCAAGGTGGATACTTGTAATCTTTTGTAAGGAAAGAAGGAAAGAAAGAAGGAAGGAAGGAAGGAAGGAAGAAATTCAGTTTAATTATTTAAAGGCAATGTCTTTAATTTTTCACTTTACTTCTTGTCAACTGTTGATGCATATTGACATAAGTACAAATAGATTATTTTCAAAGGCTGTCAGGGAAGAGTTTTAATCTATAATAAACAAAGAAAAGTTTGCATCTCCAGAAAAGTAATGAAACTTTGTGTCAAGATAAATTAAGCACTTAACATTTGTTGCAGATTTAAATCAATGCACATAGCGCTAAATAAAACAAAACAAAACAAAAAAAAAATACAAGGGAAGATTCAGAAACATTGATCATGGCCAAAATACGCCCCAACACTGTTAAGAGGTTTACTTCAGTAATATCTGTGGTCATTGACTAGATCAATGAAACTCATTCTTTCAAGAGCATCCAATTACAGTTTACTGTAGAGTGAGCATTCTAATAAATCAACATACTTTACATAGAATTAGACAAAGCCAATGCGCAGGTTAATAACACAACATGAGAAATTTAGGATCAACTTCCCTTAAGCCCAGAAAAATAGTCTTATGATATATTATTTCATTTAAGTTTGATTCATAGATGCAAACATTTCAAAGTCGTGTCTCTCTGATAGATAGTTTATGGCCAGCAGTATTAATAGAGTTTGATTAAGCACTTAAGAGACGAGATCAATATACCTCTGTCATATTTACACAGTAAAAAAATGGCATGTTCAGTGAGTGCAAACCAACATGAACTGAGGTACTAAATTATTCAGAAAGTTAACAGTGATATTTTTCACAACTACTTTGGTCATTTGGAAAACGGGCCTTCTTAATAGAATTCAGCAGCTTCGATGCAATGGACTGAAACATGAGTAAAGTAAGAGAAATATCAGAAACAAAATAAATCAAGCCAGTTAATATTGGCTTGAGAAATTTTTTCCAAAGAAATACACCGATTATGAGTAAATAGTATTTGGTTGATAGCAAGCAAAATACTACTAAAAACAAATGATTTGGGGTTTTTTGGCCACTGGTGGTGAAATAAGGAATTCAGACCTTATTTCAGTTAGAATTCATTACAAGAAATATTGCACTAAAATTCACATCTGATTTTTAACCAGTCAGACTGCTTAGTGTAGATAGCAAATCCTGATCATTAACATCCCGGAGTCAACTGAAGCACAATGTACAGATGAATTTAATTCCAGCGCAAATGTTTGCACAAGTGGAAGGCAGCTTCTAAAAGTGCCTATCAAGAAGCTCAAGGGAATCTCTTTTGTTTCTCTAGGATTGGAGGCACTAGAATCCAAACAAGGGTTTGGGCTTCAGGACTTGGACTGATAGACATGATTTTGATCCCCAAAAGTAGTCTAATAAGTTTGGGTCGTGACTGGACTGAATCTTATATTGAGGAGCTGAGAGATTAGAGAGTCAGAAATGTCAAGTTACTAACTTGGATTTGAACTAGGGAAGTAAGGGGTAGAAACCGGCTATTGGGAAATGGATGAAAAGAGAAACCTTTTGAAAAGCAGTACCTAGAGAAGAAAGATGATGAAGTTTGGAGCCCAAAACATCTGGGTTTGACTCCCTCACTACCTCTCTGCCTAGCCTCAATATTCTCAACTACAAAATGAGGATATTAATTGTACTCTTCTGTAATATTATAAGAATTTAATGAGAGTGTACAGAAAATACTTATGGCAGGGCTCAAAAAATGAGTATTTAGGCAGGTCCAGGTTTTCTAACACTGTAACTCAGGAGTACAAGTGAAACATGGGTTTATTATTTTGTCCTTAAATATTCTTATATCAGCAAGTAGGAAGGGAAACTAAATATAGTCAAATTTGTTTTAGAAAATAGTGATTTCAAAATTTTAAACCATTGATTCTCATCCATAGCTGGTGTTGAGCTTTTAGAAATATTAATGCTCTCTCTCACTCTAGACCAATTAAATCAGTATTCATGCCAAGCTTCAGTTTTTCTTTAGCTCCTCAGTTGAACCTAAGATGTCGCCAAGTTGGACAACTGTTGATTTCTACAGTCTCTTTGGGTACTTTTCAGTTATTTTAGATTACTATGATTTACTTCAACCTTCTAGTTTCATCCCTTGAGACTAGGCACAATGGTTGCCCCAAAGTCTGGGTTCTGTTAGCAAGATGAGGAGAGGAGAATAGATGCTAGGTAACCCACACTGTCTTCCACATTGGCTAGATTTCCAACGTCGTCTAATATCCAAACCTGGTTTTCAAGAGTCTTCCTAATCCTACTCTCTCCTGCTTTGGAAAAAATTAATCTCTTGATATAATTTTGGGAAAGTTTACAAATGTGGAATAAGGAGGAAATGAAGGCATATCAATTTAATATTTGCAAAAGTTTATTCCCTGTATGCTATTTTGTTATCAGAAATGGACATCTTGGCCAAAACCATGACAACTGGAGCCCGTATGTTTGTGTATGTGTGTGTAAGAAAACACATATAAGCACAATTTTGTCACCTTTCTCCTATCTTCTGCTCCCCTATTTCCTCTGACATTGCATGAGGACAGTGTGCTGCTTATAGGTACAATAGTTGCTATACAGTAATATGCATTTAGAATGGGAGCTAAAATTACAGGGCATCACAGTCTACTTGTTATTCTGTCAAGCATTAGGGAAGAATGCCAATTATAAAGAAAAAAAAAAACCTGAACAATCAATTAAAATTGATCCTGGTTTGCTCCCCATTGATTCTCTGGCTGAAACTTGGACAAGAGGGAGTGTCTCTAGGAGACAATAACTATAAAGTAGAGTTCCTCCTGTCCATATGCCTGGGAGCTGTGGTGTATTGAACTCCCTTTGTAAGGGGCAAGCACTAGAAGATGCAGATCATTTAAATGTGAAAAATTCTTATGTGGAAAAAAAATGCAAGAGAAGAACAGGTTTCCTATAAGCCAATATTCCATAATAGACTACTCTATTAGTAATCCATCACTATTATTCATATTTTCAGAGAAAACCTAGATGTAGCATTACTGATTGAGAAAAGTGTAAGTTGATAGGAGTTGATAATTGACCAGTTCAATGTGTAACTGACCTACAGATTGTTATTCTGTAAAGGGGCAATTTGGCTGCCAGTTAAGCTCCTTACCCTAGTGGCTTCTTCTCTAGGCTTAGCTACTCATCTCCGACAGCCAAATTCCACCAGGCACACCTTCAGCCATTACACTTTAACTTCCATATTCTCTATGGTACTACTCTAACGCTCACTGGGTTAGTCTCTATAGAATATCAATTACCAGCCCTACCGACAGCCACTACCCTTCACCTTACAAAGCTACTTCACATCTTATTGCAACCTCACCTTTCATTCAAATGGAAGGCATCAGTGTGATGACAGTGAACAATGCTTCAAGTCCACTAGGTCAATGATTCTCAAAGCATGGTCTTGGGAGCAGCAGCAGTAACAGCATATCTGGGAATATGATAGAAATGCAAACTCTTGTGCCCCACCTTAGACCCACTGAATCAGAAGCACTGAGGATAGGGTCAGCAATCTGTGTCTTGACACATGGCTCTGATGCATACTCAAATCTGAGAACCACTGCAGTATAACAAACTTTGCACTGAGATCTTTCTGTCAGTGACCATCCCTTTCCATTTGAGGGTGAGTGTGGATGGCTTGGTAAGTACCCCTCTTGTTCTTAAAAGAGATATTGTTGGCAGTTCCCTGATGTCGTAGCCACAGAAGTTGGCTACAATCGCCACTGTGTAAACCTTTACTTTAGGCTGAAGATCAACGGCAAATTAATACTACATTCCTCTACCTCATGCTCCAAGGGATGCTTTGAACTTCTTGAAGCAACTTTGTCTTTTTCTACTAGATATCATTTGTCAGAGGATGGATGACAAGTGGTGGGCCTGAGAAATCACACTCCTGATTTGCATGTCTCCTTACATGAGCTGATGAACGGTCTGAGGTATTAGTAAGCAGAAACTTCCAGATAATTGTCTCTAGAACTATTCTTGGAGACTGTGATATGTAGAGCTAAAAGAGTTTGCCAGAGGATGAGAAGTAGACTCAAACAAGACTGTCAGGTAACTTGGGACTTCAAGTAAGCTGCATGAACTAGAACAACAAGGACTGGGCCAAAGAACAAATGCTCTCCTCATTCGCTAATAAAGCATGGCTCTGTTGGGATGCTGACACAACAGGAATCCAACCAGTCACAACTTTAGACAATAGCGTTTGGACCTGGGTAGGTCACCTTAAACTTCCAAACATAAAATCGGGGAACCTGGGAACTATGAGAAGCTTTAGTAAACACAGTACAATTCCCTCTTTCTGTAGACCAGGAAACTAAGGCTCAGAGATGTTAATGCTGCTAAGTTCTTACAAGTGGACTGTGGAAAAGCTGAGACTAGAACCCAGCAATCCTGTCTTCTCCTCAGTGTCCTTGACCTGCCAGGACTCAGCTCTGCTAAGGCTGAAGGATGCTCTCAGTAACTAACGACGACTGTTCTTCACAGGCGTTCGACGTATCACGATTGAAATGAGGACAAAAGTTCTACCTCCTACACTTCCTGACACGCTTGATCACCTTGATTAAGAGTAAGGGTGACAGACCAAACACCGAGCCAATTGGTCATTAGTAATTTCACTTCTGGAGTAGAGCCTGAGGAAATTACCTAAAATGTAAACAATGATTTATACTTTAAAAAAATGTAGGGCTTAATTGTGGGACAACAGAGGAATGACTGCATACACTTTGCAATTGCTGTATGATGGAATACTATGAAAATATTAAAATTATATTACAAAATGTTAAAATGATGTGTGTCTTCAGCACGCTTAATAAGCATAATGACAAGCAAAGAAAAAAGCAGGATATAAAAGACTACATGTGATATGATTTCAACTGTATTTTAAATTATACAAATTTCTATTCTATATTACATTTAGAAAAATCCTAGAAAGAAACACATCGAAATATTAATGGTGTTTATCACGGTTGCTTAGGGAGAGAAAGATTTTATTCTTTTTTTTCTTTTTTACCACATGTATGTCTGATCTATGTTTTATAATCTGAGCATGTATTACATTTATATCGAGAATAAAGAAATTAGGAAGGAGAAACATGAGCAATTACTCTTACATTGGTGATTTCTTAAATTCCCTTACACACAGGGAAATAAAGCAAATGTATTTTCAACTTCATGTCTCTATATCCACCAAAAAACAGCCTCTTTAGAAAAAGTAAAATTTCAATTACTCTCAAGAATGTCTTTTCTAAGTCCACTGAAGAATTTAGTTAAAGTTTAGCTTTGGAGATAATTCGCATTCCCAAACTCAGATGGATCAGTAACCATGATAAGATAAAGACAGACTGCAGGAGCTTCTGATTAACCTTAGGAATTACAGCCCTATAAAGAGGCATGAAAAATTTTAGAAGCCACATGCTATGATTATCTCCACTATTGAATATGACTTTATAATTTAGTAATAACACACACAGTATTTTAGCAATTATTTCAGTACCAAAATGCTTCTGATGGGTTTGTCTGGTGTCTATGTAGGAGTTTTTATGTCCATAATTCAAAACCCTTCTCCAATATTCTGGTCAGTCGCTAAACGACTATAATATAGTCACTGTTAAATGCCTAGAATCCTCTCTGGAATGAAGTAGAGTATAAGTAAATAACAGAATTAAAAAAGAATTTTTTTTAAGATAGCCTTATTTTGTAACTGAGAATGGATGAGTTCCTGAGAGGAATGATTCTGGAGAAGTGGGAGAACCTTTAAGATAGAAAAATCTCCATATCCTGAACGCTACTACCATCCAAGACTATGGAAAGGCAGGATCAGAGAGGTTAACCCGATGAGGAGGGGAGATCAAAAAGATGCTGGATTCAGAAAGAGACAGATTTAGAGCAGGAAAAGATAAGATTATTGTAAAGTCAACCAGGCTGAAAAACAAGAGGCAACTCAAGAAAGAAAAGCTGAGTCTTAACTTCAGGGATTCTCTGTGAGTAAAATGAAGGAAACCTCATTGTTACATGCATTCTAGTCGCCCAGTGTTTACTGAATGCATTTTCCAAGCAAGACCAAATGCTGAAGCTCTGTGTGTGCGATGGAAGGCAATATGGACAAGAAGTGGGGAGATGGATCTAAAAGACTGGACTTCTTCAAAGGCTAAGAGAGCTGAATGTGAGAGATTATGTTGGAACTAAAAAGAACTAAGAGAGCTCTTTTCCTTACTCGCTGCTTGAAGTTTGGCCTCCATCATGAATAACACAATAACTATCTGGACCAGGAAGTTCATGACCAACTGACTACTTCAGCAAAAACAAATGGTCATTGATGTTCTTCATCCTAGAAAGGCGACAGTACCTAAGACAGAAGTTTGGGGAAAACCAGTCAAAATGTACAAGACCACACCAGATGTCATCTTCGTATTTGAATTCGGAACCCATTTTTGGTGGTGGCAAGACAACTGACTTTGGCATGATTTGGGATTTCTTGGGTTATGCAAAGAAAATGAACCCAAACATAGATTTGCAAGACATGGGTAGTATAAGAAGAAAAAGACCTCAAGAAAACAGTGAAAGGAATGTAAGAACAGAATGAAGAAAGTCAGGAGGACTGTAAAACCCAGTGTGGGTGCTGGCAAAAAGAAATGAAGTTTTTGGCAGTGAGCTAGAAGGAGCAAAGATTCTGTAGTGACTTTATCTGTGATGATTGTGCAGATTTTTCATGAGAGGATTAATAAGCTAAGAACTTAAAAAAAAAAAATGGAACTAGGAGACTCAGCAGCCTGATGCAGCCACCCATACCATTCAAGTAAGACAAGTGACAAGGAAGACCTCTTAACACCGTAGTGGAGCAAATGAGCCCAGGATCTATCATTAGGTAAAGAAGCAAGAGACAGAAAAATATGTATGTCAGGCTACCTTTGTGTAAGAAGAGAGCGGCATTCTATATTGTGTGTGTATGTGTTTGTGTGTATGTGTATGTGTGTGTGTTTGCTAAAGAAACTACGGAAGGATAACCCCCCCCCAAAAAAAAAAACAAAAATAGTTACCTATTTGAGATAAGAAAGAAAAAGAGACAAGAGAACTAAGATAAAAATCTCTCTGAGTTGTTTTATGGTTTTGACTCGGGAACTGTGTAGCTGTTTTACATAATTTAAAATAAAGTTTTTTACATTTGCAACTATGTGGATAGAGCTAGAGGCTATTATGCTAAGCGAAATTAGTCAGTCAGAGAAGGACAAATATCATATGACTTCACTCATATGAGGACTTTAAGATACAAAACAGATGAACATAAGGGAAGGGAAGCAAATATAATATAAAAACAGGGAGAGGGACAAAAACATAAGAGACTCAAATATGGAGAACAAACAGAGGGTTACTGGAGGGGTTGTGGGAGGGGGGATGAGCTGAATGGGTAAGGGGCATAAAGGAATCTACTCCAGAAATCATTGTTGCTCTATATGCTAACTTACTTGGATGTATATTAAAAAGTAAGTTAAAAAATTAAAAAAGAAAATAAATTCATGTCGAACAAAAAAATTTAAATTTTTAAAATTTTTAAAAATAAAAAAATAAAGTAAAATAATTTTTTTTAAAGAGGCAATCCTTTAAAATTGAAAATAGGGGTGTCTGGGTAGCTCAGTTGTTTAAGTGGTCAACTTCTGCTCAGGTCATGATTTCTTGGTTCATGGGGCCGAGCCCCACGTCAGACTCTCTCCTGCCAGGGTGGAGACCACTTCAGATGTTCTGTCTCCCTTGCTCTGCCTCTCACCTACTCCTGCGCACATGCTCTCTCTCTCAAAAATAAATAAATATTAAAAAAATAAAATTGAAAACATACTGAAAATGTATTAATATGGAGGCATAACCACATTAATTATTTCAAATGACTTTGAAACAAAGAATTTGACTATACAGTTCTAGCAGTATAGATCAAAAAGACAAAAGGAACAACAATGAAATATTAAACTGCATTCAGCTTAAGAGTCTCTATTAAAGAGCTGTTGGTAAAAATATCATATATATATTCACACACATATAAACATACATATTCGTATACAAATGGAGAGAAAGAGAGAAGTATAAAACAAACAAATGATTACGGATTATGCTCATGCTATTGGGAAGCCAGATTTTCAGTTAAGATACAACTATAAAATCAAAAGCAGTAAGCAAAAAAAGGTGTACTTTTATATTTGGATTGGAAATATCAATGCATGTTCATAATTTATTTCTCTTTCTTAAAAAACATATATCTGCCAAATAAAAAGATTTAGTGGCAGTGACAACCCAGCATATTTGAACACCCCTAAGGCCCAGATCATGACCTTTAAATACCATTTCCCACTAAACAGGAACCAGGGCTAATTCCAGGGCTGGAGCAGAAATTACACAGAATGTGACTGATCGCTATCACCGTCTACCAGAGTCATATCAGATGAACAGAGCAATCAATTTAAAGTAGTTCTTCCGGGTGAAAATGGGACAATGTAAATATCAAGAAGAATTATGACTACAATGTATTGAAAGCTGTAAGCTTATAGTGTCAACCAATAATAAAGTGAGTTTCCTTTCAAGATTACCAGGACATCAAATTCATTACTATGAAAACTGATAGGCAAAAACCCAAGCCTTTTACTGCATTTTCCACACAAATTGAGTTCAGATTATTTAAGGAGTTGATGAGCAAAAGTTCTCCTTTATAGAAGAAATGTGGCTAACAAATGCAAAAGGAACGGTTTAATTAGAATATCACCGTTTTGCAACTTCTGATGAAATAACTGATGTTGCAACAATCTTCCATGGCTAAAAGCCATTAGATAAAAAGGTTGAGGGGGAACTTTATAATGGAGGCTTCAGACTGGCAAGATATGACTTCACTGATCAATCTCATCACCCATTAAAAGTAGGACAACCGGATGTTAGATGCCTCCTGCTGTGTTACAACAGGAAATACAAGCATTTATGAAGTATGCTTGCAAATAATCAGAGTCCATATGTAATCAAGGGTCTTTTAAGGATCTTAAAAACCATTTACAGGAAATATACAGAATAGAATATGTACTAAACAACAAAACACAATCAGCCCAATCTAAAATGTAGATAATTCTATAGGAGAAACGTTATAATTACACCAGTAGTAAAAGAGACGAGGCATTCAGGAAGCCGTCCGTCTGGGTGTGTCTGGACAAACCTTCACAATTAGATCTGTTTACAAATATAGAGACCTGGGATCTATTGAGTTTGACTCTTTGACACTGAGAATTGGTACCTAAGGAACTGCTTCCTGACAAAGGATTGTTGACATGCTTTTACAACCTTTACAAACAGTGTGCAATGCGCATAGACGGGAGGTAGGTGTTACACAGCTCCCACTTTAGGGCCTGGAACAGGACTTAAAAGGTTGGCTGCATATTAGAATCACAGGGGGCCCTCAAGGCTGGGCCCCACCCGCCAGAGATGAAGTTTTCTTTTAAAATACCTGCCATGTGATTGTAATGAGAAGCAGGAATTGAGAACCACACTGAGCAAAGACATAGGAATCAAAGTACCAGCCCGTCCCCTTCAGATACTACGGTTAAGAGCTCAGCTTTGGGGTCAGACCCCTTCAGCTGAATTTCATCTCCACTACTCCACAGCTGTATGATCTTGGGCAAGTCATATAACCTTAATGCCTCGGCTTCCTCATCTGTAGAATGGGGATAAATGAATAAATACATTAAAACATTTTCCTTCTATGATTTTAGGGAAGATTCACTGATTAAGCACGTAAAGCCCTTAGAAGAGTGCCTGGCATAAAGTAAGGGCAAGTATTATATCTCACAGTATTTTCTAAAAGAGAACTGCCTTTGAGGTCTCAGAGCCGCTGAATGTCCTTGCGGTCTGGATTCCGCACTCTGCCATTTGCGCTTCTCCCAATATCACAAAATATTTCTTTTTGTGTCTAAATCCTCCCACTATACCAAGTTCTTTAGGGCACTCTACAGTGAGGAAAATAGTGATCACATCCAACACAGGCAATAATTCAGGGAAATGAGTGATTTAAAATTAACCATGGACTCCTTAGCTACCCTGTCACACTGGAAAACAGAATGGAGAGATCAAGGGATAAATAAAAGGACGTGAGATGGCAGAAAAAGAAAATAAAGTGGGAGGAGACAGTGATTTAAGAAAGAGATTAGTATAGGCTAGATTAGGACATCAACAGAAAGGTGGGTGGGGGTGTACACAGATAGGGTGACGGGGGTAACGGGGATCGAAAAATAAACCTCTTATTCTTCACAGTACTTCGAAGGGGGCAGAGATTCCATTTTTCCTAATTTCTTACCCAGAAGGTTAGCTAGAACCTGAATCCTGCACAAAATAGAACAGCCTAAATATGGTGGAAGATTAAGAAGCTAATGAATCAAAACATACAGACAGTAAATTAATGCCCATCTTTGATTATCTTAACTATGGACGCTGTCAGGGAACAGTGGTGTTCAGAGGAGGGAGCAGCCCATAAGCAGAAACCAGGGACCCTTGGTACTAGAAAATGTAATTCATATTGCATGCTTCTTAATTAGCTAGCATATTTCCCAAGTTCATTTACCCCTCAGCATAGGTCCTGTATAGAAAGTAGCATTTTTGCATGTAATTGGTACCCTAAGTTTCACTATATGCTCAATTGGAATATTTCTTTTTATTTAGGCAGCTGCATAAACGTTCTGCTTTTCTTTTCAATCATACTCCAGTCTTCACCTCATCTCATGCATAAAAATATTGTGTGGAAACTGTCAGTTCATTGCATACACATTTTTTTTTTTAGTTTAAACGAATTTAACTTAAATCTGAGTGAAAACTGGACTATTCTTCTATGAGAAAAAGATAACAGCCATCAATACAAATGATTGCTTGATAAAGATTTTTACCATTGATCATTCATTGATTTCTTATCCGGTTTGTTGCTATAACACTCTGTAGCATGCCAGGAAAGGAGCTAAGCAATATCATTTACCTACAAAAAAGGCCGGCGACACTGAATGGAGGGATGGAGCACCTTGATAGCTCCCTGCACATCATTAGCAGAAGGCAGTGACTCTACAGAAGAATAACTAGGAAGAAGAAAATCAGATTAAATAATTAGTGTCAATTAGCTCCAGCAAAATCATTCTATAAACAATTGGTCTCCAGTGCCCTGCTTAATTATGTGAGACTTCCATGTTCCTTACCAAGACTGCTTTGATTCATGTTGACTCTTGGGCTTCCCAGAGGTATAATTAATTATTGTCTTGTAAATAAACCCTTGCCAATTAATGGAAACAGAAAACAATCAGTACTTTTTTAAAAAAAAGTATCCAAGGAGAGGACCTTGACTATATGAATGACCTTTGCAGTATTTTTTGAGGGAGACCCATCTTATAGTTACTGGGAATTGTGTACAAAAGCTGACAAGTGAAAGCACAACCTTTCTACTTTACATACCAGGAAGGAAAACACTTTATGTTGTGTTGCTTTTGACAACGTTTGGTATTCACTAGACACCATTCTAATTTGATCTCGGACCTAATTAAAATACATTTTCAAACACCCAATTTAAATAATCAAAGAGTTCATTTCGAGGATCTTATAGATATTGAATTCACAGCCCGCCAAAAAACCACCCAACACAGACATGAAAATAACATTCCATTATTTAGGTGTGCCTTTAAAAGCTAGCATCTGATTTCTCCAGCTTTTAAACATCGTTCTAATCTCCCAAGAATGGTAGATGCTGACAAAGTTATCACCCCCAACAAACATAGGTCAATATTTTGCAAATCAGTGATGGAAGTTTCGTTCATATGTGTATTTAGGTCCTATCGATTATTTATGTGGTATTTTTTTGGCCTTAAAAGCTTTACAATATCATATGGGAGTTCCATTTTTTTCTTTTTATTCTTAAGAGATATACAGACAGAGCGTGAGCAGGAGGAGGGCAGAGAGAGAGGGAGATACAGAATCCGAAGCAGGCTCTAGGCTCTGATGAGCCATCAGCACAGAGCCCGACGTGGGGCTTGAACTCACAGACCGTGAGATCATGACCTGAGCTGAAGTCGGCCGCTTAACCAACTGAGCCACCCAGGCGCCCCCCATTTTTAAACAAAGCCTTAAAGATTCTAATTTAATAAGACATTAGCCAAATTCCAAGGCAAGGTCATCTGTATACAGTTGCCATACTGAGAGATTTTAGGAAGTTTTAGGACTCCATCCTTATTACCAATTGGCATATGCGCTCACAGGATTCTAAAAGACACACGGCAAGGAAGCTACTCTCTAAATTACTGCTCAAAAATTTTAATATTAAGATTGCATTCCCTTGCCATGTCCTTCCTTGCAACAACCATTGATGTTATGGCTGAGATCTTGGCCTCTAGTTCATTGCATCTCATAAATCTTTGGTGACTGGGAGAGTCAAGTTTAAGCGAGAGTGATAAAGCAGGATTATATTGAATTCCATGTATTAGATAACAAATAAATAAATAATGTGGAATGATAAATCATAATTTTTTAGTCTTTTACATAAAAATATTTTTCCTTAATAAACTGTCAAGTTCCATTTTGTCAACAGTGTCAACTCTCATTTTGTACGGTAAATTAAAGGGAAAAATTAAGGAAAACTAGAAGCCAAAATCAGAGTTCTCATACTTTTAGATAAAGGCTTTAGCACATCTAGAAAAACTAAGATCATTGAAAAATAAATCTCTGAAACGTGTGATATTTTAACTACAGCTCATAATAAGAATATTAAAAATTAATATGGATTGAGTTAATAATTTCAAGAGCTTTTTCCAGGTCAGATCAGATTTTAAGACATACGTATGATTGGGGAAAGGAAAAATTCAAAAGGAAAAGAGTTTCCTAATAAGTTGTATTATATATAGTGTGAGGGGAAACAATTAAAAAGCCAAGGCATATTTTTGTCCCAAATCATGTTAGGTAATATATATGAAAGGCTTCACATGTCTAAAAAAATAAGTATGCATAATGGAAAGCGTACAGCAAAAGAAGAGGGATGCTTCTGTGCAGAACTCAGAGGCATCAGAGATACAACTGTGAAACTCAGGGCTGTGCACACTCAAAGCAGACAGCAGGCACAATGACATGTTAAATTACCCACATGATGTATAGCTTAATGAACCCCCTTGTGTTGATCACGCTTGGCATTAATCAAGAGCCATGAACAGATTCCCTTATTTTCTCAATGCTGCTCTGATAAACTGCAATTTCATTTAACCTTGGACAGCAACTTTAATAGCTTCCACGGGACAACTGTCGATACCTTCCTGGGTATACAGTGATTAAACCGCAACCCAAGATGCATGTCATGAATTTTCTTCATTTGAAATTAGAATTTTTATTCTTAACAACTATTTGCATAAAATATGCTGAAGACACTGAGATGCGTAGAGATTTGCATTTATCTGAAGTCAGGATTTGCCACACTAAGTTAGAAAATATTAATTAATACCATATTCATGAGCATGTTTACTGATGTGTTTGTTTCACTCCTTCCAAATAACCCCTGCCCTGGACAGAAGCTGCAGAAGGAAGAAATTCAGAGTCAAAGTAACTTTGAAGCAAACCCCCTCAACTGCCATGTACCTGAGATACACCCTCCAGGTACTTGGGAACAAATGGGCAGATCTCCCCGCTAGGTCCAATTGGGAAGTGAGTGATGTCTTCCCTTCATTAAAACTGCACATGTAATGGCTACATAATATGACTAAATCTGACTAAAGATGGATTGCTAAATATAACAAAATCACCTGGTTTCAATTTCCTTCCTTGACCTTTAAATGTATTTATTTGCTAAACATATCTGATGGTTGGTCCATTTCCTAAATTTTAAAAACAACAGCTGGATGAAAACTATGATTAGGCCCTTTTCTTTACACATGATGGTCCATAATGCTAAGACACTTCTACACAGCCAATTCTCCTGAAATTAGATTATGTGGCGTTTTCAGATGTGGGTTTTGTTTCAAGAGTTTGTAACATCTCTAACATCAGTAATCATCAGGTTGAATGAAGAGTCCGAAATTCATCACAGGATAAACAATGACAGAATTTCTTTTCCTCTCAAAGGAGAAAATTAATGAGACGAGACACATACAGAGCATGATGCGCGGGGGAGGGCCTGGAGAGGGGTATAGGGAGGTTACGGATTTGGTCACAGAACATATGCAATCCTCTATTTCATGAGAAAATGTACAGGGCAATCAGTGTGATAAGGCCAGTATTTTCAAAATTTGGAATTTGGCCTCAGTGGCTACAAACTGAATTGCAGGTGTTCAAAATGATAATTTTTTAATAAGTACCTGAGGCTAGATATAATCTTAGGAATAATTTTGTTTTGTTTTGAGTAACTTTTTGCCTTTTATCATGTTAATATAAGAATTTGGGGGGCGCCTGGGTGGCTCAGTCGGTTAAGCAGCTGACTTCAGCTCAGGTCATGATCTCATGGTCTGTGAGTTCAAGCCCTGCATCGGGCTCTGTGCAGATAGCTCAGAGTCTGGAGCCTGCTTCGGATTCTGTGTCTGCCTCTCTCTCTGCCCTTCCCCTCCTGCTCACACTCTGTCTCTCTGTCTCTCAAAAATAAATAAACGTTAAAAAAAAATTTAAGGGGCGCCTGGGTGGCTCAGTTGGTTGAGCGTCCGACTTTGGCTCAGGTCATGATCTCACAGTCTGTGAGTTTGAGGCCCGCATTGGGCTCTGTGCTGACAGCTCAGAGCCTGGAGCCTGCTTTGGATTCTGTGTCTCCCTCTCTCTCTGCCCCTTCCCCACTCATGCTCTGTCTCTCTGTGTCAAAAATAAATAAACATTAAAAAAAAAATTTAAGAATTTGGTTAGTTGGGGGTTAGTAGGGCCTAGAGGGAAATGCGTCAGATTAGAAATTAGGGCACTTGGTTCTAGACCTAGCTCACATCTGTGTGACCTCAGGCAAGTCATTTCATGTCTATCCATAGACATTTCATGTCTATCCATAGACATTTCATGTCTATCCATAGACATCCACCTCTCTGGGATTCCATGTCTCTAGAACAAGGGGATTTGGATTTTGCCGTCTTTGAGCTATTTTCTGGGATTCATACTCTATGATCTATGACTAGTTTCTGGGAAAGTATTTGGGTTTGAGCAGAGAGGTACATTTCCTTATTGTGAAAGAAAAGAATGCCCTATAAAAGAGTCTGGACTTCCTCCCCAGAAGCAACATGACTTCCATTGTTCAGCGTTTGATTTCACAGGTGCACTCAGAACCTGGACTGTTTGTAACTCTGTTTAAGGCTGTGTCTGGTTGGTTGGCAATATTCAGAAGACTACAAACTGAATACAGGTTTCCTCCTAAGCTCACCTGCTATCTCAAAGAGAGACTTTTTTTCTGTCATTCTTAATGCAAAAGGAAAGAAACCTAGAGTTGGATCAGTGGCCTCCTAACAGTACTTTCACTAACTTTTCATTTTGTGCCTCAAATTCCTGAGCTGCTAAAGAGAAAACGCATCACTGTGGAACCTAGGAAGTTTTTATTAGGATAACGGAGTCATTCTGTTATAATGTGATCAGTACATATGCCAGTCAGATTCCAGTCAGAAATCCCTTCAGAGCAGAAATCCCGGAGTCAGGTGCGATGGGACAGGGCATATGTAAATTGTCTTGCAGGCACACCACTCTTCCTCTGCCCATCTAGTTCGCATATAAGACAAAACATGGATTTTCAGGGCACAGGCAAATAGTCTGCCATAGGTCAGTCAGGTCCATGACTTGGACTGCTCCAAGGGTCAGTGTTTCTGGCTTTCATCCACACCCTTGAATACGCCCATCTTTCTCTGCGTTGGGGTCATTGCACATGGTAGTCTCTCTGCCTGAATGACTCTTGTTTTTTTTTACAGAATTTTTTTTAATTTAATATTTATTTTTGAGAGAGAGAGAGAGAGAGAGAGAGAGAGCAGGGAAGAAGCAGAGAGAGAAGGAGACAGAGGATCCTAAGTAGGCTCTGTGCTAAAAGCTCTGAGGGCCCCATGCGGGGTTCAAACTCATGAACTGCAAGATCACGACCTGAGCCGAAGTGAAGTGGGATGCTTAATCGACTGAGCCACCCATGGCCCCTGCTCTTTTCTTTTTTAAGTTCATTTATGTATTTATTTAGATAGAGCATGCACAAGTGGGAGAGGGGCAGAGAGAGAGCGAGAAAGAAAGAGAGAGAGAGAGTGAGAGAGAATCTAAAGCAGGCTCCACACCATCAGTGCAGAGCCCAACACAGGGCTCAATCTCACGAACTGGGAGATCCTGACAAAGGAATGATATTAAACCAACTCAAGAAATATTCGCGGAATCTGTAGTCACTGACAGTGAAGGTGTGAATTAGTCCTGCCTTTAGGTTCATATATTATGATAAGTAGAATATTCATATATTTTGTGGTACACAGGTATGCTTTGTTCCCAGCAACAACGACAAAAAAACCCTCACCGATATGGTGTTAAAATTAACATGTCAATTTTTGTCACTTAGGCCAGGGCTTTCTGTTTGACCCCATATCTAAAATACTTAATAAAAGTTGTGGCCCATTTTACCTGAATCATAATCTTGATTTTTCATTGAGGCCAATCGAGCGGGAAGTTATACAAGTTAAAATGTATATGTTCTAAAATGTGGATACTTCCACAAACACTCAAGTTAAAATGTTAATTATTCAATGGTAATGAGAAAATAAAGACCCTTTTCCCAAAGCAAAAACTTAGATTGCTTGAATATAGTAAAAGAAGCACGAAAGGTTACTTTCCCCCACAAAGATGAAACCTTAAGAATCTATGTAAAGAGAAAAATATAAGGAACTTTTCAATTTAAATCCAAAAATAACAGCAAAATACATATTTAAATAATTTAAGCTAAGGTTTAAATCCCTATTGTTGAAGGAATCTATGATCTATAAAACGAGAACAACTTACTACCTTAGTTAATATTTGGTCTTATCTCCATTCAAACTCTTATTATGTAGGTATCATATGATGTATATCTCTCTCTCTCTTTCTTTTATTTATTTATTTATTTTTTTTTTTAGCATTTTTTTATTTTATTTTTGAGAGACATAGAGACAGAGTGTGAGCAAGGGAAGGGCAGAGAGAGAGGGAGACACAGAATCCCAAACAGGCTCCAGGCTCTGAGCTGTCAGCACAGAGCCCGACGCGGGGCTCGAACTCACAGACTGTGAGATCATGACCTGAGCTGAAGTCGGCCGCTCAACCGACTGAGCCACCCAGGCGCCCCTCTTTCTTTTATTTTTACAGATTTAGACAGATTTAAGTTATCTTCCCTGAATCACACCCTTAGTAAATCTCAGAGTCAAGATTTCAGCCTGTATCTGTGTCTCCAAAACCAGGCCTCTTTTCTTTTTTCTTTTCTTTTCTTTTTTTTTTTTTTTTTTGCACGCGTGTGTGTGTGTGTGTGTGTGTGTGTGTGTGTGTGTGTGTGTGAGAGAGAGAGAGAGAGAGAGAAAGAGAGAGAGAGAGAGCGAGCTGGGGAAGGGCAGAGTGAGAGAATTCCAAGCAGGCTCCACTCTGTCAGCACACAGCTCAACTCAGGGCTCAATCTCACGAACCGAGGTCATGACCTGAGCTGCAATCAAGAGTCAGGTGCTTAACCAACTGAACCACATAGATGCCCCTCCAAAACCAGGCCTGTTACTCATAAGAGCATTGTACCAAATAACCTCCAATCCACCATTGTGGAGCAGGGTTAGAGGAAAGAAAATCAAATTGAATTTAGAGGGCTACCTAAGTTGTCATACATTATGATTTAATGAAGTACCAATCATGCCAATTTGCTACATAACTAAAATCAACAAAGGGAAGTTTATAAGGCAAAACACCATATCCCAAGAGTCAAAACACAAAATTTCTGTTCTCACTTATCCCTACTGATTTATGAATTAACCTCAAAGAGGTTAGCTTTTAGTCTGTGCATATGTTTTTTTCATTCGCCCTGTAGGAATTGTGATAAGTATCTCCAACTTACCCGACAGGAATTTCTCAAAATTAGTAAGGTCCTAAAAGCCTTCATATCTCTTAAGAAAAATGCAATGAAAAACTTTTTTTTAATCCCAAACAATGCAAGTGAGTACCGATGAAAATTCCTTTTAAAGGGTTAGAACTGTCACTGTGTGATAGCATGCTAAAATAAGAATTAAAAATTAAATGATAAAATTTATAATCCATCAGTAAGAGGTGCTTGAAGCTGGGCTTGCAAACCTTAAATATCAACCACACCCATAAAAATTCGAAAAAAAATTCTGCCTGAAAAGCTGTCTGCTGCTACAATTAAATATCTTCAAGATATGGATTTTTTCCTACTATGATATTTACCCATGACCTATATTTACATTATAAGATGCCTTAACTTTTATTTATCCTTTCCTACAGTTGACTGTATTGAGATTTTAGCATTTTCTGAACTTCGTTAACAAAGGAAAAGCATTCTATATTCATATTCTGGCATACTTAATTATAAGAAAATGACTATTCTTTCGTGCCTTATTGTAAAAACTAACGTAAAATAATAATTTTAACTTACTTTTCCTTCTCTGGTTTTAAATTTTTTTATTTAAAACCTCTATTGAGTTTTGAGCTCTAAAAAAGAAATCTTAGACCCAGACAATGGAATACAATCAAGTGCCAAAAATAAATGATCTATCAAGCCACGAAAAGACATGCAGGTATCTTAAATGTATGGTGTAAGGGAAAGAAGCCAACCTGAAAAGGCTACATACTATATGCTTCCAAATATATGACACTGTAGGAAAGGCAAAATCATGGAGCCAGTAAAAAGGTCGGTGGATGCCAGAGGTTATTGGGGAAGGAGAGATGATTAGGCAGAGCACAGAGGATTTTTAGGGCAGTGAAACTATTCAGTATATTCTAATGGCAGGTACGTGTCATTATACATTGGTCAAAATCCATAGCATATACAGTAATGGAAGTGAACCCTAGTGTAAACTATGGACCTAAAATGATAATCACGGGTCAGTGTAAGTTCATCAATGGTAATAAATGAATTACTCTTGCAGGAGATGTTGACAGTGGGGAAGGCTGGGAAGAAGGGGACAGAGTATTCAGGAAATCTCTGTACTTTCCCCTCAATTTTGCTGTGCACAAAAAACTACTCTATAAGATTTTTTTTTCAAAAATTTTAAAAGAATCTAAAACAAGTCCTATGCCCTTTTTTCAGAGGAATTATCTTACTTTTGTATTATTTTATTAAAGGTGAATAAAAAAGGGGCACCTGGCTGGCTCAGTTAGTACAGCATGCAACTCTTGA
Organism: Paguma larvata; assembly: GCA_030068075.1. Taxonomy (NCBI): domain Eukaryota; kingdom Metazoa; phylum Chordata; class Mammalia; order Carnivora; family Viverridae; genus Paguma; species Paguma larvata. The sequence continues at coordinate 49,451,219 of CM057834.1, read as the reverse complement.
TCTCGGGGTCATGAGCTGAAGCCCCACGTTGGGTGTTGAGCTTACTTTAAAAAAATAACAAAAATTAAAAATAAACAAAAGTGAATAAAAAATGCTTCTGGCCCTAAAACTGTCTTCAGAAGAGGTGAAAAGAAATTGGATTCCTCTAAATCTTTGTACACTTAGTCAAAAAATAAAGGAGGGGAAGGAAAACATGCTCTCCATCAAAGTGAACATCGCTCACCTTTTAAGGTGCAATAATTTGGCCTGGTCACTAGGGATCCACTTAGTGTCCTGGGAGAAGTAATTAAATAAATGGGCCCTTGTGGCCCAAAGAAGCTAATAGAGCTGGCTTTTCAATAATAAAACATACCATTTCATCCTGACAACATAGCAGTTAATTTCTAATCTGAAAAATAGGAGCTGCCAGGCTGGGCCGTGCTGCTCCTTTCAGATACTCTGTTGATGACTCAGAATTATAGTTTTTTAGCCAACTTACCTATATTCAATTTTAAACTCTTCACTGAGTTTAGATGAAATGGAAAATGTGAAGATGCAAGAGATCTGTTTTTCTAAGCTTCCAACTCCATTCCCTTAATGCCCCACATGGTCGTTTTCTGCTTTTATGTCTCTACGTAGTTAATTGACTCTGTTTTAAGGAGTGGTGGCCATGCCTGTGTTCCAGGCTTGGCTATTGCAACTTTGGGCCAGTAACTTGAGGCTTGGGCCTCAGGCAGACTAGATGAGCTATTTGTCATTCTCAAATTTAAAATTGGCATAAAAATTATATTAAGCTCTGAAGACTGTTTCTGGAACAAGAGTCCATGTTTCGTGGTTGATTTCCTCTCATTCTTCAGGTCTGTATCATGCCCTCACCACCCAATCTATAGCATCACATACCTAAACACACACAGAGAGAACATACATACATACATACACACAAACAGGGCATATGCACACACACATAATTGCAAAGAACAATGATTCTGGGCACTTTTCCTTCATGGCGCTCATCAAAATGTCTAATTATGTTGTTTGCTTCTTTTCTATCTCTCCCACAAAAATATAAGCTCCCCGAAGGCTGAGACTTCACCCGTCTAATCCACAGATATATTTCTTCAAACTGGTACAGTGCCCAGCTCACGGAAGGCCTTCAAATATTTACTAAATACATGACATAAACATGAAAACAGACTGCAAATATTATAAAAATAAAATTTAAATCGCAGTCTATGATGAGTCCATGTTAGCAATATGTATGGGCAGATGTGTGTGAATATATTAAAAAAAACATTAAAAACATTAAATGACTGTTCATTGAAAAATCTCTATGTACCAGCACTAAATAAATGTTGTAGACGAACAAATGAATGAATGAATCCTAGATTTTAAAGGCAACACCATAATCAAGATTCCAAAGACTAAGCTGTAATCAAATCATGCTGCCCTAATTTCAGCATAAGTTTCTTAACAAGAAGTCATCAATTATTACCTTTGTTTCCATTCGTGTACATGATGGTATAAATATGAAGAAAAACTTACAAGATACCTAATTAGATAGCTTATATTGACTCTAGAATACATTGGCCATTCTCTTTGGTTGCATTTTTTTTTTTTTTTGGCATATTGTTAAGGCTAAAAATCCATACTCGTCTTAAAATTATCTACAAAAATTTTTCAAATTCCAAAACTGTCAAGAGGCTGAAAATAATCTCAGAAATTATATGGACACACTTATGATAGATCCATCAACGTTACATAACTTTATATTCTGGGTCATTCTCACACAGATACAAACAAAAAGGGAACAATACAACATGGTGAAATAATGAACAAAGCAGAGGGCACTGGTTAATTCACGGATTTTTCAGCCATCACTAAACTGATCAATAGCTGAATACACAGATTCACTGGTTACTTTATGTGCACTTTAAAAAAATCATTAAAAATATCTTTATTGCGTTATATATCAGCGCCATTTTGTAGGGTGAAGAGAAGGCACCCGGGTCCTCATACCTCTCCTATCACCCTTGACAGAAACAAATCTCTCTCTAGCTTATTTTTGCTTCCAATGAGAACGCAGCTGTCTTTTATTAGAGATGTTTAACTTACTGACTGTATATATGTGGAGTTTTACATGCTTAACAGAAGATTTTAATACAGTTTTAGCTGCTGCTCGAGATAAATCAAACTCAAACTGACAAGTAAGCTACTGTGTCTGCAAGAAGCAGGGGGCTGTCTGATTTAAAACTCCAAGAACCTTAGAAAGCCTTCAATCTCTGGTTGCACAAAATACACATTTTATTCAGCAAGACATGATAGATACTTTATGGCACAGTCGTTCTTTTTTTAAATTCACTAGATGCAACTGAGAATAATCCAGAGCTATAGTATATTAATAAAATTAGCCAGATATGGAGAAAGAAAAACTCATAATATAAGTAGTATAATTTATCAGTTGCTTTAAAAATTTTACATCAACATTTTCTAATCTTAAATGCCTTAGCCAGTTCCCTTGTTTTCATATTTCTCTTCTATTATACTTGGTGCCAAGACCTTTTTTTTCCCAAGCCATCCAAACATTTTCCTGATTATTACTGTGCATGATTGTGTATAAATGCAAAGCAGTTTAAGATTATGCAGGGAGAAATGGTTGATGCACACATTTTACTTCTTATAGCTAACTTATTACCATCCTGCTGCTTGATGAAAAATGCAGAGTATTTGTTACAATATCTTTGTTCTTCAATGGGGTTATTCTTAACTTTTGCCTTCCAGATTAATTACCTGTAATAATATTGCACCCTTCTGGTTGTCTACAGATATATTAATCCCCTTGGACAAGCCCCCCTTTTACAATAAAAAAAAATCACTGGTACAAATTTCTGCTTAACCGGATTTATAAAAAAAATATTTGGTAGCTAATATAGTAATAATTAATTTAGGCAAAAATTTCTATAAACATTACAACCTCTGGGCAAAAACTAGCTGTGGAACAGGATCTCAGTATCTCTTCTTGGTTTAGCTATTCATTACCAAAGGGAATGAGGTCTTTATTTTTTTTTAATGTTTATCTATTTTTGAGAGAGACAGAGACAGAGCAGAAGGGGACAGGGGCAGAGAGAGAGGGAGACACAGAATCTGAAGCAGGCTCCAGGCTCCGAGGTGTCAGCACAGAGCACAGCAAGAGGCTCGAACTCGTGAACTGAGAGATCATGACCCGAGATCATGACCTGAGATCATGACTGCGATGCTTAACTAACTGAGCCACCCAGGCATCCCAAGGGAATGATACCTTTAAGTAGAGACAGTGGCAGACACTTCCTGAAGAAAGCGGTAATGTTGGCATCACGGATAATGAATGGGATACACTGACACTGTGTGACACGGCCTGATGTACTTGAGAAGGACACAACACGGCGTAGCTAGGACTCCTGACGAAAATCCATAACCTGAATCTAATCGTGAGGAAACAATCAAACACAAATTTAGGGATGTTATACAAAATAACTGACCTGTTCTTTTCAAAATGTTGTGAAGAAACAAAAAACTCGATAGGCTAGTCCAGATTAAAGGAGACTAAAGAGACACAATAACTAACAATGTGTTAATGCTGGATTGAGGCCTGGGTAGGAAAAAAAGGTTTTGTTTGTTTTCTTCTAAAGGACATTATTAGGACAACTGGAAGAAATCTGACTATGGACTGTATATTAGGTAATTTGTGTTGTATTAAGGTTAAAGTTCTAAATTTGATGATTAGACTATATTAAGTCAAATTATAACTATGAAATTTAATTAGTTAATTGATAATTAATCTGTATGAAATTAATTCTGGAGACTGTGAGGATATACGCTGTAAGTATTTGGGGGTGAAGAGTCAGAATGTCTGCAACTTATTCTCCAAAAATTCAGTATGTTAAATAGATAATGATACTGTTAACATATTAATGAAGAGGTAAAATAAATGTGAGAAAATACTGATAAAGACAGAATCGAGCTGAAGCGTATCTAGGTGTTCTAAAGTTCTGTAAAGTTTTCCGAAAGTCTGAAATTTTTCAAACTTAAAACATAAAACTAGGAAAATTTTCTGCAAATAATATCACAGTGACAAATGCATAAATATTCTTAAAGAAGTGTCTGTGTGTGTGTGTGTGTGTGTGTGTGTGTGTGTTTCAGAGTTTCAACATTATTACTATTACTTTCTATACATTTGGAGGGAGGCCACTGACATATTCCTGGTCTTCCTCATTCTTCCACTTTAAATCTTCGCTTTGACCTAAGATTCAGAAGAAAACTACCTTTCATAATTTTACCTCTTGACTGTTGTCCTCAAGTCTAACTACTGTCATTGCTTGGCTAACTTGCCCATGAATACCTATAAATTGCCTTAATTACGAAACGAAAATATTTTATTCTAGGAAAAGCTATTTATTCCTTCTTTAGAACTTTGGGGTCAATAAAGAACAGCTGAGAAATATGTGAAGGGAATCAAAATCTGCTCTCTCTTCCTGAGAGCCAATTATTACACCAGGATGTTCTACTTATAAAGGCAAGGGGAAAAGACTTCAGTGTGAGTTGTATTCATTACAAAGATGGAAACTATGAAACTATCCCAAGCGGTAATATTCACACAATTAGGAAACTGGACAAATGATGAGTAGACTCCAAAGTCTACATTATTCTGTAAATTCCAACCTCTAACCAGCAATGTTTGAAAAGATATCACCACATCCTTAGCAACACTATAATATAAAGCCTTTGCATTATACAGAGCAAGCCAAGCTCCCAGATCTAAAAAAATAAAAATTGTAGATCCTCTTAATGCTCGTTTTTCTGTTTTTAGAAGAGATAAGGGCATAATCCATGAAAAGCTACTAGCATAGTGTCTGGCATATAACTCCCTGCAAATGTTAGTTGTCACATTTTGTTATTTTTTCCTGTGTTTGCCCACCCTCGAAGGATTTTTCTTTCCATTACTTGCATTTTTTAAAAGTTTTTAAAATTTATTTATTATTTGAGAGAGAGAGTGTACGTGCACACAGGAGGAGCAGAGAGAGAATCCCAAGCAGGCTCCGTGCCCACAGCATGGAGCCTGACATAGGGCTCAGTCTCAGGACTGTGAGATCATGATCTGGATGAAACCAAGAGTCAGACACCTAACTGATCCTCCCAGGTGCCCCCCATCACTTGCATTTTTGATGCTTAAGCTCCAAAAGCACATTGCAGAAATCTATGTAGTCCTGAGATTAGGCAATTTCCATGTACCCAATTTAGAGCCATAACTTGGATTTTCCAAGTTTGTATCAGTTAGCTACATAACCAGTCACTCAAAATTTACAATTTGATCAAACTAAGTGATTTTTTTTTTTTTTAGCAACCTGGCAGGTCTTTTGCTAGTAGAACTCTTCTAGCAACTTGGCAGGCTTTCTGTGTGTCAGATTCTAGTCTACTCTATTTAGCATAAGACTAGCAGATTGTGGCAATAATAGCCCCAAATTTGTTCACACCTTTCTGAATTCATCACCGCCCTCCGTGTGAGTTTTTGGATAATTCCCTCCCACACTCACTGTGGCCTGGGCTTGGCCGTATTATTTGTTTTAAACGATGTGACAAGAGTAAATGTGACATAAGAGACACTTTAAAAGGGGGTGTACATTGGGGCTCGCCCTTTCTGACTGATCTTGGAACCCTGCGTTCACTGCCATGTGAACAGGCCCAAACTAGCCAGCTTGGTAATGAGAGACATGTGGCCCTGTCTCCTGGATGGCCTCTCAGTAGCCAGCCAACATCTGAAGTCAGGCCTCTTCTCTAATTGTCAAAGACCACAGATGCAGGAGTGAGCCCAGCCAAGTCCAGTGAATCTCTGCCCTGAGCTGCCCAAATTTCCCAACACACGTGTCATGTGTCATAAGTGACACAAATGATTGTTGTAAGCCACTAAGTTTTTGCGATGCTTCATTTTGCAACAGCAATAACTGATAAAGAAATTGGTACTTATAAGTGGGGTGTTTCTGTAACATAAACCAAAAATATGAGGCACTGGCTTTGGAAGAGGTGGCTAGAGGAGGCTGAAAAAGCTGAAAAGAAACTATGAAGACTGGAAAGAATTGAGTCTACTGTTAGTAGATGCTAGAAAAGTGATGAGGAAACTGCTATGGCAGGCTAGAGAAATAGAGACCTGAGTTCGGTAGTTCTGAAATCAGTAGTAAAAATGTTGTCTATAACTAATTAATGTCTGGACTTGGCTAGGGAGATTACCTCACAGAAAATTAAACTTGTCCATCGGCTTCTTTTAGCTGCCTATGATAAGGGAGTGGAAAGGAGAGATGAGCTCAAAGAATTCTGTTTGTAAGCAGAACTTAGGGGGAATACAGAAGCACGAGGAAGTAGGAAGTAAACTGTTCCTTATCTCTAAACTTCCTACTTAACAAAAACTTGTCAAAGTAATTAACGGCTTCAGAGCAAAGATGAAAGTATGACTGTAAGTCCCTTTGTGAAGAACTCTAAAAAATTTAAGAACATGCATAATAGACACTCAAACAAAACATGGCGTTTAAAATTCTTAAGGGAATTTTCCCCAGCAGCCTGACACACCCAAGTAAAAAGAAGCTTGTCTCAATTAGAATTGTGGATATAGCTTCTGGACCGAAATCAGATTCATAGAAAGCTCTCAACATGTTGGACTTAACTATACTGATAAAAGCGCCGCCATCTTGGATTGAAAGAGACCATGTCAGCTCAAAACAAAAAGAGGCCTCTGGGCCCCCAACTTTCTACAGGAATGAAGAAGAAGGCTGAGGAAGATATTTAGCTGCCCACAAAAGCCATATCTTATAAATAAGGATGACACCTCAGAGGGCCACACCAAAATTTGCAAAGAACATGGACTAGGGAACTACTCCCAGAGAGCTGTACAAAACAATATATTGAACAAATATTCCCAGTCTAATCAAGGCATATGATCCTGGAGTAGGGGAATCTGGCCACAGATGCCTGGCTAGATTTCAGAAGTCGTATGGACAAGTGACTGTTAAGTGTCCCCTATTCTGCCCCTTTCAAATGGTTCTCTCTACTGTACATACCATATTCTTGTCTTATCACTGTATGTTGTAACTTATCTGTTCAGTACAACTGGATCGAGAGAAGCTGCATGCAAAAAGTCACCTCCAGATATGATTATATATCAAGAAATCCTAGACTTGGAACCCCATGTTGTGACTGGATGAAATTTACGGGGTCTTAGGAAGGAGAGAGTACATCTGGCATGTGAGAGACACATAAACCATGATGGCAGAGGTCTTCTGTGATAGGTAGTGGCAGTAATAAACTCTAATTATTCACAGTTGCCTGTATCCATACTGTAGTCCTCTCTTACACCGGACATGACCATGTGACTTGCTTGAGACGATAGCAAAATGGAATCAGCAAAACCTTGGAAAGTAGTCATATGTTTGAACTTGTGTGTTTTGGCTGCTCTTATAACCACCAGGTGAATGAGCACAGACTAGCCTGCTGGATGACACCCAGTCGGCTTGCTGACCCCAGCCAATAGCAAGTAATCCCTACAAGCAGAACTGACCAGATGCCCAATAACTGACCACAAATACATGTGTCAAACTAGTTATGAACCACCCAGTTGATATATGGAATTGTTGTAACACTGTATTGTACACCTGCAACAAATATAACACTGTATGTTAACTGCACTGGAATTGAAATTTTAAAAAGAAATAAATAACATCTAAAAAAAGAAAAGAAAAAAAAAAAACAACAACAAAACTGGCTCTTCATATGTGATGGTAAAATAAACTTAAGGTAAAAGAAAAAAAACCAAAACCAAAAAAAAAAAAAAAAAATAGAACCAGCCAGTTGAGCCCATCCTAAATTGTCAACTAATAAAAGGTAAGCTGGGGCGCCTGAGTGGGTCTGTCAGTTGAGCTTCCAACTCTTGATTTTGGCTCAGGTCATGATCTCAGGGTTGTGGGATCAAGCGTTGTACGGAGCACTGAGCCTACCTGACAGACTCTTTCTCCCTCTGTCTCCTCCTCTCTCTGCCCCTCCCCTGCTCATGCTCTCTCTCTCAAAAATAAATAAATATAATGAATAAATATTTATTTATCTAAAAATGAATAAATAAAAATAAATCTTCTGCAAGTGTAGACATGGTGAGAGAGAATTTGAAACAAAGGACTGATGTAACTCTTATGGCCTTACTCTCATTAGTTCCATGGTGCTGTCTTTGCTCACTCATTCCCCCTTACGTTCTCCTTTTTCCTGACTCTTGCTTTCGGTTGTCCCAACAGAACAAAACTGATAATCGAAACTCATTACACTTGAGTTTGACCAGCGACGAAGAAGAATGAAACCAGAATATTTGCCAGTGGGTGCTCTATGTCCCTTCATACCTTTACTGGTCTCTTTGGCATAGGGAATGAGAGCCACAAGAAAGGACAGGTGGACAGAAAATGAGAGAAAAAAAAAGAGGAGGGAGATGAGAAAGAAAAGACAAAAACTAAAACAAAACAAAAACCTATTCTGACCTCTTTACACATGATCAAAAATAGTGCAAAGGAATTTCAGCTATCGGAAAGAGAGCAGGAACATTAGTCCCTGTATTCCCCATTTTGAGGATTGCCTTTCAATCTGAAGGTACAATCAAATGGCTACAAATGAGAACCAAAGTGACCAGGGATTCTGAAGTGCATTAACCATATAGGCACCTCAGTGTCTTCTAAGTTAGTATAGAACATCTGGAAAAAAGCGTGATAAGCCTCTGATGGCGATTCCTACAACATTTTCCTGACTTTAAATTAAACCTGTTTGCTTACTTTTAATGACGGGCCAAGGTAAGAGGGTGGGAGGAGCATTCTGCCTGGGTGTCTGCAATCAGGGGAGCACCTTCACAGCAAATTTAAGAACATAATTAAACTTAATAAGAGCTAATCTATTTTTTATTATCACCATACACAGACAATCCTCAATGATGTCCATGATAAAACGTTCCTTCCTACCTGGAAGAGCCACCCAACCTCACTCTGCCTCCTAGTACACCGCTGCTTGTTTCAACCAAAACTCTGGTTTCCCTTCTTTCACACCCACTCGCACTTTAAAGCCAGCTTCACGTATACATCCAGAATCATAAACAAATACAAACACTGCGAAAGCGCAGATCAACAACCGAATTTTACTTGAGGTTTTGTGGGGTGGCTGAGAGAGGAAAGACGTAATAGGTACTGACACACAGATCTTTAAAATTCGTCCTCTCCTATCCCTGATCCCTTTTCTCTGTTTTGAAATCTCTCAGTCTCTTCCCTCTTCCTGGCACCTGAATCTTCTTCCATTTACTCCACATACTCTTATATTTTAGGGTCTCTGTCTTTTTGGAGGAAATTTCTCCAATTTACATCTTCACCTATTAGCTCCTCTACAAAGCAAATAATGCATACGTTCCTGGGATGATCTATTCTCCTCAGCCTAAAAAGGCCTGAGGTAAGAGGAGAGTATAAATAATTAATACCAATTTAACACATCTAGTTGATAAGATGATAATGTGGGTTCCATTAAAAAATAATTTAAAAAATATAAAGGATGAATCGTAACACCTATTTAAATACATCATAGAAAACCACAAAGGTCATAAAATGTGAGTGAGAAATATATTCTAGAGGAATTTCTTGTTATTTGCATTATATCTTCTACTATGAAAATAACATGTACCTCCCCTGTATTAGTTTAGCATTTGTGGTTTTCAGTTTTATACCATTTATAATATCAAGAGAAAGTTTCTGACAAATTAAAAGAAAGCAGGCTTGCATTTTGCGACCACAGAAGCCATCTAAAGAACCTACCACAGAGGGTGTTTTTCTATGGTATCCCACTTTGTAAAGTTGCTTATAGTGAAATTCCCCAATCGTGAAGTGGAATAAAAGGCCTAAATTGCTTCGGCACTATTCAGCAAGGTTTCATTCTACTTACTGAAGTACGCTTTTACCTACAAGCACCTACCACTGTTAAGCGATGCACTTCTCACGCGCTGCATGGGTGAAAAGTGCTTACATTCAAATGCTCCCTGCCTGCTTTCCCAGAAAGCAAAAATGAGAAACAAAAGTAGGTTCCCTTCCTGTAGGCTAAAATGACCAGGAAACTCTGCTGGATGAACTATAGCTTCTCCCCAGTAATGCCTCCCCCAGCATCAGGTGTTTAAAAAAAAAAAAAAAAGGCAGGGGTGGGCGCAAGAGAGGGTCAGTCTGTTGAGCTTCTGACTCCTGGTTTCTGTTCAGGTCATGATCCCAGGAGCATAGAATCCAGCCTCGCACTGGACTCCGCGCTAAGCATGGAGCCTGCTTAAGATTCTCTCTATCTCTCCCTCTGGTCCTCTCCCCTGCTCAGTGTCTCCGTTTCTCTAAAATAAATACAAGGGGGGGGGGATTTTTTTAAGGTGGGGCGTGGAGAAAAGTAGAATAAAATAGATTCAGTTTTGTCAGGTATTCATTGTCCCATGGTCTATTTTCAAGATAGAGAACGAAATATCAATTCTAGACTATACAAGAACTTTCTGACCTAGTCAGAAGTGTGTTCTCCTTTGCAGTGTACAGCAAATAGAATTCTCATACATGCAGACATGCCATACATGCCATATGTGCATATCTATGTTATTTTAGAATAGACTCCAAAAGTGTCACATGCAAGTGATCTATTAAATGATAAATCTAAACCAGGACCCCATTCTCTTATCTATGAAGTGCCCAAAACTATGTTCTTCCTACACAGACTTTTATCAATAGACAATCAGATAAACATTATTTCCTACACAATAACATGCATGGGAAATATTACAGAATATCCTTGGTATTGTGAAATGTCAGTTTCCCAACAATTTTTGGATAGTACATCAATAAAAAATGTCCAGGGGCACCTGGGTAGCTCAGTTGGTTAAGCAACTGACTCTTTTGATTTTGGCTCAGGTCATGATCTCACAGTTCATGCAATAGAGCTCCATGTTGGGCTCTGTGCTATCAGTGCAGAGCCTGCTTGGGGTTCTCTCTCTCTCCTTCTGCTCTCTCTCTGTCCCTCCCCTACTTTCCTGCTTACACATGTGTTCTCTCTTTCTCTCAAAATAAATAAACAAACCTTTAAAAAATACTCAAGGATGAATTGCAAATAGTCTTATTAATTTACTTTTAAATTATATACTATCATACTATGTACATCTAAAACACAAAAACAGGAAATTTTACAGAATAGGATATTGAGGTATACAATATTTTTAAATATTTTATTGTTCAACAGTATTTTTTTAAATGTGATTCTCACTAAAGACATGTTAATTACATTCACAGCATAGTAATATGCTTCAATAGTTTCACAAATTTTGGTTTAATACCTTGCAATAAGATTTGAAAGTCGGCTTCTAAGTTCAGGTCCTTTTGAGACACGGATTTTCTAAGTGAAAAAGGTTTCTCATAAAATATGAAGATAAAAAATGGAAGAAATGTCATTTGACTGCACTTATTAAACCTCGAAGCTCATTTTTCAATCCCACCAAAAAATTATATGAAGGTTTTTGGTGAAATTTAGCTAGTAAATTTCTACCTTCAGGGCACCTGGGTGGCTCAGTTGGTTAAGCGTCTGACTTTAGCCCAGGTCCTGATCTTGCAGTTTGTGAGTTCAAGCCCCATATCGGGTTCTGTGCTGACAGCTCAGAGCCTGAAGCCTGCTTCAGATTCCTCTGCCTCTCCCCTGCTTGCCCTCTGTCTCTCAATCTCTCTCAAAAATAAATAAACAGTAAAAAAAATTTTAAATTCCACCTTCTCTAAAGTCCAACAGTGGTTGCAAATCACTTACTTGCAAATATTTAAATACATGTAAACTCAAGTTGGAAGATTTTAAAATGGATTTTTCAATTGTTTCAAAATTTACGTATGTCAAAATAAGCATTTTTTTAGGTAACAGCATTTTCTGCAATACTATATAATAGTGGAGGCGCACCCGGGTGGCTCAGCTGGTTGAGTGTCTGACTTCAGCTCAGGTCATGATCTCATAGTTTGTGGGTTTGAGCCCCACATCGAGCTCTGTGACGACAGCTCAGAGCCTGGACCCTGCTTCAGATTCTGTGTCTCCCTCTCTCTGCCTCTCCTCCACTCGCACTAATTCTCACTCTGTCTCTCAAAAATAAATTAAAATTAAAAAAAATAAAAATAAAAATTATATAATAGTTGAGATATTTCCCAATATCTGTTTTCAAAATACTTCTTAAAAAAAGGAATTTTCTCACTATTTGTGAAAACTGTTTCTATTTTGTTGGCCTAGTAACTGAGTGTCTTTGTCTATGTGAATTTCTACTAGGTAACATTCTACTCACAATACAGAAAGGTCAAAAATTTGGAAACAATGTATTTTGTAAAAGAAAAATACACTATTTTCTTAAAATTTGACAATTACTTCAAATGTTTTGTCTTGAAATAAACACTGAACTTCTGTAAGACATAAGAGGCATCCATGGTCCCTCCCTATCTTACTAAATACTGTAAAAATTCTATTGTTTAGGGTAAGATGCTATAAATCTGCTTAGAAGAGACACATACAGTAGTGCCTAGGTGGCTCAGTGGGTTAAATGACTGACTCTTGAATTAGACTCAGGTCGTGATCTCTCAGTTCATGTGATCAAGCCCCGCATCAGGCTCTGCGCTGACAGCATGGAACCTGCCTGGGATCCTCTCTCTCTCTCTCTCTCTCTCTCTCTCTCTCTCTCTGAGTGCCCCTCTCCCAGTCACACACACACTCTTTCTCAAAATAAATAAACATCTAAAAAAAAAGAAGGGATATATGTAAACCTCAGTGCTCTGAAAGAGATGAAAGAAGACAAAGCAACTCCTCTTTGTGTTAGAAGGTCCCCCTATTTGGAGACTAGCATGCCCTGAGAATAAAATGACCACCCAATTAATAGTTAAGCTTAATTTCTATATTATTTTTAGACCAAGGAAATATATAAATAAAATTTAGAAAATTTTGTGGGGCTTGGATGGCTCAGTCGGTTAGGAGTACAACTCTTCATTTAGGCTCAGGTCATGGTCTCATGGTTTTTGAGTTCGAGCCCCACATCAGGCTCTGTGCTGACAGTATAGAGCCTGCATTGGATTCTCTCTCTATCCCTCCCCCGTGCTCTCTCTCTCTCTCTCTCTCAAAATAAACAAATGAACTATAAACCTTAAAAAAATTTGAATATTTTCTTCATATTTGACAAAAAATTTCTTGAGCATTCCTGGGTATACTTAAGAGTAATGATCCCAATGAGCGGTTCTGAAAAGTATGACCTGGCATTTGAATTACTCCAGGATCTTGTTAAAATAGCGATCCTGGACCTCATCCAAACCATTTGAGTCTGAAACTCTACAGAAGATGCCAAGCTGTTAGCAATTAGTAACAAGTAGGTTATTTATTGTTGATAACTAGCCATCCCAAAAAAGAGTGGCTTAAAATGATGATTGATTTTTTCCTGAAAATTCTGTGGTTGGCGGATTCGTGCCCCACATGGTTTCTGGCAGGTTCCGCTTATACCGCTGCGTTCAGCTGGGAGCTTCATTTGTCTAAATTATCCAAGGTCTCATGCTGTTTGAGGACGTGGTGCTGACCAGCGATGGGGCATCCCAGTCCTCCTTAATGTGGAACATCTTTCTCCGGTGGTCCCTCACTAGTCATAGGCTAACCTGAGTTTCTTGACATGGCAGTTGGTTTCCAAGAGCAAAGAAGCAGAAATTGTTGGGTCTCTTGAAACCTAATCCAAGATCTCAGAGACTCTTCTTCTACTTTCTACTGGTCACATGGACTGCCTGGATTCAAGGGGAAGGGAAATACGAGTCTACCTCTTGATGGAAGGAGTAGCATGCATGTTCAGAGACAGGAAGAACTGTTAGTCGCCATTGGAGATAAACATTTACACAGATCTAACAGTTAAAACTTGAGCTCTTGGAAAGTGATAAATCCAGCAAAGACTGTTGAATTTAGCCTAAGAGCAGTTTTCTGGATTCATAATAAGCTTTTGCCTCAAACGAGCTGTAACTGGTAAGAGTAACAACCCTAGATCGAAATATATGTACACACACTAGAATATTCTAGGAATTCTAGGAAAGGAATTTCTCATGATGCTGAATTACATTACAATAATTGGTTTTCTAACCATTCTTTACTAAAACAGTAGTTTTACCCTACCAAACACACACACACACACACACACACGCACGCAAACACATCTACAAATAAATATCGTATTTGGGTAAAAAAAAATTATTAATGAAAGAAAATACCAACTATTTCAATGCCATGGTTTACCTAAACCAAACCAGCCATATGTATTGGCAAAGTTGGCAGTAATTGCCCTCAGTGCAAAACTCTGCCTTTTATGGCCAAATAGCAGCTAAAATTCTACCCTGAGGTCAATCTCTTGAGTTGTTTTTTCAGAAGGATGCCATGCTGACACTGGGCAAGAACAGAAAGGACCAACAAGGGTCACATATACAGAAGCTACTTGGCTTTAAGAATCTGCTTCAAAGTTTCCATTAGGGATCTTGACCTATGGCTTTCAGGAAGGTGTCATTTTCTTAAATCATGAATTTGAGTCATATAGTTATGCAGAGGCGTGTTAAAGACTGAGCCTGGCTGACTGTCCGTCATCTGCTCTCATTTGGGCTTTGTTGCCATCTACATATCATGAATAAAGTTTATAGGAAGGAACTCTATGCTTCAGATCAGACGTCAAAAACTGAAAACCCATAAACCAGACACAATAATAGATATGTCTGGGCTGATTACGGACCTCTCTTACAGACAGGGCATGTGATTTCCAGTTTGCCACTGTCCCCACCACTCTCTATCACTTACTCCAGAATGCTTTCCTCATTGACATTATCTACCCGGCCGTTGGAAGTAGTTTAGTTCTTTATCCCCATAGTGGTTTTTAAAAATTCAGGAATTTAAAAGTAACTGGAAGATACTCTTTGTAAGGATTTATAAATATAAAAGATCGACTCTATTTAAGGCCAGACTTCTCTGATATACATCCTTTTTTCTTTTTTTTTTAAATGTTTATTTATTTTTGAGACAGAGAGAGACAGAGCAAGAGTGGGGGAGGGGCAGAGAGAGACGGAGACACAGAATCCAAAGCAGGCTCCAGGCTCTGAGCTGTCAGCACAGAGCCCAACGCAGGGCTCGAACTCACAGACCGCAAGATCATGACCTGAGCTGAAGTCGGACGCTCAACCGACTGAGCCACCCAGGCGCCCCTCTGATATACATCCTAATACACGTTTGAGATATGTGTAGGCATGCTACACATTGAAACTTTTTGTCATCACACACGAAAAAACAAATATTGCTCAGGAGGAATAATGATGAATTTTTAGAGAAAAATTCAACCTGATGAACCTTTTCATGTAGCATTTTTTTTCTGATCGAAGAAAGAAAAGGGGTGGGGGGATCCTGAAATTCTACCAAGGAATAAAAAGAGAAAAATGCAAAACATGTGGAATTTTTTTACAAAATAACCATCCTACTGAGAGGTCATTATCACATTATGAAATCTTAAAAGAAAAACCCAGGAATGCGTCCACTTTTGTGATGGTTAAATTAAATATCTGGGTACCCAAATATTTGGTTAGACATTATTCCAGATGTTTCTCTGAAGGTTTCTGGATGAGATTAGCATGAATTGGTAGAATAAGAAAGCAGATTGCCCTCCCCAGTGTGGGAGGGTCTCATACAATCTACCGAAAGCCTGAATAGAACAAAAATTGGAGTAAGAGGGAATTTCCATTGTCTGCCTGTTTTCAAATTGGGACATCAGGGTCTTGTCTTGCCTTTGGTCTCAGAATTGGCCTAGAACTTCTACCACTGGCTCTCCTTGTTCTTAGGGCTTTAGATTCAGACTGGAACTCTACCATCAGCTCTTCTGGTCCTCTAGCTTGCTGACTGCAAATCCTGACACCTGTTAGCCTCCATAACTATGTGCGCCAATTCCTTATAATACATCTCTTTTTGCATTATATATGTATCTCCTACTGGTTCCATCTCCCCAGAAAATCCTAATGCAATTTAGTATTTAATATCTGTCCAACTGGAATTAATATCATTTCTGTGCTGACCAGAACTGTCTTACCAACATACAATTAGACTTGCAACCCTGCCAGCCCATCCCCCTCCCCTTTTCCACAGTATTACTTTCTGCAATTTCAGTCAACTGCGGTCCTGAAGCAGGTGATCCTCCTTCGGATGTGTCCTCAGAGGGTCAATAGTAGTCCAAAGTTACATCACATGCCTGCATCGTTCCTTCGGCTCAGCTCATTGCATAGGTATTTTATCACTCACATCATTACAAGAAGTAGGAGCACAGGAAGATATTTTGCGAGAGGGAAAGACAGAGACCACATCCACACAACTTTTATTACAATATACTGTCACAACTGTTCTCTTGTTATTAGTTATTTTTTATCTCTTAAATGGCTAATTTATAAATTAAACTTTATCATAGGTTTTTAATAGGAAAAAACATAGCTCATACAGGCTTTGGTACTATCAGCAGTTTCAGGCATTCAGGGGGTCTTGGAAAGTATCCTCACAGATAAGGAGTGACTGTTGTAACATTTTTATCTAAGTACAAAAAGAGCACTAATCATAAGACCTCAATTCAAGTTACGACTCTCCTCATTACTGTCTGTAAGACCTTGGGTAAATCAATTTTCCTCTATTGATCTTCTTTATTAGTGACAGGATACAGCTGGGGACTCAATATTTAATACCTAGTTAATTCTTATCTTTGAAGATTTTATAACATATTATTCTCTTTTTTTTTAATGTTGATTTATTTAAGAGAGACAGAGAGAGAGACAGAGCATGAGCAGGGAAGGGCAGAGAGAGAGGGAGACACAGAATCCAAAGCAGGCTCCAGGCTCCGAACTGTCAGCACAGAGCCCAACGCAGGGCTCAAACTCACGAACCATGAGATCATGACCTGAGCCAAAGTTGGGCGCCCAACCGACTGAGCCAGCCAGGTGCCCCAATAATTTATTATTCTAAATAGAAACTTTCTCCCAGTATGATTTGGGTATGAATCTCCAAAACACAGTTTCACTCACATATGAGGAGCTGAATGCACTTACTGATCTCCTTTAACTTCCTGAAAGAAAGCTTTCTCTCTAAGTCAGTGTTTTATTAGAAAAGGGCTTGGGCGGGTCAGTTGGTTAAGCGTCCAACTCTTGATTTCAGCTCAGGTCATGATCTCAAGGTTCAGTTCATGAGATCCAGCCCCATATCGGGCTCTGTGCAGACAGTGCTGAGCCTACTTGGGATTCTCTCTCCACCCCTCCTGCTCTCTATCTCTGTCTCTCTCCTTCTCCCTCTCAAAATAAATAAACATTAAAAATGGCAGGGTGTTATAAAGATAGGCTTTGGGGAGCAAGCGTTGGCATTACCATAAAAAACATTAAACTCTAGTAAAAGATTTGAAAAGCATAGTCTGGATAGAGTTTCTGGGTAATCTTAGCTGGAATAACCAGTCTTCAGCACGATCAGCTTTGTACTGACTGAAGAGTCATTTGGCTACATGTGACTTTTACACATCTGTCAACTAAATCAGAGCTCCAAATGAAAAATCTGGCACCTAGAAACATTATGGGGATTTGTGAGTCCCCCTGGAGAATTTTGGGTCCATAAACCAATGAATAGATTACTACGACACATAAATAGAGTATTTTCATCTGTGACACATATAATCTCACTCCGGAACTCTTTGTGTCATGTAGTAGAAAACTATACTTGCTGTTCTCAAACCAGCTTTAGAAAAAGTTCAAAGATGAGCAACAACACGGAACATGAACCAAATCTACAGGATAAAGAAATGAGCCACATTTGGGAAGATCTAAATTCAATCTCTGCCAACACCACTAACTTCAATCTTTGAGTTAGTCCACTAACTCTGGCCCTAATGTGCCTTACATTTCAAATCACTTCAACAGTTAAGATTTTCAAAAAAATCTGTGACATAGTTTTACTGGTAAGAAAATCAAGACTCACCGCGTTTGTGACTTATCTAAAGTCACAGAGATAATAAACATGCCTTTATCCATTCCCAGGTATTCTTTCACTGTGTCATAAATCGCTTTAATCTATAAAATGAGAACATAGCAACACTTTATTAAGTTTTAGATTTTGTTTATTCATTCAGAAAATGGGTTATTTATAGCTAGGATGGATCAAAATATGAGTATGTAAAAAGGAATTTATGTGTCTGTATAAGGCAAAGGAAAGATTGCGAGGGAAAGAGTGTTCTTTGAAAGCACATTAGTATCAAGCATGGCAGATGCACCCCAAGCTCTGGGGACACTTCTGAGGGAATTTTTTGAGATCGTGGTCTAGAGAGCTCAGATTTCACTGTGCAGAGGAGTGTTTAACATTCACACGTTGAGAACGTTGACATCCCTTTAGAAAGTCTCTGTAAATGTGCCCTGGGCTCCTTCAAGATGGGTGAAGTCTCTATACAAGCCAGATTATTCTGAAAGGGCAAATTAGCAGCATTTAAAAGTAGAAGTGTTACATTTGTATAGTGAGAAAAACTCCTGTAGATTTTATATTCTTTCTTGTAAGATGCTTCCACAAAGAGATAACGTATGGGAAACTCATGGTTTAAGTTTTTAAGCCAAGCCATTAGAAATACAATCTTCCCTCTGAGAATACTGGGACCTTAATTTTAGTCTTTTCGCCCCTTTAACAATTATTGGCACGGCTTGACACTGACGTACAGCTAACGGCAAAGCGCTGGTGGAGTTCCCCTCATCTCCTCAGCTCCCTCAAGCCAAAGATCAAAATAGCATATTTCTCAAGTTAATCATCCCCACTGGGCGCTGATTTTTGTTTTTCTGACTTTTCGTTTTTTAAATAAATACAGAACTATAGAAAGTTGAGAAAAGTGGTTCCCTAGCAACCACTCATCTCTTCTTCAACTCTGTAATTTTGTTATTTCGAGGATATTATAAAGATAGATTAATCCAATATATAACCTTTCGTTCTAACTTTTTCTCATTCAGCATGTCTTCAGGTCCACTCAAGTTACACGTGTACTCTAGGAGTGGGTTTCTTTTTGTTGCAGAGCAGTATTCCACACTTTCAGCATCATGTCCAAAAACACTTCATCTAGTCTTAATACTGGAGATTTTTTCCCTTGTTTTCTTCTAATATGTACATTTATACCCAACATACTAATACTTTTATTTATCTTGAGAGAGAGAGAGCACAAGTCAAGAAGGGGCCGAATGAGAATTCCAAGCAGGCTTTGCGTTGACATGGGGCTTGAACCCATGAACCACGATATCGTGACCTGAGCTGAAGATAGACACTTAACCAGCTGAACCACCCAGGTGCTCTCGTACTAACACTTTTTTTTAAAAGATGAACACTGGGTGTTATATGTAAACCAATTTGAAAATAAACTATTATAATGAAAAAAAAAGTATTTTTATTTGTTAATTTTTTTTAATGTATATGTATTTTTTGAGAGTGAGAGAGAACATGAGCCAGGGAGAGGCAGAAAGAGAGGGGGAGACGCAGAATCTGAAGCAGGCTCAGGCTCTGAGCTGTCAGCACAGAGCCCTACATGGGGCCTAAACCGTGAACTACAAGATTATGACCAGAGCCGAAGTCGGACACTCAAACAACTGAGTCACCCAGGTGTGCCAAGATTTTTTTATTTAAAAAATTGTTTTAGGGGCACCTGGGTGGTTCAGTCGGTTAAGCGTCCAACCGGCTCAGGTCATGATCTCGCGGTTCCCAAGTTCAAGCCCCGCGTCGGGCTCTGTGCTGACAGCTCAGAGCCTGGAGCCTGTCTCAGATTCTGTGTCTCCCTCTGTCTGTGCCTCTTCCCTGCTCATGCTCTGTCTGTCTGTCTCTCTCTCTCAAAAATAAATAAACATTAAGAAAAATTTAAAAAAAAATGTTTTAAGTTTATTTATTTTGAGAGAGACAAAGACAGTATGAGTGGGGGAGGGGCGGAGAGAGAGGGAGAGAGGGAATCCCAAGCAGGATCCACGCTGCCAGTGCAGAGCCTGACACGGGGCCTGAACCCACAAAACCATGAGATCATGACCTGAGCTGAAACCAAGAGTGAGACGCTTAACCGACTGAGCCACCTAGGTGCCCCAAGATACTTTTTATGTTTCACTAATCTCTACACTCAACATGGGGCTCAAACTCACAATCCTGAGATCAAAAGTCACATACTCTACCAACTGAGCCAACCAGTTCCCCCCACAATGTACTAATATTTTATCCTAATTCATAGCTCGTGTGTATCTAGGGTCTCAACAGAAACAAATGACGCACTTGAACATAAGTGAAAAAGCTTAATACAGAGATCATTTACAAAGCTGTAGGAAGAGAAAAGAGAAAACGACAAGGGTGAAAAACTCCGAAGGGCGGCAACACTGCAGCACCCTTACCACCCCTAGGCCTGATGGGGCAAGAGGGAGAGCAGATATTACGACCCCAAACGAATGGCCATAGCTCCAGAGTCCTCATGGAAGGAGCAGGAACTTTCCTGGCAACCTAGCCGGGATGGAGCTAGAATACATAACTGTACTTCTCTCTCTTCCCTCCTACCTGCTGGGCCCAGACAGCATGGCATGGCAGTAGTCTATAAATGGTGTGGTATCACCTCAAGTTGGATTTTAGGAAAAGCATTAGAATTCCTATGTTTAGATTCTTTTTTTTATTTATGTTGAGAGAAAGAGAGAGTGTCTGTCAGCACAGAGCACGACCAGGGCTGAATCCCATGAACTATTAGATAATGACCTGAGCTGACATCAAGAGTCAGACACTGAACCAACTGAGCTACCCAGGCGCCCCCCTATGTTTAGATTCTTAAGGTGCAAGCATAAATAAAAAATAAGAGAAAGGGAGAAATGAGAAATTCCAATGTCAATTTGTTAGATTTTTCTGACCAGATCAACGCTGCATGTCTGTTTTTTTTTAAGTTTTTAAAGTTTATTTATTTATTTTGAGAGAGACAGAGCAAGTGGGGGAGGGATGGACAGAGAGGGAGACAGAGAATCGCAAGCAGGCTCTGCACTGCCAGGGCAGAGCCGGATGTGGGGCTCAAACCCACGAAACCATGAAGTCATGACCTAAGCTGAAGGAAGAGTCAGATGCTTAACAGACTGAGCCACCCAGGCGCCCCTGCATGTAAGTCTCAAGATAATTTGGAGACACAGGAGTCCAGATCTCAGAGCAGCCTACAAGACTCTCTCTCCTTATCAGGAGCAGGGTTTGCAGGTCCTGGGACTGGGCTGCCGACCACTGCACCCTCCATCTGATGGGGAATCTGGAACTCCTTACATTATACCCATTGAAGTTTATACTGATCTGTAAAATGGATGGTAAAATGGTCTCAATCATGGAAGATCCAATAGGACAGCTGACAAAAGAAAGGATGGGACATTGGCCTGGAGGTCATGAGGGTTACTCTGGATGGGGATTCTTTCTACTCACTCATTAAAAACATATTTATCAGATTCCTACTAAGTGCCAGTTAGAGTTTTGGGTGCTAAGGACACCGTGTTAAGCAAGTAGCAAGTCCAGCTTTCATGGAACATACATCCTAGTAGGAAATGCCTTCGAGGGAAAAAAAGATAACAGAGATAATCTGCAAAGAGTGATAAATGCTGTGAGGAAAATAAAACAGCATTTTGATCCTAAGCGAGGGTCAGAGATGGGAGGACAGCCATTCTAGTTGCAGAAGACCTCTCTGGAAAGGTGGTGTTAGTGTGGAGACTCACTTTCCAGGGCTACACAGGAAAACCTGGGAGAAATGCAAACAGCTGGTGCAAAGTAACTGCAGCAGGAATAATGCTGGCCGCTTTAAGAAATATAAGGTGGCAAGGGTGGAGCAGAGCGAGCCCAGAGGGAGTCGTACAGGTGAAAGGAGACATGTTAGAGGCTGGTGCCAGATCTCACTATAGGACGTGCGCCCCGCTCTCTCTCAAACCTTAGCTGCAAATATCTGCCTAGGCGCTGATTAAGTGCAACTCAGTGATGATGACGTCCTGTTGTTTCTGAGAGTTACTGCGGCCAAACTGATGAATCGGCAGGCAAGAGCCCATTTGAACCAACACCATCAAACCTTATTACCTTGAAGCTAATCAGTATTAAAGGGCACTGCAGACTACTAAGCATGAGCCAACACAGGTTTGCTAGATGACTGCTTGAGAAGATTTGCCAGGCCTTTTTCCTCCATGTCCGTCCACAGAAGCCTGCCCCATTTGTTAAGCACAAGGACTCTACTGAAAAGCCTGCCACCATCCTAACCAAATTTATCGAGTTCCAGGACTCAATAAGAATATACTCAGAATGCTGTTAAGAAATTTTACCTTAAGACTTGGCTTTGGCTGGGAACTTCTCTCATCATGATTAGAAGGTCTGAGACTTACCAGCTGTGGACAGCAGATATGCGAGCATCAAATTGCCCTGTTAATCCGCTTTCAAGGCATTCATTCCAGGGAGACCCGGGGACACACAGAATCACCTGATGCACTACCTCTAGACTTCTCAGGCAGATTTTTTGTTCGTTTGTTTGTTTGTTTTTTGCCCGGACTTCCTGAGGACTGCATAGAAGTAGAAGAAGAAGGAATAGGTCTGCCTTGACTCCCATCACTGCTTAATGTAGTCACAGGCCTTTCACAACCAATGAGCAGTTTCTCAAATGCATACTTCTCTAATGGGTGAAAAAAAATTCTAGGAGAACTTGGGTTTTGCAAGTAACTTCCAAATGAAAGTTGCTACTTGATCCTAACAACAAGTAAAAAGCTTAACAGACTGAACATTCAACAACTCTTCTTGGATCCATAACAGAAGGGAGGACCCAGGGCAAAATGCTGCCCCCAACACTGGAGAGACAAACAAGGAGTCCCACCTTCCTAGGAACAGAGAGGCATACGCAGAAATCAAGGTGGGAACCAGTGCTAGGGGAGGAAAACCAGAACTGTCGCTGACAAGTTGCTGGAGGCTCCGTATGGACAAGTCTGATATTTAACAACTTCAGGGGGACCTACTTATAAGCAGGGTCCCACAATGTTCTAAGACTTACCTCTGGAAGCTCCACCAGTTTCCCACAATAAAATGCTTGAGAAAAATCCCCTCACGCAGAGGAAGGAACTGATCTGAAATACACCAGAGCACTCACTCTGTTCTTAACAAGGCCTGAGCTCAGGGGAAACTAGTTAACCAGAGCCTAATCTGCTGGAGTCTTATCAGAGCCCGACTGACCTGGGAGGAGGGAAATACGCAACCCAGCTCACTCCAGCCTTCCTGTTCCAGCTAAGGGGAGAGAGAAAACCGGAGAAACTCTCTTAGAGTTCACAGTCCAAAAGCACAGGCTCACTAAAAGACTGAGATTTAGTCATCGGAATATAGAATCCTTCCCTTCTCCGAATACGTCACCACCGCATTACTAAATACCTATTTATAACAGCTCATTTTACCTGGTAAATCATGTCAGGCTACCAGGACAAACATGAGAAGCCATACCAAAAGGCAAAAAACACAGTTTTAAAGAGACAGAGCAAGCATCTGAACCAGACATGGCAATGATGCTGGATTTATCAAATAACTGTGATGAGTATACTAAGGGCTCTAATGGATAAAGAAGACAGCATGCAAGAACTGGCAATGTAAGCATAGAGAGGGAAATCCTAAGAAAGAAACTATCTTGCTAAAGATAAAAACACTGTAACCGAAATGAACGCCTTCAATAGGCTCATTAGTAGACAAGACACGGCCGAGGAATGAATCTCTGAGCTGCAGGAGATAGTAGTGGAACAAAGAGAACAAAGAAAAGACTGCAAACGAAAAACAGAACAGACTATCCAAGGGCCATGGCACAACTTCAAAAGGTATAACGTATGTGAAATGGGAACACCAGAAGGAGAAGAAAGAAAGGAACAGAAGAAATACTTTGGGTAACAATTGAGAAGCTCCCAAATTAAAGTCAAACACCATACCACGCGGCTCCAGGAAGGTCAGAATAAATGGCCCCCGAACCACACTCAGTCATATCATTTTCAAACTACAGAAAACTGAAGACAAAGAAAGAAGCCAGAACCTTACCTATAAAGTAACAAAGATAAATATTGCATTTGACTTCTTCTAAAAAAACCATGCAAACAAGAAGAGAGTGGAGTGAAATACTTAAAGCGTTAAGAGGAAAGAACCACTAACCCAGAATTCTGAACCCTTCAATTATCCTGCAAAAGTGAAGAAGAAATGCTTTCTCAGACAAAGAAAAATGGAAGGAGTTTGTAACCAGTAGACCTGCCTTGTACAAAATATTAGAAGTTCTTTAAAGAGAAGTAAAAAAATGTAAGTCGCAAACTGGGACCTACGTAAAGGAAGAGAGCATCAAAGAATAAACAAAGGTAAAATAAGAACATCTATGTTTCTTACGCTTTTTTAAAAAGATTTTATTTTTTTTTAGGGTCATGGGGTGGCTCAGTTAAACATTTGACTCTTGATTTTGGCTCAGGTCATGATCTCACAGTTTGTGAGTTTGGGCCCCACATATGGCTCTGTGCCAAAGAGATGGGATTCCCTCTCTCTCTGCCTTTCCCCTGCTCATGTCTCTCTCAAAGTAAATAAATAAAACTTAAAAAAAAAAGATTTAATTTTTTAAAGAAATATCTACACCCAACTTGAGGTTTAAACTCACAACCCCAAGATCAAAAGTCATATGTTCCACCGATTGAGCCAGTCACCACCCCTATTTTTCTTATTCTTAATTGATCTAACTGATAACAATTTGTTCACAATACTAATACCAATAATGTACTAAGTTTCGTATGGTCATGTATATGTCCTCAAGCAAAAATATGAATCTTGACACATTCCTTACACTCTTCATGAAAATTATCTCAAACTGGATTCAAGATCTAAGACTACAAACCCCTATGCTATAAGCAGATGCAAAACTATCAAACTCCCGAAAGATGACATAGGAGAAAACCCAGATGATCTTAGGTATGGTGATGACTTTTTAGATACAATACCAAAGGCACAACCCACGAAAGAAGTAATTGATAAACTGAATTCATTAAAACCAAAAACTCCTTCTTCATGGAAGACGTCAAGAGAATGAAAAGGCAACTACAGAGTGGGAGAGAGTATTTGCAAAAGACACAGTAGATGAAGGACTGTAATCCAAAATCTACATGGAACTATTAAAACACTACAATAAGAAAATTTAAAAATCCTATTCTTAAAAAATTTTTTAATGTTTATTTATTTTTTAGAGAGAGAGAGAAACAGCATGAGCAGGGGAGGGGCAGAGAGAGAGGGAGACACAGAACCCGAAGCAGGCTCCAGGCTCCGAGCCATCAGCACAGAGCCCAATGCGGGACTAGAACCCACAAACCATGAGATCATGACTCTAGCCTAACTCGGAGGCTTATCTGACCAAGCCACCCAAATGTCTCAAAATAATCCTATTTTAAAAATGCATGAAAGACCTTAACAGACACCTGACCAAGTGAGATATACAGATGGCAAATAAGCATATGAAAAAATGTTCCACATCATAAGTCATCACGGAAATGCAAATGAAAACACCAGTGAGATACTACTACACTACTATTAAAATGGCCCAAATCCAGAAAACTGACAACACCAAATGCTGACAAGGATGTGGAACATGAGAATGCATGTGGAACAACAGAATGAATGTTCCACAGTGCATGTAGAATAGCAAACGTTCCTGGTGGGAATGCAAAATGGCAGAGAGTTTGGTACTTTCCTATAAAACGAGCCATACAATCTAGCAATTATGCTCCTTGGTTTTTACCCAAAGGAGTTGAAAATTATGTCTACACAAAAACCTGCACATAAATATTTACAGAAGCTTTATTTATAACTGCCAAAATTTGGAAGCAATCATGATGTCCTTCAGAAAGTGAATGAGTAAACAAAGGTATGTCCAGACAACGTAATAGTATTCAGCGCTAAAAAGAAATGAGTTATCAAGCCATGACTACATGGAGGAACATTAAATTCCTATTACTAAGTGGAAGAAGAAGTCAATCTGAAAATGCTACATACTTTGTGATGCCAACTGTATGACATTCTCAAAAAGACGATACTATGGAAACGATAAACAGTTCAGGGCTGCCAGCCATTGAACGGGGAGGGGAGGGATGAATAGGTGGAAGACAAAGGATTTGGGGGCAGTGAAAATACTCCGTATGATGTCATAATAATGGATACCTGTCATTATACATTTGTCCAAACCCATAGATTGTACGAGACCAAAGGGGAATCATAACGTAACTATGCACTTGGCGGTATACACCCTCTGCAGGGGGTATATAGGAAATCCCTGTACCTTCCTTGCAGTTTTGCCGTTAACCTAAAATATTGCTTTAAAAAGGAGTCTTAATTAACAGAAAATCTAGGAGAGATAGTCATACACAAAGACATACGTGTCTGTTGGGGATAATGATGCAGTCATAAAAGACTTCTGTAGTGTCTTTTAGTCGTTGGATACCTGTGGAACTGCTCTCACCCACTGATATTAAAAGGACTGTGTTTAACAGTTACTTCTTGCTGCTGTCTCAGTCCCTTAAAATTATTTTGTAGGACCCTGACATACCACACGCATTGATGAATTGGCTTCCGTTAAAGTATTCTTAAGCCAACCTGGAGTAAATTTCTCAGGTTGTTTAAAAAAGGAATAGAGTTCTCACCAGAGAACTGGTGATAGAGTAATCAGCAGTTATACATAATTAGAATTTTGAATATTTTTGACAATCTGCTATCTAGATTATAAGCACTAGAAATAGGCCCGTGATTGAAAATTATGTGATTAGTTACAGGTCTGTTAATATTTTTTAAAATTCAAAACTACAGGATTCTCTAGCACTGAATATTTTTACATGTTCATGAAAAAAAGATCTACAATCTCATATGATCAAAACACACTTCAAGATTAAAATCTTTATTTAAATGATCCATGTTCCTTCAGAAAGTTCAAGGCTTTTTGTGGAAAAGCCCTTCTTAGAACGCCCTAAATTGAATGGCCACAGCTGAATAGCAATTTTCTACATTCCACTCAGAGTCATGTTGGCTTGCCTTTTTCAGACGTCATCAGCCTGTCTGGCTAAAACTCATGCCTCTCCTGATTGCCCCGTGCTACCCCATGAAAATGTTAAGTCAAAGCCATCTTTTCAAGAAGTTTCCTTCTTTGGAGAAGTTGGCCTGGTCCCTTCTCTCCTGACATACAGGATCATCAGTTCTCAGGAAGAAAGATGGAAGGAGGTATGAGTGGGAAAAAGAAATTCCCTGCCCAAGGCCCTACATTGAACAGGAAAATTTTCTCTTTTCTTAGCCATTCAGAGATCCTGACTGGCATCACCTCCCAGGACTCCAAATGCTTCCTTTCTTGTTATAATCCTCTTAAGTTCTTTTTTTCCATTCCCCCTGCGATTCTGTCAGTGTTTCTCACTCATTCTCCGCCGGGTTTGGTGCCCCTCCTCCACCCTCCAAGCCTCACCCAGAGACCGGGAAAGAGGCCTAGGAGGCTTTCAAGTTTATGGCCCCATTATAGGTGAATGCTGGGAGGTGTTCAGCAGGGCTGCGGAACTAATCAGTTATCTTAACACTAAGGACAGTAGGGCCAGGGTTTGTAGATGGCTAAATGTCACTGCTTATTTTAATTGTAAGGAAAAAAAGAAAATCAGTTTTATGAATCGCAGATCAGTGCTTTGAACCAAAAAAAAAAAAAAAAAAAAATCCACAAAATCACCCACCAGAGCAGACCAATTAAGAAAGAAAGGGGTTGGAGGAGGAACTCAAAAGAAAATTCTTTGCTTGGTGAACAAAACCAGAGTGAGGTAAATCAATGCTACTGCAGAAATTTTAAATGAAACAATGAGACGTGAAACCGACACTAAGGTTCCATATTCAAAGTTAATCACAAAACCATAGAACTGTGGGTTAAGCTACTGTGAAAGGTAAAATACAAAGCAACAGGACGGAGAAATTTTAATCAGGAACAAAGATTACCATAATCCCCAAATGGGCTTACTTTTGAAAGAAGAGACATTTGTAGAGGACAAACATTCTTAAAACAATAGGGATGGTGTATAAAATTAACCCAAGTAAGACCTAAACTCATGTTTTGGTGAGTCAGCATAGGTACTTTCTAAAAACAATATGTTTTTCCATGAGGGACAAAACTAACCTCTCCTGTTCAGTGTGGTCCATTTAGAATGTGAACTTTTTGAAGGCAAGGGTTTCTTCGTGCTTCGTGGCTTCTAATATGCAGGGATTACCTAATTAATAAAAAGTAAATAATTCACTCATCTAATACTATCATATTCTTGGGCACTCTTAAGGAATAGTTATTACCGTAAAGCTCCTTTCCCATTTGTTTTTGGAGAAAATTCCACGTAAAGAGTACAAAAATGCAAATCATAGGTGATTACAAGAAGTCATTACTGTTTGACCGCAATCATACCATTCAGCAATGAGAACAGAGCATATTACAGGAAAAAATAAACTGGTTATTTTTTAAAAATTTTGTTACATTTTTCTTTTCCTAAGAGGCAAGATGTTTTCAGGTTTCTTCTTACCTGCAGAAAAGACACACAGTCCACAGGACAAACAAGCTCCTTTTGTTGGGAAACCAGTCTATGGAATTATTGTAGGAAAATTAAGGGTTACTTCTTCAAAGGACCTTCTAAACAATTATAGGAATCTTAGATGGAAAAGCCAGTATAACAGTAAAGAAAGGTAAATTTTAATGAAGCTTCTTCTAAAAAGGTAAGAGCAAATTATAAGAAATAAACTTAACGTGTGGGAAAGTAGTATGTTAACAATACAGGAAATTTTATGAGTTCAGAACAAGAACGCCAACTTGCATAAATATGTAGATTATGATCGTGAAAACAGGGTTTTGCTATATTATTCATTTCTATGACCAAGTCTGCTGTATTCATCATCACATTTTGGTCTCCTTGCAGAACACACATAACTCAGAAGGGCAGACTAGTGAACTGCAAAGATAGAAAACAAAGTGTCTTTACGTGGAGTTCAACTCCTTACTGAGTCAATGCACACAATATCCCATAAAGAAGAGACCACTAACACTTAACGTGATAATAAGACTATAATAATAACAAACTATGCATTTACACAAGGCTTTCCACTTTCCAAAGTGCTTTTACATTTATTCTAACTTCTTCGATATCCCCAAATAGTAAGTATTTACGTTTGGTCCCTGAGGAAAATGTATCATTGCTAAGATTACTGGGCTATCTGGCTTTGTTTGAGGAAATTCCACCCAAATCGGAAAATGCTTTCCTCCCAAGCAAAAGTTTTCTCCATATAGCACGACAAATTAGCAGTCCAGTGGAATATGAAAGCAGGTTTAAATTGCTATGCATCAGTGAAAGAAAAAGTTTATTGAAATAACAAGTTATTTATCTTGGAAACATAATTCTGCAAATCAACAAAATAATATATTTAATAGAAACTGCTAGCAGCTACCAAAAACTCTTTTCCTTCTTTTTCTGGACACACGACTGCTGAGCTAGACCACATTTCCCAGCATCCCTTGTGGCTAGTTATAACCACAGATTGTGAAGAGAAGTAACAAATGCCATCACTCGGTCTGAGCCTTAGGACACTGGCCATGTTTTCTCACGTCGTCTTTTCTCTCTCCACTTGAAGGAAACTGGATAGAGGGCAATCCCACTTTGACCAAACAGATAGTAATGATGCTCTAGGGGATGTCGTGCAAGCTGAGGGAAGGCACCTGGGTCATTTAGTGATCTCGTGTGGCAAACTGCCCTCAACTGTTCTTGTTATAGGAGAGAAATATAAACCTCTATGTTCTGTAAGTCACATATTTAGCATCTGTTTGTTCTATTAGCTTATCTTTAACTAATAACTTTTTCCTTGAAGATGCAGAATTTTCTCATGATAATGTCATATATTTGTGAGGAGATAGGTAATGGAGAGAGGGTCCAGGCCATGACTGTTAAACGGGGCAAGTTCATACGTCCACAGTGGTATCCGATAGTCATGATTAATGTGAACTAATTACATTAACCATCCATGAATACTTATACATTTTAGTAATATTAATATATACATTTTGGTCATCTTGAGTTAAATACATGGTTTATTCAAGGGATCTAAGAAACAAAGGAAGTAAAATGCTATTGGCTTTTCACATATTGAAGAGATTTGGGCCTCACCTGAAAATAGTTAATATTTGATAAGTGCCAAAGTTAAATATTCAGTTCTCAGATTTTTACGATGACCTCTGCACTTATCCAGAGAGCAGCTTGAGAAGATATAAAGCATATTTTGTATCTCAAATCTGACATTCATGCACTTATTGAGGTAAGTTTCATCCTCATTCATTTCTTGTTGGCTCTGCAATGAATGACAGCTCTGATTTTCTGACATCCTAAGTCTTGGAGCCTCTTCATCTACTAGAAATGTTTATATTTACTTGTGAAATATTTCTTTACTTGTGAAGTCTGTTTCTAGTTAGGAGAGAGAGGGAAAGTACTGTAAATTTTTTCCTTTTTTTATTTTTTAAAGTTCATTTATTTTTGAGAGAGAGAAAAAGTGTGAGTGGGGGAGGGGCAGAGAGAGAGGGAAAGAGAGAATCCCTGGCAGGTTCCACACTGTCAGTGCAGAGCCGGATGTAGGGCTTGAACCCACAAACCATAAGATCATGACCTGAGCCAAAGTCAGACCCAGACACCCCTAGTGTAAATTTTTTAAAGAGGGAGGGGTTTTTGTGTTTAAAAAACCCCAGAAACTTAAAAGAGAAATATTCTACCATATAAGACTACCTCATAAATAATAACTAATATTTATTGAGTGCCTATTATGTGTAAGGTACTATTCTAAGTTTTACATGTATTAACTCGCTTTATTTTCACAACCTTGTGAGTTAGTGGCAGAGCTACGATCCAACCAAGAGAGTATGGTCTTAACCACAACCCTACTCTGTCTCAGAGGGTCTAGAATAGTAAAACGAACAATAACTACTAACCTATTTATGCATTACAAAATGTTCTCATGTATATTAGCAAACTGAATAGTCACAGCTTCATGAGGTAGAAAATCTATCTGTTTCACAGATTAGGAAACATTTGAAAAATTCTATCATTTGCCCAATGTTACACAAGAGACTGACAGACTAAGGGCATAGGACGTGTACCTAAATTTTCCAATCCTACTTCATCCACTTATTTCAACAAGTTATCAGAATTCTATTAGTCCAAAATATAAAAAAGGTCTGCCGATAACTATTTGTTGCTGTTGTTTTTCCTGTTGCATCCCCAGCACAGAGCACAGTGCTTAGCACATATATTTATGCATAGAGTGAATGCATAAATAAATAAAGCAGATCTTGAAGGTTGAGTAGAATTTTGGCTTTACTTGTCAGGTTTGGGGTCTAGAGCTCATGGAGATAACCCTCAGAACTTACAGAGAGAGAGACCTTGGCCTATATGCGTGAAAGCCTGCTGAGCATATCGAGAAAAAAGGCCTAGGTATACACCCAAAAGAAATGAAAACATACCCTCACCTAAAATTGTACCCAAATGGTCAGAGCAACATTATTCACAATGGCCAAAAGGTAGAAACAACTTAAATGTTCTTCAACTAATGTATAGATAAACAAAATATCATACATCCATTCAATGGAATATTATTCATTCATAAAAAAGGATGGAGTACCGGTATGAGCTACAGCATGGATAAACCTTGAGAACATTATGCTAAGTGAAAAAAGTCTGTCACAAAGGCCAGGTGTTGTATGATTCCATTAACACGAGACATCCAGAAGGAAATCTACGGAGCAGAAAGTAGATGACTGACTACCTTGGCCTAGAGGAGGGGGGAAATGGGACATATGCAAGATGACAGATAAAGGTTATGGGGTTTCTTTTGGTTTCTTATAAAAAATGTTTTAAAATCTATTATGGTAATCATTGTTACAACCTGTATGAATGTACTAAAATCATTGAGTTGTATGCTTTAAATAGATAAATATTATGATAAGTGAGTTATAGCTCAACAAACTTATTATTTTCTTAAAAAGAGTTGATTAAAGAAGTTCTGGAACAGAGTAAACAAAGTAGGAGTAGAAAGTAGAAAACATCCTTTTTCTTTTTTCTTTTCTTTTTTTTTTGGCTGTCCTTCAAGAGATCTCTTTTCTGAAGAAACACCTGATTTGTTTTCCTTTATTTTTCAGTCTCTTGTAAATATGATTTCCTCTGACCCCTCTCTGACAGCTTCTAAATCCCAGGGAGTTAGTTTCCCTGGTGGAAAGATTTTTAATTGAATAACTGTTGATATTCAGTGGATTCTTTAAGATCGACAACAGAATCTGAAGACTTTGGCATTGGCCAATTCTTCCCCCTGGGAAATTAAACGAACAGGGCCTATTTAGTTCACAAAAAAGTATAGTTCATATTTATATTCAACTGTTAAGTTAAAAACTTACTGCAATTCGGGCCTTTCTGTGTTCTTTCAAGTCATTTAAACAGCTACCTTGAGTATCAATTCACTGTAAGAACATTTGTCATGTGTAGATTATGTCACCCACTGTGTCATGTACTAAGATTGTAAAGATAAGGTCTCTTCCACAAGGATTTTTTTAATTTAAAAAAAATTTTTTTAACATTTATTTTTGAGAGAGAGAGAGTATGAGCAGGGGAGGGGGAGAGGGAGAGAGAGAGAGAGAGAGACAGAGACTCCGAAGCGTGCTTGGTGCTGTCAATGCAGCATGATGCAGGGCTCAAACTCACCAGCCTGTGAGATCACGACCTGAGCCCAGATCAAGAGTTGGCCACTTAACTTACTGGGCCACCCAGACACCTCCACAAGGATATCTTAGTTCAGAAAAGAGAGTAACCATGAACTAAGTCTACATACCATAATAGGAATGGGGTGTAAGAACCCAGACAATAGGACTGGCAGCCCACAGACAATGGAAA
The DNA here is from genome assembly GCA_030068075.1 of Paguma larvata. Classification (NCBI taxonomy): domain Eukaryota; kingdom Metazoa; phylum Chordata; class Mammalia; order Carnivora; family Viverridae; genus Paguma; species Paguma larvata. The sequence continues at coordinate 49,418,196 of CM057834.1, read as the reverse complement.
AAGAGAATGAAAGAAGGAAAAGACAATTTGAGGTTGGTGTCAACAAGCAGGGCCTTGAGGGGCGCCTGAGTGGCTCAGTCGGTTGAGCCTCTGACTTCGGCTCAAGTCATGATCTCACAGTTCGCAAGTTCCAGCCCCACATCAGGCACTGTGCTGACAGCTCAGAACCTGGAGCCTGCTTCGGATTCTGTGTCTCCCTCTCTCTCTGCCCCTTCCCCGCTCACAGTCTGTCCCTCTCTGCCAAAAATGAATAAACATTAAAAAAAAATTAAAAAAAAAAAAGAATAGGGTTTAAAAAAAAAAAACAACCTAACAAGCAGGGCCTTGAAATGTACACACAATTCTACTAAGCAAGAGAGGAAGTGAGACATTTCAACATGAGAAGAACATAGGCCAGGGCTTGGGTTGTTCTGTGTTCTACTAGAAGATAACATGGATTACCAATGGTCTAATGATTTCAACCACCCTCTTCCATGGGTATTTACCTTGTCCATATTCTACCCTTGCCCTTCACCCCATACCAAACAACTCAAAAAGAGAACTCAGTAAATGGTTCCATGCTCTACTTCATGGGATCCTCGTTTTCATGCACCCACGATTCCACTTAAGAGGATTTCCATTCCTGCCATCTTGTCCAGCTCCAGTGTAAGGGAATTAGAGATGGCAAAACTTAACCAATGGTGATGATTTGCCATTCAGCTCATAGGCTTTATAAGGGTCCCTCAAAGTTCTTACCAGACAGGCATTTGGTATGGGGAACAAGTTAGCCTAAAATGGTTGCTGGAAACTTGCAAAGGCAAGGCTGAGGCAGCTCTGAGCTCATGCCAGAGCTGGTGGGATAGGGCCACAGCCTCTGCTTATACCCCAATGTACTGTTCGGGTAGTGATGGCATATGCTGACCTTAATTCTGCAGTGGATGCTCTTCATGAACATTCCTCGACATCATCAGGGCAAAGAAACTGGGTTCCCTGAGACCCTGAGGCCTCCATCTTCGGTTCTTTGGTAAACTTGTTGGCACTAATTCCCTTGCACTCTCCCAAAGATCCTCGCTTAAGCAAAACCACTTCCATGCTCATGTTGTTTGGTGAAGTTGGGGATGCCTAGGTTAGACACTGTATCCAAGCACCTGCTTATTAACTATACTACTGGATCAGATGGTAGATTCTTAACCAGTAATTAAACTCATGTATTTGAGATTATTAAAATATAACAGTGATTGAATATTAATACAGAACAAATAGTTATAAGTAGTAATATTAAAAGAACAATCTTAATGGATTCTTTAATTCAATTTATTAATTTTTCTAACACCCTGTTGAAATGAACTTGATACAATCATGCAAAATAGTTCTTTTCTCAGTCAGGAAATTCTACACTCCAATCATATTATTTATCATTCCTTCTACAGAAATCATCACATGTAGAAGTCAAAGACTTAAAGAATCCTTTTTAAAAATAAATAATTCATTGACTGCATTAGCTGAAGCATAGTAAACTTCATGAAAATCAGCTGTACCATCATTTCCTTTTGCCCATATGATTTAGATCTTTAACAATTTTATGGAGTCATGCTTCTTCATCAATGGGGAGATAAAGGGACAAAAATGGAAGATACAAAAATACATTTAAAAGGAGGAAAATGACTTATTGTGCTAAACTGATAGTGAGATTGACATTTAAGTGATATTTAATGAAAGATTAAATAATAAGTTAAAATATTTATTATTTAATTTTTTTTACTGTTTATTTATTTTTGAGAGAGAGAGAGAGAGACAGAGGGTGAGCAAGGGAGGGAGGGCAGAGAGAGACACAGAATCAGAAACAGGCTCCAGGCTCTGCGCTGATAGCTGATAGCGCGCAGCCTGACGCAGAGCTCAAACTCACGAACTTCGAGATCATGACCAGAGCCGAAGTCACAGGCTTAACCGACTGAGCCACCCAGGCACCACCAAAAATCTGTTATTTTAAATTTTAAAATGAACAATTGCAGAATACATTGTGCTCAGTTTTTTAAATGTCCTCATTTGTTTTTTCAAGATGTTTCAGATTCAATGATCAGAGCATGACACAAAGTACGTTAGTCAGAGTCAACAGTCATTTAACTGACCACATAAGCTGGCTTCCTTCAGCTTTGAGGATATGAAAGGGTTAAAATGAGGTTTGCGATGAATTTGTGCATTCCATCTGAAATGACAATATTGTGGTTAATGTGAAACCACAATGTTCATTGACTTCTATAGGTCACTTTATAAATTCAAACCATTGGTCTCTCAGCAAAAGATAGATGGTATAGTGAAAATAGATCAACACTCCCTCTGTGTCACTGCATGAGACAGGAAGTTCCAATATTCTCCTCCAAAGGTCTTATGAATTATTTGGTTGAGATTGCAAAATCATAGCCAGGAATCTGGCCGTAATTCAAAATAGCTTTAAGAAGGATTATACATGGGGACCAGACTGAATTTTTGAAAGATTGTTTTTTGATCCTGGGATATGCTCAGTCACTTTAATCTAGTATCTATGTCTTGGAATTTGATTGTTGTAGTTGTTGCCACATCATTATAAATGAGAAAGGTATTCAGTCATGCTGAATGAGGATATTTATATGTAAATAGAAGATGTTTTGCTTTGGCAATGCGACTATTCCTGGGATTAAAGCGTATATGATTTTATAAGTGCTACAGTAGACAAAAGAAAGAAAGAAAGAAAGAAAGAAAGAAAGAAAGAAAGAAAGAAAGAAAGAAAGAAAGAAAGAAAGAAAGAAGGAAGGAAGGAAGGAAGGAAGGAAGGAAGGAAGGAAGGAAAGAGAAATCATGATTTTAAAAGAAACAAAGACACTATGTGTTTTGAATTTCATAATTTATTTCTCCTTTATGTCCAATATTTAGTGTTCAAGTTAAAAAAGCACAAAAGAATTAGAAGTGGTCTACCTTACACAAATGGTTCCACATGTGCATCCAAACCATTATTTTACGATTATTTCAAGAAAAATCTCTTCATCAAAATATTTTATTGAGCTTGTCTTGTCACAGTCCCAGTGTTTTATTTTTTTTCTAAGTGACATGATAAACCCTCTCTAATTTTGCAAATTAACTCAAAGCCTGATCTTCTAACAGCCTAACTAGAGTGACAGAAGTTAAAAGCGATATGTATAAGAATTAGACTCTGACAAAATAATTAAATTAGAGCTTATTGTTAAAAATTTCAGATCTTGATTTCATTAAATGTTTAATGTTCATTTAATTCCTTTGAGTACTCATTTAAATTTTTTTATGTTCATTTATTTTTGAGAGAGAGAGAGAGAGAGAGAGCATGAGCAGGGGAGGGGCAGAGAAAGATGGAGACACAGAATCCGAAGCAGGTTCCAGGCTCTCAGCTGCGCACACAAAGCCAGATGTGAGGCTCGAACTCATGAACTATGAGATCATGACCTGAGCTGAAGTTGGACGCTTAACTGACTGAGCCACCCAAGCAACTTTTTTGAGTGTTCATTTAGTATTTTCTATGTTCAAAGCAAGATAATGTAAGCTGGGAAGAAAGCTGGGAAGAAAATAAAAAGGCCTAAGATACAGTCATTGCTCTCAAAGAACTTTCAAATGAATAGGGGAAGCAAACCCACAAAATTCTATGACATGATTAAATCTAGTCTCTTAGTAATGCTGCAAACACCATTTTTGACTCATACTTGTACACCTGCTTTGGACCTTCACGTTGATTCCAGATTTACTTATATGGGCAGGGAATATTTCAAATTTCCACCAAATATTCTTCCTTTAAGAGTTGTCTCATGACAAATTCTGTTTTAAAAAATTCTTAAAGTTTAAAACCACAATGAGATATCACCTCATGCCTGCTAGAGTAGCCATCATTAAAAAGACAAGAGAAAACAAATGCTGGTACGGATGTGGAGAAAAGGGAACCATTGTGCATTGTTGGTGGGAATATAAATTCGTGCAGCCTCTGTAGAAAACAGTATGGAGGATTTTCAAAAAATAAAAATAGAACTACCATATGATCCAGCAATTTCACTTCTAGGAATATATGCAAAGGAAATAAAAACACAAACTTGAAAAGATAGCTCACCCCCATGTTCGGAGAGGCATTAATTACAACAGCCAAGACATGGAAATAACCTAAATGTCCATCGATGGATGAACAGACACACACACACACACACACACACACACACACACAGAGGAATATTATCCAGCCACTAAAAAAAATAAAGGCAAGAAAATCCGACATTTTGCAGTAACATGGATAAATCTTGAAGGCGTTATACTAAGTGAAATAACTCAGAGAAAGACAAATATTGTATGATCTCACATATGGAATGTAAACAAACAAAAAACACCCTAAAACAAAAAATACTACATTCCTAGAGAAAGAGAACAGATATGTGGTTACCAAAGGTGGGAGGGAGGAGGAAGGGGAATTAGAGGAAGGTGTTGAAAAGGGAATAAACTCACAGTTGTAAAATAAATAAGTACTACAGATGTAACATATAATATCAAGACTACGATTAACACTGCTATATGATATACACGGAAGTTGTGATGACAGGAGATCCTAAGAGTTCTTTCTCGTCACAAGGAGAATTTTTTTTCTTTTCTCTTTATTGTATGCATATGAGCTGATGGATGTTAACCAAAACTATTGTAGTGATCATCTCACAGTATACGTAAATCAGACCATCGCGCTGTGCATCTTAAACTTACACAGTGATATAGGTCAACTACCTCTCAATAAAACCAGAAAAAAACACTAAGCAGACATTTAGAAAATCCGGCTTGCCAATTAAGGCTTTAATAAAATTATATAATTAATAAAAATTAAGTTTAAGAAAAAAGTTCTTAAAGCAATTTAAATATCTATTACCATATATAAGTAATCAAATGTTGATCATTTTTAGCTGATATTTCAGAGTTAAAGTATTGGAATTATTATGGAGTCATGATTAAAATGTATATTATGGTTCAATAAAAATATTCCATATTCTATATACTTGCAAAATTGTACTTTTAAAGTCATAAAAATCTATTACTCTGTTTATACAATAGAGAAAAATTAATATTTTCCACAATCTTAATTATTAGACATTCCATTGTACATAAAAATGACATGTAAATATATACTTTGAGGATGTTACTAACCTATTTTCAATTCTTTTGTTTTCTTTCTTTTTTTTTTTAGATTTGATTTTTAAGTAATCTCTATACCTAATACGGGTCTGAATTTACAAACCCAAGGTTAAGAGTTGCATGGTCTACCAACTGAGCCAGTCAAGCACCCACAACCTATTCCCAGTTTTTGAGGCTCTATATAAATATTTGCCTGGTGCTACCATATCTTCGTGGGGATAAGTTGAAATAAAAACATAAAAGGACATTTAGGAAGAAACCATCAGGCTAGTGAAATTCAAGCAGTTTCCAGTGTCCCAGTTAATATACGCCCTGGACTTACTGATAAAAATGTCACAGTAGCTGCAATTTCAGGAATACAGAGAGGGACAGTAGGAAAGCTACCATCTTCAGTCCAGACTCTGAAAGTGAGCTAAATACTAAAGTGAGACATGCTGAAGAAACAGGATGATCATATGAGAGACCACGCCAGAGGGAAGACGTAGAAAACGTGCTGGAAATCTCTGCTTACTATATTCTCTTTAAACATTAATACCTAGCATATACAGAGCAAACAGTAAAGCCAATCTGTTTTAGGTACTTACGATGGTTTATTCCTCATAACCGCGTGCGCATCTGATACTACTATACTCTCCTTTTACAGGCGAGGAAACTAAGCATTAGAGAGTTAAGTATCTTGCCCAAAGTGACCATGAACAAGAGCCAGCATTCAAATCACTGTACTTTTAGCCAGGACACTCCACCTTCAACTTTTCAGGGATGTGTCAGCTATTGTGGTCACACTATACTACACGTCTCTGTGGCATTTCAGTACTACAAGGACAATGAACAGAGAGGGCAACACAAACAACTAATGAGTCATTAGGGGATCATTATGGAGTTCCCATTTTCTTCCTGTTTACAGAGATCCTGAAAATATGGGGTCAGAGGTAGTGTAGTACAGTGGAGCATAGAATTTAATCATGTTTTGCAAATGCCTCCATGATGTGGACCCCAGAAAATCAATCCCAGTCTACTATTCACTTGAAAATCGGTATCCAAAGCCAATAGGCAAGTGCCCTAGCAATAGAGTCCCATTCATTAAGATTAAGTTTCCAGGGGCGCCTGAGTGGCTCAGTCGGTTGAGTGTCTGACTTCAGTTCACATCATGATCACACAGTTTGTGAGTTCCAGCCCCTCATCGGGCTCTGTACTGACAGCTCGGAGCTTGGAGCCTGCTTTGGACTCTGTGTCTCTGCCTCTTTCCCACTTGCACTCTGTCTCTCTTTCAAGAATAAAAAAAAAAAAAAAAAAAAAGAATAAATAAACATTAAAAAAAATTTTTTTTGAAAAAAGATTAAGTTTCCAGGGCACCTGGGCGGCTCAGTCGGTTAAGCATCCGATCTTGGTTTTGGCTGAGGTTGTGATCTCACAGTTCATGGGGTCGAGCCCCACGTCTGGATCTGGGCTGGCAGTGCAAAGCCTGTTTGGGATTCTCTGTCTCCCTCTCTCTCTGCCCCTTCCCTGCTTGTTTTCTGTCTCTCTCTCTCTCTCTCTCTCAAAATACATAAATAAACATTAAAAAAAAAAAAGATTAAGACTGAATTAGAACACTGTCCTATGTGGTAGAGGAGCCTACAGTGAGGGACCTCAAGAGGACTACTAACAAAAAGGATGGGGAAATTTCATTCCCTTTTCAGTGACAAAGATTTTTAAAGGGTAATGCCAATGCAATCTGCCTGGGGTCGCCTCTGAGAGAGAGGAGAGCGAGTTCCAGACAAGAGGTCCTTTGCCCCTGGGTTATCTAGGATGGACTAGCCTACACCAAGCCTGACTTTCTCTGGATAAGGTAGATGCCTTTTCTTCTGAAAAGAAAGCCTTAACAGCACTGTGTTAAAAATATGTAAGGATAGATCTCCCCACTGGACTGCTGGAGGGCAATGACCGTACCTTTTCATCTATGGATGCCTAGCACCAAGCAGTGTGCCCACTGTATTGTGAGCATTCTGTAGCTATTTCATGAATAAATGCAAACATAAACCAATCAAAGCAATCAATGGAGAAAAGTCTTACTGAACCTGTGGCAACCAAGGGTAACCTATAGCTATTTAGGATTCAAAAATGCCTCCCAGGGGCACGTGAGTGGCTCAGTCAATTGAAAGTCTGACTCTTGATTTCGGCTCTGGTCATAATCCCAGGGTTGTTGGACTGAGCCCCAGGTTGGAGCTCGGCCACTGAGCATAGAGCCTGATTAGGATTCTCTCTCTCTCTCAATCTCTCTCTATCCCTTGGCCCCTCTCCTCTGCCTGAACTCTCTCTTTAAAATAATAATTTAAAAAATGCCATCTAGGGGTGCCTGGGTGGCACAGTCAGTTAAGCGTCTGACTTCAGCTCAGGTCATGATCTCACGGTTTGTGGGTTCTAGCCCCGCATCGGGCTCTGTGCTGACAGCTCAGAACCTGGAGCCTGCTTTGGATTCTGTGTCTCCCTCTCTCTCTGCCCCTCCTCCACTCATATTCTGTTTCTCTCACTCAAAAATAAATAAACATCAAAAAATTTATTTAAAATAAATGCCATCCAATTTGTGGCACAAAGTTATCACTGACTGCATTTTCAAATTTTGAAATGTTCTATTACCTTTTCAGCACCACTTATGATTGTACTAAAATGATAAAGTTAAAATGAATTGAGGCATATCATATATTATAGTAGAACAGAATGAAATCCTTTTTAAAAATGTAAACTCTACAGCCTATAACAACCCTTTTCAAACCTCAGTTTTCTCATCTGTCAAATGGGGATAATTAATTACTCATAATTCATCAGAGGTTTAATCAAATTTTATATACAGCAATTTAAGCTTGACAAGTGAAAGTTCTATATAATTATAATATTAAATATACTCCCTCAGAACATCAGAAATTAGTTACCTGTTCTTGCATAATATATAATAGACACTTATTAAGAAATTAGTTCTCTTGTACAGCATATGATGGCCCATAATTCATTGGTTTATAAAAATAGATGTAGCATAGAGATAATGAGATAAGTATCTAATAGGACAAGTTAAAAAGCATCTCGTTATCCAGTGGTGAAGACAATGCATAGTAATTGAGTTGTTGGAGAATATCCTATTTTCTCGGAAGAAGGACAGGAAAAGGAAGAATAATAGCTTAACCTTTAATAAAGCCTGTAATATCCCAAACACTTTACTAAGTAATATAATCTCATTGCATTTAGTTCTCAACTATCCTATGAAATAGAAACACTCGATTTGAGAGAAGAAACCAATGTTCGGTGAAGTGAAGCTACCGGGCCAAGATCATGTAATGGGTACGTGATACAGCTTTTTTAAACCCAGGAATGCTGACTCCACTGCACTTTGCCACTATGAAATCAAAGAGATGGAATAAAAGACAAAGCATGTAAATTATTTCCTTCATTGTTACAACTTGGTTTTGTGTTGTTTTTCTTTTTTTTTTTTAATTTTTATTTTTTTTAAATTTTTTTAACGTGTTCTTCATTTCATTTTTGAGAGACATAGAGACAGAGCGTGAGCAAGGGAAGGGCAGAGAGAGGGGGAGATACAGAATCTGAAGCAGGCTCCAGGTTCTGAGCTGTCAGCACAGAGCCTGATGCAGGGCTAGAACCCACAGACCGTGAGATCATAACCTGAGCTGAAGTCGGCCACTTAACCACCAGGCGCCCCTTGGTTTTGTTTTTAATAGTTCGACTGGAATTCTGAGCCCATAGAACTGAGTCTCTGAGGACTTTAGCTTTAGCATTTCCCTCAATAACAACCTAAAAAAATAATATTGATTTGAGAAGCCTTAAAAGAAAACACATATGTACATGTTAATAACCACTTTGGATGTAAAAGAATAGTTTGAGGGTGTTTCTTCAAACCATGTTTTTTTTTAATATTTAGTTTTTATTTTTTGAGAGAGAGAGAGACAGAGTGCAAGCAGGGGAGGTGCAGAGAGAGGGAGACACAGAATCCAAAGCAGGCTCCAGGTTCTGGGCTGTCAGCATGAAGCCTGATGTGGGGCTCAAACTCACAAACTACGAAGTTGGATGCTCAACTGACTAAGCCACCCAGGTGCCCCACTTTTCTTTTTTAAGGATATTTAATTTTTTTCTATGTAATATGGACACGTGGTATAAAAATCAAATACTGTTAAAAACACTCCCCTGTTCCCATTCCCACTTCTCTCCACCATTCCCCCTCCAAATCCTATAGCCCAAAGCAACCGCTTATAGAAATTAAACACATATTTTCAAATTGTAAATATATTCCTTTTTAATATTACCCAATGATTTCTCATTATGGATGATATGTATGATGGTCGACTCTCTTATACCACCTTACCTCCCTTAAAAAGAATATATACATTTATCTCCCCCATGCAACCAATATGTTTATATCAAAAATTTTTAGATTAATAATTGGTATTTACTATATTATGACTACATAAATATTGTTTCCTAGTGAGCAAAGTGGTAATATTCCACTTATTTCTTCTTTCATTAGCCTTTTTGTTTTTCCTAAAGTTCTTAATTTCATTGATTTCACATTGGTTTAGTTTTCTATATACTTATGGATATTTTTTTCTCCAAAAGCTGTAATAGATTTGTCAAATGCTCATTAATATTTTCAGTTTATTTATTTTGAGAGAGAGAGAAAGAGAGAGAAAGTGTGTGTGACAGCTGGAGAAGGGCAGAGAAAGAGAGAGAATCATGCAGGCTCCGCACTGTCAGCGAGGAGCTGGGAGCAGGGCCCCAACTCTCAAACCTTGAGATCATGACCTGAGCTGAAATCAAGAGTCAGATGCTTAACTGACTAAGCCACCCAGATGCCCTGCTCATTAATGTTTTTAAAGGTTTATGCACATCAAATAACCCACTACTTTTACATTTTTTTAAAGCCCTCCCTCCCATAGCTTCCTGATTCAACCTGGATTGGTTGCTCTCTCCAAACCTAGTATCTATTGGTCACTCTTTCCTTCACCTCTTCTCTTTGGTTGAATTGTTTTCTGGATTTCATGACTATTTATTTCTTGTTTGCTTTCTGGCTCTTTTGCCCTTTCATGAGGAAAGATTTTGATTTTGATAGGTTTCTGGAGAGAAGACAGGAAGGTACCCACATTTTCAATCTGTTCTATTTAACCAGAAGTCCCTAAATCACATTTTCTTCAGAGATTATTTACATTGAGTTAGCTTTTTATAGTGGGCTTAGACTTATTGTCTTTATTCATTAAAAAAATAATCGTGATAAGTATAACTGGAATTTAACATAACCAGCAGCAGCATTACCAACTAACCAAAGAGACTGTGTCTATAATCTGATCATTATGGCTACATGCTATGCAGTTACCTAACTAACGAGTGCCGTGAAGTTAGGTGAAGTGAAGACAAAATATTTCATGCTACTTTTCAGAATCTATGTAAGAGATTTAAATGTTTGGATAAAAAGCAAACTCTAGTCAACTTTATTCTTTCCAAATACAATTTTTTTCCTCCAATACATAAAGCTTTCGTTGCCATCAGTGGCTGTTTTCCTCTGCTGAAGAAATATGGTGGAATCAACATCATTATCACTAAAAGTAGCAAAATCAGCTTCCTCTCAAGTAAAAAAGAACTTACTGCCATATTAACTCACCAAATAGTTATAATTTTGTGTTAGATTTTCAATTAAAAATTAAGTAGGGATTTCGACATTAAACGGGAATATAAATAGGCCAAAAATGAAACACGTCAAGATAAAGCAATAAACATAGTCTACATTTCTTTTCTGACTCAGCGGTTGTATATATTTGAGAATTCAGAAGTTTTCATAATTTAGAATTTACTACATATCATATAATACAGAAACTGATGCATCACTCTGTAATCAGCAATATTTGTACATAAAAATGTGTGAATATTAACACAAAGTGGAAACATAAAGACTGTAAACAGCCTCACAACCATTCAAGTTAGGTTTTAGGGCCAAACTCATGAACTTTCCGTTTTCAAACTGAACTGCAGGTAAGAGATCATGAACTGTGATTAAAAGAGAGGCCAAATTATGATTACCAACAGATTGCCTATAAAACCTCAGAGGATTAACTAGAAAATTATAACAGGAATTCATAAAGGTGACTACAAAAGATAAAGCAAAAGATAAGAATCACTAGTATAAAAGGAGACTTTTAGTTTCTACAGGTTAAGCTTTGAGAAAGGATTTCTTTCCTGTAACTATCAGTGGAGAAATATTCATGTGTTTTTTTCCCCCTAATAATAACATTAGGTTGAGTCTACTATACAAGACAGGAGGGTTATGAAGAAACTGAAATAAATATTTTTTAAATTTTTATTTATTTTTTATTGTTAGAGAGAGAGACAGAGGGAGGGTGCCCACACGTAAGCAGAACACTGGTGGGGAAGGGCAGAGGGAGAGGATCTTAAGCAGTCTCTATCTACACTCAGCACAGAGTCTGAAATGGGGTTCCATCCCATGACCCTGGGATCATGATGTGAGCTGAAATCAAGAGGTTAGCGCTGAACTGACTGAGCCATCCAGACATCCCAGAAATAACTATTGTTTGCATAAATTTACCAAGTACTTCTAGGTACACAGTACAAGGAAACAACAATGTCCTTCAGGAGTTTAAAATGGGGAGTGCCTGGGTGGCTTAGTAGGTTAAGCTTCTGACTCTTGATTTCAGTTTAGGGGTCATGTTATCATGGTTTGTGAGTTCGAACCCTACAATGGGCTCTATGCTGACAGTGCAGAGCCTGTTTGGGATTCTCTCTCTCCGTTTCTCTCTGCCCTTCCCCCACTCCTACTCGCACGTGCATTCTCTCTCTCTGTCAAAATAAATAAACTTTTAAAAAAAAGGGTTTAAAACCTAAGACAGCAGTTACAACAAAAATGAAGGCATTTAGTGCAGGATATTGTGGTTATTAAATAAGAAAAGACATTCTATACTTACAGGGCTCTGAATCCTGTGTACTTGGTCTCATTTCGGAATTATGTAATTTACCTTACCTGTTCCTCCCCTGTAGGTATTTGAGATGATCACCCTGTACTGAAGACCTTGCAGGAAAGACCTGGAGAGGAGCTGCTAAACTGTAAGCTCTTGAGCACCCTCCACGTAGTGCATCCTTAAGTCAGTGGTTCTCTACCTAAGCTGCAGGTTAGCATCCTTGATGAAATGCCTTTGGGGAGCTTTCAAAATCCCAGGGCACAGGCCACATCCCAGAACAACTAAACCGATTTCTAATAGTTGGGCCCAAACATCAGGATTTCTGAAATCTTTTCGAGAAGTCTCAAAATATAGCCAAGATGAAAAACAACCGAGAGTCAAGAGAAAAGCCAAAGGATGTGATGGCCACGCATCAAGATTATGCATGCAAGTTCATGGCAACAGAGCAAGAACTACCAGAGAGCAGCACCCTTCGAGATGCCTCATTACAATGCTTCCTGGGTGTCTGGGTACAATTGTGGAGTAATTAAGGCATTTTTCTGATTTCCTCTGCTATTGAACTCTTAACAGTTTAGAATAGGAACAAAGCTGAAAGAAAGTGGAATGGGCGAACTAACATTTACTTGAAGCTGAAGTTCTGATGTAGACACAGCTGTTTTTTTAGGTTTAATAACTCTCATATTGCTAAAATCTACAGTACAGTACTAATAGCTAATCTTCCAAATAACAAAAGAACTTCTAATTTTTTTCCCAACAATTAAAAAGAACTAATAAAAAAGTCTTTACATTTTTCTTTTTCTTTTTTAGTATTTTATTTCATTTTAGTTACGGCTATTCTGCTCAAACTTCTGTGTCTGTATTAATTGTGCAATAATCTTACGTTGTTGGTTATTTATGTTACTCAGATTCCTAAGGTAAGCAACTAGGCCTGGTATTTGGCAAAATACCTTTAGGTCTAGAAAGCAAATTTGGATTTCCAAATGGAAACTGTCTTCAGAATTTATGCATTTCTCCCATAACTTGTGTATGGAGTATCTTCCTAGGAGCTTGGTTTTCTGTTTGCTGGCTTTAGCATCTATTTCATTGGAACTGCTCCAAATCTACCTGTGGAATGATCTAAATTTTTGTTGCTAAAAATAAGAGTTAGTACTTTTTCATTAGCTTTATTAGGATGATTAAAGACTAATTCAAACACACACATACACACACTTAACGGCCAGTGATAAGAAAGCCCAAAGGAACTTTGATCTTGTTTCTACCAATTCATCCAACTCAAAGCTGCAGAGCTTAACTGGAACCAGCCGAGTAACCAACCAACAGAAAGAGTTTTAAAATGTTTATTTATTTATTTTGAGAAAGAGAGAGAATGTGTGGGGAAGGAGGAGGGGCAGGGAGGGGGAGAGAGAGAATCCCAAGTAGGTTCCACGCTGTTAGTACAGAGCCTAACTCAGGACTTGATATCACCACCATGATATCATGACCTGAGCTGAGATCAAGAGTCAAATACTTAACTGACTGAGCCACCTAGGCGCCCCTAGAAAATCCATTTGATTCCCTACATCCAAGATCTGTGACAGATCCAAGCCATGAATACCGTATTAGTAGAATTTGCTACTTCCAAACACAAAGACTCTGCTTATGTCCACATGTCTTATTTGGGAAGTCAACAGATTAGTCCTTATTTGGAAAGAAACGTAACCAGAACCTTCCAACTGAATTTTCCTCTCCTCTTCCATTCACTGACTACTTCTGGGTATGCAAATGCACATACGTATATGAGTAACACATAAATTTGGCTAACAGGTTGACACCATTGTTTTATTAACAAATATAACTCAAAGCAAAATAATTAAATATGGACATATAGTAAAATAAACATTCCAGTGACCTTTTAGACTGAAATGTTCTGCTCTATGAATAAAAGAGAGAACAATACAATTACACGATAGGGCTTGTACAGACTTGCTGAATATGCGATGAAGCCCCGACCAGTCAGCCAGTTGTCTCATCTCTTCTATCCCAGACAAGATTGAAAAGAATAGGACAGCTGTAGTGTCCTGACTCTGAGACTTACTGGTGAATGGAATGACAGATGTACAGCCAGTGCCCCAAAGTGGGCAGGACCTCATCCCTGAGAAACAAAAGAGGATGACAGTCTTGGAGCCCCATTTACTTCAATAAAATTTTCTTTTTAAGCCAGCTGTCCTTTATATATATAAATTTTATTTAGCTATATTTTATATAGATAGATAAATAGATGACAGATAGATATAAATAGATATACCAAAGATATGGGTACAAGACAGTATTTGCTGATTAGGTCTCAGAACACCATTTACCTGATAATCCAAGCAAAACACCAACAATTAGTTTTCCCTAACTCCTTATTATTACCTTTTAAGTCTATCTATATTTTACTAAATATACATTGTATGCCACTGCTCCATCTATAACTTTATCATGTGTTCAATAAAAAGGGCTGCTTTAGTTTTGCCTTAGATTTACCCAACAAAAAATCTGAAAAGTAAAAATTTTTATTTTCAAAATGTTCCATATCTGTTACATGTATCTTCTTGCAATCCACCAAAGACCCCTAGCTTTATCTTCTCGCAATTCCCTATTGACCCTAAGTAATGATTTCTACAACTCATTAAACACATATTCGATTCTCTACCATACATCGTGTTGGCGACTTTCTGCACTTTTGCTCTCCTACTCTGGGACTGTAAATATCTTGAAATCAGGGATCTACTGTTTATGTTTGTCTAAAGTAGGTGCTCAATTAATAGGACAATTCAAAAACTTTATCTCATTGGATCCTCGGAGCCATCTTGTGGAATTGGTAGGGCAAATAATATCCTTATCTTATAAATGAACAAACTGAGGCTCTAGTAGGTTAAATGATATGTCACCTAATCTAATATAGAGAACCAGTGAAATTGGAAATAGAAACCAGTTTTTCAATGTATAATCCAATATGCATTATATTTAGAGCTTCCCCAAATGTATGGAAAAGTATATCCAAATGTATGGAAAATTATCGAAGTATTTTTATTCTCAATTTTTTTCAGTTGATCAATAAAAACAAATTTGCCGGGGACAGAGACAATAACCATTAGTAGTTGTCAAAAAACATGTATTATAATTTAGGTCCTACATTTCTGAAGCTTAAATTCTGACTAAAACTATTCATACTGCAGTTCTTTGTTTAAGAGGATTAACACAACCATCAATACTTTTGTTTTGCCTTGACAAATAGCTTTTGAAGATGAAGACTATATTAAAATGCAGTAAAAAGACATGTTAAGATGTGAACTACATAAGAATAAAAGAAAACATTAAATTACATTTAAATAATCAAAGTAACAGTGATTCTGACCCAAGGAGAATGTATAAAATTAAAATTTAATGTTCCCGCTAATTTTTACATAAAGCTGTATGAATTTCGCACCTAAAAACCTGCATAAATTCATTGACATTTATTTGTAAAATGGCTTTAAGCTCCAGAAATTTCATGCAGTTAGAAGTTGACTTTCTATAGAAGAGAGAATAATGTTAATGAGTGAATATTAAGCATTAGGCATAAATATATAATTATATACATTTCCAAAAGTGGGATAAATCACACATTAAGTTATATCATAATTCAAGGACTTGTAAGAGGCAAGATGATATACTTGATAGTCTTTGGATAATTACTTTTAATTAACATGCCTATATTATAAAAATATGAGAATATTTTAAATTAGGAATGTAAAAATATGCAATACAGGAAAAATATGGATCTTTAAAGCTAGAGGCAACCATTGGAAAGAGGAGAGGTTTTACTTCTTCTGCGTACCCATAAAAGCAAAGTCTAGACATTCATAATTATACCAATTAATTGGCCATTTTGACTAAATTATGTAAATGGTCTATATACACTTCTCAAAGTACATAACTGCCAATGCTCTTTTCACTTTGGTCAAGTCTACACTAGCTAGCAAAATGAAGTGGATAATTAAGACAATTATTCTGATAATGTAGATCAAACATTAATTAAGGTAAAAGCAGATTAATTTTGGTGGGGGGGACAGGCTTGGATTGGAATATAAATGTTCCTTTTGTGTTCCATAAGAATGTCAGAAAGCTTTTATATTTTTTTGAATTGTTTTTGAAATCTTATTTCAAAACACTTAGTATATATTGTTCCTACAGCAATCCTTAATCAGAATCTCAGGTTCTTAAGTTCCCAAGATGCCTAGGTAATAGAATAATATTTTAGAATTGTTTGTACCAGCACTGGTATAAATCTCATTTCCTAAGTTCGTAGATAATACTAATAAAAGTTATTATTCCGAATTCAAAAATAAAGTCATTAGGATGTTTTTTAAAAATCAACAATAAGAATATATTATTTACATTGGCATTACAGTTAAGTAGAATGCCCTTTAACCAGAAGTGTGCTGAAGCAACTAGAAGTGAAGTACAATGATGTTCATAATTTACTTTAAATGGGACAGAAGCATATGCATGTGCATGAAAAAACAAATAAGCAAACAAATAACTATATCCCATGGCTATATCTATCCATCTATTCAGATAAGTATGTCAGTATCTATCTGCCCACCTAAAGAGAGAGGGAGAGAGAGAGAACATATAAGCAATTGTCACAAAATGTTAACAATGTTAGCCTAGATGAATATGGGTGTTCACTGAAATTAAATGTTTCATTTACTATTATTTCAACTTTTCTGTAAGTTTGAAAATTTTCAAAATATAAAGTTGGGGGAAATATACATTTTAAGCTTCACATGAAATAACTAATAAATATTCAATACCCATCAAACCTCCATGAATATGATACCCCTGAGACTGAAAATTCTACAGTACCTCATTTCTTAAAACCATACTGTGAAATCTATACTAAAGATGCTTTCCAATAGGCCTTAAGTGAGCACTTTAAAATATTCCCAAGGTTTCCCATGCAGGGTATAGTTAAAGAGCATTCCACTTGAGATCCTTGCCTGAAAGGCCCTATAGAATTGCAAAGTATCATTATTAAGCAAATGTTCCTGGGCCCTTGGGTGGTTCACTTAAAACACATTTCACTGTATTGAATATTCAATGCCAAAAGCACACTGTTCAGTGTTAAGATTTGCAATTTAAACCCAGTTGGGAGAAGTAAAAGGTTCTTGTAATTTGCCTATACTGTATTGCACTGATGTGGTAGCTTTCATTGATAATTAAGTTCCAAAAATATGAGTTAGATTGTGTGAACAATGGAGGAAAGCTAACCTTTCTATTATAGCCTCAGCTCTTGACTTCTTGTATTTAAGATTACAGATGCTCCATTAAATCGATTTTGTGTTTAATCTCCTCTTGAAAAACAGTGAATGCAAGTCTCCAACTTTCTTCCCTTTGAGCAAACCCAAGTATTTGACAATGAAAACTACAAGGCTCAAACCAGATGATTAACACCGCCCACTGGGGATAAGAAAAGTTTAGCGTGTCTCTTTTGGGGTAGTTTTCCTCAACTAACTCTCACTGGATTTGAATGTCGAAATATATTTCACACTAGATTTTCAAATAATTTTTTGGAGGAACCAAATTTGACAGGGCAGGGGGTGGGTTTAAAGTGATAATATTATGTTCCCTTTAAATACATAAATACATTTTAAAACATCAGAGAATTTTTCGACTGTAATGTGGCTTTTAAAAAAAGTTTCAATCAAATCTCTGCGTGTCATCCAGTTCTTCCGACTGGTTAAAAAAAAAAAAAAGGAGATCCCTCAGTAAAATACAAATAATAAAAATATTCAGAACAAAGGACTGAACAAAATGAAAACTCATAAAGAGAAGGCAGGAGTTTGTCATTTCATCAGAAGAAAATTACTAAATTCCCCTTTCAATTTGTGCTGAAACGTTTGAGACCCATCTCCCTGGTTCTCGCTCTGAAAGAGGGGAAATGGCCAGCTGAGCGGTGGCTTCCTCGGGTCCACGTCTAGGCAGCCTCGCTTTCTCAAGCACCACTGGCCGCTGGGATTATACTCCAGCATTTGGTGAGTTTCGAATTTAGAGCTTCATAAAATCTAGTCCATACTCGATATAGAGCTTACCTTCAAAAGAAGTGACACTACCTTGGCAATGAGAGCACAAGCAGTGCATTTGGGGTCTTTGTGGGAAACCTCCCCACTTCGACAGTAAGGGAGCGGGGAGGCAGACAGGAGTTGCAGTGACTCTTTAGTGTGGTACCGGGATCAGCAGCTTCAGCATCACGTGGGAACTAGTTAGAAATGCAAATGATCAGTTCCCACCCCCAGACTTACTTAAGCAGAAACTCTGCGGATGGGGGCCCAGCAATCTGCGTTTTAACTAGCCCTTTGGGTGATTCCGATATATTTCCGCTGACAGAGAAAGAAGAATATAAATTTTTAAAAAGAGCTTTCAAGTCGTCAAGACCTCGAGGGGGAGACTAGCGGAACAGGAGATTCAACTATTACCCGGGTCGGGTGGGTCCCAGGCCGCCTGACCTGTCCGCGACCCCCTCCCGCACACACGCCCCCCGCGGTCGCGGCTCCCCAGCGACCGCCTCCCTCCGCCCCCCAGGCTGCGCCGGCCGCCCAGCAAGAGTCAGGTCGGGGGCTGGGGGCGCGGCGGGCCCCTCCCGCAGCCGCGCGTGCCGGCCTCAGCCCCCTCCCGCCCGGGACTGCCCCTTTGTCCGCCCCGAGGGCGGCACCTTCCCGCCCGCTGGGTGTGCGAGCCCTCTGGGGGTGGGAGAGGAGGAGGGACAGGGGAGGGAAAGAGGAGGAGCGGGGCGGGCTGCTGAGTGCAGGGGTGGGGAGCCGCCGCCGCACACCCGACTACCAGCCCGGCCGGCCTTCGGAAAGGGGCTTTTGTGGTCCGCCCGGGAGTCCGCGCGAAACTACCGCCCGGAGGCGGGGTGGCGCCTCCCCCTTGGCGGGAGCCGGCGCGGCCTTCCCGGCCCGAGAGCCGCGGCAGCCGACGGCGTCCGGGCCGGCCGAGAGCGGAGCCGGCGGCGGTGCTCGGCGGGAGAGCGCGGCTAAGCGGAGGGGAGGGCCGGAGGGTGGGGCGGGGCGGGGCTGGGCCGGGCCGCGGCGGAGGAGTGCGCCCGCGCCTCCGCCTCCCGCGCCGGAGCCCGCCGCAGCCCCGGGCCGCGCAGGCGGGCGGGCGGCCGGGGACGCGTGTGCCCCCCGGCGGGCGGCCTGCGCCGCGGCCGGAAGGTGCGAGGCTGCGCCCTCCTGCGCGCTAGGGCTGCGGCTGCTGGCGTGCGGGCCCCGGGACCGCCGGCGGTCGCGGGTGGGGGTCGAGAGGAGGACCTAAGGGAAGGGAGGGAGTGGCGAGCCAGGAAGAAAGGGGAGTGCAAATATTGTGACTGTTGGGTACGGAAGCTAACCGTGGAGCTGTCGGAGATCCCCACTCCTTGCTCTCGGAAGACTGCAGGAAAGCCCGACGGCCCCTACAAGACAACCTACAGGCCTCCACGAGACCACCGTCACTCATTTCTTCCCGCTCCTGCGACGGATGGGAAAGTTGTCCGTTTCACACCTTTTACTCTAGTTTTCCCAAGGACAGGATATTAATTAAACTCACTTTTGGGGAAGCGTTAGCTCCTGGGCGGTTGCCACTATTGCACGCTGAAGTCAGGGTCTTCCTTCCTTGCCCCCCACCCGACCGTTCTGCTGTAACCTTGCGTTTTTCGCTGCCAGTCTCTTGACCTGATCCCTAGATGGCCATAGCACAGAAAAGGGACACAAGATCAATGGTAACGTCTATAGAGCAAAACACCCTGGGTATCCGAGAAGCCGAAAGCAGGAGCATCTCCGAAGTTGTCTGCACGATTAATCACGGGAACGCGCGGACCTTCGCTGGTTCTTGTGTCCGCTGCGGCCTCAGCGAGCCCAGCCCCTGCTTGGGACACTCGATCCGCAAGGTTCGTCCCCCCAACTGAGTTATGAACTGGGACACACCAGGACTTTTAAAAGTCAACATCGGGTTGTGATTTCCTCCCACAGACTTCTAAATCTGCAATTTGCCCACCTATTTCTAAGCGTTTTTGGAATTGCTGTTCTTAAATCTTAGATAACTAACGGGTGGGAAATTGGAATTCCCGAAGCCTAAGAAAACTAGTTTTTCAACAGTAACATCATCCGATAAAACTAGTAGTGAATACCTAAAGCTTGTTTTGAAATTTTAAATACCATATATTAATTGACCAATTTTCAATGAAATCTGCTAAGATCTGTTAAAACACAAATTGAGCAAAACACTCTTTAATTCCCTAATTAGACCAGTCCATCAATAAAATCCATAGACAGGTGTCTTTTAGCAAAAACAAACAATACATCTTAAGGTTTAACTTTGGCTCTTCTTAGAGTCGCATTTGGTAAGTATGCCAAAATTGCAGAAATCATTTTTGTCTTCCTTTTGCTCTCCAAGCTTTGAGGACTTCTTAAACCAAAGCAGAAAAAAGGTTTGAAGTGGGTTCATTAGTCTTTCTAACATTTTTATCCAGAAAGCTTCAAATAAACTGACCTTGCACAGTACTAGTCAAATAGTCTGGGTTTGAAACAACTGTTTTTTTTTTTCTAGCTTAAAGGGGTGTATTGGAGGTGTGGGGATTATGCCTGTGTTAGGATGAGTATCATCTAGAAATCTACTTGAAGCATCATCTACAGAAAAATAAGAAGTTTCTGTTGTTAATAGCTGCTCTTTAGAAGGCAATGGACATTTCATTATGGGACTGTAAATGCTGAGTGTAGACTCCAAAGTCGAGGGCTTTGGTTCTTCCAGTGTCTGCTTTCTTCAGCTTTGATCAAAGATCAATGTGTTTGACTAATAAGGCCCCATTGGAAAATGTTTTTAGAGCAATTACAGATATGACAACAATCATCTTATTTCTTTTATGTTAAGAAATGATGTCAAAAAATTAAGAAACTTTTAAGTAAAGACAGGAGAGGGAAACAGGGACTACATAGGCTACTGCAGGTTAAGTGCAGACACTTAAAGAGGAAAGAGTTTGATCCTCAGTCTCTCATTCTTCAAGTCCTGCTCTTGGCCCTTGTTTTGAATTAAAATGGGGCAGCCTTCTTTGGTGGCCAGCAAGGTCCTTGTTCTTTAAGATGGAGAATCATCAAGGCAAAGTGGGGGGAGGGGTGATGCTAAGTATTCGGGAGAAAAGGAACCGCGAAACCATTCAGAAAGTTGGAATATTCGGGTGAGAGGATTGAGAGAAATTGCGTTCTCGGTATGTGAGCAGCCTTCATTACTTTTCCAGAATCCATAATCAAGAATAAAGATTTTATTTCCTTTCCAAAAGTAAAGTACAAGAGTCAATACTTGTCAAGCCTTGAACGCCGTTCCCCGTTCCGTCGAGGTGGGCGTTTCTGCCACGATTTGGAAGGGGTCTTCGCTCTGGGTAAGGTAGACGCCCTTGAACCCAGTGATGAGCGCATCAGGTCACGAATTTCCTAGAGCTGATGTAGATATTCTATTTCTAACACCTTCCGAAGTGAGGGTGTAAGCTGCTAAGTGGGGCCCCTTGCATGTAGGTGTGTACCCTGTTTCCTGACCCGGCAGCCCTGAGCTGACGGGGAGACACGTTAAGGTGGCTGGAGCCTGTTTCATGAGGGAGAAAGACTGCATAGGCGTGACGCCACAAAGAGCGTTAACCCAATCTGTAGCCTGGGTTGGCGAAATTAGTCACTGCCTTTCCTTCCGTTTCCACCTGGAACCCTCCAGTCACCAGCAAAACCATCTCTGTCCTCGCAGGTGGAGGAAACTGGGCGTGAGCGGCGGGTCGGGCCAAGACCATTGTGAAGTCCTGCAAAACTCACTGACATCAGGAGTAAAAGATGTTCTAAAATGACCTGGCCCGAAGCTGTTGATGTGTAGGGCTGAGCGGGTGGTGGGCACGTGAGAGCGCTACCCCTACACTCCCGCGGCTGCGGGGACTGTACTCACCCCAGCGATCGTGCCGGATCAGGCTAATGCCGGGTTCCCGCGACGCCCCTTCGCTGTGAGCGATAGAGACGTCCAGTTCGATTACTACGAAAGATCTCCGAGCTAATTCAACTGGACCCAAATGGGTGACCCATCTCGTTTACTAGGGAAACGGGGGACACTCCACTTTGGCGGCACCTGAAAACGTGGAGCCGTGGGCAACAGGGTGCGTGTACGCCTGATTGTGGAGGGGGTGGGTGTCGGCGCTCATATTCGATTTCCAAACATCTTTTGAAGCTGTCTTCTCCTTTGTAATTTACAAACCCAGTAAATTTCAAAGAGCCTGATAGCGTTATCAGACACCTCAATGCACTGTCAGCTTTTTCTCCAAAATTAGGTTTTCGCTTTACTCTTAAAATCCTTTGCTAAGAAATGGGTGAACTCACTATCTGAATTTCCCCCATAAGAAACACTGGTCAAGAGAAATGAGTTGAATATATACTATAACTGAGGTAGATTTTTTATAAAGTTAAAGTAAAGCATAGAAAAATACCGCAATGTGTTTATTGTACAGCCTCATTCAGGAAAGCAGATATTTTTCACATCCCTACAAGAATTCTTTACCCTAGTGTCCTCAAAGTGGCTTCTGATATCGTCACTTCTTAAGAAAAAAAAAAAAAGTTAGCAAAAGCTTGCACCCAAGTTTTGGGTGGGATTCAATATTCTAAGCAAAATATGCTCAACAGATGATAGTAGAGATGAAGCCAGAAAACAACTCCAGCTATTTAAACTGCCAAATGAGACATAAAGCTGCATTGTAAAAATCATCTGGAAAACAGGTTTTCCCATTGAAGTCGCTATGTGTTAATTACTGTGAGCTGGAAGGCTGGAGATCGAATGCCTGGAAGCCGACTTTCACCCCGCATACGTAAACGGAAAAAGTGCTGAACCGCAGCCAGAGGGCTCCTGCTCGGACTCATTGCCATGCATGCCTAGACATTAATATGTGTTCATGGAGGGCTCGTACAGTACGAGGTGTTATTTCCTTATAAAGAAACACCAGGTCTCGCTTTCCATTCTTCTTACAAAATTATTCGCATTATTTATGCTACATTGAGCGATCTAATTTCTTCGTGATAGTCAGCTAATTGCTCTGGCAGGTAATTAGAAGCGGTTTACAACGCAAAGGGCTTTTGCATTGCCCCTTGGATTATTAAGTTGCGCTGTAAATTATACCATATTTGCTGGAGAAAAATTCTTTTGAGCAAGTTCTCTTCCTGCGATCCGAGATGAAATCGGCTTCCCCCCCACCCATTACACACCCCTCCCTAGCCACCCCCACTGCCACCACACCCCCTGCTTTTCCTGGACTCAGAGTCGAATGATTCTAAAGCACGCGATTTTGTTCGTGTTCACTGGGCCGAAATAACGTGGCCATTATGGCCTGAAATGGGCCAGGTTTGAAGCGAGCTTCCTGCGCGCCTGCAATATCCAGCAGGCATGTGGGAAAAGAACGGCTTAAATGGGGACATCTGTTCAGTGCTGCTCATCTTACTCTTACAGCCAGGTCAGGTTAAGAGAATAACCTGTTCGCCACCTTTTTTCTTGTTAATAAGACTATTAGAAAAAAAGCGAGCACACACACACAAACAACACTAATTGAGCTGCCATATAAGCAAAGAATCAGACAAACAAAGGTAGCAGCTGAGTTACAAGAGGAATTGTAAAAAATAACCATTGGGCTATTTCGGGGAACATCTACGAGACTTCTGTCAGAAAGAGGAAAAGAAAAGAAAATCGGAATATGTGAGTTCAAAAAGGCTCTCTATCAAAATGCTCTCTTTACTTAAGAGATTTGAAGAATTCAGCAAACAATGGTTTCTTCTCAGGGTTTCATTTTAATAAAATTGACCTGAAGGTAAATTCCAGTGGATTTTTTTTTTCTTAAGCTTTCCAGTACTCTGAGGCCCCGCACTTTTTTGTTGGCGTTATTTGGATCTGTGTTATCTCTGAAGGTCTGTTGACAAACGCCAAGTGGGAGCATCCTAGTGTATCCCATGATTTTAGAAAAACGAACTGTATCCTCTTTCATAAATACCACCCATTTGTAAACCTTGTACAATGGTTTGAGCACATGTGTGGTTAAATCCGGAGACCGGGGCAGCTTCTAGATTATTTGTAATTAAGCACAATTCCCAAAGTAACATTTATCTTCCCGAAACTACGATTGCAATTGTCAACCGTCTGGAGGAGACGACGAGGTAATCTGGGAGCATTACCTCCTCTAGTAACAGAACAGAATGAAAAGAAATCAATAATGTTGAGGATAAGAATTTAGTAGTTTTTAACTCTGCATGTTAGCTGTGAGAAAGTGATATGTAATACCAAAAGAGAAAACAGCTGAAACACATCCATTCTAAAAAAAATCAAGGACGAACTCTTTTGAATGTCTAAGCCTCTCTCTTGCCTTGCACAACACACACACACACACACACACACACACACACACCATTCACCCCAAATGAGCAAACTCTCTTTCCTATGTGTGTATCCTTCATTTACATGATGAAGGAGGAATACGAAGTGCTGTAGAATTAATTATCAATTTCATCTGTGGGCTGGCAGAGAGATGACTATGAAATATACCATAGAGTACACGCCTGCCTGTAAAACTAGCACACGATCATATCAACATACTTTGAGATGTGAACATTATGCAGGTAGACAACAAATAAAGAAATAAAATTTTTTTTGTTTCTCAATATAGGAAGAAATACCTATTTTGGTAAATATCTTCATAGTTTCCTACCAAGGAACTTACCTACATATTCCTACGATTGATACATGGGAACAGTCCTCCTCGTCTCCTGACTATATGCGATTTGAATGTCCTAGCTAAAGTGAATCAAAGTATGTAACATCCCAAGTTAGATGAGTAAATTTCTTTTAATTAAATCTTCCTAACTTTTGAATGTTTTGAATTAGCAGAGAAGAAAAAATATAATAAGCAGGGCAATACAGAAGGAAAATATCGAGTCAATTAAGAAAATATATGGAATGCTTTCTCAGGTCATCGCATTTATTCAGAAAGAGTCACCAGGGCCATGCTTTGCATCCACCAGGAGATCCTCTGCAACTAGATGTGGAGTCACTATTGCTTCACTGTGGTCAGCAAATACATCCAATTAAGCAGTAGCAGGAAAGTAAGGACTCAGCTGTAAATGTGGCCGGACAGTTTGAAACCGAATAACCTCCCTAATAGGGGCTATTGTTCAGCGTGGAAGTTCCCATTTTCCAATCAGGAAAATACAGCCCTCTCTGGGCTCTGGACGACTGATCCCTTCCCACCTACGGTTCAACAATCTGCCACCAGCAAAGGGCTTTTATTACCTCCCTTGCCAGGAAATGTTAGGCAACTTCCTAGTAAAGCCGCCCCAAAGCAGGAGTGGACAGCAAAAAGGGCACCCCTCGGGAATCCACAGGTTCACGCCTGGCCAGGTTTTCTGTGCAGCAGGAAAGTAACTTTGACCAGAGAGCTCCAGACCAAGAGATACCCCCAACCTGGCCCAGCCCGCTCCTCCTGCAGCCGGCGGCGGCGCTCGGCTGCCTCGCCATCCCTCTTCACGCTTTATTTCGTAGCCAGCATGTCCGCGCGCAAGGTCCCCTCACAGTGGCCAGGGACTGGGGGCTGCCTTCCCGTTTCGGAAGCGCCTGCCAGGGACTCGCGGCCGGCTCGGCGTTCCCTCGGTGCGCAGCGGGCACAGGCCGATCAGCTTCCAGGGCTTGCGCGTCCCTGCCAACGCTCCGGCAACCGAGACGCGAAGAGCCCGCTTTAAACGTACCCAGCGGAGGTACGCGCCTATATACAATAGTTCATGTGCATTTTTTTCCCTGTTAGCCTTTTTTCAGCGCTTTGTGTATACTGGACCACACTTACGTCCGAAAACCGTATTTGGTGTAGATGTGTCGCCGGACACTTGAAAGCCTGGATAACTTTGATGTTTTCGACTATAAATCCCTAATTGTACTTAATGGTTACAAATGGTTTTATTTACTTGTCGTTGTATCTACACATTTTAATCTACTTAACCAAACAGCGGAGGCATATTTCACTCCCCACTCCCTGAAGAGGAAAAAGCAAAGATCGAGGCCTCTAATTTGCTTTTAGGACCTTTTATTTCTTTGGTTGTGAAAGCGTAAGAGCTCCAAATCACAGCATTGATTAGTCTTCAAACCCGCCTGCAAAAAAGCCCCCCGTTCTTCTCTCCATCTCAGGAGATGTTGATGTATATTGTAGCTGCAAGGTGTTAGATATACTTGAGCAAGTTGTTCCCAGGATGTAAATTAGGTCCCAAAAGCTGTTGTCCAAATCGAAGAAACAGAGAAATTAATCTGGGAGACTATCCATCATCACCGGTAATAAAGAGAGCGACATGGATGAGACAGATGATATGATTAAGGGGCTGTGGTCGTTTTAATTAACTTTTTGCTGTCCTGTAATGATCAAACTGGTCACCAGACCCGGTCAATAAGCATGTTAATATCAAACAAATAAAACCAGGGATGATTAAAAACCTCCTGGTTTATTAAATTTGAAATTCAAATGAAATTTATGCTGCAGATGCATACAGAATGCTAATAGATTTTAGCTTTATTGAAAGTGGATCCCACAGGTTTGCAAGAAACAGCAGAATGTCTGTCTACTCTCCTTGCCAGCAGGTTAAACTTTACATGGGGTGGGGGAAAGTTTTCATGTTAGTAAGTCTTTCTTCCCCCTTCCCTTCAAAACCTCTATATTGTCATAGCATAATACTCAAGAGTAATGATCAGTATCGCAAAAGGTAAACTGAACTGTACATGTTGTGAAATGCTTTGCGGGACAGGCTGTATCTACAGCCTGGATTACAAATGCTCCTTCCTGTAAGGGATTCAAAAATGATTGAGTCACTTCTCCAAAGTGGAGAAAGAGCTGCCATTAAGACCAGTTTCACTGAAACCAGAAGTAAGATTATTGCTGTTTTAATTTTTAGTCAATTATAGAATTTTTTTTTGATTTTACTTTTCAACTCTGTTGTCTTATGCCTTATGACAAACACTAACCACTTCTTTTGGGGAGGGGTGGTAGAGGGGAGTAGTATGAGAAAAAATACCCTTTGACCAATACTAATATGAAATAAACACCCAACTTTTTAAATGGGAGTAAATGGAATATATATGTACATACATATCTATGTGTCTACCTACATCTATAGCTCTGTGTATCTTCTAATGAAGAAAGAGGCACATACAATCCTTTGTGAAAACCCCCAAATGCCGCAAAAACCTTCTGCAACTTGAGGAATCCAGTATATTCATCAAATCCACACCAATGTTGTCACCCATTGTCAGAGAAAGAATTATATGTGATTCTAAAGTGAATTTATACAAACAAAAAAATTTCAGAAGCAAGGAGCTCAAAGTCGTAGTCACATGATGCTGAGTTTTTCCGATTCCTTGCATTTTTTGAGGAAACATTGGTTAATGCTTCCATTTACTCTCAGAATCAGCATTTATTTAACTTTTTAATAGTCTTGCCTCACTTCCTTCTAGAAGATAGAAGATAAAATAAATAACTACTCAAAGAAGGGAGTCTTCTTTCAAAGCTTTTTTTCTCTCCACCTTTGAGGGTGATGGTATTGATTAGAATTAAACCTCAAATTTGAACAAGTGTGTATTAGGTCCTTAAAATGAATATCATTATAGAAAGAGACCAAAGCAATGAAGTTAATTCTCTTTTATTTGTTAAACGGAGTTCCCTCCTTCCCCCACCCCTTCCTCCTTCTGGGCTGGCCTGTCACGCCTTCTCAACACGCTAAAATCATTCAGAGTGGCTTGCAGGGAGAAACACGACATTTATGGTAAGCGTCAGCCTTCAGAGAAAGAAAGCAGTTCATTAATTTACTTCACACTTACTTCAAAGTATGAGAATGTACCTTACCCCCTTAATCAATAGATATGATGTACAGTCAATATCCCAACACTGTTAAAAAGGGGTCAGAAACACACACTCTCACACCACAAACATCAGCCTCAACTCTGCTCAGTGAAACTTACATAAATGATACAACACCTGGCTCTGGAGTTTAGTAAACCCTAGGAGGATTTTTTTTTTCTTTTTTAAACATCTCCAGACGCTCTTGATGCGCTTGAGGAAGGTTCAAAAACAACAAAATAGTTTCCCCAGTCAAAACAAGACATTTCTCCCAGCTAGGAAAATTTTAATCAATTCTGTCTTAAAAATTAGATTTCTGAGAGCATTGCTAAGCTGCTTAAAACTATGAATTACTTTTTTAAAAGCACAAATATTCAATGGTGCTGGAATGGCTGTGAACTTCTTTCCTACACTGGTGTGGTATTTACTGTGGTTTAAGATGTTTCCTTGTGGTGGCAGTAAAATTGTAATGACATTTCTGAAGGCAACTAATAACACAAATGGAAAGCAGGTTCTAAAACCCACCGAATTTGACTTAAGTGTATCTATTAACATGCACAAATACTCCTAGCTCTCCGGCCCAAACAGCATTAGACATGGATGCCTCCATACATGTGGTCGATTTGCCAAAAGGGTTCTCTATTCTCTAATAATAAAACCCAGAGATTTCAGTCAAAATTTTAATTTTTTCTCAGATAGCGTCAGTGAGGTTTCCTATGAAAATTTCTAAATTCATAAACCGTTCCTCATTTTTTCGCCCAAAAGAAAAAAAACAATACTCTCTCATTCCCATCTCTATCTAATCCTTTTGTATTGAAATTTACTCTTCGTCGCGGGACAAACACGCCCCTTCCCTAGAGTGAAACTTGCACTTCCAAAGCCGATTCCCTCCTCAGGAGATTAAAAAAAAAAAAAAAAAAAAAAAAAAGGCACCGAATCAAAATAACAACGCAGGCGCACACACTCCCCAACTCACCCCTACAAATACCCCTTAGCTACCCTAAGATTCTACCCTTCCGCTGTAGAGCCGTGAAGTAAAGATAGGTATTCATACGATTTCCTTAAAAAATGTAGTGACAGTGTCCAAGAAGAAAAAAAAATCACTCAAGATTTTAGGTACAAAGTATCAGAGGCTGTTGGCGACAGAGAGAGCGTTTGTGAGTATTTACTGACTCAGTCTCGCTCAAGTTCGCAGTTTCACTCTTCAAATCGTCAGTCTATTTCTGTGTAGGTACACTTTCCTGCACTGTTCCTATTCTCCACCCCCAGCTTTGTTGCACACGCACGCACACACACCACCCACTTCACTCTCACACACACATTCACCCAACCTTCTTCTCCCTCACTTCCTCTCCCGCTCACACACTCATCCACCTCCCTCTTCTTTCACACACGCGAACACACATATTAATATTCCTCCCTCTACCCCTACACCAAACACACTCACACCACAGTCCCCCACACTTTACTGCCCTGTCCTTCACTTACAGTTACACGAGAGTACACACCCTTCCCCCAACACTTTACTGATCTGTCCCTCTATCCTCCTGTCACACATGGTTATATTGTCACCCATAACACCCTCTCCCTTCTCGGCACTGTCTGCCCTCCTCCCCTTCCGCCACACTGTCCCCGCTGCACTCTCATCCACTACCCCTTACCCCCGCCCCCTGTCTGCACTGTCTTCTCCTTCTCAGCTTGGTCACACGTGCACACAGTTACATTGTTACACACTCACACACACGCTTTGTCACACACGCGCAGCCACTCGCGCCCCTCCCGCTCTCGCTCCCCACCCCCCCCCGCGGCGGCCCGCGGCGGCGCCGATGACCTCACGGCGCGCGCGCGGCGCGGCCCGGCGAGGCCGCAGATTGGCTGGCCGCGCCTCCGCGGCACTTCAAAGCCGGAGAGGGAGCTACAATTGTGGTGGAATGGGCGGAACTGATCATTGTATTGCACACCTCTAAAAAAAACACTGCCTCTGATTTATCAATATAAAAAAGATCCTCTGAGAGGAGGAGGGCACTTTTGTGTGATGGCAACTTCACTTCTAGGGGTGAGTCTCAGGATTTTCTCTTGCTGGTTTAATTAGTTTCCTTTTATTGCCGATCGGAGGGGGTTAAAGTCGCCCCGGCCAGGCCACGGGCTATCAGTCTCTATTGAGAGCTTTTTTTTTTTTTTTCCTTTAAATACAAGTGAGTTTGGAGAAAAGAAAGAGGGGGAGAGGGGGGCAGAGTCACTTTTTTCAGCGCAGGAAAAGGTTCGAAGGGCATTTAGACAAGCCACCTCGCAGCGCCCGGCCGCTCCCTGCTCGGGAGACGTGCGCCCAGCCCATTTTATACGCGACGATTTCGGGGGTAAAGAGAGCAAGTCTTTCCTCCTGAACAAACTGCAGATTTTCCCTCTTCCCCTTAAAAAATACCGCAGCCCGCCTTGTCTTGCAGGTACGTTGAACCCGTCTCTCTCTCTCTCTTTTTACTATTGTAGACTTTTTTTTTTTTTTAATTTAAGAAAATAAAAAGGAAAGCAGGAAAAGCCAGCGAGCCCTCTAGGTTGACCTCTTTTGGCCTGAGAGAAACAACCCAGCATGGGTTTCTGGGGACCGGAACAGGATTTTCAAAGGTCTCTCTGGATTACAGGGGAAGCGCTCTTAAAAGCAATCCAATGGTTTTTCCCCAGGCTTCTCGGCAGAGGAAACTTCCTTCCTCCCCAATCTGGACTTTTTGCTTGCTTGTTTGTTTCGAAGTGCCTGGGGCCTTGTGTGCACGAGAGTGTTGTTTTAGGTGAGAATACTTGTCAAACTCTTCTTTAGCATGGCGCTTTGCTCCCGAATCGGATGCCGGCAGCCAAACTTGTCCCCTCCCGTAGAGTAGGAAGCAGCCGGGCGCCAGGGCAGTTGGGGGAGCCAGGTGAGTTGGTGGCGGCGCGCCGCAATGAGAGATGGGGTGCCGTGGGGCGTTTTGGAGGTTACCGGAGGACTGATGCACATTTCTTTCCTCCCTCCCCCACCGGCCTTTTGCCCACTTCCCCCCTCCCCCACCCATTCTCCTCTCCTCCTTCTCGCAGGAAGAACCGAGGTTGGGATCCACTCCTCTGGCCATGCTTGCTGCTACCTGTAATAAGATCGGCAGCCCCAGCCCGTCTCCCTCCTCCCTCTCGGACAGCTCTTCTTCCTTCGGCAAAGGCTTCCACCCCTGGAAACGTTCCTCGTCGTCCTCCTCCGGCAGCTGCAACGTAGTGGGTTCCAGTCTCTCGAGTTTCGGCGTGTCCGGGGCCTCCAGGAACGGCGGTACGTCCTCGGCGGCGGCCGCGGCGGCGGCTGCCGCGGCGGCGGCGGCGGCCCTGGTGTCCGACTCGTTCAGCTGCGGCGGCTCGCCGGGCTCCAGCGCCTTCTCTCTAACCTCCAGCAGTGCCGCCGCCGCCGCCGCGGCCGCCGCCGCCGCCGCTTCCAGCTCGCCTTTCGCAAACGACTACTCGGTGTTCCAGGCCCCTGGTGTATCCGGGGGTAGCGGCGGAGGGGGCGGCGGCGGCGGCGGCGGATCCTCGGCGCACTCGCAGGACGGCTCCCACCAGCCCGTGTTCATTTCCAAGGTGCACACCTCGGTGGACGGGCTGCAGGGCATCTACCCGCGCGTGGGCATGGCGCACCCATACGAGTCGTGGTTCAAGCCCTCGCATCCGGGCCTGGGCGCCGCCGGCGACGTGGGCTCGGCGGGCGCCTCCAGCTGGTGGGACGTGGGCGCCGGCTGGATCGACGTGCAGAACCCGAATGGCGCGGCGGCGCTGCCGGGCTCGCTGCACCCTGCCGCCGGGGGGCTCCAAACTTCGCTGCACTCGCCGCTCGGAGGCTACAACTCGGATTACTCGGGCCTGAGCCACTCAGCCTTCAGCAGCGGCGCCTCCTCGCACCTGCTTAGTCCCGCTGGGCAGCACCTTATGGACGGCTTCAAGCCAGTGCTGCCCGGCTCCTATCCGGACTCGGCCCCGTCGCCGCTGGCCGGCGCTGGGGGCTCTATGCTGAGCGCTGGGCCGTCGGCGCCGCTGGGGGGCTCTCCGCGCTCCTCCGCACGCCGCTACTCGGGTCGCGCCACCTGCGACTGCCCCAATTGCCAGGAGGCGGAGCGGCTGGGCCCGGCCGGGGCCAGTCTGCGGCGCAAGGGCCTGCACAGCTGCCACATACCGGGCTGCGGCAAGGTGTACGGCAAGACGTCGCACCTCAAGGCGCACCTGCGCTGGCACACAGGCGAGCGGCCCTTCGTGTGCAACTGGCTCTTCTGCGGCAAGCGCTTCACGCGCTCCGATGAGCTGCAGCGGCACCTGCGGACCCATACCGGCGAGAAGCGCTTCGCCTGTCCGGTCTGCAACAAGCGCTTCATGCGCAGCGACCACCTCAGCAAGCACGTGAAGACTCACAGCGGCGGCGGCGGCGGCGGCTCGGCCGGTTCGGGTAGCGGCGGCAAGAAGGGCAGCGACACCGACAGCGAGCACAGTGCCGCTGGCAGCCCGCCCTGCCACTCCCCGGAGTTGCTGCAGCCCCCGGAGCCCGGGCACCGCAACGGCCTAGAGTGACACCGCCCATTGCGTGGCTGCCCATCTCCTCGACCCCCTCCCGTCCCGGTCCGCTTGGGCCCCGTCTGTCCCGGCCTCTGCTCCAGCCTCTCTCCACTGCATCCTGCTCGCACTTTCTGTCTCTTTCTCTCTCTTTTAACTCACTCTGTGACTTTACTTTGTAAAGGGCATATGGACATGTAAGTAACACGCATTGCTCTCCTGGGCCCTGGCTTCCCTCTCCACCAGGTAACACTGTCAGAGCCCCGTGCAGCCGTAACCGCCGGGTCTTCATTTCTCATCCTCTCCTCGTCCTCTCTCTGCCATCCCCAGGTTGTGACGTGCATATCTTTTAGAGGGAAGCGACCGCGGGAGGTAGAGCTGCACGAGCATAGTCCCTGGGAGACCGGGGGCCTACGCACGAGCGGGAACAACTCCGCTGAGCAAGGTGGAGCGACGCCGTGGGGAGTGCAAGGCAAGAGGCCCGGCAGGGCATTCCGGCTGGGGCAACCGCCGACTGGGTTCCGGAACTGCAGTCTCGGGGGTCTCGGCGTCTGAGAGTCCAGCCTGGCCGCTGCGTGCCGCTGCCCTCCTTGCGCAGAGCTGTTGCAACTGCGTGGGGGTGCCCATCTGGCGTCACCGAGACCTGGAGTTTGCAGAGTTAGCTCTCCCAACGTCGGCTCTGCCTCTTTTCCTTTGTTCCCTGAGGTGGAACCGATTCAAGTTTCAGCTAAGGGCAGTCTTGGCGAATCGCTGCAGCAGCCTTTTATCTTCATAACATTTTTTTGTAAACTAAAAAAACTAAAGAAAAAATAACAGCATCCTTCCACTTCGTTTCCCTTCTAGATAGTTTTTCCTCTAGCAGTGAGCAAGTCTTTATCTCGAAACTGCTAACATCGATCCCAAAGTTATTTTGATTGCATTAACTTAACTTATGGGGTGGGGGTGGGGTGAGGGTAGGTGTCTTTTTCTTATGC
This sequence comes from Paguma larvata, assembly GCA_030068075.1. Taxonomy (NCBI): domain Eukaryota; kingdom Metazoa; phylum Chordata; class Mammalia; order Carnivora; family Viverridae; genus Paguma; species Paguma larvata. The sequence continues at coordinate 49,384,669 of CM057834.1, read as the reverse complement.
AAAAATACCCCTTTCCGGTGAGACCAGATTAACTATCTCCGTGTTTGTCCTTTTCTACCTCGTTTTTCACCGCTCCCGAGCATAATCTCCCAATCTTTTTTTTTTTTTGGTAGTCCAGACATCAATTTGTATTGTACCCATTTCTGTAAATTCTTGGAATTCATTGAAGATTCTTAGCATTAAACTTTTTTTTCTGAGTGATTTAAACTTATAAACAAGTGAAGAAGCTATCGTTTATTTAAGACGAAGCTGTAGTTTAAATGCCAAAAGAGGGAAAATAGGAAAAAAAAAAACCTTTGTAACATATATCTGAACCTAATGGTTTGTACAACTGGAGAATCGTTCTAGATTAGTTACCAATTAATTATAACTCCACCAGTGTATGGGTGTGAGGTACAGCTGTCCAGGAGACGATTTTGTATAGTATTTTTCTTGTACATTACTTCCAGTAAATATTTGAAAATATATTGAAGTAAAGTTGATTTTGTCACAAAAAATATTAAGAGTTATTGTTGCAGTTCTGAAGAGCTGCAGGTATTTTGAACTCACTTCTGGAGGTGCAGAGCCACAAACGCACTTTCGGGGCTTAGTTTTGCTCGAATATGAACTTAGATAGGTATCAAACTGTAACTAAGACAATATTTGATAAATGTGGGATGACATTTAATTTAATGGAGCATGTACTTATTTGCATTTGCTGGCAGTTCAGGCTTAGTTAAAGTGAGAGTTCTCCTATATTTCTTAATAACTGGGTCTGCCAAAACCCATGTATTAAATAAATTGTCCAAGTGAAACTCAACTAACTTTGGCCTTTGTGTATTTCCTGAAGGTAATATTGTTAATTGTTAATAAACACTCCTGACACTACATTTAAATGTTTGCAGATTTTGCAAACTAATTGCTCATTGTAATGTTGAAATAATTTGGATATTTCACATTGAAATGAAAAGCCTTTCTCTGGAACATTTTAGACTTGCATTTTAAATGCATGAGATGTAATTGATTTATTTGTAATATTTTAAATGGTATTAATAAACTCAGATTAAAGACTAGGTCAGTTAATTTGTATTTTTTTTTCCTTTTTAAACTATGGACATTTGCATTTTATCTCAGTTAAATGTCTAATTTAAACAAAGTATAACCCTGTTTTTGTAGTAATATTTAAGTAATTGCCTTTAAGATATTACTTAGATGGAATGATCTATTTGGCAAAGCTGTGTTTCTGTTTACCAAGATTAAGATTATAGTGTCTAAGAAATGTAATTAATTATTTACCAGTAGATTTAGCTCAAAGCATCAGGATTTACTGACCTCTTAAAATTTGTACTAAGTCACCAAACAGTTCAAAGAAACTTCCCTGTTCTGCTTCCTTCTTTCCAGAAGGAGTCAAGTTATTGGCCATTGATTGTATTTGGTGTTTAAAAGGCCAAGCCTTACACTGGAAGATCAATACATCTGAAATAAAAACATGGGTTTGGGGATAACTTTTGTTGTTAGGGGGTGGAGGAGGTCAAGCTAACAAAAGCTTGTTTTTGGCATTCCATGTCTTAGCTAAAGATTATGTAGAAGTAAATATCAGTAGTAGATTCCTGTTGAAATGAGTTATCTGTTCTTTTAAAGTCTCTAAACAGCCACCAAAGAAAAGGAAGGTTAAACCTTAATCTATTTACTAGGCTACTGTTCATAGGTGTCAATGATGCCAATAAAAAAATATTGTCTTGTTATGTCTAAGTGCATTTAAGCAATGAGTGTTCCTTGAGCCATACTTTGAAACATAAAATACTTTAAATGTTGATTGATGTTATATCAATTTCACTATTAGATTAATATTATTATTTTGAATCAAATTGAATAAAAAGTTAGTGTGTTCAGATTCCTCTAAGTTTAGCTTCTTTCTTTCTCTTTGCATTCTCTCCACCGCAAGTTCAGTCTTTGAACTGAAAATTTTCCAGTGAAATTTCTAGCAAGTCATTATTATCCATTGAAATTGAAGTGAAAAATACAGAATGCTATGAATATTGTAAATTCAGAAGAAAAAACAATAAGGGATAAAATATTTTAGAATAATGCAATTTGTACCCAACTAGCAGACTGCTTTAATTAATCCTGTTGTCTATGAAGATACTTGAGTCATGCAATCCCTATGGTTTTAGGCAAGCCAGTTAGCCCTGATTCTTCGGTGTACTATAGGTCTGAATCATGGTTTTAAAAAGTAAAATAGTCTCTTTCTGTCACTTTCTTCCTAGGAATAACATGCAGAACACAGTTTAAGTGTTGTTTCTTTTTTATTGAAAGTTGCAATGCTGAGGGATTCGGAGAAAACGGTTCTGAAGGAGTTAAATGTAGTGGCAGGTAAGAGGAAAGCTGCTTGGTACATTTATAACTTAAGTTGCATTACATACAGAATTCCATTTGATTTAAGAAGTGGGTAATGACAAGGAGAGATATTTCTGAACGGTTTCTTTGGGGTAGTTGAAGGGGGGAACAGATTGCAAACTTTCACTTTTCTCCATCCCCCCCCTCCTCCCGCTTCTAGCTCTGGTTTATTTTGTTTTGATGGTTATTGCGCAGTATTTCTAGATTCACTTCGTGGAGGGTGGGCAGGATTCCTTTTGGGGGATGAACATCCTCTTTTCAGAGGACAGACGATAAGGTGCAAAATTGTGATTTCTCTCTGCTTTTTCTGTGGTAAGGAACCTTTCAGCTGTGCCTGAAGGCTCTCTCAAATGAAGCCAAAGGCTGGATCTCATTTTGAACCAAGGGACAGGCTTCCAGTCTTGCAGATCAAGGTAGAGTTAAACTAGTTGTTGACCCAGAGGTCAGGCCAGCTTATATCAGTCCACTGTCCGGAGACCTGAACAGGGCTACGGCTGAACCCAGGCTTTCTGTGGATCTGCCTCATGTCTTCCCCAAACTGTCTTCTCTACTCTGCTTTATCCTTTGCTTGTTCAGTTCCTCTCTCTCTCTCTCTCTCTCTCTCTCTCTCTCTCTTTCTGATCTTCATCTTAGGGACATGACTGTGACTTGTTGATGTTGGAATATCGACCAAAATATTTTATGCTAGAAACTTAAGCCTATGTGATGACTTACTCTCCCTTATCAACTGATATTCGAAAAAGTTCTTAGATGGTTTTTTGGCTTCATTCAACTTTCCTCTTACCTAAGTCTTGGTATAACTTCACAACTGGGCTTCCCCTGGGAAGAGAATGCTGAAATTAAAAATTAAAAACAAACAGGTGATGAGACTGGACTCCTGAGTAGTCAGATCGATAATCCTGCCATCAACATTTTCATCTCCCTGTGGATCTTTTGGTGAGATTACTGAATGGAATCTTACAGAAGGCCTGTGAAGGAATTTTTTTTAAATAAATATTTTATTTTATAGGATTAGCTTTCAAAGGTCAGATGATCTTTTAGGTTGGTAAATTAAGGCAGGAAATTTAAACAAAATGATACATGTGACTATTCTCTGGTTGCCTAAAATGTTAGAGATATTATAATGAAAGAAGTGCTATGTTTTGTTCAATTTTTCATATGAATAGCTTCAAAGAGAGGTTATTTCGATGTAGGTATTTTGAATAAACTGGAGTTTTTATATTCCTGCTGATTTTTGCTGCTTCTGCCCAAACAGGCATTATTATTTATCTCTACATCCATAAGAAAAACTCAGGTATGATTAATGCTTTCTTTTTTAAAAAAAAAATATGATTTCCAAAGTCGCCTGCTTTTCTTTCCTTCTTTCTTTCTTTTTTTTTTTTTAAAGGCCAGCAGATTAATTCTATCACTGTATTTAAAGAAAATCGTGTTAAGTAAGGAATCAAAAAGAGTGAGGTGTGGAGTAATGGTGTGCTCATTTTTAAGTTAGGACTATGGTTCTGGGCGGCATCTTTTGAGGACTTCGCTTGTTATACAATTGTTGCTGTTGTTTAAAAATAAGATTCAGAATTTCCTTGCGCCCTATTTATTCCCTGCTTCCGGATTAAAGGAAAGCCGGTAATTCCTTGCTGTCCTGGGCTCCAGCCCCAGCGGTTTAAAGGGGATGCGCGCCAGTGGTCATCTCTTTAGGTTCGCTGCATTCCCGGTGCGCAGAAGTGTTGATTTGCTGTAGCGTGGGGGAGGGGGAAAATCTATTTTCTGTGGTCCCTGGGCGCGTGTTTAATTTAATTTAATTTTCTGCGGAGTCTCCTGGCGGTGAGGAAGCAGCCTTATATATTTAGCTTTGGTTCCTAAGGGCAGTCGGGGCTTGCCGAGCTCTAGGGACAACGAGGAGAGCCTGGAGTGATTGAGAGCCAGGAATAAAGCGCCCGCTCAAAGCTGCTGCTTTCCACTGCTGTTCTAAAGCAATTCTTTCAAGCTTTTCGAGGCGGGAGGGGGGGCTTCCTTTAAGTCCACTCACTAACTTTGCTTCTCAGGCAAGCACTTCTTGCTGCGCGGGAGGGAACCGTGGAGACGCCCTCTGATTCTCTTGCAGGGCTCTTCGCAGAGGTCTGGGCTGCCCAAAGTTTCCCTAATACTCTATTTCTGTGAATTCCCGGGGAGGTTTGAGCCTCGGAGAATTTCCCAGCCTTTCTAAACTCTACTTCCTCTTTCTGCTCTCCGCTCCTGGATGTGCCGGCTTCTCTCAGAAAGATCCTCCGAGACTTCCAGGAAAGGGTTCCGATCCTGCGGGCCACGGTTTCCACTCCGGGGTTGCAGCGAAGGGTGGGGCCGCGGTCTGGGATCTCCGCGCGAACCTCCCGCCCGCCCGCTGTCCCCCTAGTGCTGCCTGCCGGAGCCGCCCACCTAGCTCCGGGGCACACAAAGGCGTCTCGGGCGCCTCGGCTGGCTGCGCGGACAGCGAGCGCCACCATGCGCCCCGCGCTCGCTCTGCAGTGCCCCTGGCGCCTGCCTTGCGGGCGGGACGGGGCCTGCGCTTCCCAGAGGCTCCGGCACTGCGCGAGCCGACCGTGGGAATCGCGGTGGTGAGCCTTCCCGAAGCTCATTTCCTGGCTCTCCAAAGACACTGGGGCCACAGACGGTTGTCCTTGCTCTCCAAATTGTCAGCATCCGCGAAGGCCTGGACCTCGCGGCCTTTCTGTCCCATCCTATCCCGGGGTGGCACGCCCTGCGCTGCATCCTGCCTGGGCCACCGGGCCTTCCCTGGCATGGACGGGACCAGGTCGTTCTTCCCAAATTTGTTTGTATTCCCCTTAGGGACGACTACCTTAGCGACGACTCCCTGCTTTCCTTTACCCCCAGCAGTCTCGCCAGACTGCTGCATTCACTCGCACCCGCCCCCATCCCTCGCGGCGTTCCGCAAAGTACAGCGTCCTCCGTCGGCGGGAAGGTTTAGTCTTGTCATTTTATTACTGGTTTGCCAGACTCGTATCAAGGAACTTCCGCACCTTTAACCACGCTGCTATCATAAAGGAAGCAAAAATCAAGTCTGATTGGCTGTGAAAAAACTGCCCTTTTTGATTTTTGGGAATCAAAGACCAGTATGGCCACCTCAGTGAGTACTAAGGGGAATATTTTATAGATGGAAAAAGAGATAGAGAGAGGGAGAGAGCGAAGGTGAGAGAGAGAGAGAGAGAGAGAGAGGAAGGGAGGGAGAGAATATGAATCATTGTACCTGTTGAACAATACTCAACTTTTCTTTACCGCCTTGTGCTAAAAGCCAGCAACATTTCTTGGGCTTTCTTCTCCCACCTTGCCTCTTGACCCTTTGGGAACCTAGGTATTTGGGGAGCGCTAGCAACATTCCCCGGGACCCATATTTGGGTGACACTTGAATTAAGGGGAGGACAAGAGCACTCTTTAAAAGGTCTTTGGACAATGTCCCTGCCGCTTGCGGGCAGCCTGAAGAAAGGAGCTGGCTCGTAGTAAGCCTCTTTCCCGCTCCTCTCTTAGGTTCCTCTAGGACTTAGATCCTCTCGTCTTGGAAGTTCACCGTACAGGCTTGGATTCATGGGTTACGCTTTGTACTCTGGAGGTATGCCAAGGATTAAACTTGGTGCTTATTGATGGTTATGAATGCACCGACTGTGTGCGCTCAGGGCACCCTGTTATGCTGCACCATAAACACCTTCCTCCACGCTTGCAACCAGGGATTTCTCAGAGCAGCACACCTGCGCACGATAGGGCCCCAGCCTCGTCTCGCCAGCAGCTAAATCCAGGAGCTCTATTGACGCCTATCCCCGTAGCAAGTAAGGCAGAGGAATGACCTGTCAGGTCTGCCGTGAGAGCCTCGAAGGCCAAGCCCCTGCAGCTCCCCTCCCCCCATAGAAAAAATTCGGATCGCCAGAAGCCCCAGGATATACTTGCCGCGACCACCTCTGGAGCCGCCACCACCCTCCTCGCTCAAAGTAGCTGGTGACTCTAGCCCCCGCCCCCTACCCCTCTCTCCGGGGTCCGGAAAGCCGGCAAGTGCTGGAATGCCGTGTGCTCTCACCCTATTGTGCCTAGGTGTTGCAAACCACTGGAGGACAGAGCTTCGCGCTTTGATCTCTGTCCCAGTCATTCTTTAGCACAGAGGGGTGAGTTTAAATTAAATTTCTTTCTTTACTGATAAGTTCTAATGGGCCTCAGAAGGTGAATAATTATGCAGTAACATTTCATGGGTTGTTGGAGTGGGGATTCCCACTGCGCTGTCACCAGGAACAGAATGTCTCCGGTGCGCTCCCTGCTAAATGAAGCTTCTCAAGTAAGCTACAAGTGTCTTTCAGATCTCGGTGTAGATGATAGTTCTTCCCTGCTCTCACCTTTCTTGCTCCCGCAAAGCAGTTTGTCGTCACAGTTTTTCCATTTAAATTTGTGGTTTCCCGAGTAAAGATTGTATATTTGAGGGTTAGAAATACTGCTTTGATGATGAAATATGCATTCCTATTAAAACAACATACACATTGCTGAAAGCGGGGGCCACATTTTCTGGGAAAAGGGGCAGAGGTGCCACTTGGGATCTGTCTCTGAATATCTGAATTTAGTCTTGCCATTTCTGTTCACTTATTTTAGTGAATTAGGCTTTTTTGCTTGAAACCTGAGAAAATGAGTCAAGACCGGGAGCTGCCTCAATCAGTGCTCTAAACCTGCCTAGTTTGTAGATTTAGAAATGGACTTTTCATGCAGGGGTAGGTTAAAAGAGAAAAATGCCTTTTCTGCTTTATTCAAAATAGTCATCTACCTATTAGAAAATGTGGGCTTAAGTTTTTAAGGTTTTTATTTTTATTTAATCTCCCCTCAAGATATTAAGAAACACCAACAACACGTGAATATTTAAATGCTGATGACATTTTGATGTTCAAAAGGAAATTAGACTCAACCAAAATCAAAGAAATCTAAATTTGTAATTTAAAAGCACAGTGGAACTCTTTTTTGTTTTTTTTTTTTAAGAAAACCCTTTATGCCCCATTCACATCAGTGTTTCCTTGCATTGCATTTTCCTTGTTTACTTTTCTTCTCTTTACATTTCTTTCTTTAAATGAATTAAGCTCCCACAAGCTTTAAGATTTCTAAATCAACACATAGAAATTGGAGCCTGCTTATCAAGTTTTCACTTTTCTTTTGGCAACTAATTTGAAAGGGCCCAAACAATGAGTTGATTTACATTATGCTCATTTCACTCTGTACTCTATGCGAATGTTGAAAAAAAAAAAAAACTCAATAATTCACCTAGGGTTATCTTTACATCTTTGAGGGAACTGATCCTTCCAGCTTTAAGTTTTTAGCCGCTCCATTTTAAGCAATGAAATAGAAGAAAGAAAGTAGATGTTTTCCCCCCTAGAGTTCAGATGATTGTGTAGTTCAACTGAAAGTAAAGGATTTGTACCGTGCAATTTTGCACCCAATTTAATGTCCCTAATTATGCAGGTACCCTATCATCAGGTTTCCTATCATTTCAGGAAGTTTTGTGCTCATTCTTCTACACTGATCAATGCTTCATTTCTCTCCTACATACCTATCCCTTATTTTGGCTTTTTTTTTTCTTTGCATAAGTAGTTTCTTTCCCCTTTCAATTTAACAAACAATGGCCTTTGTAAGGGAGGGGAACCTGGTGGCAGGTGGAAATGCATTTAAAAGATCATCAGATTGATTTAGTGATGTTTTAAAAATATTAAGTTATAAAATACTCAACAGAATTTGTCTAGAGATATATAAAGTTTCTATTAAAAAAATAAAGTTTCTATTTTGGGGTAAATAATCATTTTGATAACATTAAATTATATTTTTCCCAAAACTTTTAAGAAAATAAAGTTCTTGTAGGTGACAAGTCAGTACCTTTTATACTGTGATGCAGATTAAACTTTGTTCTTTCTCCTAATAAATAACTATTTTGCTGAAAACTGTAGTAGTCTTAAGTAAGGTACACATATATTTTATTTCCTATGACTTCACTAGTGACATATTTTAGTTCATTATCACAATTGAATGTTGTAATGGTAGTGAAGAGAGAGCAGTTAAACAACCTTGTAAATATTTTGGAAACAGAACATCGTATATTCTTCAGTTGCATACGCTTTGTTGAAAGCATATGATATAATTTTTTAGTATATGGTGTAATTATTAAATGTGAACGTACTTTGCTTAGTGACATGTTCACTTGAGTGTTTTAATATGTATATCCAGGAAAATAAATATCGGCGGTGTTCTATTCTTAAAATTCCATCTGTTTTTTTTCAGGGAAAATTTTAGTTTCATAAGAGGGGTACACTAGTGTGGTCCCTGTTGCAAAGAAATGGGATTTATATCCGTGAAGTGGTTTTTGAACTACGTTTTTTATTTTATAGTCCAAAAGCAGTGCGTGGTTCTTTTTACTTCATTTTTAAAGTAAACTTTTCATTTTGAAATAATTTTATATTTATAGAAAAATTCTAAAAATAGTACAGTGAGTTCTGGCCATTTTCCCTCTTGTTAGCATTTTACGTTAGTATGGTATATTTGTGAAACCTAAGAAATCAATAATGGTATGTAATTTTTTTAAAATGAAGAATGAAAGGCAACAGATGTTTCATTGCACATCAGTCAGGGGCAGACTGTAGCTTAGAAAAATGCTGACCTCGTAATTGTAAGTTACATACAAAGCTATTCCTCAGGAACACCTATCCCTTATTTTGGCTTTCTAAAGTATAAAGTACTTTCTAAGAATGAAAGTTTTTATTTCTTTCGTAGTTAATTGAAATCTAAGAAAACATATCCAGCTCATTTTTTTTCACGTATGGAAGCCTCCGATTAAATTTTGAAAGTTTGACAGTTTCACTTCAAATTATCAAAAATTTATTCTTAGCAATGTTTTATTTGCAGCCTAGAGTTATTTTTAAGTTCTCCAATTTAAATGATTTGTTTACTCATAACTATTGTCCTTAATGTAGTAATTACAAAACACAAATAATTTAATGATTGTATTTATTTCCACTGTATTTTCCAAGTTAAATTTTAGGGGGTTTTTGCTAAGGAACTAGTTTGTCAGAGTATAGAAAGAAAGCTGTAAAACCTAATGGTTGTCTTTATTTTCTCTTTTTAAGCACAGATAAATGTATCTCCTATAGGAGTAATACATTTGCATGGGTTTTTGTCCTAAGGAAGATTATAAGGAGTTTCATTGAAAAAAGGAAAGTATTCTTTATTTAGAATGTATTTTTACTATACCAGGGTTGCCAGATGAATACAGAATACATAGTTAAATTTGAATTTTAGACAAACAACAAGTAATTTTTTAGCATAAGTATGCCTGATGCAATATTGGCAACATACTTATACTGAACATGATTTGTTGTGTTTGTTTTTGAAATCCAAATTTAACTGGATGTCCTGATTTTTAATTTTCTCTTCTTTTCAAATGAAATTTATATATCCATAAAGACAAAGCTTAAAAAAAAGACAATATAAAAAACAAAATAACTTGTGCCTATTCGTGAAAATGCTAAGAACATAATGAAATTCAGATTTATTTGTTGCCTGCAGGGTGAAAATATATATTTGATTTTCCTATTGCTCTTTTGTGTTCCTTATTTTTCAGCTCATTTGGCTTCATTCGGAGTTATCCTTACACATTTACAATACTAGTACTAGCCTGCATACCAAGATACTATATTGAGCTAACATTTCAAGAAAGTAGTATTATGCTGACGTTTGCCGGTCAGTTATCTCCATGCTTCTTTATAATATTAATGCTGTAAAAAAGGGAGGCATCTTTAAAAAATCCTAATTTCTACTCATTAGGTTCATGCAGTCGAGACCCTATACTGAAGTTTGCTCACATAAATTCTATTCCCCAGGTATTTTACACCCATCTCCTGGTTTAACTCTTACTTAATTGGACTGCACAAACATGGACACCTGTATTTCTAAAAGTCATGTATAAGTTGAAGCAGCAGTAATGTATATAAAATTGAATTGCTAGGGGCCCCTGGGTGGATCAGTCAATTAAGTGCCTAACTTAGGGTTCAGGTCGTGATCTCATGGTTGGTGAGTTGGAGCCCCACATCAGGCTCTCTGCTGTCAGCATGGAGCCTGCTTCAGGTCCTCTGTCGCCCCCCCCCACCCGTCTCTGCCCCTCCCCCCACTCCCTCGGTTAATCACAGGTGCACTCTCTCTCTCTCAAAGTTAACATTTAAAAAAAATAATAAAATTGATTTGCTAGGTATTCCATAAATTATAACTAAATAACAAGAAGTTAGAGTTCTCTGTCCTAGGAGAGTTTGTTTTTCCTTCTGTGGAAGCAGTGCTGTAGGAAATGGAGGTGATAATCCCTCATTCACTCATTCATGACATTTTCTCTTAATATAATAGTTTTCTTTCTTGTGGTTCATCTTGCTGTTAATTTTTATAATACTTTCTTATCTTTTGATGATTATTATTTGTGATTATACTGAAAAATAATAGGGAAAATTCTGGGTAGCTTATATACAATACGGTTAATGAGGGCTGACAGAGAGAATGAACCTGGCATCTAAGGTTTATCCATCTTGCCTTCACACAACTCAGAAAGTAAAAACAATATTAACCCAGGCCATGTATACCAATCAGATAAATCATTAAAAATAATATATGCAGTTTTTTATCTACAAACAGGAAATTCATCTAGGACCCAGGTGTAAAAAGTAGCCGCCTCTTAGATTCTGCTTTCAATAGGCAACACAGTTATTACTGGGAGGCTTCAGAGAAACTGGTAAGTGGCAAGTTTAGGAAAAGTTATTTTGGAGGCTGGCTTGATGAGCGTTCCCTGGAAAATTAAATTGTAAGTAGGTTCCCACAAACCGTTCTACTTTTTTTTCTTTCTTCATTTTATTTTGTAAAACCAATTCATTTGGATTAATAAATATTTTTAAAATTATAATTATCTCTCTGAAGTTGAAGAGAGGCATTCACATACAAGTGCAAATTTGTCAAATCATATTATATGCATTCTAATCCAAATACTTTCCATTTCAATAGAAGTTTTAAAAATCATTTGTTTTTGGAGATAATTAGATGCTCACTGAAGATATTCTAGAAAGTACAAGAAATTGTGAAGCCGAGGAAACAAATTACCTTAACCCTACTTCTGAGATGTAATAATCGTGTCTTTATTTATGTGGGTTTTTTTTTTAACATTTATTTATTTTTGAGAGACATAGAGACAGAGTGTGAGCAGGGGAGGGGCAGAGAGAGAGGGAGACACAGAATCGGAAGCAGGCTCCAGGCTCTGAGACATCAGCACAGAGCCGGACGCGGGGCTCGAACCCACAGACCGCGAGATCACGACCTGAGTCGAAGTCGGCTGCTCAACCAACTGAGCCACCCAGGCGCCCCGGTTTTTTTCTTTATATATGTACAAGAGTGTAACCTGCTTTTTTCACATTAATATTAAAATAAATTTCCCTTTCTATTAAAAGTTATATGCAAACATAATATTAAATGGTTATAAAATAATGTATTGACTGTATATGTCAAAATTTTACCTGCTTCCCTCATACTAGGCATTTGTTTTCAAATGATTGAACATCCTTATGCACATTTTGTTCTAATTTCTCATTATTTCCTTAGATGCTAGAGGAGAAAGGAATTCTTGAGGAATAAGAACAAATTAAAAGCTTTAGATAAAGGGCTGCCTGCCTGGCTCTGTCAGAAGAACATATGACTCTTGATCTGAGGGTCGTGAGTTCAAGTCCCACTTAGGTGTAGCAATTACTGAAAGAAATAAATAAAAAGTTGAAAAAAAATAAAAGTTTAGATAAAGATGACCAGATTACTGTCCTGGAACTATGTAGCAGTTTATACTCCAGGAAACTAGTTGAGAGAACCAGCTTTAAATGCACCGAATTATTATTTTTTTAAATGTTTATTTATTTATTTTGATGGGGGGAGGGGCAAGAGAGAGGGAGAAAGAGAATTCCAAGCAGGCTCCATGCCCAGCACAGAGCCCAGTGTGGGGCTCCATCTCACAAACTGTGAGATCATGACCTGAGCTAAAATCAAGAGTCAGACATTTTACCAACTGAGCCATCCAGGTGCCTTTATATGCACCTGAATTCTTAATCTTTGTTGAATTAATAAGGAAGAAATAAATCTCATTAGTATTTTTTAAGCTTTTAAAAAAGTTTTATTTATTTATTTTGAGAGCGACAGAGACAGCGTGAGCAGGGGAGGGGTAGAGAGAGACAGAGAGAGAGAATCCCAAGCAGGCTCTGCACTGTCAACACGAAGCCCAACGTGGGGCTTGAACTCATGAAATCATGAGATCATGACCTGAGCTAAAACTCAGAGTCAGACTCTCAATCGACAGAACCCCCCAGGCACCCTTAAATCTCATTACTGTTTTAAGTTGCAAATTTTAGATTCCTATACTTTTTTCCCGTTTATTTACCATTTTAATTTCCTCTTTTGTAAATTGTCCTTCCATGGTTATACCCTTTTTTTAATAATATTTTTTTTAGATTTTATTTTTAAGTAATTTCTACACCGAAGGTAGGGCTTGAACCCACAACCCCAAGATCAGAAGTCACATGCTCCACTGACTGAGCCACCAGGCGCCCCAGTTATGCCCTTTTTTGAATGCGAGTTCACTTGACTGCAAAATGAGGCAGATGATCTGGGCCAATGGAGAACATTTTGGGGAAAGAGTGCTGGCTCTGGAAGCAAAAATTCCCTTCAAGCCTTTGTACCATATAGTTTCCTTAAACTGGAATTCGAAAATTGGTTTTCTTTTATTAGTTACTAGATTAGCAACAGGAAGTGGGCAGAATACAACCTTATTTATGCTATCATTTTACAGAAGGATTTTGGGAAAACAACCTGTTCTATTTCCCAAAGAACAGACATTGTTTTGCACTGTCATGTGGTACAGAAATATAGATTCAGTTGAACATGTTAGCTGTAACTGGTTGAAAAGTAAAAAAAGACTCAATCAATAGGTCTATAGAATAAACAAAAAAATAAGGTTTTTGTAATTTGTTAACTGAATTATCCAGATGTTTTAGCATCTGGCTGCCTGGAGCCACAGAACTGACCTTTAAAGGGAGTTCATTTATTCATGGTCACCATAGACAACTCTGATTAGAATGAGCTGTGATAGCTGGACAAAAAGATCTATTTTAAAACTTTAATCTTTTAGGGGCGCCTGGGTGACTGAGTTGGTTGAGCCTCTGACTTCAGCTCAGGTCATGATCTCACAGCTTGTGGGTTCAGGCCCTGCGTCGGGCTCTGTGCTGACAGCTCAGGGCCTGGAGCCTGTTTCAGATTCTGTGTCTCCTTCTCTCTCTCTACCCCTCCCCAGCTCATGTTTTGTCTCTCTCTGTCTCAAAAATAAACAAACATTACCAAAAAAAATAACTTTAATATTTTATGGCAGAAGTAGTGTCCAAGAGTAAAGTCTGTTTTACTTAATTACTGATTAATTCTAAGTTTTTTAAGTTTCTTATATAATTCTATATGAGAGTTATTCTTTAGGAAGCTTGAAGTTTTTTAATACCTAGGTGACATATACAACCATGAAAGAGTCCTAAACTCTTGAGTTGTTGGAGGAGGGAAGAGAAGAAGAGGGTGAGGAGATATATATCATATCTCCAATATAGCTTCAACTTACAGTACAGACAGTATCTTATAGTGATGCTTTAAATGATGTATTTGCTTTTGTTCAAAAATTTAAAAAATCAAATCAACAAATACTGAATGCCAACTTTGTGTGCAGTACTTTGGGTTAAAAATAAGCCTTGAGCATGATCATGAATCACAGTCATAATTTGAGAACTTACTTATAATTGTAAAACAAAAGTAAAATATTTCTTGAGTTCTTTCTTTAAGGGAAAAATTATGATTTGAAAAAATAATCACCCCATCATCCTGCCCTTATGACTCTAAAATTAACTACTTAAAAATTTAACAATATGTAGGCATTACAGTGTTATAATTTTAACATGTTTACAGTGTATTAAAATAACTTAAACCTTGGTATATGAGTGTATGTGTATTTACCAGGAATTAAGCCCAATCTATTTTCATCTCACATTGCTACAAGGGGACAAAGATTAATTTTGTTTGTACTCCAAATAAAGTTACTTGATTATTAAGTAAATTTAAACATTCTGTTGTGTATAACAAACTAAGAGAGCTCACTGATGGTTCTAAATAGATTTAGAAAAGTAACAGCTTTTTCATTTCACTCTATATAGAAAATTCCAAACACACTAAAAAAGAGACCAAAACAATGAGGACAAGAGCCTGTGCCTTTTTAAAACTATCGTGTAACAGAGAAAATAAGTTAATACTTATTGGACTTCTTTAATTGTTCTTTCCATGCTCAAGCTTATAACTAGTTTTCATGAATTCTATATATAAAGTGATTGGTTTTGGAGACTTTTTTTTCCTTTGTCTAGAACAGTGTTTTTCAACTTTTTGGGGGGGGTTGTTTTTTGGTTAACAAACTCCTTTGAGACTCTGATGCAGGCTATGGATATTATCTTAAAAGCGTGCTCATCTCAACACTTCTCTGATGCCTTTATAAAAAAGGACCTTAAATTTAGAGGTAGAGGTATACTTACTCTTAAATCTTTTATATGCTCAACTAGCATGTTACACATTTTAGAAGAATTTAACTTGAGTAAAACAAAGAAAGTATCTTTTATCTTTGGTTCTATCATCCACCTTGGTAAAAATTAACATGGATGAAGGAGAAGGGTGAAGTCTTGGCTATCAGAATGTGGAGTTTCTGTGAAGATTCCAATTTTCCTGGAGGAGCAACTTGAAATACGTAAGAGACAAACCGTGGGGGGTTGCTGCACACATTTCAGAAGTATCTGATTAACACTTTGTGATGCTTGCACTTCTCTTGCTTGTTTGGCATATGCTAGGTTTGTGGTATAATTTAGTACCAGTTACTCCAAAATGTTTTAATTTTTTTCTAGGTTAATGTCACAAGGCCTTCTGCAAATATGGAAATGTATATAGAATTTTACAGTTTATCATTAAATTCTGAAATGAGTTTTTAAGACAATTTCATTACTTGAGGCAGTATTTATTTTAGAATATTTGGCAAGTCAATTGTATGAATAGGAGCCTGGGTTAAGCATACCTGAATGACTTTTAATGACTCTACGTTAGCCAATACATTACCCAATATATATGTTGCTACTTTTTTCAGTTACATTTGTAAATTTGTCTTGGTTTCTGCGTGATACAGATGTCAAGATCTTTTTTTATCTTAACCAAAGAAAGGAATGATGCATCAGCAAGTGGGTTGCAATGGAACAAAAGAGTTATGATAAACACCCTGAAAATAAAGATAGCAGGGATGATTCAACAATGAGAGACAATCTGTGTAGATACCAGCCAGGGTCTAATCTTCCCATATACTGTGTGTGTGTGTCTGTGTGTGTGTGTGTGTGTGTGTGTGTGTGAGTGAGAAGGAGAAGACTGAAGGGTTGTGGGGAAAAAGCGCTATTGCTGGAGCAGCTGTATTTCTTTCAAGTTGCAACTGGGCTGTGTACAAGAATTTTTCAGAGTGTGGGTGGGCAGAAAAAAATCCAGCTTCACATCAGAATGTTAACGAGGAACCATGTACCTATGTATTTTTGTTGTGTAAGGAGGAGGCAAATAGCAAGTTGTTTCCTATGTGAACAGCTCAAAAGTACCTTACCATTTCCAGTTCCAGTTCCATCTCAGCAGGATAATAGGCTAGCTAAGTGTGGACTATGGAATCAGATTTTCTGGATTGATTTCTGTTGCTTCATTGGTGTTTGACCTTGGGAAGTTTCTTTAATTACTCTGTGCCTCACTTTCCTCATTTAGAAAAATCTGAATAATAATGGTATGTATCCTAGTGTCAGTAAGTAAGTTAATACTTGTGAGGGTCAATCACAGTACCTGACAGGTGAGTGCTCAACAAATATGAACTTTTTAGTAGTTCTAGCTTTCTTTATATTCTTGGTCATATTATTGTTACTACTACTAACAGGGGCATTCCATTTTATAATGAAAGACATTTACCTTCTCTTTGTTGTTTTGGAGGTTTTCTCCTTTCCCTATACTTGGAGAATCCTGTTGACCTTGCTGTTATTCTTTTTTCAAAAAAGTTTTTTTCTAACATTTATTTATTTTTGAGACAGGGAGAGACAGAACGTGAGTGGTGAAGGGGCAGAGAGAGAGGGAGACACGGCATCCGAAGCAGGCTCCAATGTCTGTGCTGTCAGCACAGAGCCCGATGTGGGGCTCGAACTCACAAACCATGAGATCATGACCTGGGTCGAAGTCGGACACCCAACCGACTGAGCCACCTAGGCGCCACCTCCCCCCCCAACGCTGTTATTCTTAATGACTTCACTTTTGCTCCCGCCTTCCTTTGGTGTCCTTGTATAAACCATCTGTGAGAGCCAGGCCTTTTCTTTTTGGTTCCTGTGTCACTTATTAACCCTTCTCTTCTCAGGGCACTTAACTCTAGGAAATCGGGGACTAAAGGAGTTTAAGAAACCAATGTGGGCAAGGATATATTTCTGCCTGAACCAGGGCCATGGAACTAGGAATTTAAATTTAAATATGTATCTCTTTTTGTGGGTTTTCTGAGGATATGATGGTAGAATAGTTTTTCCTTCCACTCCTAACCTGGTTGCTAAGAGCATATTGCATTCTTTATTGTTTGAGTGTTTTCAAATATTTTTTCTTTTTTTGATTTTTCTTTTCCTTTATCTTTTTTTCATTTCTGCTTCACAGTTGTCCAGAATGTTCTGGTAATTTTAACAGCTTCAACCTTTTTCTTAGAATCTTTTCTTGACTTTCAACTGGCAGAAAATATTTTAGCCATGTATTATATTAGTGTGATGTAGTAAAGTTGATAATCAAACAAAACACCTTCATTCAATAACAAACTTTACTTGGCTTGTAAAGAATAGCATTCCATCATTCCATCATTTACATCTACAAAAATACAGATGAGTTTACTAGATCATACTTTTCCCTAGTCTAGTATATAACAATAAGTGCACTCATTATAATTTTTCACACCCACTTGTCTAACTTTTGCTTTTCTGAAATCTCAGTAAACTTCTTTAAAGGGCGCCTGGGTGGCTAAGTCAGTTAAGCGTCCGACTTAGGCTCAGGTCATGATCTCACTGCTTGTGAGTTTGAGCCCCGCGTCGGGCTCTGTGCTGACAGCTCAGAGCCTGGAGCCTGATTCAGATTCTGTGTCTCCCTCTCCCACTCACACTGTTTCTTTCCCTCAAAAAGAAATAAACTTTAAAACAAATGAACAAACAAACAAACAAAAACTTCTTCTTTAAACATAGAACCTCAAGTTGAGGCACCTGGGTGGCTCAGTCATTTAAGTATCCCATTCGATTTAGGCTCAGGTCATTATCTGTCCTGAGATTGAGTCCTATGCGGGACTCCACGCTGGGCGTGAAGCCTGCTTAAGATCTTCTCTCTCCCTCTCTCTTTGCGCCTCCTCTTCTCTCTCTCTCTCAAAAATACATATGTATGTACATACATACATACATAAATGAATGAATAAATTAAAATCTTAAAAAAAACAGATCCTCAAGCAGTTTAAAAAGACATTTTAGAATGATTAAATTGAACCTTCATAATTAAGTATAAAATAATTAATAAAATATGCCCAACAAATTCAGTTACATTGGTGATGCTTTTTGGCATATTTCCACAGACATTTTAATCAAAGATACTATGCTTTTGTCCAAGAAGTGTGTCTCTTAAAAAAAACATTTTTTTTTTTTGCTTGGAATATTTCTGCAATTTTGCTCATGAAAAAGCATCCAAATCCACAATACCTGTACATGTGAGTAAACACTTAAGGAAAAACAGATCTCCTACCCTGGGCTGAATTCAATGTTCTTGCAGCAGTGTGGATGTAGAAAATATTTTTAGGGTGTGGCTAGTTAATTTTACTAGACTAGGTAACTGCTGCCAAAACTTTAGTTTGATCCTCACAATGACCCAATGTACTCCTGTGAGCAATGACTGAACACTCAATTCAGCTAGCCATCTTCTCAAATAAATTGTGGACAGAAGTCCTCAGGGTGATGATGGACACTGGAGTTAGACAGGGTTGTGAACCCTAGAGCTTGGGTCTCAACAAATTACTGAATTTCTTTATACTTTAGTTTTCTTCTCTTTAAAGAGAGATAATATTAATAATAAATGCCATTATAATGTTGATATGAGGACTGAGATAATATACATAAAGTGCCTATGTGAAAAATTTCAAAGAGAAGCTCATTAGAAGCAGTGGTTTAAAATGGTTTTAGGAAAATCCAAAGGTGTACTGGGTCAGAAGTGTGTGAAAGCTCATATATTTGCAGTATTAAGGATGCTGTTTTTACTTTCTGGAACATAAAGTTATTCAGTGGAAAGAGAATAAGGTTAAGAGGGTAGAACTTAGTAGAAACTTCTACTTAATAAATTTAGTCTTAGAATAAAAGGAAATAGCAGCAATAGCAGAATCCCAGTAGCAAAAGTAAAGAGAAACAGACAAACACACCCCAAATCCTGGACTAGCAATGAGGAAAGGTAGCATGTTGCCATGGAAAAAGCACAGTGCTTGGAGGCAAGATATGTGAGTGTTTACTTTCTCATCAACATATAATGATGTTGGGCCGATGTGTTCAGGGTTCTCTTTGAACTGTTACTTAATGCAAATCTGAAAAATTGTGTTCTACATGGAGTAAATGTTTAAATAGTATTTAAATATTTAAATGGATAGTTTAAATAGTAGGCTTAGTATTGGCCTCCCAAAGATGTCCATGTCCTCGTTCCTGGAAACTGAATTTGCCGCCTTACATATCAAAAGAGACTTTGTAGATGTGGTTAAGAATCTTGAGATGGGAAGATTATCCTGGATTTTCTATGTGAGCCCAACGTAATCACAAGGGACCTTATAAGGGCGAGAGAGGAAGGTCAAAGGCAGAGAGAGATGTGACAAAGGAAGGCAGAGATCAGAGAGATGTAGGCCAAAGAACATGGGAAGCTTCTAGAAAATGGAAATGAACAAGGGACAGATTTGTCCCCTGAGCCCACAGAAACTGATTTTAGACTTTTGACCTCCAGAACTGTAAGGCAGTGAATCCATGTTGTTTTAATCCACTAAGTTCATGGTAGTTTGTTATAGCAGCAATAGAAAGGTAATACAAACTTTATCAGTGTGGTTTTGCTAAAAGGAGGCAAATTGTGTTACTTGAACTATGTAGAGACATTTGGTGATCCATGATTTTTATGCATACATGATTTTGGCTTTTAATTAAACTTTGAAGTTTCTGCTAATTATCACTACTGGTAGAGAAATTAATAAAGGCTTGAAACTACTATGTCTCCCAAGCCCTCTTGTCCTCATTCTTTCACTCCCAACTCTTCCAGTTTCCTCCCTTGACTAGTCCTTATGAGTCAGCTTTCTAATTAACCTATGATTCCACCTCACAAATGATTTGGAGCTCAGAATTAAAACAATGAATACACAGGTGGACACTAATGGGAAAACTTTTAGGTCATACAATAGGTCATACCCAAAGCACTCTGTGTATATTATGAAACTGGGTAGGCTAAAAACCAGGTTAGTAGAGCTATGACCTAAATTGACTTAACTTAGAAACACACCACAGCTTATTTTAAGGAGTAGCAAGATACAAAGTAGATTGGTTGGGTTAGTTATACAACAGATGTAACACAACATTTTTTTTTCTTTTCACTAACATTTGCACCACACCTTATCCTTGCTAAGTTGTTGGTATTCCATGGGTACCCTCATGAGCATTTCAATTATATTAAGACTCAATTTTAAACTTTTAAATTGTGGCAGCCCCAAAGCAGCTAGTCTCTACTTACTTTCTGCCTTTATTAGCTGACAAGCCCACAAATCCTGTTTGAGACACCAATTCTCAGCGTGGTTGCTTGTTCTAGTGAGAGCAATGAGTTTAAGAGAATGCTTCCTCTGTGGAGCATCCTTTAAAATATTTCATAATAAAATGCAAATAAAAATTAGGCACGCTGTCAGTTAGAAAGGAAAGTATTCTATTGACATCTGTAGGTATGACCATGGGATTGGTATTGATAGGTTCAAGGGGAAAGTAGGCCTTGCAGGTACAGGCATACCTTGGAGATATTGTGAGTTTGGTGCCAGACCACTGCAATAAGGCAAATATCATGATAAAGTGAGTCAAATGAATTTTTTAATATGTACTGGCTTCGCAGTACATATAAAAGTTGTGTTTACACTATACTGTAGTCTGTTAAATGTGCAATAGCATTATTTCTAAAAAAAAGTATGTACCTTAATTAAAAAAATACTTTATTCCTAAAAAATACTAGCCATCATCTGAGATTTAGCAAGGCACAATCTTTTTGCTGGTGAAGCTTCAATGCCTCGATGTTGATGGCTGCTGACTGATCAGGGGGGTGGTTGTTGAAAGTGGGGTGGCTGTGGCAATTTCTTAAAATAATTTTGCTGAATAGATGGATTCTTCCTTTTATGAATGTTTTCTCTGCAGCAGATGATGCTGTTTGATAGCATTTTACCCACAGTAAAACTCCTTTCAAAATTGGAGTCAGGGGCGCCTGGGTGGTTTAGTCAGTTAAACATCTAACTCTTGATTTTGACTCAGGTTGTGATTTCAGGGGTTGTGGGGTCAAGCTGCCCCATGTCAGGTTCCTTGCTGAGTGTGGGGCCTGCTTAAGATTTTCTCTCTCTCGCTCTCTCTCTCACTCTTCCCTTCTCCCCAGCTCATGCTGTCTCTAAAAACAAAATTAATAAAATAATTGGAGTCGGTCCTCTCAAACTCTGCCACTGCTTTATCAACTAAGTTTATGTAATATTTAATTTTTTAAATATTTATTCATTTTTGAGAGACAGAGACAGAGTGTGAGCAGGGGAGGGGCAGAGAGAGAGGGAGATACAGAATCTGAAGCAGGCTCTAGGCTCTGAGCTGTCAGCGTAGAGCCCGATGCAGGGACTCAAACCCACGAACTGTGAGATTGTGACCTGAGCCAAAGTCAGACACTTAACCAACTGAGCCACCCAGGTGCCCCTGTAATATTTTAAATCCTTTCTTGTCATTTCAACAGTTTTCATAGCACCTTTACCAGGAATAGATTCCATCTCAATAAACTTTCTTTTCTCATCCATTTGAAGCATTTCTTCAACCATTCAAGTTTTATTATAAGATTGTAGCAATTCAGTTACATCTTCAGGTACTACTTCAAATTCTAGTTCTCTTGCTATTTCTACCACATCTGCAGTTACTGTAGCCACTGAAGTCTTGAACCGTCCAAGTCATCCATGAGGGCTGGGGTTAACTTCTTCCACATTCTTGTTCATGTTGATATTTTGACCTCTTCTCATGAATCACAAATGTTCCATTTTAAAAAGTTTATGTATTTATTTTAGAGTGAGTGAGTGGGAAGGGGCAGAGAGAGAAGGAGAGAGAGAGAATCCCAAGCAGGCTCCACACTGCCAGCATGGAGCCCACCACAGGGCTTGAACCCACAAATCGTGAGATCATGCCTAAGCCATAACCAAGAGTCAGACACTTAACTGACTAAGCCACCCAGGTGCCTGAATCACCAATGTTCTTAATGGCGTCTAGAATGGTGAAACCTTTCTAGAAGATTTTCCATTTACTACGCCCAGATCCATCAGAGGAATCACTATGTATGGCAACTATGGCCTTATGAAATGTATTTCTTAAATGAGACTTGAAAGTTGACTCCTTGATCCATGAAGCTGCAGAATAGATGCCATGTTAACAGGCATGAAAACAACATTTATCTAGCTGTACATCTCCATCGGAGCTCTTGGGTGACTAGATGCATTGTCAGTGAGTGGTAATATTTTGAAAGAAATCTATTTTTCCTGAGCAGTAGGATGCAATGGTAGACTGAAAATATTCAGTAAACCAGGTTGTAGGTAGATGTTCTTGTTACCCGGGGTTTGCTGTTTTACTTACAGAACACAGGCAGAGTAGATTCAGCATAATTCTTAAGGGGCCTAGAATTTTCAGAATGCTAAATGCCATTCACTTTAAAACTTAAAGTCACCCATTAGCTTCATTAGCCTCTAACCAGAGTCAGTCTGTGAAGCCAGGCACTGACTTCTCTCTAGCTATGAAAGTCCTAGATGACATCTTCTTTCAATATAAGGCTGTTTAATATACATTGAAAATCTTTTGTTTAGTAGATACCTTCATTAATTATCTTAGCTACATGTTCTAGATAACTTGCTGCAGCTTCTACATCAGCACTTACTGCTTCATCTTGCACTTTTATGTTATGGAGACGGCCTCTTTCCTTAAACCTCAAGAACTGACCTCTGCTAGCTTCAAACGTTTCTTCTGCGGCTTCCTCAGGCTTCATAGAATTGAAGAGAGTTAGGACCTTGCTCTGGATTAGGCTTTGGTTTAAGGGAATGTTGTAGCTGGTGTGATCTTCTATCCAGAACAGTAAAATTTCCTCCAGAAGGCTGCTTTACTTTCTTATCATTTGTGTATTCGTTGGAGTAGCACTTTTAATTTCCTTCAATAACTTTTCCTTCACATTCCTAATTTGGCCATTTGGTGCAGGAGGCTTAGCTTTTGGCTTATCTTAGCTTTTGATATGTCTTCTTCACTAAGCTTAATTTTTTCTTACTTTTGGTTTAAAGTGAGACATGTGACTTTTCCTTTCACTTGAACACTTATGGCCATTATGGGGTTATTGGCCTAATTTCAATATTGTGTCTCAGCGAATAGGGAGGCCTGAGAAGAGGGAAAGTGATGGGGAAACAGCCAGTATGTGAAGCAGTGGGAACACACACAAAGCTTATCAATTAAATTCACCGTCTTATGGGTGCGGCTTGTGGCGACCCAAAATGATTACAATGGCAACACCAAAGATCACTGATCACAGATAACCATGACAAATACAAGAATAATAATGAAAAAGTTTGAAATGTTGTGAGGATTAAAAAGATGTGATCCAGAGACATGAAGTGAGTAAATGCTATTGAAAAAATAGCACTGATGGATTTACTGAATGCAGGGTTGCCACACATCTTCATTTTGTAAAAAATGCACTATCAAGGGGTGCCTGGCTAGCTTAGTCAGTAGAGCATACTCTTGATATCAGGGTTGTGGGATCAGGTCCCATGCTGGGTGTGGAGCCTACTTAAAAAAAATGCAATATTGATGCGCAATAAAGCAAAACACTATAAAATGAGGTACGCCCATATTTGCTAACCTAGGAGGGATTACAGAATTAGAGCCAGAGGTTCTCTTGCCCTGAGGCTTTTAAGCATATCCACACGGTACTGCCCTTTTCCTCCTGTCCCCTCTACTCTAGAAACAGAAACCACCAACAGCTCTCTATCCATGTATAATAGCAAAGTAGCCACGAGGCTTTTAGTGCTAATGCTTCTAAACAATACATCTGTCCTCAACACCCCATTCCTATTTTCCACTTAATAAAAAGTGGCATAATACACAAATAGTTTTATTTTTGTCATAAAACTTCTGATCATCAGCAGAGTATACTTTAGAGAAGCTGGTTGTGTCAATAAATGAAGAAAATACAATTAAAATAGAGGTAAAAATCACTAGATGAAATTACATATTTAAGTAAAGGGAAAATATGACTCAGTTTACCAATACTGTTAATTACATTGAACTTTTAGATAATACATACATTACATAAAGTACATATAAATTTAAACAAATTACTTGATTGAATAATAGAAAATGGCTTTTAAAATTTTTCATCCATAATAAAAAGGTTCATACACAGGTATGCCTATAATTTATTCTGCAAAACTCAAAGCTTGAAATAATGAAATCTTCAGAAAAGATCATGTGAATCATTTCACTTACTGGTAAACTAGAAGATAAGTACCTAATCCTGCTAGGAATTTTACATTGTAATCCTCCTTATCCCCCTAACAAAGGGATATAATGGAATTTTGGGAAACAGTAGATATTCATTAAAAGAAACATTGAGAGAGAGAGATTATGAGAGAAAGTCCTGTGGTCTAGAGAACAGGACTCACTCAAAGTACTTTATTGTTTAAAAAAATTTTTTAATGTTTTATTTATTTACGTATTTATTTATTTAGTTATTTAAATGGGAGTGGTTTTCTGAAGCTCCAAGGGAAATATATGATTTTATTTTTTATTAATTTTTAATTTTTTTAGCGTTTTTATTTTATTTTTGACAGACATAGAGACAGGGCATGAGCAAAGGAAGAGCAGAGAGAGGGGGAGATACAGAATCTGAAGCGGGATCCAGGCTCTGAGCCATCAGCACAGAGCCCGACGCAGGGCTCGAACTCACAGACCATGAGATCATGACCTGAGCTGAAGTTGGCCGCTTAACCGACTGGGCCACCCAGGCGGCCCTGTTTTATTTATTTTTGAGAGAGAGAGACAGAGTGTGAGCAGAGAAGCTGCAGAGAGAGAGACACACACACAGAATCCGAAGGAGGCTCCAGGGTCTGAGCTGTCAGCATAGAGCCCGACGCAGGGCTTGAACTCACAAACTGCTAGATCATGACCTGAGCTGAACTGAGCCACCCAGGTGCCCCACACTAAAGTACTTTAATATGTGCTCCAAAATGCTGAAAGTTCCAAGTTAAAATCATTCTCCCTACAATGTCTGACTCAACTACATCTTTCTCTTTACTAAAATTTTTCAATTTAGTTAATTGGATAATTTTTCCCTCTGGAATATATTCCTAGTTTTATAGAAGTTGATAGGAAACTTCTTTACAAGCAGATGCGCTTACAAGCAGAAAACTGCTGTAGAAGCAAATGTGACAGAACATTTTTATAAAGGAGGGTTGCAGGCATTATCTCACTTACACGAGTGTAACAAATTTTTGTTTCCTTTAAAAAACCTGAAGAGAAGATGGTGTGTACACAGAACATGTCTGTACTTGAATAGCATGATTCCAGGTATTGATATATGTAATAAAAGAGATCAAAGCATGACAAATAATTACTAATTACTAAGTACTCTTTCTTCGCATTATACAAAGATCAAAATATGTGCTAACTCTCACAGCATCACTGCACTGACTGTGCATTTACTAATTTAAAATATATACCTCGATTTCTCAGGAGCTCTTGATGAGTTCCCTGCTCCTTTATTTTTCCGTTTTGCAGAACTACTATCAAATCTGCATTCTGTATTGTGGAGAGTCTGTGAGCAACCACTAGGCAAGTCCTCCCCTGACTGGCCTTATCAAGGGCGTGCTGAACCACCTGGAAGAGAAAAGGACCCATGATCGCTAGCTTGAGTTAGATGCTAATATACTTACCCAAATCAAATTGATAAAAGTAATCTAAAAACATTCTTTGTGTTATCTCCAAGGAAAACTGCCCTGCTTTGTGAAACACTCACCGTATTCAATAGGAATCTAGCAAAAGTAACCATAGACCCATTAAGACTTTTAATTGGAAAAGCTTTTGTGATAATGAATAAAAATGAGATGGTTGTTCTATGTATGTAAGCAGTTTCAAACTCAGAGTCAGAAAGTAGTATTTCTAGACGTAAGTAGAATGCCTAACTTACTTACTTCATTTCTTCTTGTAGCATTTATTTATTTTAGTAGAATTTAGCTATAACACTGTCTTGGCAAAAATCTCAGATGCAATGGGTTATAATGTATAGAGAAATAGGAGTGGAGGGTGAAAACCAAAATTTGTTGAATATATAAAATGTGCATCCCATTGATGGATATCTCATTTAAGTCCTTGCAATAACTCTATAAGATGGGTTTTTTTCCGTTTTTCTGATAAATAAACTGAGATTCCAAAATTCTAGGTCACTTGACCAAGGTCACACTGCTAGTAACTGATGAATCCAGGATTACAACTCAGGCATGTCTGATTCTCAAACTCATGTTCTTTTCTTTCATAACAGACTGTTTCCTTAGAAATCAAGAATGATAACCATCTGCAAATAGCAATCGTGTGGTGGTCAACCACTTGCTCTCTTAGATCGGACATCCTCTCTTAAAATCCAGAGAAGTTACTTAACTTTTCCAAGCCTTAGTGTGCTAGCCTATCAAATGAGCATGCTAATAAAATAAGCTAATTCATTAAGTTGTGAGGATTGAGATAATAGCATATAATGGGCGCTTGGTAAATATTAAAGATTATCATTCATTCAACCAGTGTTCATTTAACAAGTAAGTGCCTACTATGTGCAAGAAACTACTAGAGGACGAGGATATAGCAAAACTAAACGTCTGAAGGAGCCTGCAGTGTATGTCTATTGTCATGTCTTTTTGCTTTCTTGTTTCCTTCTCAAACGGAACTAATAGTCCATAGAAGATGGACTAACTCTGTACGCTCTGACACAGATTACTCTTTTATGCATGCAGGTTGCCTTATGAATTTATTTGGAATCATCATCATCATCATCATCACCATCAAATAGGAAGGTTATTTTTCTTGGGCTTTTTCATTGACTGGAGAAACATTTCAAGAATTGGGCCCTTATGCTAAACCAATTCAAGTGAGAAAACCTTTCTAGATCATGAGATGCCCTGTGTCCCACCTGCTACCTCCCCACCAGTCTCTAACTCTTTTTTAAAGGTCAAAACCTTAATTAGAATTCATGACGTATGACTGCAGTTCTCTCCAGGTTTTTCTTTCCTCAAACTGACCTTGATTTCTTCCACAATACTCCACTCTCTTATTCGATATTATATTATGAGATAAAATAAAGAGAATGTTACCTTTTCACTCTCGTTATCGAGGGCTGAAGTGGCCTCATCCAACAATAAAATTTTTGGTTTCCGGAGAAGAGCCCTTGCAATAGCTAGCCTTTGTTTCTGGCCTCCAGAAAGCTGTGTTCCTTTCAGTCCAACGTGTGTGTTGTATTTCTATTACAGGAACATGCAATTAAGAAAGCAAGGCTTGGTTATTTAAATTAGCATGGCAACTGTGGGCGAGAACCATCTAAATATTTCAAATTTTTCTCCTCTTGAAAATTTGTGTCCCAACAAGTTCTGAAATCTATTCTTGGGCTTTGTTGCAAATAAGTGCTAAACCAGCAGGAAGCACTACCATCTCATTTACATATCTAATCTGATCACAAACAGCAGACCTTTGCCATTATGCTTCTACAAAGGAATTGTTCGAATTAAAGTACAAAAAATTATTGGCAAAAAAAGTTTTCAGTAAACACAAATCTTTTCCATTAAATTATGTTACCTTCTATTTTCTGGTCAAAACGATTAAATGTATCTAAAAACAAGGAAATCACTGGTTTCCTCACACTGCCTCTCACCAAACCTCTAGGGGCACATCTCTCCAGGTACTGGGATGCTACTCTCAATGGTGCAGGTATCTTCTTGACAGTAAATAAGGCTGACGTCTGGAGACAGTCTGTTCACCTTTTCAGGCCGTAAGAGTGACATTTCGCACGACCAATGTTTCCACAGCCTTCCTATTTACTGATGTCCTTTTCTCCAGTGTTTTCCTCCACCGAAGGATAAGGAAACTACGGGAGGAGCATCCTGCAGCTGTTGTGGTCTGCTAAATCATGACTGGTCAGTTCAGTTGGTGCAGGCTCCTGCTTGCTTTTTAGATTGTCCCGTTGGCTCTACTTCCCTCCAAGGTTTCACACTGCTTTCTACTAGCTCTTGCCAGTTGTCTAACATACATAGTACTGGTGTCCAGACAAGAATGTGTGGATGGATCTGCTCCACTGGAAAAGCAAGTCTAATTATACAACTTACTAATTTTTTTGAAAGATTATTTATTTTGAGAGAGAGAGGGAGTGAGTGGGGGAGGGGCAGAGAGCGAGAGGGAGAGATAGAATCCCAAGCAGGTTTTGCAAGGTCAGCATGGAGCCCGATGTGGGGCTTGAATTCAGGAAACTGTGAGATCATGACCTGAGCCCAAACCACCAGATGCTTAAGCAACTGAGCCGCATAGGCACCCCTGATTATATAATCTTCTAAAGGTGGATCCTGTAGCAGCATCACTGAAAAGATGCAGCATGTGATTTTCTATTGCTATTCATTTTATTTTAGTGCCTTAGAGAAGCCTGAATTAATTGCCTTTCCCTCCACATCTGACTGCCTTCAAAGGGTACCATTTGGGCAGAGTGGGTATTGAAAGAGCCTGTGACACATCCTTGTGATAAATGTGTCTACTTCACCTCAAAGTTCATTTTTCAATTTAAAATGCACATTTTTTTTTTTTTTTTGCTTCATATAAAACAATGGGTGTATGAATT
This sequence comes from Paguma larvata, assembly GCA_030068075.1. Classification (NCBI taxonomy): domain Eukaryota; kingdom Metazoa; phylum Chordata; class Mammalia; order Carnivora; family Viverridae; genus Paguma; species Paguma larvata. Next base: position 49,356,004 of record CM057834.1, on the reverse strand, counting down.
ACTAAAGCCCAGTAAAAGTGTCTTTTCTGAAGGGAATGCTGCCCAAAGAAAACAGACTTTATCGCCTGTGTGATTTTATTTAGGACTGTCAGTGGGCTGGGACTCTTCCTTCTAAAATGCATTCTAGGGCCACCTGGGTGGCTCAGTCGGCTAAGTGTCTGACTCTCCATCTCAGCTCAGGTCATGATCTCACGGTTCATGAGATGAAGTCTTGTATGGGGCTCTGCGCTGACAGTGCAGAGCCTGCTTGGGATTCTCTCTCTCCTTCTCTCTCTACCCCTTCCCTGCTTGCACTCTCTCTCTCTCAAAACAAATAAATATTTACAAAAATTAAAAAAAAACTAAAAACAGTGAGAAACTAGTTATTCTTTTAGGAAATAACATCATCTTGGTTCTCAAAGTTTTTAACTGTAAAAGTTAGTGCACTGAGTCTCTGCAATATGTAGTTTTGGGTAAATCTGGGAACTAGCACAACAAAAATAATGAAAGATAATAAACAATTTAAGAATAAAAGTCAAGTGGTATAAATATAAAATGAAGTAAGAGAAGTTGTATTATTTACGGCCCCTTTCTAGCTATAGGCACCATTTAGTGTGGACAGGAGATGGTGAGGGAAGATCTATTTTTATAAAATTCAGAGAGTATGGTGACCATTACCCTCCCCCAAACAACAGGCTGTTTAACGGTTATTAAACTTAGGCATTCATTTTTAAGGTAAGCAAGAAAATAACACTATAAAAGTTTGTTTCTAATTAAAAGTAGGTATCTATATTTTAATTTTATAAGCACGTATACAGATATAAATACTCAGATATTGCAAGCACTTTAAGTTACAATTACCCGTCTCTATTCACCGTCTCTGGATTTGTATCAATGCCTGCTATGCTAAAGCCCTTTCTACAGAGCCAAGATGTTAACTTTTCTGTGTCAGCTGTCACAGAGAAGTGACATTGTGTTTGCCATTTCAGAGAAGTGACAAAAATGGCAGGCAAGGACCTAACATTATAGTGGGGAGACAGGACACTAAATAAGTCAATAATCTCTCAGGGTCATTTTAGATTGTGATAAACACCCTCAAGACTATGTGGTAGGTGATGGGAGGGGTTGGGACACTTTGGATAAGGTGGCCAGTGAGGGTCTCTGCAAAGATGGCATTTCAGAGAGCTTGAAAGTTAAGAAGATGGCTCTGCAAAGAGCCAGAGGAAGGGAGGTCCTGGCTGAAGAAACAGCAAGTACAAATGTCCTGAGGTAGGGAAAAACCTGGTGTGTTTCTGAGACAGAAAAGAGGACGGTGTGCCTAGAACAGCATGAACACATGGTGAGGAAGGAGCTGGAAAGGCGAGCAGGACCACGTCACAGAAGGCCTCACCAGCCACAGAGGAAATTTGGACTTTATTCTTAGTGCAAAGAGATGCCATTAGGAAGTTTTAAGCAGGAAGGGACAGAATCTAATTCATGGTTTTAAGGAATCCCCGTAGGTACAATGGGGAATAAGAATTATGAAGGGGCAGACTGGAAGCAGGAAGACAGATTAAGATGCTACTTGATCAGAGTGAGGGGATGATGGTGGTGTAGACATAAGTGCAGTGTATATGGATAGAAGGTAAAGAATCAAAAGAAGAAAATTAGTTCAGTGAATATTAATACAGTTTGGTCTTGGAAAAACTAGTCACAGAAAAATCTCAATCTTCACTTTTCACGTGAAACTTAGAAGCTGGCAATAAATTGTACAATTCAAGAAGCACATAAAAACAACTACTTAGGCTTACTTGGCAGCTTTGTGATTCAAGATTTCAGACACTTTTCTTACCTCAGGGAGACCCTCAATAAACGAATGGATATTTGCTGCATTTGCTACTTCTTTTATTTCATCTAGTGTCACAACACGGCTGTTATCACCATAGGCAATGTTCTCGGCAATGCTACAGTTGAAGAGTACAGGCTCTTGGGAAACGATTGCTATTTGGGAACGAAGCCACTGTACACTCAGTTCCTTTGCATCCACACCATCAAATAGCTGCCAAAAGCAGAACGGAGAATGGTATGTGAAGATCCAACATCTGTATTATGTTATAGTTCACTGTATTCAAACACACACACATTTTAATAAGGAGAGTAGGAGTTCATGGTATTTCACAGTAAAATGCTACCCAAGGATGGATCACAAATCATATGCTGTATAGAAGCCTAAAATGCCAACTCCTAGATTTACTTGACGTTTCTACGAATGGCCACATACTCTGGAGACTCGCCTGGAGTCTAGAGTCAAGACTGGTGCTCGGGCTGAAGTCAGATGGAAGATGAGCAACCTCCACTGTAATAGGACCTCACTTTATTAAAGCCCAGAGAGGGAGGGTCTGGACCAAAACAGTAGTCCACATACAGATGTATGTCATTTTGTACATAGCCATGCTTATTCACAAGAACATATAACAACATTCAACTGACATTTGATGAGCCTACCTACTAGCTGATGGGGACTCTTCAAGTACCAGGGAAATAGTGGTAACCAAGACAAAGCTCTTGCCCTCCTGCAGCTTACATTCTAGTGGAGACAGGCAGACAATAAACACACTAACAAATAATCGACTCAGAAAAAGAAAGCGTCATGAAGACAGGATAATGGGATAAGGGAGTAACTGAGGATGTGGGGAGGGTGTGGGAAGCAGGTGGGTGGATGTATGATTTTCTACAGAGTAATCTAAGAAGCCTTACTGAGAGAAGTGGCATTTAGATTGAGACAGGAGTGATAAGGAGTCCGCAAAGAGGTTAAAGCAAGAAAATTCCAAGCAGGGGAACAGCCAGAACAAAGGCCTTAAGGGAGTCTAAAGAACGCTCAGAAGCCAGTGAGACTGACACATAGTATACAATGAGGTGGGGAGTGCTAGGAGAGGAGTTTAGAGAGACAGGCAGGGGCCAGGTCATGGGATGGACTCTGCTTTATATCAACTGCAGTAGGAGATCATTGGAGGGTTTAAAGGAGAGGGTGTGCTATGCTATGTGCAAATCGATGACTGTTACCTACTTTTGATTCATTGTTAACTCATTGTTATCACTGGTAATAGGAAGTCATTCTGGACCATTTTATTTTGCAAATAGTCTTTAAGAATTTGTGATGGGGAAAAAACCCTGTAAATTGGAGGATAATGAGGACTAATGTGACATTCCTTGACTTCTGGGGATTAGAAGAGGAGGCAGTACAGGAAGGTTTGGGTATGTGTGGCGGGGGGTGGGGTGTGGGGTGTGGTGGTGATTGCAGGGAGAGGAAAAATGAAAACCTGAATATATGGAGAGTAAGAAAGGCGCTAGTGAGAAAAAAAATCATTAGAATTCTAACAAGGAAGAGGTTGCATTTTTTTTGAAAACACAATGCAGGACTTATGGAGCTGATTCAGATAAGCCCTAACCATGCATAAAGTTTTGAGAGTTGGGGGGTAGAAAAGGCCAGTGGGAACAGCAGGAAGCCTGAGTCAGGCTGGCAGAGGAAACTTATCTGTGTCTTAAACCAGAGCAGTATAAAAAAGAGCCCAGGTATGATATTAGATCCCTCCTCCACCTGTATTCTAAAGGAATTGTAAGATCAAAATTTCTTTTTTCCTTTTATAAAATTTCTAATTTGTAGACTTTTATTTTCATTTTTAATGTTTATTTATTTATTTTGGGAGAGGGAGGGGGAGGGGCAGAGAGAGAATCCCAAGTATGCTCTGCTCTGTTAGGGCAGGCACAAGGCCGAATCTATAGACCTTGAGATTGTGACCTGAGCCGAATAGACTTTTTTTTTTTTTTTTTAATTTGAGTATTAGTTTCAAGTGTACAGCATAGTGATTCAGTTTCTCATACATTATGCTATGCTCACCACAAGCGTAACTACTATCTGTCACCATTCAAGGCTACTACAGTATTTCTGGGCGCTTTATTCTTGTGACTTATTCATTCTATAACTGGAAGCATCTCCCACTCTCCCCTTTATCCATTCTTCCCATCGCCCTCTCCCTCTGGCTACCATCAGTTTGTTTCTCTGTATTTATAGGTCTGCTTTTTCTGGTTTGTTTGTTTATGCATTTGTTTTGTTTTTTAGATTCCACATATTCATATGGTATTTATCTTTCTCAGTCTGACTTATTTCACTTAGCATAATATCCTTTAGGTCCATCCATGTTGTCACAAATGGCAAGATTTCATCCTTTTCTACAGTTGAGTAATATTCCATAATCTTTATCTATCTATATCTGTGTCTATCTATCTATCTATCTATCTATCTAATCTCTCACATCTTCTACATTTGTCTACAGCGGACACTTGGGTTGCTTCCATAACTTGGTGCTGTTATAAAGTTAGGGGTGTGTATAATTTTCAAATCAGTGTTTTCATTTTCTTTCGGTAAATATCCAGTAATGGAATTATTGGATCATATGGTATTTCTCTTTATAATTTTTGAGGAACCTACCTTATTGTTTTTCACAACTGCTATATCAATTTAAATCCCTGCCTACATGAGGGTTCATTTTTCTTCACATCCTTGCCAACATTTGTTATTTCTTGTCTATTTTTTAATGTTTATTTATTTATTTTTTCATTTTTTTAATGTTTTTTATTTATTTTTGAAAGAGAGAGAGAGAAAGAGAGAGAGAGCGCACACAAACAGGGGAGGGACAGAGAGAGAGTGAGACATGGTATCTGAAGTAGGCTCCAGGCTCTGAGCTAGCTGTCAGCACAGAGCCTGATGAGGGGCTTGAACTCATGAACCATGAGCTCATGACCTGAAGCGAAGTCGGACACTTACCTGACTGAGCCACCCAGGTGCCCTGTTTATCTATTTTTGAGAGAGAGCATGAGTGGGGGAGGCGCAGAAAAGTGGGGGGACAGAGGATCCAATGTGGGCTCTGCACTGTCAGCACAGAGCCCGACACAGCGCTTGAATTAAGGAACCATGAGATCATGGCCTGAGTCAAAGCTGGATGCTCAGCTGACTGAGCCACTCAAGCACCCCTAACTCCTGTCTTTTTGATTCTAGCCGTTCTGACAGGTGTAAGGTGATATCTCGTTGTGGTTTTGATTTGCATTTCCCTGATATTGAGTATCTGTCCATGTGTCTGCTGGCCATCTGTATGTATTCTTTGGGAAAATATTTCTTCAGGTCTTCTGCCCATTTTTAAATTGGATTTTTTTTTTTTTTTTTTGGTGTTGAGTTGTAGAGGTTCTTTATATGTTTTGGATATTAACCCCTTATAGGATATATCATTTGCAAGTATCTTCTCCCATTTAGTAGGTTGCCTTTTTTTTCGTTGATGTTTTCTTTCAGTGTGAAAAAGCTTATTTTGATATAGTCCCAATAGTTTATTTTTGCTTTTGTTTCCCTTATCTTAGGAGACCTACCTTGAAAAATGTTGCAATAGCCAATGTCAGAGAAATTACTACCTGTGTTCTCTTTTAGGAATGCTGTGGTTTCAGGTCTCATGTGTATGCTTTTAATCTATCTTGAGCTGTTTTGTGTATAATGTTAGAAAGTAGTCTGTTTCATTCTTTTGCCAGTTTTCCTAGCATCAGTTATTGAAGAGACTATCTTTCCCCTATTATATATTCTTGCCTCCTTCATCAAAAATTAACTGACTGTTTAAGTGTGGCTTTATTTCTGCACTCTGTATTATGTTCCATTGGACAATATGTCTGTGTTTGTGCCAGTACCATACTGTTTTGATTACTACAACTTTGTAATATAACTTGAAGTCTGGAATTGTGATGTCTCCAGCTTTGCTTTTGTTTTTCAACATTGTTTTGGCTATTCAGGGTCTTTTGTGGTTCCATAAAAATTTTAGAATTGTTTGTTCTAGTTCCGTGAAAAGTGCTGTTGGCATTTTGATAGGGACTGCTTTAAATCTGTAGATTGTTCTGGGTAGCGTAGACATTTTAACAATATATGTTCTTCCAATCCATGAGCATGGAATATCTTTCCATTTGTATCGTCTTCAGTTGAAGATCAAAATTTCTGCCACCATCATGATAGAAGAATCTTTGAGTCTATATTTTCTATTTAGCTTCAAAGTCTTATCTGGCATTTTTGTTACTGGCTCGCTTGTCTGTTTAGTTAAGGGAAAGAGATTTTTTTTTAACTACTGGACTGTTTGCCCTATTCAACCCAGTAAGGATGATTAAGCCCAAGAGAATGTTTAAGAATAGCACCATCAAAACCGAGATAAGCTGTAGTTAAAATCAGTCTTACCACTTGTCCTTCCATGGGGTCATAAAATCTCTGCAGAAGGTGGACAGAAGTGCTTTTTCCACAGCCACTGCTTCCAACAAATGCGACTGTCTTCCCTTTCTCAATACTTAGGGATAAGCCACAAAGGATGAGAACATCCTGGCGACATGGATAGGAAAAAGAGACCTCTCGAAACTCTATGTTACCTTCACATGTATCCTGGGAAAGAAAGTTAGCAGGGTTTAGAATGATGACTTAAAAAGACTGTAACACATTATAGCACACTGGCCAAGTGCTTTCTGGAACTTATGCATGTTTCCACAATCATTTTCTTAAAAAATTTTTTAACATTTATTTATTTTTGAGAGGGAGAGACAGAATGTGAGCAGGGGAGGGGTAGAGAAGAGAGGGAGACAGCATCTGAAGCAGGCTCCTGGCTCTGAGCTGTCAGCACAAAGCCCGATGGCGGGGTTGAACTCACAAACTGCGAGATCATGACCTGAGCCGAAGTCACACGCTCAACCAACTGAGACACCCAGGCACCACTACCTACAATCATTTTATTTTAAACAATATTCCTCTTGAAAAGCTACTGACTGGATGATTGTTTCTTTCACTTTTGTATGTATCTGTATATCTGTGCTTCTCGTCTTCATTACTGGACTTCACCAGCTTCCTAAAAAGCATTAGTTTCCTCTGGCTTCACTACCTAGACATAGTCCAATCTGCAGATTAGCTATTTGACCAAATATTCTGAATAATTATATATATATATTATATATATAAATCATATATAATATATATATATAAAATTTAATTTGTGTTTTACAGACCTTTATTACTTAATTCATAATAGCTGGCATCTTCATAAACTTTATGTACAAATGTTATTTTTGTAAGTTGGACCATGTTTATAATTAATATACATTATAGTTTGAATTTGGGTTTATTTTTGTTTTCTACTGGTTATTACTTGACAGTGATGACTATAAGCTTATTCGATATCTTTAGGGGTTGATAAGTTGTAAACCAATACTTCTCTATACCAGGGATGTTTATAAAAGACTTTCCAGAACCATCACTAAGTGATTAACTTTCCCTTTATATATTTGGTTCATAAGATTTTAGGTTCTTTTTAAACTTCATGTTTGCCCTCAATCAATTGCATTTAAATAGTCAGGTTTAATAGTCATGCTCAGCATACTCTGAGCCCAGCATACAGGTAGAAGGCAGGGGTAGGTGGAAGACAGGAGCATCAAAAAATGTTTGTAAATGATATTCTATTGTCAAAGGAAAGAAATGTTAGGAGATATCCCAAAATTTTAAGCGCAGTAGTAGTAATAGCTTTTCATTTTTAGCTTATTCAATGCTTTCTGTTTTGCCCTGAAATGAATATTAGTTATACAATAATGTTTGACAAAATAAACCCAGAAATTGAGAATAATGAAGAATGCATTATTTTGTGTATGCTCTGTGCCTTTGGGAAAGGTATAGAGAGAGGTATTCTACACTCCTAGACTTTAATACATTTTAAAATTTATTCTTACTATTTTAAACATTTTATTATGGAAAACTTCAAACAACTGAAAAAGTAGAGAATGGTGTAATGAACTATCTCCCAGCTTCAATAATTTCTGACATTTGTCAGTTTTGTTTTAGCAGGCTTTAATTTTTAAAAGCACAGCAAGTGACATTTAGAAGTATTCGTATATTAAATAAAATGAAGATTAAATAAATTAACTTTACAGTCTTTATTAGAAACGTTTGCATATTCCATGCCGTGTAATGTAGTTCTAGGAAGACATTTATCAGTGAGATACTCAAATCCTCTACTATAATGTTCTGAAAGAAAAGACTAACAATGTTATTATACATCTAAATCCTAAAATTAAAAAAAAAGTTTTCTACAGCCTTTATTTTCCAAAAGACAAGTATGAAATCTTATTTTGACTGTGATGCATCTTTAAGCATTCTATTTTGAGAGTTACAAGATCTTTTTTTTCTATAACTAATGACTATTAACTAATAGTCTAATAGTCCAATGCATAGAATAACTAATGCATTGGCATCCCTTTTAATAATTATGTAGCTTTAGTAATAATGTACTATTTTAAGCCATCATACATATAAATTGACTATTAAAATTCTAGCAGGAAATAATTTTAAAAGAAAAATTTGTTTTAAGTATATACCTAATGGCTTTTCTTACTTTGAAATTTAAAATGGCTAGAGGGCCTCCTGGGTGGCTCAGTCAGTTAAGCATTCGACTTCAGCTCAGGTCATGATCTCATGGTTTGTGGGTTTGAGCCCTGCATCGGGCTCAGTGCTGACAGCTCGGAGCCTGGAGCCTGTTACAGATTCTGTGTCTCCCTCTCTCTCTGCTCCTCCCCTGTTCATGCTCTGTCTCTCTCTCAAAAAGAAATAAACGTAAAAAAAAAATAAAATGTCTAGAAAAGTCTTAAAATTGAATTATATATATATTTAATGTATAAGATACTTTTAAGAGGCTTATTTTGAAATTATAATATCTCACTATTATTTCTCTTTTAATATTCATGGTCTTTTAAAGTTTGTGGCTAAATATGTGTGTCTGTGTAAGTGTGAATTTAATAAATATAGTTTCTTTCTTTCCCTCTTCTGTTTGCAAATATATTTTCTATAAAATGTGGTGTCTGAAACAGGAGGCATATCTCACTTTGTAGATATTACCAGAGAAAAAACCGAATTAACTGTAATGTAAATCTTCATCCAAGACTAAAGTTTCTGTTGTCCAAATAAAATTAAATATATAAGTCAATTCTTTGTTCAGGAACATTCTCAAGGCATCAGGTAAATAAACTAGAAGTTTGTATATTTTAAATATAAAATATGTAGAGGTTTTAGTAGCAGAGGTAAAAATTTGCTTAAGACAAAGCCCCCCCTTTTCCCTTTGTAGCTATAACAGTTATTTTATACAAGTTTTTAATTCTTTATAGCACTATCTCTTGAAAAGTTATCAAATAATGCCTTCATTCAGGTCTTTAGAGAGCACGCATATAGATAATTAATAATGTAGACATTTAAAATCATAGTTGTGCTTACTGGTGTTTTCCCTTCTTGACTATAGCTGTGTATAGTTGGTTTCTTTTCCAACAAAGCAAACAGATGTGCAGCCCCAGATTTGGCTCTTGAATATTCAGGTACCAAAACAAGTGTTTCTCCAATGGCCATAGCTCCATACGCAATTGCAGTAAAAACTCTGTCAAAAGATAAAACATTTGAATCTTAGGTCCATTTTCAAACAATAGGACTCTAAAAAAGTAAAGGAAAAATCAGGCACAGGAATATAACCTTTTGGTCCAGACAACACTGCTACTGCTAGAGCCTCAACAATGATATCTCTTTTGTCATTTTCTACCAGACAGTGATCATCCCTAGCGTCGTACACCAAAAAAACCTTTGGAGCTCATGTCGTCTTAAAAATTTCTCTTCTAATTAGAGGCAAAGATCAAAGGCCCTGACTAGTAAATGTAAAACTTTTTAGCCAATTTGATACAAGGCTCACTTGCTTAGAGAGCTGATAGAGAATTCAACTGACAATGGGATGATCCTGCAGTAATGAGATCTGAATTTATATAGTAGATATGAATGGTTTTTTCCCTCTTTTTTTTATTTTATTTTTTTTGCATATAATGTAGTTAGAACTGATAATTGCTGCCAGATGATTGGTTATCTGCCCGAAGTGCTGCATGATTTAAAGAGAGCAAAGCATGGAGATTGTACTTGGTTAAGGTCCTCAAAACAAAATTGGACTAAAATATACTTTGGCAAGCCTGGATGAAGAGCTTTGATCTTTTAGTTTGCTATACAGATTATGATCTCAGTTTCAAAACATGTTTTAATTAAGAACTAGTAAGTATGAAAATGATGCCTGGAAGCATATGGAATATTCACAGATATGTGGAATATCATGCGGCCATTTTTCTCCCATGTTCATCTTAGCCATGAAAACATTTTCCTGGAATAAAAAATAATGTATCTCCATACCAGAACTAAAGGTATAATTTAGCTAAGACTGGACAAGTTCCAGTGGCAATATTTATTTATTTATTTACTTCTTTATTTATTACTGAAGTATGCTTAACATACTATTATATGTTACGTTAGTTTTAGGCATATAGCATAGTGATTCAACATTTATATACATTATAAAATGATCACCATGTTACATATGTCACCATAAAAAGTTACTGTAATGTTACTGATTGTATTCCTTATGCTGTACTTTACATCCCTGTGACTCTTTTATATTATAACTGGACTTGTGAACCTCATAATCCCCTTCACCTCTCTTGCCCATCCCCCTACCCCTCTCTCCTCAGTGGCAAGAAAAAGGACACCATGGAACCCAGTTGCTTGTTTGCTATGCTGGATCACAGCAAGGTCAACATGTTCTGATCTTCTCGTGGATTTCTCTGGAGATGGAACCTACCAAGGGGTGGATGTTGATGAACTTTTTTTCAGTGACCTAGACCTCAGATACTGAATCTTGTTGCCTTTGAAAGGTCAAGCACAGTATAAAATATATAAACAACCAGTTTACTTGGATGCTTATTGTTCTGTAACATCAAGGCATTTTTAGTATTAATGTTTATATAGATTGTTTAAAGCTCAAAATGCCATTCAAAATACTTAACCTCCAATTATAAATATCAGAAGTGATTAATGAGTTTAGGTAACATATCAGAGTGGGGTTTTTTTTTGTTTTTGTTTTGTTTTTTTTGTTGTGTGTGGTTATTTTGAGAGAGATTGCCTGTGTGTGTGAGTGGGGAAGAGGCAGAGAGAGACAGGGAGAGAGAGAATCCTTAGCAGGCTCTGTACCATCAGCGTGGAGCCCGACTCAGAGCCCGTTCCTATGAACTGTGAAATCACGACCTGAGCTGAAATCAAAAGTCTGCCGTTTAACTGCCTGAGCCACCCAGATGTCCCCTCCCCTGCATTTAGGGTTTCTAATGGGAGCTGATACCTATGTCTCAAAATACATCTCAGAGGGAAGTCTTTGGGAATGGAGGTGAAATTTTCCATTGTCTTCAGGGAGAGAGTTGACTCCAATGAAGACGGTTGCTCGACATGCCGTGACCTCCTCCTGGCTGGCTTACCAAAAAGGTATCATTGGGTGGAGTGGGGAGACCTGGGCCCTGAGAACACCACCTAGCCTGTTCCAAGGATGTTCCTGGAAGCTCTGGGTCTCACTGCAAGAAAGAATTCAAGGTCGGACCAGACACGGTGGGTGAGTGGTGGAAGTAGGAAAATTTATCAAAGTGAAAATATGCTCTGTGAGAATGGGCTGGCTCAAGGGACAGCTGCACCTTGGTTTTTTTTTGTTTTTGTTTTTTCTTTTCTTAATGCAAGGAAAAATCTGAGTCAGACTTAAATCTTAATCTGATCCAAGAGTCAGCAGGTGAGATGGAAAGATCATTGGATTATGAGTCAGGAGACCTGGATTCTAGTCTCACAGAGATAGAAGCTTCTCAGAATAATAGAGAAAACATTTCAGACATGGAAAAATATCTACCTGTCCTAAAATTTCCACCACAAAAGTCAGTTTAAGCATTAGGAATAAATATACATAGGGCAATGTCATTGTTACATCCCTCCTAAAATGGAAGTTTACTGAGATGGGGAGAAGGGCATTCCATTTAGAACTTTTATCTGTGAGAGATAAATGACCTGAGGGAGGCACAGTAGAGGAAGGGAAGTTTCAGTAGAGATGGGAGGGAGAGTACCAGCTAAAAACCCTGATGCTGTCTTTCTTAATTGTGTATGTGTTGAGGGGAAGGTAAGTCCAGATAGGGGTTGATGTTGATGAGGATTATACTGAGGAACCTAATTTTGTGGTGATGGAACTCTCACAATCAATCAGGGTGAGTAAGGGACGTTCATCTCCTATATATTTTTCCCCTAGGTGGGTCCTGTATAAAGATAGGCCAGTGCTGGTCTGCCACAGAACGTGCCTTGGCTGACTATTGCCCAATTAGCTAGAATAAACTAACCTGCATTTCAATTCTACTCAAAGTGAATTTATTGCACAACAAACAATGCTGCAACTCTTTGGGTAGGTCAGGGTTGAGGGAGAAGAATATTGAGCAGGAAGAGGTCTGGCAAGGATTTTCAGCTGCTGGGCCTCTAGTTCCTTAGTTTTATGGGTTCTCCATGGGTTCGTGGGACCAATGTCACTGCCTCCTCACTATATGATTCTTTTAAGCATGTCCAAGCAATGGAAAAATCCCCTTGCCCGGCATTGCTGCTGAAATCAAATTGGAATTTTACAAAGATCCTTTGTCTAGGAATAACACAAAAAAAGCATAGAAATGATAATCCTAATTTTAACACAACTGATCCAAATAGGAATTCCCTGCATAGTTACTGGCTCCAATCTATTTGTTTCCCCTTAATCTTGCTTCCATACCCAGTTTGTATACCTTTGGTGACTTACTCTACAGGAAGCATACTCTGAAGTATACTCTGCTCTGAAGCCAGCCCACCGGGACTGCATTCAAACTCCACTGTTTACTTACTAGCTGTGACCTTAGGCATGTTCTCTGTGCTTCTGTTTCCTTATTGGCAAAGAGGAGATAATAGGGCTAGCTATATCTTACAGCATTGTTGTGAGAATTAAATACATTAATAATATAAAATGCTTAGTACAGTGCACAAGAGATGTTTAAATTATTTTTATTCCCATCATAGAATTGAAAGTTAATGGGACACTTTCTGCTGGAAAATAAGCTCTCACACTTCTATATATACACATCAGCACACCAGGTCAGATCACAACTCCGAAAGTCCTCACTCAGTACGTTTCTTCTTTTTTACTAGAAAGCAGAGTATTTTTCTTCACAGAGGTGGCCATCATCATTATACCCATACTCGTAACTATTTTGCCCTAACATCCAAATAACACTCCAAAGATCCTTTTCTTCTGACCCTAAATCCCTTTTTTGACACATGGGAGAGAGAAAAATACACAACTTATATTCATTTGGTACTTTGGGTTTTAGAGAATGTTTTCATATACTTGATACCACTTGATCACCTAGGAGATAAATAGGGCAGGAACTCTTATCACTTCTTAACAAATGAGGAGACTCTAGCTCAGAGATATTAAGCAATTTGTCCAGGATCACATAGTTATAAAACTGTAGGGCTGGGAACGGAACCTCTTTGTTCCCTGTACTTTCCTTTACCTGGTGCTCCTTCCAGTGGAAAACTGGCCTGAACTGCCTCTCCCTACATACTGGGGCTTGTTACCACTTGTTTCCCATTTTAGAATCATCAGAGGGTCCTGGATATCAAATCTGCCTTGATTTGTCTCCTTTAGATCCCTTCAATGGTTGATCCCTCTATCTGCTCTTCTTATCTTGTCTTCTTCTCTTCTGGATAATCCCTGGGGAGGAGCCAGGCACAAGTTGGGTGGCTGCCACAGCAATAACACTGAAAGAAGATTTTCCTGTTTTCCTTGTTTTGGCTAATCAAGGCTGCTCTCCCACTCAATTATAAAGACGACACACACAGTTCTTCCATGGCTGCTAGGCCTACTGGAGCAAAGATGGTGCTGGAGGTCTAGCTTGCTTCCTTCTATCCCTTTCAAGGTATCAACCAACTACTCATATTCATTGAAAACTCACCTATGTTGTTCTTTTGGCCAATAACCACATTTCGTATTCAAAGTTCAAAGGATTTCTTGTCAAGAGTATTATTTGGACTTTTGGAGGACTAGGCCACAACACATAAAATACCTGGCTCTGCTTCTCGGCAAGTTTTCAAAGCTGTGGGTTTTATTATCACTGTACTAAAGGTTACCATGCCTTGATTCTTTTTTGCCTATCTGCTTCCTGTTCATATGTATAATGAAGAAGGAGGAAAGAGAGATAGAGGGAAGTTCTGAAGTGGAGGTATGGAAAGTTACAGAAACCACTGCTGGACACTAAAAGTCTGAGCTATATTGCAAAAGGCAAGTCATCTAGAAATGAACCTAAAGGTGTTAATGGAAAGTCAGACAGGAGAAAATAAACTTATTTTGTATTTCTCAAAATTTGTGCATTTATAGTGAAGTAAATTGAAAGTGCTGCCATGGCTAACAGGCAGAGGCGAGAATTTTACTACACATATGTGTGTGAAAACCTAAACAAGAGATTTTATAAATGCCTACACAGTGCTACAATGCAGCAGAATGAAAACGCTATCACCTTTTTAAAATGCTTATCTCAGAGAAACATCTATAGTAACAGAGATGAAGGAAGACAGCTTCTACCATAAGAATTGTATGTTGCCCTTTTTTTAAGAGGAACAAGCTAAGGCTTTTAGTAGGCTTGCTGATAAACTAATATTATGAGCACATCGAAAGGATTCTGCTGTTACAACTGTGCATTTTCCTTTAAAAGACACACTTCATTTCTGACAGAGAGACAGCTCACCCACTCCTGTGGCTATAAATCATGAAAATACATTCACATTTATTGGCTGAATAAAATATCTTTATGTTTTAAACAATACACTAAAATATGACTTCACTGATTTTTATACAATTCTAGAAAAGTTTCTGGTAGTGGCCAACAGAAAACCCCAAGGTTTTAGGCAGATAAGGAGGGCAGTCTGGGATTTAGTTCCTATGCTCATATTTCTTTAAGCATGGTCCTCAGATTCTGTGCCTCAGAATAATCTGGGATGTTTGGTAAAAAGTAGATTCCTGGCCCTATATCAAATCTACAAATATCTAGGTTAAGTTTGTGAGGGGAGACCCGGGTATCTGCATTTTTAACCAGCCCCTTGATTGGCGAGTTACAAAACCACTGATTAGAGAACACACAAAGTTCTTTTCACCTAAGGAGGGTTCTAGGAGAAGGAAGTTTTCTTTGTAAACTTCTTCCATTCAGTTAGTTGATTAGATAGAAAGCTGTCTGTCACCCTAGATTCTGGAAGGCATAGAGTCTACTAGGCCAGGTATAATTCAGTGTGTCTAAAGGACACTTTTAGCACATTCACGGTAGTTGGCAACCACAGTCGGTCTCTAAGAAGGCTGGAGACTTTGATGTTGATGACAAATCTCATCTATTCACATTTTGCACAGCCTTGTATCCATTTTTCCAGAGGTGCTCCTTTGTCCATACTATAAAAGTGTGGGTATCCCTACTTTGCCTGTAGTCTGGTTGAATGAAACTCGAATGAAAAATGATATCAGTGACCCCCCCCCAGCTCAGATAGCTCCCTATTTCTTCCTTTCCTCAGGAAAAGAGGAATACCAATGTGATACTGTTCATTAACCACTGCCCTTATATTAATAGTCCTATATATGTTCTGACAGCTAAAAATGTCTCCCTGTTTCCAGAAATGAAATTCCTTTTTTAATGAATTTAATGAAAAGAGATTCAGGAAGTATGGTAGGTTATTAGTAGGAGGAGTTTTGTGTTGGAGCCTTTTGATTCCCCTCTATTTTAGGGTCATAAAGTAACATTAAGCAAGTTACTTCTTCCGCTTACATTAAGAAACAGCCCAGCTCTGGTATTCACATTTTGGAAAACTAAAAAAGAATAAAAAAAATTTATAGGAGATTCTATGAATGTTTTCTACAGAATTAGTAATAATAATGATCATAATGACAATAACAATAAAAAATGTCTGCTAAGCAAAGCCCATAACATCTTGAATTATGATTTTGGGCAAGTTAGCTAACTTTAGTCTTGAGGCTTAATGTTCCCCATCTGTAAACTGGGAATCATACTTCACATAGTACTTGAGAGGATTAAGCAGTAATATATGATTAATCACTAATATTGAGTAAGGACTCAATCAAAATTTGCTGTTAAAGTGATTATTGTATGAAACAGAATGATGTCAGTTGCAGGCATGATTGAAATTAGCATGATTTCGAGGCTGCATCATTCTTCAATTAAGAAAATTCTTTGCTTATTTTTAACCTAAACAAATCTCAGTAAAGAAGGGGACTCCCAATTACAAACATCCTATTTTTATATAAGTGGTTGTCCTTGACTTAGACCCAGTCCTTCTGCCAAAGCACCTGGTATTAGATTTTTGAATGTAGAAGGGAAGAAAAATAGAAAAATCTGTGAAAAACAGGAGTAATGTGTTGACTTTGGAAGCACATTTCCAGCAAAAACTGGACTGCCTAATAATGTACCAATCCATATTTTCCTCTTTATTTTTTTATTTTTATTTTTTTAATGTTTACTTTTTTTGAGAGAAAGAGAGAGACAGACAGAGGACGAGTAGGGGAGGGGCAGAGCATGAGGGAGACACAGAATCCAAAGCAGGCTCCAGGCTCTGAGTTGTCAGCATAGAGCCTGATGCAGGGCTTGAACCCACGAACCATAAGATCATGACCTGAGCTGAAGTCAGAGCCTTAACCAACTGAGCCACCCAAGCACCTCTTTATTTTTGACTAATTTATTTATTCAATAAATATTTATTGTGTACCTAAGACATGCCGAGCTCTTGTTTATGGCTTTAGGGAAACATTAATGACCAAAACAGGCTAACCTCTGCTCTTACGGAGCTTACAGTCTATGCAGTCAATATAGCAACAAAAAAGATCATTTCATGTAGTAGCAAGTGCTATCACTAAATAAAACTTGGTAATGGGATATAGAGCGATAAGGAGGATGGGTAAAGAGACTACTTAGCAAAGTCTCTCCAGAAAGTGGACTTACCAGCAGAGTGCAGGGTGGCGACAAAGAGGCAGCCTGGCAAAGACCTGGGGAATGATCATTCCAGGAAGAGGGAAAGCAAGTGCAGACACTGAGATGGGAGTTCCAGGGACAGAAATGGCAAGTGTGTGCCACTTGCAAAGATGTGGATGGAGCTGGAGGGTATTATGCTAAGCAAAATAAGTCAAACAGAGAAAGACAAATACCATATGATTTCATTCAAACGCGGAATTTGAGAAACAAAGCAGATGAACAAATGGGAGGGGGAAAAAAAGGAAAAAAAAGAGAGAGGGAAACAAACCACAAGAGAGTCTTAAATATAGAGAACAAACTGAGGGTTGATGGCAGTAGGGAGGTGGGGGATGGGCTAGATGGATAATGGGCATTAAGGAGGGCACTTGTTATGATGAGCACTGGGTATTGTAAGTGATGAATCACTGAATTCTATTTCTGAAACCAACATCGCACTGTATGTTAACTAATTAGAATTTAAATAAAAATTTGAAAAGAAAAAAAGACATAAAAAGCTTTGTCAAATTAATGCAGATACATCTTCTAACTATATGGTTGCGGATGTGTGACATAGTTAATTTTCAATTATCTGAATTTAAAATTAAACCAGAATAGTTTTGAATTTTCATGGGAAAAAAAGGGCAAGTATGGGGCTGACAGTTCACAAAAAAGAGTGGTGACTGAGGTTAGACAAGAAGGCAGAGGATCTGTAGGGCTTTCAGGTTAAAGTAAGGAATTTGGTCTTTTTTAATTTCAGTGGGAAGTCATTACAATATTTCAATAAATTGATGGAATTACATTTGTGTTTTAAAAGGTAAGCCTAGCAACTGTGCTGAGAATAGATTACAAGAAAGCAAGAATAAACACAGGGACATTAGTGAGCAGGTTGTTGGAGTGTCCCAGTCACAACAGGCCAGGAGGTAAGGATGAGGGTAACATGGGCAGAGATGGTGAGGAGTATTTTGGAGTTAGAACTCTCAGGACTTGCTGCCATATGTGGTAGGTAAAAGCAAGAGAAGCAACAAATACAACCCCAGTTTTTGGGCTGAGCAAATGCAATGGTGGTATTTACTTAAGATAGAGAAATCTTGGGGAAGAGAACGCTTGGGAAGAAAAAACCTAGAGTTCCATTTTAGATATAATAAGATATTATTAGACATCCAAGTCTATAGCAGGGCAGCCTGAGATTTAGTCCCTATGTCCGTATTTATTTATTATGTTTTAGACATAATAACATATTATTAGACATCCAAGTGAGATGCCCAAAAGATAGCTGGATAAGCATGTGGTGTTCAGGGGCAAGGTCAGAGTTGGAAATACACAGAAGGGGGTCCTCAGGACACAGGCGATACTATCAGACTGGATGAACTCAGTAATGAGAGTGTGTAGAAGAAGAATGCTGAGAACTCGAGAGCCCGCCAACATGTGAAGGCCTGGCAGAAAAATAGGAACCAGTCAAGGAGCAGAGGAGGAAGGGCTGGTGAAAAAGGAGAAAAGCCTAGAGAAGAAAATGTTTCAGGAAGGAGAGTGTCAAATGCTGCCAAGGGGTCAAATTAGGTAGATGGGAGAATGACCCCTGGATGACTGTCTGGGTGGGTGAGATGGGGTCAGTGATGACTTTGATAAATCTTTCTAGTGGCATGGTGGGAACCAAGGCTTGACTGTAATGAATTTAAAAGATATTGGAGATGAGAAGGTGTAGAGAACAAAAAGAGGCAACTCTTTGGGATTCATTTTGCTGCAAAGGAGAGCAGAGAGCCACTGGAAGTAGGTAGAAGGGAACTTAGGGTCATGAGAGAGATTTCTTTCTTTTTCTTAAGACAGATGATTATGAAGCGAAAACAAACAAAAACAATAGTGACAGAAAAACTAGTGTGAAGAGATGATTGCAGAAACTCATCATAAGCAGGGACAGTTACTTCTTCCAAGAGATGGCATGCATGGTAGACCACGTGTGAGTTTGGTGAGTTTGTGATGGAAAGATGAGGTAGTTCTCTCTTGACTGCTTTGTCATACTACCTTCAGGTAAACCCACTGGAAATTAATCAGGATTCCAATGTTTTTCAAATATGAAAATTCTTCTGTGAGAATTGATAAAATCATCAGACATCCTACATTAATATGAATATACTTAACTGGCTTGCCTTCTACTAATACTAAGGACCAGTAACTCTGAAGAAATGAGACCCTAGGAATTTAAAGATGGTTGTAGAAAGTTCAGAGCAAAATGAGGAAAATATATTCTGAGTCAATCACTTGACTTGCGAACAAACTTCTGGAATACAACCAACTTTTGAGCTTGTGATTGCTTGTACCACATTAGAACCAAGGGAAAAACTTGCTAATTTAGTGCAGGCTGGCAAGCTGAATGAATTACTGTAAGTGATTCTACATTTAGTTTCTTGTTAATCTAGGTAAATTAGTCTGTGTAATCAGAATGAAGCCCAATACTAAATGTTATACTGTGGTTTATATGTTTATACAGGCAATACTACACACTGTTTTAAAGTATAAGAAAACACAGAACAAGGAGCCTACAATTTCTATTGAAATTTTAAATACAAATATTCCATTTTACAAGGAAATCTGCTTCCAGGAAACTGCTAAGTGGACTTACAGTCAGGTAAGATTCAGGAATACTGGGTTGATGAACTGTAGACTATTTTCTTCTGAGTGCCTACCAAAATAGCTTCCTGGGAACTCAGTTAATATTTGATAAATAAATACACACACACATACATACATACATATATACATACATAATCATATGAATAGAAACCAAATATTGCAAGGTATTCTGAAATTACTTGGCTTCGAATGATTTTTTGTCATTTCCTTATACTGGATATATTCTCAAGTATAAATGTGTGCCATCACTGAGGAATTCAAAAGAATGTGCCTGAGTCTTGGGAGACAAACCCCAAAGAGGAGTTCCCAACACATTTTGCCAAATGGCAGCTTGTTTTGTACAGGTGTAATCTCCCAAGTCAGTATTCTCAAGAGGCCGATCCTTGCTTTGATGTGTAAACTTTGGTAGACTTGTAAAAAAAACATAATGTTACTTTTGGAGTCAAGTATTGTATAGATTTCTCTAGCTCTAAATATTTAGTGGTGACATTTAGTTTTCATTTCTTTGTAGTTCCTTTTTTCTCCATTTTTTTCTTTAAAAAAATTTTTTTTAACCTTTATTTATTTTTGAGAGACATAGAGACAGAGTATGAGCAGGGGAAGGGCAGAGGGAGAGGGACACAGAATCTGAAGCAGGTTCCAGGTTCTGAGCTGTCAGCACAGAGCCCGATGAGGGGCTCGAACTCACAGACCGTGAGATCATGACCTGAGCAGAAGTCGGCCGCCCAACCAACTGAGCCACCCAGGCACCTCTCCAATTTTTTCTTATTATATTTATGTTTTCCTTTATATCCCTGAACACTTTTATAGTAACTTATTTAATGTACTTGCCCCCTAATTTCATTATCTCTGTCATTAATAGATCTATTTTTATAACTGTTTTTTTTCTATTTATGGATCACATTTTCCCTTTTCTGTGAATGTCTATAGTAATTTGTGTTGCATGTTGGATGTTATAAATACATTGGTAAGTGTCTGCATACTGTTGTCCCCCTTTAAAGAATACTGAATTTGATTTGGCAGCCATTAGGTTTGTTGTGGAGCAGCTTGATCAGTTGTAGATTTGTTTTTAAGCTTTGCTAAGGTCGATCTAGAGTAGTTATTACTAGAGCTATATTTTAGCTCTCTTCTGAGGTTTTATCCTTTCTGGGTCACTACTGAATACTCTAAGTATTCAGGGAAGCCTTTTCACTCTGGCTGCTTTTTAAAATTTTATTTTTTTATTTTTAGAGAGAGAGAGAACATGGAAGCAGGGGAGGGAGAGGGGCAGAGGAAGAGAGAGAGAGAGAGACAGAGACAGAGACAGTGAAAGAGAGAGAGAATCTTAAGCAGACCCCATGCTTAGCATGGAGCCTGATGCAGGACTTGATCCCATGACCCTGGATCATGACCTGAGCCGAAATCAAAGAGTTGGACACTCAACCGACTGAACCACCCAGGTGCCACCAGCAGTGACATTTATGATACAACTTAGCAATGTTCTGTCATTTTATAGAGTCTTAAGTTCAGAATTAACATGCAAAATTAATTTTCCTGATTTCAAAAGTTGGGTGTTCCTAGAAAGTTAAGCAACTCGTAACTTTGTGAACAGAATTCTAAAATAGAAGCTCCAACAAGTGCTTTGGGAAGAGACAGCCTCATTGGGATGCCATGATCAATTCCAAATGTTACTTTTCTAAAGGGAAATATTTATGTGTATTTCTTCCGAAGCAATTTGCTTAGCAAAGAACTCAACCTTTACAGTCATGGTTGATAATGTCATCTCCACCCTGGGAGTTCCATGAAGCCTTACAAATTCTCAAAGGAATGGATGACAAGAAGGCATACTGCACCCCTACATTCCCACATCCTAGTAAACTGAAGTAGGGAGAAATTTATTTGTGTGTTTAACTCAGACTACCTGTACTATATCAGTATCATTATTTTACCAGGTAGACAGTTCTTAGAGATATTAAATAACAAAAAACAGTTATAAATTTTCCCAGCATGTCTTTCCCACTATGTGATTTAAATGATAATGCACTATAAACTAGGCATTTTTCTCATTAATTTAAGTACATAACCCATTTACAGGGTTTAAATATTTGCACAACTTACATGAACATGCCCTCTGGGGTCATTCGTCCAGCTTGAATTAAGTAGGCTCCAAATCGAAACCCCAATGCATAGGCAAAATATACAAAAGCATGGCTGAATGCATAACAGCTTCCAACGATCTGTGCTTTTTTCAAGGTATTTCTGAAATGCACAAAATTTACTAAATAATGGGGCATGAAGTATAACAAGGTCATTTAAATAAATGTAGAGTAATGAATTCAGAAGACTAGCCATGTTATCGTTTAAGGGATATACATTTTTCTAAGAATGAGAAAGTGAGTTTTTAAAAATGAGAATTATTAGGGAAAACATAAAATATAATGATTCTCTCTATAGCTATACACTCTATAGTTCATTGTAACAAAGTTGCCTCTGTTTGCTTTCAAATGAATGGACAGGTCTGTGAATGAACAGGTAAAGAGACTTGAAGATCTGTTGTTTTGAAGCATTTAGAAATATTTTCTATTGTAATCTTTCACTAGCACAATAAATAGTGGAAATTAAAAGGTGGTACCAACCACAAGCATGAGTTTGAAAGAGTATAAAGCTATCTCTCTTATAAAGTAATACAGTAATATGAATAGTATCACGAAATAAATGTGATAAGGAGAACTAGTTTAAGATTAAAAGGAGTGATCACGTTTGTTATGGGTACACACATTTTCAAATATGAACTATTTTAGAGATTCAATATAAAGGGCTGTGCAATCTTATCTTCTTTCTTGAATATGTTATTTCCTCAATTTTGTTTCAGGAAAATAATAAAAATGTGCATACTTAGTAATAGTTCATAGCAATGTGGGAGGACCTAAAATTTTCTACCTGCGCTTATTCTCAATTCTTCCTCTAGCCTCCTCTTGGTGAATTCATATGAGAAATTATGATAGGCCATTAATAGGAAAGATTCCAGAGCAAATGAATTGGCAGGCAAACCACAGCAGTCATCCAGGAAGGCTGCCTTCATAGGGACAACTACAGTTAGTGAAAGGACTCAGTATGAATCTACAATCACCTGTGCTGTGTCTGAAGCATCTCCTCATATGTTTGCTCAAAGGCTTTTTCTCTTGTTAATGATACTATAGTCCGAATATTTTCCACAGCTTCAGTTGCTACCTATAAAATAGAACAATAAGATAGAGAAATAAAATTAGTAATAGTTATCTTCTCTGGCTGTGAATTCCAGTCACTTATACTTGGAGCATATTAAGTAAAGCATTAAGTCAATAAGTTTCCCGGACAAGTTTTCTCAGCTTCTTTTTTTCTTTCCCAAAAACAGTATAGGAAAATAACATTTTAGGATAATAGACTCAAGGAAAATGTTTTAAAAGATTTAGTCCACTGATCTAAATTCAGTCCCCTTCAGGTCTTCACTGAATTTCTATTTAAACTGGTTCCAGGGGCACCTGAGTGGCTCAGTCGGTTAAGCACCCGACTTTGGCTCAGGTCATGATCTTGCAGTTCATGGGATTGGGCCCTGTGTCAGACTCTGTGTTGACAGCTTGGAGCCTGGATTCTGTGTCTCCCTCTCTCTTTGCCCCTCCCCTGCTCACACTCTATCTCTCTCTCAAAAATGAATAAATGTTAAAAAAATTCTTTTAAACTGGTTCCATAGGCAGAGAGATTAAATATTAGCATTATGATATATGCAATAGTGCAAAGGAATTATGAGATAATTCAAGAAGACAGTAAAAAGAATCAAATAATTACTTACTTGTAATTATTTTAGTAATTGTCTGACTCTAGGAAAGAAATGCAAATAGCAACCCAAAAAAACTCTCTGAAACACTGCAGTAAAGTAATTTGGGTATGACTATTAAATGCTGTATAAGATACAGCCATTTCTCATTTTGATGTTTGTGAACTTTAAAAAGATATTTAATTAAAATATAATTAATCCTTTTCCATATTTATGTAATTTTTGAAAAGAAGGAATAATCACATGGGATCCAAAATGGAGGAGACTTTTGGCTTAGAATAACTTGTTGAACATGAGAACACATGTTGACTTGAAAGAGAAACTTCCTGCTTTTGCATTCTGTTTCCAGAATTGCCAAGTGGACTGAGGGACAGAGGAAGACCTGGGTGGACAATGAGGTCTTATTAAAGAATAACTTATTCTTATTAAAGAATAACTTGGGTTACAGGAGAGAATCAGATTTCTGGAGGTGGGCAGGAAATCGGGATTCTGCTCTCAATTTTGACTTTGAGTTGTCACTTGATTTGTCCAAATCTACACATGCAACTGAAGAAGGACTAATACGCTTTATTTGGTATTTGGTAAAAAGATTAAAAGGTATAGAGAAAGACACAGATTGTTTGATTAGAGTTACTGATTGTATAGTCTGAAGTTATTCTAAAAATCCAAAAAGGAAAAATTAAAGGATACATATACAATTAAAGCTCATGACATAAAAATTAAGATCAGTAATTAATTTTGGAAATTGTGATAATTTTCACCACAGGGAGGGCCAAACAACTTTTCACTGTCTCTGAGGCAAATATATCCTAAATAGTTCAGCCTGTACTGCCCAGACATTCCAAGGGTCTTAATGTAATTCAAGGAAGGTAGAAGGGTCCAAGGGTCACACAAACCAAATTTGGATGAGTCATGTGCTTGGCATCTCTGTTCATGAATATTAAAGCTATTTATAATGTGCCAATGGTGATAGTCACTGTGATATAGACCATAACTGGTATTAAAATCATTTTCATAATCAGAGGATGTTCACTCAAGTGATAAAGGTCTTTGAAACTATATCATGAGAGGAACAGCTTGAAGACCTGGGGATGGAAACAGCGTAAAGACCTGGGAATGGATGACTAAGCAGAGACTTGGCATTTACACAATGTGGCTTCCTAAAAGCTGCCATTGAGCAACAGGCTTTGGACCTCTACTGAGATGAAAGCCAAGCAAAATAGAAGGCCACCAAAAATAAATAAACAAACCTCCTCTAAAAAACTCCAAAACAAAGCCCTAACTGCCTACATCCAAAGGCTGCTCAAGGGTAGGCAGCCTCAGAAAGTAATGCACTTCCCAGCACTGGAAGGAAAGGACGGGTAAAAGACAGACAAGGGATTCCTTCTTTAGGTAAGTGGTTGGATTAAATGACATTTCTTTTAATTCTCAGATGTTATGATATTATAATACTAATGTTTACCTAAATGTCCAATACAATGATTATTTTTATAAAGGATTGATCCTGAGAAGCTTAAATATGACAAAGCATTTTCCCAGCAATTAAAATATTGTTCATTTTGATCAGTATAAAGATGGTCCTTGTTTACAAAGCCTTATTTTAGGCACTATCAATAACAGCAAATTGTGTTATTTTCAGTAAGTGTTATACTTCCTCTACATTTTGAAAAATAAAATAACTAAAGTCATTTAAGAAAATTTAATTTTTCAACAATCAGAGAGTGGAGAATCATGATGTTAGCAAATTCCCCCATGATATGGTAATATGGCTGGCACCACTGAGTGCTTACTGTCTTCCAGACACTATCATAAGTGTCTTACATATAATAATGCTAAATGTTTTGTGTGCTACTTACAAAACTCTGCAAGTGGTATTATTATTATTATCACTTTACAGA
This sequence comes from Paguma larvata, assembly GCA_030068075.1. Lineage (NCBI taxonomy): Eukaryota > Metazoa > Chordata > Mammalia > Carnivora > Viverridae > Paguma > Paguma larvata. Next base: position 49,330,771 of record CM057834.1, on the reverse strand, counting down.
GGAAGAAATTTAAGTACAGAATGTTGACATACCTTGCTCATATCATACATTTGTTAGTGTTAGAATCTGAATTCTAATTCAGCCAGTCTGACTCTACAGCCTACACTCTAAATCATGAATCCTACTACTAAAACATATCTACTCCCTATCCTAAACTAGTCTGTATGCATTTCAATGAATATAACCTTTACAGATTCCTAAGAAAGAAAGTTAACATACTATAAAAATGGGAACGCTCATTGTTTTCCTCTTAAAATGTCATCATGGTAACAAGTCCTTACCTTCCCAGCACGCTTAAGTTCTTGCTTATCCTTATTGGCAAATCCAGTCATAGCTGTGGTTTCAATCATTCCTGTCAGAGCAAGTATTGGAGCAATACTCAGAATCAAGAGTGTCATCTCCCATCCATATATGAAGGAAATGATAACTGAAAGTCCCATGTTAGTTGCATTTTGTGTTAAGACACCAACCCTTGAACCTGTTGCCTACAATCAGACAGATTTGGGGAAAAAAGTCAATTAATTTGATATTTACAAGCATTTGTATTATAGTTTCTTACAAAACAAGACAGGCTTTCTGCTTTAGGATTTATAATTACATTTTTAATTTAATTTAAAACTTGTATTTAGAGATTAAATAATACCCAGACTTAAACTATCCTCTACTAAGGAGTCATTATGCTTTGTTTACCTTATGTTGGATATTGTTGTCTTTTGACATGTCCCTATCATTTTCTGAATATGTCTTTACTTTCTGACACAAAAAGCTTCTCCAGACTCTACCCCTGGAATCTAATTTCTTCAAGGAGTCCTGGTTTCTTTTGGTGGCCAAAGTGATTTAGAAGTAAATACATGGTATTAGTTGTGCTAAGTATTAATGGCCTATCAGTGGACAGATATGTGTGTGTACAGATATATGCACCAACTGAAATTTATATTTCTCTATTTAGGTACCTTGAAGTCCATGAATTCACATCAATATCTCCAATACCAATCCAACATCACAAAGTTATTTTCAGCTCTGTACCTTCTTATTTGTTATCCCTTCTACAACAGTGATAAACCTGGCTCCCATCTTTGATAGATTTATGTGATCAAACTCTGTAGATAACCAATCTGATATTATGGCCCCTGCTTCTTCCCTGAATGGATACCCTTCTCATTTTGCTCTGACTTGGCATTCCCCCACCAGGCTGCCACCACACAAGGAAGTGTAATTCACCATATGTGGGCTCCAAAACCCAGCATTCCCCTTTCTCCTACAATGATGGAGGGGTTGGCACTCTTAGTCCCTATACCATAGTAGTGCTACGTGGAATGTTGGATACTATTCATTAAGATGTATGCTTTGGATATGGTTTCTTGTATTCCATTTTGAGCATTTTATAACTTGATTTCATTGAGCAAAAGTCTAAAGCAGCATTATCAAGATAGAAAAGGAGTTGTAAAAATCGTGGTAAATATTGTGGTAAAAGGTAACTTAAAGAAATTCTAAAAACAAAATCTCAAAATAAGTGGAAATATCTTTATAACTATTTTACGAGAATGATATATCTTATGAATCGACTTTCAGTGGGACATATAATAAGTAATGAACTGAAATGTTAAATTCCTTTCATGCCAGGAAGAAAAAATGAGACCCCAATTTACCTAGGAAAATAGCTATAATCAACAAAGATTTCGATTCATATTTTAAAAGATTTATCTTGTGATGATCGTGAAAATAAGACCACTGGAAAAAGTTTGGACTGTGTTAAAATTTACATCCTTCCAGACAAATACACAAACATATTCAGATTAGATTATTATGTATATGTAGCTTTGTATCCTGCTTTTATCCCTTTACATTGCACTGTAAGCTTTTTCTTGGGTCATTAAATAGTCTTCAAAAAATATTTAGATTGCTTTCAACTTTACTAATATAAAGGTGTAATGGCCACTTTTGTGCACAATCTTTATGCTCATTTTTAATTTCTTAATGTTGAAAACCTAGACTAGAGTTATATGTTAAAGGGTATATATTCTTACACTCTTGATAGATATTGTCAAATTTTTTCTCTAGAAGATTATATCAGTTTTTACTAAAGTACCCCCAAATTAGTATCATCATTACAAATAACAACAATAAAAAGCCCTGCCTTCCTAAAGGCTCTGCATTATTCCTAAAAAAGTTTTTCTGGCTTCAGCTTCAAGACTGCATTTGATAATCTGCTATTTCCCCATTTCTCACTAAACTATTAAAGAAAACTCCAAAAATATAAAAACAAGTAACAATTGCAAACACCAAACAAACCATTAAATAATGAAAACTAAGACAACAGATAAGGTATTTTAAGTGTCTTAGCATATTATACACTAACTCTAAGACCTATGAGGCTGAAATACGGATATCATTTCCTACTTAATACTGACTTACATAACTCTGTCTCTTTACAGGTGAAGGATGATGCCAGAGATAAAAGGTGTTGAGATGTTGTATCTTATAGGATGGATTGTGTTTCCCTCCATCCCAAATTTATATTTTGAGGTCCTGACTCCCAGTTCCTCAGAATGTGACTATATTTGGAAATAAGATCTTTATTTATTTTTTCATTTACTTATTTTTGAGAGAGAGAGAGAGAGAGAGAGAGAAAGAGAGAGAGAGAGAGAGAGAGAGAGACAGTGAGTGAGTGAGTTCACAAGTAGGGGAGATGCAGAGAGACACACAGAATGCGAATCAGGCTCCAGGCTTTGAGTTGTTGGCACAGAGTCTCAAACCCTGCATCAAACCAACTGTGAGATCATGACCTGAGGGGAAGTGAGATGCTTAGCTGACTAAGCCACCCAGGTACCCCAGAAATGAGGTTTTTAAATAGATAATTAAGTTAAAATAAGATTTCTAGTATGAGCCCTACTCCGGTGTGGCTGATGTCCTTGTAAGCAAAGAAAATTTGAGGCACCTGGGCAGTTCAGTCGGTTAAGCGTCCAACTTCACCTTAGGTCATGATCTCATGGTTTATGAGTTTGAGCCCCATGTTGGGCTCTGTGCTGACAGCGCGGAATCCCAGAACAAAACAAGATTTTTTATAGAATTATAAAAATATCCAGCACCCCAATATATTTGCAATGTGTGACATCTTGTCAAAAATTACCAGATATGCAAAAAAACAAAATAGGACTCCTGATAGCATGAAAATCAATCAAACTGACCCACAACTGACACAAATGTTAGACTTAGTAGATAATGATATTAAAAGTTATCATTGTATAACATATATTCAAAAAGTTAAGAGATAAGGAACATATAAGAAAGATCCACATCAAAATTTTAAAAATGCATATTTCAGAGTCCATAAAGTTTTATTTGAGCACAGTCATGGTCTTCTTTACCCATTGTCAGTGGCCATCTTAGAGCTATAATGATGGTGTTGAGTAGTTGCTAGAGAAACCATATGCGCCACTCTCCTCACTTTGTACTGCTGCTCAGTGTGCTACAGATCTGTGATGCAATTATAATTTGACACCATGTTGAATGCTACATGAATTGCTGTACTATGACATTTTATCTTAGTTTTAAAAATTACAATTGTATATAGATCATCTAAAAATAAGAAAGGAAGAGAAAAGTAGACTTTGAATGTCCTGCTTTTAAGGTATAATGCACTGTAGATTACTTTTTCAGATCAGATACCAGTGTTGTGTTTATCATCCCTGTAAAGCACTATATAGTTCTAAAAATATATACAATAGGTCAACATTTCCAGATGAAGCACTCATCATATTCTTAATTCACAGGAAGCCAACATTCAGAAAACTTGGAAAATTTAAAACGGGATATCTCATTTCAGTAGAATTTCTTCATGAAACCAAAAAGTGAAAATGAAGCTGAAGCCAAAGTAAGTTTTTGAGTGGCTCATTCACTAGTTAAGCAAAGAAAATCATTTATGGATAATGAGTTAATTGAATCATGCTTAACTGCAGCAGAGGAAGAAATGTGTTTAGCGAGCTTAAACCTGTATCAGATGATTAGCCTTTTGGTAAGAACAGTTGCTCAAAGAGTGGACAACATTGCAGCAACACGAACAGTCAATCAAAAAGTAGGTAGCTTTTTTGAATAGTTTTCCCTGGCTTTTGATGGACTGACGTATGTTACTGATACTGCTCAGTTGGTGGTTTTTTTGAGAAGCCAATGCTGAGTTTGAAGTTACTAAAAATTTAATTGCTATGAATGGTCTGTGTGGAGAAATTATAGGTAATCATATTTTCAAAGATGTTAAGAAAAAATGAAGTCAGTATAATCTGAAGTGGAATCTGCTAAGATATATTACAACTGATGGTGGTAAGAAGATTTGTAGAGTAGAAAAAAAGGCTTAGTTGGACAAATTTATAAAGTTTGTGAAAATGTAAAATGTTTAAAGCCTAAGTTTATTTCCTGTATTGTTTATCAGCAAGTATTTTGTGGCAAATAACTTATCACACATTTTTGGACCAGTATGGTCAATGGTGAAGTTCATTTACTCTTAGAGATTTAACTACTACATTTCTACTTTTGTGAAATATGGAAGCTGAATATCTTGACTTGTCTTACCACACAACAGTTTGAGGGTTTAGCAGTGATAACGTTTCACTGTAATATTTTGAGTTCAGGGCTGAGACTGAAATTTTCCTTTACAAGAAGAATTACCTTTAACCACTATGGCTTTGGATATTACCTTTTGCTACAGACTTGATAATGTTTCTTAATGAATTCAATCTGAAATGGTAAGGCAAAATAGCAATTACATGCCAACATTATACTGTGGTAAAGTCATTTTGACGATTGATAACAGTGTTTGAATCACAAAAAATATCAAACTGCTTTATATCCTTCCTATGTTAAAAAGTTAAATCAGGAAATGAGGTAACCACTGTCCAGGTAATGATATTCTAGTTCTACCTAATCAATTCATCTGGTTCTTGGAATTAATAAATGAAGTTTTTATGGTTTCTTGGGGCTATATAATTAGAGTTCTGATGAGAAGAATTCTTGGAACTAACATTGTATCTGTCAGTGGTATATCAAGTGCGCATTGTGGCATGAATAACATACTTTCTTGTGGACAAAAATGAGGTAACACTTTTGGGTGATGAAAAGGGGTTGCTAAAATATACAGAAATAATACCTTGTAATTTTGTGGAACCCAGATTCCCAAGGAATCTAAAAATGGCTTTGTACCTTTAATACCACTATATATTACACAGAAAATAGTCTGTTGACACATGTATGGCAATAAGCCATTACCTTGGGCTGAAATAATATCAGTTAAATTGGCTGTATTCAGTACATTATTTCAGGAATCATGTTGTTCCATGACTTTATTTCACTAACATGTTTTCCTCATGACCCTCAAAGTACCAGAGTTTCTAAAAATCGTAACGGTGCATATATTTTTGGCCATGAGTAAAGGTTTCAAAATAATATTTACTATTATTAAGGAGCTATTTTATGGACACTCACCCTAATACGTATGATAAAATACAATTTAACTGAAATTACATGATGAAGAAACTGAAATGGAATATGCCTTGAATTGATAAGATAGGAAATATGACCCTGAATAATTATTTGCTAATTCATCTCTAGTCTAGTGCGTGTTTGTGAGAAAATACATAGCAGATAAATAGGATTGGTAAATAATTCTTTCTTCCACAGAAAGAGTATCCATTCAAGTTAGATATGAACCTACCTTTATATTTCAAAGTGAGTGTTTATGTGAATTACATGTTAGAAGACATAGTCTCACTATTGCAGAACTTCTTGGTCTGCTTTCAAAATTCAACAGCTTTAAAATCTGCCATCAGTAATTTAATCATTTATTCTTTAGCTATTACTTTTTAAACAATGCAAATGGTCTGACTTGCTCAGGAATTATTATGAGAGCAACATTTACAAATTGGAACAAGAAAGTTTCCAGTGATCAAATAATATTAGTAAGGTGCATGCAAGCCACGAGGCTGACAAATGTTTTCATTAATTTTTCTCAGTGAAAGACAACACTATTTGTTAAAAATAATGAATGTAAGGAAAGTAATGTTGGTCTTTTAGTTCTAATTTGTTCTTTTGGCTGAAGTAAATACTTGCTAAAAGAGAAGGTATATGTAAAATATAGCTGCTAGTAGAAATGCCTATTTCACTGGGATTGTAAGAATGCTGAATGATAGGTAGTAAGAGAAAAACAGCATAGTAAAGAAAAAGAAAAAAAATAGCTATTTTTGTGGAATGGGGATTCAACCAGAATTATAGGGATATTTCTGTTTAATATATGAATTCTGTAATTCCTAAACATAGAAATTGTCCTTCTATTGTTCTATGTAAGATTAATGCTACGCTCATTACTTAACTATTAACTGAAATATTTTCCAGGATTTTTTTCCACTTATGCCAGGAAAAATTGATTCCTTAGCCTCATTTAAAAAAATTAAAAAAAATTTTAACATTTATTTATTTTTGAGAGACAGAGAGCAACAGAGAATGAGCAGGGGAGGGACAGAGAGAGAGGGAGACACAGAATCTGAAGCAGGCTCCAGGCTCTGAGCTGTCCTCACAGAGCCCGACGCGGGGCTCGAACCTACGAACTGTGAGATGATGACCTGAGCCGAAGTTGGATGCTTAACCGACTGAGCCACCCAGGCGCCCCTATTTTAAAATTTAAATTCTATATAATAAATTTATAGCCTTGCCTTCCAAATAATGAAAAAGAGTTCAGGGAAAAGAAGATGATGCCACTTTTCCTCTTGAACTCTTTCTACATCGTAACACTAATTTTGCAAATCATTATGGATACATGTGAATATTCACAACTGTAACCAACTTGTTCCCTTCTTTGGTAATACAAATCTACCCTTAAGAGGAAAAACTACACTTTCTTCTTTATTTAAAACTTCTAAATTGTGTGTCTGTGTTTTCATTTTGTTACCTTTTCTAGTCTTACTATTTAATTCTGAGGTCTTTTCTCTAATTCATTCATAGTATCTTCTTTAGTCCTCTGGTTATCCTATTACATGTGCTAAATATTTTCCCCCCTTTTTTCCTATTTTTTTATACGAGTATATAGTTGACATACAATGTTATTATTAGTTTCAGTATACAGTCTCACAAATATGCACTGACACGTGTGTGTGTCTCTACATGTACACACAATATACATACACCATTTAAAAATAAAAATATACATACTCCTTGGATTTGTGCTATGTCTATGGCTAATATTGTTGTCAAGGCTCCTGTGCTGTTTTCCTTATCATCAAACCAGGAAATATCCTAGAGAAAAAGGAGAATTAACATACAGTTATCAAGCAAAACAAAACAAAACAAAAAAAGACAAACAAAAACAAAACACACATGTTATCACAAAGATTCTTCTCTGATTTGTGATTCTGCTATGATAAGTCAGAATGCATTTACCTGCCCCCTCACTTACAGGTTTGAGTCTAATAAATAGTATGGATCAAATGACTTTTGTTTCTTACTTCTCAAATATCTACACTTAGATAGAAAATGAAGAATATAAGCCCAATACCTTCAAACCATTACCAATGCTACAATACTGTATAATAATCAATATCAAAAATGGTCATTTTGAACCACCAAGTAAGTTGTAATTTTAGTGAAGAGCAGACTACTTAAAAAGGTAATGTACAACATGATCTAGGAATATTTCCAAAACTTTCTATCTAAACTGATTAATGATAAAAAGTCTATCTCCTTCCCTTTAGGACCCACTTAGGCAAGATTTCCCCTGATACTTCATATTATTCCTTAGATCTTATAACCACTGGGCATTGTGAGAAGCTAAAGAGGCAAAGAGGCCGACGTAAAACCGCTGTGGCCAAGAAGCAAGCAATCTGAAGAAGACAGGTCAAAAACACAAGCAATAAAAGCATAACGTTATAGCCAATTTCATTTTCAACAGCAAATAGAGATAGCACTTCTTAGCAGTTCTCAACCTGAGGCATTCTGATTTCCTTTTATTAGCTATTGAATGTTACCTCCTACTCACTCAAACCACTTAGATCTCTTGTGGATTAAAATCATATGGAGCCTGTCTCAGAAAAATGACTTATTTTTAGTAAGTGAAGAGCCAAAGAATTGTTGGCTTACAGCTCAGCCAGGGCCCTAACACCCAGGTTACATGTTTCTGGCAACTAAGGAAAAAGAAGCATAACAGATGGAAGGCTGTGCATTAATCATACAGTTATGTGAGAAGAAAGCTCGCATGGAGGAAGATGGCAAGAGCACGGGTGGGTACAACCCCAGCGTGACAGCAATACTCTGTAAGCCCTTGCATTGGGAAGGGGTCCCAAAGTGCTGAAGGTCCAAGATGCCCAAGGGCATCCTACAGAAATCACAATCGGCACTACCAAGTGTCACTTTGAAAACACAGCCCCACTCATGAGCCTAACGTATTGTGAAAATACATCAGCAATGATAATAACTATAGCATTCTTGAATTGGAAGACACTATCTGGTTTGTTTATTGTATACTCAAAAATATTAAGATAAAGTTTACATTTTCTAATTATTTCTTTATTTAAATATGGTATGGAACACACAAAGAATTTTTAGATACAATACAAAGTAAAAATGTAGATAGATAATTTATTGTGGGATACTACATTCTTGATTCTAGACTATCTTTCTATAACACACTAGGCATAGTATATATATATATATATATGTGACTAGTCTCAGTCATTATCTGATCTTCAGTCAGCAAGATGTCCAAAAGTACTCTCCAACAAGTCAGCATATTGCACTCTAGGGACTGTATTCCAGCATATGCCACATATGCTAAAACACTTAAGAGTTTTTGAAACATAGCTGGTATCAAATAAAATTTAGCTTGCTTTTTCGTTTTCTGATAGTAAAATGATTGTAAGGAAGGTTATCAGGTTTTCTGAAAGTAGTTAATCCATTTTTTTTCCTGTCAGTAGTATACTAGAAGTAACAAATACAATAACACTATGATGCATACATATTTGGTATGTATTTTCTCAATTAATCATCATAACTGTATGAGGTAGATACTATGAATATCCATATTTTTTAAATGAGGAAACTGAAGTACCGAGAGATTAAATAACTTGCCCAAGGTCACACAGCTGGCAAGTGCTAAGGCCAGGATTTGAACCTATGCAACCAAATGCCAGAGTTTTTATTCAACTATCCTGTTCTATCTCCCATCTAACAGAAGCATTACGGTTGAGTTTCATTACATGTTTCTTCTGCTTCAGAACTTGATACCTCAAATTCTTTTGGAAGTAGCTTTTTGAGATCCTTTAGTGAGCACCATTAATTCTATCATCTCATGATTTGGAGACCTCCCCCTGCCCCAAAGAAGCCCTAGCCAATCTAATATAAAGAGAAGTAGGCAAAAATAAATATCTGTTCAGAAACCCAACAGATCTATCTATCGGTCAATATTTATCATTAAGAAATATAAATTTAGCTTTGAGCGGTGAATTATTTACAACCATTGAAGTCAGCAACACTTAGAACATTCTTTTCGACTGGAAGGATGTCAAGTAATCAAATAAAATACAGATTTTATACCTACAAAAAGACCACACCTGATTCCATAAATACTTCTACCTCAAATGAGGTTCCAAACTAGTTACAAAAACACAAGTCTCAGCATGCTTTCTAAGCCTCAGAAAGCTTTAGGACAAAAACCAGGTAATAAGAGTTAGGCTAAACTGCACATTGGGAGCACCCCTTACTATAGACAAAACTGAAATGGGGAAGATATTTATAAAGAAAAGGCCAAATATCCTATTTTTTCCCCTTCCATTTTAAGAAAACAAAGAATGCTGAAAGATGCAGAGGGAAAACAAACAATCAGCTGGAAGGGGCTGAGTTGAATTTATGGAGGAATTTAATGACATCTGCTGACTAGTGCAGGGTTTCGGTGTGTGTCTTTGATTGTGTGTTTTTTGAAGACCAGAGTTTTTGGCTTAAAAACTGGGACATTCTTATGGGCAGAAGCTACTTTATCCTAGAGTGTTACCGTCCAGCTACTTCTCCACCAAAAGCACACCGTGAACTTCTAGAGAGGAAGTTCAAAGTAATGTTTGGAAAAGTTATATATTCTTTTGTTCAAAACATTCAGACATTCAGGGAATACTGTCAAAAATCCTAGAAACTGAAATAAAGTTTCTTAAATGTGGAAACATATAATTGGAAACTGTCAATAGCTATGAAATAAAGTATTACTTAATTAAAATCCCACCTTATTTCATCAAAGATTTGAGGTAAAGACATAAGGTGTTCCTAAATAAAAAACAAAATTAAAGTACAAGTTTAACCTGAGTGAGCTGTGCAGGCATTAACTGGTTTTCTAATCCCTCAAGTAGATTTTTTTTTCTTGCTTAAGGAGAATCTCCAATTATCTCTGATAGGCCTTTAAGCAGAGTGTCAGGCACCAACTTCTTCAGAGCATCAGGTTGTTATGGGAAACCTCACACTGGCAGTGCTGAATTTTGTATCTTGTAGTTCCCCAAGAGCACAGAGGCCTGGGCATTTTGTTACGCGGCAGTCCTCTGAGCACTACTGCTAAAAGTCACAAGAGGTAAAAACTGGTTTTGACGACGCAGCTGGAGTGACAGTAATTCTATTTCTGACAAGAAATGACCTTGGCAGGAAGCCATTTGCTCCTGCACAGGGAGCTCTGGTGACGGAAAGTATGATGAAGGGCTCCAAATGATTACCGGCTTTCAGGAAACCCAATACACCTTAGCCTCCTGAAAGAATTTTAGAAGTGCCAATCTGAGACATTCCTGCCATTTGCCCCTAAGACTCACTTCTCAAGATTACTACTTGATCTACCTAGTTTTAGTTATTTCACAGGTGTGACTGAACATGCCAGCTGGACTGCTACCTGAATTCAGGACTCTTATGATGAAGACGCAGAGACTGGCTGCTTTCAGAAGTGGGGAGCGAGGAGACTGAAGCAGTGCACATGGATGAGAACTAGAGGAATTAACTCCTTTTAAAATATGTTCCCTAAGATACTGTGGCTCTTAAGTCTTCTTTTCAGTTTTTATTTGGTCTTTCAATCTGATCCTGGTGCACTACATTATACGTTTAAAAAAAAAAGAATTTGTCAAGATAAATGCAAAGAAAAAGGAATGACTCTATATCCTGTTTTCTATAAGTTGTATCTTCAAACATAACAATTTGGACTTGCTTCTATTAGAAAAATATACTGTAAGAATTCTGACGTCAGAGGCTGATTGGAACACAAAATGCATGCTTTCAAGGGATCAAAGGAAAGATTATGTTAAGAGGTTGACTTGAAAAACTACGAGTAATAATATTTAAGAACACATTTTAAATAAAATAAGAAAAAGATCAATGAAACACTGACCTGATATAACATGGCTTTAAATGCCAAATGTCTTAATCTCATGGTTAAAATTTCCCCTGCTCTTCCATAAAAGAATCCCTGGAAAACAAAAGAAAAGCTAATTTATTCTTAACTCTTTTTTCTATTTCTTTGTTACATTTAATCACTACATTTACTTTCTTATTATATTTAGTTATTATTTTTAACTCAGAGAGGATGACATAAAAAGTAATCATGTTCAAACTTGTTTAATTCATTAAGAGCTTACCTGAATGAAATAACTGACAAAGCAAATAACACCCAAAATGACAAATATCATGGAATAAATTTCTGCGTCATGCTTTAATGTGGTTTTATCATCATTTTCAAACATCTGAGAAGGAACAGATTTTTTTTTATCAGGTTATTGGAAGAAAATACAAAAGAAAGAGAAAAAACTAAAATGTCTATCCATCAGGAATTTTGAATGGATTTCAACCTAAGAAAAAGATTATATATACCTCTTTTCCTGGGGAAAAGAAGTGCACCTTTATTCTATTCAGTATATTCATTACATATGATAAAAAGTGATTTGCTGTCAATTCTCTCACTTAAGCTATGTAAATATGAGATCAGACAATGTGTCTTCTATCTGCTATTACCAAGGTATATTTTCAAAGAAATCACCAGTTTGTTTGAATTACCATTTCTATTAACTGCTAGTAACTTAGGTTTCTTAACATTATTTTATTTAAGGTACTACCTGCAATGTGAGACATTTATATATATCCCTAGAAATTGTTCCTAAAATTAGTTATTATACATATATTGGCATCTATGTTGATAAAGCATAGCTGTGCAAATCTGGGAGACTTGAAGACTTAACGTGGCTCAGTCCTCGAATCCAACAATTCTCCTGAGTCCCTGGGCACAATCCCAAGCTCTTGTTATTTCCTCTCCCTCGTGAGCTGACTGGTAATAAAAAATGGCCATTGTTTGGACTAGTTGAAAGAAGAGTAGTTGTATTTGTCTATTTTATTGCTTCAGTGCTTTGGAATGCTGATACGGCACTGGAGTCAAAATCAGAAAACAAAGTAATTTCTTTACTGATTGCCCAGTCAACAAGGCCCAGCAAAGACTTTACAATAGAGGCTGGCTTATCCCCTGAGAACATTACTTAACCTTCCTATCATGGATCCCACACTATGGGTGACCCACCACAAGTCCCAATTTCCCTATTGCCGGGTCAAAGTACATCAGGTCTGTTCTCTCAGGCTACACTTTGTTTAAAATTGTTAAAAATATTAACAAATTAGCTTTACTTACAGTTATGATTTTTGCAAAGATGATGGAAAATACTGGATGAACAGTTCCATTTAGAATAGAAGCCAATGTCCCCAGAACCACAGAAAGCCATTCAGGCTGGTTTAATTTAAAAATTTTTAACAGAGAAACTTCAGGTAGACTTGTCTATGAATAAAATACTTTGGTTAAACCCCAGTTTGAGAGCGTAATGGAACCTAGAGAAGTTAGCCAATCTTAAACAGACCTATAATGTAAAATATCAAATATATAATAGGTGGCAGAGAAAAAGTAGAATATTTCTTAGAACAATTTCACCACTTATATTACTTGATATCTTCAACACATAAACGAATATTATCCCAAAGTGACTATCTGAACAATTTACCCTTTTGGTATTTCACTGTTACTATCATTTAAAATGTACAGATTAACTCACAAGTTCTGACAGCTAAGACTTGCTGAAGAAATGTCATATTTTCTTTATTCCTATTAAACTAGATGGAATATTATACCCTAAGACAAAAATCTAATAGGAACGAAGCATAGACAGAAAATTAAAATTTTACTAGCTAGCATTTCAAGCTTGAAAGTTTTCTAGTTTCATGACCTATTGACAGAAACATTTATCTAATATCTATTAAGCTTGTTTTGGGGTTCCCATTTATAAGTAAAATGCTGCAACATCTGAGCATATCAGTTAAACTTACCAAGCCTCAGTTTCCTCATCTTTCCAAGGGGGATGATATCCTTTCCTATCTTCTTGGATTGTTTTTAGAAGTAAGCTTAACTCAGTATTATTACAGAGGAAGCAAAATCCTGGGTTTTATACAGAGAAAGCACAATGCAAGTAACCATTCTGGTTATCCGTCAACCCTTCCTGGGATATGTGGAAAGTGAGCGGGGAGGTAGTGGTTGTGATGATCAGAGGATAAATTATATGATAACGATTCCTCCTTACTCTTGTCCAGCATGCAGGGTGGATTTATTTCAGAAATCTAAAAAATTTTGTGAATAGTTCTGTGGTGAGTAATTATTTTGAATAGGAAAGTAGACAGCAAACTAGGCGTTTCTTTTTTTTTTAATTAAAAAATTATTTTCATGTTTACTTATTTTTGAGAGACCTAGTGAGAGAAAGCACAAGTTGGGGAGGGGCAGAGAGAAGACAACAGATTCTGAAGCTGCACTGTCAGTGCTGAGTCTGATGCAGGGCTTGAGCTCACCAACTGTGAGATCATGACCTGAGCCAAAGTTGGACAATTCCTGACTGAGTCACCCAGGTGTCCCTAGGCATTTCATATGTCAAAACTTCCTCTTGGCATTCACTCTTGAAGTAATGACATTTTTGAACCTAATAACAAGAGAATTCTTTGGGAAAGACTATAAAATAGTCTGTAATTCTTGTGTTAATCTTAGTCTGGCAACTATAATGTAAACTCCGTTGTTTGAACAATAGAACTTTTAAGGTCCTAAGGTATTTAAAGTCTATTTTTAGGATGGGTAAACCGCAATTATATTGGGTTACTTAGTAATCTATTATCTTTCCTTTCTGAAGTTTTTTGAAAATGGTCATCACAGAAAGCCTCACTTTTAAGTTAGGTGACTGTCCAAAAGAATATACAGAAGTTTATTTTATTTTTTATTTTTTGAAACTTTTTATTAACATTTTTTAATGTTTATTTTGGAGAGAGAGACAAAGTGCGAGCAGAAGAATGACAGAGAAAGAGGAAGACACAGAATCAGAAGCAGGCTCTAGGCTCCAGGTGATGGGGGGCTTGAACTCATGAACCGTGAGATCATGATCTGAGCCCAAAGTTGGATGCTTACTCAACTGAGCCAGCCAGGTGCCCCCAGGATATACAGAAATTTAAAAAGTTGCATACCAACTCTGTCAAGCACTGAGCACAGATTTTTCTGTCAAATTCTTTATAAAGTTACCTCATTTTGTAATAAAACTAAGATTTACTGTGTCCCAGGACATAATACTAGTAAATTAGAGACAGTAAATGTAGGAGGGCTATCTCACTCTGGAGAATAATGTATCCTTTGACCTTTTGAAAAATATACAATAACAAGTTAAATGAGTATTACTTAAATAATGTTATAAAGATAGGAAAGAATAAAGTAATACAAGAACAAAATTAAAAATTTCAGTAAGATCATGAAAAGTTTTATGCTATCTAAATGTTACAGGTTATTCCATGTTTTAAGATAATGTGATATAAAAATATATGAAATTATAGGCATTTTGTAAAAGTCTTTAAAAAGTTAAACCTTCCTAAAAATTTTAAATTTCATATATTTTATTTTATTTATTTTTAAAAGTTCATTTATTTATCTTAAGAAGGAGGTGGGGGCAGAGAGACAGAGGAAGAGAAAGTATCCCACGGAGGTTCTGCGCTGTCACTACAGAGCCTGACATGGGGCTTAAATCCACAAACTGTGAGATCATGACCAGAGCCAAGATCAAGAGGCAGAAGCTCAACCAAAGAGCCACCTAGGCACCGAAATTTCATGTATTTTAGAGCTATGAGTTATTATAGTCTACATTCAATAGGCTGTATGTACAACTTGTAAGTTTAGACATAACTACACACCCATGAAACCATTACCACAGTCAATATAATGAATATACCCACTACTTCCAGAAGTTTCCTGTAGCCTTTTGTAATTCCCCTCTCCCACACCTCTCAGCTGCAATCCTCTTCTCCTATAATCATGGACATGCTATTACTATATATTTTGCATTTCCTAAAATTTATATAACTGAAATCATACTGTATGTATTCTTTTTTCATCTGGCTTCTTTTGCTCAACATAATTCCTTTGATATTTATTCATAATATTGCATAAATTAACATTTCATTAATTTTTATTGCTGAGTAGTATTCCATAGTATGCATATACCACAATTCATATATTCAGTCACTTGTTGATATGAATTTAGGTCATTCCCAGTTTTGGGCTATTACAAATAAAACTGCTATGAATATTCATATTCACGACTTTCATGTCTTTCAGGTAAATACCTAGAAGTGGATTGGTTGGATCAGATAGTAACTGTATGTTAAACTCTTTAAGAAATTGCCAAACTGTTTTCCAAAGTGAGTCTGTCATTTTGTATTCCTGCTATCAAAACTGGAATGATGCTAGATTCACATTACTGCCCACACTTGCTAGAGTCAGTCTTTCTAGATTCCACCATTCTAATAGGTGTGCCATGATATCTCAATTATGAATTTAATTTGTAGTTCTCTAATAACTAATGATGTTTGGCATCTTTTTGTGTGCTTATTTCCCATACTCACATCTTTTTTGGCAAAATGTTTATTCAAATCTTTTGCCCATTTTTCTTTTTGATTTCTTTCTCTTTTGTACTTTTTAGAGGAGAGTGAGCAGGGGAGAGGGGCAGGGGGAGAGAGAGAGAGAATCTCAAGCAGGCTCCACACTCAACAGGAAGCCCGATGTGGAGCCCGATGCAGTACTTGATCCCATGACCCTGGCATCATGAACTGATTTGAAATCAAGAGTCAGGCACTCAACTGACTAAGCCACCCAAGTGCCCCTTTTGCCCATTTTTCATTTGGGTTGTTGGTATTCTTATTATTGTGCTTTCAGAGTTCTTTCTATATTTTGGACACAAATCTTTTTATTAGATATGTGACTTACAAATATTTTCCCTCAGATTATGGCCTACCTTTTCATCTCAGAAGTATTTTACAAATAGGAAAGGTCTTGATTTTGGTGAAGTCTAACTTATCATTTCTTTTTTCTCTTTTATGAATTGTGCTTCTGGTGTTGCATCTAGGAAATCTTTGTTAAATTCAAAGTCGCAAAAGTTTTTGATTGGATTTTCTTATGGAGGTTTTCTAATTATAGGTTTTATAGTAAATTCTGTAATCCATTTTGAGTTAATTTTAATCTGTGATCTGAGGAATGGATTGAAGAGAATTATTTTGTATGTTGTTGATACAGCTATAGCATTTCTTGAAAAGATCATACATTTATTATTCAATTGCCTTTGTATTTTTTTCTAAATACATTTTTTTCTAAACATATATGTGTGGGTGTATTTCTTAACCCTATTCTGCTTAATTGATCTATTTTAATATAGCTATATATTAAGAATTGGAATTAGGTAGTACAAATTCTCCAACTTTGTTCTTTTTCAAAGTTGATTTTATTATTTTATCATTTTGAATTTCCATTTATAATCAGTTTGTCAAATTCTACAAAAAAGCCTGCCTAAGTATTGATTGGTATTGCCTTGAACCTATAGAACAATTTGGGGAGAACTATCAATGATATTGACTCTTCTTATTTATGTACATGGTATGTTCCTCAACTTATTTAGGTTTCCGTTCATTTTTATTAGTAATATTTTATTTATTTCAGTGTGTGGTATAATAACTTTTATCAAATTTATCCCCAAGTATTTAATATTTTTACAATATTGTACATTATTTTTAAAATTTCAATTTCTATTTTTTTATTTTTGAACTTATTTTGGAGCATTCTATAGGATTATTTACATAGATAGTCATGTTGTCTGTGAATAAAGACAGTTTTCTATCTTTCTTTCCTAATTGGATGTCTTTTATTTTCTGGCCTTATTGCACAGGCTAGAACTTCTGGCACAATGTTGAACAGAACTGGTGAGAGTGTACATCCTTGCCTTGTTCTTGATCTTGGTTCCTTCACTATTGAGAATGATGTTAGCTGTAGATTTTTTGTTGATGTCCTTTATCAGGTTGAGAAAATTCAATTCCTAGTTTGCTGAGAGTTATCAGGAATAGACAGTGTATTTTGTTAACTGAATTTTATGCATTCATTGAGATGATTCATATTAATTTCTTAATGTTAGGCTATACTTGTACTCCTTAGATAAATCCTAGTTGGTGATGATATAGTATTCTTTTTATATATTACTGATTAGATTTAGTAAAATGTTGTTAAGAAGTTTTCCATCTATGTTCACCATGAACATTTATCTATAATCTTATTTTCTTGTAACATCTTTGTCTAATTTTGATGCCAGAGTAATGTTGGTCTCATAGAATAGGAGCTCCTTTCTCTTCAATTTTCCATTTGGTAGAATTCACCAGTTAAGTCAATTGGGCCTGAAGTTTTCTTTAAGGAAAGGATTTTCACTACAAATTGAATTTCTTTTTAAAAATATAAAATTATTTAAGCTATTAATTTATTCTTGAGTGAGCTTCGGTAGTTTGTGTCTTTCTAAGAATTTGACCATTTCATCTGAGTTGTAGGATTTATTTGCATAAATGTTTTCATAAGATTATCTTAGTTTTTAGAGGGGAAGGAAGAGAGAGAGTGTGTGTGTGCATGCACATGAGTTGGGGAGAGGCAGAAGGAGAGAGAAAGAGAGAATCTTAGGCAGGCTCCATGATCAGAGTGAAGCCCAATTTGGGGCTCAACCTCACAACCCTGAGATCATGACCTGAGCTGAAATCAAGAGTCAGATGCTTAAATGACTAAGCCACCCAGGCACCCCTATTATTCTTTTAATATCTATAGAACTTATAGTGATGTTACCATGCTCATTCTTGATCCTGGTAGTTTGTATCTTTTTTCTTGTTTAGTCAGTGCAGTGGTTTTTCAGTTTACTGAAGCTCTGGAAGAACCAGTTTTGAATTTCATTGATTTTTTTTTCTTATTTAAAAAATATTACTTTATTTATTTTGAGATAGAGAGTGAGAGCATATGCAAGTGGGGAGAGGGACAGAGAAAGAGAGAGAGAGAGAGAGAGAGAGAGAGGGAGGGAGGGAGGGAGAGAGAATCCAAAACAGGCTCTACTGCTCAGAGTGAAGCCTGACTTGGGGCTCAATCTCAGGACCATGACATCATGATCTGAGCTGAGATCAGGAGTCGGATGCTTAACCCACTGAGCCACCCAGGTGCCTTGATTTTTTTCTTTATAATTATTTTCTTCCTTCTAGTTTCTTAAGGAGTAAGTTTATTAATTTGAGATCTTTCTTTTTCATATAATATAGATGTTTAGTTGTGTAAATTTCTTTCTCAGTAATACTTTAAGCCTCATCTCACACATTTTTTAAAACTGGAGCTACTTTTACTTTTTTAAAGTTTTTATTTAAATATCAGTTAATATACAGTGTAATATTAGTTTCAGGCATATCATCTAGTGACTTCCATACATCACCTGGTGCTCATCATGATAAGTGCACTCCTTATTTCCATCACCTATTTAATCCACCTCCTATCCATTTCCTGTCTGATTAACCATCAGTTTGTTCTCTATAGTTAGGAGTCTCTTTCTTGGTTTGCCTTTCTCTTTCTTGCTTTTTTTTCTCCCCTCTTTACTCATTTATTTGTTTCTTAAATCATATGGTACTTGTCTTTCTCTGACTGACTTATTTTACTTAGCATAATTCTCTCTAGCTCCATCCATGACATTGCAAAAGGCAGATTTCATTATTTTTTATAGATAAGTCATATTCCATACACACACACACACACACACACACACACACACACACACCCCATATCTTCTTTATTCATTTATCAGTCAAAGAACACTTGCAGTGTTTTCATAAATTGGCTATTGTAGATAATGCATCTATAAACATCAGAGTGCATGTTTCCCTTTCAATTAGTATTTTTGTATTCCTTGGATAAATACCCAGTAGTACAATGGCTGGATTATAGGATACATTTTAATTATGTTTGGTTTCATTTTCATTCAGCTCAAAATACTTCTGAATTTCTCCTTTGATTTCTTCTTTGATCCAAGCATTATTTAGAAATAAATTGCTTAGCTTCCAAATATTTCAAGATTTCCAGGCCCCTTCTGTGCTTGATCTCTTCTCTTCTCTCCTCTCCTCTCCTCTCCTCTCCTCTCCTCTCCTCTTCTCCTCTCTTCTCTTAAGATTTCTACTTTTAAGTAATCTCTACACCCAGTATGGAGCCTGAACCTATGACTCCAAGATCAGAAGTCAAATGCTGTACCACCTGACCCTCTGCTCTTAATTTCTGATAAAATTCCACTTTGGTGAAGTAATATATGTTTCATTACTTGAATTTTTAAAAACGTATTGAGACCTGTATTATGGCTTAGAATATGGTCTGTCTTGATAAATGTTTCAGACGCATTTGAGAAGAATGTGTATTCTTCTGTTGATAGGTGGAATCTTCTATAAATGTCTATTAGTTTACACTGGTCGAGAGTGCTATTAAAGTTATCTTTATCCGTGCTGAATTTCTGTCTACTTATTTTGTCAATATTTAACAGAAGTATTGAAATCTCTGAATAAAAGTGTAAATTTTTATTCTCTTTTCGGTTCTTGATAAATTGATCCTTTTACATAACTATGAAAAAAGCCCCTCTTAATCCCTGGTAATATTTTTTTTTTTGCTTTGAAGTCTACTTTGATAATGTTAACATCACAGTCTACCTTCAAGTAATATTGCATACCACTTAGGAATCTTAAAATAGAATATTTTCATTTCTCTCTCTTAGTCTTTTGGCTATCGTTTTTACAAATTGTTACTTATATTTCTGTTATAAACCCAATACTGCAGTGTTATTGTTTTTCATAAAAAAGTAAATTATTTTTGAAACACACTTACAAAAGCATTATTGGGGTGCCTGGCTGGCTCAGTCAGTAAAGCATGTGATTTTTTTTTTTTTTAAGTTTATTTAGTTTGAGAGAGAGACAGTGTGCATGTGCATGCGCACAAGTACAGGAGGGGCAGAGAGAGAGGGAGAGAGAGGATCCCAAGCAGGCTCTGCACTGTCAGCACAGAGCCGACACAGGGCTCTATCCCACAAACCATGAGCTTATGACCTGAGCCAAAATCAAGAGTCCGACACTTATCCTATTGAGCCACCCAGGTGCCCCAAGCATGTGACTCTTGATCTCAGGGTAACGAATTCAAGTCCCACGTTGGGCATGCAGACTACTTAAAAAAATGATCAATCATTATTGACTATTTATATGAATCCATTTATTACTATTTTTAATATTTTTCATTCCTTTGTGTAGATTTCAGATTTCTATCTTGTATTATTTTCTTTCTGCTTGAAGGCCTTCTTTTAACATTTCTAGTACTGTAGGTCTGCTGGCGATAAATTACTTTAGCCTTTTTATCTCTGAAAAATTCTGTACATTGCCTTATTTTTGAAAAATATTTTTCTGCATGTAGCATTTTGAGTTTTTTCTTTCGGGTACTTTCAAGATACTACTCTATTGTCTTCTGATTTGCATTGTTTCTAATGAGAAATCTGTGATTTTCTTATTTTTTCCCCATATATATATATATATTCAAAATATATATATTATGCCGATTTTCTCTGGCTGCTTTAAATTTTTTCTCCTTATTACAGGTTTTAAGCAATTTGGTTATGATGTGCCTTGGCATAGTGTACTTTATATGTCTTGTATTTGGAATTTATTGAACTTTTCGGATCTGTAGTTTTTAGTTTTCATCAAATTTGGAAAAAAAATTCATTGTTCAAATGCTTTTGGTTTCCTTTGGGAACATATGAAATACAATAACTGCTTAGTGTTTCTTCTCATTCTACCAAGTGTGTTACTTCTGGGTTTACTTTTATTGATTGAGTTACTCTTCATATTGGGAACTATTTTCTTGCTTTTTTACTTGCCTGGTGAATTTCGATTAGGAGCCGAACACTGTAAATTTTACTTATTGAGTATGTTTGATTTTTTTTAACATTTTATTTTTTAAGTAATCTCTGTACCCAACATGAGGCTTGAACTTACAACCCTGAGATCAAGAGTTGTATGCTCTACCGACTGAGCCAGATTATCGCCCTGGTATTTTTGAATTCTTATATATTTATTATTGAGCTTTGTACTAGAACACATTTAAATTACTTGGAAATAGTTTGATCCCTTTGAGGTTTGCTTTTAAGCTTTGTTGGTTGGGCTCAGAGCTGTATGGGGCTATTCCCCCTCTCCCCCGAAATTCTTGAGGAAATACTTTCCTTAATATTCAACTCAATAACCATGAATTTAGAGACTGCTCACTTGAGCTGGTTTAATAAGAACTACTCTTTTTTTAAAAGTTTATTTATTTATTTTGAGAGAGAGTGGGAGAGGGGCAGAGAGAGAGCAAGAGAGAAAGAGAATCTCAAGCAGGCTCTACCCTGTCAGTCCTCAAAGACACGAACCGTGAGATCATGACCTGAACAGAAATCAAGAGTTGGATGCTTAACCAACTAAGCCACCCAGGTGCCCTAATAACTACTCTTAAACTGGTGGTACCAGAGGGGAGGGATTGGTTAAATAAGTGATGGGGATTAAGTAGTGCACTTATCATGATGAGCACTGGGTGATGTACAGGAGTGTAGAATTATTATACTGTCCACCTGAAACAAATATAACACTGTATGTTAACTAGCTGGAATTAAAATAAAAAAAGAATAAGAACTACTCCTTACTCTTTGTGAGCCTTTGTGAAAGGACTGTTCTCTTTCTTCTGGAAGATCTTTCCTCTGCCTTTGGCAGCTTTCTTAATGTGCTGATCAGTACTCAGACGAAGACTCAGCAGAGAACCTATGAAGCACTCTGGAACTCTGAGAAACTCTCTCCCTTTAGTTTCGTTCTAAGGATGCTGCCTAATTTGGCTTCCTGGGCTCTCCATGGGTTTCCCGTTCTAGCTCTGAGGCTTGGAAACTATCCAGGCAGTAACCTGGATCAGTGATAAGATTCACCTCATTTGTTTCCTCTTCCGCAGGGATCACGATGTCCAATGTTAGAAAACTGTTGCACATGTTTTGTTCTGTCTCTTAGGTGTTTCAAGCAGAAACGTAAATCCAGTTCCTGTTAACCTATCTTGGCTGGAAGCACAAATCTCTCACTTCATCTGGTTTTCACAGCAACAGACACAAATGATCTCTTCCTCTTTTGTAACACTTTCCTTTGTTGGCTTCTATGATACCACACTCTCCTCGGTTTCTTTTTATTTTCCAGCCATTCCCTAGATTCCTTTGTTGGCGGCTGCTTTTCTACCTTAATTTAAATTTTGCAGGGTCCTGCTCTCAATATCCTCTCCTGGTTGCTTCTCCATCTATAATTTATTTCTAATTCTTTAATCAGGTCCATCAGGACCATTACTTAACCACTGTCATCTCTCCCCTGCCTTGTCCTCCCTGATCCTACTCTGGTTCCCAAACACCATTCTCCACACAGCAGCCAATCAAATTGCTTCATGCACTTTTCTGAATAAGACCCTCTCATGCAACAGTTCTTAACCTGCTTTGTGTCATGGACGCCTTTGGAAGACTGATGAAATCTGAGGACTCCTTACCAGAAGGATTTATAACAATGTGCTAAATAACCCACTGGTCTCAAAGAAAACCAATAAATTGAAACATAGCATTCAAAATATTTAACAAAAATTTCAAAGTTGTGATACAGTTATGGTTGTCCTTCATTAAATAATAAGATATCATAGTGATGAGTGTAAAGATACTCTCTAACATACCTCTAACAACTGTAATGTGATATCAAAATTTCTGATTTTCACTGGTGACATTATAGACACCAGTCATGCTACTGTAGTTTGTTGTTTATATTCATAAATTAAATTGATTTTTTATCAAGGATAGGTGGGAAAAATGTTATGATTTTTTTTTCTTGTTCAGGTTAGCTGCCTCTGAATTCCATCTAGATTTTCCTTGTGGGTCATGTACTACTGGTTAAAAACCTCTGACGACTTTCTGATAGAGTAAGAAAAGAATCTAAAAGATCAGAATCTTATTATGGTTTACAAGGTGCTGCCTGATCTGATCGCTGAGTATCTCACACAACTCTCTGCCCATCCTTCTCCTTTTTTGTCAGTGTGACCACCAACTCCAGGCCCTTATATTAGCTGTTCCCCGTATTTAAAATAATACGACCTCTGTCCTTGTTACTGATTTATTACCTTTTGGATCCACGTTTATCCTTTTGTCTGATAACTATTTTTCCTTTATCAGGAAGGAAGATGCCAAGCTGTGTCAGTTGAGGGTACTGGAAAAACATTGCAGGAGGGAATTTTTCTTCCTGCTTTTTCTGGTGGCTTACTGGGGAGGCTCCTGCAAGGTTAGCTTTTCTCTCTGCTACTCTGCTTGCACAGTTTTTTTCAGTGTTAGTTGAGTGCAGTTTCCTCTTGTGTTTGGCCACCAAGTGCTTTGTCTAGCTCTTGACTTGGCCAGGAGAGGTGTAACCACAGGACCCAGATAGCTCTGGCCTGTGTTTCAGTCACGTCACTAATGCATGCACTTTCCTACACAGGAGACTGTACTTGACTCTTGCAGAGGGCAACCTGTCCAGCTCCAGGTTCCAACAGTGCCCCATAGCTTCTCCTGGCACCTAGGGGTTTTGGCATGCCACAGGACAGATCTCCAGCAAACCCCACCAGTGAGATATCTTATCAACTTCTCTGCCATCCAGTGAATGAAAGCTGTGCCCTTTGAAGTGAGGCATGAATCTCTCAGCCGTGGTTGGGGAAGAACGAGGGCTCTTCTTTAGGTCTTTATTTCAACCTCACTAGTGGTTGCTACTTTTGTCTGCTACTCTGCATTCTTCAGAATTCTCTTAATTTTCACTAGCCAGTTCCTGTTATGCCTAAAGGAACTAGAAAAAGAAGAGCAAAGCCCATTCTTCAGAGATTTCTCATCCCTGAAATGACCTGTGACATAAATGCAGTCTTATTCGAGGGCCTCTTAGAGCAATTACAGTGATACTACAGTGAAATTTGGGAAAGATTTATGTTTTATACACTTAGTGGAATAGTAATATTTTATCATATATTCTAAATATTACAAGAATTAAATAATAATTAATTGGAGAACATGTGGGTAAAACTTGTTGGTGTTTGTTATACCATTACCTCTTTATATTGGATGGATTCCTCAGACTTGTCAGTGAAGTCCGACTTGATGTTACTCATAGAGCACAGAGAAACCGAGCTGGTAGTTTTTTCAGTAGAATATGCCATTGATCCCACCTGTTCATCAGCTTTTTTAATGTCCTTAAATGAAGAATATACATGTTACCATTAGAATAATGCCTTCAAAATTCAAAAGATTTTTATTAAGCATCCCTCTAAAACTGTATTTTATCTGATACCGAAAGTGATACATTCTTGTGCAGCTCTTGCTGAAGTTTTCAGGCTTGATAGAGGGCTAGTAAGTCCAACTTATACTAAAATGTTAGTGGGTGACAGTAGTTTACTGTGCTTTCTTTTCCAAAGACCTGTATCATTAACTGGAGAAAACGATGCCTTAGTTCAAAACAACTCTTCCACTAGAAAGGACAGATTTTAGTAAAAAGAGCTTTGTGAGGGAGAAGACTCAAAGATCCTCTTTCTCACTCCTTCTTCCTAACCTTTTATGGAGCTTACAAATTTATAACCCATATTTAGGCACTTAAATGTGATGCTGGCCCTAGGCTTGAGAAAGATATCAGGAGAAAATAACACTTGCTAGGCCTGCAATTGCTGCCCCTTCCAAACTGATCGGAAAGCAAACTCAGCAGGCCAGCTCCTAGAGAATAAGAAACTGCAGAGACATCAATTTAACTTTAAATCACAGGGCAAGGGGGAAGTTGTAAACCAGACTGCTCTAAGTTTAGTTTTTGTTTTTCTGGCTACTCAGAGAGATGAGAACAGATTTAGTGAAAATAAAGAAAACTACACACTCTCCGCTCATCTGAATGGGGTGTGAGTAAATCTGTGACTTCCTCATGAAGAGATGAAGAGGGAGACAAGATGGAAAGGAGGAGCCCAGTTTGGACGATGGTGTCCCAGACCAGGGTGGGGAGCAGAGACAGATAGCCTTAGGTGGATTGACGCGCAAACCAGCATATGTACACGAAAGGCTTTCCAGATGCTGTGAGTCTCTGACAAGCTTAACAACTGTTAATCAGTCATTTCAAAGCACAGTAAGTAAACTTTAACCAGCCTGAGTATCTTAAGGCACCCATTTCTTGTGTTTTTAATTTTAGCCATTTTGATAGGTGTGAGATGATATATCACTGTGGTTTTGGTTTGCATTTCCCTGATGATGAGTGATGTTGAGCATTTTTTCACGTTTGTCATCTCGGTATCTTCTTTGGAAGCCTATTTGCAGTGTGCCTGGCAAATATCATAAAAAAATCTAACATTATGATTCAGGACTTGTGTGGTAAGAACTCTGAAAAGTTAAAAAAAAAAACTGCTAACATAGCATTATGTCACATAAACATTACCTGTGACACTGCAAGCGAATAATATAGACCTTGTTTTGCCATTAGTTCAGCATGTGTTCCTTTTTCTGCCACCATCCCATCCTTTATGGTCACAATCAGATCTGCACTTCGAACAGTGGAAAGTCGGTGTGCTATGACAATTGTAGTTCGACCTCTGCTTGCCTACAAAACAGTAAGTATAGAAAACGAATATGAAATTAATAGAAATAACAAATTGTAATCTTCAAAAAAGCATCTTGTAGTATTATTTTAAATATTAAGTAACCTTATCTTTGAATATAGACATTTGGACTTTAATGGATTAGGAAGCCCAATAAAAATTAAAATAGAAAGTCAAAGTTAATTAGATGCTAATTTTGTGGATTTATAAAACTACAGTATCTTGAACTAGACAAGAAGCTAAAGGCTATGTAATCTGAGGTATGTAATAGCTTCCTGGATTCTAGTAACTAAAAGTAATTCAGTAACTTAAACTCACTGTTTTCTTTATCTCTAAAATGGGGATATTACTTAACTAGCTGGGTACAAATTCAAGGTAATACGTGTTTTTAACTTTCTCACAAGTATTTTACATGTATAGAAACGTATACATAAGTGTACAGATAAATGCACTTTCACAAACCAAAAATATCCAGATGCATAGTGTTCAGATTTAAAAAAAAAGGTCATTACCAGCACCCTGAAACCCTCTTCAGGCTCTCTTCAATCACTGTTACCGCTCATCTACTCCAACGGTAATCACTATCCTGACTTCAAACAGCGTACGTTAGTTTTGATTTCCTGTTGCATTTTATAGAAGTAGAACCTTGCAGCATATACCCTTCTATGGGAATTTTTATTTGACATTATGTTTTTTTGATAATCATTCATTTTGTTGCATTTCATTGTAGATTATTCGTTCTATTTGCTGATGAATGAATAAAATTCCATTGTGTGAATATACCACAATTTATTTATCCATACTACTGTCGACTGGCATTTGGGTAGCTTCAGCCTATGTTAAATGGGTAGTTTCAGCTACGAATAGATTCCTATACATGTCTATTTGACGAACATAAGTAATGAATTCTACTAGTTATACACTGGGGAGAGCAACTGCTGAGTCATATGTTCACTTTTTTTAGATTCTGCCAAATAGTTTTATAAAGTGGTTGTCCCAATTTATAAACCCCCCAAAGTGCAGGAGAGTTATAGCTACTCTATATTCTCATTAACATTTGATGCTTACTTTCTTTGTCTGGTAGGTGGGTACTATCATATTGTGGCTTGATTTGCGTTTCCCTGATGACTTGACAAAATCGAACAACTTTTCATATTTTCATATGGTTAGTGACAATTTGCATATTCTCTATTGTGAATTGCTGTTTTTTGCTTGGTTTTCCATTGGAACTGTCTTATCCTTGTCAATTTCCATGACCTGCTTATATGCTATATATGAAGAGTTTGTCACATACAATATATTACAATTTTTTCCCCTCTAACTAGTGTCTTTATTAATAGAATTTAAAAATTTTAGTGAAGTGCAATTTATCAACTTTTCATATAATTTGTTTTTTGTATCCTAGTTTAATAAATCTTAATCTACCCTAATGTCACACAGATGTTTTCCTAACTTTTAGCTTATAATGTTTATCATTTTGTCTTTCATATTTAGATCTGTAATTTATCTGGAATTGACTTTTGGGTGTGATGTAAAGTAAGAGTCAATGTACCTTTTCCCATATAATCGTCCCAGCAACGTTTCTGGAAAGACCATCCTTACTTCATTGCCCTGCAGAGCTATCTTTGTCATTGTATCAGATGACCATTATTTTGAGTCTGTTTTTGTATTCTGTATACTATTCTACTATTCAGTTTGTCTGTTATTGCACCAATGCTACATTGTCTTAACTACTACACATGTAAAGTAGGCCTTGAGGGGCACCTGGGTAGCTCAGTCAGTTGAATGTACAACTTTGATTTTGGCTAAGGTCATGATCTCACGGTTTGTGAGATCAAGCCATGTGTGGGGCTCTGTGCTGACAGCATGGAGCCTGCTTGTCTGTCTGTCTGTCTGTTGCTCTCTCTCTCTCCTGCCCCTTTCCACCCCAAAATAAATATATAAACTTAAAAAAAATAGGTCTTGATATCTATTAATCTAAGTCTACCAGCTTTCTTGTTCCACTACAAGATTGTTCTGACTATTCTTGAAATAATATTTTTTCTATAAATGTCTAGCACAATAATGGATACTGTTGGCATACAACAGGCATACTAAAATTTTTCTAGTGCTCAAGAATTGATAGCTAACATTATTACTTATTAATACTACAGCCATATTACTGCTAGTTACTTTTATAGTCCTTATTTTTATTCTTATCTAACAGAGAAAAGGAAATCAGAGTTCAGAAAAGTTAAAAAGCTGGTTCAAGGCTCAGGCAGTCACTGGAAGGACTGGTATTAGAATCTGGTATGGGGTTCTCTAATCGCTGAAAAGGGATGCTCCATAAAGATGTACTTGATAAAGCAGGTGAATATTTCTTTCAAATTCTAAGTCTATAAAAGAATAAAACTTTTCTGAGTAGGTTATTAAGACTAAATAATAATGTAGAAAGAGATTAATGGTACAATGTTATATGGAAAAATTATGCATTGTTAAAACTATGTTACAAAAATCTATCCACAGAAAATGATACCTATATAAAAATAAACCAAAATACTCATAGTGCCTGTATTTAATTATTGGGCCAGTGGGTGGTATTCTTGTCTCAATTTCCTTAATTTTATTTGATGTAAATGCATTTCATTTTTGTTTAAAAAAAGCTGAAAAAAAGCAAGAAAGCTAAAACAATTTGGATATGTTCTATTTCTAATAACCTTGTTCCTATGAGTAATACATATATGCACACTAGTAATAGGTGCTATTATGAAAAACTGAAAACAGTTACATTACTATGATTAAAGGTCTTTTTTTTGCTATTATTTTTACAGCACTTTATTTAAAAAAAAACTATATTTCTGAAATACCTGATTTACATTAAGATGACCATGCAGAATATCATCCAAGCTAGGCCACTCTTGAGTGGGACGAAAGTGGCAAACTAGAACTTTCTCAGGACAACCAGAGATATGGTCATGTAATTATAACTTAAAACCTTTTGAATTCATGGTCTAGGATCAAAAAGATTACAGTGAGATCATATATATCACTTAGGTTCCAAATGGCAATAGAGAGGTGGTTACTATCTAAGTTTAAAAGGTCCTATAACTGACATCTCTCTGTATGATTTTGCTACACAGTCCTATGAGCTGTCTGGAAAGTATGTTTATTTCCTTCTGAGAGACAGGAAAACTGAGGCTCAGAGAAATTAAGCAACGGACGCCAGTCCACATAGTAGGTAGGTGGCAATGCTGAAACACCTCTCAACAAATGGTAGGAATATTTCAAAGAAGTATTCTTTGAAAAAAACCCCAGCACCCGACAATGTAAAATTTACAATTTTTGACATCCAATAAAAAATGACCAGGCAAGCAAAACAGTAAGAAAGTACAACCAATATGAGGAGAAAAATCAATTACTCAAACTGCCCCAGAACAAAAACAAATGTAAGAATTAGCAGGCAAGGACATTAAAACAATTATTGTAACTCCATCCTCATATGTCAAAAAGTTAAGTAGAGACATCAAAACTATAAAAATGACCATAATCGGGGCACCTGAGTGGTTCAATTGGTTGGGCATTCGACTTCGGCTCAGGTCATGATCTCACAGTTCATGAGTTTAAGCCCCGCATCGGGCTCTGTGCTGACAGCTCAGAGGCTAGAGCCTGCTTCGATACTGTGTCTCCCTCTCTCTCTGCTCCTGCCTTGCTTGCACTCTCTCTCTCTCTCAAATAAATATTAAAAAAAATGACCATAATCAATTTCTAGGTATGAAAAATACAATATCTAAGATGAAAAACACAGTAGATGAGAATAATGATAGATTAGATATTGGAGAAGAAAAGACAGGTGAACTCAAAGACACAGCAATAGAAACTACACAAATTAAACATGGAGACAAAAGACAATAAAAATATATTAAGGAAACATCAGTGAAGTGTGAGACAAATTCAAATAGCCTAACATATGTGTACTTAGTATCCTTGTGGTCTGGGAAAACTATTTGAAGAAACAATGGTAAAATGTTTCTAAATTTGATGAAAACTATGACCCCCACAGATCCAAGAACCTCAACACAAGAAACATGAAGAAAACTACTCCAAGTTCTATCAAAATCAAATTACTCAGTAGTAGAGATAAAGAGGAAAATCTTTTTATTTTTTTATTATTTTTTTTTACGTTTATTTATTTTGAGAGACATAGAGACAGAGTATGAGCAGGGGAAGGGCAGAGACAGAGGGAGATACAGAATCTGAAGCAGGCTCCAGGCTCTGAGCTGTCAGCACAGAGCCCGATGCGGGGCTCGAACTCATAGACCGTGAGATCATGACCTGAGCCGAAGTCGGCCGCCCAACCAACTGAGCCACCCAGGCGCCCCAAGAGGAAAATCTTAAAAGCAGCCAGGGGGTTGGGCTGGGTGGGAAAAGACACATTATGGAGAAAGGAGCAGAGATAAAAACCACAGTACATTTCTCACCAGAAAAAATACATGTGGGGTGCCTGGGTGGCTCATTCAGTGAAGCACCAAACTTTGGCTTAGGTCATGATCTCATGGTTTGTGGGTTCGAGCCCCACCTTGGCCTCTGTGCTGACAGCATGGAGCCTGGAGCCCACTCGGGATTCTGTGTCTCCTCTCTCTGCCCTTCCCCTGTCCCCCTCAAAAATAAACATTAAAAAATAAAAAAAGAAGAAAAATGCATGCAAAAAAAACAGTGAAATGATGTCTTTAAAATAAATAAAGAAAGAAATAAAACAAAAGAAAAAGGAAACAACTCTCAGGCTAGAGTTCTATATCCTTAAAGTACATTTTTCAAAGCTGAAGGTGAAACAATGACTTTTTCACACATACAAAAACTGAAATTATTCACTAACAGTAGAACTGTGCTATACTGAAGGAAGTCCTTCAAGTGAAATAGAATGAAACCATATGGAAACATGGATATACACACAGAAATAAAGAGCACTGGAAATGGTAATGGCATGGACTCACCAAGTCTATGGACTTGCATAGACTCTGTGAAGTGACCTGACAGTAATTCTACATGTTCAGCTATGCAACCAGTGTTTTCCCAAAAGAATGGCAAGCCAGTTGGCTTTCAACATTACAATAAGGTAGTTAAGACACCAAAACTATGTTTCCCATATAACTACCATAAAGACCTTCTTATAGCAGATGGTCAATTACAATTCAGTGGCTAAAAGAGGTGGAAATTTGTAAAATAGTAGTGAGAGGTTTTTCAGATTGTATTCTTGGAGTACTCGGGTTCTAGAGTTTTCTAGGAGTCTGTTGAGGAGCGAAGGAAGGTAGAGAGATAGGGTGGATGAGCAGGTAGGTCTGTATACCACCACCCCCAAAAATTCACATAGCAACTAACCATTAACCTGTATTGTTTATTTAAATCTGTTATGTTTCCATATGTGCTTTCTTTTGATAAAAGGATTTTGCAGCTTAAAAAAAAAGAATTTAAAGACCACAAGACTGCATTGCATCATAGAGTATGCGCTATCAGTGAGGCCCAAGTTCACCTGAACTGACCTGCTAAGAGGCAGTCAGTGGGAACTTGCATTCTCATTGGTTTCCCACCCCATGCTTGCTGTGAGACATCAGAACTCTGTGTTTACAGGCTTCTCCAGAGAGTATATTACCCCTGTTATTTGGCCCACCAGTCAAATTCCGGCCCTCTCAGATGCTTACGGCTTTACATTATTCTTTCTTTTCCTTTTGCCCACCTCTATTCAAGGCACATGACCCCCACATGAAGCTCGCTACCCTCCTCAGGCCCTTATCTCTGCCCTAGCAATTCTATGAGGGATGTTTTAAAGCACCCTCTCTTTCAAAGTGCGGTCTAATTACCTGGTGATTTATTGTCGTGTATGGAATTGCAAAGTAATCTGAAAAATGCCAGCAAAGTGTCAAGTAGAGACCTACCTTCCTGTTGACCTTTTTTTGGTCAAATACCTAATTGTTTGGCTCTGAGCTTTGTTTTAAACTGTAAAGGAGAGAAGACACTGGGAAGTTCTTTCACATTGGTACTACCACATCTACTCTGAGACATCTGAAAAATCAGTGAGATAGATTGCACTACCTCCCTTATTTTTACAGTAATTCTTGCTAGAAAACAAAGCATCAGTTCAAATTTCTTTGACCGGTTTTCTAAGAGGCCTTGGCTTTCAAAATTTCTTCTGTGTTTTAAGGTCACGTTTATGATGTAGTAGAGCTTATTTGTAGTGGACTTTATAGTACCTTGAGTGTGTAAATACTTTTAGGGCCATTTTATAGACTTTTAGATCATAGTTTTTTTTCCCTTTTAAAGTACTAGGCATTTCTGTAATTTTTTTGATACACTCAGACACTAATCATGCTGTAATAAGTTAATCAAGTGTTTAGAGTTTAGACCATGAGCTTAGCAGAGTAAAGATGGTACACATGAGTAAGTGCAGGCCAGTCCAGTCTGCACTGAATGTGCTCACTAAGGCACAACTGCCGAAATATCATCCCTTACTGTCGGCTTTCAGACGTCAGACAACAGCATGAACTTTTGCAAAGTAAGTAAATTTGTTCCATAAGTAATGCCTAAGAAGTGAAGAAGTGTTAGTGGATAGGTCTATAAAAATGCCTGTGAAGTGAGCCTCCCATGAAGAAAAGAAGGTCCTAGAATAATGCAACCTGCATTAGGAAACCTTATAATTCTGATTTTGTCACCTGGCTGCACACTAGTCTCAAAACTTCTCTAATTGCAGTCTCTTAATTGTTTGATTTTACAACTTCTTTCGCACTACATTATTCTTAGAGTATATGTGTTATATGTGCCGTTTTATATTTTTTACGTAAATTAATTAATTCATACGTATTAATTTGCTTTGAGAAATGTTTAATAGTCTTGTGAAATCATTGAGCTAATTGGTAACATTTTATAGCTTCGTCAGTAAGTTTTGAGATCTGGTTGCTTTTAAGAAATAACATTTGTTGCCTCAAGTGAATGTAATTGAATAAATGAGAGAGATATGGGCCAGGAGCCTGGGTGTCTTAAGTGTTTTCACCTTTGCACTCATAGTCTTAATACATGCCCCTCAACAACAGCATTCGTACGTTCATTCCCTTTAAGGTGCTGTAGGCAAGTCTCAGGTCTCCAAGATCCAGAATACAATTGAAACTTGAAGTTGAAATGAGAACAGTGGAATTAATATAGGGAGAATGCCCTACCTCTAAAACTTAGGCACATCAGACAAACACAAATTGAGAGACATTCTACAGAGTATCTGACCGACCTCAAAAATACCAAGTTCATATAAAATAAGGAATATATGAGAAATTGTCACAACCCAGAGGAGCCTGAAGAGGCATGATGGCTAAATGGTAATGTATTTTGAAGGGGATCTGGGAGCAGAAAAAGGATAATAAGTAAATATTAAGGAAATATGAGTAAAGCATAAAATTTAGTTAATAATGTATTGATACTGGTTCATTTGTTATAAAAAATGCACCATAGAAATGTCAGATGTTGACACTGGGAGATACTGTGTGCAGAATACATGAATACTATAATATCTTTGTAAATTTCCCCTAAATCGAAACTACCCTAAAATAAAGTTTCTTTTAAGAAACTAAAATAGGGGCACCTGGATGGCTCAGTCAGTAAAGCATCCGACTCTTGGTTTCGTCTCAGGTCATGATCTCACAGTTCACGAGTTCGAGCCCCACATCAGGCTCTGTGCTGACATTGCAGAGCCTGTTTGGGATTCTCATTCTCTCTCTCTCTCTCTCTCTCTCTCTCTCTCTGTTTTCCCACCCCCTCTGCCCCTCCCCCACTCGCATGCATGTGTGCTCTCTCTCTCTCAAAATAAATAAACTGAAAAAAAAATTTTAAGAAAATAAAAAATAAAACAAAAAAAGCCATTTTATCAATTGTATTATACCAGTCATAGCAGGACTTAGAATTACCACATAAAAATAATAAGAGACTAAAGAAAGCAAACAATAAAAACTCTCTTCCCAGTTATCTTTCACCCATGTCTACATAGGACCACTTCCTTACACCATACACAAAAATAAATTCAAAATGGACAAAAAACTTAAATGTGAGACAGAAAACCATCAGAATCCTAGAGGAGAACACAGGCAGCAACCTCTTTGACCTCGGCTGCAGCAACTTCTTTACTAGATACGTCTCCAGAGGAAGGGAAACAAAAGCAAAAATGAGCTCTTGGGACTTCATCAAGATAAAAAGCTTCTGCACAGTGAAGGAAAGAGTCAACAAACTAAAGGGCAACCAAGAGAATGGGAGAAGTTATTTGCAAATGACATATCTGATAAAGGGCTAGTACCCAAAATCTATAAAGAACTTATTAAACTCAACACCGAAAAAATAAATAATCCAGTTAAGAAATGGCCAGAAGACATGAACAGATATTTCTCCAAAGAAGACATACAAATGGCTAACAGACACATGAAAAAATGCTCAACATCACTCATCATCAGGGAAATGCAAATCAAAACCACAGTGAAATACCACCTCACATTTTCAGAATGGCTAAAATTAACACAAGAAACAGCAGGTTTTGGCGAGGATGCAGAGAAAGAGGAAAGCTCTTTTACTGTTGGTGGGAATGCAAATTGGTGCAGCCACTCTAGAAAACAGTATGGAGATTTCCTCTGAAAGTTAAAACTAGAACTACCCCAGCAAGTGCATTACTAGGTATTTACCCAAGGATACAGAAATATTGTTTTGAAGGGACGCATGCACCCCAATGTTTACTGGGATGGGCTAAATGGGTGATGGGCATTAAGGAGGGCACTTGTGAGGAGCACTTGGTGTTATATGTGAGGAATCACTAAAGTCTACTCCTGAAACCAATACTACACTATGTGTTAACTAACAAATCTAAATAAAATCTTGGAAGGAAAAAAAATGTCTATACTTGCAATATGGAAAATAAAAGAAGCACTAAGGATTTTAGTGTTTAGACTTTCTTCTGCAGACTATGTTACACATAAATATCACCTAGGGAAACTCACATATGCTAGTAAGTGCCAATTAACAATATAATTACGTGTACTTCATCAACTTTGCTGAAATTAAGAAAAATAAATCTTTCTATCTACAATAGTTAGTTACTCCTGAATCCACTTTATCATTACATTTGCATAACATTCATCAAAATGCTTCAGTCCCATTCAGGATTCTTACAGAACTTCAAGAATAGCCATCTTGAGTGCTATAAATAAGCTGGTTCTTTTGTTTGAGATTCTTTTTCTTAACAGCTTTTTTTGAGGTTTAATTGACTTACACTGCACATATAAAAGTATACAATTAGAAAAGTCTGGGCATAAATGTACATCTGTGAAACCACCACAATCAATGTAGTCAACCAATCACCCCTCAAAACTTTTACATGCTTTTTGTAAACACTACATACCAACCTTCTCTCTTCTGCCTGGCTCATAACAACCCCTGGTTTGTTTACTGCCAGTGTAAATTAGTGTGTATTTTCTAGAACTTCATGTAAATGGAATCATACGTTATTTATTCTGTCCTCTATGACTTCTTGCATTCAGCATGCTTGTTTTCAGACCTGTCCTTGTTGTGGAATGTATCAATAGTTCCTCCTTATTGGTAAATAGTATTTCATTGTATGGATGTATCATTGTTTGAGCTTTATTGGTATCAATGCCCATTTAAGTTATTTAATTTGTTTGTAGTTTTGGGATATTACACATAAGGTTACTCTGAACATTCATATGTAAGCCTTTCTGTGGACATGCACTTTTATTTCCCTTGAATAAATAATCTGGGATTTAAATGGATGGACCTTATGATAGGAGCATGTTTACATTTTAAATTATCAAATTATTTTCCTTCTACATTCTTATAATATATGAGAATTCCTTCTACTCCGCATACTTGTCAACACTTAGGATAGCCAGGCATTTTAACATTAGCCATCAGAATAAATGTGTAATGGTATTTCATTATTTTATTTTGGATTGAATCTTTTTAAATTTATTAAGACTTGTTTTATGGCACAGAATATAATCTATCTTGGTAAATGTTGTATGTTGACTTGAAAGCAATGTGCATTTTGCTGTTGTTGGGTAGAGTGTTCTATAAACAGTAATTATATCCAGTCGGTTAATACCGTTATTCACATCTTCCTTATCCTTACAGATTCTCTGCTTGTTCTTTAAATTATTGAGAGAGGGGAATTGAATTCTTTAATTGTTTTTGTCTTTGTAGATTTGTTCTTACAGCTGTATCCATTTTGGTGTCATGTATTTGGGGGCTCTGGTATTATGTGCATAAACATTCAAAATTGTCATGCCCTTTAGATGAATTGACCCATTTATCATTACAAAGTAACTCTCTTTACTCTGGTTATATCCTTTTCTCTTTATTCTATTTTATTTTTTCATTTTAATTCCAATATAGTTAACATACAGTGTTATATTAGTTTCAGGTGTACAATATAGTGGTTCAGCAATTCTGTATGTTACTCAGTGTTTATCAGGATAAGTGTACTCTTAATCACCTTCACCTGCTTCACCTGTCCTCGCACTCGCCTCCACTCTGGTAACCATCAGTTTGTTCTCGGTAGTTAAGAGTCTGCCTTTGGATTGTCTTTTTTTTTTCATCTGTCCATTTGGTTCTTTTCTTAAATCCGCATATGAGGGAAGTCATATGGCGTTCATCTTTCTCTGAGTGACTTTTTCACTTGGCATTATACTCTCTAGATCCATCCATGTTGTTGCAAATGGAAAGATTTCATTCTTTCTTCTGAGTAATATTTCATTGTATATATATACATACATATATATATATATATACACACACCATTTCTTCACTGTATATATATATACACACACACACACCATTTCTTCTTTATCCATTCATCTATCAGTGGAAACTTGGGCTACTTCCATAATTTGGCTATTATAAATAATGCCACAGTAAACATAGGGGTACATATATCTTTTTAAATTGTTTCATATTCTTTGGGTACATATTAAGTAGTGGAATCACTGGATCATAGGGCAGTTCTATTTTTGATTTTTTTAAGGAAACTCCATACTGTTTTCCACAGTGGTTGCACCAGCTTGCTTTCCCACAAACAGTGCACAATGGTTCCTTTTTATCCACATCCTCATCAACACTTGTGTTTTATATTTTTGCCATTCTGACAGGTGTGAGGTGGTATCTCAGTATGGTTTCATTTCCATTTCTCTGATGATGAGTGATATTGAACATCTTTTCATGTCTGTTGGCTATCTGGTGTCTTCTTTGGAGAAATTTCTGTTCATTTTAATTGGATTCTTTGGGGGGGTTTGGTATTGAGTTGTATAGGCTCTTCATATATTTTTGGATACTAAGCCTTCATCGGATATGTCTCCCATTCTGTAAGATGCCTTTTAGTTTTATTGATTATTTCCTTTGCTGTGCAGAAGGTTTTTCTTTTGATTTGGTCCTAATAGTTTATTTTTGCTTTTGTTTCCTTTGCCTCAGGAGACATATCTAGAAAAACGTTGCTATGACCAGTAACAGAAAAATGACTACCTGTGCTCTCTTCTAAGGTTTTTATGGCTTCCGATCTTCACATTTATGTCTTTAATCCATTTCGACTTTATTTTTGTGTATGGTGTAAGAAAATGGCAGTTTCGTTCTTTTAAATGTAACAGTCCACTTTTCATAATATCATTTGTTAAAGATACTTTCTCCCATTGCATATTCTTGCCTCCTTTTTCAAAGATTAATTGACTATATAATTGTAGGTTTATTTCTGGACTCTTTGTTCTGTTCCATTTATTTACATGCCTATTTTTGTGCCAGTACCATACTGTTTTCATTACTACAGCTTTATAGTATAACTTGAAATCTGGAATTGTGATGCCTCAAGTTTTGTTTTATTTTTTCAAGATCGCTTTGTCTATTCAGGGTCTTTTGTGGTTCTATACAAATTTTAGGATTGTTTGTTCTAGTTCTGTGAAAAATGTTGTTGGTATTTTGCATAGGGACTGCATTGAATGCTTTCTCAGGGGCTCCTGGGTGGCTCAGTCAATTAAGCATCCAACTCTTGATTCTGGCTCAGGCCATGATCTCACAGTGCGTGGGACCAAGCCCTGTGTCAGCCTCTGTGCTGAGAGCATAGAGTCTGCTTGGGATTCTCTCTCTCTCTCTCTCTCTCTCTCTCTCTCTGTCACTCCCCTACTTATACTATCTTGCTCTTTCTCAAAATAAATATAATAATAAAAAAGAAAATACTTTCTCTTTTGTAAAATGGAGTGACAAATAGCAAAATATGAAGCCCTTAGAAGCCATATTTAATAAGTGACTCACATCCTACTTGACCTCTTCTTTTCAACTTTCAGGGATCTACTCATGTGAATATGCGCACACGCACACACACGCACGCACACACACGTACCTAGGTTAAGACTCTTTAGAGAGTAAAACACATTCAAAATCTAAACTCTTTGGTGAGATGAGGCCACATGTACTACCTAATTAGGAATATGTAATAAGACCCTATAGTACAATGTTTTCTTTTTATAACCTGAAAAATGTTCATTCTTCCTTCTAAATAAGTTAACAAACAAGTTAACAATTGTTAGTAACAAAATTATTTATAGTCATTTAATACCTTTCTCCTTCACTTAACTTTATCAAACTAATATCTGTGAAGAAAACACAAGTAAATGATGAAGTAAATGGTGGGCGAGAAGAGAAAATCCTATAATAATTAGCTCATCTTTCTTCCGAGAGGGAATAACATATTATCTAGCCCAGATGAGACATAAGGGATGACATTTCTGCAGCTGTGACTTAGCATTGATGTCCCACAGACTGGAATGGCTGGCACTTACTCATCTGTACCATCTTTACTCTGCTAAGCTCATGTTCTAAACTCTAACATTTGGTTAATTTATTATGGCATGATTAGTGTCTGAGTGTATCAGATAAATCACATTAGCAACTACAAAATTAGCAATTAGAAAAATCAATATCTTATATAGAAGGTTTTCTTAGTTTGGGGGGAGGACAAGGCTTAGGAAAAATTTAAATTTATAGAAATCACCCTTATATCACAGAAAAATATTTTACTATATTTTTGAGGCTTTTATTTATTTTTTTTAAGACTCTGAAATTTCCTGCTAGCTAATAAAATCCATTTGTGAAAGAAAAAACCCACTAGCTATAAATAGAATAGGATTAAAATAAGTGGCTTAAAGAGACAAAAGTGAGTCTATTGTAAGCCTACATGGGATCTCAGTTGGGGGTATCATTTGAGTTTCTTTCCCAGTGAGGCAATATGGTTTTGGAAGAAGGACGGTGTTTTTTTTTCTTTTTCTTTTAATTCTGATAAAATATACATAACATGAGATTTACCATTCTAACCATTCTTTTTAAAATTTTTTTTAACTTTTATTTATTTTTGAGAGACATAGAGACAGAGCGTGAGCAGGGGAAGTGCAGAGAGAGAGGGAGAATCTGAAGCAGGCTCCAGGCTCTGAGCCGTCAACACAGAGTCCGACGCGGGGCTCGAATTCACAGACCGTGAGATCATGACCTGAGCTGAATTTGGCCACTTAACCGACTGAGCCACCCATGTGCCCCCCATTCTAACCATTTTTTAAGGGTAGGGTTCTCCTGGATTGGAAAGGCCAATTCCTTCTGTGTCGTCACTATTCTCTTATACTCAGACTTTTATTGCTATTCTTTTAAGTGGTAAAATATATATAGCATAAAATTTTAACCAGTTTCAACCATTTAAAAGTGTACAGTTTAGTGGCATCAAGTACATTCATATTTTTGTGCAACCATCACCATTATCTAACTCCAGAAATTTTTTTTCATTCCGTGCTGAAATTCTATACCCCTTTAAACTGTAACTTCCCATTTCCCCTTTCTTTAGTCCCCGGTAAGATCCAATTTACTTTCTGTCTATGAATATGACCATTCTAGGTATGTCATATAAGTGTAATCACATAATATTTGTCCTTTTGCATCTGTCTTATTTTAGTTAGCATAATATCTTCTAAAGATAGAAGATGGAAGATATTTTCCATAATATCTTCTAAAGTTTAGCATGTGTCAGAATTTCCTTTCTTTTTAATATTGAATACTATGACAGTGTATACACATACATTTTGTTTATCCATTTATTTGTCAGAGAACATTTGGGTTGTTTCTACCTTTTGGCTATTGTGAATGATGCTGCTGTGAACATTAGTAAACAAATATCTGTTTGAGTGTCCTTTTAATTTTGTTAGGTATATATCCAGAGGTGGAATTCTGGATCATATGGTAATTCTATCTTTAAGAAGAAGCTAGTTTGGAAGAATGATCTGGATTTATATTTAGCTTAAATCCCTAGCAGATGTATAGTCTTGGAGAAATATACCATGGTGATTATGTGAATGAGCTCATGAAATGTGTCTCCAGGACCTGGCTTCACTGTTGCCTTGCTTTTATTCAGCCTGTCTGTACTCCAGTGTGTAAATCTGTGTAACAGGAAAATGAGTGTTCTTATCTCACTGGGTTCTTATAAGGATTACCTATTGTCACCCATTTGTTCCTTTTTTGTACCTGAAATAATGACTCATGAATGACTTTAGGGGAGGTCTACGAACCCATCAATATTATGTAAATCTTTGTGTGCAAGTGCATTTTTAGATTTTTCTGAAAAAGTAACACTGGTTAATTTTTCTCTTTCTTAGATTCTTAGATGGGGCCCTGATCCATCAAAGGGGGAGAAGCACTACCCTAAAATAAATTAGTGGTCCATAATTTAACACCAACCCTAACAAATGTGAGCTTGATTAGGCAAGCTTATAAAATGTTCTCATCTTTTAGGATGAGATAGTCTCTATGCTACCTTTGTTCTCCTGGCTAAATTCCAGCCAAGGAAATATCCTTGCAGAAATTCCTTGCTGTTCTCAACTATTATAATGTTGCTACAAATGGTTTTAAAAAGAAAGAAAAGAGTGGTGCCTGGGTGGCTCAGTCGGTCAAGCATCTGATTTCAGCTCAGGTCATGATCTCACAGTCTATGAGTTTGAGCCCCATGTCAGGCTCTGTGCTGACAGCTCAGAGCCTGGAACCTGCTTTGGATTCTGCATCACTCTCTCTCTCTGCCCCTCCTTCACTTGCACTCTGTCTCTTTCTCTTCAAAAATAAATAAATTTTAAAAAATATTAAAAATAAAGAAAAGAAAGGAAAAGAAAGAAAAAAAGGGAAAGAATGAATAAAAAATTGAATAAATTGTAATTTCATATATAAAAAGTAAGATATTTAATTGACATACATGTACCAAAATGTGTAGTAATTAACCTAACCTTGGATAACCACTTGTTTGGGTTTAATTTAATAAAGTAGCCCACAGCTTAGTGCAGCATATCAATTTTCTCATTGTTTAGTTCTTCAAGTAATATAAATGTGTTAAGGCACTTCTGAGGAAGATCAACAGAATGCATCCTAGTGAGAAAGAACAGTAATGATAAAGGAAAGCCCATGAGGGCTGCAACAAAGCAGCTCTGTCTCTTTAAAGAATAAAACTGATGGAAACCCTTCCCTCATAATTAGTAAAGGGTCTTTTCAAA
This sequence comes from Paguma larvata, assembly GCA_030068075.1. Classification (NCBI taxonomy): domain Eukaryota; kingdom Metazoa; phylum Chordata; class Mammalia; order Carnivora; family Viverridae; genus Paguma; species Paguma larvata. The sequence continues at coordinate 49,289,164 of CM057834.1, read as the reverse complement.
GGTTCTCTATTGATGTGGTGTAGCTGAACTTTCCTTAATAATAATTATGCCTAGATTAGTGTAACACTTTTAACATCTCAAAGAGCTTTCACAGGCTGTATCCCAAAGTCAGTGTGTGCTTCCTCTGCTTCCACAGGCCTGCAGGTCTTCACTGCTGTGCCTCCTGTACTGGGACAGAATGCAAGCCTGCTGCATTGGCATGCTGGCTCCAAACCAGTAGCAGGGTGGTACCACATAGACTACGGCATAAATCTTCATGCACTGACCCTCAATCCTCCTCATGAACAAGATAAGTGAAGCAAAACTAGTTTGCAGCAAGTCTAACTTAAGAGTTCCAGAAAGGAGAACTTCAGGCCTTAGAACTATTCTGTATCAAACTCATCCAAAATGCATTTAACAAATGCTTAACTGGCTGTCTACTAAGGACCAGGCCTCATTCTAGTGCTGGGGACACTGCAGTTAACGAATCAAAGCCTTTGCCACCACCGAGTTTACATTCCAGTGGGGGAACAGAGACAATAAAATAAACACATACATACATAATATGTTAGCTGATAAGAAGTACTGGTGTGTTTAAGGAGCAGCAAATGTGGGGGAGAATAATGGGGTGTGAGGTTCCAGAAGGAGCTGAGAGCCTGACTCCACAGAACCTTGTAGCTTACCGTAAGGGATTTTTATTTTTTTAAATTTGTTTGTTTGCTCAGAGGGTGAGTGTGAGCACACTTGCACGCATACAGGGGCAGAGAGAGAATCCCAAGCAGGCTCCTGATACAGACCTACGCAGGGTTCAGTCTCACCATGAGATCCTGACCTGAGCTGAAATCAAGAGTTGGACGCTTAACCGACTGAGCCACCCAGGTGCCTGGTAAGGAATTTGGTTTTTACTTAGAGCAAAGTGAGTTAAGAAGCCACTGGAGGATCAGATTTACATTTTCGTGGCGTCACCTGACTGCTGTATTAAAAACAGCCCGCAGGGGCTGAAGTAAGAAATAACTGCTGCAATACCCCAAGTGAAGAGGGGCGCCTGGGGGGGCCAGAACTTGTTCAGACTTTTAAAATAAGTAGTTGCTTAAAGATGGTCAGTTGAGCATCTGACTTTGGCTCAGGTCCTGATCTCATGGTTCCTGAGTTTAAGCTCCGCAATGGGCTCACTGCTGTCAGTGCAGAGCCTGTTTCAGAACCTCTGTTTCCTCCACCCCCCATCTCTCTCTGTCCCTCCCCCTCTCATGCATTCTCTCTCAAAAATAAATAAATGTTAAAAAAAAATAATCCAACCGAGGACAAGAGTGATAAGTCCCTTATGCTCATTTTAGTCAAAACCTACACTCTGCTCCAGGAAACTAATGATTTGATTTCTTTTTAAAAATCACTATAGATTAGTTTTAGTGGTTCTAGAACTCAATATAAGTGAAAGACAATGAGGGTACAGGAGAGGAGGGGTTGGGAGGAACAAGTGAAGCCTGGGCATGGAAGGGGGGTGGATACAGCATTCACCAATAAGAAGAGATACATTTTATTGTTCCCTCTTTGTTCATTTAGTAGCTTAGAAGATATTTTGAGCTGTAACAGTTAACTGTTGTGAGTTAGGCCATGTCATATAGCAGGTCCGAGAGTTCTTAGATGAGCAGAAATGAGATCTGTTGCGTGCCCTACCCTCTTTGGGTAGGGACCTCTCCAAAGATTTGATCCCACAACCGCCCTCTGTGTGATATGTATAGAGGACTCTCAGGGCATGGAGGTTTCATGACCTGGCCTATATATGAACTCTCCTCTTTGCTATGAGTCACTTTCCAATAAACTGAGGCATATATAATTAATTCAGTTTATTGTGCTACTTGTCACCTCTTTGTTACCATTTACCTTCATCCCACAAAAGATCAGCAAACCATACTTAAAGCAGTTTCACACCTATATATCTCTGTAATGTCAATAATCGTGTCACCTTTAAAAAGTGAAAAATAATAAGAGTAAATACATTTTTAAAAACTTAATATCCCTCATAACTTTGCCACAGAGCTGTTGGTATTTTCATATATCTTGTCTTCATTTTTATGCACATGCACACCTACTGTACATAACTGTAATCATAGTTTACAAACACTTTGTGTTCTCTTTTTATTATGATATAGATTAAATTTTAACAATTAGTAAAAAACTTTTATTAGTTTATTATGTCACCAAGCAACTACTTATTTTAAAAGTCTGAACAAGTCCTGATCATCTGAAGTGATTAACACATTGGTTGGAAAGACAATGGGCACTTAACCTCTAACAACTCTGGAACCTATTATAGCTTGTTTTTAAAAATCTTACATATATGTCAATTGTATCTCAATAAAATGAAAGAAAAATCTTATGTAAGTTAAAAGATGGTTATATTAAGTGTAATAATTTTTTGGTACTTTCAACCCCTAACTAACTAAGCATCACCATTACTGAACACAAGTTGAGAAGATAGAGCCCAGTCCCAGTTACTAAATATAAAAAACGAATAAAGCATCAGCCACATCCTTCAGGGAATCATTATTTCTTTTCCAACAAGATGAACCAAATTGCAAAGTATCTACAATAAACATGAGCTTTCGTATCACTTCCTTACTTTATGGAAATAAGAAATATCACGAACAACATGTGGCACTCTCATCGTGGGATGAAAACAAGGGTAAAAACTTATGAAATCTAATTTGCAAGTTGATAATAGTAACTAATAGATTTTTCAGTAAGCAGTGGCTTATTGAATACTGGCTGCCAGTATGCATTTCTGGTTGCACAAAGTTAGTATTTAACAAGAAAAGCCTGTAATTGTCTTAGAAAAACACAACACATTTTCAAACAAGTCAAAGTAACTTGTGCCATTAAGTGTTCAGAAAGGTTTGAGGGCCATGACTGATTGATTGATTGATTGACTTGTTAAAGAGAGAGAGAGAGAGACAGAGAGAGAGAGCGTGCAAGTGGAGGAGAGGGGCAGAGGGAGAAAGAGAATCTCAAGCAGGCTCCATGCTGAGTGCAGAGTCCAACACAGGGCTTGAGCTCATGAACATGAGATCATGACCTAAGCTAAAATCAAGAGTCAGATACTTAACCGAGTGAGCCACTTAGGCACTCCTGAAGACCATGATTTAAAAGAGGGGTTGGCCATTGAAAAAAAGTATTCAATAGTTTTTCATGTCACTGCCACCAACTACTTTCCCATACGCAATGCAGTTTGGTAAAGGACCATCAGTGCATTGTGGTCCTGAAGCATGGCAGTAGCATGCAATAAGCAGGAGGTTAGTATGAAGTTAGAGGGCCCAGGGCACTTAGAAGAGAATGGTTCAAGGATCAGCCAGACCACACTGCATGCTTCTCCCCTGGAGGTGAAATTAGGTTAAAATGAGTACTTTGGGGTTGTCCTAAAGAGGAAAAGTGGTCAGAGAAGAGAATCCCACAGGTGTGTATGCAAGAGGCTAAGAATGGATATAGTTATAGTTGTGATAGTGGCAGTGGTATAGGGTTACTATGGGGAGGTGTAAAGTGCAGACCTATTGGAAAGGAGGTATATATGGGATGATTGCTTCCTATATTTTTTTAGCACCAACTATAACATCTTCTTCTTTCATCCAAATCACTTCCTATAACAAACATGTGTAAGTTTACAAAAGTGAACATTCTGCATCAATACTTAAAGAGGGCTCCGAACTCAAGAAATAATCCAGTGCAGAGCCATACTTTCTTGTATTTAAAAACAATTTTGAGCCCGGAATATGGAAATAAGATATGATCTGCTCACTTACCTTCTCCAGTGCAGCTTGAACAACTGATTCACTTTCTGTATCTAGGGCAGATGTAGCCTCATCTAAGATCAGGATCTTTGGGTTTCGAACTAAAGCTCGAGCGATTGCGATTCTCTGTTTCTGCCCTCCACTCATTTGTGCTCCTTTTTCTCCTACCAAGGTATTAAATTTCTAATGAAAAATAGGAAAGAGCACAGAAACAGAAGGCAGCATGATCAAATTATTAGAATAGGCAATGGCAGGCAACCACAGTTGTGTTTTAATACCAGCTTAATCACTATTTCCGCTGGTTGCTTTTGACGGTTGATTTGTTCTTTGTGAAAACAAACAACTATTCAAAAAAAGAGTTCGATAAAGAGATGACCTAAGAAAAATTTCGCTAGAACTAAAATAAATGAGAACATATGATAATCAAGGATTTTTAGGGAGATTAATAATAATTTGAACCAATCTTGAAAGTTTTTACAGACAATTTAGAATGCACTGATATCTTAAAAGAACCACTGTAATACAAACATATTCTTAACTATCTGAAATGTTTAGCAATTCAATATATTATTCACAACTTCCTTCCTGGATATTCTGAAAAAAGGCATGAAAAGATTGATGCAAAACAAACTTCTCAAATTTTTTTCAATCTTGGGACACTTTTTAGGCCTTTCCTTTACTTCTTTCATTTTTTATTTTTTTGGCTATACCTCTTTAACAAATTAGATATTTGAGGTTGGAGGTAATTTCTAGAACTAGTGAAGCATAGTTAATAATGTTGTATTGGGTTAGGTCTATGACCCAAAGCTCATTTCTTCAATAATATAAATTTAAATAGCTTTCCTAAATTTTTGATTTCTAGAGTCTGACCTTTACATTAAAAAAAAACATAAAACTTATTGAGACATAATTTATACACAATAAAGATTACACATTTTAAGAATACAGTTCTATGAATTTTGACAAATGAGTATACTCTTGTTATCACCACCCCAGTAAAGATAGAGAACATTTACATCACCCTCATGAAGTTTCCTCATTCATCGTTCCAGTCCAAATCCACACACCGATTTGAGTTTTATCACTATAAATTAATTTCACCAGTTCTAGAACTTCATATAAATGGAGTCATGCAGTGCGTACTTTCTTTTTGACTTATTTTTTAAGAGCAGTTTTAAGTTCATAGTACAACTGAGAGGAAGGTATAGAAATTTCTCATACACCCTTGCCACACGCATGCATAGTGTTCCCCATTATCAACATCTTCCACAAGAATAGTACGTTTCTTCTATCTGATGAATCTCTGTTGACATATCATAATCACTCAAGTCCATCGTTTACATTAGGATTCACTCTTGGTGTTGTACATTCTGTGGGTTTGGGCAAATGTATAATGATATGTATCCATTGTTATAGTATCACACAGAGGATTTTCAGCACGCGAAAAATTCTCTGTTCTGACTATTCATCCCTACTTCCACCTCAAATTCTGACAACCACTCATCTTTTTTACTCTTTCCATAGTTTTGTCTTTTCAAGAATGTCCTATAGTTGAAACCACATAGAATGTAGCCTTTTCATACAGGTTTCTTCCATTTAATAATATGCATTTAAGATTCTTCCATGTTTTCAGGGCCCGACTGCTCATTTCTTTTTAGCACGGAGTAACATCCCACTGTCTGGACGTACCACTATTTATTTATCCATACAACTACCGAAGGACATCTTAGTTGCTTCCAAGCTTTGGCAATATGAATAAAGCTGCTACAAACATCGCTGTGTAGGTTTTTGTGTGAATGTAAATTTTCAGCTCCTTTGGGTGAATACAAAGAAGCATGATTACTAGGTAGTATGGTTAAGTTTTATAAGAAATATGTTTGGTTTTTAAGAAAACAACAAACTGTCTTCCAAATGGACATACAATTCTGCATTCCCACCAGCAATGAATGAGGGTTCCTGTTGCTCCACATCCTTGTAAGCATTTGGTGGTATCAGTGTTCTGGATTTTGGTTATTCTAAAAGCCATGTAGTAATATCTCATTGTTGTTTGAATTTGCATTTCCCTGATGACATACGATGTGGAACATTTTTTCATACACTTATTTGCCATCAGCATATCTCCTTCGTAAAGTGTCTGTAAAGATCTTTGGCCCATTATTTAATCAAGTTGTTTTCTTATTGTTGAGTTTTAAGAGTTTTTTATATATTTTTGGATAACAGCCTTTTATCATATTTTGCAAATGTTTTCACCCAGCCAGTGGTTTATCTTCTCATTCTTTTCACATTGCCTTCTGCAGAGCAGAAGTTAAAAAAATTTTTTTTAAGGTTTATTTATTTTTGAGAAAGAGAGGTACAGAGTGCTAGAGGGGGAAGGGCAGAGAGGGAGGGAGACACAGAAACTGAAGCAGGCTCAAACTCATGACCCATGGTATCATGACTGGAGCCAAAGTTGAATGCTTAACCTACTGAGCCACCCAGGCGCCTCACAGAAGTTTTAACTTTAATGGAATCCAGCTTACCAGAGGCTTCTTTCAAGGTTTGTTACTTTGATGTTGTATCTAAAAATCTTACCATACCTAAACCATCTATGTTTTATCCTACGTTATCTCTAGGAGTTTTATAAATCTGCATTTCATATTCATTTCATTTAGAGGTAGTTTTTGTGAACGGTATAAGGTCTGTGTCTAGATACGTTTTTTTTTACATGTGGATGTCCAGTTATTCCATTTGTTTGTTGAAAAGATTGTGTTTGCACTATTGTATTGCCTTTGCTATTCTGTCAGAGATTAGTTGATTATATTTATATGGGTCTTTTTCTAAACTCTGTATTCTGTTCCAATGATCTATTTGTCTATTCTTTCACCAATACCACACTGTATTGATTAGTGTAGCTTTACAGTAAGTGTTAAAGTTAGATCGTGCAGTCTCTTAACTGTTCTTCAATTTTGTGTTGTCTATTGTGGGTCTTTTACCTCTCCATATAGACTTTAGAATTGGTTTCTTGATATCCACAAAATAGCTTGCCGAGATTTTGACTGGACTTGCACTGAATCTATAGATCAAGTTGGGAAGAACTGACATCTGGCTATAGTGAGTCTTTATTTCCATGAACATGGAATAGCATTGCATTTTAAAAATTCTTCTTTGATTTCATCCTTTATATAGATCTCGTACATATTTTGTTAGATTTATACCAAAGTAATTCATTTTTTGGATGTTAATGTAAATTGCATTGTGCTTTTAATGTCGGATTCCACTTGTTCATTGCATGTATGCAGGAAAATTATTGACTTTTGTATATAACCTTGTATTGTGGAGATTCTTTATAATTGCAGTGTGTATTTTTTGGTTTGTTTTCTTTTACTTAGCATAATAGTTTTGAGATTCATCCAAATTGTGAGTGTCAGGAATTCACTCCTATTTATTTCTGATTAGTGTTTCACACAATGTCTATCTACCTAAGTTGCCAAATTCAGCAAAAACAAATGAAAACACAAAATATAGAGCTCAGTTAATTCTGATTTTTAGTTAACAGTGAATAGTTTTTATAGTGTAAGTATATTTCATACAATATTTGGGATATACTTATGATAAAATTACTCATTGTTTATCTGAAATTTAAAATGCACTGAATATCTTCCATTTTATCTAACAACTCTATATCGATTGAAATTTATCTATTTAGCTGCTGCTGAACATCTAGATCATTCCTAATTTTTGAATATTAGAAATATTATGAATAAAGCTGCTATTCATGTACAGAATGTTCTTGTGGTCACATTTTCATTTCTTTTGGAAAAATATGTGGGAATCGAATGCTGAGTCATAAGTGTATTATAATGTTATTATATTAACATAATAAAGTGTCAAATTTCTTTCTAAAATGACTATACCAATTTCACTTTATTCAGAATGAATAACAGATAATTGCTTTACATCCTCATCAAGTTATTATTGTTATTCTTTTTAATTTTGGCCGTTCTAGCAGGTGTGAAATGGTATCTCATTGTGGTTGTACTTCAGATTTGTCTAGTGACTAATAATGCTGAATATTTTTCATTGGTATATTGTCCATTTCTTTGTGTGTGCGAAATGTATGTTCAAGAGTTTGTCCATTTTTTTGGTTTTATTATTGTGTTTGTTATAAGAATTCTGTATATATTCTGAGTCCATGTCCTTTGTCAGATCTGTGTATTGTGAATATTTTCTTTCACTCTGTGTTTTGCCTTTTTACTTTCTAAATACTGTGTTTCTTAAAAGGTTTTGGTTTCAATAAAGTTCAGTTTATCATTTTTTAAATAGTAAGTGCTTTTCTACCTAAGAAAATCTACCTTGGCTTGGCTATATCAAGGTCACAAATGTTTTTTACCTCAAGTTTTTATTTTCTGAAGTTTGATAGTTTAAGTTTTTATATTTGATATAAGATCCATGCCAAATTAATATGTATGCATGCTGTGAGGGAAGGGTCACATTTTATTTGTTTTTCCCAGATGGATATTCAATTTTCCAAGCACCATTTTATTGAAAATCATTTAACTAGATATGTGTGGGTCTATTTTTGGACTCTATTTTATTCCACTGATCTATGTGTCCATTGTGCCACTTCCACTATCTTAATTACTGTCTTAAATTAAATATTGTAGGTCTTCCAGCTTTGCTGTACTATTTTTTTGTTTTGTCTATTCTCAGTCCTTTAAATTTTCAAAGAAAGTTTGGACTTAGCAGGTTGATTTCTAGACACATATACACAAAAAAGGGATTATGATTGGTATAGCATCAAATTTATCAATTTTGGGAAAACATGTATCCTTAAAAATATTGAATCTCTAAATCAATGAATAAGTTACATTCTATTTATTTAGATCTTTAATTTCTTTCAGCAATGTTTCATAATTTTTATACAGATGATTTACACCTTACATAAAATTTATTCTATTTTAATATTTTTGATCCTATTGTAAATGCCACTTTTTTTTTTTTGAGAGAGAGAGAGAGCAGGGTAAGGGCAGAGGGAGAGAGAGAATATTAAGCAGACTCCATGCTCAGTGCAGAGCCTGATATGGAGCTCCATCTCAAGACCCTGTGATCATGACCTGAAGTGAAATGAAGAGTGGTTGCTCAACTGACTAAGCCACTCAGGTGCTCTGTGAATGCCACTTTTAATTTTAATTTCATTTGTAACTGTTGCTATGATTTAGAGATCTAGTTGACTTTTTTTATAGGTATAGGTCTTACTAAGATTACTTCTTTTTTTAAAAAAAAATTATGTTTTTTTTTTTGAAGGGGGAGGGGCAAAGAGACAGGGAGACACAGAACTCAAAGCAGGCTCCAGGTTCCTGAGCTGTCAGCACAGAGCCCCATATGGGGCTCAAACTCATGAACTGTCAGATCATGACTTGAGCCAAAGTTGGACACTTAACTGACTGAGCCACTCAGGTGCTCCTAATATTACTCCTTTTGTGTCTTTTGGTAGTTGTGTCTTTCAATGAATTGACCCTTCGATTAAGTTGTCAAATTTATATAAAGGCATAGCTTTGTTCGTAGTATTCCTGTAACCTTTTATTGTCTTTAAGATTACTAGTGATATACTATCTTTCATTCTTCATACTGGTAATTTCTCTTCTCTTTTCTGATTCCTCATCAGTCTTGTTACAATTTTACTGATTTTATTAATCTTTTCAAGGAAACAGATTTTGATTTTGTTTCTAATACTTTCCTTTTGTTTTGCTTTCACTGATTTTTGCCCTAATCTCGATTATTACCCTTCTCCTGCTTGGTTAGGGTTCAACTTGCCATCTTACTCTAGTTTCTCAAGTTGGAAAGTGAGTTTATGGATTTTAGATCTTTTTTTCTTTCCTAAAAGAAGAATTTAATGCCATAAGTTTCTCTTAAAGCAGTTCTTTATTCCACAAATACTGATACATAGCAGTTTCATTTTTATTCAGTTCAAAATACTCATTAATTTTCCTTAAAACTTCCTCTTTCAGCCACAGATTACTTAGAGGTGAGTTATTTAATTTTCAAATATTTGTGAATTTTCCAAATATATTTCTCTTACTGATTTCTATGCTTTAATTCTATTATGGTTTGAGAACATATATTGTATGTTTTCTTTGAAATTACAAGGTTGATTTTTTAATGGCCCAGAATATTGTTTACTTTGTGAATGTTCCATGTGTACTTGAGTAGAATATATTCTGAATATTGTTTACTTTGTGAATGTTCCATGTGTACTTGAGTAGAATATATTCTGCTGCTATTAGGCAGAATGTTCCCTAAGTGTCAGTTAGATCTAGTTGGTCAGTAGTATTGTTCAGATCATCCATAGCCTTACTGATTTTCTGCCTACTTGTTCTATCAAGTACTGAAGGCTTCAACTAAAATTGTGTGTTTGTTTGGATCTCCTTTCACGTGTAGCAGTTTTTGCTTCTTGCATTTTGAAGCTTAAGTGCGTAAGCACTTAGATCATAATTTCTGGTTTATGGATCACAGTTCCCTGTTTCTTTGTATATCTAATTGTTGCAGAATATATACTGAATTCTGTGCATGTTATGTTGCAGAAACACTGAATTCTGTTTTCTTCTGAAAACAAAGTTAATTTTTGTTTTAGGAAGCAATTCAAATATTGACTGATCATCTTGAACTTGTGTAATCCTGGTTTTATGCTTTGTTATGGTGAATCTGTAGAAAGTCTCAAAATTTGGCAGGATCCAACCTATAAGTTCTATCTCCTCTGGGGATCTTGTCATGGCTAGTTTTTGTTAGGGCAGGTCTAGAATCAGCCTACTCTAAGGTATGGTCTTTACTCTTAAGGTGTGGCTTTTTGGTGACCCAACTATATATCTGGGGGTATTAAAAAGGCATTAATGTCATCTCTCCATTCTGGCTGGGCTGTGCTTTCAACATCTCCACTGCACTCCTTGACTTCTAGTATCCCTGCTCTACTCTCAGCTTTGTAACAAGTGCTCCCTGGTAAGCCATGGGAAGTCTTATCCTCAGACAAGGATTCCCAACTCCACAGGTCTCTCATTGCCTCTTCAGTTTCTTACACTGCCCTGAAACTCTATCTCTGTCTTTCAGCTCAGTGAAGTGCCATGTTTTCTAGATTCTAGTTCACAGAGATGTATTCCTATGCAGAACTGCTGCAAATTCATGGACTTTCCTCATGAGTTTCCTTTCTCTCTGGAATCACAATTTTGTGCTACCTCTTTTTCAGTGCTTGGAAACATATATCCTATGCTTTTCTGGTTGTTGATGGAAATAGGCTAGCAAATATCAGTTAATCCTAATATATTAATTTTAAAATATGTGTATATCATAGAAGTAATGGCATTTATTTAAACTCAGATTCATGCAATTTTTCCATTGGGAACATCTGGAACTTTTATTTATTCCTGTGCTTACTATTATTTCTCTGGTCAACCATGGTTGTGGAATTTAGTTTCCATCATAAGCCAGTATCTTTAATTTGTTCTTTGGATTCTATTTTTAAGATTTACTATTAAAATTATAGCAAGGGGCATCTTTGTATAAATACTGGACTTTTAGGAAGGTAAGTACAGGGTGTGATTTAAGAGGTATCAGAAAATTCCCTAACTCCAAGTGCGAAACTGAAGATCCTTGGTGTTTGAGAAAGGGAAGTCATTCAAAGTGCCAAAAACTCAAAGAAAGGAAGTTTGTTTTCCCAAACTACAAGGCAAAGAATGACCTCAAGCCCTTAATGAGTTTGCTATTCTAATTATGGCCATAAATAATGGGGATAAAGGTAATGACTGACTTAACAAAAGTTTTTATTAAAAGAAACAGAAGAAAGAACAAAATTATTATGACCCAAGAAGTATGGTTTGTAAAATATATACACTGAAATAAACTTTTTTTGTTATTGTTGCATTTTGGTAGAGTAGATTTTATTCTGTATTTTAATTTCAAATCACATCCTTTCATATTTTACAGGGTGCTCCCCACAACAGTTTCAGGTGTTACTGAGGAATGAATACTTTGGGAAATGTAAATAAATGGCTTTATAGTTGTCAATTCTAAATATCTATTAGGATCTGATACATCCTAATATCAAGAATCTTAGATTATCATATCTCTTTCCAAGTATGATTTTACATTTCTTGTCCAATATTGAATCCATGTGCTTCTAAAAATGGTCACAGTATTCCTTTTGCCTTACATTGTTTGTGACAGTCCCACTCTTAGCCACCAGATGGCCTTGCAAATCAACGTTTAGCAGACACATGAATTCTCAGTTTGGACTGATGATTTTGTCTCATATTTCTTCGTTATATTTTAATATATCCTTCATTTATTTTTCTTTTCCATTTGTGGTGAGAGCCAGTAAGAACTAAATATGATTTTAAAAAACTGAGCTTCAATGATGCATTTCTTCTTTTGGTTGCTGTCATGTTTCTGACTTATAGATGTTTCATCTAGGACAATTCAGCAATTATTCACACCCCTCCCACTATGTAGAAGTTATTGTTTCGTTACTTTATTTTGGAACATTGCACTGCTTTAGCTCTAAGCTAAGGATACAGGCTACACAGTGTACTTACATTGGGAAAGTCCATTATAAAATCATAAGCATTTGCTTCCTTTGCTGCTTTCTCAATCTCTTCATCAGTCACACCATCTCGTCCATATTTAATATTGTTATTAATGGTGGTCCCAAACAAAACAGGCTCTTGGCTGACCACTCCGATATGTTCTCGAAAATACTGCACATTCAAAGTTCTGATGTCATTCCCATCTATGGTGATCTGCCGATCCAAAGGAATGAATCATGTCATGATGCCTTATACTGCATTGGGTTTAGAATCTTTTTCACTAGTTTAAAGCATAAACTTAGAAGCAGGGTATTTCAGGAATTAAAGATTGACTTCTTTTGATAAAATATTTATAGCATGTATATTGTCGACAGACTTTTCTAGTAGATGTGAACCAATAAAACCTCAAAACAAAAAACAAAAAATCCAAAAAACAAAACTGGCTTAAAATCTTGCCAGATCACCTGAATATCCTTATTCTAAGATCCACAAATTAGGAACTACATAGATATTTGGCTATAGAAGCCACAAATATTATCATGTAGACACATGTAACAAACTTCAGTTTTGTTAATTTAAGGCTGATGTGACCTTTGCATTTTTTTTCTAGGAAATACTCTTTCTTCTTTTTAACACTTCGCTATGCTGCAAAAGGCAAAAGTGTCTTCTGTTCTTTCATATAAATAATAGTAAATGAATACTGTTTTCTCCATAGATAGTACCATTAGTCATTACCCCAAATATTCCAATGACAGAAGCCAAGGTTTGACAACTATAACTCACAGAGTCTCTCTTTCTTACCAACTCTGGTATTCTCTCTGGGCACGAATATTCTATGCAACTGCTTTCTATATGGAATGTTTAAGCAATAATTTATTTATTTAATATTAACATGAATATGAATCTAGTATACTACAAATGAAAACTTGGGAGGTTGAAATTAAATGAATCAGTCTCTAGGAGAATAGATTTTCTTTTAATTTTTTTAATGTTTATTTATTTTTGAGAGACAAAGAGACAGAGTATGAGCAGGGGAAGGGCAGAGAGAGAGGGAGACACAGAATCTGAAGCAGACTCCAGGCTCTGAGCTGTCAGCACAGAGCCCGATGCAGGGCTTGAACTCACAGACCGTGAGATCATGACCTGAGCCGAAGTCAGGCCGCTCAACCAACTGAGCCACTCAGGCGCCCCTAGATTTTCTTTTAAAAATAAGCTGAAAATTTGAAAAGAAGCATTAAGAAATATGCTTCCGTGACTATCAGAGTCTTGTTCGCTATGCTATTTACAAGGGTAACAAAGTCAAGTGTAACATTATAGATGACAGAAAAAAATGAGAGAGCATATTTTCTACAGATATTCTTCTGGGATGTTCTGAGAAACTGAAAATCTTGTAAATTCTGAGTACTACAAATTATGTCATTTTTCTCTGGAGCTTTCATCATCTTCTAACATACTATATAATTTACTTATTTGTGGTTCTCTACTTATTACAATGTGAACTCGATGAAGGTAGAGGTTTTTATGCTTTGCTCATCAATGTTCCCTAGTACCCAAACAGTGCCTAGCAGTAGGTGTTCAATAAATATTTGGCGAATAAATGAATGTGCAGGGAAGAAAATGATATGGTTTCTCTCATCTCCACTGTTAAAAAATCAAAGTTGATATAGCTGTAAGTTCTCTATAATAGGTGATATTTCCTAATTTCATCATGTGGGCTATGCATGATTTTGTTAGGTGCACTTACAAAGCCGTCGTCAGGATCATATAACCTCTGTAGAAGCTGGACTGCAGTACTTTTCCCACTGCCGTTGGGGCCAACCAAGGCTACTGTCTCTCCAGACTTAATTTTGAGATTCAGGCCTTTCAGAATCTATTGGGACATAGGGGGAAAAATTCTATATAACTAGGATAAGTGAGAATAGGATTCACATATTTTTAGAAATTTAATGTATAATTATAAACAAAAGATTTTTTCTGTGACATTTAAAAACAAATTTAGATCTTTTTTTGTTTCGTGTACATGTATAATAAAAATCTACATAACTTTGGAAAGTAATATTAAAAAATCTCTTACCATCTCTCCCTATAAAGAGGAGATCTCGATTAAGAGTACACAAAGAATATTAACTAGGCACAGTAAACCGTTCATATTTTCAGCTGAAATACTTTATACCAATTTCATGACTACTAAGTTAGTAAAAGTTTTATCTTTTAATTTGCATTAATTGAATGAAATATTGCCAGATATCTTCATGAGCTGTTTATGGAAGTTCTTTCTTAAAAAATATAAGGGCACATGTTGGGATGAACACTGGGTGTTTTATGTAAACCAATTTGAAAATAAACCATTTTAAATTAAAAAAATATATATATATTTAACGTTATTGAAAAATACAGTACAACCTTGGTTTGTGAGCATAATTCATTTCAGAAATATGCTTGTAATCCAAAGTCCTTGTATACCAAAGTGAATTTCCCTGTAAGAAATACTGGAAACTCAGATGATTCATTCCACAACACAAGAATATTCATATAAAAATGATTACACTGCTGTAATATGATATAAAATAATAAAGTAAATACAAAATATGAAGAAAAACAAATTAAGCTGCACTTATGTTTGAAAACCTCCGCAGCTGGTGTGAGGGGGACAAGAGAGAGGAGGGTTATTGTGTAGGATGACTTTCACTATCACTAATGGAATCACTGCTATCTATTGGCTCAATGGGATTTTTTCCTGCATGGGGGCCACTGTATACACTTGCACAGATGTTGACCACAGTAAAGTATTAATAAACTCTTGTCATACTGTATTAATGTAACTGGTAATAAGGCAGCAGAGGAAAGGGTCCATATCTGTAGACAGCCTGACCTAGAATGAAACAAACCATTCATAAGCTTACTCTTTATGAAAAAGCAAAGGGCTGTCCATTGGTGCTTTGAAGTGACAAAAAAATACACCAGTGCCAGTTGTGGGCACCTTCCAATGTTCTGAAAAATCACTGACTTCTGCAAAGACTGCAGCCTGAGACTGAGCATCCAAACATGGGAGACAATCACCCACAATCCCGCATCCCACGAGAGAGAGGGAGGGAGAGAGACAAAAAGAGAGAGAGAGAGAGAGAGACAGAAATCATTGGCTCAGTTGTGATCATGTGACACCTGGCATCACGTACTACTCTTATTGCAGGACACTGCTCATTTATCAAGTTAAAATTTATTAGAAATGTTTGCTTGTCTTGTGGAACACTTGTAGAACAAGTTACTCGCAATCCAAGGTTTTCCTGTATATTGCGAAGTAAGACAGCTAGCGAGGTTCCTTAGGTGCTCCCAGGAATGGGATTTCACTATTAGAAACCCTCGTTTCCTAGTGGTGGATCTCATGGGGACATTTAAACTCAGGTAGCACTTTAAAATGTTTTTCAATGACTGGAGGTTGCTACCAGCTTTTAGTGTCCCAGAGACCTGCAGTGTGAGAGAAGCCTAATAAATAATTACCCTACCAAAATTAGAACAGCAACCTTGTTGAGAAACCCTCATCTATCTTTGCTTGTATTTAGCTTAAAAACATGGGAATCTCTCTTTGGGCTTTCACTTTGATCTCCCTGTTGGTAAAGAAACAGACCCTTTAAACAAGCTAAACATAAAACTTTCAAAGGGCCAAGCAGGCAAGAATTCTCTAAAGGAGGTGAGAAATTCAGGACTCCTGGTGAGAGTACCTCCTCTATCATCTGCACTTTTACTCTGGAGTTGGTTTCTGTACTTTCCTTGGAAGAATCTGTGTTTTATTTATTTAAAGTGGTAGATTTTTTTCTTTGGTTGAAGTTATTCACTCTTTAGCTTAATAAAAAGGGCCATATTTCAAATGTTCACTTAAAAATAGTTTAAATCCAGAAAGCACTTTACCATGCAATATAATGGCACAATTGGTACTTAAGTCTCTAAGAGCCAACCCAAATGTAGTTGCTAATGTTGTGTTTCTGTTAAGAATAATGGTAGAAGGAAACACTATTCCAATAATGGTAATTAAGTAAAGAAATTTAAAAAAGAGCTTTGAAAAGAGAATTTCAAAGACCTAGAGAAAAATAAAGAAGTAGGAGTAGGTAGATCTTTTCTGAATGCAAATTATGTAGGGGACATTTGGGCAATTTTATAGGCATTAAAGGTTGATGGCAAGAGTAATGTTTATTAATTTCATTTAAAATAATACTTTCTTTTTTCTATGAAATAAGTGTTTTATTAGTAATTACCCTTTGAAATTTTTACTGTAATCACTTTTTTTTGATAAACGTATTAATAACATGAAAAGAGGAGGACAGAAGAGACAGATAAACATTTTCATAAGAACTAATCAAAGACTAAACAATGAAGGGTAATAACCGTGAGCTGCATGTGCAGCTGTGCACACACGTGATTGTCTGTACGTATCTAAAAGTGAGAAAGAAAGTACCTGAGGCCCAAATACTGGTACAGTCAAGTTCTTAGGAAAGGGAGAAGGAAAAGGCACAACACATGCATATTCCTCCAGCTTAGAGACTAGGAGGTTAAAATGAGTTACCTCTGTCGAGTGGGATAGTGTTCAGGGACCACCAATAGGTGATGCCATCAATCTAAGACATTCTGGTGTGCTCCCAAATGCAGAGTGAAGGAATTTCAGGGAGTTGAAAATGTTTTAGTAAGTTGAACATAGAAAAGTGGTCGCGAAACGTTACTAGCTCTTCCAGAGTTATTTGTCCATTACTGATCTTTCCTTCCTTCTCGCCTTCTTTCCCTCCCTCCCCACCTTTCTCTAACTTTCTTTTCACTCTCTCTTCAAGTCTCAAAGAGAAGTAGCAAAATCTTGGTCAAAATGATCCTAAATACTCTCTTAAGAGGAGATCTTAGCCAGTAAAAGACATATCAGAAAACTGTACAATTCTATAATTAAATTAACCTACTTTGATAGATGGTCTTGACGGATAACTGAAAGAAACATTTTTGAATTCCACAGTTCCTTCTATGCATTCTGGTTTATATCCTGTTGTTGAAAAATTATCTATAGCAGGTTTCTTAGAAAAACAAAGAGAATATTACAAATCTTTAAGGGACTAACTTGACACTCTACATCCTAAAAATAATTTAAAGATAGTTTACTTTTACATTATTTTCTTTTCTGCTTCAGAAGTACAATGAGTTAGACATGAAGGTTTCAATAAAACCCAATGCCCTTGTAGAGAGTTAAAACAATATCTTTCCATATCCAATTGTCCAACATGGATTTTGCCCTTCTTTTTGTTTTAATGAAATGAATGTACCTATTTTTTGGTTTCTTTCTTGCAGTAATAGTAGTTACCTTTCAAAGCAATTTGAAGTCTTACCTTATCAATAACCTGGAAAATATTAAAGGCGGCTCCTCTGGCTATAGTGAAGCTTTCAAAGTTAGGGGCTGCTGTTCCAATGCAGTAACTACTATGGATTACACTAAAAAAAACCTATAGGAATAAGAAAATAACATAATCTTCCTCAAATATGTAAGTGACACAATAGAATGAAGTGTATATTTGGTTGAGACTCAGAGAGATATTAGAGAAATTAGGTAGGAAAGAATGGAAGTTTGTGCTGAACCTAAAGGAAACATGAGTTAATCCGAGTATACGTGACTTTTTCTGAATGTGGAACAACTTTTGATTGTCCTATAGTCTTGTTATCACCTGCTGGCAAGTTTGAGCATGAAAATCTGCTTACTGAGGAGGGCTCACTGGTTGAGTGAGGAGGTGAATTGTACTCCCTCCCTGCTGGTCAGTCCATCCCTTAAGCTTTACAGAGAAGGATGGGATAGATTTCACTTGTATAGAGACATTGCCCTATTTCTGTCCGAACTTTTCTGAATTCTTATATTACAGGACATCTTTCATTTTCAGACAGATACATCTCTGCAAAAAGTCAAATGAATAAAGAATCCTATAAGCCAGGTGCTTTTCCCCTGTTTTTCACAAATGAGAAAGCTAAGTCTTAGCAAGTCATTTGCCCAAAGTCACACATAAATTGAGGAGTAAGGATGTGCGCCAAATTCCTCATACTTAAGTTTCATTTATATAAAAGTCTTAATTATGAAAGTCTCAAATCTAAAAGATGACTTTAGTTGACAGAAAAGAAATCTACATAGAATGGGAAGGTCAAATGAGAACTAAAGTATATAGACCAGATCAATTCAGTTCAGCAAGACAAATTGTCCTTAACCCTGAACTGAACTGTTTATTGTTGAAACTTGGGAGGAGGATTGAATAAATAAATAAATTTCAAACTTAATGCATAACCCTAAGGGTTAAAAACAAAATAAATTATATGCTGAAAGGACAGAGGAAGGGCAGGAGAGCTTAATCTACATAATATTTCCAGAGGGAAGACATTCAGCAAGGTGAATACAGAGTCTCATCTTACCTCAGCAAGATTGAAAGGAGAATTCTCACTAGAGAATGGCCTTTTTGACTGCTGGATTAAGAAAATTCTATATCCCAGTGGAGAGTTCAGTTATGATTCTTCTAAAAGCATGATGCTTTTAAAGATATGCTGGATGACTAAATCCTATCAGTTCATAACTATAATTTAAAGGTATATTCAGATAATTTGAAGGAAACAAGTACTTGTTTGTTAAAAACATTAATCTTTGAATATTCATAATCATGTGAAGACAAATTTTTACTAAACTCTAGATAAGAAGAGATTATACAGGACAGTTACCTTTGCTCTCAAACAAGACTTACAGCAAGAACAGTTCCGATGGTATAACCAGGTTCTCCACTAAGAATCAAGGAGGTGCCATACCAAAAAGCAAGCCCATAGGTTCCATTCATAAAGAAGTACACCGCACCAAGAGAGAGTTTTGAAGCTATAGCTTTTTTTATGCCAACATCCTTTGCATCTTTTAGATTCTGTGTATACCTTAAAAAGACAAAACACAATGTAATAGACTTTGGGGAAAATAAAACCAAGAAAATGTTGTCATAAATTAAAGGAACAGACCTTTGAATTTCTTTTTCCTGGGCACCAAAGGCTACAACTGTTCGGATGGATGACAAGACTTCTTCTGCCACAGCCCCAGCTTTCGAATAGGCATTTAATTCCTTACTGGACAATGAGATGATTATCTATAATAAACCATGACCACAGTTAACCAAAAGATGACCCTGAGGCAGTAAGAATGTGCAGAGAACTTAATTCAGGTAGAATCTAGAATAGCAGAATTTTATTACTGAAAAGGTAGTTAGTATCATTTGATCTAATGTTCTCAATTTGCAAATGGGGAAAACAATGGCCAGAGATATTAATTGACTTTTTAAAGGCTCACAGCGGTGAAAGAGCTTAGTGTGACATAATCTTCAATCTAAATCTTGCCTTCTACAAGTAGAGCTTCACTGTTTTCTCTCTGTATTAGAAAAAAATTAGAACATGGGTACTCATGTTCACACAATTGGGAAAGGCAATTTGGAGACGGATTTCAAGGACATAGTCCTTTTTGGGTGTACTATGGAAACTGGTGAGCCTGATTTGACTTGATCGTTGTCATGTAAAAAGCAAGTCTTTCAGAGGCTATGGGTCACAGTAGCAGGCAGAGGAAGATGACCCTGCATATGTCTGGAGTGTGACCCCTGAAACTATTACTGCATAATGCAGCCTACCTGGTGAGTGCTATATCTCCAACACTTAAGAGGTGGGATTTCAGAGACAGAGAGGAAGGACAATATCATTCTTGTCAATATTAGGCAGGTTTACCTAACTTTTCAACATTTTAAGATCAGAATGTGCCTTTTTCTCTATTATACATCCCACTTACTACTCCTTTAATTAGTGACAGATCTTACTTAGTAATCAGCACACTGGTTCAATGAAATGGAATAGGAGGAAAATTGTCCAATGAGCTGTGGGTCTTTATTGCCTACTCACATAACAAATCTATCCATTTTCAAAACACTGTCCAAATAATTGGAGATGATTTTACATAAGACATGCTTGGATAGTTGTTAAAGTCAGAAGGTAGCATAAACTGAGTAATACTTATTTTCTAAATTCACTTAAAGATAATTATTCCTAAGTCATTGGAGAGGAAACAGCACCTAGCAATAAATATTGTACATAGCAAGTATTTAATAAATGTTTGGCATATTAAATTGAATCAAAGGAAGCTAGAAACCACCCGCCCTGGCTTCTTTAGTCATTTGAATAACTTTGACCTTACTTGCTTCTTCTTTACAACCAGTTAATACAGTAGCAGAACTTAGATTTCTCGCTGTTGTTCCTTTTAAACATCTTGTCCACTTTGCTTCCCTGAGCAGTTTTAAGTTTAGGCTCTGATCTTAGCAACACATAGTGGGTAATCTTCCTACTGAGGGTGTCCTAATTTCAAATATGCTGGGGATGATGATTTTGACAAGGGTTACAAGGTCAATCCTAGAAGTCATACTAAATAAAGATTTCTTGTCTAAACATTAAAGCCTATTAAGAAATTATTCAACCATGGAATATTTTTATTGCTGAAAATTCTTGTTTGGTTGAATCTGTATATTGCTAGCAAGTAAACTCAGTGAATTTTATGGCTTCAAATTCCATAAAGAACAACTAGCTTTGCAAAATTAAAAATGCCGTCCATCCCTAAGAATATACGGTGCCTCCAATCTAGGAGATGGCTATATACATTGATTGGTAGAATTGCCAGACTTGATGTGGAGAAAGATATTAGGGATATATTTGTTGCTTTTGGACTTAACAAAGAGCACTGCTTTCAAATATAGGCTATAAATGGATTGATATCTTGTGTTATGCTCACACACAGTGGTAGAAATATAATTTAAAATGAAAATTCATAATTTATTTAAAAAACTGAAACAGTTATATAGTACATAAAACTAGATATTAGGCAGACATTTTAAATGTAATTCAAGAGTCTTATAAAAATAAGAACTTGAAAAGGCTGACATAAAAAATGTTTACAGTCTTAGCAGTTTCTTATTCTGTTCTAGTGAAATGAATTGCACATATTTATCTGGGAATTTAGAACACATAAGTTTCTCCCAAAATCCAATGTATAATGGTATAATTCTTTACCCATGCTATCATTTGAAGTTGCACTAGGCTACCAAATGAAGAGGAATGTTTTTGTTTTGTTTTGTTTTGTTTCATAAGTAGACCTCATGCCCAATGTGTAGTCCAACATGGGAATTGAACTCATGACCCTGAGATCAAGACCTGAGCTGAGATCAAGAGTCAGACACTTAACCGACTGAGCCACCCAGGTGCCCCTAGAGGAATGTTTTTAATGTTATTAACCTCTTTAATGTTAGTAACTAACCTCACTGTAGTCAAGTGAGGTTAGTGAAGACAAAATGGTGATTAATAGTGAACAAAAATCAAAAGTATTTGTGATGTATAACATCCCTTTCTATTTTTAGACATAGGAACTGAATACAAATGCCCTTTTTGACAAACTTAATAAAAAACCTAGTTCATATTCTTGCTTCCAGTCAACACCGCATTAGCCATCTTGCCTACCCTAGAAAACATGGCTGCTGAAGCAATTATAAGAGGTGATGTGGAGAGAGTCACCAGGGTGAGTTTCCAGCCCTTGACCAAACCAATCGCCAGGCCAATAGAAAAAGTAGACATGTTTTGAAACAACAGAGCAATCTTGTCTCCAATACCATCGTTGATTTTGTTGATGTCACTGAAACAAGTAAATAAATGCAGTTAAGTCACTGATATGTCATACATGGAAACGAAGTTGATATACTACACATCCATCCTCTTACTCAGTCATACGAGTGTTAAGTTCACCAATGTCACAACCATCAAACCAGCTGATGTCCTGTGCCAAAATTGAATGGAAAAACTGTTTTCTAATTCTTTTGGTCTGTCGTGCTGCAGTCATAATCCAAAAGGAAATCTGGATGTAGCCAAAAACCAAGGCAGTAACTCCTATTCCAATATAATACAGGGTCAACCTGAAAAAAGATTATTGGAAATGTTAGTGAGACTCAAGTGCAGTTTTTTTCCTTTCTTATAAAAAAAAGAATTTTATCATAATATTTGATTGAGAGAATTTGTGCTAGAACCTACAAAATAACTAAAAATAAATCTCCATGAGAAGAAATAAATACACTGAATATAAAAATTTAGGTTTCCCTAGTCTATAATAGGTCACCCTTACGTTTCTAGTAGAAATTAGTATTTTAAAACATTTGCTTTTTATATCTTCTTTCAGTAATTTTTAATATTTTCATTTGAAAAGTTACATTAAAGTAATTAAGATAACTGTATGTGGAACAGGTGGATAAAGAAATGATAGTAGTCAAAAGCACTGTATAAAATATTTTAAAAATACATATACTATTAAATACAAAATTCAACTTAAGGAATTTACCCTAAAGAAATACATAAAAAAAGATTAATCTAGATGGACAGTCATGTTAGCATTAACAACAATAAAGAAAAGCTGAAGACAATCTAATAGTAGACCAGATAAATGCAGTCATTTAAAAAATGCATACTGGGTATGTGAGGGATCAGAGATACAATTGTGAGCAAGATAATAAGGCACTTATCATGAAAAATTTACATTCTGGTGCAAGGAGACAGACAATATTCATAGAAAAATAATTTCAAGTTGTTCTATGAGGGAAATAAACAGGGTGATAGGTCACAGAATAACAAATGGGTAAAGGTGAGTCAGGAGAGCTAGTGCAAATAGAGTGGTTAAGAAAAAATTTTTGAGCAAGTGATATTAGAACTGCTCAAAAAATTTTACAAAAGGTAAAATGGAGCCACACATAAAAATAGCAAGAAGAGTGTATTCTAGGGAAAAGAAGAACAATAAGGTCTGAGGCAGAAAAAAAACTTAGCATGTTCCAGGAACAAAATAACTCCAAAGTGGTATGAAATGATTAGGCCAGAGAATTTAGCAAATATTGTAGGGTGGCAATGGTGCATTGCACAGATTTTAAGAGAAGAAGTAGACCACTGGGGAATCTAAGCATGGGACGAACTTATCAGTCTAACTTTTAAAAAGATCAGCTGGCCCCTCTATGGAGAATGAATGGAAATGAAAGCAATGGAAGCAGGCAGTTTAGTTAGGAAGGTATTGCAATGGCCAGTGTGAGGACAGGGCCTGAGATAAAGATGGTGGCAACTTTAGTATAAAGAAGTGGACAGATTCTAGTTATATTTTTGAAATACAACAAACTGGAATTGCCAATGTATTGGATGTCAGGATAACTACTTAGATTTTGATTTGAGCAACTGGGTGAAAGTTGTGCCATGTATAGCCATGGGTGACTGGGAATGGAACAGATCTGTAGGAGATATCAAGTATTTTGATTTAGATAGTTTAAGACCAAGATGCCTATGAAACATCAAAGTGGAGATGAAGTAAGAACCTGAAAATGAGAGTTTGAAGTACTTGGAACAGGGTCTAGGCTACAGATGTAAACTTGAAAGTTATCAGCTTACAAACAGTAACTAAAACAAAGGACTGACTGAGACCACCCACAGAAAGAAAGAGACAGAGTTAAGTGCAGATAAAAAAGATAAGAAGACCAAGAAATGAGCTCAGGTACTCTCCAAACCTGGCAGTTTGGAATGAAGAAAAAGACCCTGCAAAGAAAGCTGAGGAGTGGCCAAGGAGGTGGGTGGAAAGCCAGGAAAGTGAAGTACTAAGGAAAACAGAGAGAAACATACAGCTGATCCCCATTATTCCCAGATTCTGTGTTGGCAAATCTGTGTGCTCGCTAAAGCTTATTTTTAACCCTGAAATGAACACTCAGATGTTTTCATTGTTACTCATGGACACGCAGAGTGCCAAAAAACTTGAGTTGCTCAACAAAGATGTTCCCAGCTAAAGTTGAACAAAGCAACATTCTACCTTCTTGTTTTAGCTCTCACATTGTAAACAAATGTTATTTTGTGGCATGTGTAATGCCACATTTTTCTAATTTTTGTATTTTTTCTTGATGATTTCACTATTTATAATGACTCCTAAGCAGCATGCTGAAGTGCTATCTAGTGTTTCTAAGTGTAAGAAGGCTGTGATGTGTCCAATGGAGAAAACATATGTGTTAGATAAGTGTCATGTAGGCATGAGTTATAGCGCTATTCACTATCCATGATAACGAGTCACAATATATATTAAATAAGATGTCTTTAAACAAAAAGACACACAAAATGAGGTTATGTGTTGACTGATGAAAATGTTGTGACCAGAGGCTCACAAGAACCTAACCCTGTATTTAACCTAGGAATAACAATTTAATATTCGCTAATTCAGTATTCATGACAACTTTAATAAAACAAAACTATTGCAAATAAATGAGCATTAGCTGTTTTCTAGTAAGAGAAGCTTTATAAGGATAGAATAAAACACTATAGGTTTAATACAAATCATCTTATTGAATTTTTTAATGATTTGGGAAAAATGTTTATAATATTATAAGTAAAAATGGGTTATAAAAGAAAATGAAAAGAAGAAATGCAAGATCTGTACACTGGAAACTATAAAACATTGTTTGGAGAAATTAAAGATCTAAAAAAATTGAGAAGTAATCCATGTTCATGGATTGGAAGGATCATGGATCCTTTCCAAATTGATGTATAGAGTCAATCTAATCACTGTCAAAAATCCCAGTAGGCTATTTGGCAGAAATTGGCAAGATGATCCTAAAATGTATGTAGAAATGAACAGAACTCAGAAGAAGCAAAATGATTTAAAAAAAAAAAAAACCCAATGTTGGAGGACTTACATTTCCTGATTTTATTTATTTATTTATTCATTCATTTATTCATCTATCCATTCATTCTCTAAAACTTATGCTAGTGTGATACTAGCATAAGAAAAGACATACCAATAAATGTAACAAAACTGAGAGAACAGAAACCCTTACATTTGGACAGTTGATTTTTAGCAAAGGTGCCAAAAAATGGAGAAAGGAGAATAGATGTTTCCATGCACATGCAATGTCTTAACAGTAGAAATCTTTAAAAAAATTTTTTTATTGTTAATTCATTTTCTGAGAGAGAGATGGAGAAAGAGCGTGAGTGGGGGAGGGCAGAGAGAGAGGGAGACACAGAATCGAAGTAGGCTCCAGGCTCTGAACTGTCAGCACAGAGCCCAATGTGGAGCTTGAACTCATGAACTGGGAGATCATGACCTGAGCCAAAGTTGGATGCTTAACTGACTGAGCCACCCAGGTGCCCCTAACAATGTAAATCTTTAGATATAGAGAACAGATAAGTGGTTGGCTGGGGCTGGGCATGGGAATGGGAACTGACTGTAAGGGAGGGATCTTTGTAGAATGATTTAAGTGTTCTAAATGTAAATTGTGCCACACCCAAAAAACGAATAATCCAGTGAAGAAATGGGCGGAAGATATGAATAGACACTTCTCCAAAGATGACATCCAGATGGCCAACAGACACATGAAATGATGCTCAAAGTCACTGATCATCAGGGAAATACAAATCAAAACCACACTGAGATACCACCTCACACTGGTTAGAGTGGCTAAAATGAACAGATCAGGAAACTATAGATGCTGATGGGGATGTGGAGAAGCAGGCACCCTCGTACACTGTTGGTGGGAATGCAAACTAGTGCAGCCGCTCTCGAAAAACAGTGTGGAGGTTCCTCAAAAAAAATGAAAATAGAGCTACCCTATGACACAGCAATAGCACTGCTAGGAATCTACCCAAGAGACACAGGAGTGCTGATGCATAGGGGCATGTGTACCCCAATGTTCATAGCAGCACTTTCGACAATAGCCAAATCATGGAAAGAGACCAAGTGCCCATCAACTGATGAATGGATAAAGAAGATGTGTATATATATACAATGGGATACTACATGGCAATGAGAAAGAATGAAATCCGGCCAAGTGTGGCAACATGGAAGGAACTGGAGGGTATTATGCTAAGGGAAAGAAGTCATTCACAGAAAGACAGTTACCATATGTTTCTACGCAGAGGTAGATTTAGAGAGACTCAGCAAAAAAACACCATGGGGGAGGGGAAGAGGGGAAAAGAAAAAAGACACAGAGAGGGAGGGAGACAAAACATAAGAGACTCTCAAAGACTAAGAACAAACTGAGGTGTGGAGGGGTGCGGGAGGGGGGAGAGTGGGTGATGGGCACAGAGGAGGGCACTTGTTGGCATGAGCACTGGGTGTTATATGGAAACCAATTTGACAATAAATTAAAAAAAACAATAAATATAAATTGTGATGAGAGTGGCACAACTCTATCGGTTTACTAAAAATCATTTAAATGTACAGTTAAAATTGGTGAGTTTTATGATAAGTAAATTATGCTCAATAAAGCTATTAAAATCATATGGACAGTATAATTCTAATTAAATTATGTATATTCATAAATGTAAAAAAGATTGTAATAATAAAAATCAAAACTAATGTTTATTATCCATTAGTGGCACAATTAAAAGTGATTTAATTTTCTTTGTGCATTTTTATCTTTTCATATCAGGTACAATGAAAAATTAAGCATTTAATCAGAAAAGGTAATTAAAATAATTTTACAGAAGCACTGATTCACTTTTTAATAGGCTTTTCTTTAAGAAAAAAGAAAATAACACATTCAATTTAATTCCAAATTGAAGATACTATACTTATTAACTCCTCATTTATCTAGTAATCAGATTTCCAAGCTACCTGGGAGCCAGGAGAAGAAGCCCTAGTAGTCCCAAAGTCCAGGTATTTTATTTTGCATCAGGAAATGAAACTACGTTTATGGTCTAAGTCTTTTGATTTAGAACCACGTGCAAATTAACGTTGATTTAATAGCTTCATTTATTGAGCATTTATTTCGTGTTAAATATTATGTCAGGCCCTTGATATATCTATCACTGAATCTTCAGGGAGTAGTAACATCTCATTTTAGAGATGAAGAAACTGAAGCTTGTAGAAGTTAACCAACAGCTTCCATAGTTAAAAAGTGGCAGAGCCCATGACCTGAATCCTAAACCATTGACCTGAATCCTGAATATATGACCTGAAGCACTTTAGCAATATTTCTGAGGAAAAAGTGCTTTCAAATAGATTTGTGAAACACTGTATACCCAGTGTTATTCCTCCTTGGAAACATGTGAACATATCAAAAAATCAAAAAGCCAAGAAATTAATTTTGTTCAATGCAGGATGCCTCAGACCTAAAAATTAACTATGAATACTCACCTCCTTTTAAAATGTACCACATATTAACAGTCCTACTGTACACAATTTGGACATTATTCTAGGTCCTTACTTGATGCAGCAGAATTTGCTATCTATTTAATCTATCAGCCAATATCCGGTTTTATCTTCCTCCTAAATAAGAGAATCTCCATTTAATCTGAAGTGGCAATATGCCCAGCTAAAATGGATGTAGTCATATGACTAGAACAAAGACAGAAGGATGCTGAGTCCCTAATGGCTTTTGAACCATATTTCATCCTTAGACTATCTGCTTTCAGATATTTATATGAAAGATAAATAAATTTCTATCATGGTTAAACAACTATTATGATGGGTTTTACACTAAATGCAACTGAACTAAATCTAACACGGCACTGGTCATCTAGTTTGCCCCTTCATTTTCAAATAGATTACGAAAGATATATTGGAAGTAGCAAAAAGGAGGGAACAACTTGCTTAAAGGTTCATATAGAATTCATCAATTAACTCTTGACAGAAGAGGAGGCATCATACTTATCAGCAATCATCTTGGGACTATTTAGTCATTATAATTTGGACTCGACAAGAAAATATTCAATTATTTTCAGAATATTTGGTAAATAAAATAAGGATACAGGCTGAATGTCAAAACTTATATAAAGCTTATGAGTCATTATCTTTAGATAATAAAAAACAGAGACTAAAATTCTTTGGTTCCTGATGATTGTAGCTGAAAGAAGTGTTTTTACCTTATCCTCATCCAAAAAGAGGATATAAAGTAATGATTCTCAGAAATGTGTTCATCAAAACATCAGTTCCACAGATGTAACTAGCTGTTTGGGGAAAAATGGGTTTTATAGTCAAACAGTAATAACTGGGAATAAATGGAGCTTTACTACACTTATCTCTCCTGTGTATATCTAAGAGGAGGCTGTCCTATATAATATTTTCAAAACCAGTTTGACCATGGAAATTTTTCTCTTCATGTATCTCAAATATCCCAAATCAGAATGAACACTGGTTTGAGAAACAATAGCATAACAAATACAACAGATAACAGATTAAAAATGTTAGGAATGTTTCCTTGTAAATTTCATAATCTTTTAATAACTGTACACAGACATAGCTTTTTAAAATTCTCTTTATTATCTGTTCTTTAAATGGATCCTACTATTTTTAAAAGTTCCAAACTTCTTTGTAAAAAGCTCAAACTTCATGATTATACATCAGAACCTCAGTTTAATACTGTAAGGATAGAATTCAGTAAAAGGCAATACGCCAGATCTCAATGAGGAATTTTCAAAAGACTCAGTATAAACACATTTTATATAAAAGCTGCTAAAAAATGGAACCAACGTTCAAAGAGAGTTGAGGCTGCTGGATGTACAACTGGAGGGGGTGCTGTTTACGTTGCATGCTGTCCAATACAACTTTCTGTGACATAGAAAAAATTCCATTCTTTGATACACAAGATGACACCAGCCAAATGTGGCTGCTAAACACTTGAAATGTGACTGAGAATGAGGAACTCAGTATGTAAGTTTATTCAGTTTTAATTAACTCAAATTTAAATAGGCATATGTAGCTGTGGCTAACATACTGGACAGGGCAGTAAAGGATTATGGCCCAGAGTTTCACTGCAATGTGACAGGTGTCCCTTGGGTTGTGCACATGTAGGCTTCACTTTTGGGAGAAAAATGAGGGATCACTTAGGGCTGTAGCAAAAATATAATATAAATATCTCATAATTTTAGTGAGACACTACTGAAGTGCATTTAATATACTCAGTAAAGCAGCACCTCTCTAACGAACTCAACACATTACAGAGAAAATGATACTGTTTAATATATAAAACACAAAACTGAATGTCCTTATAAATTATTTACTTCAGACTTTAGATTTTTAGTTTGAATACAACATCACCATAATAGTCTGAATAATTAGTCTCCAAAATTAGTCAATAAAACTTTACTGTTTTTGTTTTTAAAATCATTTTATTATTTGGGCAGCTGGGTGGCTCAGTCTGTTAAGTGATAGACTCTTGATTTTTGGCTCAGGTCATGATCTCACGGTTCATGAGTTCAAGTCCTGGATCTATGTTAACAGCATGGAGCCTGCTTAGGATTCTCTCTCTCCGCCTCTCTCTCTGCCACTCCCCCGCTTGCACTCTCTTTCTCCCTCTTGAAATAAATAAATATTAAAAAATTATTTTACTATTTTTAGTATTTGTTGCACACGACATTTTGGTGCTTAAAGTTTATTGAAGTAGCATTTTTCTATAAGGTTTATAAGCAAAAGAATTTGAAAAAAAGGAAAAACAAGTCCTTCAGCTTTTAGGATATGTACCTTCAGTTCTCAAAGCCAAAATTGGTCTAAAAATGCAAATCCCAAAATAAATTTTCTATTTATGACAATTCTTTCAAATACAATTTAAGGGATATGAACTTAGTGCCTTTCGAGCAGAAGAAATACTATGTAATAATTCTATTTTATATATCCGATGAAAAGGACACGTTTACGTTAATCACTTATAAATAATATTAATGATGAAACCTTGTTTTTTTTCTTGTAAGTACTGAATATAAAGCAGCATGCAATAAACATGATATTAACATTTTATTTGGACTTACACAGTAATATCTTCATTCAGCTTCTCTTGAGACTGGGTACAATTCTGGTAATTTGCTGTAAAACAGTTTTTTAAATTACGAAGGCAATTAATTTATAATTGGCCACACTGTCTCATACATAGCCCTCCAATGAAATATAACCAATTCTCAAGAAAATGGACTTAATATCTTAGGTTTATGATCATATTAACTTTCTATTCTTTAATCTAAAATTTGAAACAATTATTGCTTGTCTCAAAAATAACTCATGCAGTGTGAAAAATTATAAAGAAATATTAACCCTGTATGTCATATCTGGAAAAAAATTTTTAAGACATCTCTGATTTCAGACAAAAGTTGTGTAAGTAATAGTAATAGAATTTACCTTTCCTGCTGAGATTATGCATTTAAAATTCAATTTGAGATACCCCAGGGTATAATTTAGAAAGTCCAAGAAAAGCTAGAACATGTGTGAAAAATTCTAGAACGAATAGTCATGGGAAAAATGTAAGTGAAGCTCATTGAAACATGTTGGGTGTAACAAGAATAGCAACATAATAAAACAGTATTTAAAACGATCTTTGGATTTTAAATTTTATATGTAAACTTTTCTAAGAGTATTTTTTAAAGTTTATTTATTTATTTTGAGAGACAGAAAGAGAGAGAGGGAGAGAATGAGTGAGGGAGGGGCAGAGAGAGAATCCCATGGGATTCACTGACACAGGCTAGATTCCACAACCACGAGATCATGACCTGAGCTGAAATCAAGAGTCAGATGCCCAATAGAGTGAGCCACCCAGGTGCCTATACATGTAAACTTTTCTATATATCTTCTGGTAAAAAATATGCCGTACATTAATTATTATACCAAGGCTGTGATTTTACAAACAGCACAAAAGAGTGGTCAATATCCACTAATCACTATCATCTATTTTCTTTCTTAAAACTTTTTCTATAAATATTTGAAATGAATTCCAGACATCTCGTCTGTTCATCTTTTACATAACTGCACCATCATCACACATGATAATGTCTATGATCTTTATTATATGCAAACAATAATTTTTCCCTTATTCCATTTATGGAATTACACTAAGAAAAAAATTTAAAGCAGCTTATTCCACATATTAGAATGAACACAGTAGAAGTACTAAGCTCTAGTGGAAAGTTTTAATGATATTAACTGAGCTAATAAAGAGAATAAACATTGTTTCTAAACATGGTACCTAAAATCACATAAAAATGGTATATTCTCATTTTGGAGATTATGTTAATAGAGGTAGCATATGCAAAAGTTCAGTGCTGGCACAAAAATGGGCCCTTTATGAGTGACAGCTATTATTCAAATTTCATTTGCATGAACAAATAACCCTCTTCTACATCCTCCAGAAAATCAATGTTAAGTTGATGGTATATTATTTAATATCTTTGTTTCTCTTTAATAATATGTCATACCAATAGTACCCATGTATTTATCTAAACCTTTACCAGACCTCTTCGTATGTTTACCACATTTGACAAACACCACAATGAAATTAAAAAAACCTGGAGAAGGCTTAACCAAAATCAAAAGTTAAAATTCAAAGCAATATCGGTAGTTATGTTCTGCCCATCCTATCTAAAGTTGGTAGGAGAATCAACTATAGTGTAGCTCTAACAAAAGGAATACCCCTAAGCATATTGACTTAGATTGCTAGGTTGTTCCTTCCCTCCTTTCCTTCACTTATTCTTTTGGAGAGATGTTGACACAGTTAGCAGTCAATAAATATTTACTCAGTGAATTGGTGGCTTCATTTTTTAACAAAATAGCATCCTTAATTTAGCATCTATCATTAAAATGCTAAAAATTAATTAACTGTGTAGACAGGATATTGTCACATGAAAAGACACAGAGAGGGAAGCAATGGCTATATTCTGCTCAAACAAGACTGGGACACTTAAAAGATTAGCCTTTAGGTGGAAAACAAGAGGATAGAAGTTAGTATTTAAAGTTAAATAGGACATGGTGGGGTTATAGTACATAAAGCTAGGCTTATGTCTAAAAGACAGTACAAGTTTTAATGACACATTTATCTCAGTTATAGTAAACAGCTATAAGGATGCTTCTTATTGTATAGTTGGGGGAAAAACATAAAATCAGGGAATTACTAATATTTTTAATATCCTTCAGATTAAAATAAGGCTATGGATACTCACTATGTCAGTGCATAAAATTGCGAGATTTACCTCTAAAGAATTTTACCTTGAAGAACATGGCCCTGATATAGGATACTACAAAGGTAACGATACATGAAAGACATCTGTAACTATGGGAAATACAAAAATACCTTTTCCCTTATATCTGATTATCAGATTTCCCTCCTATCTTTATTCAGGGTATTTGTCTCTAGTACCATAATTTTCTGCACATTCATTTTGGCTTCCTTGCTGCATTATGTTCTACAATACCATGCATGTCTATATACTATTAATGAAACACTAAGCAGTTATCTGAGAGATTTTGTCATTCTTAATTTCTTCCTTTTAAAGTGTGTATTATAGGGGTTCCTAGGTGGCTCAGTTAAGTGTCAGACTTAGGCTGAGGTCATGATATCATGGCTCATGAGTTCGAGCCCCCTGTTGGGCTCTGTGCTGATAGCTCAGAGACTGGAGCATGGTTTGGATTCTGTGTCTCTGGCTCTCTCTGCCCATCCCCAGCTCATGGTCTCTCTCTCTCTCTCTCTCTCTCTCTCTCGAAAATAAAAATTAAAAAAAATTACAAAAAAGTGTGTATTATAAATAAGTGCCCTGGAATGGCTCAATCCTTTGATTAAATCATGATATGATCATCACTTTTGATAGGAAATTATTTAAAATCTTGGAGAGAAATTTCTTGGATGATTTTTTTTTGAGAGAGAGCAAGTTGAGGAAGAGAGGCAGAGGGAGAATTTCAAGCAGGCTCCATACTCAGCACAGAGCCTGATGTGGGGCTTGATCCCATGACCTTGAGATCATGACCTGAGCCAAAATCAAGAGTTGGATGCTCAGATGCCACTCACATGATTTTTATACACTATGAACAGCAGTTGCTTTTGGACTTGAACTGCAACACTGGTTCTCTCCTGGGTCTTCAGCCTGCTGGCCCACCTTGCAGATTTTGTACATATCAGCTTCCGTAATAGCATGAGACAATTCTTTAACATAAATTTCTTTCTCTTTCTGTCTATAAATATATACACATGCACTCACATCCTATTGATTCTGATTCTTTGACAAATACTAATACAGACTTTGGTTCTTTGGTCCCTGGCAGTATTGAAGAATAAAGGGCTTAAATGTATATTATGTAGACATTGTTTGACAAGACACAAATCTGTATTATGAGCCCTCTGTTTATTTTATTTAATGCTTTTGAGTCCCCAGAAAAACAGAAAAGTTAAATATTGTGCTCACTTGTATTGGTTTTGATTAGACATCCACTAATAAGGTTATCGCTCATTTCTCCTAAAATCAGTGACATTACAGGAAGACAGGCTCCGTTTACCAGTGATGCCAGTAATCCCAGGATCATGAGTGTGATGTCCAGTCCATCAGCAAAGCGGAACTGAGGAAAACAAACATGGTAGCATTATAGCTGTAAAAAACAAAAACGAAACCAACCTACAGGTTTTGCCATCAAGTATATGTTATTTTATAAATTAAGAGAGTCAATAAATGTGTAAAATCATGGAAAAGTATTTTATATGTTAAAGTTAAAAAACAAGATCCCTGATATTAGGATTTATAATGTATTTTGAAGAAGTTATTGAAAAATATGAAGTAGCTCTCTCTCTCTCAAAAATAAACATTACAAACTATATTTTTAAAAATTAAAAAAAAGGAAAAAAGAAAAACATGTAAAGTAGCAAAATCTGTACAAGTTATGCATCTGTGACACGGGTCAGATAAGATGTGGGTATGAATCAGAAACTTCCTTTCATTTGGTTGATTCTAAAATAATCTACTTTGAAACACTGCAATGACAATATTTTGGCTTAGGGACAGTTGAACTTCAAACTTTCAGTTCCTTAGGTTTATCAACATCATAGCAATGATAAAATTATGTGCAGTGAACAGTAACCATGTGGTAAAAATTAGTTCACCAAATGTAATAAATTATATTTTTCATTCTTATTTTAAATTCCTTGGATTTTTTTTCTACCTAGGACAGTACCTATTCTATCAATAAGGGTCTACAATAATTTGTAAGGCTGTTTGGAATAAGAATAAGATAATTGAAAAAAAGAAGAAAGAAATAATGAAAGCCAAATACTGAATGCATTATATTTTATTCTATCGCAGATCCCAACAATGCTATTCCAAAACAAAACATGAACAAACTTGAAAATATGGATTATTTATCTTACTGAGAGGTCAAGATAAAATGTATAGTGGTATTGAAACAAAAGTAGATTTGTAGAACAGCAAGAGGAATTTAGTACATATGTTACGAGTGGAGACTGAAAAAATTTAATGTATTACTGTTTATTCATATGATAGTTAATAAATATTCATAGAGTAACTGCCACAGTATTGTACTTGGTACTACAGAGGATAAGAGAGTATCTGTTCATCCATCTTCACCCAGAACAGTATGTTATCTCTTTGATACAGTTTGTCATGTTCTGCTACTTCCCAGGTTTTTTAGAATTTGACTTTTGAAAAAGCAGGTACTGTTTTATGTGAATTCCTAATGACACTGACAGCCAGACTGACATAGATTAGAGTAGGCAGAGGAATTATTTTGGGAACACATTCCCGAAAATGTTCCTTGAACATAATCCTAAAGAAATGTGCTACTAACATACTTTCTTATGTATATGTTTTATAAAATATTTACATAATTGTTTTTTATTTAAAAAGAATGTATACACTTTAAAAATAACCAAACAATACATTTTATCAATGTATGCATCACACATGCATGCACGTAGAACTCAGAAGTGGGCTCTAGGCTCTGCGCTGTCAGCACAGAGCCCAACATGGGTCTCAAACTCATGAGCTGTGAGATCATGACCTGAGCCGAAGTCGGATGCTTAACCGAATGAGCCACCCAGGTGCCCCAATGATTATATATATAATTTCTAACTCATTTCACTTACTATCTCAATAGGTCCAACAATTTGTTTTTTTACTTTGGGCAGTGCTTGTAGTTTTCTGGAAAATAAATGTTAAAGATGGAAAGGTTACAATGTGAATATAACTGCAAATTTTTCCAATTAAAATTGTTCCTAAGTATCAGATTTCACTCTTGATAGCAAATTTACACCGAGACAAGATTTATATCATAATTAATGGGATACCTAAGTTGTCACTGGCTATCTCTACATTAGTTAGGATAACAATTAAAGGCAAACCTCTGGAGTAGAAATTTTTTAATTGTGGTAAAATACATGTCACAGATTTCACCATCTCAACTAATTTTAAGTGTATGGTTCATTAGTATTAAGTACATTCATACCGTGCTCCCATCACCACCATCCACCAACAGAACTCATCTTGAAAAACTGACTCTATACCCATTAAACAACAATCCCCCTTCTTTTTTCTTGCTCTCAGCTTCTGGAGACTACTATTCTATTTTCTGTCTCTATGAATCTGACTACCTTAAGTGCCTCTAGTAAGTGGTACTCTATAGAATTTTGTTCTTTTCTCTTGGGTTTATTCACTTAGCATAGTATCTTCAATGTTTATCTATGTTGCAGCGCATGTCAGAATTTTTCTCTTTTGTAAGGCTGATTACTATTCCATTGTATGTATATAGCACATTTTATTTATTGATCCATCCACATGTTAGTCAATGAACACTTTCAGAGTGCTTCCACTTTTTGCCTACTGTGAATAATGCTGTTATGAATATGGAAATACAAGTATCTTTTCAAGTCCCCACTTTCAATTTTTTGGTTAAATAAGACTGAAATTGCTGGATCACATGATTATTTTTAACTTTTTGAGGAACCATCGTACTGTTTTCCATAGCAGCTGCACCATTTTATATTCCACGCACAAGGATTCTCTATCTCCTCACCAATACTTGCTATGTTCTATTTTATTTTTTTAAATATTATTTTTAATAATATCCATCTTAATGAGCATAAGGGGGTAGATTAGAAGTTTTAAACTTTTGTGACTAATCGTTCAAGAGCAAATGTAAGCTTTTAATGAAAGAAGTATAATGTGAATTTTGTGCCCCACTGAATATTTCATTTCTTTGCTCACATTTCAAGTCCAGATGAAAAGGATAAGTTTTATTCATTGCTTTCAGGGAAATCTCTCAATTAAAGACACATACACATACAAAATTCTTAAACATTAATGGAAGACCAGAGGGCATCAGATTAAGTTTTCTAAAAAAGATATCACAGAAGAATGAACTTCTGATTCTTCCTTCCAGTTTTATAACATATTGTTCCATCAGTTTTGATAAACGTCAAGTCACTCAATTTTAT
This sequence comes from Paguma larvata, assembly GCA_030068075.1. Taxonomy (NCBI): domain Eukaryota; kingdom Metazoa; phylum Chordata; class Mammalia; order Carnivora; family Viverridae; genus Paguma; species Paguma larvata. The sequence continues at coordinate 49,252,591 of CM057834.1, read as the reverse complement.
TCCCTCTGAGGTTAATAATTTACTTAAATACTGGGTCATTTTGTTCTGAGATGTTTCACAGATGACAACAACTGCTTTACGATTGTAAAGCCCTTCCTTTACTCCAAATGCTGGTTTGAAAGTTTTTTATTTTATTAAGTAATCTCTACATCCAACATGGGGTTCAAACTCAGGACTCTGAGATCAAGAGTGGCATGCTCCTCTTGACTGAGCCAGCCATGTGCCCCTCGCATCCCCCCAATAAATGCTGATTTTAAAGACTAAGACTTAGTAAGCTCTCTTTTGAAAAATTTTGTTTCAGGGAAATATTTCTATCTCCCATTGACCTTCATGAAAAGCCTGGGAAGGAGGGTTCAGGTAGTCTTTTGAAAGTGTCTTTTCTACCATAGTTGAAACAGAAAATAGTACATGAGCAGATATGGCGGGAACTGGCTTTCTGGCTATTTATAGTCCTGCATTAATGAAACAAGCTATCAAAAGAGGTCCTTGACTTTTACAGCTTATACACATAAATGTAACACCATTATTATGGTAAAAGTGAAACTAAAATAGACTTAAAGCTATTTCAATTTTAAATCTGTAAAATAATGGATTATAGGTGTAGGAAATTTTTATAACATACACACATACATACACACACAGACACCCATTCAGTGAAAAAAATAATCAGAATCCAGTATTTTCTTTTATTAAATGTACTACATGGACTTAAGGATCCATAGAGAACGGAATTGAAAATATTCAGGTATTTCTTCTCTTGTGCTCGTCAGCTACAGAAATTCATCGATTATGTTGAAGTCCAGCACAAAAATAGCACTGCTATTTTTGAAAAAGAAAAAAAAACCATTTCTGCTGCAGCTGTGAAAAGGATAAAATATATCTGAAGTAGCAGAACACTTTTGGTAGAACTTAGGCAAAGCTTACCCATTTCTCTGATAATTTTCTTGCATCTCTTCAGCTCTTTCAGAATTTGCCATCTTATTTACAATTTAATTCTTCTGAAAGATTAATAAATATATCATGACTACACATTCTTTACATCCCTAAAAGCTTCTGAAAAAGTATGATGCTGAGTTTTACCCTGCCACCCCACTCTGCACCCTAATTGAAGTATCTGGTTAGGTAGCTCATTTATTCAGATGTTAGCATTCAATTTACAGTTTTGTTGCTTCATTCTCAGCTTAGATTTGAAGCTAATAAAAATTCTAGAAATGAAATAAAAGGAAAGCCAGATCCTGTACACAATGCATATTTTTTCAGGACCCTGGATTCTGTTTCTACACTGCCACTGATGTGATTGTAATCCATGACACTAAATCTATCTCATGTTTAGTTTTCTCTATAAAAAGTTGATGCAATAGGGGGCACCTGGGTGGGTCAGTTGGTTAACCAACCGACCCTTGATTTCTGCTGAGGTCATGATCTCACATTTCGTGAGATGGAGCCATACGTTGGGCTCTGTGCTGACTGCATGGAGTCTGCTTGGGATTATCTCCCTTTCTCTCTCTCTCTCTGCTCCTCCCCCGCTTACACTCTTTCCCTCAAAATAAATAAATCAACATTAATAAAAGTTGATGCAAAAGTTTCTTTTAGCCAGCAGTTTGAAAAATTTTTTAATGTTTATTAAAAAAGAGAGAACACAAGCAAAGGAGAGGCAGAGAGAGAGAGAGAGAGAGAGAGAGAGAGAGAGAGAGATTGAGAGAGAGAGAATCTGAAGCAGGCTCATGCTCCAAGCTGGCAGCACAGAACTGGACACAGGGCTCAAACTCATGAACCATGAGATTATGACCTGAGCTGAAGTCTGATGTTTAACCAACAGAGCCATCTAGACACCCATGTTAGCCAGTAGTTTGAAGAAGTAGGGTATCTAATTCACCAATTATAAGCAAGTTAGAGCTTCTATCATGTACAGTTATAAAAAAATTAGAATATTTTGAAAACTCATTCATCATTAAAATTATATTAAGAATAATGTATTCTTCCTTTGGATGACACTTCAGAATCTTAGCCTGTCTTAAGATTGGAATTATGTACATAAATTTTCATTTTATTGCAAACGTAGAGATATTTTAACTCAATCTTACTTGTTAGGAAGTATAACATATTATCTATATTCAGATAACTATAAATAATATAGACTTAAATCCTAGAGTAGAATTACTAATTAATGAGATATTACCCAAGCATCTGAGAAAAAACAAACAAACAAAAACAAAACCCAGTATACTTTTAAATAGTAAGCTTCTCCATGAAGGAATAAGTCTCAGTGGGTCAATTTTTAGTGGCTGAGAAATAAAGCATGATATGAGTACATTGGCATATTTTTCCTTTTTCAGAAATCAATGGTCATAATTTCATATAAGAAAACTTTACAACTGCTATACTTGACTTTACATTATCTCCAGTTATTTGACATATGTGTAAGGGAAATAATAAAATAGATTCTACCAATTATTTGCATTTTATAGAAATTAACAATTATATAAAAAACTCACAAATTCATAAAAGAAATCAAAACAATTGGGGCTTACCTCAGTAAGTATTCATTTATACCAAAATTGTGTGTGGTTTCTCTCCTCAACAAATACCTAACTGTACTTTCATACTGTGCTTTACCAAGCTTATTTTCTGATCATGCTGTAATTTCTGATTACGACAATGGTGAATTTCCAGGTAAGCCACACTGTGTTCTTCATGCCATACTGCACATGGGAAACGAAGAGAGCAAAAAACACTCCCACTGAGCCAAAGAAACACTTGTTAAAAATCTGTAGTGTCTCTCATTTTCTTTTGTGCTTTCCTCAAATTTATATCATTTATATCCTCAAATGTGTTCACTGACACATTCTTATATCACAATTCTTAGTTATCCTTTCAGATTGTATTTCTTTACCTATTCCTTCGTAAATTCCTTGAAAAAGGATTTGAGCTCGTGTTATGTACCAGCTGCTAGTTTGTAAAAAGACATGTTTCCTTTTCTTGAGGAACTCACATGCCCCCCTCCACTTTTTTCTCTATACTATGTCTTTGCTGCTCAGTGTGGTCCCAAGACCAGCAGCATCGGCAACACCTGGGACTTTACTAGACACGCAGAATTAATTTTTTTTAAATTATGGCAGAAAATACATAAAATTTAACACTTTAACCATGTTTAAGTTACCGTTCGGTGGCATTAAATACATACACAATGTTGTGCAAACATCACTAGTACAGAACATTTTCATAATTCCAAACTGAAACTCTGTACCCATTAAACAACGACTTGCCATTTCTTCTTCTCTCCAGTCCCCAGTAACCACCATTCTGTCTCTATGAAGTTGCCTATTCCAGGCATCTCAGGTAAGTAGAATGGTACCAATAATTTTCCTTTTGTCTCAGGCTTATTTCACTCAGCATGTTTTCAAGTTTCATCCATGAAGTCCTGTATCAGAGTTTCATTCCTTTTTTATTTAAAGTTTATTTATTTATTTTGAGACAGAGGGGGAAAGAGAATCTTAAGCAGCCTCCTCACTGCAGCCTCAGAGCCTGACATGGGGCTTGATCTCATAAACTGAGAGATTATAACCTGAGCTGAAATTGAGTTGGACACTTAACTGAATGAGCCAGCCAGGTGCTCCAAAGTTTCATTCCTTTTTAAGCCAAATAGTACCACAGTTTGCTTACCTAATTTTTGATGGACATTTGGATTGTTTCCACCTATTGGTAACTGTGAATAGTGCTACTGTGAACACTGGTATATGAGTATCAGAGTCCTTCTTTCAATTCTTTTGGAATTGAATTGGAAATAGTGGATCATATAAGAATTCTGTTTACCTTTTTGAGGAACTGTCATATTGTTTTTCTCAGTAGCTGTATCATTTTACATTCCCACTGGCAAGGCACAAAAGTTCCAATTTCTGCATATCTTCACCAATACTTTCATTTTCTGGTTTAAAGATAATAGTAATCCCGATAGGTGTGAAGTGGTATCTCATTATGGTTTTGATTTGCATTTCCCTAATGACTCCTGAAATTGAGCATCTTTTAATGTATTTTTGGTCAACTATATGTCTTCTTTGCAGAAATGTCTATTTAAGTTACTGCCCATTAAAAAAAATTTTTATACTTAAGTAGTAGTTCCTTATGTATTCTGGATATTAAATCATTACCAGATATTAGGATTTGCAAATACTCCCTCCCATTCTGTGGGTTGTCTTTTCAGTCTTGTAATTGTAGCCTTTGATGCACAAAAGTTTTTTATTTTGATGTTAAATTTATCTATTTTTCCTTTTATTGCCGGACTTTGGTATCACAGTTAAGACATTATTGCCAAGTCCAATGTTATAAAGCTTTTCCCATGTTTTTTTTTTCTAAAAGTTTGATAGTTTTAGCACTTACATTTAGATGTTTAATCCATTTTGAGTTAATATTTCCATATGGTATAAAATAAAGGGTATAACTACATTCTTTTATGTGTAGATATCCAGTTTTGCCAGCACCATTTATTGAAAACACTGTTTTTCTTCATTGAAAGGTCTTGACATCCTTGTTGAATAACATTTTATTATATATAGAGGTTTATTTCTGAGCTCTCTATTCTATTCCATTGGTCTATTGTCTTTATACTAGTTCACATTCTTTTGATTACTATGGTTGTGTAATATATTTTGAAATGAGGAAGTATGACTCTTCCAAATTTGTTCTTCCTTTTCAAGACTGTTTTTGCTATTTGCAAGATTGTCTTTGCTATTTACTCTTTTGCTAATGTTTAGCTATTTGTTATTTTTGCTATTTGCTATCTTTTTGAAGATTGTTTTGTTATTTGCTTTTAAAACACTATAGGAATTTTAGGATGGGTTTTTTATTTATGCAAAAAAATGTTGTCGGAATTTTGATAAGTATTACATTACACCTGTAGATCACTTTCAGTAATATCTTTCAGTCTTCTTAGATCTGTAGATCACTTTCAGTCATATTAATAATACTAAGTCTTCCAGTCCATGAACATAGGATCTTGTTTTCCATTTATTTCTGCCTTCTTTCATTTTTTTCAGCCATATTTTGTAGCTTTCACTTCCTTAACTAAGTTTATTCCTAAGTATTTTATAATAATATTATAATGGAATTATTTTCTTAATTTTCTTTCCTGATTGTTAGTGTGTAGAAAAGCAATTAATTTTTTTTTTAGATTCCACATATGAGATCATACAATATTTGTCTTTCTCTGTATGATGTATTTCATCTAGCATAGTGCCCTCAAGACTCATTATAAATTGGTTTTTCCTTTTGTGAGGATTTCCTTTTTTATGGCCAAATAATACCCCATCATATGCGTATGTGTGTGTGTATGTGTGTGTGAATACATAACACATTTTCTCTTTTCATTCATCTGTTGATGGACCCTCAGGTTGTTTCCATGTCTTGGCTATTGTAAATAATGCTGCAATCAACATGAGGGTAGAGTTATGTTAAGATAGTGATTTGACTTCCTTTTGAGATATATCCAGAAATATAATTGCTGGATCATATGGTAGTTCTATTTTTAATATTTTGAGAAACCTCCATATTGTTTTCTACAATCGTTATACTGAATGATACTTTTTAAAATCCATTCCAGAGGGGTGCATAGGTGACTCAGTCGGTTGAGTGTCTGACTTCACTCAGGTCATGATTTCATGATTTGTGAGTTTGAGCCCCATATCGGGCTCTCTGCTGTCATCATGGAGCTCACTTTGGATCCTCTCTCCTTCTCTCTCTACCCCTTCCCTGCTCATTCTCTCTCTGTTTCTCAAAAATAAATAAAACATTAAAAAAATAAAATCCATTCCAGAGATGCAGAATTGGATTCCACCCTAGAACTATTGAATAGAATCTGTATTTTAACAAGATTCTCTAGGTAGTTTGTGTGTACATCAAATTTGGAGAACAACTCTACAGTTTTTAACAAAAAGTCTTGGTAAATAGAAGGCACTAATTCTCTAGAGGAAGTTTTCTTTTTGCTAAAACTAAGAATATAAAAATAAAGTTAAAACTACAGTGTGATAGTAACATATTGTTCTCTACTGTCCACAGCAAGGTTTTAAAGTGTGAACAAAGGACCTCTGGTATCAGAATCACGTGGAGTACATTTTAAAAAATGACATATGGTAAGTTTTAGTCATAGAATTAAAACAGGGCAATATTTTAAAGAATAATGTGGTAGATACACCATCTAGTCAGAGAAAGCCTCTTAAAGAAGGTAATGTTTAACGTGAATTACAAGAAGGAAGCTGCCATGCAGAGATCAAGAAGAGTATCACAGGCAGAGGGGGTATGATTTATATGGTAGAGAGAAAAAGTGCACTGAGGCAAAGGAACACAAGATGAAAGAAAATCAGAGGACAGTGTGGAGGTCATCATTATATGGGAAGATACAGGTTGGCCACAACGGCTGTCCTTTTGTTCCCCCATGTCACCCAACGTTTCAAAAGGAAGACAGAGTTGGTTTGAAACATATCGAGTGTGAGATACTGAGAAGATAATCAGGTAGCAATGTCCAAAAATCAAAAGGTAATATGAGACTAGAACTCAGAACATCTCATTTAGCCAAAGCAGAATCTGTCAGTCAGCCAATCTTTACTGATTAATAACTGTGTACAAGTTATCATAGCAAGTAATAAAGAGGATACAAAGAAATATAAAATTAGAAAGAAATATTTTGTTTACAAAGGATCTTGTTTTTTAAAAAAATTTCTGACTTCATATGCCAAAATGGAAAGTCATATGACAAAATATCACTATGGAAAGAGATTTTCTGAGTGGCACTTAATTAGGCATGCTGGATAAAAATAATCTGATGCATAGCTAAAAGAGACTGAGTGGAAGGAAAGCACAGGATTTCTGATTAGATAAAAGAAGATATGAACTTTATAGAAACACCAAAAGGAACAAACTAGTAGTAATAGAGAGTATTAATAGAAAGATTATAGTTGCATATGAACAAATTTCAGAAAAAATTTTTGTTTTCATTTTCTTCATAAAGTTCTTCTTTCTGAAATGGAGGAGTATTTTATACTCTTCACAAGCTCCATCCGTTTTCATATCCTGTAGTATTTATATACCACAGTTTCTCGAATGCTGTTCCTTTCTCCCCCTCATATGTCTAGCTGGACTGTAGAGTTAAGAATTACATATAAGAGCTCTAAAAATATATAAATTCAATGAGATGGTTGATTTTATGTATCAGTTTGGTGATATCTAAGCAATGATATCCAGTTGTTTGATTAAATACCTATCTAAATGTTTTTTTGTGAAGGTATTTTTTTTAGACGTAATTAACACAAATCAGTAGATTCTCAGTAAAGCAGATGACCCTTTATAATGCAGGTAGTCCTCATCCAATCAGTTAAAGGAATTAAGAGAAAAGGCTGAGGTCCTCTGAGAAAGAAAGAATTCTGGTTCCAGATTGCCTTCGGTCTCAAGACATCAACTTCTTGCTAGAGTTTCCATCCTTCTAGCCTGCCCTGAGGATTTCAGACTTGCCGGTCATCATACTTATGTAAGACAATGCCTTAAAATCAATTTCTCTCTTCTCTCTCTGTCTCTACACACACACACACACACACACACACACACACACACACACACCATATTTCCAGATATACAGATGCCTAGATATATGGATAAACCCAATGGTATAGGTACACACACACACACACACACACACACACCCTATTAGTTCTGTTTCTCTGAAGAACCTAATCTACCTAGTGAAACAGGAAGTTATGTGATGACTAGTACATAGAGTGACTGCTCCAGCAACTGAAAAGAACATTATGACTAAAATGGTTTCACTCCACAGATGAGGAGGGCCCTGAGGTTAGTCCTTTGAGGATGGTTAAGATTTCAATAAGTGAAGATGTGTGGAGGAGGAACAAGAACATTTTAGGAATGAAAGGTGAATTGTGTAACAAAGGAGGAATGAAACCAGTCTGGTTAGAATGAACAGTTCATGCACAAATGGAGAAACAGATAAGGTAGAAAAGATTTTACAAGGCATTTAATCAATTTTTAAGGGCAAATATTACAATTTTCTGAGAATGAGAGGGACACAGCCACTGGTATTTGGTATTATTATTAGTTTTTAAATTAATTAATTAATTTTTTAATTTACATCCAAGTTAGCATATAGTGCAACAATGATTTCAGGAGTAGATTCCTTAATGCCCCTTACCCATTTAGCCCATACCCCCTCCCACAACCCCTCCTGCAACCCTCTGTTTGTTTTCTGTATTTAAGAGTCTCTTATGTTTTTGCCCCCTCCTTGTTTTTATACTATTTTTGCTTCCTTTCCCTTATGTTCATACGTTTTGTATCTTAAAGTCCTCATATGAGTGAAGTCATATGATATTTGTCTTTCTCTGACTGACTAATTTCACTTAGCATAATACCCTCCAGTTCCATCCATGTAGTTGCAAATGGAAAGATTTCATTTTTTTATTGCTGAGTAATACTCCACTGTATATATATGGTATTTGGTATTAATGACTTAATGTCATGGGTAGACTGGAAGGACCTGGGGAAAAACAAGATTCAAGTACATCCATTACTTGATGTGTAGTGTTATAGCAGTAGAAAAGTCATATTTGAGAGACATTTTTAAGGGAAGACTGACAGGACATACATTCATAAAACAATAAAGGAGGAACAAAAAATATTAGTTTAATGACTAAGCTTCAGTATCTGAAATAAATGAGTAGCAAAGATGGAAATGGGGAAGTCAATACAGGGAATTGGTTTCAGGGAAAAGGTGATACTCAATTTAAAAATATGTTTGGATTGATACTGGAGTGTCCAAGTGCACACATCTGGCATACAGATGGAAATGTGGCACTGATAATTAGGAAAATTGCCAAGCTAGAGAGATACCTGTAATGGTTATCTGCACAGAAGGAAAAATTAAAACTCTGATAATAAATTCGCTTTAATAATTTGACAATGGTATATAAAAGCAAAGGTGACATGGCACAGTATAGAGGCTGAGAATTTTCCTTCTAGAGTGGTGCCATCCAATAGAAATTTCTGCAACAAGGGGAATATTCTGTTTACTGTCCAAACAGAATGTGGTAGCCAGTAAGCATGTGTAGCTTTTGGCACTTGCAATGTAGCAGTGAGGGAAATGCGTTTCTATTTTTATATAATTTAATTCAAATTTAAATAGCCACATGTGGCAAAAGGCTATCATACTGGGAAGCATAGTTTTAGAATCAAACTTCCTAGACTCATGTCTGGATTCCCCATTTATACTACACCTATAATTCTGGCCAAGCCAGATTAAATAATCCTTACTGAACAGCACTAAACCCAGTATTTACAACTCAATAATACCTGTTGTCCCTTTTTAAATTACATAACTTCTTGTTTTATTTTGCCACGTTTCAGCAAACAACCCATATAAATTAACACAAAATGTGACTGTAACATTACTATAACAAAAAAAAAAAAAGCAAAGTCAGACTTAGAAATCAAAATGATGAAATAGGAGCTTTCTACCAAGTTCTTCCCAAAGCGCACCAATCTAGACAACCATTCATACATAAGAGTGCCTTTGTGGAAGTCCAGGAGCCCAGTGGAAAAGTTCCAGCATACTGTTAGAGCAAAAAATTCTACGATAGGATGGATTGAAGAAAGTAAGAGAAAGAGTTTCACTTTCCCAGCTGGGTTGGAAGCTGCTAAAGACACCCACTTCTTTTTCACCTCATCCACAATACTGAGGTATGGTATGTGACTGCAGGGTAGGGGCTGGCTTGGAGAACAGCAGCCAGTGCTTGGAATGGAACATATAAAAGGAATGCAGATTCTATTAATTGCATGGCAGGAAGCCAACTCATGAGCTGCTGGGGACATCTTGCCTGCATATTTCTCCTCAGGTGTCCCAAGGACACCCTAACATTCTGCATGCCTCACCCACACTCCCCAAACCCTGAGGGTAGTGTAAACAAGCCTTTGCAGATAGTTAATGAGCAAATACATGCATAAAAAGATTGCCTGACTCTGTAGGACTGGGAGACAACACACAAAACTGAGCACTGTTCTAGGGAAAGCAAGCAAACAAGATCAGCTTCTTGGGTTTGCAAGATCAAGAGAAGGCATACAATCTTAGGAATTTCCAAGGGGACAAGAAGTGGGGATAGTGGCCTAACCAATGAAAAGGCCTGAGAATGCTTCCGAATCCCTAATACTGCTGATGGATGTATTTTTATCCTTAAGTCAGTCAGTAGACAGGAGAAAGTATCTGTTTAAATACAAAGATAGTATTGCAAGACTTTAAGGAGCATGAAGAATCAAGGAAACATGACACCATCAAAGGAACACAATGATTTTCCACTTCCCAAAGAAGTAGAGAGCTATAATTTGCCTGATAAAGAATTCAAAATAGTTGTTTTGAGGAAACTCAGTAACCTATTGTCAGAAAATATAAAGAAAGTTCAATAAAATCAGGAAAACAATACCTGAACAAAATGAGAAGTATAACAGAGAGAGAAATCATAAAAACAAAAAACAGTAATTCTGAAGCTGAAGAATACAATGAATACAATAAAAAAATGCAATAGAAAGTATCAACAGACCAATGGTTCAAGCAGAAGAAAGAATCTATGAAGCAGGAAACAAGTCATGTAAAACTACCAGTCAGAGGAGAACAAAGGAAAAAGAATGAAAAAGAGTAAAGAAAACCATTAATAGAAACAATATATGTGTTATTAGAGCCCTATAAGGAGAAGAGAGGGTTAAAAGGACAGAAAGCTAATTTAAGAAGTAATGACTGAGAACTTCCCAAATCTAGCGAGAGATATAGACATTCAAATTCATGAAGTGATGAATTTCACATTCTTCATATACAAGGGAACACCTATAAGCCTATCGGTAGATTTCTCAGCAGAACTCTTGCAGGTTAGGAAGGAGTAAGATAATATTTTCAAACTACGGAAAGAAAAAAAAAAACAACTGTCAACCAAGAATACTTGAGCTGGCAAAGGTGTTCTTCAGAAATGAAGGAGAGTTAGACTTTCCCGAACAAACAAAAGCTGAGGAAATTTGTCATTACTAGACCTGCCTTATAAGAAATGCTAACGGGAATTCTTAAAACTGAAGTGAAAAGAAGAAAATACAATATAAAACATACCGATAAAGTAAGTATATAGTCAAATTCAGAATACTCTAATACTGTAATGCAATGATGTGTTAATCACTTAACTCTAGGGTAAATTTTAAGGTCAGAAGTACTAAAAATAATTATAGCTATAATAATTATTGGATACACGATAGAAAAAGAGGTAAATTATGACATTAAAACATAAAATGTTAGGGGGAGAGGAGTTTTTGTATGTGATCAAAGTTGTTATCTGTTTCAAATAGACTATTATATCCGTAAGATGTTCTATGTTGATCTTCCCTAACTGCAACACATGGTAGCCACAAAGCAAAAAGATACAATAAATATACAAAAGATAAAGAGAAGGCAATGAAACCACACTACTATAGAAAATCATTAATTCACAAAGGAAGGGAATAAGAGAGGAAGAAAGGAACAAAGGAACTGTAACACTGCCATAAAACAATTAAAAAGATGGTATTAGGAAGTAAGTACCTATTAATAATTACTTAAATGTAAATGTATTAAATTCTGTAACCAAAAGGCACAGAATGATTGAATAAAAAAACAACAACAAAAACAAGACCCAACTATATGCTGCCTACAAGAGATTCACCTCACTCTATGGACACACATAAGCTCAAAGTGAAGGGATGAAAGAAGATATTTCATGCATTTGGAAATTAGGGGTGGCTATAATTATATCAGACAAAATAGACTTTAAATCACAAACTGTAACAAGTGATAAAGATCACTATATAAAGGTAAAGGGGTCAATTCATTAAGAGGGCATAATAATTATAAATATTTATGCACCCAACACTGAAACACCTAAATATATTAAGTACTAATAAATGTAATGGGAAAAATAGACAATGGCACAATTATAGTTGGAGGTTTTAATACTCCACTTTCAACAATGGATAGATCATCCAGAAAGAAAATCAATACAGAAACAATGGACTGGAACTTTAGATCTAATGGACCTAACAGACATCTACATTCCATTCCATATAAGAGCAGTGGAATACATATTCTTCTCAAGTGCACATAAAACATTTTCCAGGTTACATCATATGTACACTCATAAAACAAGTCTTAAAAAATTTAAGAAAACTGAAGTGATGCAGATATCTTTTCTGACCACAATAGTATAAAATTAGAAATTAATAATGGAGAAACAATGGAAAATTCATGACCGTGTGTAAATTAAACAACATACTCCTAAACAACAAATGGATCAAAGAAGAAATCAAAAGAGAAATCCAAAAATATCTTGAAACAAATTAAATGGAAACACAAAATACCAAAACTTTTAAGATGCAGCAAAAGTGGTTCTACAAGAAATGTTTAAAGTAATAAATGCCTACATTCAGAAAAAGAAAGATCTCTGGGCACTTGAGTAGCTCAGTTGGTTAAGTATCTGACTTTTGGGTCTTGGCTCAGGTCATGATCTCACAGTTCCAGGCATTGAGCCCCATGTCAGGCTCTGTAGTGACAGCGTGGAGCCTGCTTGGGATTCTCTTTCTCTCTGTCCTTCCCCTGCGTGCTCTCTCTCTTTCTCTCTCTAAATAAAAAAAGAAAAAGAAATATCTCTAATGAACAACCTAACTGTACACTATTAGGAACTAGAAAAAGAATAAACCAAGCCCAAAGTTAGCAGAAGGAAGGAAATAACAAAAATCAGAATAAAAATAAATGAATTTGAGACAGGAAAGACAATAGCAAAGGCAAAAGAATCTAAAGGCTGGTTTCTTGAAAATGTAAACAAGATTGACAAACCAGTAGCTATACTAAGAAAAAAAAGAGAGAAGATTAAAACGTATAAAATCAGAAAAGGAAGAGGAGATATTATAACTGACACCACAGAAATCAAAAGATAAAAAGAAATAATTATAAAATAATGAATAATTGAATACCAACAAACTGGATAACCTAGAAGAAATGAATAAATTTCTAGAAAAAAATAACCTACTAATTAATTAATTAGCAAAGGGATTGAATCAATAATCAAAAACATCCCAACAAAGAAAAGGTCCGGACCAGATGGCTTCCCTGTAAATTCTATAAAACACTTATGAAGAAGTAACACCAATCCTTCTCAAACTATTTCAAAAAATTAAATAGGAGAGAACACTTCCGAGCTAATTTTACAGGACAGCATTACCCTGATACCAAAGCTAGATGGGAATACTACAAGAAAGGAAACTACAGGGCAATATCCTTTTTGAACAAAGATACAAAAATTCTTAACAAAGTACTAGCAAACCTAATTCAACAGGACATTAAAAGGATCATACACTAGGGTTTTTATAAGCCTTAATAATCCACGTTAAACACTCAATCTGATATAACAGGAGTGATTGACAAATGCTAGCCAGTTTGATTAATGTTTAAAAAAATACAACAAAACAATAACAACAACAAAAGGATCATATACCATGAACAGGTAGGATCCATCCCTGGGATGCAAATATAGTTAATTATATCCCAATCAATAAATGTGACACATCACATTAACAGAACAAATGATAAAAATATGATCTGCTCAATAGATACGTAACAGAAAAAGTATAAGACAAAATTCAACATATTTCATGATAAAAGCTCTTAACAAATTGGATATAGAAAGAATGTACTTCAACATAATAAAATCCATGTATGTTAGGTCCACAGCTAACATCATACTCAAGGGTCACAGTTTAAAAGCTTTTCCTCTAAGATCAGGAACAAGACAAGGGCAGGAATGTAAATTGGTTCTGTCGCTATGGAAAACATTATGAAGTTTCCTGAAAATATTAAAACAGAACTACCTAATGTTCCAGCATTCTCCTTCTGGGTATATATTCAAAGGAAATGAAAACAGTGTATTGAAAAGATATCTGTACTCCCAGGTTTACTGCAGCATTACTTACAATAGCCAAGACATGGAGATAATCTAAGTGTCCCTAAGGATGTGGTAAATGCATAAAATAGAATATTATTCAACCCTGATAAAGAAGAAAATCCTGCCATTTGGCTTTGAGGGCATTATGCTAAATGAGATAAGTCAGACAAAGAAGGACACATCTCACTAATAAATGGAACCCAAAAAAGCTTAAATCTTAGAAACAGAATAGAATAGTTCTTTCCAGTGTCTGGGAGGTGGGGGAATCAGGAAGATTTGGTCAAAGAGTATAAACTTGCAGTTAGAAGATGAATACATTCTTGAGTGTTAATGCACAGCACTGTGATTATAGACAACAATACTTTATTACATACTTCAAAATTGTTATGAGACTACATTTTTTTTACTCATTAAAATCACTTTATTTGAAGCCCAGATGGGATAATTAGCTTTGCTAAGGATTATAGTAAATATTTAATATGTGAATATAACAAGTTGGAATTATTAAACTTAAGAGACCACATCTTAAATGTTCTAAATACGAAATGAAATTATAATTTTGTGTCATGATGGAAGTATTAGCTAATGCTACAGTGGTAATCATATTGCGATATGTAAGTGTATCAAATTAACACTTTAAATTTACACAATGCTATATGTCAATTATATCTCAATAAAAAAGAATAGTTAAGAAACTTGATTGAGGAATTAGTAGAAGAGCTACCTTAGCTAGATAGATTTAAGAAGCTAATTGAAAACTAATTACTACATGATTCAAAAGACAGAATACAGTAGAAATAAAATGGTATTATTCTTTTAATCTTTATAGAATTATTGGATACTAACATTTATAATAGTAAACAATGTTACCATTATCAGCTATTTAATTTTTAATCTTTAAGCTGTATTTGAGATAAGAGTTCTCTCAAGAAAAAGTCTCATTTCAAATTCGTAACAACTTATGAGCAAGAATTAAAAGCAGAATACCAGTTTTCCATCCAAATATTCCTGCGGATGAAAAGTTCCTAAATCATATATAGTCTCAGACACAATAAATAATAAAAAAAACTATGAAGAAGAGAAAAAAGTATTGTGGGTAAATATTACTGCCTCTCACTTACTTCAGATCGATGTCTACTTAGTAAGACAAATATGCTGTGTAGCCACTGTAGGACCTATTAGCAGATGACGGTGTTTGGAAAACTATGGTTCTTCACTGTCATGTTAGAGTTTAAAAATTTCACTGCTATTTTCAATAAAAATTTTAGAGTTATTCTTTTATACTGAAAGTTCATTTTATGATTTGATATTTAGGAAAGTATCAATTTTTATCACTCGACTTTTGGCATTGGGACAAAATGTAGATATGTGTGTATGTGTGTGTGTGTCTTTGTGTGTTTATACATGTATATTTATATATTCAAAACACCTCTAGTATTATGGGAGCATAGCATAGGCAAAAGTTAAAAAAAAAAAGAAAAGTCTTTGTGAGAAAGTTTCTTTTAGTAACACTATAGTCTTCCTTCTGCTTTATAGTATCAACCCACAATATCAACTAAATTCTCAGTAGGTTTGCTTACCACATTTTCCCCTGAATTCTAACCCTTGTCTTTCTAAAATTCATGGGAATAGAGTGGTCAGTTTACTTTGGTTTGAGCCTAAATGAACACTTTAAAGCGACTCGTTAAAAAAACCCATTAAAAATCCTCCTACTCTAGAAGGGCTCTGCCAAGACTAACTCAAAGCCACAAAAGATTAAGGTTTGGTGCCAAACTGAGACCTGTAAGAACTGTGTGAGCCTTTAACTCAGCAAAAATTCCATCTCTAACAGAAACTCAGAATATTGAATGTAAGAACAGAAAGTAATTTTCCAGACTAAGAGCATTCAGGATAAAACCATGGAACTCTATAAAGGAATTCCCCAAGTGAAAGTCTTTCTTTGGAGTAAAATGAAAGGATCATAGCAATCTCTAGAGAAGAGGCAAGGTCTTGCAAAGGGCAGAAATATGACTTTACCCTGAAGTTATTTTCTGGTCTGGGCCTATCTACATGTTTATGTACTTATAATGGTGACGAATCACTTGTCCATTAGCTATCTCTTTGCATTAGGAACAAATTTATTGTTTTACTCTCTGAGTTGGCAATAGTAATAAGAGCTCCAAACATTGGTAGTGCTTGCAGCATACATGAGTGGGTAGATTATACAGCAGCTCTGTTTTGAGCATTACCTTGCTATGCACTGTGACAAGTATTTTATGGAAGCTTAAACAAATAGTAGATATTATTACTATTATGCAAACGATATTATTTAGTCACTGTTTTATTAGCCTTATTTTTACAAGAGGAAATTGAGGCTTTGAAGACTTAAATAACATTGTTAACACAACTACTAAAGTGGTGGAACCAAGTTTGTGTACTCTAAAACCTAAACTCTTTTTTATAAAATATGTATTTGGGGCGCCTGGGTGGCTCAGTCGGTTGAGCGGCCGACTTCGGCTCAGGTCATGATCTCGCGGTCTGTGAGTTGGAGCCCCGCGTTGGGCTCTGTGCTGACAGCTCAGAGCCTGAAGCCTGTTTCAGATTCTGTGTCTCCCTCTCTCTCTGCCCTTCCCCTGCTCATGCTCTGTCTCTCTGTGTCTCAAAAATAAATAAACATCAAAAATAAATTTAAAAAAAATATGTATTTATTTTGAGAGAGAAAGTGAGTGTGCAAGCCAGTTAGCAGGGGAGGGGCAGGGAGAGAGTGAGAGAGAGAATCCCAAGTAGGCTCCGTGCTGTCAGTGCAGAGTCCGACATAGGGCTTGATCTCACAAACCATGAGATTATGGCTTGGCTGAAATCAAGAAGCAGATACCTGAGTCACCCAGGCTCCCTTAAAACCTTAAGCTCTTGGGGCACCTGAGTGACTCAGTTGGTGAAGCATCCGACTTCGGCTCAGGTCATGATCTCATGGTTTGTGGGTTCGAGCCCCGTGTCGGGCTCTGTGCGGACAGCCTAGAGCTTGCTTTGGATTCTGTCTCCCTCTCTCTCTGCTCCTCCCCTACTCATGCTTCGTCTCTCAAAAAATTAAATAAACATTAAAAAATTAAAAAAACAACAACAAAAAAAAACCCTTAAGCTCTTAACCATTGAGCTACTCTGCCATCCTGTAAATTTGAAAGTCACCACGAACTCTGAGTTTACAGGGGCATTCTGGGGCACACTAATTTCTTGGCTTCAAAAGACAAAAGAAACTCCTACCTTTCAGCTGCTTTGAGGCTCATATTTTTTTCACTAAGTTTGTGAGTAAATGCTCATGACAGTAGTCAGAAGTTGAATCTTACTTATAAATTGGAACAATATCTTATACTCTCACATACACACTGTGAGAATATGATGACATAATGTGTGTGGGAAAGAGCTCTAAGAATCATAATGCAACTTCTTTACGACTGTAAGGCATCACTGGATTGTACTGCCTTTGCCCCTATCCTTTAACACTATTATTTACAGAACTTTTTACTCTTCACTAGCTATTGAGCTAAATGCATTAATATATATTTGCATCTTCAATCCTCACCATAATTCTATAAAGCAGCATTGTAAGCCATTTTAAAGATGAGGAAACTGAGATTCAAAGTGTTTATTTTGCCTTAACTTGGATAGTCATTCAGTGACTGCTTAGGAGTTTTTACCCATTTACACCTGGATTTGAAGAGGGGGTATTAAGGATACATCTATACATAGATATATGTTTATACTTATTTACATATAAAATATATATTATCAGTCTAACATTTAGAGAGAAGCTGCTACCAGAAGATACCTTATATCCCCAAACCTGATGGCTGATTGTAGACATGGCTCAATGATGACTCTTTAGAAGGAGGTAATGTAGACTACTGGTTTCTCTGTGATTATTAAATTATGATTCTTACAACACCTGTGTCAGGATGCAGACTTCTTGATAAAAATGAAGACTCTTGCTCCTCTGCTCAGATTATTGAATCAGAGTCTCTGGAGAGTATGAACCATGAATACACATTATAACAAGCTCTACAAGTGATTCAATGCAAATTATAGTTTGAGATCCATTACATAAAGTAATTAGCACTATGGCTCTATCCTTGGTTGTTTTATATATAGAATTTTTTTTTTAAGTTTCTCTTCTAAATGGAGGAAAATAGCTTCTCAGGGACAATGACGCTTTTGCTTCAAAATAAGAATTTATTTCATAATATGAATTATGAAAGATTACATTAATATAGTTCTGGTGTAAAAAACATTTGTCCGACAGCCAAGCACTCATAAATATATTTCATCTACCACTAGGCCATCAATTCCATTTTCATTTAAACATCAATTAAAAGAAAAGGTATAATTGACCACAAGATTAATTTCCTCCAAGCAAAGAAATACCAGCTAGTCACATGTGGGGACCACTTGCTTGTTAATAGCTCCTTCTGTAAATAAATTACAAAATTAAATCACAGGATCTAAGTGAACAATTAGGCAAGTTGTTAGAAGCAATACTTTTTCCATCTGAGTTTTATAAAGGTTTCTGAAATCATTTTTAATTCACGAGAGGGAAAATTACTTTTCCTTAGATGACTCACAATATTTTATTCATCTCAAAAACAGATGACAGAGATTTCTGTGTATCACAAATCTAGCTTAATGGACTTTGATTTTTACTGAATTTTTCCTAAGGAATATAGAATGATTCATTCCAAAACAGTCTCGATGGAGTCGAAATATCCTCACTCCTGAAGTTTCACTTTAAAAGGAAAATTTATCTAAAGGAAACCTCTGAATATTGTCAAAAAGTATTAGATTGGTAATATATTTACTAATGGAAGGTATTTTGCCCAACTGTAAATGAGATGGAGGCGGGGGGCTGCTGTTCAAAATGTACCCAGAATTTGTTTTAATAAGGTATGGTAAAACATCCAGATATGGAGAAAATTGTTAGGAAGAAAGAAAATGAGGCATGCCACTCCACTCAGGGAACACAGGGAAGTACCAAAGCTGGCCAGGAGGCAGAGAAATCAGGGGAAACTGTGCACAAGAGACTTTACTGTGGTTTCTATGGGAAAGGCATAGCAAAACAGGGGCTTAGAATTGACTAGTTTGGATAATTTCATTAGATTCTGGGGTTTAGGGGCTGGCTGTCTCTAGTCATTTGGTACTGGTTTTGGGGGTAATTAGGGCAGGGGGATAGTGGCTTGCTCAGCATGCGATAACTTAATTAAGGAGATGCTTGAAGGTATTGGCTCTGGATTTGTTCACACCTGAAAGAAGCACTCCAGGATGAATTCTTTGTTATCTCTAGGAATTAGCTAACCCTGGGAGGGGCAAGGCCCCAAGAACTCAAAGCATCAGAAAATACAGAAGATAAAAGAGCATGATCAATACAGGGGAAGTTCTTGTGCTGTTGCTATAAACAGGAAAAATTACTGAATTCAAATGTTCGATATACTTGTAGCATGTGTGGGTGGATGGTTTCCTACATACCAACTCTATTCTGAAATGTTCTATCACTTCTCAAAGAGTGAAAGGGCACTTTTTAAAACTTGGCTTTAACTTCTTAATAAACTTAGTGTTATAATAGCATTTTAAGTTTAGCAAGAAAAAAAATTAAAATCTCCAGCAGTGTTTGGTATACAGGTCCATCTGTTCTGAAATCCTGTGTGTGGCCAAAGAGAAGTACTTAACTGGTTTTCTTCCTTGCAGAACCAAACACTGGGCTATCATAATTAGAGATGGAGGAGACCTGGGAAAATTTGTAAATCTGAGGAACTGCTACATCTCAGTGGTAGCTACTATAAGATGCTATTGGTTTGTTGATGAAAGGGATACTTTCCCATATAGCGTTCATTCCTTGTCTGGTCAGAAAGGGAGTTTTCCTTTTATCGTATTGGAACATCTAGGACAGATTTTATGTTTCTTGCAAGATTGGATTCTAGTACCACAGAAACTTCTGCAGAAGACTAAAAGACCTCAGCATAAGGAGCAACAGTGGTGTAGCGTGAATTGTTTTAGCACTGATAGTCTGAACTGGGTTACCTACTTAGTTTATTCTTCAAATTTTATGTATTAACAACAAGAACAACAAAATTCATTTTTCCTGAGGGAAGTATATTAACTCAGACTATTTAGATTAAAATGATAGAGATGTCTCACATCTTTTTCTCTAGCTGAGCAAACTTCCATTATGTTTTCTTATAAGCAAATCAGTACCTGTTTCCTTGGTTAAAATCAGTGAACAAATTTTTTATTAGATTGAGATACAAGTAATGAAGTTTAAACAAAGTTTATTACATAAACAATACAACATCAATTGCCTCTCCCTGCTAAAGGGGAAGTTATTGACCACAGATTGCAGAATGTTGTTGCCAAAAAGGATCCTATAGCTCAAGGGTTCCCTGCTTAGTTTTACATCAGAGTATTTCCTGGGGAACTTTGAAAAATACAGAATCTGGAACTCTATCTCAGCTCTACTGAATCAGAATCTTTGGTAATCTTTGGCTTAAGGCCCAGAAGTGTGTATTCTCTAAAAGCTCTCTGGGTTTCTGCAATGTGTGGCTGGATTTGGAGTTGACTGATTAGAACTTTACCAGAATGCCTCTTAATACTGAAGCATTAAAAAAAAAATACAGACATCAGGGTTCCACATGAGACATAGTGAACCAAATGTCTGGGAAAGGATATAACAACATATATGTATTAACACACACACACACACATATAATAAAATAGCAGTCTTACTTGATCTTTACTGTAATCATGAGCTTAGGCTACAGAGAATTATTACCTTCAATTTTTGGATTGAATCTTAATACTAGAAGACCTTAGTGGTCTGTTCATGCTCAGAAAAGGGGGTGTATTTTATTATTTGTGCAAAATATTTGCTGTGCCTCCCTACTATGCCCTTCTCGGGAGCCCATCCAGAAAAGTACAGAAGAGTACATTTACTGTTCCACTGACATTAGCTTTGGTCCTATAACTTGATTTGACTCAGAAAAGTGAGTGGAAGAGGCCTGTGCCTCTTCCAAGAAACTTTGATCCATCTCAGTCAATTTACTTTTTCCCTCTACCACCAGAGTAGCATGTTGTTAGTGGCTGCTACTTCAGCCTGCATCACCGAATAAAAAGACTTGGAACAGAGCTGTAGCCGACCTACAATGGTTGTTAATGTGAGTACAAAATAGACCTTATTTAACTCCCTCATATTTGGAACCCTCACCCTCACCCCCCATTTCCTCTTTTGTAACAGATGAAAGAGTGAGAATTAGAACCCAGGCCTTCTGCCCATGCCTTTTTGTTCTATAATACTCAATAGGAGAAGATAGCTGCAGCTATCCTAGGTGGGGAGGGGATTATTTGCTCCCATTGCTAGCGCTGAAATTGGGGAGAAGTGAGTTTTTGGTATACTCAAGTAGAATTTAAAATAGAGATCTCAAATTTCTCCCAACCCAGAAATTCTATTGTTCTTTGACATTGCCAATAAAATATCACTGCCCATTGTTGTTACTTGGGCTAGTACTATTTCTGGAGGTATATAGTTGAGGCCTAACTGTGGCATTAATCTGTGGGATTGACTGGGAAATAAACTAGGGTATATAACATTCTTTATATGGAAACAAGTTTGCCAAGTTCCAAATAATAGGCACAAAAAGTCAACTTCTGAAACAAGCTCTTGCTTTTTCCTTCAGGCTTCAGATAAAACTGAGAATACTCAGACGATGTTTTCGAATAAAACATATACATTTTAAAAGAGTGACTGTGATTCACATTCTGCCCACAGGAGGGCCACAGAAATCAACACTTCACAATCTTTTCTCGCAATAAATTGGTTTACATATTCACTCCTACAGGTTTTTTTCTCACTCCATAAATCCAGATTATCTTTACAATTCATAACTTGAGTTAAAATTTTTCAAGTTTTCTATATAAAGATAATTTCAGTCTGTTCCAGGTGTTCTAAACCCCTCATTACCCTTCAAATTGTGAGGTCTACAGATTAGAATTCCTATTTTATTTTCCCGGACATAAGAGTATTTTCCCCAAATGCATTATTTTGCAGTTTTAGTACCTGCAACCAAGAGAGGTGATGGAGAAATAATTTTAATCAGAATCAAAGTTATTTATTGACAATTCAAAATTTAAAAACTAGGATTTTGGTCTTCTAAAGTATCAAATTGAAAACACGAGGACAATTATTCTTAGTAAAATGTCAATAGTAATCTTTATTTGACTATCATTTATTGGGTATCTACTCTGGACCAAAATTTTATTTTACATGATTCTAATCCTCTCCAAAACAGCCTGGCAAGGTATATGTCACTCTCACTGTTTGGATCTCACTCTTTGGGATGAGGAAATTGAATCCCAAGGATGTTAGTCTGTCATAACTACTATGCGACTTTAATGGGAAGAACTGGCATCTGATCCCAAGTCCCTGAGAAGCCAAAATCCACAAGCTTTCCTTATACCGCACTGCCTTTCTCCCAGTTGGCTTTGAAATGAGTTTCTACTCCAGCTATCATATTTATCATCTCAAGTTTCGTCCTCAATTACATATTTTATTTCCAAAATAAATATTTATGCACATAAATTTCTATCCTAACAGGAAGCAGAGAATTAAAAATCACATAATTGCCGTGAAAGCTTCTGGTGATCTTCCTACGGGAAAGGGAAGTTGTGGTTTGCAAGAAGCACATGCAGGGACCCCTTACCAGCAGTTTGTGGGCCGTTGGACCACAGAAGGTTAGGGGAAAGCACTTGGAAGGCAGAGAAAATAAACACGTATTTTAAATATCTTCTTAAGCAAGGACAAGTGATGGGAAGAATTTGATTCATTCAACGATTTGCAAGATTTCCTCTATAAATGTCTCGTCCAAATTCTAAAAAGTCAGAAGGAGCCATGCAACTTTCTAACCACCAGATGTCACTGTTGCTCATGAAATAGAATTGCCCATTATTCTGTGAATTCAAGTTTTAAGAGTAGTTTGAGGAACACCTCCTGTCATCTTCCCTGAAGTTTACCCTTCAACTAAGAGCTATGAGAGATATAAAAGAGATCAAACATATGGGTCCTGACGAGGAACTTGTGTTTTCTTTAGGAAGAGAGAGTGCAAACTTGATGAATATTTACAGAGTATTACAAAAAAATGCCATTCATTTGTGAATAGTTGCAAATATATACCCAGGGCAGAGACATAGGAGCTGTAAGATCTCAGAAATAAATGTAAACAGGAGTGGCTGTGGAAGGTTCCACAGAAGTGGGACTGGGGTGATGTTCCAAGGGATAAAAGATGGCCTAGGTCAGAAGAAAACAAGGTCATTCCAAGGAGGCATAGCATGAGCAGAAGCACGGAGGTGGAAATACAGAGCTGGACTGAAGTGGAACACTCACTGGGGAAGAGTGGGAGTTGGCTGTGGAGGAGACAGAGTGTATAAGTTCAGAAACAACAAAGAGGACCGTTGTAATTTACCCTCTCTCCTGAATTTGCCTCTGAAAGCTTTTGAGAGGAAGAGTGATATGAAAAATACTCCACTGTAGGAAGATTAACTATTCGGGTATTGGGGTCAGGTACCAACTATGAATCACAGTTTCTGTCGTTCCCTTGTAACCCATTATTTGAGGTTTTTTTTAGTGTATTTACTTTATCCTGGCCTCTTTGTCACTTGTTATGGTTCCCCTCCCGCCAAATCTTGATCTGGGACTAGGAAGAACACTGGTACCTGTCGGACTTCATCTAGAGCAGAGGCTTCTGGTTCCGGTCTGATCTTGTCGCCAGAGACTTGCCTTCTTCTGGCTGATTATTTACAAAATCATCCGAATTTGCTCTCAGGGATGTTCAGTCAGTCAGCTCCCTTTGAAAAGCATCAAAGATATGCTTTCATTTCAGGGAAAGCCCGTCTCCAAGCAGAGGCTCCTCTCTTCCAGAGGTACTAAAACAAGTGGGTGACTGTTTTACGGAGTTTTCTCTTTTGCCTGGAGTCTGTATTATAAAATTCTGAGAGCAAGGAAAACAAGCCTTTCTGATTTTCAGGCTCAGTAATGCGGTGCTCTGCGGAGGGCGGAATGGCGGGCACAGGCTGGAGGACGTGGCATGGCGCTTTTCGAGGGTCAGCCCTAGTCCTTCGTCTGGCAGCGGGAGGCCACCCGCCTCTCGGCGTCTCACAAGCCTCCCGGTGGCCCCACTCTTGCATCGTGTCCTCAAGCAGATAAGCCAGAAAGGTGCTGCAAGACGATAAAGAGTCCAAAGTCGCCGCTGCCCTGCGTGTGCAGACGGAGAACAACGGGATCCCGCCCTCCGGCGGGAGTCTGCGTCCTTCCTGTGGAGATTTGCGCCCAGTATATCCGGGTCCTCCGGCAGGGTATCTTCGCTTCCGGTGGCGCCCGCTTTCCCGCCACAGCGGACTGAGCCGTCATAGCTCCGGAGGAGGAGCTAGCTTCCTGCACATGGTGTGGAGGATGCGAGCACCTGGGAGAGGAGTTCACGTCAAGGAGAACAGAGTTGCTAAAGGAAGTGGAGGGCGGCGGTAGTGTTGGATTGCCAAGCTACCGCAGCAAACAGTACAGGTAACGCAAAAACTGCACTAACCTCGGTTGGTTCCCTGTAGCGCAAGATTGTGTGATACTGGAAGGAATAATCCTAAAAACAGAGGCTTAGTTTTTAAAATTTTAAAATATTTATTTATTTTAAATATAATTTATTTTCAGGTTAGCTAACATACAGGGTACATATAGTGTGCTTTTGGCTTTGGGAGTAGATTCCCCATGATTCATCGCTTATATACGACACCCAGTACTCGTCCCAAAATGTGCCCTCCTCAGTGCCCATCACCAATTTTCCCCTTCCCTCTGTCGCCCCCCCTTCTCCCCCCATCAACCCTCAGTTTGTTCTCTGTATTTAAGAGTGTTTTATGGTTTGCCTCCCTCTCTGTTTAAAACTATTTTTTCCCGTTCCCTTCCTCCGTGGTCTGTTAAGTTTCTCAAGTCACACATATGAGTGAAAACATAATATCTGTCTTTCTCTGACTGACTTATTTCACTTAGCATAATATTCTCTGGTTCCATCCACGTTGTTGCAAATGGCAAGATTTCATTGTTTCTCATTGCCAAGTAGTATTCCATTGTATATATAAAGCACATCTTTATCCATTCATCAAGTGGTGGACATTTGGGCTCTTTCCATAATTTGTCTATTGTCGATAGTGCTGCTATCCACTTTCTTTGGGGTATGTGCCCCTATGAATCAACACTCTTGTATCCTTTGGATAGATTCCTATGGGTGCTATTGCTGGGTTGTAGGGTAATTCTATTTTTAATTTTTTGAGGAACCTCAACACTGTTTTCCAGAGCAGCTGCACCAGTGTGCATTCCTACCATCAGTGCAAGAGGGTTCCCATTTCTCCACATCCTCGCCACCATCTATAGTCTCCTGATTTGTTCATTTTAGCCACTCTGACAGGTGTGAGGTGATATCTCAGTGTGGTTTTGATATGTATTTCTCTGATGATGAGCGAGGTTGAGCATCTTTTCTTGTGTCTGTTTGTCATCTGAGTGTCTCTTTTGGAAAAGTGTCTATTCATGTCTTCTGCCCATTTCTTCACTGGATTATTTGTTTTTTGGGTATTGAGTTTGATAAGTTCTTTTAGAGTTTGGATACTAACCCTTTATATGTCATTTGCAAATATCCTCTCCCATGCTGTAGACTGCCTTTTAGTTTTGTTGATTGTTTCCTTCAGTGTACAGAAGCCTTTTATCTTGATGAAGACCTAACAGTTCATGTTTGCTTTTGTTTCCCTTGCCTCCAGCGACATGTCTAGTAAGATATTGCTGGGACCGATATCAAAGATGTTGTCTGTGTTCTCCTCTACAATTTTGATGGTTTTCTGTCTCATATTTAAGGTTCATCCATTTTGAATTTATTTTTGTGTATGGCGTAAGAAAGCGGTCTGGTTTTATTCTTCTGCATGTTGCTGTCCAGTTTACCCAAGACCATTTGTTGAAGAGATTCTTTTTTTCAGTTGGATATTCTTTCCTGCTTTGTTGAAGATTAGTTAACCGATAGCTGTGGGTCCACTTCTGGGTTTTCTCCTTTGTTCCATTGATTTATGTGCCTGTTTTTGTGCCAGTACTATCTGGATCACTGCAGTTTTGTAATATAACTTGAAGTCTGGAATCATGATGCTTCCTGCTTTGCTTTCCTTTTTCGGGATTGCTTTGGCTATTCCAGGTCATTTGTGGTTCCATACAAATTTAAGGTTGTTTGTTCTAGCCCTGTGAAAAATGCTGGTGGTATTTTGATAGGGATTGCATTAAATGTGTAGATTGTTTTGGGTAGTATGGACGTTTTAACAATGTTTTTCCAATCTATGAGCTTGGATTGTTTTTCCATTTCTTTGTGTTCTCTTCAATTTCTTTCATAAGTGTTCTATAGTTTTCAGAGTAGATCATTAATCTCTTTATTTAGGTTTATTCTTAGGTGTCTTAATGTTATTGGTAAAATTGCCAAGGGGATTAAGTCCTCGATTTATTTTTTCTGCTGCTTCATTGTTAATGTATAGAAATGCAACAGATTTCAGCATATTGATTTTATATCCTGCAACTTTGCTGAATTCATGTATTAGTTCTAGCAAATTTTTGGTGGAGTCTTTCTCACTTTCTACATAGAGTATCATGTTGTCTGCAAATAGCAAAGTTTGACTTCTTTCTTGTCAATTTGGATGCCTTTTATTTCTTTTTGTTGTCTGATTTCTGAGACTAAGACTTCCAGTACTATATTAAATAGTAATAGTGAGGGCGTACAGGGCTGCCTATCTTATTCCTGACCATAGAGAAAAAGCTTTTGGCTTTTCCTCATTGAGGATGGTATTAGCTAAGTGTCTTTCACATGTGGCCTTTATGATGTTGAGGTTAAGTTACCTTTATCCATACTTTGTTGAGTTGAGTTTTTTTTTTTAATCGAAATGGATGCTGTATTTGTCAAATGCATTTTCTACATCTATTGAGAAGATCATCTTGTTGTTATCCTTTCTTTTATGAATGTAATGTGTCACATTGATTGATTTGTGGATACTGAACCACTCTGGCAGCTCAGGAAGAAATATCACTTGTTCATGGTGAATAATTCTTTTAATGCACTGTTGGATTCAGTTTGCTAGTATTTTGTTAGGCATTTTTGCATTCATGTTTGTCAGAAATATTGGCCTGTAATTCTCCTTTTAAGTGGCATCTTAAGAGGTTTTAGAATCAAGGTAGTTCTGGCCTTGTAGAAGGAGTTAGATAGTTCCATTTCTATTTTTTGGAACCATTTGAGAAGATTAGGGATTGACTCTTCTTTGAATGTCTGGTAGAATTCCCCTGGGAAGCCATCTGGCCCTGGACTCCTGTTTGTTGGGAGATTTTTGATTACTCGTTCAATCTCATTGCTAGAAAAGAAATTTTCTATTTCTTCCTGTTTCAGTTTTTGGAGTTTGTGATTTTCGAGGAATCTGTCTGGACATTTCTTCCAGATTGCCCAGTTTGTTGTCATATAATTTTGCATTGTGTTGTCTGATAATTTCTGTGGTGTTGGTTGTGAACTTTCATTCATGAAATAAATTCATTTCATTTACCTATTTGGGTCCTTACTCTTCTCTTTTTCATAATTTTAGCTAGCAGTTTATCAATTTTATTAGTTTCAAAGAACCAGCTCTTAGTTTAATTGATCTATTCTAGTGATATTTTCTGTTTCTATATCATTTATTTTTGCTCTAATCTTTATTGTTTCCCTTCTTCTGCTGGTTTTAGGCTTTATTTGCCTAAAAAAAATATTTATTTGCTCCTCCTTTTGTAGCTCTTTTAGGTATAAGGTTATGTTGTGTTTGTGAGACTTTTCTTACTTTTCGAGGTAAGTCTGTATCACAATATACTTCCTTCTGTTTTTGCTGCATCCCAAAGGTTTTGCATGGTTGTGTTTTCATTTTCATTTGCTTCCGTGTGTGTGTGTGTTTTTTTAACGTCTTCTCTAGTTCCCTGGTTAACCTATTCATTCTTTAGTAGAGTGTTCTTTAAGCTTCATGTATTTTGAGTCTTTCCTAATTTTTTCTTGCGGTTGACTTCAAGTTTCATAGTGTTGTGGTTTAAAAATATGCGTGGTGTGCTTTCAATCTTTTTGTACTTGTTGACGGTTGATTTGTGACCCAATATGTGATCTGTTTTGGAGAATGTTCCATGTGTACTCAAAAAGAATGTGTATTCTGCTGGTTTAGGATAAAATGTTCTGAATATATTCATTAAGTCCATCTGGTCCAGTGTGTCACTTAAAGCTCTTGATTCCTTGTTGATTTTCTGCTTAGATAATCTGTCCATTGTTGTAAGTGGGATGTTAAAGCCTTCTACTATTATTGTATTATTACCAATGCATTCCTTTATGTTTGTTATTAATTGATTTTTATATTTGGTTTCTTCCAAGTTTGGGCATAAATATTTACCACTGTTCAATCTTCTTGATGGACAGACCCCTTAATTTTGATATAATGCCCCTTCTTCATCTCATATTACAGTCTTTGTTTTAAAAGCTAGTTTGTCTGATATGAGTATGGCTACTCTGTCTTTCTTTGACATCTTTTAGCATGATAGATGGTTCTCCATCCCCTCACTTTCAGTAGGGAGGTGTTTTTAGGTATAAAATGAGTCTCTTGTAGGCAGCATATAGATGGATTTTTTTCTTTAAATCCATTCTGGTACTCTCTGTCTTTTGTTTGGGGCATTTAGTTCATTTACACTCAGAGTGATTACTGAAAGATATGAATTTAGTGCTATTGTGTTACCTGTAGAGTTGTTATATCTGGTCATGTTCTCTGTTTCTTTCTAGTCTTTGTTGCTTTTGTCATTTTTTCCCCACTCAAAGAAACCTCTTTACTATTTCTTGCAGGGCATGTTTAGTGGTCATGAACTCCTTTTGTTGTTATTTGGGAAACTCTTTATTTCTCCTATGCTGAATCATACATAGCCTTGCTGGATTAAATATTCTTGGCTGCATATTTTTCCCATTCAGCACATTGAATATATTCTACCTTTCCCTCTGGCCTGCCAGATTTCAATAGACAGATCTGCTGCAAATCTGGCCTATCTCTCTTATAGGTTAAGGACTTTTTTCCCTTGCTACTTTCAGGATTATTTTCTTGTCTGTGTATTTTGCGAATTTGATTATGAAATAGCTAGGTGTAGGCTGATTTATGTTGAATTTATTGGTGGTTCTCTGTGCTTCCTGGATTGTGATGTCTGTGTCCTTCCCTAGAGTAGGGAAGTTTACAGCTATAATTTGTTCAAATAAACAAAACTTCTGTCCCTTTTTTGTCTCTCTTCATCTTCTGGACTCCTTTGAAATTAATGTTGTTACATCTTAAGAAGTTGCTGAGTTCCCTAAGTCTACCTTTGTGATCCAATAGCTTTATTTCCCTCTTCTTTTCAGCTTCATTATTTTCCATAATTTCATCTTCTATGTCACTGATTCGTTCTTTTGCTTTGTCCATCCTCACTGTCATGGCATTCATTCGAGTTTGCATCTTGGTTATAGCGTTTTTAATGTTGGTCTGACTAGATTTTAGTTCTTTTATCTTTTTAGTAATGGATTCTCTAGTGTCTTCTGTGCTTTTTTCAAATGCAGCTAGTATCCTTATAGTTGTTGTTTTAAATTCTAGTTTAGACATCTTACTTATATCTGTATTGATTCATTCCCTGAACATCTTACTTATATCTGTATTGATTTATTCCCTCGTTGTAATTTCTACTTCTTATCTACTTTTTATTCTTTCTTTTGGGGTGAATTCCTCTGTCTTGTCATTTTGTCCAGAAACAAAACAAAACAAAACAAAATCGATCCTAAAAAACAATACAAAACAAAATCAATCCTGAGTGTGTTTGGTCTGCTTGTTAAAAGAAGCTACATTAAAAAAATAACAGTAAAATATATATATGTACAATACATTTACAATAACAGTAAAATATATATATGTATATATGTATGTATTATATACATATATAATTAAAAGTAAAACTAATAATTAAAAAATAAAAAGGAAGCTAAATCCTATTTCCCCTAGAGCTGGAGCTTGCAGCGCTCTGTGATCAGTAGACTTGATGCGTGTGAGGAATTTGTGCTGGTCTTCTGGGGGAATGGCTTGTTGTGCTGATTCTCAGGTGAACTTGCCTAGTGGAGATACCTGGGCAGTGGACAGGGAGCAGGGGCTTGGTGTAGCTGCTGCATTTTCCACTTGGTGGCCCTGTTTAGCCCACTGAGGTAGGTCACTGCTGGTGGGTGAGGGTTGAAAATGGCTGTGCCTTGCTCTCTTGTCTCCAGAATGGAAGGCTTGTGCCCACCAGTCCTCAGGAAGCCCTCACAGACTAGGAAACAATCTCTTCCTGTGTCCCCAGCTTCCTTCAGATCCCTGCCTGCACCCTGTGTGTGTCTGAGCTGTATGCCTGCCAGGTGGCACAACCCTCCTGTATTTTATCTGTGGCATGACTGTGTTTCTGAACTCTAAACTTTGGAGACCCCTGCAGCAGGGCCCCATTTTGATCCTCTAGGAAAGGATCTCACTGCACTGTGATGGTGCCGGCTTGTCCCAGAAAATGGTTGTGTGAGCAGCTTGGAGATTATGGTATATCATAGTACAAAGTCAGTGTCAAGGTTTACTGCCCTCCGCTGGTGTCTTTGTTTCCTATGCTGGTGAATGAGGCAGCTCTGTGGTGCCTGCCGGGTCTTCTGTCCGTGGAGAGGCTGTATCAACTCTACCAAAAGTACTCCATGCAGAGAACTGTTTCTCCCCATGTGACCTAGGAGATCCTCAGACTCCGGTGCCTCAGACCAGGTCTATGCCCTCTTTCCCCAACAGAGTACAACCAAGCGTGACCCTAGTGATGGCTCTGACTTCTGAAACTTCAGACTCTGTGCTCTGGTGTTTATAAAAAACTGTGATATTTAAACCCCCTCCTTTTTTCCAGCCAATGGTTTTAGGGAAGAGTTTTCCTGTGAATTCCCCTGTGGATGTTTTCATTCTTTTTTCACTCTTTCTCTCTTTTCTCTCTCAGCAATCAGGGCTCCTACCCCTCTGCAGCACCTTTGGCTCTTTTCTCTCCAAAATTAACTCTCTGCAGTTCCTACCTTCCATAAGGTGTTTTTTTTTTGTTTGTTTTGTTTCATTTTTTTTTTGCTTGTAGACATTTAGCTTTGTTCTCTCAGTCTTCAGATCAATTTTTGGGAGTTAAGAATGATTTGATATTTAACTAGCTGTGTTTGAGGTAGAAGGCAAGCTTGGTGCTTGCCAGGCAAGGTGCTCTACTCCTCTGCCATCTTAACCCCCCTCTAACTAAGTTTTTGTTGCAGACAGTTCATGAATATTTTTTGCCGTGTGACTAAGGTTACAAAACAAGCATTTTGTGTAGTGATGACAGGATTTCCCTGTGCCCAGTCTACTGTACGTGTAAGCCATGTTTATGCCTTGTGAATGACTTATTCTCTTGACTTTATGCTGGTAACCCTTTTCTAGTAAGCAATTGGTAAATAACATGATGATGACCTCATGTAGCTAATGGTGTTATTAGATTAGGAAGAACATGGTTGCAGGAGATGACTATCTGTATTTATATATATATATTATGTATATGTAATATATATATTATATATATTATGTTTAGAGTTACATTGGATTGTGTATTTTATTTTTTTAATTTTAATTTTTATTTATTTTTAGAGAAAGAGATAGTGGTGCACATGAGTGGGGGTGAGGGGCAGATGAGGAGAGAAGCTCTTAAGCATCTTAAGCAGGCTCCACACTTAGCATGGAGCCTGACATGACCTGAGCTGAAATCAAGAGTTGGGACGCTCAACGAACTGTACCACTACAGTTCTCCTGGATAGTATATTTTAAAAATGATTACAATCATATTTCCATTTCCATATGTTCTTCCAAAACCTTCCCCATTCAAGGGTTGAGATTTACTCCTCTCTTTGAAATTGAGTGGCATTTTATGGCTGTACTGATAAAGAGAATGTGGTAGAAGTGACTCTGCATGATTTACAAGGCTAGGTAAAAAAATGTGACATATGATATGGCTTTCACCTTTTCTACTATGTCTCAGGATGTTCACCTTTGCAACCTGGTAACCATGTTGTGAGGAAACTCAAGCCACAGGGACAGGCCAGGCATAGGTTTAACAGCTCATAGATGCAGCTAAGGTCTCAGCCTACTGCCATTATCAATTCACATATGCCTGAGCTTTCAGTATATTCTAGCCCAGCCTTTGATTGGTTCCAGATGATGCCAGGTAGAGCAAAGATGAGGTGTTCCCACAAAGGCTTGTCCAAAATACAAGTTCATAAGTAAAATAACTACTATTAGAAGACACTAAGTTTTCAAGTGGCTTGTTACACAGCAGTTGATAGCTGGAGAAATAGTCCAAAACAAGGAGCAAATTATTCCATTTCAACTTGCCTCTGAACTTTTGTTGATGCTATTTCTTGTGACTGAAATACTTTTTCCTTTCCTTCTCTCCCATTCCTTGCACTTGTCTAAACTTCCTGCTTATTTTTCTTGAATCAACTCAGTGTTAATTTCTTTAGTAAGTCTTCTATACTTGGTCAAATACCTCTTTTATGTGTATAAACCTTAATAAAACTTTTGGTCATGTGGGCTATCAGAATCCATTTAAGTGTCTGATGTCTATACTTGTTGGTACATTCACCTTTGAGTTATTCATCCTTGCATCATTAATCTTTGTACACCCATGGTGTAACAAAGTGCCTGGCTCTACCATCTACTACCTGTGTGAACTTGGCTGAGTTAGTAAATTTATCCGAGACTCCCTTTTATTATCTGTGAAAGGAGATAAAAGTTCCAACTCATAGAGTTTTGTGAAGATTAGAGAATAAAGTCATCTAAGGTGCTGGTACTGAGTAAATACTACATAAATGTAGCTATTACAATTATTAAAATAACCTCAAAATAGGAGGAAACACTCAGCATTCTAGAAAGCATATCTAGCAAATAATATTCTGAGATACATTAATAAGAGTTATTGATCCCACTTTTCTGCTCTTCTAGTGAGCACCTTGGAACCCACTACCTTTTCCCCAATATGATTTTCTTTAAATTCTGCTCACAGAGGGAGGGCGGGTGTATAGCTTAGAAAAGGAATGTCAGTTGGACTGATGAATGGATTTTGAAACTAATAAAAGAAGCAAAGGTCTTGAATACCAAGTTCTTGAGGCAAGTAAGCTTGGCTTTGGATATCATAATCCAAAGTCCTGAAGGTAATAAGGCATGGAGATTATGCCAAAATCAAGAGAATGTATGATGGTGTAAAGGTTAATGAGAGATATCCAAATCCTGCTTTGTATCCCATCACTCCCACCTCCCAAGCAGAAGGGAATTGGTGCATCCTATCCCAGGTTTCCTCGGTGTAGCCAGGATAGACTGGAAGCCTATTAGAAGCTCCTTGGTTATCAGGGGCCTGGTTAGCAGACCACCTTTGGCATGATGAATAATCTGAGGTAGTAGCTCTGAGGACCTCTTCACAGAATTCTTTATACCCTGTGGGTTAGAGAAAAGATCCAATGGGGGGTATTTAGTATTGAAAGAGATCCAGTTAACTTGAAGGAAGCTAGAGCAAGACAGGAAAATATGGAGTGTGTGTATATTTGTGTGTGGATACATGCGTGCGTGTGTGCGTGTGTGTGTGTGGTGGGGGCAATGGCTAGAGGCCATTTTCAGGGCCTACCAACCTATGACAATAAACTCCTGTTGAAGAGACTTACAGCTCAGCAGATACCAAACACTTTAATAGTTAACATTTTTTTCCTGGTATAATGTATAAACTTCCAGGTGTGGGTGAGTAATTTGAATACAACTCATTTAGTCGGAGACTCCTTTTTTCTTCAAGCAATTGCCCTTTAGAACAGACAGCACGGTGATGTCCAGACTATTGAAGCAGCCCCCTGCTGCAAACTCAGTGGACTTAGGGCAATCTATTGACTATTTCCTGTTGACAGCCCTTCCAACAGCATGAATCTCATCATCCTGGTTTCCCAGTACACTCAGCCAGTTGTCCCCACCAAGAAGCCAATGCACAGGGTTTTGTGGAGGCCAGCAAAAATATCCCTCTCCTGGAGACGTGCTGCCTTGTTAAGACTTGCAGCTCTTAGCAACATCGAGCTTCTTATCACTATAATCTGGAAAAGCACATGCTGTTCTCAACAATCTTGGCAACAGGCTTTATGAGAAAATTTTGTGGAAGTTGTCTTTTCCAGTTATAGCTAAACCACCAGGGTCAAATTCTATTTTGTACACAAGATCCACTGATGAATACTGTCGCAAAACCTACAATATCCAGAGATAAAAGTGTTCTAAATTCTGAATCATGTGCTATTCAGAAGAGAAGCACAACAGGGAAATAGAAAAGAGGAGAGGTTCTAAAAGGAAATATTTATCAGATTGTCTAAGTTCTTGTCCTAGTTCCAACAGTTACTAGCTCTAAGGCCTAGAAAGGTATCTTACTTCTTTGTTCTTCAGTTTTCTTTTGTGAAATAGACAAAAAAACCCAAAAAACAAAACAAAAACAAAAACAAAAACAAAGCCCCAAAACCCCACTTACCCTATGGGATTTGGGGATTCAATGACAAATGCATACGAAGCATCGTGCCAGGCATTTTGTGACTTCTCAATGAACACTGACTACTGTTGTCATGTTTGTTATTATTTCTGGCGTTGATAGTGACAAGAAATGTTAGTTGCCTACCCTACATCCATTTCCTGCTGCTCTATCTTCCTTGTAAACTGAGTATTGATTTTATGTATTTATCTGGAAGCCACATACTGCAAGATTTTGACTGTAAACTTGCTCACTAACAATAGATTCCCCTTTATTTCTGGGAACACAGGAGAATGGCACTTCCCCACCTGCTTGAGGGTAGGCATTGCCATGTGACTTGCTGTGCCCAATGAAATAAGAGAGATGATATTTGTCACCTCAACCAGTGGCACTCCAGATGATGAAAGTCCCAAGACAAGACAATTAGTGCAGAAACTTTTGTCAGAATATGATAGACATGTAGCATGAAAGAAAAATAAATTTTCTAGCTTCAAACCATTGAAATGATTGTAATTACCATAGCTTTACTTAGCCCATCCTAGCTGGTATAGAGAACAAACTTCATAAAACCTGTTTTACTCTTTGATAGCTATTTTGTACAGCATCCTTTGGCTTATTTTTCAGAAATTATGTTCGTTACAATCAACAAATTATTAAGTTTATAATTGTTAGAAATTGTTATAATTAATTAGAAATTATTAGTTTATAATTATTTTGTCATATCATAATGCTCTCATTTTAGCTTTTGCTATTGTGAGTTTTCTTTTATGGCCATTATTTTTTTAACAAGCTCAGTTTTCCTATGTCAAAATTTGCAGATCTAAATTCCAATAAGAAGAGGTAGATATTCTGTAATTTTCTTAAAAAATTTTTTTAAATGTTTTATTTATTATTGAGAAAGACAGAGAGACAGAGAGGCAGAGCGTGAGCAGGGCAAGGGGCAGAGAGAGGGAGATACAGAATCCGAAGCAGGCTCCAGGCTCTGAGCTGTCAGCACAGAGCCTGACATGGGGCTTGAAACCACGAACTATGAGATCATGACCTGAGCTGAAGCTGGACGCTTAACTGACTGAGCCATGCAGGCACTCCTATTCTGTAATTTTCTAATCAATAATAAAGACTTATTAAAAAGGCAACTACATGGAAAGGACTTTAGGACCAAATTGATAGGTTTCAAACCTGTCTCTGCCATTGTCCCTGTGTCACTTGGGATAAGTTATTTCTTTGTGCTTTCCTGCT
This sequence comes from Paguma larvata, assembly GCA_030068075.1. Taxonomy (NCBI): domain Eukaryota; kingdom Metazoa; phylum Chordata; class Mammalia; order Carnivora; family Viverridae; genus Paguma; species Paguma larvata. The sequence goes on along the minus strand of CM057834.1, from coordinate 49,216,726 downwards.
CTCTTTTATAAAACAGGATAATAATAGCATCCAACTCATAGGGTGTTTTATAATATCCTATTACAATGTTATGATTAGTTCTCTGATGAGGGTTAATAAATTACTTTTTCAAAAGCTCTTAGAATGGTGCTAAGCTTATAAAAGCTATATAAATATTTTTAAGTGAATAAATGTACAAGCTTAACTATTGTCAATTTTATCTCATTTTTTGTAATTTGTACAAAACGTAATTCTTACTTGCTCTGTTCGTTTGACTCTAAATTATATCAACAAGATGTAAGTTTTTGTCAGTTTTTAATCTGTAAAAATTTCACCAAGAATAGAATATTATGTATGATTATGTTACTAGTAATACTTATTATAAATTGTTTTAAAAGTTATATTTAAATTTTAGCTAAACCATGTGAAAACTGTGAATCATTCTCCACAAATATTTTAGGATTATTCTATGTCTAAGATTGGTCTATTGTATTACAAGTCTAATTTTCTGTATACTTTGAATCAATTTGTAGTCTGGGTCTTTTTGAAGCAAAAAGCAAGCAGCAGAGTAAAAATTTCAGGCCACATAGCACTGAAATTAAAAAGGCAAGCTAAACAGGGTAGAATCAACATTTCCCACATCCCTTTTTTTCCCCACATATGATGAATCTTCTACACATTCATACATCATTATTCAGTTATCCAACAGATGGCAATTGAGTGCCAGCTACATACCAGCAACTGTCTAGGCACTGGATATATAGCAGCAAACAAACAAACAAACAAACAAAATTCTTTCTTCATGGAGCTTGCATTTGAAATGGGGGTAGGGAGAAATAGACAAAAGCAAACAAATACATATTTAGGTGATAATAAATGCTTTGGAGAAAAATCAAGCAGGGTAGGGAAGATAGACAATGTCTGCGTATGAAATAGGGAAGGCAAGAGAACAAGATGAAGGTGTGTATGGAATAAAAATGCTCTGGGTGGAGGGACAGCTTAAAGACCCTGAGGTGGGAGACTGCTTGGTTTCTTTGAGGTAGACTAGAGATATGTAGGACATAGTAAGGCATTTTAGGGACTTTGACTTTGACTTTGTCTGCGATGGGAAGATAATGGATGTTTTAAATCAGAGGAATAACACTGTCAGAGCTCATGGACCGTGGAGCTGGACTGCCTTGGTGAAGGGTTGGCTCCCTGACCTGTTAGCTGAGTGGTTTTGGGCAAATTGCTTTTTCTTAGTGTCTCTGCTTTCTTACCTATAAAATAGGATGATCATGGCACCTGCAATGTGAGATTGGAATAAGGACCAAAACGGTTAATATTTGTAACATGCTGTGAATGGTTCCTGGTACATACAAAATGCTGTGGAAATGTTTGCTATGTAAATTAAGGTATTCGAAAAAGTATCACTTTGTGGTATGGATTATTTATCATATGTATGACTATTACATGGAAAGCACTCTGTAACTAGTGAGTTTGATGGGGGACTCAAAGTCATGAACTGTGAGATCACGACCTGAGCCTAAATCAAGAGTTGGATGCTCACCCGACTGAGCATTCCGAGTGCCCCTCAACTTCAGTGTTTTTAAAATATGGATTGTGGTCTGATGCATGAAATATCAAAGACATAATTAAGAAGGCAAGAAGCACCATAGAAAGAATGATGAACTTCCAAGTGGAAGACCTATAGGTCTAGTGTTACTTTTCCACTAAGATTCTGATACTAACTTATTTAAAGTGATGTAGTTGGGCTGTATTTGGATTCTGTGATTTTCATATTTAGAATTTAACTTAGATAGTATAAGACTTTTTTTCAATAAATGATTTGAAATGGAGCAAAGGGCAGTTTCTTTGCTTTTTCCTTTCTTGGGGAATATTGTGGTAGTGGCTTGGAGATGAGGAGTGCCATCGTAATGTTCAGATGAATATGCTGAAATCTGGGAAGAGGTCTGGGATGGTGGCCTGCTTTCCCAGGCGGGGCCTCTAGGATACTCTGCACATTACCACAGAGTTACATATCCTGATTCAAGACCAGAGTGCAGCATTGGCAAAGGAAATTTCTAGACATATTAACTTGAGGTAAAGTCTCCTAGTTCTTCATGGGTTACACTGGCATGCAAAAGATTCAGAGGGAATGAGGGTATGAGAGAATCCTCATGAATCCTGTATTTGTGTGTGCATATGCACGTGTGTGTGCATGTGTGTTTATAACTTGTGTAACTATTCTTTTAGACCAGAAGGAATTTAATACTTTTACTTGGAAAGGTTAATTTTTTTTCTCTTGATAACTAGCAGTTTATGTCTTGAAAATAAGATCAAATCAGTTATAGAACAAATGAGCCTATGTTTTGTTTTTACATGTCCTTGTGAAAGAAAAAGTTGCTGGAAATCTCCATAAGTAGCCATTTTAATTTATAATATTTGTCTTTCTATTTGTAATAGTGATTATATAAGCTTTCCTTTCTGTGAAAGACAGCTAGATATTCATTTACTTGCAAATATCAAAAAATATTTTCAACAACTTAATAAAGGTGTAGGTATTTAACATATTTAAAGGGTCATATAATAGTACTGAAGTATTAGCAGTTTGTGGAACATGTAAATTAGTGGCAGAAGATTTTATATATTTATATATGTGTATATATACATACATATATACTTACCTATTATTTATATTTGATTCCAAGAATTTCATTTATAACCTCTCCAAAATGTATCTACCTTAGAAAGCTTGATTCTTAGTCATTCAAGTCATTCAACTTTTTGAGAATCTGATAAAAGCTAAAGTCCTTATTTCTAAAAATGAACGTATCCACCAAATTTTGCATACATTTTTAGTGATCTTCTGAAATGCAGCCATATAACCACAGGATACCCCTCTAGCAACCATAAACAAGTTCCAATTCACTTTTAGGTTGGTCTGCATTTTGATGCTTTGTTAGCTAACTCATATTTGTATCAGTTTTGCTACAAGTTTAAGTACCAGGGACCTCTTTTAACAGTACTGCTGAGAAATGTTTACATTTTGGAGAGGTCATTGGGTCTTCCCTTTTCCATTAATTATTCTGTATTCTACATGTCAATTCAAATGTGTGTCTCTCTTTTTAAACCATAAACTTTTCAAGGGCAGAGACAAAGTCTAGTTTCAAGAGGTGTCTCCAGCCTCTAAGACCATGTCTGGCCTTAGTAGGCCCTCAGTAAATACTTGAATGAGCAAATGAGTAAAGTCTTATTCTCATTAAGCACTCAAGAAACCAAAGTTCTATGAGGTTCAGTGACTTGCCCAAAGTCATTTGACATCAGATTGCAAGCCCAGTTAACCGATTAACTGGTTGAGCCCTGTTATATATTCTTACTGGTTTATTTCTCTCAACCACACACCAATGTCCACAAAAGAGAACTCTTTAGTGTCTTTTGTTCATGACATATCTGTGTTGTTTCTGTAATTAAAAATTTTTAAAAATATTTATTTATTATTTTTGAGGACAGAGAGAAAGAGCATGAGAGGGGGAGAGACAGAGAGAATTAGGGAGACACAGAATCTGAAGCAGGTTCTAGGCTCTGAGTTGTCAGCACAGAGCCCAACATGGGGCTCGAACTCACGAACCATGCGATCATGCCCTGAGCCTAAGCCAGACACTTAACTGATTGAGCCACCCAGGTGCCCCTGTTTCTATAATTTTTATAGAAATCATCTTCCTCCTTGTTTTATAAATGAGAATTTTGGATTTCATTGATGCCTTATTTTTTATCAACTTCTTAATCAACTTGATTCGCTCAAGATGGTTGCATCATGGTGAGTGGCACGTAAGATCGAAAATGTCTTGTTTAATAACTGCAACAAACCTTTGAGTCGCTGATTGATTTTGAATTTTATTTCCATTTAAATTTGTACAGGATTGGGGCGCCTGGGTGGCTCAGTCGGTTAAGCGTCCGGCTTTGGCTCAGGTCATGATCTCACCATTCCCGAGTTCGAGCCCCGTGTCGGGCTCTGTGCTGACAGCTCAGAGCCTGGAGCCTATTTCAGATTCTGTGTCTCCCTCTCTGTCTGTGCCTCTCCTGTGCTCATGCTCAGTCTGTCTCTCTTTCTCAAAAATAAATAAACATTAAAAAAAAATTTGTACAAGATAGGCCTCCTGAAACTTGCCATATCTTTCAAAGTAGAAAATAAGCCAATAGAAGGTGTTTCTTAGTAAATCCTCCCACTAATGTGAGCAAAATCAACTTGAGCATATTGCTCTAAATTTGTTTTGAAGAGTGATCTCACAGTTAGCATAGACAAATTCTAAATGGAAGTAGTTGTGGAAATGCTGTTTAGAGAAGAGCTTAACTTTTAGAGGAATTTAAGTAATTTCCTGTTTTGGGGATACATGAAATATGCAGGAAAGTTGTGCTTTTGTTGACATTGGTTGAAAAAATCTATTTGATTATAAGGGTCTTTTCAGATTTTTAGATTGATTCATTTTGAAGTCTGGCATTAACAAAGCATTAGGAAAAAAATGAGGAAAGAGAGGCTTGTTACATCTAGCCCTAGGGCATTTGACTTCCCTCTATTTTTCTCTCTTTTCAAAAGTTAATTTATTAATCTTTAAATAATCATCTTTGACAGTGAACAATCACCCTCAAAAAGCAGCAGCAGCATTTGTGAAATATATCCTTTATGTAAAAGTATGTTCATAGTATGAGATCATAAGTAGATTTGTATTTAGAATTGGACTAAGCCACATATGGTGTAAGATTTTGGGGGGAAGTACCTTTACTTAAGATACATCACACGATTTCATATTGAGAAACCCATATCATACCAACATCCTCCAGGACCTGAAATTGCCATCATTGCTATTCTAAGGAAGTTACCACTTCTTATTAACAGACATCGAAGTCTGTGATGTCCTACACACATACACACACACACACACACACACACACACACACACACACCACTAAATTAAGGTAAATATAAAGAACTAAGAGAATTAAACTCATAAGCATAGTTATTAAGATACCTACAGGGAAAAAACATGTGTTCTCAAAAACTTGAAGTCATTCCAAACATGTCAGTGTTCTAAAGTTGGTCTCAAATATAACATTTTTTGTTACTTGGAAGGGTAAAAAAATGAAACAATTAGTTCCCATTAGCTCAGCAGCAAGAGTGCTTTGTCACATTAGCTATCCAACACCTGATCAGAAAAGGACATGGACTATATGCATTTATTTTTCTATTTTCTGTTGGGACTTATGGGAAGCTGGGGGAGAAAAGAGTGTGACAATCTAGATTTTGCACTGCTGAGAGGGAATTAAAGTCTGAGATGAGGAGCCTAAAGTAGAAATTCCAAGAGAGGAATGGGCAATACAAATCAGCATTGTGGTCTTCTTTAATACTGTGCTGAGCTCCAGCCTACAGAGAAGGTAGACCTCAGCAAAAGAAGTAGAACTTGAGAATGTTATCACAAGTCATAGAACTATTTGGAGTTATAGCAACATCACTGCCATTCTCTCTGTCTCTGTCTCTGTCTCTGTCTCTCTCCCTCTTTTTTTTTTTTTTTTGCTAGGCAGTTGAAAAGGATAGTTTGAACAGAAACAAAAATGGAAGAATGATGATGGACTCAGAGAAAGAGAGCTTGTCATATACAATACTGAGAGAGGACACTTGAAGAAAGGAGATCTTTAATATAGTCAAGGGGGCACTGACAGTGTGCTAAGCACTTCTATAAGTGTTTTTCTCATGAAATCGTTAAGATAAACCCTATGAGATAGATACTACTTCCATCTCCATGTTATAAGGGAATACATTAAGGCTTAAAGATAGTAACTTTCCCAGGATATTTAATATTTTTAAAGGCATTTAAAGCCAGAATGATACATAAAGCTGGCAAGTAGCAGAATTAAGGTCGAAACCTAAGGAAGGGCAAAGTTACTTTAATTAAATATTCAAAGGAGGGCCGTGGCGTGTTTTGTAGTTCTAGGGGAAAGAAGTAGGAAAGAATGAGAAGTTGCAAAAGTGTAAATTTCAGTACATTGTAAGGAAGGACTTTCTGAAGTTTGATTTAATCCTAGGGGAAAAGGACTCCTTTGTAAAATAGTGAGATCCTAATATTAGACACAATAAAGTGGAGATTATATGGCCACATGTTAGAGAAGCTACAGAGGAATTTCAGATTCAAGTAGGACTGGTAGACCAGGAAAACTTCAAGTCTCTGTGATTGAAAATTAACATCTTGTGAGCTTTTTGACACCAGCAATCTTATGTAGTTTTGGGCCTAGAAAGTAAGAATTCAGTTTCAGGTAACTCCAATCTTTCTGGCAGTGAAAGTAAGAAGGGAAAATGTAATCTCATTTCAGTAAAAAGGTAGAAAATGAGTTTCTTGGTTGGGGGGGGATAAACCTTTTCTTTGTTCTCAGGGGGCAATTGAATGCAAGTATCTGTATTTGGTTAGTCTTAGTCAGTGAAGCAGGGGCTTTAAAATGATTTTAAATTATAAATATTGTCAGTCTCATTTGCATTTGTATCTTTGTATCATTGATCATCACCATCTTTAATTGGCACCCAGAGCTCAGTGTTTGACACATCTGCGATTTTGTGCTCCTTAGAAATATACATGGATAATCTTTAAAAATCATGTATTTGTCACATATTTATAAGTTATCCAAATTGGATCACATATGATAAAGACTTCTCATTAGCACTATTTAAATATAGTCTTAACAGCAAAGTGATAAAATTCATAGTAACCTGATAGTCCCAGCAGACGGACCAACGAAGCTTCCTATCTTATAATTATTTGTGAGCTGGGTCTTCTACTTTTTGAATAAGAAAACACCCATACATTCTTCACAAGACTTTTCTTGTTTACTTATAATGAAAATGTTGGAGAAATGAAGACCTATATGATAAGGGATAGACTAACTTTAGAAGATAAAAGACAAAAGGAATCATATTTAACCATTGGGTGAGCAAAATGAAAGAGTGAATATATGTCTTATGGGTTATACACACCTAATAACATGGAGAAGTAAAACAAATGGAATATGATACAGACTATGCTGGGGTCCTTGTTCTGGCGAATCTAGGGGTCTACGAAGGATGGACTGTCAGGCGAAAGGAAATGAGAGAGCCACGAGAGAGATGGAGTTTGATGACCAAGCAGGCAGCCCTGGCAATTCTGGCATCTCTGCCCTGCTGGTCTCAGTGTCTTTATTTTTAAAGGTAGTGAGTGACATTACATCAGTGACAAGGCATTCTTAACAACATACATTGTTGTCGCGAGACCTATGTTAATCATCTATAGGTAGATTAGGAGTCATTCTATCCATAATCTTTAACCATAATGGTAGTTTCTGTAAGAGTATTTTGTTATTGCCTTTTTATTATAAGGGAGTGTGGGGATGAGAATTACAAAAGGATTTGTGAAATGTTAACCTCAGGAAGGTACTCAATATTTGTTGTTGATCAGTGAAGATATGTGTAGCTACTTTTGTTTGGCTACTGTTTGTACCTTATCTATAAACAGTGCTTCCAACTTTTAGGCTAGGCTAACCTCCGGGGAAGGTCCTAAGTCTCTTTACAGTCTTTCCTATCAGTCTGTTAATCAAATACTGAGAGAAGCTTTACAGAGATGTGCCTTGAGGTTTTATGGTGGAGCTGAGGGGCTGATTAACACAATGCGATACCTGCAGGGAAAATCTAGTTTAGTTCAAGGAGTCTTGGGGCCTAATGACTACTAATTTCTAGCCAACTCATAACTGCTATTCTGTACGATCAATTTGTGTAACCTATCCCCAAGAGACAACTTTGAGGTTACTTTTGGCCAGGTTACTCTCATTCAGATTTTATCCATCAAGACATTGCACTCCTGGTCCCCTTTTCCATATGCCATAAAACCAAAGAGCATTCTATCCCTTGGGCCAATGAGAGCAGTTCAAGAAATCCAAGCCTGAAAAATCGCTTACAAGGAGGTAAGATTAGGCGCCAGTTTGGCTGGCGGGAGCTTTGCTTCAACCTTTCCCACACAGGAAGGGGTCTCAACCTGTGAGCCCAAACCGGCTCCCAACAAGACTAGAAATATAATTATTCTAATTTTTGGCAAGTAGCTAGAAAATAGAAAAGTTCTTATTGATAAGGTTCCTAAGGAATAAGGAAAGCTTTTAACCACAAAAATCTAATGCATCCCTTTTGGGAGTGATATCTACTGATTTAGTTCAATTAAGTGAATTACAAAACATTATTCTGGGGATGCCTGGGTGGCTCAGTCAGTTAAACATCTGACTCTTGATTTTGGCTCAGGTCATGATCTCATCAGTCATGATGTTGAGCCCTCCCTGGAGTCTGCTGACAGTTCTGAGCTGGTTTGGGGTTCTCTCTCCCTCTCCCTCTGCCCCACCCTCTGTCTCTCTTTCTCAAAATAAATAAACCTAAAAAAATTATTCTGCATAAAACCCTCAATTTGGCTTTGCAGAAGACATAAAATGAGACATAATATCCACTTTAAGAAGTTTACCATCTGGTATAGGATCAATCAGATGAGCCAATAACACTAATTAAAGGCAGTATATCACATGTATTATAACTGGGGCATAAACAAAATACAGTGGGGTTCAAAGGAAGGAAGACTCACTTCTTATTTGTGGTGGGGAAAAGATACGGCTTCTTGGAAGAAATGACATTTGAAAAATGAATATTTACAGTTGGAAAAAGGAGAAAAGGCGTACCAGGCAGGCCAATGATTAAAGGCAAGATGATAGGCAAGTGTGAGTCAGTTTTGAGAATGTGTGCCAGCTCGAGTGGAGCACAGGTATGTTAAGAGGTAAGAAATAAGAGAGAATTTTGGAGGTGCTGGCTGATGCCAAGCATGCTAAATTTCCTATAGTAGGTTGGGGCGTGTGTGTGTGTGTATGTGTGTGTGTGAGTGAGTGTGTTTTTCACAGGTGAGGAGGGGCCATTAAAATGTGTAGAGTTGAAGGATGGCAGGATCACAGGGCTGCTCAGTGTTGTGTGAAGATTGTGTGCTGCAAATCTTAGAGGTTGTCAGTCACATGGTAACTTAATATTTCTATATGTATTATTATTATATTTCTGTATTTATGACTATGATCATGTTTAATAATATTATGTTATGGCAGATTCCCTGACAGATGGATGTCAACTTGATCTTGAAGATGAAGATGCCTTTTATTATTTGTACAAAAGCACATATGGGCTAACGATAGCCTGTGATAGGTGTGTCATAGGTAGGGCACAGCTTTAAGCAGAAGATAGAACCTATTACTTCAGAGAAAGACAGGAGGCTTCAAGGAAAGATGATACTAACAGTAAGAAGCTTAACTTGGAAAAGATGGGCTGATGTAGAATCTAGGTGGGAGGCAATGGAAGGACCCATACAGGACTTCAGAGATGGGTGACAGATAGTGGTGGCAGATAGGAAATAGACAAGTGAGAAGCGAGATTTATTGAGGTAGGGGTAAGGGAGATAGATGGAGGGCAGAGCTGAGAGGCTTCCTTTTGAATACATTTTGTAGCTGGAGGTGTTAGCTGAACATCAAGGTGGAAGTGTCAGCCATTAGACTGAAATGTTGCTCTTAAGGGCAGGGGAGGTGTTGGACTGGAGTCATCCACATAAATGTGATTGCTGAGGTAACCGGAGAGCCTTTAGAGAGGCAAGTGGAACGTTACTGGTGTCAGAAGGAATCCTCCTTCTTATCACATTTTGCTCTCTAAGGCCAGAAGAATTCAGAATAAATCTTGCAAAAGGAGCTTGATTTCTTGGTAATGTGGTTCTTGGATACTGTGTTTCCTTTCCCATTCCTGCCATCCATCAAATACAGTCAGAACACTAGTGTTTTTACATAAATATGTCATTTTTTCATTATAAGATTAGATAGGGCTATCAGCAGGAGAGACTTTCTAACCAAAGGCAGAATCGCTGATGTCTTGGTAATGTTTTAATGGAGAAATAGAATCACAGAAGTCAATTATAAAATACAGTTAAGAAAAAAAGCAATGTCCAAACCACCAAAAAACATTTTTATTTGACCCTTGTATGGACCTTGTATGTGGCTTCGTATTTTCATCTCATTCTGATATTTTCATCTTAATCTGATGCTAATATTAATTTACATTTCATAAGGTCATAGATTTGATGATAAAAGATAGTCTAGAAGTACATTGTGTGACAGAGAAGCAATTAGGAAATGAAAATATTTGTCTCATGTAGAGAATGAAAACTTATTCTAATATCTGTCTTGAGCTTCTCTTATGTTTTTAGGCTGTCTTGCAGGAATGTTTCCTGGTATTAGCACTCTCATACTTACTCTGTTAGGAAGATCCTAGCAGCCAACAAGGCACTGATGTTTCGAATGTTAGATGGAAGTTGACATTTAAATACGATTTATCTCCAACTTACCCTTTCCTTTATTTGATGCTATTTTAATATACGAATGGTCCCAGTCTAACCTGGGAGTCCTAAAATATTGGCTCTTCTGTGCTTTCTTCTGTGTTTTTAAGATTCTGAACATGACAATGCTTTGTTTTCTGGACTTTTTAGGAAAGTAAAAAAGTATTATGTGCCAACATCTGCAGGTTGATAGAGAAAAATTTGATATTATATCAATCTATTTGAAATTTAACACTCTGATAGCCGCATCTGAATATTTTATGAGTATTATTAATCCTCAGTTCTCTAGGTGATATTCCCATTGAAGTAATGTAGTAAGCTATATTTAAGAGTGTTATTGGTATAGAAGGGAAATTAAATGAAATATTTAGTCAGTACTTTGACCTACAATAAAAATATGTAGCTTTTAAAAGTAGATCAATATTCAAAGAAGGAAATATTTGGGCATTGTAAAACAGCTTTGGGAGGGGCACCTGGATGGCTCAGTTAAGCATCCGACTCTTGGTTTCAGCTCCGGTCATGACCGTGCGGTTTGTAAGTTTGAGTCCTGCATCAGGCTCAGCACTGACTGTGTGGAGCCTGCTTGGGATTCTCTGTCTCCCTCTCTCTTTCTCTTAAAAGTAAATAAATATTTTAATTGGGATTGCATTGAATGTGTAGATTGCTTTCAGTAGTATTGCATTTTAACGATATTTATTCTTCTAGTCCATGAGCATGGGATGTTTTTCCATTTCCTTGTGTCTTCCTCAATTTCCTTTATAAGCTTTTTATAGTTTTCAGCGTAGAGATCCTTTACATCTTTGGTTAGGTTTATTCCTAGGTATTTTATGGTTTTTGGTGCAATTGTGAATAGGATTTGCTTCTTTATTTCTCTTTCTGCTGCATCATTGTTGGTGTATAGAAATGCCACCGATTTCTGTATATTGAGTTTGTACCCTGCAAGTTTGCTGAATTCATGGATCAGTTCTAGTAGGCTTTTGGTATATTCTGTTGGGTTTTCCATGTAAAGTATCCCATCAACTGATGAATGGATAAAGAAGATGTGGTATATATATATACAATGGAATACTATGCGGCAATGAGAAAGAATGAAATGTGGCCATGTGTGGCAACATGGATGGAACTGTAGGGTATTATGCTGAGTGAAATAAGTCAGTCAGAGAAAGACAGATACCATTTGTTTCCATGCATAGGTGGACTTTGGGAGACTTAACAGAAAACCAGAGGGGAGGGGAAGAGGAGGAGGAAAAAAGATACAGAGAGAGAAGGAGACAAAACATAAGAGACTCTTAAATACTAAGAACAAACCGATGATTGAGGGAGGTTATAGGAGGGGGGAGAGTGGGTAATGGCCACTGAGTGGGTCACAGGTTGGGATGAGCACTGGGTGTTGTATTGAAACCAATTTGACAATAAAAAAATTAAAAAAAATAAATAAACATAAAAGACAGTATTTGGGGTATAAAATTTAAGAATTTGTACTTTATAAAAGTTAGAGACATTAAACCTATATAAACAAAGATGTTCTTATAGTATGGTGAACTGGTCTCTCAAATGTTATTTAAATTTGAACAGTCGAATTTTCTTAAAATTTTTTTTTAATGTTTATTTATTTTTGAGAGACAGAGAAGCAGAACACAAGCAGGGGAGGCGCAGAGAGAGAGGGGGACACAGAATCTGAAGCAGGTTCCAAGCTCTGAGCTGTCAGCACAGAGCCCAATGCAGGGCTTGACCACATGGACTGTGAGATCATGACCTGAGTGGAAGTCAGACACTTAACTACCCAGGCACCCCTGAACAATCTAATTTCCTTAACCATTTAAGATTACATCTTTTTTTTTTTTAAGTTTATTTATTTTTGAGGGAGAGAGAGACAGAGTGTGAGCGGGGGAGGGGCAGAGAGAGAGGGAGACAGAATCCAAAGCTGGCTCCAGGCTCTGAGCTGTCAGCACAGAGCCCAACGCGGGGCTTGAAGCCACGAACTGTGAGATTGTGACCTGAGCTGAAGTCAGACCCGACTGATCCACCGAGGTGCCCCTTCCTTAACCATTTAGAAATAGTTCTGACTTGTCCTGTATTTTTTCTATTTTACAGATTAAAAGATGTACCATATCTCATACTATTGAAAAGGGAATATATTTGGTACATAGCTCCTCATAAATTATAGAAAGCTTTTAATTGAATTGTTCCCCTCAATTCTGTGAATTTCTATTAAGAAAACCTAAACTGACAAATGCAAACACACACACACACACACACACACACACACACACACACACACACACACACACTAAAATGCACTTAAACACACCAATTAGGTCCTTGAATTAAAAACAGCTCCTGAGCTGTTTTTTTTGGTCAAGAATATAATATATGTATGTATTTAGTTAATGTAGTTTATCCAGCAGGTCTTTTATAAATATTTACTGATATTAGTGACTACTGAGTCAGTGTGTGCAAGAATATAATTTTCATGAGAACTTAAATCAGGTAAAACCTCAGAAGAAAAATTAATAGCTCTTCAATGTATTACAGAAATGACTGTAAAATGAATCTGGAAAAAAAAAGACCGTATCTAGTTCTCAGGGGACAAAATTAAACTACATCTTCATTTAGAATATAAAAAATTTTTTTGAAATATTTGTAGATTTCTTTTAAATTTTATTTTAAAATACTTAGAGACTTACCAGTCCAGAGTAAGTCTGCAGGCCAGAATATTAAAACCTTTTGTGGAAAAGTTTTGCTTTTAGCCTTCCCCAAGGATGTTGTGAAATCTCTTGGGAAAAAACTTGTAGAATTATAGAGATGTTCTTCCAAACTTTCACTTGGCCTGACAGCCTGATTTTTGATGTTTTTTTTCCTCCTACTACTGAGTAAAACTCAGAACAGCTGATCAACCGACCGACCGACCGACCGACCAACCAAACAAAGAAAAAAGGCTGGCTCTGGAGAAATGTATAATTTGTGAAATTGCCTATAGCGAATGCCTCAGAAAATATGGTTTGAAGCATAAGTGGCTGGCGGTGCTGAGAGCATGAAAGAATTACACTCTCTTTGATTTTCCTGGTTCAGCATATGACCCGAACTATTTATCCAAAGCTTTTCCATTTTTCATTAGGAAAAACCACATGTAAAACTAGGAAATTAAACTGTATTTGTAATTGTTATGGATTGAATTGTGTTCCCCCTAAATTCATATATTCAAGTCCTAAACCCACATTACCTCAGAACATGACCTTTGGGGGATAGGGCTTTTAAAGAGGTAATTATGGTTAAATGAAGCCATTAGAGTGAGCCCTAGTCCAATCTGACTGGTGTCCTTATAAGACGAGGAGATTTGGACATAGAAAAAGAGACATTAGGGATGCATGTTCACAGAGAAATGCCATCTGCAAGCCAAGGAAAGAGACCTCAAGAGAAACCAACCTATTGATATCTTGATCTTGGGCTTTCAGCCTTCAGAATTGTGAGAAAATTTATGCATATCTCGTGCTTATTTTTTAAGGCAATCCTAGAAAACTAATACAGTGATAATGAAGAAAGTGTTACATCTTTGAAGAGAAAGAATTGAGTCATTTAAATCTCTTATAAGAGTACATATCCTGACATTTGAACTATAGGCTCCTATATATACTGGTACATACGTAACAGTTCAGGTTTCCTATCATGTTACTCTTATTTAACACATAGAACTGTCGACACTTGCTCGTCTAATCATTTCCTTCATCCACCTGGGCTGCTTGCCTTTCATCCACTTCCAAGTGTATGTTGCAGGAAAACATCTGTGGAAAAAAAAAACAACTGGATTTGAATTCTGTCTCCACCTTTTAAAAATCATGGTAAAAAACACATAACATAAAATGTACCAACTTAACCATTTTTAAGTATACCGTTCAGTAGTATTAAGTGTATTTACATTTTTATTCAATGAATCTGAAGAACTTTTCATATGTAACTTTTCTTATGTGGCCTTTATTATGTTGGGGTTGTTTTCTGTTTTTAGTTTGTTGAATGTTCTTAATCATGAAGGGGTGTTGAACTTTCTCAAATGCTTTTCTGCATCCGTTGAGATCATATGGTTTTTGTCCTTTATTCTATTTTTGTGTCAATAGTAATCAGAGATACTCATTTTTAGTTATCTTTTTTTGTAGAGTGCTTTCTGCCTTTGTATCAGGATGAAATTGACCTTATAACATAAGTTTGGAAGTTTTCCTTCTTCTTTTATTTGTTTGAGTTTAAGAAGGATTGGTATTAACTAATTTTTAAAATGTTGGGTAGAAAACACCAGTGAAGCATCTGGTCTTGGGCTTTTCCTCACTGGGAGGTTTTTGATTACTAATTAATTCTCCTTAGTAGGTCAAGGTTTGTTCATTTTTTTTTTTTTAAGTAGACTTCATGCCCAGCATGGAGTCCACTGTAGGGCTTGAACTCACAACTATGAGATCAAGACCTGAGTTGAGATTAAGAGTCAGATGCTAATCAACAGAGCCACCCAGACACCCCTGTTCATATTTTTTATTCCTTCATCATTCAGTTGTAATAGATTTATGTTTCTGGTAATTTATCCATTTCTTCTAGGTTTCCATTTTGTTGGTGTAGAGTTATTCATGATATAGTCCCTTATTATCTTTCTTATTTGTGTGGCACTGTTTATAATATCCTGTCTTACATTAAAAATCTACTTTTTAATAGTTATGAAAACACGTTACTTAAATTCTTGAGTTTTCATCTGTTCATCTGTAAAATGGGAATGGGCATATTCTGTACTGTGCCAGATTGCTATTCTCTACTTAACGTTATTTCATTCAACTTTTTTTTTTAAAGTGATAGAAGCAAATTTTATTCAGTATGGTTGTGATAGAGGAAAAGAGACCTCCCTTACACAACCAGGCTCAATTCCAAATACAACAAGACAGGTGGGGATTTATAGCCAAGGAGCAGGGTGGGGTCAGCGGATGGGAAATCACTGAGGAAATCACAAGAGTAAGGGGAGATTCTGACTAAACCGACTTACCAGGATTCTTGCGGAAGGCAGACCAACGTGATCAGACATCACCTGGGGGATGGTGGTAGATGAGGAACTTGATCAGATACCGAGTTGAGAAGGGGATTTATAGCTAAACTGATTTAGCAGTATTCTTGCCAAAAGTGGACAATACAGAGATGAATGTAGAAGCCTGAAAGTTGAGGTGTAGTTGGAAAGAGGATTTGGAGTAGTCTGACTGAAGTCTGGTTGAGGACTGTGTCACTTGGGGCACCCCGTCTGTGTACCCCATCTTTTAAATATACTGTAGTCCAGGGATAGCCAGGCAGTGGGCTCCCTTTGGGCTTTTAGGGGTGTCAGGGCTCAGTGTGAGTCAAAGGTTCCTTGAAAGGGAGTCCACACTGGCAGCCTGGCAGCAGAGCTGGGATCTTCCCTAGGGTGTCCTGCCTCCTGGAGAAGTTAGGTCAGTGCCTTTCTGGGGTGCTGTGGTGTGCATCCCCCTTTCCTTGTGAGTTAGTTGATGCTTTGCATAGATAGTTTGTCTTGAAAAGGCAAAAAGTTTGAGTTCCCTGGGATCCAGGCCTTCCTTTGGGCCTTGCAGCTCTGCAGGCATCGTTCATTCAACTCTTTATTATCACATCGTTGGTATTTAATAAATAGTAGTTAGTCTTATTTTTCATTATTTATGTAAGAGAAATTCCTCTCCCTCTGTAGATCACAAATCCCTTTCTCATTCCTTTTCCAAAGAATCATGAACTCTAAGCTTCACATATATTATTAGAATTCATTTCTTAGGAATTTTGAATCTTGCTGCTGTTTTATCTCTTACTATTCTTATGCAATTCTCCTTTTGATCATATGGCCCTTCTGTGCACATGTTTAACTCAGTAAGGATATATTACTTCCAGAAGTCTTTCATTATTCATTTCCTTATACATGACCATCAGTTGATACCTTACTAGTAGAATTTTTCTCTGAGGTAAGTATTTTTCCAACTATTTTTCTATTAAGTGGAGTAATTCCATGGTCATTCCATATACTATGGGATACTGTTTTCATATAGCTGTTCTGTAAATTTAAATAACTTGAGTCAAGTAAAAACCTATTAATTCCCTGTGTACCTGTTTTTAGTAGATATGGTTTTAATTTTCAGGATGGAAGTAAATTTAGCTATTTTTTTTCCTTTGTGGACTGCTTTTCATGTGTTGGTTGGGAAGCCTTTTGTTTGATTTATAGCTTGATTAAACATAGCTGACTTTTAATTTTGACCTTATTAAGCTTTCTGAAAACAATTATAGGCATGGATAATGCATATACAAATTTTTCTTATTAAATACCAACCCCAAAGCAGTATTTGGCTTTATGAACAAAGAGAAAATCCTTTGATTCCCCTTGTGGAAAACTATATACAGAGTTTTATTGGCATTGTTATTAACTATTGATTGTCCTATAAATCATGGAGGGTAAAAGGGCATTTATCCTTGGAGGGTAAAGAGTGGGATTTGGGTATAGAGATGAAATATAGCATTATTGGTTTTTGTTTGTTTGTTTGTTTGTTTGTTTTAGAGGGCAAGCAGGGGAGAGGGGCAGACAGAGAGAGAGAATCTTAAGCAGGCTCCATACTCAGCACAGAGCTTGATGCAGAGCTCGATCCCGGGACTCTGGGATCATGACCTGAGCTAAAATCAAGAGTTGGACACTCAACAGACTGAGCCACCCAGGTGCCCTGTACTTTCTTAAAGTTATCCAAAGTAATTGCAAAACTATTAGTGAATTCAGCAGCTATTATCTTGAATTTCTGAGGGATTGGTTGTAATTACTTCCTTTTCATTCACGATTTTATCTATTTGAGTTCTCTCTCTTTTCTATTTGAGAAGCCTTGCTAGAGGTTTGTCTATTTTGTTTATTTTTTCAAAGAACCAGTTCTTAGTTTCATTGATCTGTTCCACCACTTTTTCTGTTTCCATATGATTAATTTGTGCCATGATCTTTGTTATTTCTCTCTTTCTTCTGGGCTTGGGTTGTTTTAGTTGTTCTGCTTCTAGTTCTTTTAGGCGTGCTGTTAGAATTTGTGTTATTGATTTTTCTTGTTTCTTGAGGTGGGCCTGGACTGCAATATATTTCCCTCTCAGGACTGCCTTTGCCGCGTCCCAGAGCGTTTGGATTGTTGTATTTTCAATTTCATTTTTTTCCATGTATTTTTTAATTTCTTCTTTGATTGCTTGGTTGACCCACTCGTCTTTTAGTAGATTATTTCTTAGCCTCCATGTTTTTGGATATTTTCCAGGCTTTCTCCTGTGGTTAATGTCAAGTTTCAAAGCATTGTGGTCTGACAGTGTGCACGGTATGATCTCAATTCTTTTATATTTATTCAGAGTTTCCCTGTGCCCCAGAATGTGGTCTATCTTGGAAAATGTACTGTGTGCAGTTGAGAAGAATGTAAATTCCTTTGCTTCTGGGTGAAGGACCCTGAAGATGTCTGTTAGGCCCATCTGTTCTAATGTGTTGTTCAGGGCCATTGTTTCTGTGGTGATTTTCTGTTTTGTGGATCTATCCAATGCTGAGAGTGGAGTGTTAAGGTCCCCTACTATTAGGACATTTCTATTGATAAGGTTGCTAATGTTTGTAATTAGTTGTTTTACAAATTTTGGTGCCCCCGAATTCGGCGCATAGATATTTATAATTATTAGCTCTTCCTTCTGGATGGTCCCTGAGACTATTATATAATGTCCTTCTTCGTCTCTTATTACATCATTCATTTTAAAGTCTAATTTGTCTGATATAAGTGTGGCTACTCTGGCTTTCTTCTGACTTCCAATAGCATGGTAGATAGTTCTCCATCCCCTCACTTTCAGTCTGAAGGTGTCCTCAGGTTTAAGATGAGTTTCTTGAAGACAGCAATAGATGGGTCTTGTTTTTTAATCCATTCTGTTACCCTGTGTCTTTTGTTTGGTTCATTTAGATCATTTACATTCAGTGTTAATGTTGAAAAATATGGACTTATAGTCACTGTATTATCTGTAGGTTTCATGCTTGTAAGGCTGTCTCTGGTAGTTTGTGTTCTTTGCAACCTTTCCTTCATAGTGTGCCCCTCAGGATCTCTTGTAATGCTGGCTTATTTGTGATGAATTCTTTCAGTTTTTGTTTGTTGGGAAAAACCTTCATCTCTCCTTCTATTCTGAATGACAGGCTAGCTGGATACAGAATTCTTGGTTGCATGTCCTTCCTGCTCATCACATTGAAGATATCCTGCCATTCCTTTCTGGCTTGCCAAGTTTCTGTAGATGTCTGCTACTACACTTATATGTCTGCCTTTGTATGTCAAGGTTCTTTTATCCCTAGCTGCTTTCAGGATTCTTTCCCTGTCTTTATATTTTGTCAGCTTCACTATGATGTGTCGTGAAGAAGGTCTATTCAAGTTATGTCTGAGGGGAGTTCTCTGTGCCTCTTGGATTTCCATGCCCGTTTCCTTCCTCATGTTGGGGAAGTTCTCAGCAATGATTTGTTCAAGTACCCCTTCGACTCCTTTCTCTCTCTCTTCTTCCTCTGGAACTCCTATGATATGGATATTGTTTCTTTTGAGTGCATCGCTCTGTTCTTGAATTCTCCTTTCCTGTTCCTGGATCAGCTTCTCTCTCTTTTTATCTGCTTCCTCTTTTTCAATGATTTTGTCTTCTAAAGCACTAACTCTTCTGCCTCTTCAATCCATGCTGTGGCTGCTTCCAGTTTGCCTTGTATTTCATCCAACGTGAAATACAACATTAATTCTTCTTGACCGTTTATAAGGTCCTTGAACTCTGCTGCATGGGACCCCTTGCATTCATCTATGCTTTTTTCAAGCCCAGCGATTAGTTTTATGATTATCATTCTATATTCATGTTCCATTATGTTGCTTATATCTGTTTTCATCAATTCTTGAGCTGTCACTGCTTCTTGTAGATTCTTTTGAGGAGAATTCTTCTGTTTTGTCATTTTGGCTAGGTGTGTTTTGGATTGTTTCTTGAAGTTGCCCTGGAAAGGAAAACAGACTGACAGACAAACAGAAAACAGAAATACTCAAACGTACTGACAAATGATACAGACAAGCAGTTCACAACAGAAAAAAGAATAACAAGTGACTCTCTGAGGGCAATGTCCTGAAGTACCAGCTACACGTTAAGGACAGGGTATGCAGTGTGCTGGTGGCAGAGCATATATAGAAAAAATAATGACAGGTGCGGGGAGAAGAAGGAAATGGACTTTGCCCAGGTAGAGCGACTAAAGGGCTTAATCCAGACTGAGAGAAATCAGAATAAGGATGGGTGCAAGGAAAAAGGAATGAAGATCGATGTCGTCTAGATGAACTTATGCGGCCTGGTTATTCCAGAAAGAGGGATAGGGAAGTACAAAAGGAGGTGTAGAACATGCCTTGAGAGAGTGGGTTAAAAAAATGTTTAAGCCAGTCAGTACCCTGGACAACCAGCCCAGGGATAGGGATCGGTAGGAATGAGAAAGGAAGGGATAAATTTAAAAAAGAAAAAATGACTGGCGTCACTCCAGGCAGCAATCTCCACTTGGATCAGTCGCTCCTGCTGATAGTTTGGGAGGGGCATGGTTTGGTGTAGGCGGGTCCCGCCTCCACTGCTGCAGGGATGGCTTTTGGGGTGACTTCCCGGCTTGTGAGACAACAATGGCATCTCTCCAGTCCCTCGCCACCAGTCCTGGAGTCTTTATTCTCTCCTTTATTTCCGTCCTCTCTCCACCACAGGCGCCGGCAAAGTGCGGTTCACTGGGCGGTGACGCGGCTGCGTGCTACCCCCAATTTCGCTGTAATTGTGCCGGGGTTAGAGGTGCTCCGCAGGCGGCGCCGTATCTGGCTGACTGGGTCCCCGCTGCCAGTCCCGACAGCGCGCGCATCCCAGTGGCTCGGGGCGAGGGTGGCGCGGTTCCAGCAGCGCGAGGGGAGTGCTGCTGTTTGTCACTGAACTTCTCTTCAAAAGCCCTGCATCTAGGGGCTGGATGGTAGCAGTCTCACCCTCTCTGGCCCTCTCGTTCAGATGTTGTTTGATCGGTACTTTCCCAGCTATCTCCGAAGATGCTCACCCTCCCCTCAGCTCAACTTCCCGAGTTCGTTTTATCCGACCCAGATTAAACTCATGTTTTATCTGGGGCGTTTCTGTTTTCGCCTTCGTTCCTTGTAGGCTGCAGCGCCTTTTCTCCCCGATTCTTGGAGTTGAGAGAGACTTTGGTTTCAGTCGTCCGATTTAAAGGACAAGTGAAATACTGGAGCCCCCTACTTCTCCGCCATGTTGGCCCTCCTCCCTCAGCAACTATTATCTTGAAGCTAATTATCTAGTCTAATGCTATTCAAGGATAATATTGAAGACATTTGCTTTGGAATTTGATCAACATAGATTTGATTTAGAACTTTATCTTTTGTGGTGTCAACAATCTCTCCATTTCAGAGGTTTACAACAATAATCATTAATTTCTTTCTCATGTTATATGGGGGCTGTCAGTTGGCCATAGCTTTGTTGGTATTGACTGAGCTTTGTGTGTCTACTAATTCCTGGGCTTTGGCTGGTGAACAACCATTTTCTAGGGCATGCTCTCCTTGGGGTGAAGAGAAGTCAAGGGGGATACAAGTATACCACTCAAGTACCTTAGATCCTCACATTCCCTTGACCAAAGCAGGTCAGATGCCCCAGCCCCAATCAGTGGGGCAGAGAAGTGAATTCTGTCTCCAGGAAGACACAGCAAGGGTAGGGAGGGAATGACATGAACAGTAATTTAACCTACCATAAGAAACTATCTTGGAAATACTGTGGCCCCTCTTTGGGTGTTCCCATAATAAGTTTAATATGTCAATTCAGACTAGAAAAAATCATTTCTAAATCAGAGATTTTTAGAAGAAAAAGTGTTTTTTTGTTTGTTTTTTATTTTGCCTATTTTTTTTTTGTTTTTGTTTTTGTTGTTGGTTTTTTTAAGCCATGGATTCCTTTCTTCAAAGTGATATTGTATGTTGAGGCCCCAAAGTAAAAATCATTGAAGTGGGGGGGTTGGGAGACCTGCTGACTGATTTCTCTTTGCCTCCTTGCTTTCCCTCACTGCGGTTCCTGACAAACCTTAAGATAATTTTGCAGAACATAGTTTGAAAATCACCAGTGCAGCATTTCTCAATGCAGTCTCTACAGATGTTTAGGGGTGTTAGGTTACAAAAAATGTTAAACATTATGTGTGGATTGCACAAAGTTAAGCAGAACTGCAGGAATTCTCAGAACCTTTCTATGTTAATGTTACTTGTGAATCTCCAAGATAATCGTATAGGATTACTAAACTCAGAATTGCCCAAACTTTTTGTGAAGCAACTTAGTGCTTTGGAACACATCTTAGTAACAGCTGCATTAAACAATTGCTCTTTGATTTAAAAAAAAATTTATCTGGAATAGAGATCTGAGATGGAACAATTGGCTGAATTATTCTTATCTAGTTGTAGTGATCAGATTAAAATTCAGGTCTCCCCACTCCCTCCCTAGGGGTCTTTGGTCATGTTGCTGAGTTTGTTCATATGACCAGGACATACTTTCACAATGATGTAGTGGTTCATGGAGTATTTTAACCTTTGAGGAAAGTGGGCCTAGTGAATGCCTTTGTTAGGGTCCAATGAGAAAGAAATTGAGTGACCATGAGTAACTGGTTTCACAAAGTGAATGAAGGATTGTATGATCTGAGCTGAAGCAACTTTTGGGATAAACCACAACATTAGCATGCTTAGGATTTTTTTTTTACTCCAGTGAAATTAAGGCTCCATTCATTAAGAAAATAATGGATATTGAAAACTACAATTTTCCATAGTACACAAACTCCGTCTGCTTGTTACTTTTATTTTTTTGTTCACAAATAAGTGTCTGTTGTGAATCTGTATAATTTACGTCCTCAGATATTGTTTGATAGTTCTCTAAGACTTCTGACATATCACTTAGGAGATAAATTTGACCCCAGTTCTTATCAAGAGCTCATTGACATTATAGATTCAGAGGGAGTGATCACCATCAATCTTATCTAAGGAAAATCAATGGTATCAAATGGCTGTGGAGGACAGAATGGAGGAGAGTCTTATTCTTTATATAATTATCTGGATTTCAAAATCCAAAATTTCAAGAGGATTAAGATCTAAAAATGCATTAATAAATGGGAAGTATCCAAAAGAAGTAGGACGAACACTTGGCCAAACTTGTTTCATGTCTCAAAAGAACTGTAAAATACAAAAAGTAGAGAAAAGCACAGCAAACTGAGTCATAAAAAAGTGAAATACTTTTAAGTTAATTTAGATTGTTTCATAAATATTGAATAAGTGCAGCTTCGGATTTTCCTCCATTGTTCTTATAGAGTAAGCATCCTATTACTTTTATTTTTTACTTAATAGCTGAAAGAGGCAAGTGCAATGTTTATAGTTTTATGAGCTCTTTGCCTCAGGCATCAGTGATTGAAATTGTGAAAGAGCAAAAATAAAACTTTCCAGGTGTGCGTAAATGAAAACCATATGTGAAGATAAAGCTACGATTAGAATACAGATTAAAGGATGACATTGATTTTCAAAATGTACAGTAAGTTCAGATTTTATTTTAAGTGAATACAAAGATCTTTGATGTCATTAAGTTTTGTACATCTCTTGAATGTTTGTGTCCCTGTTATTTAAAGTAAGTAACACACATGAAAATGACTTACCAATTACCAGTTTTGTAAAAGCTGCTATCTTTTTAAGATTTTGTTCTAGCGTGCCTCACAAAAGATCTGTATATTTTTCTAGACTTGATTTTTTTCTTTCTCAAACTGAAAACAAACGAACTTTTAGTTTGCATATTCTATACAAACAGAGAAGTTTCCATAAGTCACAAGTATAAGTCACTTACTGAAATTTTCACAAATAGGTTACACTATATAACCTTCACCCGAGAGACCCCTTAATTTTCTCTTCCATATGCTTGCAAACTTTGTAAACAAAAGAAAAATTTGGGGGCCCATGAACTTCCAATTGGCTCCTTTCAAAGCTTAGAATTTTCACCCTCACCCTCTTCTGGGAATTGACATTTCAAGTGTGATTGTGAATTATATCCCAATGAGTTTGTCTGCTTATTCTCTAAATGCTTGAAATTAGTTTGATTTTTCCCAGAGCTAGTTGCATCCACTAATGCTTGAAATTCTTCTGTCATCTTGGACGTCTCTGATCTTGAACTTAGGTGCCTGTTTGAGTTCGTTTGCCCAGTTGTTATATTTGGATTGCATTAATAGTAAGCAAGATTAAATATTGCTTTCTTAGAAATACGTATACTATATGTAAGTAATATCTGGGACCTTCTATTCCTTCTTAGATCTTCTGGGTCTCTATTGTTTTTGTGAAAGGTTAATTTCTACTACATGAGAAGAAAGTTCATTATGAATTCAACCATAGTGTGTTGTATTTCATAGTAAAACCAGTTAAAAAGAAAAGTTGATTTTAGTTTCTTTCCATTAGTCATCTATGTAGTACTACATATTTAATATATACTACTAAAGTTTAAATTTATATCATATTAAAAAAGAATTGCTTATGTTTTTCTGTTATGTGTTCATGGAATACCTTTCTGAGAAAGGTCACTTTTGGTCTCCTAACTAATTGGCCAAATGGCCTTGTCATTCCCTCTTAGAACTCTGTTCTTTTCCCTTATAGTACTCACTGCAATATATTAGAAAAGATTTGGAATTGTTACTTAATGTCAGGCTTCCTCTGTAGACTTAAGCTCATAGGTTAAAGACCAGACCATGTCTATTTTTTCTTAAATATTTTAAAATTTATTTTTGAGAGAGAGAGAGTGTGTGTGTGTGAGCATACAAGTAGGGGATGGGCAGAGAAAGAAGGGAGAACAGAGGGTCCAAAGTGGACTCTGAGCTGTCAGCAATGAGCCCAATGTGTGGCTTAAACTCATGAACCATGAGATCATGACCTGAGCTGAAGTTGGATGCTCAACTGACTGAGCCACCCAAGTGCCCCCAGACCATGTCTATTTTGTTTGTGGGTATATCTGTACTACTGAATCCTAGGCTTGTCATGTGGTGCAGGTTCAGTAAATATTTGTTTTGTTAACAAATGCTTGAGTAATATGATTGTATATATTTAAAAATATATATATATATGGTAGCTATTGGGCTTTCTCTTTGTTAACAGGAGTCATCTGCCTTCTATTTAGAGCTCGGCCACAACCCTAGGTACCCCCCTAAACCTTCTGAGTCTGAGCTCTAAGTTGTCCTTACTTCCTTCCCTCTGGCTCTGACCTTGGTCTCCATTCAGAGAACCTGCCTTTGGTCTTTTCTCTCTGCTGGAGCTTCCCATCTGGTTTGTTACAGATGTGCTGAATGCCCAAGGCCAAGTCTGTGAGCAGCTGCACCCATTTTCTTTGTAAACCAGGAGGCAAGAAGGTTGAAATGCACTGTCTTAAGTCTGTTTCCTGTCAAAATAAGCTTTCAAAATCCCAATAACTCTGTGTTTGAACATTTGTGCTACTTTTCATAGGCCTGGACTTAGAGACTGGCATCTACTCTTGAGTCCTGGCTAGATGGGTGGGGTCCTACTTTCTGTCGATAGACTTTTCTATGCTAACTGTCAGCCTCTCTGCCTGAAGTTTGACCACTGCTATCACTGGATTTCCCATGACTGTTCAGTATGTCTTAAGGGATGGCCAATAAATTAAAGTCAGATTCCTGAATGTGAGCTGCTTACATGCCGTGGTTGCCATATCCCCTTGGCTGCTGTTCCTTGGCTGCCAAATTATCATTCTATTTATATTCACAGCTTGGTCTCTTTTCCCACTAGACAGTATCACCTTCAAATTATGGTTTGCTTGTGTCTACATTTTGGGCAGCAGGGCTGTATGGGGTGATATTCGGACATGACAGTTGTGTTATCCATGTATTGGGTACTTGATCCTGTACTCCACTCGTGATCTATCATAATAGGAAAGCACTCCAGACTTATTCACACTAAAGCAGAGTTGATTGATATCATTTTAAAAGATCACTATTTTCAGTGGTACTTGCCTTTTGACATAGTTCAGTCTTATACCATTACAATGGAATCCTAATAGTGGAAATACAGGCCTCTGCTTATCAGAAGGGCTTACTTTTCTGGGCAGGTCGCTTTAATATTATTTCTGAAATGTACTCTGAAGTATTTATTTCCATGGCCCAGGCTAAGGTATGCTGTGGTTATGGGATTTGACCTACGCGTTTTCATTTGAGATACTGAAAAAGGCCTGTGGTTCTAGATCCCTTTAAGAAGGGAGCTGTATTGGCCTAGTATTACCTATTTGCATATAAAAGCAAATCCTCCAGAAGATGGCAATAAAGATTAAGCATGTGTGGACTAGCAGAAGTAACATGCAAGGCACAAAGTCAGGTTTTGCAGCCTCAGGCAGCACATTTTACCACATTCAACTAATTACAGAGTAGTTATTGAAGGAAAACACTGTATGCAAATTACTTCATTTAATAATTAAGTTGTTAAAAATTAAAATTTTAAGAAATTGCTTTAAATTAAATAATTGGATATATTTGGGTTTTTTTCTTCCTTAGGGTGATCCTGGGACATGCTATTTTGATGTTGTTTTGATGGCTGTGCCAGTTTTTACAGAAGGCAGATTTATCAGCTTTTGTGAAAAAACACATGCAATCACTTGCTCTTGAGATCAGAGTGAGGGAGGCTTTTGAGTGCTGATAACATAAGCAACCTCAGGACAAAAATAAATGGACACTATGCAGAGTAAAAACAAAATATTTTGTTATAGGAGGACTTAATAACATTACTAACATGCGGTTTAAAATTCTTCAAAGGCGGGGCGCCTGGGTGGCTCAGTCGGTTGAGCGTCCGACTTCGGCTCAGGTCATGATGTCGCGGTCTGTGGGTTCGAGCCCCACGTCGGGCTCTGTGCTGACAGCTCAGAGCCTGGAGCCTGTTTCACATTCTGTGTCTCCCTCTCTTTCTGCCCCTCCCCCACTCATGCTCTGTTTCTCTCTGTCTCAAAAATAAATAAACATTTGAAATTCTTCAAAGGAAATATGGTAGATACTGTTGGTCATTATTTTCAACACTGGTTCCCACCTCTCTCTCCCTTGGGCACTTTCACTATAGAAGCTGCAAAAGCTAAATACTAATTTCTCTAGCTTCTCTCGAAGCTAAGCATGTGACATATTACCAGTTAATGAAACTTGGGAGTGGGGAGGTGGGGTTGGCTACAGAACTCTAATGTAACCATCAAAACTAAGGAAGCCATCTTGTCACCATGAATTTCCAAACATGAGAAAAAAGCCAAGAGACCAATACTGATGTGGTCCTGATTATACTAAGTCACTAAACCATGTATGCATCTCTTCACCTTTAGCAACTTGGTGTACATGTTAAAGATGCTGTTACTCAGAGAATCCTGGTACCTGAAGTTAAAACAACGGTTGAATACTATTATATGTCAAGAAAGTTGCACACATCATACTAAATTTCATCTTTACAACATTGCGACCTAAGTATTAGGACCTAAGTATATTAATGAGGTAAAAGAGATGGGGAAAGGTTAAGATATTTGCTCTTCTGTGATCTTTCTCTAATTAGAGTTGGAATTCAAAATAGAGTTGTCAGACTCTAGCACATAATTCTGATAAACACTTTGATGGAATTCATACACAGTTATGCCTGTTTTGGAGTCTAAATGTAGTAGCACCCTCATCATTGGGGTTTTCCTCCCTGAAAGGCCCCATGACAAAGTTGCCCATACTTAATTAAATTTATACCTTTAAAAGCAAATTATAAAAACTCTCAATATTCAGAAAAGTGCTCAACAGAGGCATGATGATCTAGATCAAGAATTTATTTTATGAGTGAGAAAACAATAATCAACATGAGTTTACTTTAAATTGCAGGTACATTTTGGAGAAAAGAATTGGTTAGAGAAGCTTAAGTAGCTTGGGAAACAGAAAACTCATCTTGTTTTTATTTAGGGTATTTGCTCCTAAGCCACTCTAGTTTAAAGTGAAGTCAGCTTCTACCTCAGATACTTCTTACTGGTACAGCTTTGAAAAGCTGAAGGAAGAACTAGGGATTTGAAATTGAGAAGAAATTAAGAGAATGTAGCACTTTTAGTTCATTCTGCTTGCTAAGTGTTTTAAATTTCTGCTCCCAGTAAATAGCCACCAAATAAATGTTAAAGGCAGCTGCTCCCTTCATGGGAGATGCAGTAAAGGTTTTAAACAGCACCGAAAATCAAGGGTGTCTCTAACTTTTCTTGGAGTCTTTAATGGTTTTCTACTCTGGATAAAAACCAAAAAAACTTCATCTGTGCCTAAGAGCTATTACCATGCTCTCCCATACCTTATACTGTGTCACATTATAAGAAGCTTCAATTTTTTTTTTTTTTTTGCCCCAGGTGGTGACCATTCTTTTTAAAATCTTTAACTTGAGGATTAAATATTACAATTTAAAGACATGAATTGGTTGGATGAGTTAGGCAGGGAGGGTGTAGGTTGGACTGCTGGGAGGTAGAATGGCTCTATGAATATTTTAATCCAGAGTTGTTGGTAACAGCATCAGCAGAGTGTTTTATTTTATTTTATTTTAATTTTTAATTTTTTGATAAACAATATTTTTTAAAAGAAGTTTTTAATTGAAACCTGGCTTAATTATCCTTAAAAATGAAACCAAGAATGAAGTAAGCCTTAACATTTTGTGTACTGTGCTTAAATTTCTTCTTCCTCCTTTTTTTATGTGAGCCTGATGCACAAATGAGGTATCACTATTTGATTTGGTTTGGACATTTTGCTGTCTTGCTTTTTTTGTTCTTTTGTCAAGTCCCTTTAAATTGTCATTTTTATCTGTAACTTAGCTAAATGCACCTTTGTTAAAAAATATTTCCAATAAGATAAATATAATGTAATTACATGAAATAAATAGAAGACTTCTTTACATATCCACACAGGGGATTGAAATGATTATAAATATTGTTTGAGTATTTCTTTTAAAAGAGGTCTCTAAGTGAAAACAAAAACAAAACAAAATAAAACCAACTCCTGAAAACCTAAGTAACTGTTAAGAAGAAAAAGAAAACTAAGTAACCGTTTCGACTGAGTCAGAAGTAGATGAGAGATTTCTTATTAAATTTAAAAAATTGGATGAAAAACATACATAATCTCATTTTTAAGGAAGGTCATGACCTCTATTTTTAAAAATTACTCTTTTAGGGATGCCTTGCATCACTTAGTCAGTTGAGTATCCAACTCTTGATTTTGGCTCAGGTTATGATCTTGAGATTCATGAGCTCAAGCTCTACATTGGGCTCTGGGCAGATAGCTCAGAGCCTCCTTGGTATTCTCTCCCTCTCTCTCTGCTCCTCCCCCCACATGGGCACGCTCTGTTTCTCTCTCTCAAAATAAATAAACTTTTACACTACTCTTTAAATTTGGAATTGGTAGAAAATTTTTAAATAAACAAAATATAGGAGCAGTTACAGTGAAAGTTCCTTGGGCAGATATATACCTGCCATGTATATATTGTTTCGTTATTTTTTTCTTAGAAACATTTGGGAGCTCATTGTACATAAAGCTTATTAAGCTATACAACATACATATTATAGAATATATTGGTGGTGCAGCCAGTAGATACAGACTCAGTTATTTTTCTTTGTCAATATATAAGAGATTCCAATGCAGATATGAAGAAATTTGGTATTTTAGTGTCTGAAATTCTGAAAACTTAACCAGAAATGAAAGATTTTATCCAGATAAAGAAGAGAACTGACACTTCCTCTCACATTTGGCCCTCACAGGCCTGTGCTCTTCTCAATACTATTATACTTGATTTTTATGTATGTATGCATTTATTTTAAAATTTTTTTAATGTTTTATTTTATTTTTGAGAGAGAGAGAGACAGAGCACAAGTGGGGAGGGGAAGAGAGAGAGACACACACAGAGTCTGAAGCAGGCTCCAGGCTCTGAGCCGTGAGCACAGAGCCTGATGCGGGGCTCAAACTCATGAAACGCGAGGTCATGATCTGAGCCAAAGTTGGATGCTTAACTAACTGAGGCACCCAGGTGCCCCAATACTATTATACTTTAAGTTAAACTTTATTCTAGTATTATTTTTATTTGACTAGAATGCTCTAACTTTATTGAAAGTATTTATCAAATATAGTATTTATGCATTTACTAAGTCAAATATTAACGATCTGTTACTGAAAGCTGCTGGAATTTCCTGTTCTACCAATCTTCTACTCAGAGAAGTGCTTATGATGTTTGTATTTTGTATAGTTGTCCAGGAATCAGTCTTAACATGAGTACTTTTATCTCTTGGGATGTATTCCAAGTTTTTCTGAACAGCCTGTACAGCCATGCAAAGAATATTGTGGTTTTTCAGATTGCTCCCAGCAATTCCCTTGACTGAATTGTTTATCTAGTTTCTCCCACATTGGTTGATATCATTGTAAATCGTGAAGGCTATGAAGGCTAGGTTTTAGGTTAAACCCTAAGAAAACTTTAGGGGAAAGAAGCCTTCTTTTCCCCCAGTACTGCATTCAAACTTTAAGAAAATACTTATTATTTAGCCTTTGCTGTGCTACTGTCAGATGTTCATACTGTTAAATTTTGAAGAATAGCAATGGGTGAATTGACCTTATGAATCTATGAGGTCAGAATCTATAGACTCTAAATGTGTTTAAATTCATTCAATGAGACTGCAAGACAAGAAAAAGGACTTTTCTTTCCATATTTCTTCCACAATTATAATATGGTAAAAGAGTTCATTAAATATTAATGCATCTGTTATTTATATATTGTTCTACGTACCCATTTCTAGCAGGTTGCTAGGCTTTGTTCCCATAGTTCAGGGTTTTTTTTTTTTCTTTCTGTGTGGAGAGCAGATGACATTTTATTACATTTGTTCAACAAATCAGTTACATATCTATGTTGATACCTACCTAGTGCATTCTGGGAAATGAAATAACTTTTTGTAACTTCTGATTGTCTATTGCCTTTAAAGAAGATAGAATGTCAATTTTATTTGTTTTTAAAAATTTAAAAAATTATTTATTTTTGAGAGAGACAAAGTGTGAGCAGGAGAGGGGCAGAAAGAGAGGGAGACACAACTTGAAGCAGGCTGTAGGCTCTGAGCTGTCAGCAACAGAGCCCCACAGGGGGCTTGAACTCACGAACTGTGAGATCATGACCTAAGCCAAAGTCGGACGCTCAACCGAATGAAGAACCCAGGAGCCCCTCTAGTTTATTTGTTGAGATTGCTTATTAAGAGGCCATGTGGCTGAATATTTGCTGAAATTTGAATATGAACTCTAGATTAGTTGACAGCATCACTGTTAAATTTCCTAAAATTGTTCATCATATTGGAGCTATGAAAGAGAATGTCTATTTCTGAAGAAATACACACTGAGACATTAAAGGGGGTAATAGGTATGATGTCTGATTTGCTCTCAAGTGAATGGTTCTGGAAAATTTTTTCATATACGTACACATACATATAAATAGAGAGTAAGAGGAATGAGGCAAATGTGGCAAAAAGCTGAGAGTCCATTGGGATGAAGGGTACATGAGTGCTTTGTATAATTCTTGCAGCATTTCTGTAAGTGTGAAATTACTTTAGAACATAAAGATAAATGTAGTTTCAAATTAAGATTTAAGTAAAAATAAATGTATGTTTCACCAAAGAGCCATACTCCCTTCTTTCTAATCTGTGCATTTTATTTTTGTATTTTAAAATAACAAGAAACCACATCTATTACTTTTTAGGACATCTGAAAGCAAGAAGAAGTGAGAGACTTCCATTATGTCTGTGGAGACTGCTGATGGTAGCTGCAGGAAATGGATTCAATGAGCTCTTCCTTCCTGTCAGGACTGACAACAAGCAGCCCTGGAGAGCTGCCTCTTCAACTCAATACTGCAGGGAAGGTAGGGATTTTATTTACTTCTAGCTTCTTCCTTCTAGTAAGAAATCAATTATGTGAATGTGCTAATCAAATTCCTTCATACACAGTTATAATCTTAAGGAATAAATAAGTGGAACACCTTAAACATCTTACACTTTTCTGAATACTCAAAAATCTTGATTTTTTCCGAATAAAATATAAAAGCTTTGCATTTAAATTAGGATTTTGTACATAATGATATCAAACACTTTTAATCAGTTATACATCAATTATTTGACTTCAAAAATAGGATTAAATGTGATCATCTCAGTTTTTACTAACCTTTATTTCATGTAGTTTTATGCTTTTCGATAAAGATAATTTTTTACATGCTCTGATGAATATATTTAATATTTATGCCTTTGCAAGACTTTCAGAAATTAGGGAAAAAATCCCCTATTTTTCCCATGGAAAATAGGACCATTGTGTTGTTAGCTCCTATGAATTAAGCCAGGTAATATGAGGGTTAGGAATCGACATAGACAAATGGGGAAAAACGAGATGCAGAGGACTGAAATAACTTTTTCAAAGTAAAATAATCAGCACTTGAGTTTACACAATAATTTATGGGATCAAGCAGTAGAATTCTTATCAGGCTTATGAATTATCTTAATTATAATGAGTTTGTAATTAGACATTACATTGTCATCCTTGGTCATTCCTTCTATTTGTTTATACTAAGCTGCAATTTAAAGGACCCAATATTTTTTGCAATGAAAAGCTACAGAATCCAAGCTGCTTTGTAACTGCCAATGGTAAAATATTTTAAAGTCAAATTGTGGAGCCCTAATATTATTGTGATATTTTAATTATTATGATATCTCATATGTTATGTTTTTGTTTTTAGCAAAATGGTTCTGAGTATCTTCCCATTTAGAAAATTTTTAAAAGATCATCACTTTGAATATCAATTCATTTTTGAAATCAAAATATGATACTTACTTAATGGTACTCTCATCCCATTTTGCAAGAAGCCTTGGAAGTCGTACTTTGTGTGCTAAGAAAGGATTTGATTCCTCATATCTCTCTGGTTGCAGATCTGCAGGGTTCAGTCTTGCCATATCTTTGTGACTATTTCCTAACTCTTGGCTACCCTAAACCTTCTCAGTGTTGAAATCTATAGTTTCTATTCTATGCTTTCCTCTGTCCCCTGAGTTGCCACTATTCTACTGTATGGGACCCTATTTCACCTCCCTCTCCTTATTTCATCCTTCTTCTTTTAAAATGGGTTTTAAAATGGTTTCCATCTTTACCTCCATAAGCAGAGCCCCAGCTCACTGTGAATATATTTTCTATTATTTCTCCACAATAACAGGTCACACAGAATTAGGAATTTCATAAACAGCCAAATAATGAAAAGCATTAGGAAGGAGAAGGTTCCATGATGGCTCAGGTCAATCTCAATGAAACCATCAATATTTTCAGGTTTAATCAGCCTCTTCAAACTTTTCCTGGCTAATAATCCTCGCATCTCCATATTTATTTTTTC
Source organism: Paguma larvata (assembly GCA_030068075.1). Lineage (NCBI taxonomy): Eukaryota > Metazoa > Chordata > Mammalia > Carnivora > Viverridae > Paguma > Paguma larvata. Next base: position 49,183,911 of record CM057834.1, on the reverse strand, counting down.
AAGCAATACTGTAGCCAAAGCGAATGCCCAACTAGGAAACTAGATAGTATGCATTTATCCTCTTAATGTCCATTTCAAGTATTGCAGCACTTCTAAAACATAGCTTGAGAAGGAGAAAAATCAAGGGAGAGAGAACAGAAGCTTGATAAGGCATTGTGGGGGCTGAATCACAAAGAGTCTCACATACTGTGTTCCATGGAGGTTAAAAAAAAGCATAAATGCTAAAAGGAGAAACCTCATAATGTCAAATAGAATTATAGAGGAAGTTAATGTTTTGGAAAGATCAAATGACATAACAGTTGAATTAAACATAAATATTTGATGATACTTTTCTAAATTTGAGGTATATAAAGATCACCTGGGAATCTTATTAAAAATGGAAATCCTGATTCGGTGGGTTGAGAGTGGAGCCTGAGATGCATTTCTAACATGCTCTAAAGTGATGCTGTTTGCTGCTAGACCATGGGCTACATTTTGAGTAACAAGGTTTTAGAATACACTAATCTTTTTGGTTCCAAATATATATTTTACATGACGGCTTTATGTGAAAACTTTTTAAATAACTTCAAATATGCTCTGATTTTAGTATTTACATTAAAAGAAAGAAAGATGTGCAGTGGAGAATCAACCAATTAAACATGCATTTTAAAGGATTCAATTAAGATGACAAGAATCCAAAAGAAAGTAATTAGGTTTGAAGTCCTAGAGAATATGCCACTACATTTCCATCGAGAGAAACAGAAACAGCATACGTTCTATTTATAAATAATTTACACTTCTAGAGAAGAGGATCTGAATCGTTTGTTTTCTCATGTTGTCCTACTGAGGTTCATTAAATTTCTTCAGGAGGTAAATCAGTGTGCCCTTGTCATAATCATGGTCTTCTGCTAACACAAGTATTTGTTCTCTAGAAACTTGAAAGTCGTGCCTTGAGTAACTTTTACAACTAGTCTTTTTAGGTTTGTAACATTGATATTTTTCAGTTCTATGTTTCTTTCAAATTTTCTGTTAATACTAAAGGATGATAATATATATTTACATATATATTTATATATGTCCACATATATTTAATTATTTATATTTGTACAATACTCTAAAATGTTCTCCAAATACTCTCATTTGATGCTCATGATGATCCTGCGAATTTAACTATTTTCTACCATTTTATTAACAAAGTAATTATGTCAGGAAACTTGTCCAAGATCATGTAGTTAGTAAGTGGTAAATTCAGGATTCAAACTTAGGTCTTTGGTTTAAAAATCTCAGTTTCTTTCCAACAGGCCCTATTTCTTTTTATCATATAGACCATGTATAGAGATGAAGTTATTGTCAAGACAAGAGGATAATTCATAAGGTAGTTTAAACAAGGACTGTTAAGATGAGAACAGAGAAACAGCTTCCTGAAAACTTTGGCCAACAAATCAACTCCAGAGTTGAGTTGCATGGCTAAAAGAGATATATTAACTCTGACTAAAAAACAAATTTTGACAAACAGCAGACAACAGGAAGAGACCCAGAGCTTGTGAGTATACAGGCTGGAAAGAAAATTACTTGTGTCAGTGAAATACCATTAATCTAGGATTTCCTTTATTTATTGTTTTTTTTTGATGGTTATTTATTTTTGAGAGAGAGAACATGAGCAGGGAAGGGGGAGACAGAGAGGGGACAGAGGATCCAAAGCAGTTAGCACAAAGCCCAGTGTGTGGCTCGAACTCACAAACTGTGAGATCATGACCTGAGTGGAAGTTGGATGCTTAACTGACTGAGCCACCCGGGCAGCCCTAGGATTTGCTTTAAAGTTCAATCTCCCATAAAAATGAAAAAATAAAAAAAAGGAGAGGCAAACTTTATTTAAAAAATTATTCAAAATAAACTGTTGGCTGAGTCAGGTAGCTGTTGATATTTGTGGTAGACTTTTATATCTTGTTAAAAATTCAAACGTCAGTTTATGTATGTTTGGTTTCACAACTTACTATGTATGTATTCTGTAACTTATAAATGCCATATATCACTTCATTTAGGTTCTGGTTCTCTATCATTTCCCACTTGCTGAACTTTTTAAGGAGACTTAGGCATTGTTCATCTTCACTTCCCTGTAAACATCTCTGCCACCTAGTGGACTATATGAAATCCGTCAGGTTGGCTCAGTAGGTGCTTGGTTAAGCATCAGTATATAAAGTGCTCATATGTCTTACTAAGTGAACTAGGATGTAGAATTGGAGATGTCTGTAAATTATGGACTTATATGTTAAGCTTTGGTTGCTAAGGTAAGTTGAATAGCCAGCCTATATTTAGGTATTTTGTACCCTGAGATCACCATGCATAGGGAGAAGTGGCTGGTGTTCTCTAGCTGTTTTGGTTAGCTCTGCTGAAGTGAACTGTGAAGGAGAGGTCCCATAGACATGCAAAGAAAGACTCCTAGGACCAGGGGTAAGGTGCTTGAGAAAGAAACTTTCACCCTTGGTGTTGCTAGTATGGGTTGATAGGACTCTGGAAATTGGGAGATATGTGGGAAGTCAGCTGGAAAATTTCTGTTTGAAGAGTCAGCCATTGGGTCATGTCTTTATCACAGGTTTAATGAAATAAAACTGTGTCATTAGATTACTAACTTAGTAAATAAAATTATTCTTAGTTAAAATTATCATCTGATTTATATGTTTTATTTTATCTTTGTAACTAAACACAGGTTGTTGTAAAAGGTTTTGCCTATTCATAATCTGAGATTAATTATTATGAAAGTGCTAGGAATGGATTCCTTGTGGTATTAAATATATTAGTGCTAAGTTCACTTTTGAACATCTGATTTGCAGGAAAATCAGGCAAATTCAGAGGTGAAAACAAAACAACACCACTTGCCAGTCAGTACAAAAAATTTAATTGAATTGAGATTATTTTAATGTAGAAGTAAATATTTAAAATGAATCAAGTAATTATCTCCCACTATAGCTATAGTAAAATGAGAAGAGCCTTCATAGTTTGAGGAACACGTTAACAAGGCATTTTCAAGCATTGTACAATCTCATCTTCTCATAATAGGCACACTAAAACCATTCTGGATTTTGAGACTGAAGTTTTGCTTTGGTGTTCAGAATTTAAATTTAGGCCATCAGTTTCCTCTAGAATTTAAGGCATTTTATTTTAAAGTTGTCTTTCCTGGTATAATTTTAGGAAAATTAGAGTTCCCAAGAATTCTGTTTAAATCTGACAGACAGACCGGCGCACACACACACACACACACACACACACACACACACACACACACGCTTTAACATGAAAGGTGGAGCTGGGCAAGAAACAATGCCTTTCATCACTTGGATTTCGGCTTCTGGCCCTTTGATCCCTGGGATGACCTGTGTGATGTTCTCTGCGTCACTTGTATTCTGACTTTGCTCTGGTTCTCTAGTTCTTAACTTACTTTTGGCTTTTGTTAAGGTTTCTTCCTTGACTCAAGACTTGGCTCTTCCATCGATTTGATCTGCTTGAACATACCTGAATACTTTGACATGACTTTAGAAGCAGAAATGTCAATAGAGAAGTAGTCTACTTATTTGTAAAAAGGCAGTTGCTACTACTTATATACAGTTTTTTAATTTTTATTATTATTATACGAAAAGATATTTTCTTATCACAAAGATAATAAATATATACATTGCTAGAAGTTTTAGAAAATACATTAAATTTCAAAGCAGAAAACTGTAAATCTAGATCACATAGAGAAACACTGGTGAGTAGAACTAAAAGCCAATTTTTGAGTGCATAAGCACAAATTTTTAAATAAAAATAAGATGAAATTATTTATTTTATATGTATATATACATATGTATATATATATTCATATATATTATTCATATATATACATATGTATATATGTTTGGTAGGCCCATGATATTTCTTTAAGATATATTCCTAAAATTTATTATTTTTAGGTATACATTCAGAGGTAGACACATACCATTAATAATGTTTCCAATGTGCAGCTATTTTCATATTTAAGAGTAAACGTAGGCATTTTGAATCTTTTGTGAGGAAGAGCACCTTGTTGTGACAAAGTTTGATTATAATCAGAATGAGCAGAAAACATATTATATGGTTGTTTTTCCATTTAACGTGCAAATCATGGTTCTAATTTTTATTGATTTATGCCTTCTTTGGTTTGGTCTTTGCTTTTGAATTTTTGTTTATTTATCGTCCAAAAAATAAAAATTCTTGAGGCGGGACCTTTTTTCCCCCAAAATCTGATGCAAAACTGATGATACATGAAACAATAGAGCATGTGAAATATGTTGCTCTTATATGGAAAATGTCTCTAGTTTGTTTCATTTGATCATTTTTCCTATAAAAAGTTTATTAAAACCTTCCCAAGCATATCTGGCATTGAAACTAAACAGCAACCTCGGCATGTAGAGTGAATGTATAGACTTGTTTAGCCTTCTTATAAAGGCACCAGATAAAATCCAGCTTGTAAAACAAGGTAACAGTTAAAATTATTCCATAGCAAATGTACTGTGCCAGCTCTCTGTGCCAACTCATAAATATTTCCATCCACATACACTTTCCAAAGGATAGTTTTCCAGTTGCAATTAAACTCCAAGCTGTTGCATATTTTGGGGCTTCAGTAATTTTGCCTATAGACAATTAAAATTTTGGAAGAGGTATTCTTAGTTTATTATAATAAATTCTTCTTAAAGAAATTTGCCCTCAAATCTTAGGTATTCTATAGTAGTCTATATTCTAAATCTGAATAGGGTAGTAGAATAAATTCATTAAAACCAAAGATTAATGTGATGATCCCAACCTCAAAATAGCGAAAGCTCAACCATTCGATTTTAAAGAAATGCAAACATTTTGACTTTCTAAGTTTTCTGTGGCAACTAAGTTTTTATGATTTTATGCCTCAAACAAAGAGACATCCTGTGAAATGCCCTGCCTGTCTTTCTTTGTATATCTATGATCTGTATTGTTATTTAGTTTTAAATGTTCACAGTGTGTTAAGAATTCTTATTTGTCAGTGCCCACTAGGTTCCACGATCTGTCCTAAATGCTTACTTAGTTTAATCCTCACAGTAATTGTGTGGAAGTTAATGTTATTCCTGTATCACACATAAGAAAATGGAGGGTCAGGAAAGTTGGATAACATCACCAAAGTCACACAGCCTAGAAATAACAAAGCTAGCTAAGTTTCAGACTTAGTTATGGATGAAATAAGTACTGTGAATTAGATTAATGAGAGTAGGATCTTGTCTGAAAGAAGTAAACTACAAAATAAAGCGCTAATAAATATCACTTTATCTCATTTTTATTTCCATATATTTATGTTTTCTTTGTAAGAAAAAGTGAAAGTGAAAGATGGTAAAATAAATCCTGAATCTATACCAAACCTGAAGTAAGGCTACTGTTCTTGCATTTTTCTTGTTGGTGGTGGTGGTGGTGGTGCTGATGAAATCTAAATTTGGAAACAAGAAACAGAGCTGTAAAGATACTTAAAGGTTAAATATTCTTTCTGGCTACTCCAGTAGTCAGTTCAAATAAGTTTTTCATATTCCTTCAATAATGTTTTAATGACTATACCATTCTAGCCTTTCTTAACGTTACTACCATTTGCTTTCCATTAGAAAATCATTTTAAATTAAGAGTCCCTTTAAGATGAAAAGTCCATAGCCTGTAAGAAGCTAATAAAGGAGAGAATATTCTTTTGTATTTCACCAACCTGAACCTTGATATATATATATATCAAGGATCTACCTATCTATCTATCTATCTATCTATCTATCTATCTATCTATCTTAAGATTAAAGTGTAAATTATCCAGCTTTTTACATTTCTTTTCTGTCTTCTCCCACGGCACAGCTATTACCCAGTGTAGAGAATGTACTCTTTTAGCCTCTTTCAAAGCACTTATGTCTCCTGAAGTGTGTCCAGTAATAGATGGTAATTTACTTCTATTTGAAGCCAGAGTAAAAGCCGATTAGGCCAGGATAGCTCAAGCTACCTGCCAGCCACGTTCAAAGGAACCAGAAAAACAGTAAGTCTCTATGATAAGGTTCAGGTGAATTCTCGCTGCCCTTGAATACAGTACCTTATAAATTGTTTTGTGAAGTGTTGAATTTCTATTTTTATTGTAGTTTCTCTAAATAAATTGCATTATTGGCCAAAGAAGGCTTGAAATGCCAAAACGAACTGGTGCCAGTGGAAAATTCAACTAGCGATGAATAGAAGATTAATCATCAAGGAAATGAGTAGCCTTGGTTTAATGCATAGAAGTTGGAGAAGACAGCATTTTTGAATTGCAGCATTTTTCAGCTACAGCATTGCTAGCAGGCAGCATTTTGCTCTTTCTTAGTAATGTTGTGGAGGAGAAAGAAAACTGTATTTGGAGTACAAAGATCTAAGCTCTAAAAGGGGAGAGGGAAAGGGAGCAAACGTGGTTTGAGCACTTGGGTAAGTGATAGTCACTGAGTTAAGGGTGTTCACGTTTCATCTCATTAAATCCTCACAACGCTGGGACTTAAGGAGGTTAGGAGATTTGTGCTAGATCAGAGCTAGAAAGCAGCAGAGTAGAATATATCTATATGTTAATCCAAACCTGGAGCTCATCTTGCCACTCTTCTTATTTAAACATAATTATAACTAGTTTATCATGGAGAAGGACACATCCATTAGTTTTTCTCAGTGTCATCTGAGTGTCACCTGCATCAAAATCATTTGGAAACCCCCAGTTGCATTCCAGACCTATGGAACCAGAATCTTAGAGAAGGGCCTGGGATGTGGCAATTATAACAAGTCCTATGCTGTGCTTTGTCATACATATTAAAATCTATGAGCTGCTTCTCTACAAGAGGGTATGGAAGATTGGAAAAATATAAATCGCAAATGGTACTTGAACAGTTTCATCTCTTAAAATTATTCAAAACCAAGTGTAACACACAGATTCTTGTGACTGGGAAGCAATTTGAAAATAAACAACAGCCCCAATGCCATAAAGAAAGCCTGAGGGAATACATGGATATTTGCTGGTAGGTACAACCAGCCAAATGCCAGACAAGAAATCTTTTGCTCAAGATCAACACAATTCTTGTTGTCTGAAAGACTGTCCACTATATATTATATTTTTTACATGCTGGGGTATAGACATATTTATTTGGATTTTGTTTTATAATTGGATGATCAACAAGGAGATGCAAATGGAATCATGGAATAGAGGAAAGATCCTGGATTTTCCAGAACTACAGACTTGGGATTGAATGTTTACTGGTTGTATGACCTAATTAAATTTTTGTGGCCTTAGATTTGTTATCTTTAAAATGAAATAATAATAATAACTAGAACCTTATTTTGCTGCCGTGAGGATTAGAGATAAAACAGGAAAAGCACATGACATCAAGTCTGGTACAAAGAAAATAGTTAATGATAACCTATGTCATCATCATTATTAGTGACATTTGTTATCGAGTAAATAGAAGTGAAATGTATTCATTGCATACATGTATGATCTTTAAGAGAATCAGCTCTAGAGTATATGACGGTAAACCATTCAATAGAAGGATATACCCAGTCTTGAAAATTGTCCATAAGAAGCCAATACATTCTATAAATAATTCTCTTCGTCATATGTCTCGAAACATTACTGAGAATCTTGAAATAGAGCTTAATATTGTTGAAACTTTTCGTAAATCTTTATTCCATATAATACTTCATATTTATGATACATGTATAGAACAAAAATCCTACCATGCTCCATGGCTAAGTTTTAGCATCTAGCTTTTAAAGTTTTGTTCTAAGTGTCAAAAGATAATTTAGACTCTAGAAATCTTAGTTTGGTAGCTTAGGAAGTTGTATCTATCAGATATATGATTGACATATTTTAGCCAGTCACTCTTTTTCTAAAAACAACTTGTAAGTCATAGGCGTATTAGTTAAAAAAAATAGAATATTTTAACTTGACAGTATTCCTAACTACCTGTACTTAAATTATTCATTCTGTACAACTTGTCTTATATGGAACATATCATTTTTTTCCAGGAAAAATGTATTTTAGGTTGGGTCAATAAAATATCTATAGCTTTTATGCAATTATCCTATCAGCCAGTGGCCCATGAAATAAAATTGTGGGTATGTTTTTGCTTGTTGAAGCCATGATGCTGTTTCTGGGAGGCCTATTAAAATGGATGTACTTAAACTTTGAATGATTTAGATGGGGAAAGGAAAACCTTAGGGAAAATTCTTGTTTATAAAAGCCCTGTTTATTCAGGCTCTTCATATTTGAATATCTTTTTAATTGGAATAATTGTTGCTGGGTGAGTGATGGCAAAAATCAGGGACTCTCTGACACTTCTCCCATGAAAATGGATACTGAAAATTATGTATTTATAGAAGAGCTTAATAAGTCTGACTTTGTTAGCTTTTTACCCATAAAGCCATTCGTAAGGGAGTCTTCAGCAAAATACAAATTTTTGTGTATAGCTGAGTAATATCTCTTATCTTGTCAGCTAGAAATTTCTTTTTATTCACTGCTTTGGTGCTGATTATATAAGCCCGACAGTCTTTGAGAAACTGCAAGACTTCAATGTACTTATTTGTGACATTTGTTATGTTATAGGTAGCATTTATTATGTCTTTATCACATTTCAGATTTCTTAAAAATGGATAAAAATATGTGAAAATATTTTTAAAATTTATATTATGACTTTTTCTTTGACCAATGAGTTAGTTTCTAAATACATGGGATTAAAATTTCTTTTTGTTATTAATTTCTAACTTAATTGCTTTCTAGTCACAGAATGGGATTTTGTGTGACACATTCAACTTTGGGGAGTTGTTTTATAGTTATTCGTGATTGACTTCGTAAATGTTCCATGTGTGCTTGAGAAAAATGTAGACTCTAATATTTGTTCCATTTATTCAGTATTAGTTATGTTCTTGAAATTACTCTAGTAGCTGATTTTTTATCTGCATGATCTGTCAGTAGTTGGAAGAGATGTTAAAATCTCCTATTATGTTGGCAAAGTGGTCTAATTCTTCCACTGGTCCTTTTTTTCTGTATTATCAATTTCTATCTATTTGCTATATTATCAACTTTTTTGGTATATTATCAATTTTTAGATAGATTTCTCGAAATACAATTCATATACAATCTGCCTATTTAAAATGTACAATTCAATGGTTTTTAGTATATTTACAAATAAATACAACCATCACCACTGTCAACTTTAGAACATTTTCTTCTCAGAAAGAAACCCCATACCTTCTAGCTATCACCAGCCTACTTACCCATGACTGTCTCCATCCTATCCTAAGCAGCCATTAATTTTCTTTCTATTTCTGTGGGATTTCCTATTCTGAACTTTCATATAAATGAAATAATATTTGCTTATCCATTTGTTCACTGATGAAGATTTGGATTGTTTCTCCCTTTCAGGTATTATGAATAATGCTGCATGTACACATTTTTTGTGTGGAGATATGTTTTCATTTCTTGGGTATTTATCTAGGAGTGAAACTGCTGAGATATATGGTGCCTCTGTGAGCAAATGCCAGGCTGTTTTCCAAAATGGTTGCACCATTTTACATTCTATCAGTATATGGGGGTTCCAATTTTTTCAAATCTTTACTAACACTTATTAATATATAACTTTTTGATTTTAGTCATCCATCCTAGTAGTTGTGAAATGGTATCTCATTGTGCATTGTGGTTTTTATTTGCATTTTTCAGTTGACTAACAATGTGAGCATCTTTTCATGTGCTTATTAGCCATTTTTTTTTGAAACTCAGTTTCTTGTTTATTTTGCTTACTGTTACTTATTCAAAGCCTGACACGTAGTGGAGCTTAATAAATATTTTTTGAATTAAATAATAATTTTGAATAGGTTTAAAATTCCAAATAGTTTATATAAAATTCAGATACATAGTAGACACTAAAATGGTGGTTGTAATTGATTTTTTTTTAATTTTTAGTGTTTATTTATTTTTGAGATAGAGTGAGACAGAGCATGAGCGAGGGAGGGGCAGAGAGAGAGGGAGACACAGAATCCAAAGCAGGTTCAAGGCTCTGAGATGTCAGCACAGAGCCCGACGCAGGGTTCGAACCCACGAACCGCGAGATCATGACCTAAGCAAAGTCAGACGCCTAACTGACTGAGCCACCCAGGTGCCCTTGAATTTTTTTTTTAATGTTTCAAGTTTTTAAATAAATTCCAGTTAGTTAACATACAGTGTACTATTAGTTTCAGGTGCAGAATTTAGTAATTCATCACTTCGATACAACACTCAGTGCTCATCACAACAAGTGTACTCCTTAATACCCATCACCGATTTAACCTGTCCACCTGCCCACCTCCCTCCAGTGGCCATCAGTTTCTTCTCTATAGTTAAGAGTGTTTCCTGGTTGCTTTTCTTTTTTTCCCCCATGTTCATTTTTTTTTAATTCCACATATGATTTTTCTCTGACTTATTTTGTTTGGCATAATACACTCTAGCTTCATCCACAGCATTGCAAATGCAAGATTTCATTCTTTGAAGATAATGTCTGAGTAATATTTCATTTCATATATGTATGCATCCCATTTCATATATATCTATATCTGTATGCATATCTATATATCTATATCTGTAGATATCTACATATCACAACTTCTTTATCCATTGATCAGTTTATGTACCTTTTTAAAAAAATATTTTATTCATTTATTTTAAGGGGAAGGGACCAATAGGGGCAGAGAGAGAATCCCAGGTAGGCACCATGCTGTCAGTGTGGAACCCCATGCAGGGCTTGAACTTACTAATGGTGAGATCATGACCCGAGCCGAAATCAAGAGTCAGACATTTAATTGACTGAGACACCCATCACCCCAGTTGATGCACATTTGGACTCTTTCCATAATTTGGTTATTGTTAATACTGCTAGAAACATCAGGGTACATGTATCCCTTTGAGTCAGTATTTTTGTATCCTTTGGGTAAATACCTACTGGTGTAATTGCTGGGTCATAAGGCAGTGGTATTTTTAACTTTGTGAGAAACCTCCATGCTGTTTTCCAGAGTGGCTGCATCAGTTTGCACTCCCACAAAAAGTGTAAGAGATTCTTCTTTCTCTGCCTACTCACCAATATTGGTGTTTCCTGTGTTGCTAATTTAAGCAATTCTGACAGGTGTGAGGTGATAAGTCATCATAGTTTTGATGAGTGATGTTGAGCATCTTTTACCTATCTGTATGTCTTTGGAAAATGTCTATTCATGTCTTTTGTCCATTTCTTAACCAGATTATTTGGTTTTTAGATACTGAGTTTGGGAAGTTCTTTATTGATTTTGGATACTAACCCTTTATCTGATATGTCATTTGCAAATATCTTCTCCTATTCCGTAGGTCGCCTTTTAGTTTTGTTGATTGTTTCCTTCGGTGTGCTAAAGCTTTTTATCTTGATGAAGACCCAATAGTTCATGTTTGCTTTTGTTTATCTTGACTCCAGAGTTGTATTTAGTAAGAAGTTCCTATGGCCAATGTCAAAGAGGTTGCTTCCTGTGTTCTCTTCTAGAATTTTGATGGTTTTAGGTGTCACATTTAGGTCTTTAATACCTTTTGAATTTATTTTTGTGTATGGTGTAAGAAAGTGGTTCACTTTCATTCTCTGCAAGTTGCCGTCCAGTTTTCTCAACACCATTTGTTGAAGTTGAAGAGACTGTCTTTTTGTCCATTGGATATTCTTTCCTGCTTTGTCAAATATTAATTAATCATATAGTTGTAGGTCTACTTCTGGGTTTTCTGTTCTGTTCCATTGATCTGTGTGTCTGTTTTTATGCCAGTACCATACTGTCTTGATCACTACATTTTTGTAATAGAACTTAAAGTCCAGAATCATAATGCCTCCAGGTTTGCTTTTCTTTTTCAAGATTGCTTTGGCTCCTCGGGGTTTTTGTGTCCATACAAATTTTAGGATTTTTTTTTCCCTAGCTCTGTGAAAAATGCTGGTGGTATTTTGATAGGAATTGCATTAAATGCGTAGATTGCTTTAGATAGTATGGACATTTTAACAATGTTTGTTCTTCCAATCCATGAGCATGGGATGTTTTTCCATTTCTTTGTGTTCCTCAATTCCTTTCATAAGTGTTCTATAGTTTTCGGATTACAAATCTTTTACCTCTTTGGTTAGGTTTATTACTAGGTATCTTAGGGTTTTTGGTGCAGTTGTAAGTGGGATGGATTCCTCGATTTCTTTTTCTGTTGCCTCATTATTGATGTATAGAAGTGTAAGAGATTTCTGCATGTTGATTTTTAAAAATTTTTTTAACGTTTATTTATTTTTGAGAGACATAGAGACAGAGTATGAGCAGGGGAAGGGCAGAGAGAGAGGGAGACACAGAATCTGAAGCAGGCTCCAGGCTCTGAGGCATCAGCACAGAGCCTGACACGGGGCTCGAACTCACAGACCGTGAGAGATCATGACCTGAGCCGAAGTCGGACGCTCAACCAACTGAGCCACCCAGGTGCCCCTGCATGTTGATTTTAGTCCTGCAACTTTGCTAACTTCATGTATTAGTTCTAGCAAATTTTTGGTTTATCATGTCATCTGCAAATAGTAAAAATTTGGCTTTTTCCTTGCTGATTTGGATGCTTTTTATTTCTTTTTGTTGTCTGATTGTTTAGGCTAGTACTTCCAGTACTATATTATATAGTAATGGTGACAATGACATCTCTGTCTTATTCCTGGCCATAGAGGGAAAGCTCTCAATTTTTTTGCCATTGAGGATGCTATTAGCTGTGGGTCTTTCGTATATGACTTTTATGATGTTAAGGTATGTTTCATCTATGTCTCCTTTGTTGAGGATTTTTTATCAAGAATGGATGTAGTATTGGGGCGCCTGGCTGGCTCAATCAGTTGGGCGTCCAACTTCGGCTCACGTCATGATCTCACAGTTTGTGAGTTCGAAACCCACATCCAGGCTTCATGCTGACAGCTCAGATGAAGCCTGGATGGAGCCTGCTTTGGATTCTGTGTCTCCCTCTCTCTCTGTCCCTCCCCCACTTGTACTCTGTCTCTCTCTCTCTCAAAAATAAACATTAAAAAAATTAAAGAAAAAAAGAATGGAGGCAGTATTTTGTCAAGTGCTTTTTCTGTATCTGTTGAGAGGATCATACAGTTCTTCTCCTTTCTTTTATTAATGTGTTATATCACATTGATTGATTTGTGAATATTGTTTTGTGATTGTTTCATGAATATTTGTTCTTGCAGCCCAAGAAATCCAACTCGTTCATGATGAATAATTCTTTTAATGTACTGTTGGATTTGATTTGCTGGTGTCTTGTTGGGATAAGACCATTAGTTTAAAATCTCTATCAGGCATACTTCTTATCTTCATTTTGTTTAGGTCCCTTGCTGTGATTTTGCCTGATTCTTTTATTTGAGAAATATTCCTCTGTCTCCTCATTTTGTCTAACTCTCTGTCTGTTTCTCTGTGTTAGGAATGTCAGCTATGTCTCATGCTCTTGAAAGTAATGACCTTATGAAGAAGAGGTCCTGTGGTGCACTGTAGTGCAGTATCCCCTGTTCACCAGAACATGGCACTTCAGGAATGTCTCGTGTGTGTGTTATGTGCACACTACTACTTTCGTGACTGAGTCATATTTACCTTCATTCCAATCATCTACAATTTCTCTCTTTCCCTCTTGTGGGGAGAGTTTGCTTTCTGTGTTGTCAGTGGACCAGTTTGGGGCCACTTTGGCTTGAGTTGGGTCAGACCAGGCATTTGCCATATTGTGGTCACACCAAACTGAGGGTACTCTCCCTAAATTGTCTCCTGAGAAGCTTTTTTTTTTGGTGGGCAAGGACCATAGTCAGACCAGATGTCTGCACACAGCCTGCAGTCAAACTGGTATGTATGGTTTTATTCCTTTCTCCCCAGGGCAGAATTTTCTTTGGGGTGTTTTTGACCTCTGTTGGGGTTGCTTGCACACATCTACATTTTTCAATTTTTCTATTTTTAAGTTTATGCTTTTGATTTCAAATCTAAGAAACCATTGCCAGATTGAAGGTCACAAAGATGTATACTTATCTTTTTAATAGTTTTATAGTGTTAGCTCTTATATTTAGGTGTTTGATCCATCTTGAAGTAAGTTTTGTGAATATTTGAGGCAAAGGTCCAACTTAATTTTTTTGCATGTGACTATCCAGTTGTCCCAGCACCATTTGATGAGAAGACTATTCTGTCCTCATTTAATTATCTTGGCACACTTGTCAAGAATCAGTTGACTAGAGATATATAGGTTTATTTCAGCACTCTCCATTTTATTCCATTGATTTTATGTCTACATTTGTTATAGTACCATGTTATCTTGATTACTTTGTAGTTAAAATTTGAAATCAGGAAAGGTGATTCCTTCTACTTTGTTTTTCTCTTTCAGATTTGTTTTAGTTATTCTAGGTCCCTTGCAATTCCATTTGTATGTATTTCAAAATCAGCTTTTCAGGTTGTCCAAAGAAGTCAGCTAGGATTTCAATTGTGTCGAATTTATGGATCAGTTTGGGAAGTGTTGCCATTTTAACAGTGTTCTTCTGATTCATGAACATGGGATGTTTTCCCATTTATTTTTATTGTCTTTAATTTCTTTCAACAATGTTTTGTGCTTTTCAATGCAGTCTTCTTGAGTCAGTTTCATTACTTTTTGTCTTTCTAGGAATGTGTCCATTTCCTCTTAGTTATCTATTTCGTTGGTGTATAATTGCAGTATTCCTTTATTATCCTTTTTATTTATCTGATGTCAAGCAGTAATGTCCCCTTCTTTATTACTCATTCTAGTAATTTGAGATTATATCTTTTTTCTAGGTCTACATAGTTAAATATTTTCCAATTTTGTTATTTTCGAAGAACCACCTTCTGGTTTCATTGATACTCTCCACTGATTTTCTATTTTCTACTTTATTTGTTTCTCCTATAATCTTTATTATTTCCTCCTTTCTGCTTGCTTTATGCTTTGTTTGTCCTTCTTTTCCAGTATCTTAGAGAGGAAGGCTAGGTTTTCATTTGAATTCTCTATTATTTCTTAATATAGACATAAACAGTTAGAAATTTCCCTCTAAGCTCTGTTCTAGCCTCCCATAAAAGTTTTGGCATGTTTTCAATTTTTTTTAATCTCAATATATTTTCCGATTTCTCTTTTGATTTCTCATTTGATGTTTTGGTTTTTCAAGAGTGCTTTGTGTAATTTCCACATATTTGTGATTTTCCCAAATATTTTCCTGCTAAAAGATTTTAATTTCACTCTTTGTGGTCAAAGAACACACATTGTATTGTTTTTATGTTTTCATATTTGCTGAGGTTTGCTTTATGGCTTAGCATATGGTCTATCCTAATGAATGTTCCATGTATACTTAAGAAGAGTATATATTCTGTTGTTGTGTTGAATGTTTTATAGATTCTGTTAGATCTAGTAAGTTTGTAGTTTTATTCAAGTCTTCTGTTTCCTTGTTGATCTTCTATCTAGCTGTTCTATCCAATATTAATAGCAGGATATTATTATTGACTGTCATCTTTGCCCTTCTACATTGCTATCAATTTTGCTTCATATATTTTGGTGCTTTATTATTTAAGGTGCATATATATAGATTAATGACTTTGTGTCATGAACCAACATATAACATTAATCCAATTCTGTTCAAAACATTTCTAAAGAGAAATATGTATATGTATTTACAATTTTTTAATGTTTTTATTTCTTTTTGAGAAGGAGAGAGAGAGAGCTTGCATGCATGTGCGCACACACAAGTGGGGCGGGGCAGAGAGAGGAAGACACAGAATCCAAAGCAGGCTCCAGACTCTGAGCTGTTAGCACAGAGCCCTATGTGGGGTTCAAACTCATCAACTATGAGATCATGACCTGAACTAAATTCAGCTGCTCAACAGACTTAGCCACACAGTTGCTCCTAAAGAGAAAAAAATATTAATGGGAACCCTATTTTTGGATTTTAAGATGTCATCAGTTATAAGATTTACTGGTGAAAAAAAGGAACGTATTAAATGATCGTGTTCATTTTATAAGTGGCACAAATTCTAAAAAAGAGTCAAAATAATAATGTATTTAATAATTAGAATTAATTGGACCTTTAATTAATCGTAATATTCATTCTCAGCAATGATAGATATGGGATAATTTCCTTTGATTTGGTTATATTGTTGGGGTAGAATTGGGACATATGTGTCAAAAAATAGGCCAGACTGTCTCAGAACCCTTTGAAAACTTCATGTAAACAACAATGGTAAATGGCTCATTTGCCTGTGAATCTTTGAAGTTAATTGAATCAATGAAACAATTTGGTCTCTGCCAGGCAGAAACTGTTAGCATTCACCTACTCCATTGTGATGAATCACTCTGGGTCTATTTTCCAGCTTTGACGGTACCTTTTTTTTTTTTTTTTTGATAAATATGAATAAACATCTGAAGGCAAGTTTCTTTTAAAAAATGCTAGTTAAATATTTTTAAATTAAACAAAAGCAACCCAGTTTTTTAAAAAGTTTATTTATTTATATTTGAGAAAGCAAGAGTGAGAGCTCAAGTGGGGGAGGAGGAAAGAGAAAGGGGGAGAGAGAGAAACCCACGCAGTTCCACACTGCCAGCAAGGAGCGCAATGCAGGGTTCAAACTCAGGAACTGTGAGATGATGACCTGAGCCAAAATCTAGTTGGGCGTTTCACTGACTGAGTCACCCAGGCACCTCAAAATCAACCCAGTATTGATTTCATATCTCGCATATCTTGCTCTGTTACACTTTAGAGTGAAGGCTGGCAGGGAAATATACCACATAAAACTGTAAAGCTATCAATTTATTTGAAAGGGTGAACTCCTCACTTGACTTCATACCATTTTGAATAATTTTTTTTTCTGTCTGAAATTTGTACAGTTTGGGCTAATTGGTTTTCGGCGTAAAGTCACGAAGGCATAAAATGGTTGCTAAGGGGTAGGGGCCAGACCTCTCTGAGTCGGTCATCTTTTTGATGAACTACTTAGCTTTCTCAGTGAGGAGTAATTGGAGTCAAGTTATGCTGACAGAAGTTCCTTTTTCTGTTCTTCATGCTGCCTCTTAACCTAGTTCAGAAGGGCCATAACTCCATTACAGATAAATGCCAAACATTCTTTGGAAATTAACAATAAGGCTGAATTGTGTATTGGTGTATGTGCTGTAGCATTTAGTATAGTGCATGCAGTTAGAGAGATACATAATCAATTAAGTTCTAAGGAAGAGAGAGGTGGTATATTAAAATGACTAAATATACTGTTTTGCTCAAAACAACAAAATGTTATTAAAGAAGGGAATTTCAATTCCTTTGGCATTGTAACTGCAGTATATGTATATATCTATTTCATCACTATGTAGCAGGGTTTCTTCATGACTCCCTATTCAAATTTCTAGTTTCAAACTTTATATCAAAGCATACTTGCTAATAATTCTAATAAGGGTTTCATGGTCAGACGGGTTTGAGAAGTGGTGAATTTGACAGAATGAAATAGTTGTTTTTTAATTTTTTTTAACCTGTAGGATTTCTTAGGGCCTTTATATATTTATGTAAACTTTGGACCCCTCAGTGTATGACAGACAGTGCAATGTTTTCAAAATCCATTTGGTCATGAAACACTTCTAATGAGGAATATCTGTGGAAGCTAGTGTTCCAAGGACGTCATTCTGGGAAACGCTGCTGTGGTCTACAAGAACACATTAAAGTGTCTCTCATTCAAGACTTATTCCTTCTTTATGATTTTTGAATTGCAATAAGACAAATTATCCTCCTAAGGGACATAGATTCAGACTTTCCCAGGCACCTGCCTCTCCTGTTTCTCTGTTCATAGTGAATAGTGTGGTTTACCAAATTGTGCTTTGGAACCTTTGCCTCTCTGAGAAGCAGCCTCTTAGCTTAAGGGAATTCTTCAAATTGGTGGGGTCCCAGCATAACACCATATGGGCCCAAATGTACTCTGAAATCAAGTTCCTCAAAGGTGTTTTCCTCATGATAAGGGGTTACTGGTAAAGAGGCTTTCTAAGTAAGAATTTTGTCTTGTGTTTTAGAGTCTGCCTTATAGGACTGATTCTACATTGATGCTATAGAAGAGTGTCATCTTAATTGGGAAATTGTAGGCCTCAAAATAAATTATTTATAATCCTGAGTGATCTCTTAGCCACTGGAAAAAAAAATTCCCTTTGATAAGTCGACGGTCTTGGCTCACAATAAATTTTCTCAATCCATTTTAGAGAACACCAAATTTTCTCAGGAATTGGGAGAGAATATATTTGAAAATACTGAGATGCAAGATTTTAGTAAACATGGTGTATTAGTTTGCTCGGGCTGTCATAATAAAGTAGCACAGAGTCAGTGCCTTAAACAATGACGATTTATTTTCTCACAGTTCTGGAGGCTAAAAGTCTGTGGTCAGTGTTTTGGCAGACTTGATTTCTTCTGAGTCCTCTCTCTTAGCTTGAAGATGGCTGTTTTCTCTTTATATTTTCACATGTTTTTTCCCTTTTTGCATATCTGTGTCTTAATCTCTTATAAGGACACCAGTCATATAAAATTAGGGCCCACCTTAATGACCTCATTTAACCTTAATTAATTAATTTAGCCTCTTTAATTTAGCTTCTTTGGAAGTCTTCAAAAACAGTCACATTGTGAGGTCACATTGAAATTCAGCATATAAATTGGAGGAGACAGTTTAGTTCATAGCAATGAATAGCCCTTGACCAACAATCTTCTGAGTGTATTCTATTAGGCCAAACATTTTAAGAACATTTCAGAGACCAGCAAAATTTCATAGTGAAAATATTGCAAAATTTTATGGTCCATGGGTATTTACAAATGATGTTTAAGCCTCACTTTTCTTTTTTTTTTTTTCAATGTTTTTATTTATTTTTGAGACAGAGAGAGACAGAACATGAGTGGGGGAGGGGCAGAGAGAGAGACACACACAGAATCCGAAGCAGGCTCCAGGCTCTGAGCCGTCAGCACAGAGCCCGACACGGGGCTCGAACTCACAGACCGTGAGATCATGACCTGAGCCGAAGTCGGACGCTCAACCGACTGAGCCACCCAGGCGCCCCTCACTTTGCTTTTCAATGAATTTCTCTAGAGTTTTGCAAATCTGATGACCTGTAAAAAATGGGAACTGTGAGCTGTACTATAAGATGCTATAAAAAAAATTCAAGTCTAAAGATCGTTTGTATGTCGATTTTAGTATTTCTCTTATTTTCAGTCAGAGCATGTGTAGGAAATGGTAATATTGGTCCTTCGCACTGGGATCCATATAACAGTTGCTGGGGACTATTGAAGCCTGAGGAGATCTTTATCTCAACATACTCATAACTTTTTTCTCAGCGAAAACATGGGTCATGCACAGTGATTCAACTGTAAATGGCTTACCTGAAACTGAGGAACTTGAGGGAAATTGGACTCATGTCATAAAGTGATAGAATTTTAACTTGGAAGGGACCTTAGGCTATCACACCTTAGTCATTCACAAACCTCCTTCCAATTTGTTTTTACCTATCAGTGAAATTCTGTCCTAGTATTGTTAATTATCTGATGTCTCTTTTTATATTGGCTTACTCTATAAAAAACACTTAGATTTGGCCACATCTTAATAAAAAATTTTTTAATGTTTGTTTTTGGGGGAGAGAGAGAGAGAGAGCATGAGCGGGGGAGGAGCAGAAAGAGAAAGGGAGACACAGAATCTGAAGCAGGCTCCAGGCTCTGAGCTGTCAGCACAAAGCCTGAAATGGGGATCGAACTCACGAGCCATGAGATCATGACCTGAGCCAAAGTAGGATGCTTAACTGACTGAGCCACTCAGGTGCCTCTGGGCACATCTTAATAAAAAATGTATTTTGAATTAGAATTCAAAGTACATTGAAAATATCTTCTGATATTCTGATGTATATTTCCACATTTGCTCGCTGATCATTTAGCAGTGGGAGGCAGTGGATCAAATGAAGACTTTTGAGGCAATGGGGGATGGTTGATCACTAACTGGAAGAAATGTGGATCTTTGAATGACTGCAAAATAATGTGACATAGACAAGAAATAAATTATGTTAAATCTCAGAGATATTGGTGCTGTTTTTTACAGCCATTAGCCTACACTAATTAATGTAGTTAGTTCCGTAACACTTTAGATATTTCAACCTCCAGTGATCTTTTCTTGTATTTAAATTATAGACATTTCTTTATCCTCAAATAGTTTTTCCTAGGGTCAGTATTTTTTATGAAAACACTAGAATTATATTTTTTGTTGTGAACCTACATTAAAGGTAATCCTGAAATAAGTGTATTACTCTGTCTCGTCATTCCTTTGCATATTAAATATCCTGTTTAAACATTTTAATATGTTTTGTTTTTTTAGAAATCTAACATTCAAATGAGAAGAAGGCAAGTGCAGTTACAAGTAGGATTACATGGCAAACTGCAGTTGCCCTTGCCCATGCTTTGGTTAAAAATCCCAAGATCTTACTTTTGGATGAATTCTCACCACCTCTAGGCAGAGTTAATCTTAGTATGTGAAAATTGAGAGTAGCTAAGAATTGCTCCTCATCAAGAATTTAGGCCAATTTGATATCACTATTACAAACAAGAAGTAAAATTTGAATATAAATACATGACTATGTAATACAGAGAGAATTGATTAACTTGAAAACAAGATCCCTTTGATTTTCCTTTAGCAGTTTTAAAATGATTTTTATTTGATTGGTTTATTGGGCTGGGAGTTTGACAAGGCTATTTTAGAGGTATGTGTGTTGGGGTAGATGTAATTGTTTCCAGATGCTACTTGCAGATGAATGTCAGATAGAGCCATCCTGGGAATGGGAATAATAATAGATATGAACCAATGTGAACATTCTAGATTTTAAAGCTAATATAATGGCAAAATGTTAAAGATGAACTGGCATCAATTTGCTCAATAATATTATTGAGTTCTAATAGAGTAGTGGCCACTTCAGTAGGTTATACTGTGGCTCGAGGGTCTGGACCAAAAAGCACCAAAGTCTCTCCTTTTGTGGGGCTTGTAGACTATGTGTTGAAGTATAAATAACACAGATAATGGACCACTCAGTCAATACTTGGTTATGTCAGAACCACCCATGTATGTCACAGCCTGGTATGTTCCTTCAACACTGCACTAAGGTATCCTCTCAAGACCCACAGAAGTTTCTCTCTTGCTAGTGTCCCTATCTTTCCTTATCCCTTACCAGGGCAATTTGACCTTACTCGTGGAACTTGCCCCTGTTCCTAGAGCTGTGTTTCACTCCTCCTTTGGGTTTCAGGATCTCAGTGACTTGCTTAAGAGTTGAAAATAATTTTTACCAACCTCATTTTCCTGGTTGGTCAATCCTGAAAACTACTGGATTTGCGTTAATAAACCCCAAGTTTTAGTTAGATGTACAAAACATTTAAACATGCCATCTAACAGAGGAATCTAAATGAAACCTTAAGAAGTTGTAAAGACTTAATCAAATCAAGTAATAAAATTTTACTTTTTTATACAAAGGGAAATTTAGCCTTAAAATATTACTTAAATGTTCTTATGAAAAGTCATAACATGGGGTGCCTGTGTGTCTCAGTTGGTTAAGCGTCCATCTCTTGGTTTCGGCTCAGATCACGCTCTCACGGTTTCTTGGGTTTGAGCCCCACATTGGCTGTGCACTGATGGTGCAAAGCCTACTTGGGATTCTCTCTCTCTCTCCTCTCCTCTCTCTCTGCCCCTCCCCTACTTACGCTGTCCCTGTCGCTCTCAAAATAAATAAATAAATAAATAAACAAACTTTACAAAAAAGTCATGAAATAATGACAAAAAGTCCAAACTAGGATGTGAGGAAGTAATAGAGGTAGAGATAAAGATTGCAATAAAGAATTATGTACATTAGATTAATTGCTCAATAATAAGCAAGGCAGAATCTGGAAAGAGAATTTTCTATCTAGCAAGAGTTTCTAATAGATACAAACATTAGATTATAAATCACCTTAATTTTATATTTCCATTCAATTTTTAAAATATGTATTTAGGCTGTTTTTTTAAGCAACGTCAAGAAATCTCAGAGTCTAAAATGAACACGACTTGGTCAGTATTTGAAGAATAAGTTAGTAAACATTCTTTAAAAAAGTAAATATTCTTGTTAGAGATACCATATGCTGACTTTCTTCAAAGTTGTGTTTTATCAACTAAATTTATCAGATATTCAGTACTTTTTAATGTAATGCATGAAATGCAAAACAAAATTAGTCACTTCCTTTCTAATGACACATTAGACCTTGTGTGACTTTTCATTTTATATTGTCTTTCTTTTTAATTACTGATCAATTCTATAAAGTTAATCAATATGTTAAGAGTTTCTAAATGTGGTATATAAGACCTAAGAGTCAATAGTGATACCGGTTCTATAAGAGAAAAGAAATTGAATTTATAGGTTCATTGAAACTTAGGTCCCATGATTCTACTTACTTTATTTTATTTATTTTTGTTTCTTATTTTTTAAAACTCAAGGTTAACATGTTTCTTAAAATACAGAAAATATAAGCAGAAGTAATAAAATAAAATTTTATCTATAGCCTTATCACTATGCAAAGCCAATCATTGTTAAGGTTCTGACATATAAAGTTGTAATTGTGTGTGTGTGTGTGGGTGTGTATGCACATGTGCGCGCGTGTGTGTGTACATGTAATTTTGGATTCTGATGTTTAACTTTATGTTAGTTTATGAAGTATTTTCCCCAATATTATTATTTCATAGTTTTCATACCCATTATATCTTTAATGGGTATATTTTATCTACTCTTGGGAGTTTCTTTTCCTCTCCTTTCCTTTCCTTTCCTTTCCTCTCCTTCCCTTCCCTTCCCTTCCCTTCCCTTCCTTTCCTTCCCTTCCCCCTCCTCTCCCCTCTCCTCTCCTCTCCTCTCCTTTCCTTTCTTTTCCTTTCCTTCCCTATACTTTCCTAATCTTTCCTTTCCTTTTTTTTCTTAGTAGTTCTGAAATGATCATCTTCATGTATGAAATGTCTAAGTTTTATTTCTCATTTTGAGACTTCATAGTCAAAGTACATAAATCCTTTTGAGACTCTTGGTCAATGTTGTCAATTTTATTTTACAAGAGGATTGGACCAAATTAAATTCTCCTATATGAGAACAATTGTTTTGTCATGTTGTCACTAGGATTGGAAATTATCTGATTTTTTTTTGTTTCGGCTAACTTGAGGATCTCAATTCAATCTGTGCATAGTACTTTGTATTTTTATTGCATTAATCATTTTTAGTAACTTCTGTATGCTCATTTATTTTATTAAGAAGAAAGCCATTTTCAGAAGCTACATATAATACATATTATTTGGAATTTTTAATTATAATTCAAAAACACGACAAAATAAAATATGCTCTTTCCTGAAATAAATGTTAAATTAGCCTTGTTGACATAGATGCTGTTTTTTGACTGTGCTTAACTGTTGATAGAAAATATATTTCATTTATATGAAACGTTTTGGCCAGTGTAGGAATAGATTTTTTTATTTTATTTTTATTTTTTAATGTTTATTTATTTTTTAGAGAGAAAGAGAGAGACAGAGACAGAGACAGAGTATGAGTGGGGAAGGGGCAGGGAGAGAGAGGCAGGGATTCTGTGGAGACACAGAATCCAAAGCAGGATCCAGACTCTGAGCTGTCAGCATAGAGCCGGATGTGGGGCTCGAACCCAGAGACCACAAGATCATGACCTGAGCTGAAGTCGGATGCTCAACTAACTGAACCACCCAGAGGCTCCAGATTTTTCATTTTAAAATTTAATTTAAAGTTAGGTTTGTCTTAAGGTTAGAAGCAGTGATATCCTAAAAAGAATCCATTTGTAATTTCAGTTGAGCATAGTAGGATAGTATTATCTAGGATGTGGGACAATTCAGTGAGTTGTTTTATTAGAGCAAAGATATTAAAACTATACTAAGTGTTCAACTTCAACACTTAGATGTATACTGTAATATTTTGTATTAAAATACTTCATCTATTTTTTACTTTTCTTTAGTTCTCGCTTTTGAAACAGAGAGTACATTAGGAAGTCTCCTATAAACTCATGTCTGTTCATTTTATATATTACTTGAGGATTTTTAGTATTTTGGATTTTTATCAACCAGGTAGGGTTAAGTCAACATATGGTATGTTATTAGTTGTTTTTGACATTAGTCAAGGCCAGTCAGATCTCGAAGGAGGATTGAAGAGGCGAATTAGCCAACATGCCACACCTCTTAGTTCTTCAAATCTTCTCTTACTTGGCCAGATTTCCTCTTTTAGGGTTACTGCGTTGGGTAGAACCAAAGCAGAGTTTATCTGTGCCCAACATCCTGGTAAAGCAAATTCATTGTTTACCTGGGAAACAAGGAGAATACTGAGAAATCTCCCCTCTTCCCTCTTATCATTGCCTAGATTATTAAATCATCTTTCAGGAGTACTCTTTTAAAAACAATTCCAGAATGTTTCAGGTAGTGGATAAAACATTTTCCATTATATTATGTGATTCAAAAAAAATTAAAATACTTTTGTAGGTTTTTTGTTTCGTAGGAGAGGGGATTGAGATTGCTCTTTATTTAGAATTTGTTTAGAAAATGCATAAATGAGGGATCCCTGGTGGCTCAGTCCATTAAGCCTCTGACTCTTGATTTTGCCTCTGATCATAATCTTACAGTTCATGGGATTGAGCCCCACACAGGGCTCCATGCTGACAGTGTGGTGCCTGCTTGGGATTCTCTCACTTTCTCTGTCTCTGTCTCTCTCTGCACCTCCCCCCTAATGTTCTCTCACTCTTTCTGTCAAAATAAAGAAACTTAAAAAAAAAAAAAAAGAAAATGCATAAATGACATAGAGCAGGAACTTTGGAAATCTATTTTTGCCATTTATAAATTGTTTTACCCTTGGACAAAATATTTTTTCTCTAGGAGATTTTATGATCACCTTTGTAAAATGAAAAAAGTAACATTCAATATGTTTGGGAGGATGGTCAAATGACATACTGAGAGTAAAAGTATTCTATAGATTGTAGTAGGTTATTTCTAAGGACAAATATTTTGAATTTATATTTAAATATTTTTTTTACAATTTAAATTAGAAAAAACATTATTTCTTAAATATCTTGTTCAGTGTTATCACAGATATTTTAAGACTTGTTTTTATAAAAGGGATTGCAAATAACTTTTTCCTACTTTATAGATTACTCTTTATAGAAGGATGTTCACTTATGGAAAAATGTAGATAAGAAAAAGGTTTACTAAAAATATTTATAGCCCCACTATTCAGAAATAATAATAACTCATGAGTTTGTTTACAGTGGTATTTGGAGTTGGGGCATATGAAGTGTATTTTCCATGGCACTGTCATGTAAATATCATGGAGGGTTTTTGAGTTTTTTAAATCTGAATTTTTGGATCTGTTTTTTGAAGACAGTAGAAAATGTCTGCAAAATTTTAATCTAGACATTCCTAATCCTATGTTTTTGGTCTTAAACATGATTAGTCTGTCCTTGTGTCCATTTTATAAAGGAAAAATTCAATTTATCACTCTAACTACATTCAGTTATACATCTGGTTCATTGCCAGCTCTTTACCACTTAACTGAGGCTGAATTAGACTAATAGTTTTGTGCACCGAACAGTGAGACTTTCAGCTCCTTATAGTGATTCATGTGTTACAGCTGCAGTCCACGCTCGTTAATAACATCTGACTTTTCATTGAACCACAGAGCTTCCTTTTTTTTCTCTCAGCTAATCTTTTGATAAAATTTCAACTTTTCAGTTTTCTGGATGAACATTTGAAAATTAACAAAATTTGTGGACTTGAAAAAAACATTATTTAGAAAAGATTAAATTGTAAAAAATTAACTGTCTTTAATGTTTGCTAAGATTCACATTTAAGGAATATTATATACTTTCCTTGGGAAAATACTTTCTTCATATTTTCAAAGAAATGTTCATGTTTAGAATAATTTTTTATGCAGAACAGAAACTTACCCAATATATTCTATTCTAGATTTTTTGCTTTTTGTAAGCCAAAATTTACTTTTACTATTTTAGAAGTATTTATGGGTATTATTTCAACTTGGATTTACCCAGTTTGCTGTGTTACGTGAGTACAATATGAGAGAAAATGACAGTTGGTTCAAATCAAGAAGTAAGGTACCTAAAATATTCTGATTAATATCTCTGATATATTCTATTTTAAAATAATAAGCATATATTATCAAAATATGTAACATATATAATATGTAACACATAGGTAATATGTACATATTAATTAAAATTATAGACTGCAAAATAACATCAGGAAGCAAGAATTTTCATATTTCTCTGGCAAACACATATTAGAATAGACTCAAATTTTATAACAAAAAGAAATTTGGTAAACATAGATGAGGAAATGATTGAAGCATTGCATTAGCTTTAAAGAAGTATAATATGTGTTTGTGTTAGTATTTTCAAGAATTATGTTCATAGTTATTTAACAAATGATTTTGTACTAAAGGTATATTTTGTTTTTTTTTAATGTTAATTTTCGAGAGAGAGAAAGACAGAGCATGATTTGGGGAGGGGCAGAGAGAAAGGGAGACATAGAATATGAAGCAGGCTCCAGGCTATCAGCTGTTGGCACATAGCCCGATGCCGGGCCCGAACTCTTAACTGCGAGATCATGACCTGACCTGAAGTCGGACGCTTAACCAACTGAGCCACCCAGATGCCCCTTAAATGTTTATTTTGAATTAAATGTGTGTCTCCCTTGGTTCTAGTAGTTTTGGATATGGTTTCTGTGTAAGATCTTCATTAGAGGTGAGAACTTTATTAGGCATTGTACCTACAGTTTAATTCTCCACATCATCCAGCAGTTTTTAAGCAGATAAATCAATCCAACCTTCTCAATGTTCATGATTGAGTGAGGAAAGTATAACTTCTTCAGTTTGATACTTTGCCTTCTTTATTTGGTAAAATCACCATAAGTCTTTGTGGTAGATCCTATAGATTATTTTCTTAAACATGAACTCCAACTTCTTACACTTGTGACTTCTAGTACTGCAGTAACTGCAGAACAAAACATGCAACATCTGTCTTTTTTGCTAAGTTTCCAGGTATGATTTGTGTTCCTTCAGTCTGGTAAACTTATGAGAGACTTGAATTTGGAATGAAGTTGATTGGGATAGAGATCACAATTCTGTTCAGATGATGTCAGTGACAACATAGGTCCAAGTCCCCAGCTTCTTGATTCAGCAACTTTCTCCAGTGGCAGGTGCAACATCCCCAAACACAGTAGCAGCGGGACAATTCTTGGGGCTGGGAACTTACTTAGGCATTGTACCTAGAGCTTAATTCTCCATAGCATCCAACAGTGTTTAAGCCACAGAATAGCTAGTAATATGTCCCTTTCTGTTTAGCAAGTTTCTGTGGTCTGTAATGGAGCCCTTAACACTGAAGAACCTTCCTAGATTTTAAGATATTCAAGGGAATTTTGATTACCCATTTCTGATGATGGAATGAATAGACGGTCCATGTTTCCGTTGTTGTTTGACCCATGATTTAGGTAAAAATTACTAACAAATAAGGCTCTTCTTTCTGAATAAGTTTTTGACTACAGAAATATTGAGGACATGAGGGGAAAATGTGCGTTCTTTTCTTTTAATGTTCTTTTTATATAAATAATAACTTTATAAAGTGAAGTGGTCATGATGAACATACACATGTACATTTATAGAATCATACATTATCTATAATATTGGGGGAATTAATGTTGCTAATAATCCAAAAGTAATATATTTAAATAAGGTGTGATAGTAAATTTATATCTCCTCATCATTGCCTTTATCTGTCTAGTATGTAATTTATGATGATGTTCAGATGCCAATTCATTTTTAAAGCCTCCTCTGCTCCTCTCATACTTGCCTCTGTAACCACCACACACATTTATGATTCCCACCCACCCAATCACAGCCACTCACACACACACACACACACACACACACACACACACACACACAGCATTCCTATATACCGATTCTGTACATAATTACATTATTACTTTGGTCAAAATATGTGACAATTATTTGTTTAGCCAGTCTTTCATTCTTGACCATGAGGTCATTGATGTAAGAATTATGTTTTTATTATAATCTCTGTATCTATAGTATCTAGAATATTGTAAATGTTTTTTTGATTTTTTTAATGTTTATTTATTTTTGAGACAGAGAGAGACAGAGCATGAGGGGGGAGGGGCAGAGAGAGAGGGAGACACAGAATCCAAAGCAGGCTCCAGGCTCTGAGCTGTCAGCACAGAGCCCGACGTGGGGCTCGAACTCACAGACCGCGAGATCATGACCTGAGCCGAAGTCGGATGCTCAACTGACTGAGCCACCCAGGCGCCCCAAAATATTATAGATGTTTAAAAAGTGTTGGGTGAACTGAACAGATGAGGGAGTCGGGGAACCAAAT
This sequence comes from Paguma larvata, assembly GCA_030068075.1. Classification (NCBI taxonomy): domain Eukaryota; kingdom Metazoa; phylum Chordata; class Mammalia; order Carnivora; family Viverridae; genus Paguma; species Paguma larvata. The sequence goes on along the minus strand of CM057834.1, from coordinate 49,155,448 downwards.
GTGAAGAGGACAGCATAGGGAACTACAGAGATTAACGAAGATCCATTGTTGCAATTATTCACCACTGTAAAACAAGCCACCTCACAATTTAATGACTTAAAACAACTGATTATTTCTCATAATTCTGTAGTTTGATGGACATTTCTGTTTCATTATTGTTGGTTGGGCCTCTGAAATAGCTGGAAGACCAATAACTTCACTCACATGGCTGTCAGGTGGTGTTGGATTTTACCTTGGCCAAAGATGATAGTAAACATTGATGATCTCTTAGGATTCTGTCTAGAAAGTTATACAGCTTCACTTCCTTTGCACTTTGCTGATCAAGATAAAAACAACTCTCCTGGTCATCCTAGATTCAAGGAGAATATAAATAGTATCACTTCTTAAGTGTATAGTGATAAAGTCTCATTTCAAAAAAGGGATGGGAAATACTGTTGCCACCATTTCGAAAACACTCTCTGCTGCATCTTTACTTATGTCTCTTCTTAGATGTGAAACATTTTTCATGAGTTTCAGTTTTCTCATCTTTATAATGTTAGTACTAAATTTGATAACAACTAAATTTCCTTGGAGATGTAGGACTATATGATGGAATAATGTTTTGTTGAAAAGGTTCATTATTGAAAATGGAACCAGATTTTATCATGTCTTTATTTCAACTGAAATCAAAATTTTCTGTGAGCTTCAAAATGCTTTTGTAAACCAGTGGTACTCAAAACCTGTGAGCTTCAATGCTTTGTTAAATAGTAGTACTCAAAATATGGTCTTCACACCACCATTATTAATATATTCTGAGAGCTGTTTTAGACATACAGTAATCCCCCTTTATCTTTGGTTTTGCTTTGCCTGGTTTCAATTACTTGCAGTAAAGTATGGTCCAGAAGCAGATGACCCTCTTTCTGAAGGAGTAGGATGATCAGATTGTCAGTAATAGCCTGACACTTTATCACAATGCCTGTATCATTCACCTCACTTCATCTCATCATGTAGGCGTTTTATCATCTTACATAATCACAGGAAGGAGGAGGAGGAGGAGGAGGAGGAGGAGGAGAACCAGAAGGAGAAGCAGAAAAAGAAGGGGAATACAGTACATAGAAAAATATTTTGAGAGAGACCGCATTCACATAACTTAAAAAAAATTTTTTTTAATGTTTAGTTATTTTTGAAAGAGAGACAAGAGACACAGAGAGAGACAGAGAGAGGGAGACACAGAATCCAAAGCAGGTTCCAGACTCTGACCTGTCAGCATAGAGCCCGATGTAGGGCTCGAACTCATGAGCCATGAGATCATGACCTGAGCCAAAGTTGGACATTTAACCGACTTAGCCACCCAGGCGCCGCTCACATAACTTTTATTATAGCATGTCATTATAATTGTTCTATTGTTACAGTTGTTCTATATTTTTTATGATTTATTGTTAATTTCTTATTGTGCCTAATTTATAAATTAAACTTTACCATAAGTGTGTATATATAGGAAAACTTTACCATAAGTGTGTATATAGGATCTTCAGTCTCAGAAACCTGCTGGGTGTCTAGAATCTTATTCTCTGCAGGGGGAAGTACTGTATATTTTAATGGATTTCATTCATTCCAGAACTAATCAGAATCTGTGTAAGTTCTTTATGAAATTTTGATGCATACTAAAGGTTGAGAAGCACAGGTATAGAATACATCAGAAGTAAAAAAAAGTGGTAATGTAAAGCAAAGCAATACTGCCTACTGGCCATACAATTAGTCAAAAGAATTGGGTGGAAGTATGATTAAATCCCCCAAATTCTCATCTCAACCAACTACACTGGAGTTCTACTATTCTTGATTCATTATTTGGCTTCAAATCTGAGAGTTTAGTGTTGGAGGATAACACCTTGAAAGAGAGGAAAAACAAAAGCAAACATTAAAACGATGGCAGAGATAAATTTACTTCATTATCTTTATGAAAACCACATACCAAAACCTTAAAGAAACCAAACACCAGACAATAATTGATCCATATGATTTCAAGTCTCCCTGAGAAAGAAGGAAGATCCATAGTGGGACCTCTGGGAGTGAGAAAAAGGTGTGGGGTGGTTTCAATAGCTTGAGAGAGGAGAGGTGGTATAACATAGGAAGGTGAAATGAACAAAGTAGTAGAATTGGAGAGATACCAAAAATAAAAGCTATTTCTTCTCTCATTTGGCTCTGGGCCAGCCTTAATGCTTGTTACCATGGAGATGGATTATGAAGTTGCTCAAAACAATAGAAAAAATGAAGAGAGGAAGAGATCAGAGAGGAAAAGGAAGGGAGTGTGAGAGACAGAATATGAAAAGGAGTGTTTGGAGCTGTTTTACAACATCCAAGAGAAAAGAAGTAACTAATTATCCGTCAGAAAATAGGACCTTCTGCCTCTAGCACTCTCTATCCATGGCCTAGATATAATTCGGAAGCAGGAAAATGAGAAATTCAAGATTAAAAATTTCCCACATTCTTTTTTTTGGAACTCAGTTACTTGTGCTCTAGCCCAGCTGCAAGAGAGGCTGGGAAAAAAATTCCTTGGGAGCTCTTTGCCTACAAGGAAAAAGAAAGGTAATGTAATTAATATTCAGCTGTCTCTACCACACAGATACAAGTAACATATGGTTAAAAAATGATTTATTGCAAGTCTATCCTTAGAGCAAAGATGAATAATTTTAATAAAATTAAAAAGACAGTTTTAACTGAAGTTTATAAAAGATTACGAATTTATCTGTGGTTACTTTGATATAAAATAAATGCATTGGTTTTCCTAGAAGCTTGCTTAATTTCAGCTTTGGGTTGCATTTACTTTTCTAAGTAGAATATTATCTATTGTTGACATAACAAATAATGTAGGCTGATGGCTTATATTATTTTCCTTAGCTGTTTTATATTAAATGTTCAAATATCATAGCCATCTAGGTAATCTCAAAAAAGAATGTTGATGGAAGCAAAAATTATTTAACAAAATATAATTTGACTTAAATTTGGTTATTATTAAAATTTCCAAACAAGATGCTGGAAAGTGGAAGAAAGATAACACAACACTGCTAAGCAGATATTAAATATATTACTGAAAGTTTAAGGGGATGGTAGGGTACTCAATTCAAGAGTGACCTCACACACTCTCCAGTTGTTTCACTTTGAGTAAGTTACTTAGTATTCTAGGACTCAGTTTCCATATCTGTAAAATATGGACAGGACTGAAATTTTGGAATAATTAATTTCTAACACCTTTCTAACTCTAAAGGTTTAAAAGGCACACCAGAATAACGAAAGTCTTTAAGTGTTCTGCGCATGTAAAAGTATAGCAGAAACCTTCCTTTCATTAAGACTAAATCAAAAACATTTCAGATACTTTGGAATCTGTAGAATTCCCTTTCTGGGAGAGGAAATAGACTTACTAGAAGCATATTTAGATAATTAATATTCATACCTATAAAGTTGTTTGCATAGTACTTGATACAAAAAGAGAGCTTAATAAGTTAATTAATTTTAGCAATTGAAAATCATTTCAGAACACTTCATAGGTTTCAAATCCCAAAACTTGTTTCTTCTTCCTATCCTATTACCTAAAAAATACTTGCAAATCACTTACTGTTTGGACTACAATTTTACAATAAATATATCCCAAGGAGTTAGGCTTCCAGGAAAGGAAGAGGAAAATTTTATGTTGATTGACCGCTCTCTTCCTTCTTATTACTTATTACTTATTACCCTTTTCTCCTTTCCTTCTTTCTCTATTTCTCTTCTATAAGTCCATGGTTATGGGTTAAACCTAGGTAGTCTAATTTCAGAGCCCAAGTTCCAGACTATTCTTCTTTGCTGACTTTTTCTAGTACCTTCGACAGTGCTTTGCACATAGATACTCTGTAAATGTTGATTGATGCTAAAATACTATTTTTGACTTTTTCCGATTGTCTAGTTTTTAAAATTTTTTGTAGCATTCAAGATTTTGAGCGTTTACAGATATGGGTAGATGTAAGTTTCGAGATGTTTCCAGTTATCTTTATCGATATCATAAGCAATTTTTTGTCACATGTGCTTGCTCATACAGTATTGCTTGATTTCTTTCAATCAGCGTTTTATTTCTTTTGTTTACTGAGTAATCATTAAATCCTTCCTTTTTCTTGCTCCTAAATCCCATCAGTGGCCAAATCTTGCTTTTTCCCTTTCAAATAGCTCTCATATCTGTCATGTCTCGCCATCTCTATCATCAATACCCTAGTTAAACCTGCCCATAATCGCATCCTTGGACCTTTACGGTAACCTCCTAATAGATCCTCATGACACTCTTGCTCATCCCAATACAGTGATTTTCCTTAAAGGAGCTACAGTGATCAATTGAAAAATACAAATGAATTTTGTCTCTTCCATTGACTATCAGTCACAATTTAGACAAGAAACAGACTTCAATTCAAATAGTTTAAATGCAGAGATTATAATGAAAGACTCACTTTGCAGTATGGTTTTAGTTAAACAGTAGGAGATCCTGAGGAACATAAAGGTAGACAAAAGTGGAAGTTGATTAACTGTCTCTTAGGTTGAAAGAGCAACTGGAATGAGTAGTATTATCAGAGCTCACTGAGGGGGTCCATACGGCAAGAACTATAATTGTGGAGAGACCAGACTCTATCAATGATACTGCAGTGAAACAAGAAGGAATTACTTTGATCTTCATTTTTCCTCCAGTCTCTGCTCTTTTGTCAGTGCCTTTTATTGACCAAATTTAACTAGAAACTAGAGTGCAAAGAGACAGCATAATTTAATCCATGGGGGTCAACCTGAGGGAGAACAGAGTTGGGCAGTTACAGTGAGCATTAACCAGTTCACCATAGCACCAAATCCTTAATCTGACCTACAGAACCCTGCAAGATCTGACCCCTTCCTACCTCATCAGGCTCATCCTTAGCTACTATCCTTCTGTTTCACTAAGCTTCAGCAACCATGGGATTTTTCGTTTTCTTGCATGTACTGTGCTTACTCCCACCTCAGTGTCTTTACACAAGCTGTTCCCTGTTGGGAGCCATTTTGGACTCACAGGTTGAGACCCCTCTCTGTGTGGAAAAGGTTGAAGCAAAGTTCCTGCCAGCCAAACTGGCACCTAATCTTACCTCCTTCTAAATAATCTTTCAGGCCTGGATTTCTTGAACTGCTCTCGTTGGCCTAAGGGATATAATGCTCTTTGGGTTTATGGCACATGGAAAAGGGGACCTGGAGTGCGATGTCTTGATGGATAATATCTGAATGAGAGTAACCTGGTCAGAAGTAACCTCAAGGTTGCCTCTTGGGGATAGGTTACACAAAATGATCATACAGAATAGCAGTTATGAGTTGGCTAGAAATTAGCAGACGTTAGGCCCCAAGACTCCTTGGACCAAACTAGATTTTCCCTGCAGGTATCGCTCCCCTCAGCCCCACCATAAAACCTTAAGGCACATCTCTGTAAAGCTTCTCTCAGTATTTGATTAACAGACCAAACAAATAATACCTCCTCCATTATGGTTAAAGATTATGGATAGAATGATCTATAGATGGTTAGCATAGGCAACAATGTATGCGCCCTCTGTTTACTGAGGGCTACAACAACCCTGCTCTCTTCTTAAACATCTTGTTATTTTCTCTGCTGTAAGCCTACCTAACTCTGCCCCCAAAACTGCACGTGGTCTATTGTTTGGAACAGAGTCATAAAAATGGTTACTGCCTAATCTAAGATAAGACTGTCTCCTTCTAGGTCTGGGGGATTCACAAATATGCCAACCTAAGAAATATTGTTAAAAATACCTTGTCACTGATGTAATGTCACTCGCTACCTTTAAAAATAAAGACACTGAGACTAGCAGGTGGGAGATGCCAGAATTGCCAGGGCTGCCTGCTTGGTCATCAGACTCCATCTCTCATGGCTGTCTCACTTCACTTCGCCTGACCATCCGTCCTTCGTGGACCCCTAGATTCGCCAGAACAAGGACCCTGGCAGTTCCCTCTGCCCAATGAGTTCTGGCCTAACTTTTCACTTCATTAAAGCTTAATCGTCTTGCAGGCTCAGCTCAAAAGACACTTCCTCAAGAAACTCTTACATGATTCTCCAGACTATGTTAGATTCTTGTGAAAAATGTCTGACTACATTCTGCCCTCTTCTTGGTAGCACCTATAATTGTAGTTAAATATTTATTTATTTATTAAGATATTATTTGTATTTCTGGATATGAACACAAAGATTTGCGTCTATCCCGTTCGCCACTGATTTCCCAGGGCCTTGGTCAGTGTTTTACATATAGTAGGCAGCCAGTAAACATTGAATTATTGAAAGAATAAATAAGTGAATGAATAAATATTTTTCATGGTTCATCCAAAAATGCAAAAATTTCATGTATGCCTATTTAACTTAATACAAAACCACATATGAAATAGCATGGAGGAAAAGTAATCTTGAACTGGCTTTCTTCTGTTGTATCTATTACTGTAGTGTTCTATTTATGTAGGAGACTGAAAAAAAACAAAACAAAACAAAAAGAAAAGTTGCATTTAATATCATACTTCTTTCCTGCTTTTTAGGATAGACTGGATGATTACTTTTTGTAAAGCCAAAGTGTAGCAGAGTGCTTGTAAGTTTAGTATTGACAAGGGCAGGATTGCAATAGAATGCACTCTAAATGTCTTTATTGTACCTTTCCCAATTCCTCATTATTATGTTATGGGCATGCCCCTCTCAGTATGTAGCAGAGGATCTTTAAGCCATTCTGATTTATCCCTCACCTCCAAACTTCCCTGCCCCTCACCTGCGCCAAAATATTATTTGCACTTACAAATTAGATTAAGAAAGGGAGGGTAGAGGTACACTGAAAATGTGTTACTTTTCAACAAAATGAGTGCATTAGGCAGGAATTTTAATATTTTATATGGTGTGCAAACATTAAACACACTTGCTGTTCTTCTACATCTGTTGTAGATAATAATTGTCCCATTTGATAGCCATTTAAAGTGCAATAGTGAAATAATTGTCTTAGTGTCACCACAAAGTAAATGCGTTAATATCCCTACATTGCAAATAAAATAGCCAAAGGATGAATCTTTTAAATCCCTTGAATATTGGGGCTCCTCAGACTTCTTTTCTTGGACCTTTTCTTTTCTTATTTGCCATAGTTGGGGCTAGCCTTATCAGCTCCCATGGCTGCTTCCATCTGTCTGTCTGTCTATCTGTCTATCTATCTATCTATCATCTATCTATGATTATTGAACAAAACAGGGATTAGGGGCACTGAACCGCCACAAGTTGAAAATCTGCATGTGACTTTTTTTGCATATAATTTTGACTCCTCAAAAACTTAACTACTAATAGCCTGCTTTTGACCAGAAGCTTACTGATAACATAAGGAGTTGATCAACACATATTTTCTATGTTATATATATTATTTGTATATATGTATATATATAATAGATTGTATTCTTATAATAAAGTAAGCTGGAGAAGAGAAAATGTTATTAAGAAAGTCATGAGGAGGAGAAAATATACTGTAATATATTTATTAAAAAAATGTGTAGAAGTGGACCCACAGAGTTTAAACCCAGTTTGTTCAAGGGTCAACTATATATATATAAGCTGTATATATATATATATATATACACATATATACTCATGACTTCTAAGTCTTTATCCCAGCCCTAGGTTTTCTCTTTTGCTCGAGTTCTGCATTCCCATGTTCCTTTTTCCTTTCTCTCTCACCACCCCTTCTGTTAAACTTCTTGTATTTTCAATCTCAACTAATGGATCACCATTTATGTAGTTTCCCAAATCCTGTTTCTTGGATTCTTTTTTGACTTCTCTTTCCAAATATAACCAACCACCAAGTCCTTTCAATTTTAATTCCAAAATGTTCCATTAACCATTTTCTTTTTTTTTTTTTGAATAATTTATTGTCAAATTGATTTCCATACAACACCCAGTGCTCATCTCAATAAGTGCCCTCCTCTGTGCCCATCACCGACTCTCCCCCCTTGCACACCCTCCTCTCTCCTCAGTTTGTTCTTAGTGTTTGAGAGTCTCTTATGTTATGTCTTCCTTCCTCTCTGTGGATTTTTTCTTTCTTTTTTTTTTTCCTTCCCCTCTTCCCCTCCCCCCTCCATTAACCATTTTCAACATTTTCTCCCCATTACTATTTCATTGGTCATTTTCTTACTATCCTAATATAATAGTTTTCTGTGATCTTCTTGCCCCATTTTCCCTCTTCATCATGATCTGTCTTCTGGGAAGGGAAAACCACCTACCAAAACAAGATTTATATTACTTTTGCTGAGAAATATTTATTGTACTTTAAGCTTCTCTTTGCTTACTCCTCAACTTGACATAAAAAAGTTCTTTTAAGTCTGAACCATGTAAATTCTTTCTCCCATTCTATCTATTTTAGCTTATCACTTGCCATCTCCTATCTCACCCAAGGATTCTGTATCCACATCTTGATGGCAGTAGTTACCATGTGCTTTCTGTGGCTTTGTTTAGTGATGGAAGAGCTAAGTAGTCCTTTGAAAGCTTGCATTTCGGTGCTTATCTTCAAGGCAGCTTAATGGCTAATTCTTGGCATATTCCAGACCCCATTTTATCCCATCCGCCATTTGACCTTTCAAGCAATAGTATTAATGAGAATTACACTGAAATTACTCATATTCTGGTCTTATTCACTTATAATGTAATTTGTTTAACCATTTATTCAGTTATTCAGTAAACTTTTATTGAATATCTACTATGTAAAGACCATTCATCAAGGAACATAGTCTAGTAGAAGAGATGAATATTTAAATAATGTAGGGTTTGATCCTATTTGGAGTCTAAGAGATAGATGTGTTTGTAAATGTATAGCAAATGAGTAGGGCTGGCTTCTTATAAAGAAAACAAATATGTAAACTGCTGCTAATTTTTCGGGCTTTGAAATTTATTACTTAAAGGAAAGACTATTTCAAGAGTTTCTTTTTGGTCCAAGCCCTTACATTTTCAAAATGTGTTTTAAAATTTCAAATGTTTTGGGTACCTGGTTGTCTCAGTCATTTAGCTCTGACTCTTGATTTCAGCTCAGGTCATGATCTTGCAGTTCATGAGTTCAAGTCCTGCATCGGGCTCTAAGCTGACAGTATGGAGCCTGCTTGGGATTCTCTGTCTCCATCTCTCTCTGTTCTTCTCCACTTGTAATCTCTCTCTGTCTCAATAATGAGTAAACATTAAAAATTAATAAAATTTCAAACATTTTGTTTATAAATAGTCCTAGAAGGTCTCAAAACAATTTAGAAATCACAAGTGAGATGTTTTGAATGTAAATTTTAGTTTTATTTTTTTCCTGTTACCTGGCATAGGTGCTACCTAACAACTAAAATACTGACTAATATAACTCAGCACCAAAAGACCCAAATAATCCAATTAAAACATGGGCAGAGGATCTGAATAGACATTTTCCCAAAGAAGACAGACAGATGAGATGGCCAACAGACACATGAAAAGATGCTCAGCATTCCTCATCATCAGGGAAATGCAAATGAAAACTACAGTGAGATATCACCTTACAGCTGTCAGAATGGCTAGTATCAAAAAGATAGGAAATAGCAAGTGTTGGCCAGGATGTGGAGAAAGAGAATCCTCGTGCACTCTTGGTGGGACTGTAAATTTGTGCAGCCATTGTGGAAAACAGTATGGAGGTTCTTCAAAAATTAAAAATAGAAATACCATGTGTTCCAATAATTCCACTACTGGATATTTACCCAAAGAAAACAAAAACACTTTATTGAAAATTCAGCTCAATTTCCTTTTATTTTTAGGCAGGTGCTTATTGATCACTTTTTCATTAGACTTCTTTACACTTTCTTTATCTGTATGTGCACCTATGTTTATTACAGCATTATTTGCAATGGCCAAGATATGGAAGCAACCTAAGTGTCCATCGATAGATGAATGAATAAAGAAGATGTGGTGTATATACACAATGCAATATTACTCAGCCATAAAAAAAGAATGAAATCTTGCTCTTTTTGATAACAGGGATAGAGCTAGAGGATATTATGGTAAGTGAAATAAATCAGACTAAGAAAGTGGCATATGATTTCTCTTATATGTGAAATCTAAAAAACAGAATGAATAACCAAACAAAAAGCAGAAACAGACCCATAAATACAAAGAACAAAGTGATAGTTGCCAGAAGGGAGAGGGATAAGAGCATGAGCAAAATGGGTAAAGAGGAGTAGGAGATACAGGCTTCCAGTTATGGAATGAATAAGTCACAAGAATAAAAGGTACAGCATAGGAAATATGGTCACTGGTATTGTAATAGCATTATATGGTGACAGCTGGTAATTACATTTGTGGAGAGCATAGCATAGTGAATAAACTTGTCAATTTACTGTCTTGTACACATGAAATTAATGTAACATTGTCTGTCAACTATACTTCAATTAAAAAAAGAAAAAAATCCTGACTAAAGTAGATAAGAAATAGTTAATTCTTTGTTCACTCATAAATATTTATTATATATCATACTTTATAAATATAAATGTGTTTGTTTATAAGTAGTATAATTTTTTTTAATATTTATTTATTTTTGAGAGAGAGAGACAGAGCACGAGCAGGGGAAGGGTAGAGAGAAAGGCAGACACAGAATCCGAAGCAAGCTCCAGGCTCTGAGCCATCAGCGCAGAGCCCGATGCGGGGCTCGAACTCACAGACGGTGAGATCATGACCTGAGCTGAAGTCGGCCGCTCAACCGACTGAGCCACCCAGGCGCCCCTATAAGTAGTATAATTAACTAGCACATTTGAATGTGTATGCACAAGATATTATAATATGCTTATAGAAATAATGAGTTATGGTGTTTAAGAACTTAATTATTTCTCAAAAAAAAAAAGAACTTAATTATTTCTCTTGGAGATTGTGTCTAAAAGTACTGAGAAATTCTGTCTATGACCATTTGCTTTTCACACCACAAATTTTTTCATTATGATTGCAACTTGGACAAGCAGCTTGGGAGTAAATGTAACCCTATATATTTTTTCCTACTAATCTTTTTACAAACAATATTTTGAAATACTTTCATTAACCAGAAAGAACCACAATTTCAGTAAGGCCCAGTAAAAATGTAAATGTACTGTCAAGTTCAAAGTTGGTATAATTTTTCAGTGTTTAGTTTATGGTTTCAAATTTATTCTCTAAGGGTTAGTTATGAATCAAAAAGCTGGAAGGGACTTTATAGGGTCATTGTTTCTACTGTTGCCTAGACATGCATAAGCCAAACTTATCTAAATTGACATTCTTATTTGAATCTCCTCCGAGGAAACAGGGGCCACAGCCTTGCCTGAGTGAAGTACTTAATCACCCTTAGAGTGGATATGATATTCATTCTTAAGACTGTGAATACTATTTGGCCCCTTCGTTGAAAATTAAGTCCAATTTTTTTTTCATTTTTAGACAGGTGCTAATCGGTCACTATCTTTCATTAGACTTCTTTACACTTTCTTTATAGAACATAGTTTCCTATTTATTTTCTTGAGTCTCTTTTAAGTTTTGCCACAATTTAAAATAGTAAAAGAAAATATGAAGATGTTTCTCTTAAGCAAGGTCAAGAAGAGCAGGCTTCAGGGGCGCCTGGGTGGCTCAGTTCGGTTAAGCGTCCTACTTCGGCTCAGGTCATGATCTCTCGGTTCGTGGGTTTGAGCTCTGAATCGGCCTCTGTGCTGACAGCTCGGAGCCAAGAGCCTGCTTCAGATTCTGTGTCTCCCTCTCTCTCTGCCCCTCCCCTACTTGCACCCCGTCTCTCTCTCTTTTTCTCTGTCTCAAAAATAAATAAACAAACAAACAAAAAAAAAAGAGCAGCCTTCTTCCAGTTCATTTGGCAAAAATCCACTGAGGAAGGATTTCATTCCAAGCCAGTATTCTGGATATTAAAATGCCAGTGTTGAACAAGAGGGAGCCTCTGACCTCTAGGAGCTAAATATCCAGCCAGGACAGCAGAGAAGGAACCAGGCAGTACAGAGTCAGGAATGCTCAGTAGCTTAGTGGGAGCATTCACAAAGGGGTAGCCAGTGGTGGCTTTAGGCCACTAAGGCCGTGAAACACCTGTGGTGACTTAATACCATGTTTAAGAATTTTGTACATATATGCAGTGTAAAAAAGCTTTAAAACAGGTGAGAACTTCAACTTCTTTTCATGTGTACTTAAAACAAACAAATGAAATCTTGATTTGTGTTGTGATATTGTCTGTAAGAACCTTTTTGATCTAGAGAAATTCCCAGTTTTCTGATTTATTGCCCAACCCCTTATAAATGTTTGGGAGATAAGAAAAATATGTTAGGTATTATTCTAGTACAAATGCAAATACACCCTAAAATAATTCATTTTTAAAGAAAATGTAATTATAAATTTTAAAACATATTATATTTTTCCAATATTTACTCTTGACAAAAGATGAATGCCTTTGGTTTTCTTTTTTTCCCCATGACTCCTTTACCTGTAGATGATTAGATGTATACATAGACATATACATGTATATACAGATACCTATTTTGTTGATACGGTTGACAGCTGATTGCTGTATAGTCACTATATGTTCAACTTCCACTTCATGAATAAAATTCTTAAATTTATTCTATTCTTATACTCAACAGAAAACCAAATTCTTAGCTCCTGTTTAAGTGATACGTGATTATTATGGCATTATATACCATTCTGGTATATACACATATGTATATATGACCATATATCCTAATTTTCCCAGGATAGATCTGATTTTCACATGCAGTTCTAGCATAATTATTAAAAGCTTCTTTTTTCATACTCAGAAGTCTCCTAGGTTGAATGATAAATTACATGGTTCTATATATGGTGATCTTTAGGTCAACTGCAGTAAAGAGAGGATAAGGAAGTAGTTAGCATGAAGGAGTTAGTGTGAAAGGATTTAAAGCTACCTTTTGAAATTCGTAAAAGTCACACATCTATTCCTTTTTCCTGAAATGGGGTGATTTTTTTCTTGTCTTGGGACTTATTTCTGATTGTATTTAAGTAATGCAAGGGAGGTGAGGGTTGTTTTTGAGAGTCTGAGTTCCTATAAATAATTCATGTAAAAATAATCAAAAACAGATGATCTCAATTTGGCTGCATTTGAATAAAATAATTTAGAATTGTCAAATATCCAACTGATTGTTTATGAAAATTTATTCCTCTATGCTAGTTATTTATTTGTATTTCTTTATTCTCAATTTATATTTCTGAATCATCTATTATTAGCTCTGTCTTCTATCAAAATATCAGTATATAGATTGCTAATGTAATAAAATAATTGCATTAATTATTATTTTAAGTACAAAGATTTTCTGGATATTGCTATGTTTTGTATTCTCCAAGTTATTATCACATCTGTACAGTCTAAAATTACTTTTGTTTTAGATATACATTAAGTTTTAATGATGTATTTGTATATTTATGCATCCTATATGGAGTTATCATCCTGGCATCAATTAGAAAGTTCGCCTAGAGATGAATTGGGGATGTCAGGTTGCTTGAATTGGAGAGAGGCAGGGATGATACAGGCAGAGTCGAAGATACCATATGTTTTATCTTCTTGAAGAAATAGAATAATTGGAGAACATCTTCTGAAAACACTGTATATTAGTTTTCTAGGCTGCCATAACAAAATACTGTGGACTGAATGGCTTAAACAACAGAATTGTATTTCTCACAGTTCTGGAGGCTAAAATTCCAAGATCAAGGTGTTTCTTCTGAGTTCTCTCTCTTTGGCTTGTAGGTGACCCTTTTCTTCCTTTGTTCTTCACTAGGTCATTGCTCTGTGCATGTGCACCCCTGGTGTCTCTTTGTGTGTCCAAATTTCCTCTTCTTATAAGGACACCAGTCAGACTAGATTATGGCTCACCCTACTGACCCCTTTTAACCTTAATTACCTCCAAAGAGCCTATCTCCAAATACAGTCATATTCTGAGGTACTGGGGGCTAGGACTTCAACATATGAATTTCGAGGGAGCACAATTCAGCCCATAACCCCTGGAAGGAAAATTTTATTTGCAAGAATGAGTGAACCTAAATCCTGTAGCACAAAAATTTGAAGGCAGTGATGAGACAATGTCTCAACTATTCCAGGAAAATTCTGGGAAGTCGTATTATAGTTTAAGTGGAATATATTGTTGGAAAAAAAATTCCTTTCACTGCTTATGCTTTGAAAGTTCTAGTGCCTTTGAATAATTGTGTCACCTGAATATATGAATAACTCATATGTTAATGGTTTCTATTTGGTATGTTTTATGCCTTCCCAAGATACCTTGCTTAAATGTTAAAACAAAGAGACTAAGACACAGAATACATGAGTTGAAATCCTTATAAACAGTAAGTTCTGTGGTCCTAAGGAAACCGAAGTTACATTTTTAACTGATAAATTCTTCATTTGAGTTTTATTGTTTTAGAAGATACGTGCTTCTTCCTCTCACTTCCTTCACTACACCCCTCACTTTTAATTTGAAAGAATTAGGTTAATTGGATGCATAAAATGATCAGATCACTTAGAGAAATGTACAGTGAGATCTTGAAGTTCACAGCTCATTGAAGCAGGAATTAATATTATAGATAATCTCCTTCAGATTCTTTGATTTTCCATGTGAAGACTGTGAAGTCCATGAAAATATGCTTATTAAGAGTTTAAACTCTGGAGTGAGACCAAACTGGGTTTGAATCAGTCTTGGCCACTTTTTAACAGCGTGATTTAGGGTAAAATACTTAACCTCTCTAAACCTTGGCTTCTTCAATTACAAAATGAAGAGTATACCAGTACCTTCTTCATAGAATTACTGTGCATTTCAAATGAAATAATAATTGTGAAGCACTTAGCACAGTGTTTAGCCCCTGTTAAGTGTTCAATAAGTCTTAATTCTAATAATAACTTAGGATGCTATTGCCCGGGATCATGGAAATGATATTATTTGAAACCCTGACCTTTCTCAGTTTTAAAGGTATGTTTCAAATTTAGCAAGAAAAACCATTTCTACTTTAATAACTTTGTAAATACTATTTTCTTCTATTCATGCCTTCTTCTGATGGCTTCCACCAACCATTAAGTGCAGTAACTTTCTTTAGAGTACCTAAAAATTGCTATAGCTTTCACTCCTGCTTTGGCATAAGCAGACGGTTTTGTAGCAGTTGGGATTGTCAGAATTCTAGAAATAAATGCTGCTTTCTAATTCTAGAAATAAAGCACATTTACCCTTTGACATCGTACTAGAAGCAGTTATTTAGGGTTGAGGGTTCGTTGACTTTTAGAATATTTCTCAGATTTAGGGATAAATTTATAGCCCAATAAATAGAAACTCTTTGAACTATTTCAATGGAATCATATATGTTTAAAAATCGACAAGCACTGACAAGGAGCTTGATGAAATGATCTGAAAAGTCCTAGAGATACAAGTTTCTTAAAAGTCAATTTTACTGTAATAAACCTAAGAATAGGCAATTACATATGTATCTTTGTAAACTGACCATACAAAAGCATAATGGAAAGTACAGTTTAGGGCTGTGTTTTCCATGCAGAAAAGGGTTGGGAGGAATGGGAGCACAAGGGCATGTATCAGAATGTTGGGGGTATGTGGGTAGCTGGCTTAGTGTGTAAACACCTGCAGTGTGTTTCTCATTGTATGACTTGCTTTTAATCATGCATGGTATTTAGTGTATAGTCAAGTAGGAAATGAGATCTGTGTTTATCAAATGAGGGCATTAGTTATAAAAGGTTGAGAAAACCTGGTTTGGGTGAGGGGGAGAATAATCATGAGATACTTGGTAACTGGCAACTTTTCAGGTAAATCATGAAAAAAGTTTTGTTGCCAGGTAAATATGAAATCAAATTCTGTCTCTTTGATTACATTTTACCTTAAGAAAAGCAAATGTCAATGAGTTTCTCAGTGATAAGATGGGCAAAATATCAACTGTTCTTAAAATAAGGTTGCTATAAGAATTAAATGTGTTAACTTACTCCAGGGCTTAGAACATTGTTGGTGTTCTCTTAGGAATAACTATTATAAATAGCATATAACTTCTCCTTTGTTCTGTGGTTACTGTCTCAGTCAGTTTAGGTTGCTATGACAAAAGCCATGAACTGGATGGCTTAAACAACGAACATTTATATCTCACAGTTCTGGAGGCCAGGAAATCCAAGATGAAGGTCCTACCATATTCAGTACCACGTTCTCACTGTACCATCACATGGCAGAGAGCATGAGCAAGCTCTTGTGTTTATTTTTTTATTTTTGTTTATTTTTATATTTTATTTTATTTTTTGAGAGAGAGAAAGAGACAGAGCACAGTCAGGGGAGGGGCAGAGAGAGAGGGAGACACATAATCTGAAGCAGACTCCAGGCTCTGAGCTGTGAGCATGGAGCCTGATGTGGGGCTCAAACTCACGAACCATGAGGTCATGACCCAAGCCGAAGTCAGTCGCTTAACTGACTGAGCCACCCGGGTGCCTCACATGTTTATTTTTATAAAGGCAATAATCCCATTAAGAAGGGCTCCACCATCATGATATAATTACCTCTCAAAGGCCCTACCTTCTTATACTATCACATGGGAAGTTAGGGCTTCAACATATGAATTTGTGTGTGGGGCGAGGGAGATGGGGACACAGGCATTCAGTCCATAACAGCCGTAAACAACTTCATTATTCTCTACAACATTAGGCATCTTAGCTAATGCTACTATGTTTTAACTTTTATGGTACTATAACTTGCTTTGGTGAAGAATCTAGAAAAGTGAATTGATAAAGAAATAATATGAAATTTCTTTAAAGGAAAAAGGAATTATTTTCCATATATAAGAATGAAATCCCTGTGGGTGTTTCATAATAATAGTTAGGCATGATTGTATCAAAGTAGTAAATAAGTCAACAAAAACATAAAAAGTGAAAAAACATAAGGAAAATGTCAGAAGTTTGCACACCTGAAGCATTGTATTTTTAATTATAAATTTATGTTTACTCAAATACATTTTATAATGGTACATAGCAAAAATCTGTGAAATCTCTAGAAATCTATAACATAAGTTAGACCGATCTGCTTAGAGTGGCTTCTGTCAGGTAATTGAGAATGAAATAAGAAAATGTAGCTTCTATGCAAATTTTCATTAGAGAAAAAACAGTATGTTTGAATTGGTACAGCTTAAATCTTTCACTTACTAATTAGTATTGGATTTTACATTGAATAGAGATGAAATGTTCTACTAAAAATAAAATTTGTCATCACATTTTGGTAATAGATGCTTTATAAAATGAAACTATAATTGCATGTAGAATGTATCATGCTTCAGAGCTACTTGGTTTAATATAATGAAAATACCAATGATATTGAAATAATTAACATTAATATAAAATGTATTCCATAGTTTATTTTTAAAGATTCTTATTATAGTGATATGTTTGGTGACACATCATATCAGATTATGTCTATTGTCCTGACACAGTTATTTTTTTTTAATGTTTATTTTATTTTTTTTTTTTGAGTGAGTGAGAGCACAAGTGGGTAAGAGTCAGAGAGAGAGGGTAAGAGAGAATCCTCATGGTCAGAGCTGTCAGTGCAGAGCCTGATGTAGGGTTCAATCCCATGAACCATGAGATCATGATCTGAGCTAAAGCCAAAAGTTGTATACTTAACCAATTAAGCCACATAGGCTTCCCATGGCACAATTATTATAAACACCCCTTCTACCTGTTCAATACTGTTTTGATTTGAATAGTAAGTTATATGGCCACCTTAATGATATTACTGAGAAATTTAAAAAATGTTTTCTAAAATATTTACAGTAGAAGTCTTGTTCATTTATTTAACTAAAGTTAATTTAGAGCCTGTGTGGATCATGTGTGGGTGCTAATGAGAAAATAAAATAAATGAAATAAAATAAAAAAGAGAGAGAGAGAGAGAGAGAAGAGAAAGAGAGAGAGATGGTCTTTATTCTCCCAGAACCCATAGTGCTCATAAAGGTGGTTATTTATATATAAATCACACAGACAAATGTAAAATTGGAGCATTGTAAGTGTTAAGAAAGGGAGGTTCGTGGTACTATGCGGGAGTGTAACAGGAAGAATTGTCTTGGAGATAAACAACATTAAGGTACCTGATCTTTAACCCAATTAATACTCATGGGGTGTAATATTTAAGTCTTCTCATTGGGAAGGTCACAAAATGGAAGTTGACTTGTCTTGGAGTGAGAATGGGAGAAATCCTAAAAGTGTCCTTAAACCAGAAGTCACAGGTTTTTTTGTTTTGTGTTTTTTTGTTTTTTTGTTTTTTTTTTGTAATTTAATGTCTGGAGTTATATGACTTTCACCATATTCTGTTAGTTAGAAGCGGTCATTAAGATTAGCCCACATTCAAGGAAAAGATTTACATAAAACCTGAATACCAAGGTGGAGGAATCCCTGGGAGCCATTTTAGAGGCTGTCTGTCAAGTTAAGAAGTTTTCCCACGTTTATCAAGAAGATCATATGTTTTTCTTTTAATGTCTTAACGTAAAGTGATAAATCCAACTTAGACATAATATTTTAATTTTTCCTATACACTGCTAGGTGTGATTTGTGGATAATTTGGTTAAACCACATTTATGGTTATGTTTGAAATTTGCCTATAAATTTCCTTTGTGTGTGTGGTTTAAAGTTGTGTTAGTGTCAAAACAATTTGAGGAGTAGATTTTAATTTAGAATTGTGTAAGACTGAAATTACAAAAAAAAATTTATATGCCTGTAAGAACTTCAATTTTCGATTGAGAGTTGTTACCAGGAATAAAAGCTAAATTTTGTCAAATGCATCTTGTGCACCAATTTATATGATCATATGATTCTTCTCCTGTAGCCTGTTGATATGGTAAATTACATTTATTGATTTTTGATTACTGAACCAGTCTTGTGTCTCAAAAATAAATCTCACTTGGTTATGGTATATAATTCTTTTTATATTTTGGTGAGTTTTATTTGCTAATGTTTTGTTAAGAATTTTCACATTTAGGGGCATCTGGGTGGCTCACTCAGTTAAGTGTCTGTCTTTAGCTCAGGTCATCATCTCAGGGTTTGTGACTTAGAGCCCTGCATGGGGCACTCTGCTGTCCGTAGAATCTGCTTTGGATCCTCTGTCCTGCCCCTCAACCTCTGCACCTCCACTTTTTTCTTTCTCTCTCTCTCTCTCAAAAATAAATAAACGTTAAAAATATAATTTTCACATTTATATTCATAGCAGATATTGATCTGCATTTTTTTTGGTACTATTTTGTCTGGTTTTGATATCAAGATAATATTGGCTTCATGGAATTAGTTCCTCCTCTCTTATTTTCTGGACAATATTGTGTTGAATTTGTGTTAATTCTCTTAAGCATTTAGTAGGTTCTTCAATGAAACTAATTGAGATTTCTTTTTTTGGGCGATTTTTAATTATAAATTCAATTTTCTTAATAGTTGTAGGTCTATTTAAATGATCTATTTTTATATTGGGTGAATTATGGTACTTTGTACTTTTTAAGGACTTGGTCTGTTTCATCTATGTTATCAAAGTTATGTGTGTAGAATTGTTCATCATATTCCCTTATTACCCTTCTGATGTCTACAGGGTCTGTAGTGGTATATTCTGTTTCATTCCTGATAGTAGTAATTTGTATGTTTTCTCTCTCTCTCTCTCTCTTTCTCTCTCTCTCTCTCTCTCTCTTTTTGGTCAGTCTTGCAGGAAGTTTGTCAGTTTTATTAATATTTTCAAGAATTGCATTTTTTTAATGTTTATTTTTGAGAGAGAGAGAGAAAGCATGAGTGAGGGAGAGGCAGAGAGAGAGGGAGACAGAATCCAAAGCAGGCTCCAGGCTCTGAGCTCTTAGCACAGGGCCCAAAGCAGGGTTCAAACTCACAAGCCATAAGATCATGACCTGAGCTGAAGTCGGATGCTTAACCGACTGAGCCACCCAGGTGCCCCAAGAATTGCATTTTTGCTTCATTGATTTCCTCGGTTTTCAATTTCATTGATTTCTGTTACTATATGTTATTTTCTTTATTAATTCTATTTGTTTTGGGTTTATTTTACTCTTCTTAGATTCTTAGGGTGGGGGTTTGGGTAGTTGATTAAAGACTTTTCCTCATTTTAATATAGAATTTAATTCTATAAATTTCCCTCTTAGCCCTGTATTAGTTGTGTCCTACATACAAATCTAGATATGATGTATTTTCATTTCTCTTAAGTTCAATGACAACCTGGGGGGAGGATGAACATCCTGGCTCCCAGCCTGGTCTTCTCTGACACCAGCTCAGTATGGGATGGGGGAAAGAGGGAGTTTAGATGCTTGATAGGTGTCTAGGTGTATCTTGTCTTTCTCCTGGTCTTTTAAATTAAGAGAGAAGGTTGGACCTTTTTGGTCTGTGCCCATTGGCACTTCCTAGTTGTCAGTTATCCAATGGTTACCCTGGGATATGTATGGCAAAACGAAAGCCTAGGAAACTCATAGTATTGTTTCTTATATTCTGGGATCGCTGGCCAGACTACCTTCAGATTCTTAGCTTTATTTCATATATAATGTCCTGCATTTAATTATGATTGGTGGGAGGATTAGGGAAAAGTACATCTATTTCATATTCCCAAAAGCAGAAGTCTTCAACGTGTCTTACTTTAGATATGTAGTGTTTTAGGGGTGCTGGCGTAGCTCAGTTAGTTGAGTGTCCAACTCTTTTTTTTAAGTATGTATGTATGTATGTGTGTATGTATTTAGAGAGAAAGAGCAGAGGAGGGGCAGAGAGAGAGAGAGAAGAGAATCCAAGCAGACTCCCCGCTGTCAGGGCAGAGCCTGATGCTGGGCTTAATCCTGTAAGATCAGGACATGAGCCGAAATCAAAAGTTGGACCCTTAACTGACTGAGCCACCCAGGCACCCTCTTCCTCAACTCTTTCTTCTATGTGTTTGAAGAAGCTATGCATCCTCCACTTGTTGGGTGGAACATTCAATATGATTAGATTGGGGCTCCTGGGTGGCTCAGCCAGTTGAGCATCCAACTCTTGATTTTTGGCTCAGGTTATGATCCCAGAGTCATGGGTTCCAGGTATGGGTCAGGCTTCACCCTGAGCATGAGGCCTGCTTAAGATTCTCTCTCTCTCTCCCTCACCCCTCTTTCCAGCTTGTGCTCTTTATCTCTCTTCCTCTAAAATTAAAAAATATATATATATGTGTGTATGTATATGTCTGTGTGTGTATGTGTATATACGTGTATATATATATGTGTATATATATATATTATTATTTATTTATTTATTTATTTATTTATTTATGGTTAGATCAAGTTTGTTACTTTTGTTCTCAAGTCTCTATATATCTTTCCTGCTGGATATGTTGATCTCATAGAAATGGATAATCCATCAATTTATTCTTATACTTCTGTTAATTTTTCTTTAAAGTTATGTCACTAGGTGGATAAGATGCATATAAGTTAAAAATTATTATACTTTTCAAATTGAATGTTCAATTTTATAGTGACCATCTTTATCTTTAATACATATTTTTTGCATTTGTATTTATTTTATCTGGTTTTAATATAGTTATTCTGGCTTTATTTTGCTTAGTATTTGCCTGACACATCTTTTCTATTCTTTTGCCCTTCAATATTTTGTTTCTTTAAGATATATTGATCACATAAAATTTAACAGGACTTAAAAAATTTTTTAACAGTACAATGAAACATTGTTTTTTAAATTTGTTTTTAATGTTTATTTATATTTTGAGAGAGTGAGAGAGAGACAGTGTGTGAGTAGGGGAGGGACAAAGAGAGATGGAGACAGAATCTGAAGCATGCTCCACACTGTGAGCTGTCAGCACATAGCCAGATGCGGGGCTTGAACTTATGAGCCAGTTAGATCACGACCTCAGCCAAAATCGGATGCTTAACTGACTGAAACACCCAGGTGCCCCAGGAACGTTGTTTTTCATTAAGAATTCATCTCTGTTTATAAAGATCACTGAAAATCTTTTGATTGGTTGTATTATCTTATTATGACTATTTGCCTCAGCTTTTCTCTTTCTCCTTACCTTCTTTCTTGCTACTGAGTGCTTTTTAACTTTCTGTTTTCCTTTGTTATTTATGCAAAAGTTTTGAATTTTATTGATTACATTTAATAATTTTTGGAATTGCATCTGGATTTTGAGTTCGAAATTGCTGTTTCTCATTTTCATAATTAGTGTGTTTTAGCATTTCTGGAAAACTCTTCATCTCTACCTCCTTTAAAATCGTCTTGTCCTAATTCTTTCTATGATTTCCTTTGGAGTTCTTAGATATGTACCATCTTAGCTTCTCATTTTTGTTTCCTTTCTCTTTACTACATTCTGGATAATTTCTTTGAATTTGTCCTTCATTTTGCCAGTTCTCTCCTTAGATTTTCACTTGCTTCTTTCAGTCACCTTGGCATTTAATTAAGTTCTTTAAATTTTATTCTCTAAGATTTTTCACACAATAGAGGTGTTAAAAATTCAACTGTAAATCCATGAGGATGACTATGTGGTTGTGAATTCTCTGGAGAGATTCTCTGTTCCCTCCCACCTTCACTCTGTCCTTATCTATGTCCTGGCTTGAGACAGGTGAATTTCTTTGTTATCTCCATATGGTAGTAGGTTTTATTTCTTCTTAACCTTTATACAACTAATAAGAAATCTTGCTAGATTTTTCACTTTGAGCAAGTGCTAAACATTATCATCTGTCCCTGCATGCTGTGCAGGCATTAGAGAGCTTAGGTGTCCAGGATTGGGTAGAAGCTCTCAGAGGGAGAAGCTACTTTTGACACTGGCTTGTCTCCCAAGTTTCCTATGCAGCTATGGGGGATTCCACAAATCCTTTTGTTGGTTTCTTAGTTTTTAACCCAACAAATCACTTAAAATCAAAACTATACATATATATTTATTCACCATTTTAGTTAATTTTGTCTAGAGAATAAGTAGTTCAGAGTATCTGATGCTGCTAGAAATGAAAGTTTAGACCTAATCTTTTTTATCTGTAATTTCACTTCCTTTACAAGTCATTATTACTTAGCAATTTCTGTGTTAGTGGGTGGCTCTATTACAAAGTGACATCACCATACCCTTCTGGCGATGAGTCAGCTATTTGTGGGTTAAAAGAAAAATTATACTTCCATCTGCTTGTCACTTAGGGTTTAAAGTTGATAGTTTCATCTCCTGACTTAACAAAAAAATCTATTCCTATATTTTACAGAGTGTTAGCTATGGTAACATTCTATTTCTAATTTTTTCTTATATTTTTTAAGCATTGTCAATATTTTGGCTGGGAGCTGATCACGTTTCCCTTGATATCAGATGTAGCTTGTTGTTTCCCATTGTTGTTCTGACTTGTCACTGTTTGAGTACCAAATTTGGAGACCATTTCAGGATTTGATGAAAGAGCACTAGATCTGGCCACTGTGTAGAAAACAGATTATGAGAAACAATTTCTGTCCACAGAGAGTCACGGATCGGATTCCTTCAGATCAGTCTAAGATTCTGCTGCTTTCTAGTCTCAGCTTTTACTTGAACGTCTGTATTTATGGCTATGGTTACTTTTCTCATTAAAAGTGGAAGGAAGGGAGGGAGAAAGGAAAGGAGGTAGGAAGAGAAAGAAGAAAGAAAGAAAAAGTTTCCCTGAAATTTTCAGTTATTCTTGTTTAATCATCAAATATATGTTGATTACTTTCAAAGAAGTCACATAAAGGCTTCCATAGAAGTTTGCTATTATTAAAGTAGTTTCCCATTTACACCCACTCTACCCACTTACCCAAATAAACAATCATCCTGGTTCTCATTCATGAATAGATAGTGAAATCATGGAGGGCAAGAACCACACATTTCTTTCCCCATTCCATCCCCTCCCTTCCCTTCTTTTCCTCTCTTTTTCTTCTTTAGCTTAAAGCTTGAAGATTTACCAATTAGAAAGTCTTCAATTAAGTTTTAATTCAAGCCCCAGCTCCAGCACTCCCTCCTCTGGTTATACTGTCTGTGAGAAAATTTACCCTAAATACTGTACTACAGGATAAGTACAACTCACCTATAGTCGAGAGTTAATTAGTAGAGTTCTTATTCTACATAAATGACTAAGGGTTAGTTAATAAAATTTTGAAATCAATGGTATTAAGGTTATGAAGGTAATGGTTGGATTGGTGATACAGGACCCAACAGCACCTTGGCCTGAACTAACATATCGAAGACACCCAGCCTAGCAGTGTGTGTCAATGAAGCAGAACTCCAGGTTTGCACTCTGGTGGGCCTGCAGTCTCTTCACCTCAGTGATGAGGATCAGACTGCAGGAGCCAACACTGAGTCCCCTTTGAAGTGGGCATTGTATGCAAAAGGCATATTTTTTAGGTCAGAGATAGGAGGTCACGCTGGCTTGCTAATAAATGCCTTTACACTTGCCAAAAGGTGGTTTGAGATTTCTCTTATTGGAAAATATCCCTTGGAAGTGAGGCATAGGGGTGGGGACTATGTCTCTACTTCTACATCTAAATATTAGAGGTCTCCAAAAAGAAGTGAACGTTTGTTAGAGAGGCAGGCTGACTGGTTTGCCACACTTTAATTTTATGATTATGTACATTCCTGTTGCTTCCCTAGGTATCAGAAATTCTCTGAGAGCCAGATTCCAGAATATACTATGAGCAGCCAGGGTGTTAGGGTGCTACTTTGACACAGTACATGGTAAGCTTTAAAAAAATCCAGTAGAGGCTTTTGAACTCTCTAAGTGATGGTGATAATACCTGTCTCATAAGAAAGAATTGAAAAAAGAAAAGAAAGTGCATTTTCAAGGTTACATTTCCCTTGGGTGTATCTTTGTTTTCAATCCTTTCCCTTGACTTCCAGACTAAGGAAAAATTATCACATGTCTATTTTCACAAGCAAAATGGTGACACACTTGTTTGGTGTTTTATGAAACAAAAAGCCCATCAATTGTAAATTGTATGTCATCCATTGTTCTTTGGAAATTAGTTATACATGAATTATATTATAGCAGTGCAGCCTATGTGTGAATTTCTTCTCTAAGTTGCCATATTAGTTTTTCTGCGTAGGCATCCTCTTCAATTGCCACATATTCTTTCCCTGAAATCTTGCTGTGCTTTGTAGCAAATATGTTAAAAAGGCTTTGTTCTGAAAAAAGCCACCCATTGAGTAGGAGTGTGAATTCAAATGCTAAGGTCACCATGGGATCCCACAATTACTCAGCTCAGTAAGATCTGTGTGACATCACACTTTTGTTAAATATCTTAGGGAAAAAAAAAGAGAAGGGGAGAGAGGCCAACTCTTGCTGACTCTAAGTGCTGAAAGAACTTTTGTTTTTTGTTTAAATTCTCTCTCTCTTTCCTCACCTCCAACCAAGGCAAAGGAGCATTTCCCAGTATATTAAACTTGTTATATAAAATGGGATTGATTAATCCATTTTTGGAGTATAAACCCCTGACAGTTTCACCATGGAGTAACTTCTTTTAAAGATTTTCCTCTCTTTCATGTGCTTTTTCTAGAACACTCTTGAGGCAGATGTTAACTTTATTCTTAGAAAAGATT
Source organism: Paguma larvata (assembly GCA_030068075.1). Lineage (NCBI taxonomy): Eukaryota > Metazoa > Chordata > Mammalia > Carnivora > Viverridae > Paguma > Paguma larvata. Next base: position 49,129,888 of record CM057834.1, on the reverse strand, counting down.
TTGTGAATTTCTTTTTTTTTAATTTTTGTAAAAAAAATACGCAACATAAAATTTACCATCCTAACCATTTCTAAGTGTACAGCTGAGTAATGTTAAGTATCTTTACATTGTTATGCAATGAATCTCCAGAACTTTCTCATCTTGCAAAACTGAATTAAGTAACAACTCATCATTTCCCTCACTCCCAGCACCTGGTAATGACTGTTCTGCTTTCTATTTCTATGAATTTGACTACTCTAGATATCTCATTAAAATGGAAATACCCAGTATTTGTTTTGTGACTGGTTTATTTTACTTGACATAAAGTCCTCAAAGTTCATCCCTATTGTAACATGCATCAGAATCTCGTTCCTTTTTAAGGACGAATAATATTCCATGGCATACTACATTTTATTTATCCATTCATTCACTGGACACTTGGGTTACTTTCACCTATTGGCTATTATGAAGAGTGATGCTCTGAACATGGACATGCAGATGTCTCTGTGAGATTCTGCTTTCAATTATCTTGGATATACACTGAGAAGTGGAATTGCTGGATCATATGGTAATTCTAATTTTAACTTTTGAGGTACTGACATACTATTTTCCATAGGAGCTAAACCATTTTATATTCCACAAACATTTCATAAGCGTTCCAGTTTCTGTACAACCTTGCTCATACTTACTATTTCTGTTTTCTTTTTTAAATGGAAATGAGGTGAACTCAGATTATAGTTTGGATTTGCATTTAACTAATGATTAGTGTTCATTAGCTATTAATGTATCCCCTTTCCATGTGTTTCTTAGCTATTAATATATTATCTTTGGAGAAATGTCTATTTAAGCCCTTTGCCTATTTTTAGTCATGTTATTATGTTGTTGTTGGGTTGTAGCAGTACTGTATGTAATAGATAATAATCCCTTGTCAGGTATATGATTTCCAAATACTTTCTCTAATTCTTTAGGTTACTTTTCCACTCTATTGATTTGTGTTTTTTGATGAACAGAAGTTTTTAAATTTGATATAGTATAATTTATCTACTTTTGCTTTTGTTGCCTATGCTTTTGCTGTCATATTCAGGATATCCTTGACAAATCCAATGTCATGAAGCTTTCCCTTAAATTTTCACATAAGAATTTTATAGTTTTAGGATATATGTTTAGGTCTTTGGTCCATTTTGCATTAGTTTTGGAAATGGTGTAATATAAACGTGCGATCTCATTCGTTTGCATGTGGTATTTTCCCCTGACTCTTTGTTGAACAGACTGCTCTTGGTTTTGCACCTATGTTAGTTGACTTGGGCTACCATAACAAAAAATACCATAGACTGAGTGGTTTAAACAACAGAAATTAATTTTTGTCACAACGTTGGAAGCTGGAAGTTTGAGTTCTCTATTTTGTTGGTTTATATGTCTCATTTCTTGAATTTTTACTTTATTATTGTAACTATTAATTTCATTAATCTTTTCTTCTATATATCTGAAAAAAGAATAAAAGTTTACTTGGGAATTTTAAAATATCAGGTAAATAAATATTATGAAAATTTTTAGTAGCTGGATTAATTTCAAGTGGATTTTCTTAGTAACATTGCAATGTATATACATATATATATATACACACATATATATGTGTATGTGTATGTATACATATACATATATATATTTATTTTTCAGGAGTGCCCATTACTAAATAATAAGTTCTGCTTTATTTTTATCAAAAAATATTCTAGGATTAATTTATTCAAACTTAATAACTATATTAACTGTGTTCTAGCATAATCCCCATTTTGACTTAGTTATTTTTATGTTAGTCTTATTTCTAAATACTATAGAAAGCACATTATATGTTTTGTTTTAAGAATTTCCTTAGATAGTGCTTACATTTTTTAAATATTTAAATTCTGGTTTACCTTTAGTCTGTAAACAATTATTGCTTTCCCCCACCTAGAATAGAATTGTGTGTACTCAAAATAGATCCAAACCAAGTCACATAGTAGCTGGGTATGAAATGGCATTAGGTTCCTTTTCGTCTAGCTGCCTGATATCTGATAGTACATAATCAAAGAACTATCACAATAGAAAAAGTTGAATGAGTGTGGGAGTGAAGAGAAAGAAAAAAAAACAAAAGAAATTGTTCTGAAAGAAATTTTTTATTCTGAGTAAGAAATATTTCAGGCGTACATCTTATGTACTTAGGGAGTACATCTTCAAATTTTCTTTAATTTTTTATTTTTTAAAAAGAACATCTTTTCACATCGTAAACTGGTATTAGTAAACTAGAAAGAACTAGAATATCAAATGGAACCAGTGAAATACTAGATTCACTACAAAAATAAAATATCTTTCAGAAGTATGTATTTTGTAATTATAGCTGTATTTAACGTTATGAGATGTATGCACAATTCAACCTATGTGCTAAAACAGACCCCAGTCACAACATTGACTTTTTAATGGGTCTTTATTCAGGTTTTCTCCTGAAAAATTTGAAGACTAAAGTAGCATTGTCATTGGGCACAGCAGAAACAGCACAGGCTGGAGTTTGAATCCTTGCCCTTCCTTTTACTAAATATAGTGCTTTAGACTAGTTATCTTATTTCTCTGAGCCTCCATTTCATTACCTGCTTACAACCTTGTAACAAAGAGAGTATTTTCTTAAATAATTTAGCAAATGATAAGAATTAAAAATGAACAGCTATTATGGTCGATACAAAAACCTAAAACCTATATTTATGCCAGCTATGGAGATATGTCACTGGGCAGAGACTGTGGTTATCTGTAGAGTTTTTACAGTTGTTCGTGGCCTTTAAAAAATAGATTTTCGGGTGTGCCTGGGTGGCTTAGTCACTTAAGCCTCTGCCTTCGGCTCAGATCATGGTATCATAGTTCATGGGTTTACGCCACACATCAGGCTCTGCACTGACAGCTGTGGAGCCTGCTGGGGATTCTCTGTCTCTGTCTCTCTGCCCCTCCTCTGCTCTCTCTCTCTCTCTCTCTCAAAATAAATAAATAAACATTTAAAAAAATAAATATATATTTTCTTGGTATATAAGCTTGTAATTCATAAGACATCTTTAAAAGTTAATTTAACAATGTAGAGGCAAATGCAATTTGAGATTGCAAACAGATTTTGAGTTAAAGAGGTCCTTAGGGTATTTGCCCAGTACCCCACTTTAGTGATGTGTTATGTTTTTGTTTTTGTTTTGGCTAGAGTAGAGCAAGCATACCTCAAGAAATTCTGTATAGTGATCCACATCTCTGGAGATTTCTAAGTGTTCAATGTAAGAAGCATAAAAATATAAAATAATTCTTTCACTAAAACTGTAGCCTGCTCGAATTTCCCTCAGTTACTTTCTGCTACTAACAGAACCAAGTTAGGAACATTTCAATAGGGCATGTTTTACAAGTGGTACTTCATTTTGATTTAATATAGCTTCATGAAAAAGTGTATGGGGACAGAAGAGGTGAATTTAAATATTTAGTTTATTTTTGATGGAAAGGAAGAGAATCTTTCCTTTAAAACTCTCTTTTCTTTATCATCTAATGTTCCATGTAAATGTCAGTGATTACACATATTGTAACTTGAGAATCTTGAAGAGGAGCTATTGAATACACATAAGTGTATCATCTATATCTATTATAGAACAAATCATTTTCAAAATAGAGCTGGATTCTTGACACTTTAATTGGTAGAAAATAAAGTGTGTGTTTCCATATATGAAAACAAAATGGAGCTGGATTCTTGACACTTTTACTGATATAAAATAAAGTGTGTATATCCATATCTGAAAATATAACTGATCCTCCCACCCTCCCCCTCCAAATTCCCCCAGGGTACATTGTTTCAGTATCTTCCACGGAAATTACAAGAAGACTGAGGAGTAAAGTAAGTGGCTGGCCATTAAATGTTCCTATAGATGCCAATAATTTCATTTTACTAGCTTAAGTGCTTTAAAAAGGGAAAGTCAAAGTAAAATCTCTTTTCCACTCATTGCTCCTTTGGGAGACAGTTGTCATTTCTTAAGTATTTTTGCATTTCACTGTAAAAAAAATGATCTGATAGATCATTTATTCATTTAGAGGAGGGCATGTACTCTGGGTTGTTTTTCTGGTCACGCCAATAGATTTTTGCTGATTTGTGCACACCCTCTTGCCCTGTTCCCGTTATGAAATAATGGCTTTTATTTGTAATGTGACTAACCAGGGTTGGGGTACATTCTGCAGCCACAGAACAAAATGAAGCTATTGGCCTAAATATGGACTGAGCCTTTGACATTGACTGTATAGTATTGTAACCAATGTGGAAACTACCAGAAACTTGTACTTGGAATTCTCTAAGTATCTACTACATGATCTACTAGATAACACTAAACATCATTATGATTAAAATGCTCCTGTTTGTGAAATAAAATATAAGAAAACAGCCTACAGTTAAATCAATATTGGTGCCTTACCTCCTCTTGAGATTAATAATTTGATTAACTATTTTAATAATAGCAACAAAAATAATAATAACAATAGTAGCAGTGGCAACAATGATAGCTAACATTTACTGAGTGCCTCTTTTAGGCCAGTGTTATGGGTTGAATTATGTCTCCTACCTCCCACCACTTGAACAAAGTTCGTATGTTGAAATCTTAACCCTTAGTATCTCATTATATCACCGTATTTAAAAAGTTTATAAAGAGATAATGGATGTTAAATGGAGTCATTGGGGTGAGCCCTAATTCAGTATGACTGCTGTCCTAATAAGAAGAGGAAATTGAGACAGATACAAGAGAGAAGTGTACATGAAGTCACAGAGAGGAAATGGCTGTCTACACGCCAAGGAGAGAGGCAGCAGAAGGAACCGACTCTACTAACACCTTGATTTTGGATTTCTCACCTCCAGAATTGTGAGAAAATAAACTTATGTTGTTGAAGCCACCCAGTTTATGGAATTTTATTATGGCAACCCTTGCAAACTAATAAAGAAAACACTGTGGTAAGTGTTTTACATTCATTTTCTCTCTTAGTTTTCATCACAACCTATGGAATGCATGCTATTACTATCCCTATTTTGCAAATGAAGGATAAGGTAATTTTTCAAGGGCTAATGAACGGGAAGAGCCAGGGTGAGAATCATTGCAACTGGATTCTAGTCTCCACAGATTTATCCATGCAGACGTATTGCCCCTCTCCTACCGTATCTCAGGTGATGCAGGCAGTAGCACACATGGGGGATTTGAGACTCATGTGAGACTCACGAGCGTCTTATCTAACATCACTCTTCTGTCAAGTGCCTGAGTCAGAATCCCATGTCAGATGTGTCTGACTCCATGATCGTAAATCATAACCATCAAACTGCCCTGCCTTTTTTTCCTTTTGTCTAGATGAAAGGAACTATCTCTTAATTTATTTTTGGATCTTCAAAGCCTGGTGTAATGCTTGAACAAAATTAAAATTGATGAAAATAACCTACTTTGTCTGTTTACTTTAGTGTGGTATTTGAAATTTTGATAATTATTCATTATTATTTAGACCTAAGGGGAAGAAAAAGATCTAAAAGGAAATCGTAAACAGCATAGTCACTTCCTTGTGGTAAAAGCAATAGTTGATGACATTGACCAGCTACTTTGTTCTTCAATACTATTTGCAAAAGGATCAGACTGTTGTATGGTAGTACATAGTCGAGTGATTGTCCTTTATTTTATCTTTAACTCATTAGGCTTCTATATTTTGTATCCACATAAAGGCAATAACATTGTATTTTAGCTTGTTTAGTAGAGGTTTTATAAAAATTACTAAATAAAATAAGAGTTGGAAAACAATTTTAATTTAATGGAAGAAACATAAAATGGAAAAATTCAAATAACCTAAAGGCAATTGTATTTAATGATTAAGTGACCCATTTAAACTCAGTACATTTACACAACACATCTTTAAAGGTATCACCTTTTTGGGGCCCCTAGATGGCTTAGTCAGTTAAGCGTCCAACTTGGGTTCAGGTCTTGATCTCACGGTTCATGAGTTTAAGCCCCACGTCAGGCTCCCTGCTGTCAGTGCAGAGCCTACTTTGGATCCTCTGTTCCCCTCTCTGTCTGCCCCTCCCCCACTCACACTCTCTCTCTTTTAAAATTAAATAAAACATTAAAAATATATATTAAAAGTATTACATTTTAAAATCATTCTGTCATATTTAAAGGCCCATTGTCATAAACAACAAAAACAAGTTCATAAAAATTCTAGGCAGATCCAGAGAGATATAAATGTGGATGGACATACTTTAGTTATCTGAAAGTTGCTTTTCTGGTAAATTCCACTCTTCAGAATTTGTCTGAAAACCACAGAGTTTGCAAGTACCAGCGTTATGCTTCAGAGTTCATGTGTTAAAATTCTTGTGCTTACAGAGCAGGTACACTAGGTCCTTGGCCAGAGCATATTTCCTCCTAACCCATCTAACAAATTGTTTATTTGCTTTCCTTAACTCACTACTTTTTAGAACCACCAAATTAAAAAGGAAGGTTTGGAGTATTACTCTCCACTAATTGGTAGCAAGAAACAGGGCTTCAATATAGGAAGACATTTTTAAAAAGTAAATTTATTTAAAAAAATTAAAAAAAAATAAAAAGTAAATTTAAAACATTATTTAATGTCAAATGGCAAGGAAGTAGCAGTGTAGGAAGAGTGTGGTTTTTACACACTGTGTAAAGAATATGTCTTGTGTACAGAATCTCTATCTACTACCTGTTTAAAATCTCAGTGTACATTTTATTAAGTGTAAGATGAAATAATATAGTCTAATTTGTAGAGTGTTCCAGGGATTAAATGAAATAATGTGTGAAAAATGCCTGATTAATCTTTGCTTCATTCTCAGGCTCAAAAGCACATCTCTGTATACGCTTCCATTCTTTTCACAACTCAGTAGATCCTAAGGTAGTTCATGATCCATAATAATGACTGATATGGATTGCTATGAAAATATTAAAGCTATATCCAGTATATTCTACTTAAGAATTTAAGCCAATATGTATTTCATGTTGGAAAACACATCAGAGTGATTACTGTTGGAGTCATCTATGGAATGGGCTACTTGGTCCATTTTTCTCTTTGGCTCTTGATACCACCCTCTGGGGACTCTGAGTACACTGTTGTCCTCCCAGGACCCAAGATGACAGGACAGTCCATATCTCAAATGTTGCCAAACCACCAACACTAGGCAAATAAGCTATGGAAAATCTCACACTGGCAATTAAATGCTGTAGCTCAGAGGTGACACATTGCTTCCACTCACAAATGCATCATTGTCATATGGCCTCATCTGACCACAAGGAGCCAAGATATGCAGTTTTGCACCCTGCCCAGAAGGTGGAGGACTGGAGATATTTGGGGAACAGCCATATGACTAAGCCCAAAAGAGACTAATGTATAAACTAAGTTTCCAGTATACTTATTTGTAAAAATAAAGGAATGGATCAGATTGAATATTGACATTCACCTGAATGAATGAATGAATGAGTGAAAAAATCTGTCCCAATGCCACCTTATTTGTTTAAAATGAGGAATATCTATTTTTAGTTTTTGGGTTATTAATGTCAGCTTTCCAAAGAACACTCTTACCCATGTCTGAGATGAGAAGCTGTAATTAGAAAGTTGCTTGGTGGTTGCCAAGCTAGATCAGATCAAAGGTGTTGGATAATTTAGGGAACTATTTCATCCATATTCTGATACAACCTAATGAACTATCCTTGCCTCCCAAATGAGAACACTTCTCTACTTACTCTGAATAGTAATGCTAGATTCAGTGTCTCTCTTTGTTAGATCATAGTAAATAATCATCAGCAAATTTTATATTTCTGAATCCTGTTTTTACCTTCCTCAACCTGCCTCCTCTTTTTTAGACAGGTTTCCCTCAAGTTTATTAAAACCTTCAGTGAGGCTCCACTTAAGCCTAGGTATTTCTGTTTTTTTTTTTTTCAATTTATTGAAGTATAATTGATAAATAAAATTATAGTATATTTAAAGTGTATATGTGATGTTTTGATATATGTATACATCATAAAAAGATCCCACACATTCCATCTCCTCATGTATTTTCCTTTTTTTGTTTGTTCTGTGAGAACAGTTAAATTCTACTCTCTTAGAAAATTTTAATTATACAATACAGTATTAACAACTATAGTCATGATATTATTCATTGCATCCTCAAGTCTTATTCTTACAACTAAAAGTTTGTACTCTTCCCATTTCTTATTTCCCCCACTCAACCCTCACTGCCCATCAAGACCCTGGCAACCACCATTCTCCTCTCTCTTTCTGAGTTAGACTCATTTTTGTTTTTTCCCTTGAAGTATCAGTCTTTCTTTGTCTGACTTATTTTATCTATTCTCTTCTAGTTCATCCATCCTGTTGCAAATGGTAAGATTTTCTTCTTTTCCAAGGCTGAATGACATTTCATTGTATATGTGTGGATAGATAGATAGATATCACAGTTTCTTTACCTATTCATCTATTGACAGAGACCTAGATTGTTTTCATTCCTTGGCTGTTGTGAATAATGCTGCAATGAATATATGAGTACAGATATCTCTTTGATATAATTTCATTTCCTTTGGCCATAGACCCAGAAGTGAGATTGCTGAATCATATGGTAGTTCTGTTTTTAATTTCTTGAGGAACCTCATTACTGTTTCCATAGTGGCTATACCAGTTTACATTTCCATTAACAGTGTACAAGTGTTCCCTTTTCTCCACATTTTTGCTAGCATTTGTTATTACTTGTTTTTTTGATAATAAACATCCTAAAAGATGTGAAGTGGTATCTCATTGTGGTTTTGATTTGCATTTCCTTGATGATTAGTAATGTTGAGTATCTGCTGACTATTTATATGTCTTCTTTGTAAAAAGTCTATTCTGATCTTTTGCCCACTTTTAAATTGGGTTATTTGGGGTTTTGCTATTTTATTTTATGAGTTCCTTGTATATTTTGGATATTACCCCCTTATCAGATAGGTGGTTTGCACACATTTTTTTCTCATTCTATTGGTTACCTTTTTTTATTTTTTGATGGCTTATTTATTTTACCTTCTGGTGTCTATATATATATAGACATATATATATTTGACATATATATATATACGTCAAAGAGTTTATTTGCCTGTTTTTATGTTTTAATCATTGGTTGTGTTTTATTTTGTTTTTTAATTTTTTTTAATGTTTAGTTTTGAGAGAGACAGAGACAGAGCATGAGTGGGGAAGGGCATAGAGAGAGGGAGACACAGAATCTGAAGCACACTCCAGGCTCCAAGCTGTCAGCACAGAGCCTGATGCGGGGTTCAAACCCATGAACCGTGAGATTATGACCTGAGCCAAAGTCGATGCCCAACTGACTGAACTACCCAGGTGCCCCTGTTTTGTTTTGATTAAGGAATATTTTACTTAAAAGTTAGATTGTGTATATCTGATCTCATTCTTCATGTTTTACTTAGCCAATTTTATTTTAGGTTTGTGAAGTGTCTCTATTTGAGATAAATGGAAATATTAATTACATTTTTAAAAGTCTCACATGCTGGATCTGTTCACTAGGTTATGGGTACTAACTAAAAGCATTTGATTAAAAAGGGGTCTTGAATCTAATCTGGTTCAGTGGGGAAGAATGGTGAGATGGATTAGGAATGAGGCCATGAATTCAAGAGGGGGTGATAACTGTACATGAGTGTCATATCTGCCATATTCGGACTAAAGTAATAATGGGGTCAGATTAGCAGTGTGCTCATATCACGTCTCCAGTTAATAGTGGTATTATTAGTCACCCTAAGTATCAGCCCAGGTGGAGGAGAGATAGTGTACTTTTAAAGCAGAAAGGGCCTTGTTGGCTTTAGTTAGTATTATTTGGAGTATTTTTATGTCTCTAACTCTGATCAATAAAGGCCAAGAGACACGGTGATGAAATACATTTTGTTTAGAAAAACAAATCATATTTAACTTTCTACATTTAATTATATGCTTGCTGAAGAAAGAAAGAATGTTCCTTCTTTTTTTTTTTTTTTTTTTTTTGTTATAATAGTTTATTTTCAAATTGGTTTACATATAACACCCAGTGTTCATCCCAACATGTGCCCTTTTTAATGCCCATCACCCCCTCTCCCCCCTCCCTCATCCCCCTTACCCTCAGTTTTTTCTTAGTCTTTGAGAGTCTCTTATGTTTTATCTCCCTCCCTCTCTGTGTCTTTTTTTTCTTTCCCCTCTTCCCCTCCCCCTGGTTTTTGCTTAGTTTCACAAAGTCCACCTATTCGTGGAAACATATGGTATCTGTCTTTTTCTGACTGACTTATTTCACTTAACATAATACCCTCCAGTTCCATCCATCTTGCTACACATGGCCAGATTTCATTTTTTCTCATTGCCACGTAGTAGTCCATTGTATATAAGTACCATAACTTCTTTATCCATTCGTCAGTTGATGGGCACTTGGTCTCTTTCCATGATTTGGCTATTGTCGAAAGTGCTGCTATGAACATTGGGGTACACGTGCTCCTATGCATCAGCATTCCTGTGTCTCTTGGGTAGATTCCTAGCAGGGCTATTGCTGGGTCATAGGGTAGCTCTATTTTCATTTTTTTGAGGAACCTCCACACCGTTTTCCAGAGTGGCTGCACCAGTTTGCATTCCCACCAACAGTGTAGGAGGGTGCCTACTTCTCCACATCCTCGCCAGCATCTATAGTTTCCTGATTTGTTCATTTTAGCCACTCTGACTGGTGTGAGGTGGTATCTCAGTGTAGTTTTGATTTGTATTTCCCTGATGCTGAGTGACATTGAGCATCGTTTCATGTGTCTGTTGGCCATCTGAATGTCCCCTTTGGAGAAGTGTCTATTCATATCTTCCGCCCATTTCTTCACTGGGTTGTTTGTTTTTCGGGTTTGGAGTTTGGTAAGTTCTTTATAAATTTTAGATATTAGTCCTTTATCCGATATGTCATTTGCGATGATCTTTTCCCATTCCGTTGGTTGCCTATTCGTTTTGTTGGTTGTTTCTTTTGCCGTGCAGAAGCTTTTTATCTTGATGAGGTCCCAATAGTTCATCTTTGCTTTTAATTCTCTTGCCTTTGGAGACGTGTCGAGTAAGAAATTGGTGCGTCTTAGGTCAAAGAGGCTTTTTCCTGTTTTCTCCTCTAGGATTTTGACGGTTTCCTGCCTCACATTCAGATCTTTTATCCATTTAGAATTTATTTTTGTGAGTGGTGTAAGAAAGTGGTCTAGTTTCATTCTTTTGCATGTTGCTGTCCAATTCTCCCAGCACCATTTGTTAAAAAGGCTGTCTTTTTTCCATTGGATACATTTTCCCGCTTTGTCAAAGATTAGTTGGCCATATACTTGCGGGTCCATTTCTGAGTTTTCTATTCTATTCCATTGGTCTATGCGTCTGTTTTTGTGCCAATACCATACAGTCTTGATGACCACCGCTTTGTAGTAGAGGTTAAAGTCTGGGATTGTGATGCCTCCCGCCTTGGTTTTATTCTTCAGTATTATTTTGGCTATTCGAGGTCTTTTGTGGTTCCATACAAATTTTAGGATTGTTTGCTCCAGCTTTGAGAAGAATGCTGGTGCAATTTTGATTGGGATTGCATTGAATGTGTAGATTGCTTTGGGTAGTATTGCCATTTTGACGATATTTATTCTTCCAATCCATGAGCATGGGATGTTTTTCCATTTCCTTGTGTCTTCCTCAATTTCCTTCATAAGTTTTTTATAGTTTTCAGTGTAGAGGTCTTTCACATCTTTGGTTAGGTTTATTCCTAAGTATTTTATGGTTTTTGGTGCAATTGTGAAAGGGATTAGCTTCTTTATTTCTCTTTCTGCTGCTTCATTGTTGGTGTATAGAAATGCCACCGATTTCTGTACATTGATTTTGTATCCTGCAACTTTGCTGAAATCATGAATCAGTTCTAGTAGGCTTTTGGTGGATTCCGTCGGGTTTTCCATGTAAAGTATCATGTCATCTGCAAAAAGTGAAAGTTTGACTTCCTCCTTGCCAATCTTGATGCCTTTTATTTTGTTTTGTTGTCTGATTGCCGATGCTAAGACTTCCAGCACTATGTTAAATAGCAGTGGCGAGAGTGGACACCCCTGTCGTGTTCCTGATCTCAGGGGGAAGGCTTTCAATTTTTCCCCATTGAGGATGATATTAGCTGTGGGTTTTTCATATATGGCTTTTATGATGTTTAAGTATGTTCCTTCTATCCCGACTTTCTCGAGAGTTTTTATTAAGAAAGGATGCTGTATTTTGTCAAATGCTTTTTCTGCATCTATTGACAGGATCATATGGTTCTTATCTTTTCTTTTGTTGATGTGATGTATCACGTTGATTGATTTGCGAATATTGAACCAGCCCTGCAACCCAGGGATGAATCCTACTTGATCATGGTGGATAATTCTCTTTATATGCTGTTGGATTCGATTTGCTAGTATCTTGTTGAGAATTTTTGCATCCATATTCATCAGGGATATTGGCCTGTAATTTTCTTTCTTTGCTGGGTCTCTATCTGGTTTGGGAATCAAAGTGATGCTGGCTTCATAGAATGAGTCCGGGAGTTTTCCTTCCGTTTCAATTTTTTGGAACAGCTTGAGGAGGATAGGAATTAACTCTGTTTTAAATGTCTGGTAAAATTCCGCAGGAAAGCCATCTGGTCCAGGGCTTTTATTTGCTGGGAGGTTTTTAATAACGGATTCTATTTCTTCACTAGTTATGGGTCTGTTCAAATTTTCTATTTCTTCCCGTTTGAGTTTTGGTAGCGTGTGGCTATTTAGGAAGCTGTCCATTTCTTCCAGATTGCCAAGTTTGGTGGCATATAATTTTTCATAGTATTCTCTGATGATTGCTTGTATCTCTGAGGGATTGGTTGTAATTTCTCCCTTTTCATTCACGATTTTATATATTTGAGTTCTCTCTCTTTTCTTTTTGAGAAGCCTGGCTAGAGGTTTGTCTATTTTGTTTATTTTTTCAAAGAACCAGCTTTTGGTTTCATTGATCTGTTCCACTACCTTTTCTGTCTCCATATGGTTAATTTGAGCTCTGATCTTTGTTATTTCTCTCTTTCTGCTGGGCTTGGGTTGTTTTAGTTGATCTGCTTCTAGTTCCTTTAGGCGTGCTGTTAGAATTTGTGTTATTGATTTTTCTTGTTTCTTGAGATGGGCCTGGATTGCAATATATTTCCCTCTCAGGACTGCCTTTGCTGCATCCCAGAGCGTTTGGATTGTTGTATTTTCATTTTCATTTGTTTCCATGTATTTTTTAAATTCTTCTCTGATGGCTTGGTTGACCCAGTCATCTTTTAGTAGGTTATTTCTTAGCCGCCATGTTCTTGGATATTTTCCAGGCTTTCTCCTGTGGTTGATTTCAAGTTTCAAAGCATTGTGGTCTGACACTGTACACGGTATGATCTCAATTCTTTTATATTTATTCAGAGCTTCCCTGTGCCCCTGAATGTGGTCTATCTTGGAAAATGTACCGTGTGCAGATGAGAAGAATGTAAATTCCTTTGCTTCTGGATGAAGGACCCTAAAGATATCTGTGAGGCCCATCTGTCCTAATGTGTCATTCAGGGCTATTGTTTCTGCGGAGATTTTCTGTTTTGTTGATCTATCCAATGCTGAGAGTGGAGTGTTGAGATCCCCTACTATTAGGACATTTTTATCGATGAGGTTGCTAATGTTTGTAATTAGTTGTTTTACAAATTTGGGTGCCCCTGAATTCGGTGCGTAGATATTTACAATTGTTAGCTCTTCCTGCTGGATGGTCCCTGAGACTATTATATAATGTCCTTCCTCATCTCTTATTACATCGTTCATTTTAAAGTCTAATTTGTCTGATATAAGTGTGGCTACTCCGGCTTTCTTCTGACTTCCAGTAGCATGGTAGATAGTTCTCCATCCCCTCACTTTCAATCTGAAGGTGTCTTCAGGTTTAAGATGAGTTTCTTGAAGACAGCAAATAGATGGGTCTTGTTTTTTAATCCATTCTGTTATCCTTTGTCTTTTGATTGGCGCATTTAGTCCATTTACATTCAGTGTTAATATTGAAAAATATGGGCTTACAGTCACTGTATTATCTGTAAGTTTCATGTTTGTAAGGCTGTGTCTGGTAGTTTGTATTCTTTGCCTCCTTGTTTTCATAGAATGCCCCTCAGGATCTCTTGCAGTGCTGGCTTATTTGTGATAAATTCTTTCAGTTTTTGTTTGTTGGGAAAAACCTTGATCTCTCCTTCTATTCTGAATGACAGGCTAGCCGGATACAGAATTCTTGGTTGCATGTCCTTCTTGCTCATCACATTGAAGATGTCCTGCCATTCCTTTCTGGCTTGCCAAGTTTCCGTAGATAAGTCTGCTACTACCCTTATAGGTCTCCCTTTGTATGTTAGGGTTCTTTTGTCCCTAGCTGCTTTCAGGATTCTCTCCCTATCTTTGTATTTTGCCAGCTTCACTATGATGTGCCGTGCAGAAGGTCTATTCAAGTTACGTCTGAGGGGAGTTCTCTGTGCCTCTTGGATTTCCATGCCCGTTTCCTTTCTCATGTTGAGGAAGTTCTCAGCAATGATTTGTTCCAGAACCCCTTCGACTCCTTTCTCTCTCTCTTCTTCCTCTGGAACTCCTATGATACGGATATTGTTTCTTTTGACTGCATCGCTCAGCTCTCGAATTCTCCTTTCCTGTTCCTGGATCAGCTTCTCTCTCTTTTTATCTGCTTCCTCTTTTTCAATGATTTTGTCTTCTAATGCACTAACTCTTTCCTCTACCTCTTCAATCCGTGCTGTGGTTGCTTCCAGTTTCCCCTGTATTTCTTCCAATGTCTTCTTTAATTCTTCCTGACCGTTTTTAAGGTCTTTGAACTTTGCCTCGTAGGACCCCTTGCATTCATCTAAGCTTTTTTCAAGGCCAGCAATTAGTTTTATGATTAACATTCTATATTCAAGTTCTGTTATGTTGCTTATATCTCTTTTCATTAATTCTTGAGCTGTCACTGCTTCTTGTAGACTCTTTTGAGGAGAATTCTTCCGTCTCGTCATTTTGGCTGGATGTGTTATGTGTTGTTTCTTGAAGTTGCCCTGGAAAGGAAAACTGACAGACACACAGAACACAGAAATACTCAAACGTACCGACAAATGGTCCAGACAAGCAGTTCACAACAGAAAAAAATAACAAGTGACTCTCTGAGGGCAATGTCCTGAAGTAACAGCTACACGTTAAGGACAGGGTATGTAGTGTGCTGGTGGCAGAGCATATATAGACAGAATAATGACTGGTGCAGGGAGAAGAAGGAAATGGACTTTGCCCAGGTAGAGCGACTAAAGGGTTTAATCCAGACTGATAGAAATCAGAATAAGGACAGGTGCGAGGGAAAAGGAATAAAGATCGATGTCGTCTAGATGAACTTATACGGCCTGGTTATTCCAGAAAAAGGGAGTTCAGTTGGGCCGTGTCTGTGTTCGCCTTAGTTTCTTGTCAGCTCTAGCACCTTTTCCACCCGATTTTTGTAGTTGAGAGAGAGACAATGGTTTCAGTCGTCCCCCTTTAAAGGGCAAGCGAAATACTGGAGCCCCCTACTCCTCCGCCATGTTGCCTCCTCCCCAGAATGTTCCTTCTTTTATAACTCAAAAGATATAATCAGAGCCAAAAAGGAACTCAGTACTTACAAGGTCAATACTAGTTGATACGTTTCCAAAATAGTTCTCAACATTAGTGTACAAGAAAAAAGTTTCAATGTTTCATTGAGCAAAAATATACAAACTACTCTCTTGGGAACTGATAATCCTTGACTAGGGAAAAATATTTAAGAATAGAATGATCTGTATTCAATTCTCCTGCTAACATGAAGTCTAGAGATAAGGGATATGATAGAATATTGCCAGTAGGAGTGCCTTTCTTGAGGCCCACCAGCTGGAGCATCTTCTGTGTGGCAAGCTTCTACCTCTATGGTGGAAATATCATGGATTAGATGGTCAGGATATTTGACTCACTCCCTAGCGAAAATGTCACGATAGTGAGTTATGGTTATTGTGTGGTAGAAACTAATGTTTATGTTTCTAAAAATGTTCTCAGGATCAATGTATAAGAAGAAAAACATCAGTCACTGAACAAAAATATATATACACTGTTTCCTCAGGTATTTTATTGTCCTTGGCCGGGAAAATTTTTCTGGGGAAGAATTGTTTATTTACTTTAGGAACCTCTTGTTTCTAACAATTCTAGAGACAATTTAATGTGAGCAGATACAGGATCAGTTAATCATTGGCTACAGTTCCCACCTTCAGACATTTCAAGTTCATTACCCTCTTGCATCTGGAACAAAACCTCTCAAATTTTCCTGCAATTTCTTATTTGTATGTGTTTATAGCAAATCACATCTTAGCAGTTTGTGTTTCTGAACTGACCTTCTAATGAGGCTGCCTAAAAAGAGGAAGCCTAAAGCTTTAAACCAAATGCCAGAAGCCTCAGGATATGTTATCTTGGCAGTTCTCTTTGTTCATAATGCCTATGTCCAGTCTGGTTTTGGGTCTGAAATTACCCTGGGATGTAGTGAGCTTCACTGAGTCATTAATCCTGCTCTAAGACTGATAACCTCCTAAATCTATCTTTGGGACTATTCACTCAACCAACATTTATTTAACACATACTTTGTGCTAAGCAATGACTAGAATATAGTGTAGACATTAAAAAAAAGGACACGGGAGATAATGGTTTCTTGAGATATGTAAGGAAACAATTATGACAAAATAGTTTATTTAACTTTGTTCAAAATTCTAAGAAAACTCAAGTAAATGGGATGTTTAGCAAGTTTCCAGTGGAGAGGTGATGAAAATACTAGATCTTGAAGATGGGCAGGAGTTTGTCAGCCAGAAAAGGTGAGGTACAAATTCTATCAAAAAAACTGGAGAATTTAGTGAAGAGAAAACAGGAAAGAGGTCAATGCACATTGCAAGCAAGATTGGTGGGGTGGGGTGGGATAGTTGGTGAGGAATGGGGGTAGAAAAGGGAGATTCAGATCATGTTATGTAGGCTCTGAATTTCATGTTGAGGGTTTGGGATGTTATTCTACTGTCAGTGAGGGAGCCACTGAAGTTGTGAAGGAGAGAAATACTATGATCAGAACTTTTCTTCAGAAATAACCCTCTTATTTACATGGAGGATAGACTGGAGGTGGGGAAGAGCCTGAGCAGGAAGATGGGTTAGGAGGCCATTACAGTATCTCTGGGAGAGTTCACTGGCTCTTAGAATACTGAATTGACAGGACCTGGTAACCAAGGAAAAAGATACCTTCTTATATTCGTTCAGTAATTAATCATAGAACTCCTATTTTGTGCCAGACAATGTTGTAGATGCTTGGGATGCTGTCTCACAAAGTAGTATTCTATTGAAAGAGAAATAAATAAGTCCACAAATGTACATCTCCAGATTACATAATGTGACGTTAAGTGCATGGAAAAAAAATAAAACACATTTTGGAAATGATGTTATGTGACTTCTGAGCTTGAAGCTTCTGCTTTTTGCCTTTGGAACACTTTCTGAGATGACCAGGTAAAGAAGTCAGTCCAGCAGATAGGAGGATCAGAGGAAAAGGAGATTCCGGGCACCCAGCGGATAGCCAGCATTGTCTGTTGGTCTAAGGAACATTCTCTCTGAACTTTCCACTGAAAGCTGCCTCAACAGTGAGCTCAGTGAAATCACTAGAGGAATTGCCCAACTTACTCATAGACTCATGAGAAATCACAGATCTTTGTTACTTCTAGCAACTAACTTTTGGGGAGTTTTTTTTTAAGTTTATTTATTTTGAGAGAGAAGGGGGGGATAGAGAGGAGAGAGAGAGAGAAGGAGGAGGGGAGGGAAACAAGAGGGAGTGAGGGAGAATCCTAAGCAGACTTTCCTGTCAGCACAGAACCGGATGTGGGGCTCGAACTCAAGAACTGTAAGATAATGACCTGAGCCAAAACCAAGATCCAGACAGTAACCAACTGAGCCACCCAGGCACCCCCTTTTGGGAGTTTTATTTTACAGGAGTAGGTAACAGAAACAATGAAGAATAAGAAGACAGTGACCATTCAAGAATGATTTCTGGCTCACTGACATAAATGACTGGCTGGCTACGTGGTGACATTAGCTAAAAGGCAAAACTTGAAGAAAAGGAAATTCAGAACTGCATCAGGAAGGGAAAGTCTTTGGCTATCTCAGATGAGGACAAAATTTAATTACTACTTATTTTGGTATTAATTTTGAAAGGTCAGATTTAAGGAGAACATACTTTTTTTCCTTTAGAAACTTGAAAAACTCAAGTCCTCAATGAGATAGTTTGTTAGTTTGAATGCACTTTTGAATAAAGAATAATTACTAATCAATATTAAACTGTAACTGTTCATCAGATCTTTTTCATATTTCATTTTGTGTTGTTTTGATTATTTACATAGGAGAGGGTCAGGGAAAGTGGGGAGAACAACAGACTCCAGAAATGGGTAGGAAAGAATAGGGAGACTAATACTAAGAGGAGAAAAGATGGAAACAGAGAGGCCTAGGGGGAAGACAAAGTTTACCTTTGTTAACTTTTATGCACTTGTATAAAAGGCAGCTGCCACAGAACTGTGTTTTGTCATCCAGTCTATTTTGCATGATGGATGAAAAAAATTTTTTTAAAGAAAAGTTCGAATTTTCATAAAGTAGCCTTTATTCTTAGGACCTATATTAATTCTAGAGTTACTGTCATATATTTTGTAAGTGAAAAAGACCAGTATGTTTTTCTTAGTTACAATATACCCTATTAGGTCATAAATGAGTAGGAAAAAAAAGTCTTTGCCAAATATCTTATTTTTTCCCCAGAGATTTTAATCTAATTAATATTAGTTGTAACATAGTTGTCATTCATTTCAGATACCAGTAGGATATCTCATCCTTTACTTGGCAGCAAAATTCATAAAAATGGCTTCTAACAGATTAATAGATTATCCTTGTCAAGTACCATTAGTCTGGAAATTGCTGCTCTGTACTCTTGTTACACATGCCCCCCTCCCCATATCCATGAGATTAAATATAAAAAGAGAAGATCATTTTTTGCATACTTTTATTATGAAGAGAACACTTGAGTTTCAAGAAGAGAAAAAAAGTAACCTTGGCTTACCTGTCTACCCTGTGTGAAATGTACCTAATTTGGCCTGGATATTGATTTTAATGTTCAAGGTACACGGTTTATACTATAGATTGACCACATGACCTAACAAACAAAATTCAAGATGAATCCAAAGCTTTTGTACAGCCTCCTAAATTTATACGGAAACTCTTCCAAAGAGAGGACAAAGATAAAAATTGAGAGAAAATAATGGAATAATTAAATCTGTTGGTTAGTGCTATGGACTAAGCATTTGTGTCCCTCAAAATTCATATGTTGAAATCCTAATCCCCATTGTGGTGATATTAGGAGGTGCGGCCTTTGGGAGGTAAGTAGGTCATGAATGGGAGTAATGAGCCTAACAGAAAAGACAGCAGAACGTTTTCTCCAATTTTCTTTCTCACTCCACCATGTAAGGATACAATGAGAAGATGGCTATTGTGAACCAGTAGGTGGGCCTTCACTAAGAACCCGACCATGCTGACACTCTGATCTTGAACTTCTCACTTCCCAAATTGTGAGAAATAATTGTCTATTGTTTAAGCTACTCAGTCTACATAGTATGTTTGTTATAGCACCCCAAACTAAGACAATAAGGTTTTCAAATAGGAGAAAGCAATGATATAACCTCAGTTTTTAGAAATTTCTTTTGACATAGACATTTAAACAATGGAATTATCAGTAGTGAAACTGTTAATCTTGTTACAAGAGTGCTTTTGACACATGTTGAATAAATACTAAAAGGAATGTGAACTTCTGTTTCCCTCCCAAAGGGCAAATAAAGTACTCTGGTCTAAAGAATCAGCTACATTTCTTGCTACAAACAGACACAGGAGTGTCTATATTATAGTCTGTCATAATTGGCCTTATTTAATAATTTTTTATGTCTGTGTAAGTCTTCCTTACTAGATCATGAGCCCTTTAAAAGCAAGGATTACTTTTTCCTCATCTTTATGTGTCTGACATTACCTGGTACAGAGTCACGTACAAATGAGACAAATGAATAAGCTGAAGTCATGCATTTTGTTTCTCAGGTCTTGGCTCAGAGCACTTGTAATGGTTATAATTATTGTTATTAAATGTGACGATTCTTCCTTAGTGCCTAAGCCACCAGTAGACTGAAAGCTTTGTTAGGGCATGAATGGTGTTTTACTAGTTCATCACTTTATTTCCAGGACAAGCACACTCCTGGAGTATGTTGGCTTCCCAGTAAGTATACAATCTACATTAACTGAATACATGACTGAATAAAGAAACACAGCTTCAGTGTACTATCTGTCTCAGAGAAGGAAGGGCCCCAAAAGTGTCTCGTTCTCTATGAATAGTAAATCTCATTTTACAACCTTTCTTTAACAGTGACAATGTCAGCTACCACATTTTTCTGTGTGTTATCTAATAGCTGAGTTCTAGAAAAGTCTGAAGATTGTACTGACCCATGACATTTTGAGGGAATAAAGTTGGGTTGCCTTATAAAAATACAGGATACCCAATAAAACTGGATTTTCAGAAAAACAATAAGTATACTAGTAAGTATAGTTATGTTCCATTTAAATAAAAAATATTGGTCATTTATTTCAATTCAGATGTCACTGGTTGTCTGGCCTTTGTATTTGCTGAAGCTGGTAACCCTAATATAAAGCCATTTCCTATTTAGGACTAGGAAGGCTCTGTCTGACCTGGAAGCTCATCTCCCAAGTTCATCACCCTACTCCTGTTTGAGAGTTTTGCTTCCTCCACACAGAGAGGGAGAGCCTTGGAGAGCCAACAGATTACCTTTCTACATGGCTCTTTTTCTTGTAGGAGCCATGCCGAGAGCTTATTTGCATGGCTCTTTTTTCTTGGACATATTTGGTCTCATAAAATATTATCACATGAAGTCATTCCTATTGAGATGTGAATGACAGATAAAGTTAAGGTGTTATTTCTGTCAGGAACGTTTATGCTGTCCATAGGTACCACCAAAATAATTAATTAAAAAATTAATTTCAAATTGTGGAATTTTAGAATTTGTCTGAGTTGCTATTGAAGATGGTTTTAGAAGTAAAAATTGTTTTGTTTTCTTGAACTTAAGCATTTGGTATTTGATTGCTATAGCCCCAGGAGCATGTACGTGTATGCCTGGGGTTCAGGCTCCAGAATCTTAGGAAAATCTTGGGTCATTAGGGAAAAGATATTGCTCTAAATTATTCAAGGCTCTTTATCCTATGACCAGAGAGGAAAAACAGACTGTGTCTCACTTAAAAATAAACAACTTTATGGAGTGCCTTCCCTTTGTTAGTGTTCCTTCTGCTAAGCATTCTCACATGTCATTCTTGGAAAAGTTCTGTGAGATGGACCATATTATGTCCAGGTTTTAGATGGACCAGCTGAAGTTCAGAGAGGTTAAGTGAGTTGCCCAAGTCAGAGAGATGGTAAATGGCAGAGCTGTGATTCAAACTAAGGGTTTTTTGACTTTCAAGCCAGTGATCTTTCCATTATACCACAGTGGCCATCCACCTCCCCAGTCACCTCTTGGGAAGCCCCAGGATCCCCCTGAAACTGTTCATGGTATGGGCCTAGGGTGTGGTTGTTGGGTAGTAAATGCCCCGTGGTTAAATGACTTTTGATTGCAAAGTTTTGAGAAAAAGCAATAATGCCAGATTACTTCAGTGTCAGAGATGGGAAAATGATTCAGAATCATATGCTGTTAGTCAAACGAATTTGGTTGAAAGTTTTTTTTTTTTTTTTTAAGAAGTTGGATTGCTCTTTATTCATGAGTAAAGCCATGGTGGAGGATAAACAGATCATGACACCACCACTGAGATCCATTTTCAAGGCTACTGAGCAGTTAAAGGGGAAGTGAAGCAAAATTGTGATGTAAGAGAACTTGGTCTTTAGTGCCCTCTCACTGACCCTTTAAGGCAGCTTCTTTCTTCTTTCTTGGCTCTGCAGAACCTGGATAACAGTTTATAAAGAACCCGAAAAATTGCTCTACTGTTGTGTTAGCTTATAAGTGCTCAAAATGGTCATTCTCCTTAAGATGTGAGAACTTCCAGAGTGGATGTATGAAAAAGAAATGATGAGTTTCTTTCTTTTTTTTTTTTTTTTTGAAATGATGAGTTTCTAAATGATAGCATCCTTGTAGTTCAATAAATAGGTGGGGGAATCTTTTGGGATGAATACTACTGGAAGCATGCTTCCTATGCTGTACCAGAGAAGAGTGACTATGAATTAGATACGTTATAGTAAGTGTTGGTTAGTATTATTTAATTAGTAAGTTGTATGCAGGACACCATGACTTAAAGGTTGTAGAAATATGGTGAAAATCATCAGCATACTTTAAAATATGGGCTTAAATTCTATAAAGAGTAGATGAGTATTGGGATCAGTAGTTGGTCTGTGGAAAGGAAAAGCAAGACATTATTTCTCCTATAAAGTGGGAATTCAGGGATTTGGTTTGATACCTTTCATCTTTATGAAGTAAAGAATTAAGAAAAGATAAAACCGAATAGGATTTGGTAGAGAAAGAATCAATAGATTATTTTTTTAATGTTTTTATTATTTATTTTTGAGAGAGAGAGACAAAATGAGAGCAGGGAAGGGGCAGAGAGAGAAGGAGACACAGAATCAGAAGCAGGTTCCAGGCTCCAAGCTGTCAGCACAGAGCCCAGCGTGGGGCTCAAACCCACAAACCATGAGATCATGACCTGAGCTGAAGTCAGACGCTTAACTGACAGAGCCACTCAAGTCCCCCCTCAATAGGATATTTTAATATTGAATTTCTTGATAGAAAATTGTCTGAAGATACTGGAATTTGCCACTTATACTAAGAGGTAGTGTGATACAGTATAAACAGCCTGGTTGTGGAATCAGACAGATCTGTATTTTGTTTGGACCTTTGTCAATTACTTCATCTTTTTAAACCTCAATTTTCTTCTCTGTTAAATGAGAACAATATTATGTAATTGAGGTTATTCTAAAAATATCTTAAAAACTATTGAGATGCTAATTATAAAATACCCAGTAAATTTATATAGGACTTTGGTGATATTATTATATTTTTTCTCCTTTAATTTAATAAAAAACTTACAAATAATTATGCCTGGATATAATAAACTGATTAGTTACAGTTCCTAGATTAAAACCATAACTTCTAGGGGTGCCTAGGTGACTCAGTCAGTTAAGTGACCGACTTCGGCTCAGGTCATGATCTTGCACTTTGTGAGTTCGAGCCTCGCGTCGGGCTCTGTACTGACAGCTCAAAGCCTGGAGCCTGCTTCAGAGTCTGTGTCTCCCTCTCTCTCTGCCCCTCCCCTGCTCATGCTCTGTCTCTCTCTCTCTCTCTCTCTCTCTCTCAAAAATAAATAAACATTAAAAAAAACTCATAACTTCTAGCAATGAAATAACAGTAAGAAGCCTTAGAAATTCAAAACAATTTCATATAGAGTTAGAAACACAGAACTATGCATCCACTTGGAGAAGTTTTTATCTTAATTTGGTCACACTATGCTTTCCAGTATGCATTAGGAAATAGGCATATCGATAGGTATATTCCTCCTAAATAATTAAGAGGTAGTAAATGCCCCTTGGTTAATGGGTAGTAAATGCCCCGTGGTTAAATAATTAGGAGGAATAGATTACATGGACCTTAGGTCAAAAATGAATAGACCAAGCTGTTCATATTCAAACCTCATAAGTTTGTGTTTATTGGCAGCATAAAATCATTAAGCATTAATAGCAATAATAATAACCTATTTCTGGAATTGGAGAACCACTTTTGGAATTGGGAACTTTGCCAAGAACCTGATACTTAAAATTCTGCAAATGCAAAGAAAAACAGTAGGCCAGAAGGAAAGGGGTGCATCTGATATGTTTGATTAGGAGTATATGGTAAATTGTTACAATTAGTGAAATGTGTACCATATATCGAGAGCCACTGAATTTGAACTGTTGTCATAGATGGTTTCTAGCTCTTTATAATCTTCTGTTTCAGAAGGAATGGCAAGGAGGGCAGACGAGAACATGAGAGAAATTGAAGGCATGTTGCAGTTTTAGGCTATTTTGAGGGTTTTATCTTTTGCTGATAATCTGACACGTTTTAAAATAGTCATTTTGGGCACTGTTGAGAATAGACTATAGGGAGCAAGAACTGAAGTAGGAAATATAGTTAGGAGGCTCTTGTAATAATCAGGTGAGCAATGATAAGTCCTTAGACCAGGTTGTAAAAGATCCTGAATTTATGTTGAAAATAGAGCCAGTAGGCGCCCAACAGCGCATGAACGGATGCTCAAATCACTAATCATCACAGAAATGCAGATATTATTTTATTTCTGTCAGAATGGCTAAAATCAACAACGGGAAATAACAAATATTGGTGGGGTTGTGGAGAAAATGGAATTGTTTTGCCCTGTTGGTACAGCCACTGTGGAAAACAGTAGAGGTTTCTCAAATTAAAAATAGAATCACCATATGATCTAGTAATTCCACTACTGGGTATTTATTTACCTAAGGAAAACCAGAATACTAATTGAAAAGACTTATGCACCCCTGCGTTTATTGCAGGATTATTTATAATAACAAATATGAGAAAAAACCTAAGTGTCCATCAATAAATGAATGGATAAAGAAGATGTGATATATATATATCATATCATTATATATATATTATATTATATATAATGGAGTGTTACTTAGCCATGAAAAAGCATGAAATTTTGCTGTTTGCAACAACATGGATAGACCTAGAGGGTATAATGCTAAGGGTGTAATGAAATAAATTAGTTAGAGAAAGACAAATACCATATGATATCACTCATATGTGAAACTTAAGAAATAAAACAAATAAAGAAAGACAAACAAAAAATAAGACTCTTAAATATGGAGAAAAAAAACTGGTGGTCACCAGAAGGGAGGTGGTTCAGGTGGTGGGTGAAATAGAAAATAGGGATTAAGAATATACTTACCTTGATAAGCACTGAGAAATATATAGAATTGTTGAATCATTATATTGTATACCTGAAATTAACATAGCACTGTATGTTAATTTTACTTGAATAATAATAATAAACAAAAGCTGAACCCCGTAGGATTCTTGACGGAGTTAATTGGAGAGATTAAAAGAGAAATCAAGAGTAACTTTCATTTTCTTCTTTGAGTAACTCTACAAAGTATGTTGCTACTCTTATGTGGAAGTCAGTGGAGGAGCAGAGCTTTGAATGTAGGGTTTGAGGAATAAGGAGTTCGGTTTTATTCATGTTAATTTGAGATGGTTATTAAAGTATTAACTAGGAAGTTAAGAGGCAAATGGATAAATAAATCTGGGTTTCAAGAACTTAAGAGAGAAATTTAAAATTGTCAGTGAAATAAGCCTATGAAACTGAATGAGATCACCCTACAAATGAGAAAAGTTCTCAGGATTGGGTCTTTCGGGCCTTCCAGCATTCAGAAGCTGGAAAGATTAGGAGGGGCCCCTAAAGGAGAATGGGAAGAGGTAGCTAATGAGTAAGTAGAAGAATCAAGGAAGAGTTTTCATCCTAGAAATCAAATAAAAAAAAGGTGTTTCCAAAAGCAGAGTGAGATCAACTATGTCAAATGTTGCTGGTCGGAGGAAATGAGGACTACGAATCGTTTGATTCAGCAACGTGAAAATCGTTGGTTAGCTTGATGAATTGTTTCAAATTGAGGGACAGACGGGCTTGCACTTAACCTTCGCAGGCTCCACAAGAGTACTATTTGTGGCCTATGCCCTGTAGATCTACATTTAAAAAATTACAAATCAAAATAGCAAATAGCAGGGGTCTCGTAACCACAAGACAATAGACATGAGAAAAAGACCAAGAAAATAGTAGAAACATTGGTGCTGTTGTAGTCTAGCCACTGAACCAATCCCAGAAGCCACACCCACACACCCAAACTTAGTAAGAGAAGAGAAAAAGGGTATCCCCAGTCTCGGATACTTTGTTGTTTAGATTGAGCTCGCAGTCATTTTTAGGGAAGCCTCATTTGCACTGTGCTTTTCTATGGTATCTGAATGCCTTCTTACTGATTTATAGGCATTCAATAAGTATTCATTAAATGAGGGTGAGGGAGGTGAGGGAGGGGGGAGAGGGGGTGACGGACATTAAAGAGGGCACGTGTTGGGATGAACACTGGGTGTTATATGTAAACCAATTTGAAAATAAACTATTATAAAAAATAAATAAAATAAAATAAAATAAATAAAAAAAATGGCTGAATGAATAAGAAAACATTATGACATAATATACAGTCATTAATAAGGGTGAATTATAGCTATAAAAATGATGTTTATTATATATGTGTGTATGTGTATCTATACATTTAGTATCTGTCTAGAATAGGTGCATTCGTACACAGAGAAATATACATATGCATATGTCTTTATTCCTTTTCAGTCAGTACAGTTCTTTGCTACTAGCAAATACTTGAATGCTTATGGAATGATTAAACACTAAATTAATAGTTTAGAGTCTTAATCTAAGAAGGAGAGTAGGCTCAGATCCTCATATCAACCATTGGGTTCACTCCAAATTTCAAGTTGTTCAGCCTGCCGAAAACACCTTTCCTTTAAGACCCCAAATATTTATTCCAAGGCCTCTTTCCAAATTCCTGCTCAAAACTTTTTTTTTTCTCTCTGCTAGTGTTCATTAAGTATTTCAGGAAGTACTTACTCATTTTTCAAATCCATTGAGATTTGTGCTTAGCAGGGCCATTTCCAGTGATGGCTCTAGACTCCTTTGTTTGATTTCTTCATTCTGCTGTCTTTGAATAGCCCCTCCATGCTGCTATGATTCCCCATTCTCAGACTTCAGTTCTCTTTTCTAAAAGGTGTTATCTTAATTCCAGTTTGTTAACACACTGTTATATTAGTTTTAGGTGTGTAATGTAGTGATTCAAAACTTCCATATAACACCTGGTGTGCATAAATGCACTCCTTAATCCCCATCAGTTATTTAACCCATCTTCCCACCCACCTCCCCTCTGGTCACCATCAGTTCTCTATAGTTAACAGTTCGTTTCTTGGTTTCTCTCTTTATTTTATTTTTGCCATTTGATTATTTTGTTTCTTAAATTCTACATATGAATGAAATCATATGGTATTTGTCTTTCTCTGATTCACTTATTTCACTTAGGATAATACTCTCTAGCTCTGTCCATGTCATTGAAAATGGCAACATTTTATTCTTTTTTATGGATGAATAACATTCCATTATATATATCACCTCTTCTTTATCCATTCATTAGTTGGTGGGCACTTGTGGTACTTCCATAATTTGGCTATTGTAAATAATGCTGCTATAAACATAGGGGTGGATATATCCCTTTGCATTAGTATTTTTGTATTCTTTGGTTAAATAGCCAATAGTGTGATTGCTGGGTTGTAGGGTAGTTCTATTTTTAATTTTTTGAGGAATCTCTATGCTGTTTTCCACAGTGGCTGCATCAGTTTGCATTCCCATCAACAGCGCATGAGTGTTCCTTTTTCTCCACATCTTCGCCAACACCGGTTGTTTCTTGTGTTGTTGATTTTAGCCATTCTGACAGTGTGAAGTAAATTTCATTGTAGTTTTGATTTGCATTTTCCTGATGGTAAGTGATGATGAACATCTTTTCATGTATCTATTGGCCATCTGTATGTCTTCTTTGGAGAAATTTCTGTTCGTGTAAGACCTTAATTCTCAGTCCCAAATGGACATTGAGCTATGGTTTTAACACAACTTTCAATAAGGCTTAGGACACCCAAGGAATTACAATGTAGATAAGAACTTAACACTATCTCAGTAGTCACTATTCTTTGTCAGTCTTCTTAGAGAGTGCGCCTTACTGGCCACACTTCTCCTGAGGCCCTGTAGGTTGCTTGGAGGGAGAGGGTTTTGGGGCAGGGAGGTGGCAGTGGTGGCGAGGAGCAAGCCTGGAGGCAGCTTCTCTTCCCCAGATTTCCCCTTCAGATTTCCTTTTCTTTCCCTTTTTCTGTGGGCCACATCAGACCTCCAAAATTTTCTGTCGAAAGCCTAATCTGAAGGAAGGAAAACATTAACACAAATAGCCAAACACACTACAACAAACAATCCCACAATTATCCTCAAGCCCTTAGGCCTCAAAGAAGACTGCCTTTTACATCATGACAGAGATGGATTATGGATTTAGTCTCAACCATCTGCATTTAGGTACTTAATTGCTACTGGGCTTTTCCGAGAACAAAGTTTACCTCTGCATTCCTTCTCCTTTGCACTGAACAAATATTTATTGAGTGTGTACCACGTGCCAAACCCTTTACCAAGTATTTGAGATACAGTGGTGAATAACATATACAGCCCCTGTATTCACAGAACTTGCATTCTTACAGTTAAAAGTATGAACATAGTAGTTCCTTATAGACAAATGAGAGAGTCCCCTCAAGAACCAACACCAGTTTCTACTCCACAATGCCAAGGGTACTCTTAACAGCAATTTCCTAATCCTCTGCTCAGGTCCAGGCACCATCTCTAGGAAAAGAAAATGATGCATTGAAACATTAATAATGAAGAATTCGTGTGAGGAAAATCTCCGAATTCTGTCAGTAGTATATAATTAAGCCCAAGTAAAGCATTTCTGCTACAGGCTCCAAGGAGAGAATGTTGAAGAACCACTTGGGAACTTACAAGCACGCACACAGCATATACCGCATGCTCACGCTACACACACACACACACACACACACACACACACACACACACACATCATTCCTTTGCCCCTTCTCCCCCTCTCCCTATACAACAGGGCCAGCCATACTGGCTCCCTTTCAAAAGGGAGCATTTGACCTGGAGTGAGGTTGGGGGAGTGGAGACAGGGGATCTGTTACATTACAAAAGTGACTAGAAATCCTGATCATCTATCAGATTTGGACTCTAATCCAGTAGAAAGATCAATTGATTGGGAATTTGGACAACTTGTTTAGGGGGATGGTGACCATGTTCTCTGTAGTAATCTATAGGACATGGGGAAGACCCGCCCCCTTGAGATCCCATGTCTCCATAATTGTACTGCTTGACCCACCATAACCCTTATTTCAGTTATAATTACAATTGCTTTCCCAAGTATAGAATCTTCTCTGTATTCCCCAGACCATATTCACATGAGCCATAGTGGAAGTAAGTGTCCTTCATTCACCAAAGGCCCTGGAAAATCTTACATATAATACCGCAGAAATTCCGGAGATTGTGATATTATGTAAATTGCATATTTCTGCATTTGCTAGAATGTAAGCTTATATAGACTTCTCCTTTAAATCTCCAGTTGGTATTTCTTCCCTAGCTTTGACAAGATCAACTCTGGCCAAAGGAAGAAAAGTGTGTACCCCTTGATACCTTCTCTTTGTCAAGCAAATTCCAAGTCCTGGGGATTTATCTGTATTCTAATGAGTCTTACCTCTCCGGACGCTTGGGTCCTTAAGCCGGAAAGAGTCAGACAAGAGCCTGAAAAGCAGGCACACACTGCCAAAACCAGGGCTTTGTTTTTTGCTCAGAGACAATCTATTAAGAAAGTGCAGTCCTGTTTCATATATGTCTTGGAAAACATTCTTGGCCTAAAAATAACCCTGGCATGACTGGGTTATGGAGCATCTGATTCCTTTCTGGGCCTGGTTTGTTTCAGGAATCACCTCATCAGCTGTCCATGGCTCTATCTTAGCCATCTTGATGATGGCACCAGCTGCACTTAAATTACTTTTTATTTTTCTAATTAAAAATATTTTAATTACAGTTATACAAGTTGATAAATGGTTATTTTTCTAACACCCAGATAGAACAATTCTTTCAGTCTGCCCTCTTTTTTGATAAAAAATTATAAATACAGCTAAAGAAACCTCCATCCTAAGTCCTTTCCACTCCCTCAGTCTCAGCAAGAGTCACTATCCCCAAAATACTGTGAATACACACATTTATTATTTTCACTTATAGGTGTTATGTATTCTAATAAATAATATCTGATTGTTTTGTATCTTAAAGTTTACGTAAATAACAAATGGGGTTAAATTTAATGAGATCTCCATGAATTATAATTAATATATATTTAAAGCATAAGGTTTAATTAAAATTTTTTCTCCTTATTAAAAGAAGCAGGAGAATAGTCTTGATTTTTATCATCATATAGAGTGCTGTTCATTCAGTTAAATGGGACCAGAAAACAGTGATGATGCCCATGTTTTGAATCAAATGAAATCACACCCAATATTATATTTGTTCATATATTTAAAAACAATTGAATTCAAGGGGGAAAATCTATCCTTAAACAACAGCAAAGAAAGAAATGTGTTTTTCCTTGCTGCCAAAGAGCTGACAGCGTGGGTAAGACCTGAAGGCCCCTATAAACAGTCGGGAAAGTGCTTCTGCAGAAAGTGCGTTGTAAGATAGCAGCATGGATTTGGGTTTGAGAAATCCAAAATGCATATTTGCAAAAAAGTATCATTCTGGAGCACTTTACAGTTGCTTTATGATCTTGTTAGATTGAAAAGCGTGAAACAGAATAGAGTAACACATTATCTTTACTTTGCCACTAGGAAAATTTTATTACTATTAGACATATGAGCATTTTTGTAATGTAAAATACAGATAAAATAATGCTGCAATAATTTAGAAATACTTGTATGCAGAATAAGAAAGACTAGACCACGGGGTGTCCAACTTTGGCTCAGGTCTCACAGTTTGTGAGTTCCAGGCCAGCACTGGGCTTTGCCCTGACAGTGTGGAGCCTGCTTCAGGTCCTCTGTCTCCCTCTCTCTCTGCCCCTCTCCCATGCACACACATTCTCTTTCTCTCAAAAATAAATAAACATTAAAAAAAATAGAGCACAAATTGTTTGAGTTCATTTTGTATCCTCTTCATTTTTTTAAATTTCAAAATCTTGTGTGTACTTCTCATACAAAATGTAGCAGACATGGAAAATCATGAAGAGGAAGTAAATTGCCACAATTCTTTCATTATGAAATAATCACCATTAACATTTTTTTCAGTTGACGTATTATGAGTATTTACTTATGTAATTATTCTTGTATAACCTCATCTTCCATCATAATTTTAAAATTATAAAATACATGATTATTAGAAAAGATTCAAGCAACACACACACACATACTTGCATTAAAAAGTCTGTTCTTAGGGGCATCTGGGTGGCTCAGTTGGTTAGGCGTCCAACTTTGACTCAAATCAGCACGGCTCTGTGCTGACAGCTTGGAACCTGAAACCTACTTCAGATTCTGTGTCTCCCTCTCTCTGCCCCTCTCCTGCTCATGCTCTGTCTCTCTGCCTTTCAAAAATAAATAAACATTAAAAAAAAAAAGTCTGTTCTTAGGTGCCTGGTTGGCTCTGTTGTTAAGTGTCTGACTTCAGCTCAGGTCATGATCTCATGGTTCGTTAGTTTGAGCTCTGCTTTAGGTGAGCTTGAGCCCTGCTTCTCTCTCTATCACCCTCTGCTCCTCTAGGATTCTCTCTCTCTCTCTCTCTCTCTCTCTGCCCACCCCTCACTTAATTGTGCCTTCTCTCTCTCTCTCTCTCTGTCAAAAAAAAAAAGTCTCTTCTTGAGTACCACTTCCCATGTAACTTTCACTCCACTGTTTCTAACAGTGTTAGTATATTCTTTCAGATATATTCTATGCAAACCTTTTTATTTTATTTTGTCTAATTAAAAATTTTTTTCAATGTTTATTCATATTTGAGAGAGAGAGTTGGAGCAGGAGAGGTGCAGAAAGAGATGGAGACAGAGAATCCAAAGCAGGCTCCACTCTGTCAGCATAAAGCCCAATGGGACACGAACCCAAACTGTGAGATCATGACCTGAGCCGAAGTCAAACGCTCAAAGGACTGAGCCATCAGGCGCTCCTATGCAAACCTTTTCAAAACAATGGTTTTCCTACTCTACTCTTCTGTTTTTCATTTGTTACTTAATAATTGTGGCAGACTGTTACATTGGTAACCCGCAATGAACCATGCTTTCTGGAGTCCATACCTTTGGGTAGTCCTCTCCCACACTGTGTCTTGGCTTGGCCATGTGTCTGGCTTCGGCCAGTGGGACATTAGCAAACTTGAAGCAAGCAGAGATTTAGTAAGAACTTCCACAATGGTACTTGACCTCTTAGATGATTCCCTCTTGGAACCCAGCTACCATGCTGTAAGGAAGATGGTCCAGCCTTGTGAATGAACAGAAGCTTCATGGAAGGGAACTGGTGCCAACGAGCAGCAAATGACA
Source organism: Paguma larvata (assembly GCA_030068075.1). NCBI lineage: Eukaryota > Metazoa > Chordata > Mammalia > Carnivora > Viverridae > Paguma > Paguma larvata. Next base: position 49,097,563 of record CM057834.1, on the reverse strand, counting down.
GATGTGTGAGTGAGGTCTTTTAGACATTACAGCCCAAGTTTACCTGCCAGCTGAATGCAGCAGGCATTAAATAGCCCCACTGAGTTCCCAGCTAACACCAGAAGAAACAAGAGAATACCTCCAGTCAATCCGCAGCATCTTGAGACATAATAAATAAGCATCTTGAGACATAATAAATAATTACTTTATATTTGAGTGATTTGTTAGGTAGCAATCAATAACTGAAATAATATGTCGGTTCATTTTCATCCACCTAATCCTTTTCCACTTCCACTTAGTATGCAGTTATGTGACTATACAACCATTTATTCAGTTCCTACTTGATGGACTTTTTGCTTGTTTGTACCAACAATATTGCAATGGGCATCATATTTAACATGAAGGCAATTATTTTGATATACAAATTTTCATGTTTACCTCTGAGTATATTGCTAGAGTAAATTCCTAGACTTTGAATCAAAGACCAGTCTATTTTTAAGGTCATTGATAGATTTTGCCAAACTGCTCTCAAGAAGAGGTGAGATATCTTTATTTTTCAGAATGGACATACTGAACATAAGGAAGGCCACATTTAATCACTGACGATCAGCTTAGACTCTGACGTGATTACCTTATTTAAATTACTTGGATTGAGGAGGTGTAACTTAATTGTGGATAAACAAATATACAAACTTTTTAAAATGTTTGCTGGAGGACGCCTGGGTGACTCAGTCAGTTAAGCATCTGACTTTGCCCAGGTCATGTTCTCACGGTTTATGAGTTAGAGCCCCATGTCGGGCTCTGTGCTGACAGCTCAGAGCCTGGAGCCTGCTTCATATTCTGTGTTTCCATCTCTCTCTGCCTCTCCCCCACTTGCACTCTGTGTGTCTCTCAAAAATGAATAAACATTAAAAAAATTTAATAAAAAAATTTCTCCTGAAATGAGGATCCATCCAGATTCAAGCATTCTTGGAGTTGAAATTTATGTTTGGTATTATCTGTTTAAAAAGTTGAAAGGAGAGGGGTTTGAAATTGGCCTCTTTCAAAACAATTTTTTAATATCTAGTTTAGTTGAAATTGTACATACCTTTTGTTCCAGAAATTTTGCTTCTGAATGTAGTCTAGGGAAATTCTCATGTGTGAGCACAGGTATAAAAACATTTTGAAAAGTGTTGCTTATAATGGGAAAGCAATTCTGTTTGTCAGTAGGAAAATGGCTATATGGTTGTATATTGATACAAAGAATTATGCAGTGCAAATATTATTACAGAGCCTTCCATATCAACATGGGTGAATCTTACAAACATAATCATCATGAAAAAAAGAGAGAGAGAAAGAAAAAGCAAGTTGCAGAAGTATTCATACTGTGTGAAATTATTTAGCTTTAGTTTTGCAAACATGAAGAGACTATGATATATGTTGTCTAGGAATACAAATGGAGTAAAAGTATAAAACTGATGTGTTAATAAGCATCAAATTCATAGTAGTAGTTAGGCTGTGAGGAAGTGAGGGGCATGTGTTCAGAGATCAATTCTTAGAGGATTCTAAAGTTTTGGTAATATTCTATTTTTTTCATGAATGTGATATTAATCCTTTGTAATATAGCATGGCAAATCTAGACTTCAGATAAATGCAAAATGTTACACATCTCAGTGTCTTCAGCATATGTTATGCAAATAGTAGTTGAGCATAAAAACCATAGTTTCAAATGAAGAAATTCATGATTTGCATTTATTGTGTTTAATTACTGTATACCACAGAAAGTATCAATAGTTGTTTCCCGCTATTAAAGTTGCCATTCAAGGTTAAATGAAATTTTGGTTTATTAGATGAACATTGAGAAAATAAGGGAATCTGTTCATGGCTCTTGATGAATGCGAAGTGTGTTCCACACAAGGGGGTTTGTTAAGCTATACATTATGTAGGTAACTTAGCATGTCATTGTGCCTGCTGTCAGCTCTGAGTGTGCACAGCCCTGAGTTTCACAGTTGTGTCTCTGATGCCCCTGAGTACTGCACAGAAGCATCCCTTTTCTTTAGTTGTATATTTTCTGTTAGGCATTTGTTTTTCAGACATGTTAAGCATTTCACATAAATTATTTAATGTATTTTGGGACAAAAAATATGTCTAGCTTTCTAATGGGTTCCTCTCACACTATATGAAATAAAACTTATTAGAAAATTCTTTTCCTTTTGAATTTTTCATTTCACCTAATCATATTTATGTCTCAAAATCTGATGTGACTAATAAGGTATATCTCAAGTTGGGAGGCAGGTACCTGGGCTATATGTTGTATTATTTTACACATATTTTATAGGTTTTGAATATTCTATATGTAATACATTTTAAAGACTGTATTGGGTGTGGGTAATGCAGGAGGTAGCAAGTGTCTCTTCTGTGGTGTAATATTTCTTCATGCCGAGATGGGGAAAATAAAGGTGATGTTTGGGGAGTCCCCAGTCACATGTACAATCAATTCTTTGGTGGCTGGTCCCTGCTGACTGGCAGAGGAATCCCCAGGATTTTGGAAATATTTAGAATATCAAGAAAGTTTTCCCGTGGATAGGGTCTTTTCTCACTTCCTTTAAAGTACTTCCTAATATCTCTGTATCATGACAATGCAATTTTTGACTCAGTTGGGAAAATAATCCATGGCTCATGTCTACCCATTGAGGTGTCAGTCCTTCACTTTCCTATATGAGGAAGTGATAGAAAGTAGTGTAGTGTAATGGACAGAACATACCGTAATCTTAAAATCAGATCCTAGCTTCTGCTCCTGCAAGCTATATCAAATTGGGGAAGGGCCAAGTTACTCAATTTTGCTGATTTGTTGTGAAAATCAAATGAGATCTCCTCTACAAAGTGCCTGGCACACGTGGACTCAGTCATGGCTTGTTGTTTTTTTGTTTTGTTTTGTTTTGTTTTTCCTTAAGGCATCTACAATTTATGCATCCTTTTAGTGATATCTGTAGCCATAGAATTGAGTGATTATATTAAACAAACATATTGATAGTCAAACCCTGAAACTAAACCAAGGATTCTCAGAATACTGTTTTGTTTGTTTGTTTGTTTGGTTTTTGCTTTTTGTTTTCCTGGCTAAACATTAAAATAGTTTGCTAAAAGAAACCATTAGGCCACTCTTTGTTGAATAAGGTGTAACTTATCAAAGCTGAGGACTTTCCCCTGATATGTAATTGTACAATAGAGGGTTCTTTATATTAGAACATATGAATACATGTTTTGGTATTTGTACCTTCTCTTTGCAAAATGATGTTTATGATGAAGATTTCTTTTAACTGGAAAAATTATAACATTTAGATCCATTAGAATTGTAGATTTTAAGTGGTCTTTGGAGGCCATCCTGAGCCTGCTATCACTAGTGTTCCCTTAACCTCCCCCTAGTTGGTCAGGACCTAGCAGGGGGAGGGTAATCCCTGGGGCCTCCTCACAAAAAGGTTTGGTTGATTCCTCATCAACAGCATCTGTTTTTTCTGCCTTCCCTCATCCACCTGCAGGGGCTCCTGGAGATTTTGTTCGCTAGTCAGCACACTTGCTGTCCTCTTCCTCATCTTGCTATAGTTTTAAGACTTGGGGAAAGAAAAGTTACTCTTCTTTGGGAGGAATTTGTACTCTCCTCACCTCCTCTAAGCCCCCTCAGCTTTTGTATCACAGTTTGGTCATTGTGTCCCCGACTTCACCGCTGCTGTTCTGCTTTGGTCCCCATTACAAACTTGTTTGCTTTTAATTAATTACCTCTTCTAGGAAAAACTTGATAAACAAAAGTTTAATAGAACCCAAAGGGGGTTAAGCTTCTTTTGACTTAACAAATTTGGATGACAATAAAGTTGAATCAACTGACTTTTTTTACACACACAGGGAACTTACACCAACACAACTCTTACAGCACTAATGTAAACTGTGATAAGGCAGAAAAGAAAGCACCGAAAAACAAGACACTAATCAGATAAACAAAATTCCATTATTTTGATTTTCTTTCCAAAAATTCTGGAAGGCTAGCTCAATCCTATCTGGCTTATATCTCATAGCACACACTTTTTCCATTTCTGTATCCTCTGGTTAGAATATCATTTGTGATCTATGTTTTCATTCTTCCTTGTTATTTTTTAAATTTTATTTGATTAGCTAACACTGTGTCTTCCAGAGACAGGAAACTAATCATCAGATGAAATGAAAGCAAAATGGAAAAGAATGACATATGTGGCCCATTTAGCAAACTAATAACTAACAGTTCCTCATATTTAATGGCAGAAAACAGTTGGTTTCACATAAATACATGTTTCAAAAAATTGAAGAGAACTATTTTAAGCACATTATTCAAAATATTTGTTAAATATATCTTAAATAAATGCATCTCTTTCACAGTATAAACTTCAAAGAACTCTTTTCTTGATAAATCGAGGCAATATTTATGAACCTGAGTTTCTCTTTAGATCTTCCTCGAGGGTAGCCACTGATGAGGTTTTGGAGTGGAGGTAGGGGTCCAGAGGCTATGGCCAAGAAAGAATTCTTGAGATGTGTTTAGTGCAAAAAGGTGATTTTGTTAGAGCACAGGGACGGGACCCTGGAAGAAAGAGCTGTACTATAAGTGTGAGGGGTGACTGATTAGATACTTTGGAGTTGGAGATGGGTAAGGAAAAAGAGAGGTTTCTAAAAGAACTTTCATATGCTAAAGAGGACTCATAAGATACTGGAGGCCTTAGTATTGTTGAGCTAAAGTTGTTTTTCCCTCTAGTAAGGCCTTAACATTAAGACAAGGCAGTTGGCATTTCTTGGAGGAATGTTTTACTTTGCCTAGCTCAAGTATTTGTCAATGGGATGCAGGTTATAAAGAAATTTAATTTTAATTTTATCTACATTTTCTTCTTGCCTTTGTTCCTCATATCGCTATGGAGGGGAGAGTGATGTTAGGGCTCCAAGAAACTAAGTCTATGGGTTTCTGGAGGTTCGGCTATTGATAAAATGGCCTTTTTCTTGTAATTAACTAAGACATTTGTAAACTGATGGAGACTCATGTCCTGCATGACTATGATCTCTATCTGTTAACCATTTGTTTTTCCCTTTCCTGTCTTCTTGGGTAGCCAGGAGTGCCTGAGGAATGTCACACATATCCCACCTGGGGGCAGAAAAGGGGTGGGGATGTGGGTGGGGGAAGGGCCTGTGGTCTGTAAGGCATTAGCTTGTGCTTTGCCCTCAGCTTGCCTTTGGCTTCAAGTGGGCTAAGATGATTATGGTTTTAGAACTCAGGCCTACTTTTCATAGATCTTCTTTTTCTCCTTAGCTTTTTCTCCAATATTAATAAATATTTCCCAATATGTAGAGGCTAAAAAGAGACTTGTAACATTTGATAATTTATGATATTTATCTATGATGGAATATTATTAAAACTGATTAGTTTTAGACTAATATTTACTAAGTAGAAATGCTCATGATGAAATAAAACATGGAGAAAGTAAAATACAAATAGGGTATGGACTTGGATGTCAGTTGAAGAGAATAAAAATACGCATATGCATAGAAAAAAAAGTGGATAATACTTGACAGTGATATTATTGGAGATTTCATTAGTTTCACTTTCCAAATTTATATTTGGATATATATCATTTCCTAATACATATTATATATCTACTATATCTGTCTAATATATGTTTCTTGAGCTATACCTACATATACTTTAAACAGGCAGCTCACATCCACATACTAGTACTACTACTACTACTAGTATTATTAACTAATACTTGTACAGAATTATTATTTTCTTAGCATCTTGTATATGTTAACTCAACAATCTGTTGAAGACCATCCTCCATGGGTCTCTAGTACTGCTTTCTGTCTTGCTGGGTATGCCAAGAAAGCAAGCCCCCACCAGCTCTTTACTTGGGTCACTTTTCAGGATTGTGTTTGCTGTGACAGCCTTGGGCATGAGGTAATATCTTGCTCTCAGACAAAGAGTAGGCTTGCTTACAGCCTTACATATAGCAGAAACTCCCCTAGGCCAGCATTTCTCATCTGTAACACAATATGTTGTACATGTAAGCATCCATTTAGGAAAATCTGCAGTGTCACTGGGGACTTGAATTCAGGGAACTGACCCAACAATGCTGATACTCTGGCTACTGCTTTTGCTGTGAGTATATATGAAACTGTGGCAAGTTAATTTGTTAGCTTGCAAGTAAGGTAAAATCTCAGACTTTTTACAGTTCTTGATAAAATTCCATTATTATTCCCATTAAATAGACGAGGGAAGAGGAAAGGTTAAACGATTGGCTTGCGTTTATATAGCTAGTAATTGGTAAAGTTGGATGTGAAACCTGACAGACAATCTCCAGTGTCCAGGCTCTTAATTGCTACCATATACGTTTAGTTTATAGCAGCTGAAACTAGGTAACAGCTGAAACTAGGTACCTTGGGAGTTCAAATGTCTACCAACTGCCGCATATGGTCAACAATCCTGCAAAATCGGGGTTCCTAAGAGTTGCCATATGGTAGTGCTTTTTCATCTGCAAACTTGTAAATGTGGCAAGTTGTCACCATGAGACAAATCATCAGGTCCTTCTATACTTATAAGATAAACTAACTGTAAAAAAAAGGGGTAGGACAAAAGTAGAAACTATTTTATCACCTTTATAATTTGTATTATATTATTGTATGCTTGCCGTTTGTAATACCTCTGTTAGTGAGTAAAAGGAGCTGTTCTCAAAGAAAAAAGAGAAAGTTATGTTTGGATCTCTTCACTGTCATTTATCCTGGTTATCAAATATGAAGGCAGGTCTCTTTATCACTTCAAAGCAGTCACAAGGTGGAATTTTTAGAGCTTGACTCTGAATAAATCTCCAGTTGTGCTTGGATTCAGAGTTGCTGTATTATGTAATTCTTGAAGGTGCCGTTGACATGAACACAGTATGAATGGTCCTTTCTAGAGTTGTGTGATATAGTGTGATATAGAGTTATGTGAACTTTGATCCAGTCCACGTAGAGGAACATCACTGACAATGGGCTTAAAAAAGACAAAAACAATGTAAGTAATGTATAATTTTCAGTTAATGCCATCTTGACTTTGAAATAAAAGGATTTTTGTTGGAAAGCACTTCTGAGTGAACTGTTTGAGATTTTTCTCTCCTTTCTTTTGATTTTCACTTTAAAAATGTCCATATAATACAAGCTATTCATATTAAAATATTATAGGCAGATCCTGATTTATCGAGTCTGGGGAGGGGTTGGTATGCTACATTTTAAGGAAGTTCCCACGTGATGTTACCGCGACTGGTCCAAGGATCCACAGTGGATAGCAACATCAGCACTTCACAAACTTATCTGATGGTAAGAATCTTGTAGGCAGCTAATGTTTAAAAATGCTTTCAGGCCCCCACTTAGAGATTCTAATTAGGTGGCTCTGGAGGATAGCCTAAGCTTTCTTTTAATAAGCAACCCAGGTGAATTATCATCAGGAAAGTTTGGATATACCGTTCTAGATCAGTAGCTATTAAATCTGGCTGTGCTTTCCTATCACAGTAGGGCTGCCTATAACTGGGAATTAGGCCCAAGTATCTGTTAGGACCCTAAGAAATTGTTACTCTCACAAGGGCAGGAACCAAAATTTTTTTGTTCCTTGCAATATTTAAAGAATATAGCACAGTGTCTGACAAAGTGAATACTCATAAAATTTTTTCTAATTACCCAATTCTAGAGTCCCCACATTCTAGCCCTGGATTAGTCAGAGCTCTTGTGATTTCAAGTGACAAAAACTCATCTTAAACCAGCTTATGCCAGACAAGGGAATTTTGGGGGTTAACAAAGCAGGCTAGGATTGTTTTGATTCTAGGTGTAGTTGGATTCAAATGTTTAAACAATACTGTCAGGTATCAAAATTTCTGCCCTCCCTGTTCCTTCTTTCCTATATAGTTCTCTCTCTTTTTCTTTCCTCCTTCCTTCCTCCCTCTCTCCGTTTCCTCTTCTGTCTCTTTCTCTCCCCACCCCGCCTGGTCTTTATTTCTTTCCCCTATGCTATTTCTTTTTTTTTTTTTTCTCTTTCAATGCTAATTTCCTTTTGTGTTTTCAGTAGTATTCTCCATGTGGGAGAAGATGTCCAGGGACATCTCCAAGTCTACATGGTCCTTCATTCTTAAATGCCAATGGAAGAGAAAGTTTCTTTCCCTGATAGTACCAACAGATTGCTAGAGAGGAATCTAACTAGCCTATTGTATGTGTATATATGTTTGGCAGAGGAGATGCTTTAATTATTGAAACCTGGAGTTAATTCTGCCTAAACCATATGTATTCAGGAAGATTAAATGGAAAAGTGGGGAAAGTAATGGAAGGTTGGGAGGTGGCATTGTGCAGGCAAATATATGTCCACTCTAGGCTCACGTCTGTATTTCTCGCCTCATTGTTTTGGCCTATGACTCAGTGGTGGATGACCCACCTGAACTAGTTGCTGGTCTGTGACTATTCTGCATCTATCCCTTTTCCTAAGGTTTTCTCTTGGTTTAAGATTCCCCAATATTGTCTTCAACTCCTGCCAACTTATTTTTCGTGCATCATTCATGTTATCGTTCAGTTAAAATGATTTTTCTCTCTTGATCCCACTCTTTGGAAATTGTGGTAAAAAACACTTAACACGAAATTTATCATCTAAATCATTTCTAAGTGTACAATTCAGCAGTGATAAGTATATTCACAATGCTATGAAACAACAATCTCCAGAATTTTTTCATTTTGCGAAACCAAAACTCTATGCCCATTAAATAACTTCCCATTTTCTCCTCCCCTTTTCCCTGGCAACCACCATTCTACTTTCTGCTTCTTTGAATTAGACTACTGTGGATACTTCATATATGTAGAATCATATGGTATTTGTGTTTTTGTAACTAACTTATTTTGCTTAGCCTAATATCTTTAAGGTTCATCGATATTGTAGCATATGACAGAATTTCCATTTCTAGACTGAATAATATCCCTTGTTTGTATATACCACATTTTGCTTATCTATTCATCTATTGATTGACACTTGGCTTGCTTTTTCTTGGCTATTATGAATAGTGCTGCTATAATATGGTCGTACATAAAATCTTCTCTAATCCCTTCCTCTTCTTTTTCCTCCAGGGAATGAGTTTTTCCCTTTCTTATGAAAGTATTGTTTCTTCCCATGCCAGAGTCCCATCTTATCCATTCCATTCTGTACTCCATGGTACACTGGTAACTTTTAAGGTGAGACAGGTATGGGATTTGAATACCATCTATATTACCTTTTACATATGGATGGGCATCCATTCTTATCGATGCCTCACTAGTTGCAAGGTTCCAGAAAAGAATACGGCTCCAATTATAAAAAGACAAATATTTAAGACTGTCTATCACAGTTACTTTTCCCTATTGCATGTTCAAGTAGAACATTTGATTTATGAGATTGTGTATGTGTGTATATGTGTGTGTGTTTTAAAGCATTGATTAACAAACTTCAGATTTTTGTTCAAATTAATTGCCATAACTGACTTTCTGAAGAAAAAACCAGTTGACCCATATCAATTACAGTTAACAAACTAGTTTCCAGAAATGAGTAATTGCCAGAGAATTGCAAACCCCGTGCATGAAAAGGCATATCCAACCACATGGGATTTAATGGTTTTATATAATTTTAGTGCTAATGACTCCATTTGAAAGTTTTGACTGCTTTCTGAAACTGCACATAGGGTAAATCCTTGAGATGTAGAAACTGCCTCTTTGCTCTTTCTTGCTACTTTTGGAAGCTGATTTCAATTTTGATATTTTTCCATAAATATGCTTTTATAAAGGAGAGAAGCAAAAATACTACTTGAGTTAGAGGTTAGGTATTTTTAGTTTATAAAACTTGAATAATGCAAGTACGCAACCTCCTGTTATAAGCATGTTAATCATTTATTAATTTACAACAGGATTATTTCATTAAAGGAAAAGGATTATGATATGTGATATGTATGAAACTAATCCCATATCTGTTTTAATACGTAGAGACTAAATCATGCAACATAAAACATAAACATTAGATAACATAGAAGACATTCAGTACTGCAGAAAACCTTTTGTTTAGTGCTATTTCACCTTTTTCAACTCTCTAGCCGTAAATAATTTTGCCTTTACCCTCAAAATCTGTGAGAGAATTTGTGTATTACAAAAATCAGATTCTGTATGAAAGTAGACAAGTCCTACAAGGTATAAAATATTTCCTTTAACATAAAAAATCTGAAAATTCTGGTCTAATGTGGAGCCCATTAATATGAATATCAAAGGCATGTCTTCTAAAACATTTGTATGCCATGTGATAATCATAATTAAGAAGGACAGTATTTGCTTAAGCTGCATAAATTTCTTCTTTAACATAAAGGTATAAGCTCATATCAAAATTGTAATTAAAATTCAGGTAACCTGAATTTTAGACACTCAGACATACAGATGGCCAACAGATACATGGAAAGATGCTCAATATCACTCATCATCTAGGAAATGCAAATGAAAACCACAATGAGATATCACCTTTTGCTTGTCAGAATGACTAGTATCAAAAAGAAATAACAAGTATTGGCTAGGATTTGAAGAAAAGGAAACCCTCATGAACTATTGGTGGAAATGAAAATTGGTGCAGCCACTGTAGAAAACAGTGTGGTGGTTCCTCAAAAAATTAAAAATAGAAATACATTATGATCCAATAATTCTACTGCTGGATATTTACCCAAAGAAAACAAAAACATTCATTTGAAAAGGTATATATATCCTCTTAAATTTATTGCAGCATTATTTACAACAGCCAAGTTATGGAAACAACCTAAATGTTCATCCATAGATGAATGAATAATGAAGATGTGGTGAATATATATAATGGAATATTACTCAGCCATAAAAAATACCTTGCAATTTATGACAACATGGATAAAACTAGAGGGTATTATGGTAAGTGAAATAAGTCAGACTGAGAAAGAAAAAGATCATGTTATATCACTTATTTGTGGAATCTCAAAAACAAAGCAAATGAACAAACAACCAAAGTAGAAACAGATCCACAAGTACAGAGGACAAATTGATGGTTGCCAGAGGTGAGGAAGATGGAGGGATGGGATATGGGTGAAGGAGAGTGGAAGGTATAGGCTTCCAGTTGAATGAGTAAGTCATGGGGATGAAAAGTACGGCATAGAGAATATAGTTGATGGTATTATATTAGCACCATTTGGTGATTGATGGTAGCTATACTGTAGTGAGCATGGCATAACATATAGAGATGTCAAATCACTATGTTGTATACCTGAAACTAATGTAAAGTTGTATGTAAAGTATACTTCAATAGAAATAATTTCAGATGTCCTGTGTTAGCAACCAACAGAGAACACAGGATAAGGCTTTAATCATGTCCTCATCATAAAGGAGTATCTATGGGGCACCTGGGTGGCTCAGTTGGTTGAGCATCTGACTTTGGCTCAGGTCATGATCTTGCAGTTTATGAGTTCAAGCCCTGTGTCGGGCTCTGTGCTGACAGCTTGAAGCCTGAAGCCTGCTTCAGATTCTGTGTCTCCCTCTCTCCCTGTTCCTCCCCCGCTCACACTGTCTTGTCTGTCTTTCTCTCTCTCAATAATAAATAAAGATTTAAAAAATTTTTAAAAAAGTATGTAGTGCCCATCAAAATCAAATGTGATAATCAAAATCAATGTGATACATCACATTGATAAAAGAAAGGATGAGAACCATACGATCTTGTCAGTAGATGCAGAAAAAGCATTTGACAAAATACAGCATATTTTCTTAGTAAAAACCCGCAAGAAAACTGGGATAGAAGGAACATACCTAAACTTCATAAAAACCATATATGAAAAGCCCACAGCTAGTATCTTCCTCAATGGGGAAAAACTGAGAGCTTTCCCCCTGAGATCAGGAACATGACACGGATGTCCACCCTCACCACTGTTGTTTAACATAGTGGTGGAAGTCCTAGCATCAGCAATCAGACAAAAAATGGTATAAAAATGCATCAAAATTGGCAAAGAAGTCAAACTTTCACTTTTCGCAGACGATATGATACTCTGCATGGAGAACCCGAAAGACTTCACCAAAAGACTGCTAGAACTGGTACAAGAATTCAGCAAAGTTGCAGGGTACAAAATCAATGTGCAGCAATCGATTGCGATTCTGTACACCAATAATGATTCAACAGAAAGAGAAATAAAAAGACTGATCCTACTTATAATTGCACCAAGAACCATAAAATACCTCGGTATAAACCTAACCAAAGACGTAAAAGATTTCTATGCTTAAAACTATAGAAAACTTATGAAGGGAATTCAAGAAGACACAAAAATATTCTATGCTCATGAATTGGAAGAATAAATAATGTTAAAATGTCAATACTACCCAAAGCAGTCTACGCATTCAATGCAATCTCAATCAAAATTGTGCTGGCATTCTTCCCAAAGCTAGAACAAACAATCCTAAAATTCCTATGGAACCACAAAAGACCCCAAATAGCCAAAGTAAAGAAGAAAACCAAAGCGGGAGGCCTCTACTACAAAGCTATAATCATCAAGACAGTATGGTATTGATACAAAAACAGACACATAGACCAATGGAATAGAATAGAGAGCCCAGAATTGGACCCACAAATGTATGTCCAACTAATCTTTGACAAAGCAGGAAAGAATATCCAATGAAAACAACAACAACAACAGCAACAACAACAACAACAGCAATAACAACTCTTTAGCAAATGGTGCTGCTGGGAAAACTGGACAGCAACATGCAGAAGAATGAAACTACCATTTTCTTATACCATACACAAAAATAAACTCAAAATGGATGAAAAACTTAAAAGTAAGACAGGAAACCATCAAAACTCTAGAGGAAAAAGCAGGCAACAACTTCTTTGCCCTTAGCCGCAGCAATTTCTTGCTCAGCACATCTCCAAAGACAACGGAATTAAAAGCAAAAATGAACTATTGGGACCTCATCAAGATAAAAGACTTCTGCACTGCAAAGGAAACAATCAGCAAACTAAAAGGCGACCGAAAGAATGGGAAAAGATATTTGCAAATGACATATTGGATAAAGGGTTAGTATCCAAAATCTGTAAAGAACTTACCAAACTCAACACCCAAAAAACAAATAATCCAGTGAAGAATTGGGCAGAAGACATGAATAGACACTTTTCCAAAGAAGACATCCAGATGGCCAACAGGCTCATGAAATGATGCTCAACGTCACTCATCATCAGGGAAATACAGATCAAAACCACACTGAGATACCACCTCACACCTGTCAGAGTGGCTAAAATGAACAACTCAGGAAACAACAGATGCTGGTGAGAATGTGGAGAAATGGGAATCCTCTTGCACTATTGGTAGAATGCAAACTGGCACAGCTGCTTTAGAAAAAAGTGTGGAGTTTCCTCAAAAAATTAAAAATAGAACTACCCTATATCCCAGCAATAGAACTACTAGGAATTTATCCAAAAGATAACAGGAGTGCTAATGCATAGGGTTAATGTACTGCAATGTTTATAGTAGCCCTTTTCAGTACTAGCCAAATTATAGAAAGAGCCTATATGTCCGTCAACTGATGAATGGGTAAAGAAGGTGTGGTTTATATATACAATGGAATAATACTTGGCAATGAGAAAGAATGAAATCATGCCATTTGCAGCAACATGGAAGGAACTGAAAGGTGTTATGCTGAGTGAAATAAGTCAATCAGAGAATGATGATATCATATGTTTTCACTCATATATGGAACTTGAGAAACTTAACAGAAGACCATGGGGGAAGGGAAGGGGAAAAAATACTACAGAGAGGGAGGGAGGCAAACCATAAGAGACTCTTAACTACAGAGAACAAACTGAGGGTTGATGGGGGGTAGGGTAGAGGGGAAAATGGGTAATGAGCATTGAGGAGGGCACTTGTTGGGATGAGCCCTGGGTGTTGTATATAAGCAATGAACCATGGGAATCTACCCCAAAAAACAAGAGCACACTTTACATACTGTATGTTAACCAGTTTGACAGTAAATTACATTAAAAAAAATAAAAATGCTAGACCTATTAAAACATGTAAATTAAAAAAAATAAATACAGAGGACAAACTGAGGATTGCTAGAGAGGAGGTTGGGCTAAATTGGTGATGGGCATTAGGGAGGGCACTTGTTATGATGAGCACTGGGTGTTACATGTAAATGATGAATTACTAAATTCTCCTGAAACTAGTTTACACTTTATGTTAACTAACTTGAATTTTTATAAAATCTTGGGGGGAAAATGCAAAAAATAAAAAAAGGAATTATGATTTCTAGTTAGCCGACTTCGAGATAAAGGAGATTATCCTGGATGATCTGGGTGGGCCCACTGTAATCAGAAGATCTTTAAGTGTGGAAGAGGGATGCACAAGAGCCAGCAACAGAGGCTTGTGATGTGAGAAAGACTAGCTTTGATAGCTTTGAAGATGGAAGGGGCCATGAGCCAAGGAGAGTGGGCAGCTTTCCTAGAGGCTTCTAGGCTGGAAAAGGCAAGGAAACAGATTCTATCCTGAACCTTCAGAAAGGAATATACCCTCATCGGCAACTTGGTTTTACCCCAGTGAGACCCATTGTAGACTTCAGAACAACAGAAGTTTAAGATAGTAAATTTTCATGTTTTAAGTCACTAAATTTGTAGTAATTTGTTATTTCAGCTCTAGAGAACTCATACACTCTCCAAATGAATCTCAATGGCAGTACCTTCTCACTTAGCGTCTTATGTAAAACACTTGAATGATTTTCTATTTGTCTTAAGATGAAGACCATGTTCCTTAAAGTAATCTATAAGGCCTTTCCTGGGCTCGCTTTCCCTAACTTTATGTCCTCATCTTCCAAGTTTTCCTTGAGCATCTGTCTGCATTCTAGCCACACCAGCCTTCTTATCTTCCAGTGGTCCCTTCTAACACCAGTTCTGTTGCCCTGATCTGCTTCAGTTGGCTAGCTTCTATTCTCCCTTCAGCCCTCAGAAAAATAATTGCTTCCTCAAGAAGTGCCTCTTACCTCTACAACCAGGTCAGTTTCCACTATTAGAAGTTTTGATAACACTGGAGACTGAGCCTCTGGTGTGTAATGATCAAAAGTGAGATTTTGCATTTGTTCATGTGATTCTTTGATTAAAATCTGCAATTTCTGTGAGGTCTGTCATGTCATAATTTTTCCTTTTTGTTTTTTTTAAGTTTATTTATTCTGAGACAGAGAGAGAATGAGTGGGTGAGGGGCAGGGAGAGAGGGAGAGAGAATCCCAAGCAGGCTCTACACTGTTAGCACAGAGCTCAATGCAGAACTCAAACCCATGAACTGTGAGATCATGAGCTGAGCTTAAACTAAGAGTCAGATGCTTAACTGACTGAGCCACCCAGGTACCTGTGTCATAATTAGTTCTTATGCCTAGTATAATGCCTGGCAAACAGTAGGCATTCAGTATATATTTGTAGAATAAGGGAATGGATGAATGAATGAAGTTGGACTACCAGAAAACTGGGTCCCAGGTTGTTTGTGATAACCACTTACAGAATCATTCTAATGGAGAGGTGTATTAATATTACCTCTTATCAAGGATACCATTGGAAACAACTCCATGAAATCTGTTAACTTTGTTTCCTATAGGGCTATTGGTGAGCATTTTTTTCCATCGTATTACTCAGTTTTCTATAAACCAAGTATGAAAATTACTTATTTTTCATCCTGTTTTGGAACAACTTTGCTTTCCCATAGAGAGTAATCTGTTTTCTTTCTTTTGTAAGTGAACAGTAGGGGTGCAGCTTAAATGCATGACCTTCAGGATTGCAGCACACATAACAAAGCTCCTGGGAGAATTGACAGCTGATGACTTGTAGCTAAGGCCTTTCCCACTCACCCTCAAATGCTTTCTGCTGAAGATAGCCACCTGTCCCAACATTACTCCACTTCCCAGGGGCTGAGGGGTATAAGGGCTATATTATCCAATTGGAACAACTCCACAGAGCTGCCCCAGTTTCAGTGCTCCTCAAGGAGGAAACTTTGACTGATGGCTTCATTGTTCAACTCCCCTCTCTTTCCACTGGATTCTCCTTAATCCCAGGTGCTAATCTCAAGAGCCCTCCTCAGTAAACCTCCTGCGTAAAACTCTTCCTACAAGTCACCTTTCTAGAAACCTGACTCATGAACTTCTCTTTCTCCACAAGGAGATTTGAATGATTTTACTTCACCTGGAAACTCAGAAACTCACATAAAATAGCTTAAATTCTTATATAATCTACAGATTAACAGATTTGGCCTGTGTTGTCTATTCGCGTGCCTGTCTGTCCACTGTCTCTTTTTATTCATATTGTATAATTATTTTTATTATATATTAGTCTGTTTTTGAAGTTTCCAAATTTATTTTCTTAATTTTCTCTATTTATTCTGAGAGAGCAAGAGCAAGAACAGGTGTGTGTGTGTGTGTGTGTGTGTGTGTGCCTGTGCATGTGAATGGGGGAAGGGCAGATACAGAGGGAGAGAGAGAATTCCAAGCTGGATATCAGCACAGAGCTTACCCTGGGCTCAATCCCACAAATACAAGATCATGACCTGAGCCTAAATCAAGAGTCAGATGCTAACCGACCGAAAAACCCAGGTGCCACTAAAGTGTCCCAACTTTAAAATGGTGAATAAGGCAGGATTTCAATGAATAAACAAACCAAATAAATAGGAAAAATAGTATATTGAGGAGATAAAGTAAACACTAAGCACAGAGATTTAGGTGTACCTGGTGCATGTTGAATTTATTGCACTAAGTGGAGATAGATATGCCCAAATATTGGGCATCTTGATTGTTTTCCTGCCAGTGTTCTTCCATTAGGGTATAGTTATGACCATTTGAAGTAAAAAGTAGCTGGACAGAAAAAAGAGGCATGGATATACTTGCCTTTTCTTAATATTTAGCCTAAGAAGTAAGCTGGGATAAAAGAAAATGGGAAAGTCAGGAGTCAAGTGGTCCCTGGTTCAGTCAACCTTCCACAGTTTTCTCTTTTTAGACAGTTGTCCTTAAATAACCTTTTTAATGATGTCTTGATTCTGCACAACTTCAAGCCATTCGTCTCCCGGGAAATTAAACAACGTGCAATGTTAAATTTCTCCTAAAAAGTGGGTATGACTCTGCTTCTCAGTTCCTCATTTTTCAGACCCTTGTAACCAAAGTTACCAAACACAGAAATAGCGTGAGAATTAAATAACAGAAACATTTCCTGATAGAGTCATTCACTTCATTTACTTGAATCTCATAGGTTCATTGTTTTTAGAGAGTAGAAAGCAAAGTTTTAGCCTTGTGTTTTGGCTTGGGTCAGTGACCTATGGTGCTCTGCTAACACCATATCAAAGGCATTTACATTTTCTGATCCTATTTCCTCGTGGTAAATTTTTCTGATTTTATTTCCTTATTTGAAATTTATCTCAAAAAACAAAATCAGAAACATGAGCTTCCTTGATAACAGCAGGGGAAATGCAAGGCTCTCTTTTTTTATCTTCAAGGTCTTCCTTGAGAACACTGTGTGCACTGACAAAGAAACACTTTATGTAACCTAAGGAATATTGAATCTGGGGCTTTTCCCATTAAGGGCAAATTACTTCATACAGTCAGGAGTCTGTATATGATGTTTAATGTAGATCTCAGAGACCATTATAACTTGAATACTGACCTTTGTAATATCTGACTGTCCTAGCAGAGAAAAGAGAGTAATTCTTGAGGTTTATTAGACTATTTGCTAACTTGTTTGTTTGCTCTCCATTGTGAATACCAATTGATCTGCTTCTAAAAGTAATAGAAAATGTAACTAAAAATATAGTGAAAACTGTCAGGCAGTAAAAGAATAATTCTTCCTTTGAAATAGAACTGATATAGTAAGTTAGCAAAAGGTTCTAAGTCATGAGAAAAATCTGCTTTTCAAATCACTTTTTTCTGATAGTCATCGTAAGAAATGTGGCTTCTCTTAGAAGTCAAGGCTTTATAAAAAAGAAATAAACTTTTGAGAAAATAAGGTAGTTACTTAGCAAAGTTAAGATGATGTTCAGAAACATGGCTTGGAGAAATGAATCCTGATGTAGGAACATTATCCCACCCCCTAGAGAGATAACAGGTAAAAGTGACAGTAAAAGTTGTGACCTCATTAATCTAATTATCCTTAAAAAACCACTCTCTCAGTCTTATAGTTTGGCTATAAAATCACTAAGTGGAGTCAGTAATAGAGGATGGAAGGCAAAAAAGAAAAGATTAGAAGAACTTAGAAGAATGTCATTAGAATGTGATGTGACTTCAGTTAATAAAAGGACTGCAGTAGATTCTGACCCCAGCTAGGCCCAACTTCAAAGATTAGGAGCATAGGCCTCTAGAAGAATGCCCTCATTTCAGACATCAATTGCCTGGAAACCCTCAGCCACTCTCATTTCTGACCAGTTCCTACGAATTTAGGGAGTCCCATTACCTCATCAGGTGTGATAATTTGCTAGAATGACTCACAGAACTGAGGAAAATGCTATACTCATGTATATAGTTTTAATATACCCGAGGATACAAATCACATCTAATCAAAGGCAGGGATGCACAGGTGAGGTCGGGAGGGTTCCAAACACAAAGCTTCAGCTGTCCTCTCCCCATAAAGTCAGGATAGGTTACCTTCCCAGCACATCAGTGTGTGACAGTATATGTGTTGTCAGTCTGGGAATTCATCCCAGTTTCAGTATCCAGAGTTTTCCATGGAGTTTTGTTATGTGGGCATGATTGATGGAATCATTGTCCATGTAATTAAACTCAATCTCCAGTCCTTCTTTCTTCCTCAGAAGTAGAGATGTTACCATCTTGCTGAAAGCCCTAACTCTCTAGTCACATTCTTGGTGTTTTGGGCATGGCCAGCCACCATCCTGAATTATCTTGTTAGTATAAATAAAGGGCCTACTGTGTTCATCTTATTTAGTTCACCTCATTGGTATAAACTCAAGTGTGGTTCCAGAGGCCTACCATGAACAGCAAAGACACAGTTATCACTCTGGAAATTCCAAGGGTTTAGAAAATACCAGAAAAATTCATTATTAAACAAAAGGGAACCAAAATATTAAGGAAGAGTAACATTACAAAGACAAAAAGATAAAAATGAATTTTTGGATTATTTGTGTTTGCTATTACATCACTTCTGCCGCACAAATGCTATTTGTGCTTAATGAGACCAACTACAGGTGAAGGTATTACCAGGCATTTATTGCACTTACTGGTAGCAAAAAGCATTTTAAAGAGCTATTTAAGTATGCGATGTCCTTTTTCATTATGCAAAAGGTGACATGAATTACTGGGACAGCATAAAATATTGAAGGTGTCAGATGATTTTATGTGAAAGAGAATATAGCAATGTTTTGTTAAAATATACAAAAGGCTTTCATTTCAATTTAAAATATGCCTTATTTTGTAAGCTAATCTGACATAAAAAATTTTTTTTAATGTTTATTTTTGAGAGAGAGATTGAGAGCGTGAGCGGGAGAGGAGCAGAGAGAGAGAGATAAAGGCTCCAGATTCTGAGCTGTCAGCATAGAGCCCGATACAGGGTTTGAACTCATGAGCCATGAGATCAAGACCCCAGCCAAAGTCAGGCACTTAACCGACTGAACTACCCAGGTGCCCCTAATCTGACTTTTTTTTTCATGTTTATTTATTTTTGAGACAGAGACAGAGCATGAGTGGGGGAGGGACAGAGAGAGAGAGGGAGACACAGAATCCGAAGCAGGCTCTGGGCTCTGAGCTGTCAGCACAGAGCCCGCGCGGGGCTTGAGCTCACAGACTGCGAGATCATGACCTGAGCCGAAGTCAGACGCTCAACCAACTGAGCCACCCAGGCGCCCCTAATCTGCCTTTTTTTTTTAAATTTTTTTAACGTTTATTTATTTTTGAGAGACATAGAGACAGAGTATGAGCAGGGGAAGGGCAGAGAGAGAGGGAGACACAGAATCTGAAGCAGGCTCCAGGCTCTGAGGCATCAGTACAGAGCCTGACACGGGGCTCGAACTCACAGACCGTGAGATCATGACCTGAGCCGAAGTCAGCCGCTCAACCCACTGAGCCACCCAGGTGCCCCAATCTGACTTTTTAAAAGCAAGTCAAGATTGAAATTCTGATTTGTTTTGTGTTAATTAACATTTTTCATAAAAACCATGGTTCAGGGTGCCTGGCTGACTCAGTCAGAAGAGCATGTGACTCTTGATCTCAGGGTTGTGATTTCGAGCCCCATGTTGGGTGTAGAAATTAATAAAAAATTAAAAATAAAATAAATAACCCCAGTTCATAGAAAATTACTCAAAAACTAATATATTCCAACTTATGATTAAGACTTAATGATATTTGTTCACTGAATTTTGTATTTAAATATTTATAATTAAATATTTGTGTAATGCTAATTTATTTATTTTTTCTAATAACCCCATCCTATAAAATATGAGATTTTAAGGGTTTGACATTGCTGGATAAGAAAATAACAGATGGTGTTCACTTGATTCTAATGAACAAATATGTGCTTCTAGCTTTACATTTTAAGATTTTTCATTTTCTACTTAATGATTTCTAAAACATTGGACTATGTTTATCTTATTCTACTTACCAGAAGTATAGTAATAAAAACTATTCCTGAGTAATTTTATAAAGTCTAAGCTCATTGGATCTAAAAACAAGTTTTGAAATTCAGTCATTTCACATCCAAAGGTTTTATATTTTCTAAAGGTAATATTCTTAGGCTTTTCTAATTTTCAGAAAGATACTTCCATCTGGAGAACCCCCAAAATAATATTTCCTCCAAAATATTCAGGAAGATGGTTTGTAGAAAGGCCTACTGATTAAAGAAAAATAAAATACAGAAATGACAGTTTTATCTGATTCTGTCATTGGACGAATTACTTGAATTTCTAGCTGCATAAAAGTTTCTTCCACTTGTTTTTCTTTCCTCCTCCCCTTCCTCCTTTCCTTTCTTCTCTAGTGTTTTCAATCATATGGTGCTTAGTGAAAGAGAAATTTAGAATTTGCAGATAGAGACTTTCTTTCTTCCTAGCATATTAAAATGCTTTTAATATTCTACCCAAGGTTGTCTCCTTGTAATGTTAAATTATGTTATTTTTTGAAAAAATCATTAATGTCTTAGGATCCTAGAGTAAAAAGTAATAAAGTTCTTTATTTTTGTGTGTATGGTAACATACTTCCAGAAACTTAGCAGAATATTTCATAATCCATCTGTTTAATAATCAAATCCAGAATATTCCACTGCTCATACCCCAAGCATGCAGCCATAGACAATTCAGAAAATGTGTGGGTATTGAGCCAAACTTCTTGTGAAAGCATTTCTCACTCTGTTCTTTGTTGTCATCAAGTAGAATGGAAGCAGTAGCTAGAATGAGACCTGGAAAAAGGCCAGGTTGATAAGTGGGAAGGCCACTGGAGATCAGGGCCTTCTCTAAGCATCATTGCTGAAGACAGAACAGTCTTCTTTGGTAATTCCCCAGCCAGGATTAATAATTTTGTTCATATCCTACCTCCCCAGGCCTAGAAACAATCCCCAGGCTTGTCTTTCTACCAGTATGTTCTCTTTTTCCCTGTTAATAACATTATCTCAACTAAGTACAGAGGATCTGATTAGTGAGTTCACACTAAAAAGTTAATAATTGCTTAGAGCCGAGTATGCTCTTAGTCTCTTAGAAGGATATTGCACCTTAGACGATGCCTTGGTTCAAAGGAACAAATGCTTAATGATAGAATTTTATGAAATCTTAAGTGATGATGATAATTTTTGCAGATAATTTAGTTATAACCTAACCAGCACAAGAAAATTATGAAAAATGCTTAGAATTAAGAAAAAGAGATTGTATATAAGAGAAATGTACAAAAGTCAGTAACTTTCTTATATGAAATTTACATCTATCTAAATGATATAAGGAAGAAAGGATATCTGATATTCTTTATTGAATAACAAAAAAGAAAGCCTTTTAGCATATCAAGGAATAATCTTCCAGAACATTTGTGTGCCTTATGAATAAAACTCTAATAATGTATGTAAAGAATAAAATAAGAGTTTAATTTGTAGTCAGGAATACTGTTTTTGTTTCTAAAGAGGTCAATTCTTTAAAAAAATTTTCAAGTTTATTTTATTTATTTTGAGAGGGAGAGAGAGAGAGAAAGAGAAAGAGAAGTGGGGTGAGGCAGAGAGAGAGAATACCAAGTAGGCTCTGTGCTGTCAATGCAGAACCCAATGTGGGGCTCGAAACCATGAATAATGAGGTCATGACCTGAGCTGAAATCTAAAGTCAGTCACTTAACCGAGTGAGCCACACAGGCCCCTCTTTTTTTAAATTTTGAATTGAGGAGTTGACACATATGATTATATTATTTTCAGGTATACAGCTTAGTGATTCAACAATTATATACATTAGGAAATGGTCACCCTGATAAGTATGGGTACCATCTGTCATTATACAAAGTTATTATAATCCTGTTGACTATATTCCTTGTGCTATGTTTATCATCCCTGTGATTTATATAACTAGAAGTTCGTGCCTCTTTATCTCCCTCATCTATTTTGCCCAAACCCATGCCCCTCTCCCCTCTGGCAACCACCAGTTTGTCCCTTGTATTTATTAGTCTGCTTCTGTTTTTGTTTTGCCTGTTTTATTTGTTTTGTTTTTTAGATTTCACTTGAAAGTAAAATCATGTGGTGTTTGCCTTCCTCTGTCTGACTTATTTCATTTAATGTAATATCCTCTAGGTCCACCTATGTCATCCCAGATGTCAAGATTTCATTCGGCTGACAAATATCCATTGTGTGTGTATGTATATATATATACCTCTTTATAAAGAAGATATATATATATATATATATATATATATATATACTACATCTTCTTTATAAAGAGGTTAATTCTAACTAAATTACTTTTTGAAATCATAATATAAATCATAATAGGATTTTTTTTCTTGGCGGATGTGGGACTTGATGCAAAATTCTGAATTTCATTTGGACAAATGAGATTACCTAAAAATGTTCTGAAGAAAAATATAAAAAGTAGGGATTTGCTTTGAAATGCATAACTGTTGTGATTAAAATATTGTAGTAAAAGATCAAAGTAGATAGAATAGATGGATAGACATCCTAGTGAGTATTTACAGTTCATTCACAGTGATCATAAAGGAGTCATGCCTGATGATTTCCCTTTTTCTTAATTTTTTTAAATGTTTATATATATTTGAGAGAGAGAGAGAAAGACAGAGCCTGAGTGGGAAAGGGGCAGAGAGAGAGGGAGACACAGAAGCTGAAGCAGGCTCCAGGCTCTGAGCACAGAGCCTGATGTGGGGCTTGAACCCACGAACTGTGAGGTCATGACCTGAGCCAAAATCAAATGCTTGACCGACTAAGCCACCCAGGTGCCCCAAGAGTTCCCTTAATTCAGCAACTTATTCGAGATGAACCCTGACTAATGGCATTTGTTTGCCAACTGAAGCAGATGTCATCAGTCCACATCCTAATCCTCTGGGCCTCCCTATTGTAGTATACCCACTCAAACGTGTGCCCCCTCATCTAACTGCTGAAACCAGGTATGCCTCCTGAAGATTCTGGAAATGCTGGAGAATTAGACCCACAGCTAGTAGCTTTCAACCATAGACTGACTGGAGTTGCTGCCTAAAATCTCTAGTCCCTCGTCCCTAGTGTGGGCACCTTAGAGGAATGAGGTCTACACTGATTCAGACTTAAATTCCAGTTGCTCACAGTGGTAAAGAGTTTGATAGGACATTCTTTTATGGTCATTTTCCATTTCTGTTTCTGTTCCCCTTTTCCCTATCAGTGTTTTTTCAGATCACCTTCCAAATAAACAAAATGACCCACCAGCTAAGTTTACAGCTAGTTATAGGACTTCACAGAACAGGGCTGCACAGACAAAGGGTATGATTTTCTAGAATATACAATGCTATACTGTAGGTGCCACCATCATATTGCACAACACAGAGACATGAGTGGTTTATTATTTTTCTTATCTTTTTTTTGGAATTAGCATATTCTTTTTTAAATGTTTATTTATTCATTTATTTGAGGGGTGGAGGGCAGAGAAGGACGGAGAGAGAGAATCCCAAGCAGGCTTTGTGTGGTCATTGCAGAGCCTTATGCAGGGTTTGATCTCCCAAACCTCAATATCATGACTTGAGCCAAAATCAAGAGTCAGATGCTCAACCAACTGAGCTACCCAGGATGCCGTTAGAATTAACATATTCTTGAAAGATTTTTAATTTAGATTGCAGGTGTTAAATTTTCTGCACAAAAATGATGCTTTACTAACATTATCATAGTAGAGTATGTTTTCAAATTGCCATAATTTAAATTTATAAGCAAAAATACATCTTCAGTTTGTGTGATTACAATGAATTCACATATTGTAAAGAAAGGACAATTAGTTAATTATATGGGGAGAAAATCAAGTTATCCCTTACCTCATAATAAAAACAAAAATAGTAGCACTGACAGTCCAGCTTGGGATTCTCTCTCGCTCTCTCTCTGCTCTTCCTCTGCTCCCATGTGCGTTTGTGCATGTGCATGCTCTCTCAAAGTAAATAAGTAAAACTTTTAAAAACAAACAAACATAAATACCAAATTCATCAATAAGTTAAATATGTTAAGAAAGAAAAATACTCTTAAACAACTAGAAAGTACTGCAGACTATGCTGCCTTGGGGGTAGGGAATTACTTCCTAACCATAAAAACAGTGAAGCAGGGGAACCTGGGTGGTTAAGTGCCGACTTTGGCTCAGGTCATGATCTTGCGGCTTTTGAGTTTGAGGCCCACGTCAGGCTCTGTGCTGATGGCTCAGAGTCTGGAGCCTGCTTTGGATTCTCTCTCTCTCTCTCTCTCTCTCTCTCTCTGCCCTTCCCCTACTCATACTCTCTCTCTCTCTCTCTCTCTCTCAAAAATGAATAACATTAAAAAAATTAAAAAAAAGTGAAGGAAACTGCAAAACATTGTTAGATATTACTACATAAAAAAGAAATATTTCTGTTTTGCAAGTAATATAAATGAAACTAAGAAGCAAATTATAGAGTGGGGAGATATTTTAAGAAGTTTTGGCAAAGGGTACTAAAACATAATATTAACATTGTGGACTTCAGAGAGACAGAAATGGATAAATTCACTAGTGTAAGGTTTGGCTATATTTGCTAACTGTATGATCTTGGGCAAACTAATCATGATAAGTCTCTATTTTCTTATCTAAAAGGAGATAATAGTATATCAGATATATCATAATAACATATCAAAACAACATAAGGTTATTTTGAGCATTAAATGAGATTATCTAGATAAAGTACTTTGCAGAATGCCTGAAATATGATAAGAGTTCAATAAAGTCTAATTCTAAGTATTATTGTCTTTAAAACTGGTCTACATTTTTTTATAGTGAAAACTGACAGTTCTATTTATTCTTTTTAAAAGATGAATGTGACAGAAAGAAATAAAAGGACATGAACAGTTTACAAAAATAAGAGATTGAAGTGATTAAATGTTATGGATTTATTCTAAGCACTTTACATGTGTTTGTTATTTTAATACTTACAACAACGCTATAAAATATGCACTTTTGTTATTTTTTATTTTTATGAGATAAGGAAACTGAGGCACAGAGAGGTTGAGGAACTTGCCAGTGGACACACATCTAGTATTATATTTATTTCTGAAGGAGTTTCAATGATTATTAAAAAAATACAGTTTGAAAATTCCTTACCTAATTCAGAGTTCCAAACAACTTTTAATTATTTTTATAATTACTTTATTATTACTAATATATTAAATATTTTTCAATGGAAATTGATTATTTCCTTTTGTCCTCACCAGACTTTGGCAGTGTGAAAATTAAATTTGATTGAGTGACTTGAGTCATTCCATTTTGTCAACTTTTTCCTACTCAAAAAGCTGAAAATATCTGGTGTTTGTGGAGAAGGGAACTGGGTGACTGGGACAGGAATCAGAGGAACATTCTCAGTGACAATATGAAATTTTCAAGTAATAGTCTAGAGTACAAATTATTCGTGATAAAAGTAATAAAAAAAAATGACAACCTAAAGGTAAGACAAAAATGAGAGTTTATGGAAAGAAAATTAATCTACTCACAAAAGTTTCAAGTATAGGGAGGCACTTGTTTAGGTATAAATGACAGCAGAAGGTTTGAAGTCTTGGGAACTCAAAAGCATTGAGAACCCTTTGGTATCCTTGAATATCTGTCATTATTCTCACCAGCCATGATAGTAAAGCTGAGAGTCAACCTTGGAGGTGATTGGGAATGAGATGTCACATGGAAAATTGCCCTGATATAATGGAAGTCTTCAAGTATATAATCAGAGAAGCTTTCTCAAAGGTCACAGAACAGAAACACTCAGAAACTAAACTAAAATTATCAAATCTCACCATTGATTGAATCAGTATAAAGCAAAGAGTAAGAACCAGGAGAAAAAGAGATGGGGTAGGTTAACACACTCTGGAAAGGGTAGAGGGTTAGAAGGACCACACGATGTGATTTTTGTGTATTATACAGTGCTTCTATGTCTTATCCTTCTCTCTACCTTATCAGCCTCCCCACCGTGTGATTAAAAGGACCAGTATTGAGAGTGAGCAAAGAACTCAGCCAACGGAAGGTGCTTGAAGTCAATCAATGTTTGTGCTATGGGAGACACAGAGGCAAATATGCCTGAACACAGCTATAGCTTGTCCATTGGCTTGCCTAAGCAGTTGTAGATTCTTATCTGCATGTCTCAGGCAGAAGACACATGAGCCAGAATGGGTGTCACCAAGAGATGGAGGGTAGTTAAAAATCTTATGGACATATGTAGAACATTAGTAAAACATTAAGATTTGGTGTCTGCCAGGGTCCTGTTCTGGCGAATCTAGGGGTCCCCGAAGGATGGACGGTCAGGCGGAAGGAAATGAGAGAGCCACAAGAGAGATGTAGTCTGATGACCAAGCAGGCAGCCCTGGCAATTCTGGCATCTCCGCCCTGCTGGTCTCAGTGTCTTTATTTAAAAGTAGTGAGTTACATTACAGCAATGAAGGACATTCCATTAGTAAGCATAGTTTGAACAATAATGTGTTTTTATCAGTAAAGCTGCGATTTCCTCAATCTTGCAAGTTGTTTTCAAGTTACTTAGCATATAAATTTAAGGCAGGGAGAGAGAACAGGAAGTTACCTAGGCCTGCCTATGTTAATTATCTATAAACAGGCCAGGAGTCATTCTGCAAATTCTTTCAACTACAATGGGGGAGGTGCAACCCATCAGGCAAGGACAGAATTCCCAATGCTTGTCCTCTGCTTGTGAATGAGTGAATTTACATAATAGGAGCCCAACGATTATGCAAATCACACCAATATTCAGCCAGCTCATAACTGCTATCAATTTGTGCAACCCATCCCTAAGATGCAACTTTAAGGTTACTTCCGGCCAGGCTACTCTCATTCAGATGTAATCCATCAGAGCATCTTGCTCCAGGTCCTTCCCTTTTATCTAAATGCCATAAAACAAAAGAGCATTACAGTCCTTAGGGCCAAGGAGAGTAGCTCAAGAAATCCAAGCCTGAAAAATTATTTAGAAGGAGGCCATTTTGGCCGGCGGGAGCTTTGCTTCAACCTTTTCCACACAGAGAGGGGTCACAGCCTGTGAGCTCAAAATGGCTCCCAACAGGTATCTTATGTGCCATACTAGTATTTGATGCCTTTGATCTTTCCATCTCCACCTATGTTTATCACTAGTGGTCTTTTTACTTTTTTTTGTCTAACATATTTCACATGTTATTAACTTAGTGTCTATGCTTAACATGTTATGAGTGTTTCTTGTGTCTCGCAAGCTACTTTTATACTTATTATGTTTAATATTTCTCATGAGTTTTATTGATTCCATTTGCTTTTCCTGTCTTCTATAAAGATGTGAATATTCTCAAATAATACAGCAAATGCACCTTGCAAAGGGGAGGGTGTGAAGAGGAACAAAGAAGGATCAGGGGTTATACAGAGGAAACAATTCTGTGTGTCTGTGGAGGTAGTTCCTTGGTATGGTCTGCAGGACCTGGCAAAAAGCGAAGAAGGGTATTCCCTGCATTCCCTCTTAGCTCCAATACTCTGGTCTGATTATACAGTAGTCCCCCCTTATTTGTGGTTTTGCTTTCCATACTTTCAGTTACCCATGGTCAACCACTTTCTGGAAGCAGATGATCCTCCTTCTGACTTCTCACAATGTCAGTAGGACCTAATGCTACATCATTCATTTCACTTCATCTCATCATGTAGGCATTTTATCTTCTGGCATCATCGCATAAAGAGTGAGTGCAGTACAATAAGAGATTTTGAGAGAAACAGAGAGAGGGGAGAGAGAGAGAGAGACCACATTCACAGAATTTTTATTAGTACACATTGTTATATTTTATTTTATTAATAATTGTGGTTAATCTATTACTGTGCTATAATTTATAAGTTAAACTTTATCTTAAGTAGGTATGTGTGTATGGGGAAAACAGTGTGTTTACAGGGTTCAGTACTATCTCCTGTTACAGGTGTCCACTGGGGGTCTTGGTGACCTGTGGGTAAGGAGGGGACACTACTATACTTTTTCATGGATGATTTATAAACAGGCACTAAAGAATACTCTTCATATAGCTGTATACTTTGAAATCATTCGTTTTATAAACTGTTTTATGCTATTAATTCTTCTACTGTAACATCTTCACTAAAACTAATGAATTGTTTACTTTAGGCTGACAAGGCTTAACTAGAAAAACATACAAAAAATCAGAGTAGCAGAGGATAGAAGAAAGGGGAATACACAGACATTCTCAGGCAGATGGTTCCTAAATTATTTAAGGCAGAATTAAGACTTGCACACAGAATTTGATTGTGGGTGACCTAAAACTGGGATTCATCAAGTATTCTACTCTGTAATTCCTATAGCATTCAACTTGTGTTTGTAGTTCAAGGCATACATTTGATTTTGACCATTGAGTACTGTAAATTCCAGCTGAATTTTAATTAGCTGAGTTCTAATATAAGGGAGAAAAATCCCCACTATCATTTACAGTATAAGACTATCTTCTTTGTTTTTCATCTTGGAGCATGGAAATCACCAAAGTTTTACTGTTGTCTCTTAAGATTCTGATCTGATTGAGGGTGGTACTTGTCCAATATTTGGTGATTTCTGTTCTCCCAGGCAATTATTCTGTACTATGTTTGCCATACTAAGACAAATACATTTTAAAAGGGAATATTTAACAACTTGAAGTTCCTTACCTAGATAATTTAATAATCATCTGGAGACTGTTATTAAGGCTGAAACAGAAAATGTCCAAATGCATAGGTGGCAAAATACTTCCAAGAAAACAGGTGCCAGTTTCATCATAAGAAAGCCTGACAGTGCCAAAAGTTGCACTGTTCAGAATTCCCATACAGTTTTAATTTGAAAAGCCAGGTTTAACCAAGATGCTTTTCATTTTTAATTTTTAATGAAAACCAGTTGGCTGCATTTCAAATGGGTTTTCTATTCAGAGATTATGAGAAAATATTCAAAATAATTTTTACAAATTAAAGATTATATTTCACAATTGTTTGATAATGGGACTAGTTGTGTAAAACTATTCAAAATAGTGTTAAATTGATGTGTATATTTTTTCGATGGGTATAAGGAAGCTGAGAGTGTATGTGAGGTGGGGGACTTCAAAGAAATAGAGACTTCAGTACAAAAAAGTGTAAGTATATACAGGATTTTACATGTTATTTAAATTTAGATATGTCAAATAGAGTTTATTTTTATACCTCTTACAAAGCTTAACATGTTGTTTCACACAAGGTACTGCTGAGCATTTACTGACTGATTGAATAAATGTAACATTTTATCTTATTCATTTATATTTGTTTTTACAAAGGGTTTTCAGAGAAACAGGAGTTTCTTTTTATCTTTGCAGTTCCACCAGAAATAAAGGAGCACAGTCTTCCAGAATTGTTCCAAGAGCAGTAAGGGTGGGAGGAGGATTATCTATGAGCATAACATTACTGGAATCTCCCCAGAACTAGAACAAGAAATTCCTTGTATTATTGTACAAGGAGAAAAATATCAATTGTGATACTCAAATATTATGCCACCTTGCCTTATCACTACTCTCCTCCACTGACGCTTGTCTTTATCCCCTGATTCCTTGCAGTTTCTTCCTCTTCTGGACGTGGCTTTTGCTATAAAAAATGGATTGGAAGAGTGCTTATGTCCAATGGTTGGCCCATGGAAAGGGAATTTAGATTACTGGAGACAGGATCATGGAGGAGGTGAAATTAAACTTGACCTTGAAGGAAAACAGGGATCCAGATAGGTGAAGGGAAAAGAGCATTGGGGTCAACTCATCAAGTTGTAAACTTAAGATCCATGCATTATATTATATGTAAATTGTACATAGGTGGAAAACATCCAAAAGGGGCCTTGGGCAGCTGTGTCATGACTTTTAACACTCATATAAAGTGTATGTATATGAGTGTGTATATGAGAGTGTGTATGCATTGGTGAGGGGAGCTGGCAGATAAATGATAGAAATTGTTCCTGTTGTGAAATTTTGTTCTTCATTTCTCTCCTTTATTTTTGAACCACCCACACCCATCATAAAGACTCAACGGACACCTTCACTCACCATCATTTATAAGAATGCATTTACTTTATCCCCAGTTCTTTGGAAATGTGTAGGTTTCTTCTTCTATTCTGCTCCTGTTTTCAAATGATTACAGACTAATTAGGCCATTATCTATCCATTACCAGAATAGAGAGTTAAGATGTATGCTTATTCTTACTGAATGACTAAGGAGCTAGGAAGAAACTTAAATTGCATATTTATCTTTTATTAATAGAGGAAATTTAAATGATACATATAGTTATCATTCTAGTAATCCAATTGTGACTCAAAGATTTCTATATATATATATTTTTTTTTACCCAAATAGACTCCATGTAGTTGAGAGACAACGAAATGAAATCTTGAAGTTTAGTAATTGGTCTTTTCACAGTTTATCCAGAGATAAAGGAGAGAATCATGGTCGTCAAGTAACAGGAAGCTAGGAAATTGCCTACTGAAAAGTAATCAATATTTGCAAAATCAGTCTGCAGGTTAAAGTTAATATTTTTATGCAGATTAATCTCATATATTTTAAATACATTGAAATATAACTTTAATTTTTAATTTATTTATGTATAATTGACATGTGATATTATGTTAGTTCCAGTTGTACAACATTATTATTTGGCATTTGTATACATTATGAAATGGCTACCACAATAAGTCTGGTTGCCATTTGTTACCTTACAAAGTATTAATAAAATATTGGCTCTATTTCCCATTCTGTACATTCCATACCTATATAATTACTTATTTTATAACAGGAACTTTGTACTTCTTTTTTTTTTTTTTTAATGTTTTATTTATTTTTGAGAGCAGGAGAGGCAAAGCATGAGCAGGGGAGGGGCAGAGAGAGAGGGAGACACAGAATCCAAAGCAGGCTCCAGTCAGCACAGAGCCTGTCGTGGGGCTCGAACCCACAGACCATGAGATCATGACCCGAGCCAAAGTCGGACACTTAACCAACTGAGCCACCTGGGTGCCCCAGAACTTTGTACTTCTTAATCCCCTTCACAGATTTCTTGCTGTCAGCTTCCCTCCCTTCTGACAATCACCAATCTGTTCTCTGTGTTTATGAGTCTGCATTTTGTTTTGTTTGTTTTGATTTTGAGTTTCTACATATAAGTGAAATCATGAGATACTTGTCTTCCTCTGCCTGACTTATTTCACTTAGCATTATACTGTCAAGTTTCATTCATGTCGTTGCAATGATATATATACTTCTTTTTAAATCATGCATTCATCTTATTCATGCATTCATGCTTAGTTTTCTTTCCATATTTTGGCTATTATAAATACTGCTGCAATGAACATGGGTTTGCATATATCTTTTTCGGTTTGGTTTTTATTTTCTTCAGTTTGATACCCAGTAGTGGAATTGCTGGATCATATGGTACCTCTTTTTTAAATTTTTTGAGAAACTTCCCATAAGATTTTCTGTAGTGACTTTACCAACTTATGTTCTCATCAACAGTGCATGAGGTTCTCTTTTCTCCACATCCCCACCAACATTTGTTTTCTTCTTGTCTCTCAATAATAGCCATTCTTACAGGTTTATATAAGGTGATATCTCATTGTCGTTTCAATTTGCATTTCCTTAATAATTAGTGAGATTGAGCATCTTTTCATGTGCCTGTTGGCCATGGGTATGTTTTTGTTGGAAAAATGTCTATTTAGATCTTCTGTCCATTTTTTAATCAGATTGCTTGCCTTTTTGTTTTTGAGGCATATGAGTTATTCATATATTTTGTATATTAATTCCTTACCTTGCAAATACCTTCTCCATTCAGTAGGTTGTCTTTTTGTTTTGTTGATGGCTTCCTTTGCTATGCAGAAGCTTCTTAATTTGATGCAGTCCCATTTGTTTATTTTTGCCTTTATTTTTCTTTGGAGACAAATGCAGAATCATTGTTAAGGTCAATGTCAAGAAGCTTACCATCTTTGTTTTCTTTTATGAGTTTCATGGTTCAGGTCTTACACTGACGTTTTGAATACATTTTGAGATAATCTTTATGTAGGGTGTAAGATAGAGGTCCAGTCTGATTCTTTTGCAGATAGCTGTCCATTTTTCCCAACACCTTTTAATGAAGAGACTTTCATTTCTCCATTGTATGTTCTTGCCTCCTTTGCTATAAATTAATTGACCATATATCCATGGGTTTATTTCTGGGCTCTATGTTCTGTTCCATTGATCTATGTGTCTCTTTTTGTGTAAATAATGTACAATAGCTTTGTAGTATAGTTTGAAACCAGGGAGTGTGTTACCTCCAGGTTTGTTCCTCTTTCTCAGTATTGTTTTGGCTTTCCAGGGTCTTATGTGGTTCCATACAAATTTTAAAATTATTT
The DNA here is from genome assembly GCA_030068075.1 of Paguma larvata. NCBI lineage: Eukaryota > Metazoa > Chordata > Mammalia > Carnivora > Viverridae > Paguma > Paguma larvata. Next base: position 49,064,555 of record CM057834.1, on the reverse strand, counting down.
GTTTTAGGTCTCTGAAATCATCATTGGAAGTTTGATAGAGATTGCATTGAATCCGTGAATTGCTTTGGGTAGTATAGACAATATGTGTTTTTCCATTCCATCAGCATGAACCATCTATTTATTTGTATCTTCTTAAGTTTCATTCATCATTGTCTCATAGTTTTTGATGTACAGGTCTTTCATGTCTTTGGTTAAATTTATTGCTAGGTATTTTATTCTTTTTGGTGTGAATGTACATGATCATGATTGTTTTCTTGATTTATCTTTCTGATAGCCAATTATGAATGTATAGAAATGCCACCAATTTCTGTGTATGAATTTATATCCTGTAACTTTATTGAATTCACCTATTAGTTCTAACAGGTTGTGTGTGTGTGTGTGTGTGTGTGTGTGTGTGTGTGTGTGTGTAATAGTGAGGGTTTTATCATGTCATCTGCAAATAGCAACAGTTTTACTTTCTTTTCAATTTGCATGTCTTTTATTTCTTTTTCTTACCTAATGGCTGTGGCTAGGACTTCCAATACTATGTTGAATAAAACTGGAACAGTGGCCATCCTTGCTTTGTTCCCAATATTAGGGAAAAAGCTTACAGGTTTTCTCTGCTGAGTATGATTTTCTGTGGGTTTGTTATATATGGCCTTTATTAGATTGATCTATGTTCTTTCTGTATCCACTTTGTTGAACATTTTTATCATAATTGGATGTTGAGTTTTGTCAAATACTTTTTCTGCATCTATTGAGATGACCATATCATTTTTATCCTTCATTTTTAGGTGCAAGGTTAGATTGCATATTTGGGACCTTTCTTGATTCTTGAGATAGGTCTGAATTGCAATATACTTCCCTATTACGACTGCCTTTGTTACATCTCAAAGGGTTTGGCTGTTGTGTTTCATTTTCATTGGCTTCCATTATTTTCTTTTATTTCTTCTTTAATTTCCTGGTTAACCCATTGATTCTTTAATAGGATGTTCTTTAACATCCATGCATTTGAGGCCTTCCCAAATTTTTTTTGTGGTTAACTTCAAGTTTCATAGGGTGTGATCTGAAAATATGCATGGTACGATCTTTATCTTTTTGTACTTGTTGAGGGCTGATTTGTAATTTGGTATGTGATCTATTCTGGAGAATGTTCCATGTGCACTTGAGGAGAATGCGTATTCTGCTCTTGTAGTATGTAATATCCTGAATATATGTGTTAAGTCCACCAGGTCCAGTGTGTCATTCAAGGCCATTTTCCTTTGTTTTCGTTTCCCTGTTGATTTTCTGTTTGGATGATCTGTCCATTGCTCTAAGTGGAGTGTTAAATTCCCCTACTATCATTGTATTATTATCAATGAGCTTATGATTGTTATTCATTGATTTATATATTTGGGTGTTTGCAAGTTGGGAGCATAAATATTTACAACTGTTAGATCTTCTTGATGGGTAGACCCCTGAATTATGATATAATGCCCTTCTTTATCTCTTGTTACAGTTTTTGTTTTAAAATCTAGTTTGTTTAATGTAAGTATGGCTACTCCGACTTTCTTTTGACATCCATTAATTTGTTAGTTGGTTCTCCAATTCCCTCACTTTCAATCTGAAGGTATCTTTAGGACTAAAATGAGTCCCTTATAGTCAGGATATAGATGGATCTTTTTTTTTTTTTTTAACTGTTCTGATACCCTTTGTCTTTTGATTGGAGCGTTTAGTGCATTTTCATTCAGAGTGATTATTGAAAGATATGAATTTAGTGCCATTGTGTTACCTATAGAGTTGGTGTTTCTGGTGATGTTCTCTGGTAATTTCTAGTCTTTGTTGCTTTGGTCTTTTAAAAATGTTGTATGTCACGTTGATTCATTAGATATATTGAACCATCCTTGCATCCTCAAAATAAATCCCACTTGATCATGGTATTATTTTAAAATTCATTATTGAATTTTGTTTGCTAACATTTTGCTGAGGATTTTTGCATCTATGTTCATCAGGGATTTTGGCCTATAATTTTCTTTTTTTGTGATATCCTTGTCTGGTTTCAGTATCAAGGCTAAGTTGGCTTTATAGAGTGAATTTGCAAGCTTTTTTTTTTTTTTTTCTTCTTGAGTGTTTTGGAAGAGTTTGATAAGGATAAGTATTAAATATACTTTGAATTTTGGCAGAACACCAGTGAAGGTATCTGGTCCTGGAGTTTTGTTTGTTGGGAGATTTTTGATAACTGACTCAATCTCCTTGTTAGTAATTCTTATAATCACATTTTTTTTTATTTCTTCATGATTCATTCTTAGAGTATTAAAACTTTCTATGAATTGATTGACTTTTTTCTAGTGGTTCAATTCACTGGCAATATAATTTTTCATAGTAATCTTGCTTGATCCTGTGTATTACTATGGTATCAGTTATAACTATTCTCTTTTATTTCTAATTTTATTTATTTGAACTCTCTCTCTTTTTTTTCTTGGTGGGTCTGGCTGAAGGTTTATCAGTTTTGTTTATCTTTTCAAAGAGTCAGCTCTTAGTTTCATTGATCTTTTCTAGTGTCATTCTAGTCTCTGTTTCATTTAGTTTTGCTTTCACCTTTTAATTTTTCCTTCTAACTTTGTGTTTTGTTTCTTTGTTTTCTAGTCCTTTATGTATAAAGGTTATCTGAGATTTCTCTTGTTTCTTGAGTTAGGCCTGTGAGTTTCCCTCTTATAATTGCTTTTGCTGTATACCATAGATTTTGGTATCCCATATTACTGTATTCATTTGTCTCTAGTTTTTTTTTGTTTTGTTTGTTTGTTTTTTTTGTAACTCAGTAGTTTTTCAGGAACATGTTCTTTAATCTCCACATATTTCTGGTTTTTACAGTTTTATACTTAGAATTGATTTTCAGTGTTAGATTACTATGGATGTTTGATCTAATTTCAGTTTTCTTGAATTTATTGAAATTTCTTTTGTGGGCTAGCATGTGATCTATCTTGGACAATGTTCCATATGCTCCTGTCAATTTCTCCCTTTAGATCTATTAATATTTGCTTTATATATTTTGGTGTTCCTACATTATCATTTGTAGTGCTCTCTTTGTCTTTTATTACATTCTTTGTTTTAAAGTCTATTTTGTCTAAATATACCAAGTGTCTTTTCATTTCAATTTGCATGGAATATGTTTTTCCATCCCTTCACTTTCAGTGTGTGTGTATGCCTTTACTTGTAAAATGAGTTTCTAGTAGTCAGTATATACATGTTTCTTGTTTTTTATTTGTGTGGGATTTTTTGTTTTGGTTTAATCTATTTAGATACTCTATGTCTTTTGATGAGAGAATTTAGCACATTTATATTTAAAGTAGTTATTGATAGGTATGTACTTACTGCCATGTTGTTAATTGTTTTCTGGCTCCTTTTGTAGCTCCTCTCTATTGCTTTTGTTTTTCTCTGTCTTTCTCTCTGATTTGATGACTTTCTTTAGTATTCTGCTTAGACTCCTTATTCTATTTTATTTATTTATTTACTTACTATTTTTATTTATTTACTATATTTATTTACTTACTATAATTTATTACTATATTTTATTTATTTACTTATTTATTTATTTACTATAATTTTTGCTGTGTGATTATCATGCAATTCACACACATCATGCTTTGAATATAACAGTATATTTTAAATTGATAACAACTTAAATTTGAACACTTTCCAAAATTACATTTTTACTCTCCCACCACATTATATATTTTTGACATCACTTTTTACACTTTTCTATTTTATGTATCCCTTAGCTAATTACTGTATTTTTAGTTAATTTTACTCCTTGTGACTTTTAGTGTTTTTAGTAGCTTTATAAGTGATTAATCCACTACGTTTACCAAATATTTACCTTTTCCAGTGAGATTTTTACCTTTGTGTATTTTCTTGTTATTAATAGTGCCATTTCTTTTCAGATTAAAGAGGTCCCTGTAATATTTATTGTATGGCCATTTTAGTAGTGGTGAACACCTTTAGCTTTTTCTTATCTGGTAACTCTATCTCTCCTTCATATCTCAATCATATCCTTTCCATGTAGAGTATTCTTGGTTGGAAATTTTTTCTTTCTAGCTTTGACTTTGAATATGTCATGTCACTCTCTTCTGGCTTGCCAAGTTTCTGCTGAGAAATCTGCTAATAGCCTTATTGGGTTTCCTTTGTACATAACAATTTTTTTTTTCTTTTGTTGCTTTTAAGATTCTCTCTTTAGAGGCACCTGGGTGGCTCAGTTCGTTAAGCATCTGACTCTTGATTTTGACTCAGGTCATGATCTCATGGTTCATGAGATTGAGTCCTGTGTCAAGCCCTGTGTCAGGCTCCATGCTGGGTGTGGAGCCTGCTTATGATTCCCTCTCTCTCTCTCTCTCTCTCTCTTTCTCTCCTTCTGCCTCTCTTCCCCCATGAATACTCTCTCCCTCTCATAAAAAAAAGATTCTCTGTTTATCTTTAACTTTTGACATTTTTTTCTTTCTTTTTTTTTTTTCCAAGTTTTTATTTAAACTCCAGTTAGTTAACATACAGTATAAAATTAGTTCTAGGGGTAGAATTTAGTGACTCATCAATCACATACAACACCCAATGCTCATCACAACAAATGTCCTTCTTGAAACCCATCACCTATTTAACCTATCCCCCTGCCCACTTCCCATCCAGTAACCCTCAGTTTATTCTCTATAGTTAAGAATCTGTTTCTTGGTTTGCCTCTCTCCCCCCACCTCCCATGTTCACCTTTGATCCAGCAGTTGCAGTACTAAGTATTTAGCTAAAGGATACAAAAGTCCTGATTCAAAGAGATGTATGAACCCCAATGTTTATAACAGTATTGTCAACAATAGCTAAATTATAGAAAGAGCCCAAATGTCCATCAACTGGTGAATGCATAAAGAAGACATGGAATATTACTCAACATTAAAAATGAATGAAATCTTTCCATTTGCAACAATGTGTATAGAGTTGGAGAGTATCATGCTAAGCAAAATAAGTCAGTCAGTGAAAGACAAATACCATCTGATTTCACTCACAGGTAGAATTTAAGAAATAAAACAGATGGACATAACTTTTGACATTTTAGTTATAATGTGTCTTCATGTAGCTGTCTTTGGATTCATCTTATTTAAAATTAAAACTCTTTGGGATTCCTGAACTTGGCTATTTCCTTTTTCCCCCAAGGTAGGGTAAGTTTTCAGCCATTATTGCTTTAAATAAGTTTTCTGCCCCTCTTCTCTCTATCATCTCCTTCTGGGACCCCAATAATGTGAATGTTATCCCACTTGAAGCCTAGATATCCCTTAAATTATCTTAAAAAATTCTTTTTGTTTTGTGCTTTGTCTGGATAAATTCCAGTGCTTTATTTTACAGCTCACTGATTTTTTTTTTTACTTCATCCAGTCTGTTGATTCTCTCTAATGTATTTTTCAGTTCAGTGTTTGTGTTCTTCAGCTTTGTGACTTCTGTTTAGTACTTATGTTTGCTATCTCTTTGTTAATATTCTCCTGTGTACATCCATTCTTTTTCTGAGTTTAGTAACCATCTTTATGACTATTGCTTTGAATTCTTTATCAGTTAGAGTATTTCTCTGCATATCATTAAGGTCCTTGTCTGAGCATTTATCTTATTCTTTCATTTAGAACATATTTCTCCACTTCCTCATTTTATTTGATTCTCTGTATTTGTTTCTATGTATTAGGTGAAACAGCTACCTCTCTGTCTTGAAAGAGTGGCCTGGTATAGGTGATGATCCTTCTTTAACCTTGCCTTGGTTAAAGCTCTTGGTTGTCTTTGGAGCCTTTTTGTTCTGAACCACCTGATTTATTCCTGATATGTTGAGGGTGTGCCAAGACTTGTTAGTGATCCAAAGGAAGGAATCCCATTTAGCACCTATTTTCATTGCTGATTGGAAGCCAGACCCTCAGGCAGCAGCTTTTAAAGTATGCACACATATACAATTCTGTATGGCTACAGTTGTAATCTCTAATGACCTGCAAACTAGATCAGAAGGTGTCCTCTTTGTGACAGTTGTGTATAAGCTACTTTCTGGGAAGTCTCCTTGAGCTGTAGTGAGGCTACTGGGTGTGCAAAGATGGCTTTTCCCTGCTTATGTTCCATGGGAGTGCCTCTTTAGTCCCTAGATGTGTGGAAAGTCTGAAGCCTATCCCTCAGTATGAAACTCCAGTTTAAGTAAATAGGCCTTTTTTTACAGGAAGACTGGGCTTGTGTTTCAGTCGGCTGTCTGTGCAGTGCCCTGGGTGTGGTGGCCTGCCAAGAACTGTCTTTCCAATTTTTACAGTCCCATGGAGTTCTGGAATGCAGGCCCCCTTGGCCACCAGGGCCAGGCAATCAAGGAATATCCCTTGTGTGGATTGCATGTGCTGCTGGCTTTAGCAAGGCAGCTGGAGAGTGTATGGGGTGGGGCATGCTTGCTGGCTTCTGAAAGGCAGAGGAATAATGTCTTGAATGCACCCTTCCGTGGGCTTCAGCAGTGCAACAGGGAAGTTCCATGAGTGTACATGCACCAGCTTTTGGCTGAGAGCAAGAGAATGCTGTGAGCTCTCATCACCAGCCAGCCCCAGCCACGGGGAGGGAGAGTGTTGCAACTGACTGCACCTGCAGACTTATAGCTGGGGAGCAGGAGAACTCTCTGACGTGCCCTAGTTAGGAGTAGGAGAGTGCTACAACCACCCACACTCTCTGGCCTCAGCAAGTATTATGGTTGCTTGTCTCACCTATCCCACCAAAGCAGCAGGAGGGTGCTCCATCCAAGTTCACTCACCTGTACTAGCAGGCTGTGTGAAGAGTGCAGCAATGGAATCCACCAGAGCTTCCCCCTCCTGGGACTGTCTCAACTGATTCAGCCGCTTTAGCTGATGCCCTCAAATCAGGAAGTGAATCTTTTTCTCATATAGTCTAAGTGCTTTTCAAACTGTTGTTTTTATTGCTGTGTCTCGGAATGAGCAAGACTGAATTGTAAGCCATCCACGAGGGGGAATTCAGTTTCTTACAGCACTTTGGGACTTTGAGATATCAGCCCTATTGGTTTCCTAGACCAGATATCCTGGGGCTGTCTCTCTGATGCAGATGCCAGGAGTACGGGTCCCCAGTGTGGGGCACCAACCCCTTGCTCCTCTGAGAGAAGCACCTCTCTGGTGAGATCCCTTTTTCTTGTGTGTCCCTGTACCAAGGGTAGCTGTATTTTTATGAGACTGTGTGTTTACCTCTCCTAACCCTCTCAATGTGTTCCTTTTGTTCTCTGTTGTGCAGAGCAGTTCATCTAGTTTTCATATCTTTTTCAGAGGGAATTGATCCATTTGTACTTGTAGATTTCATGTGTCTGTGGGAGGAGGCAAGTTCAGGATCTTTCTATGTCGCCTTTTGGACCCCCTCCTCTAATTCCTTTTAAAAAACATAATAAACAGTATTTTTGGAAAAATTTTTAATACATGTTATTTGTTGTTTTCAGATTCTGTGGTCAGGGGAGAGGGAGTTGTAAATTATATCCAAAATCATTCTTGAGAAGAGTCTAACATTATTGTTTTGATATTTGAAAGGAAGAAAAATGGTACTTACTTATTCCGTTTCAAATATACTCTAACCTGTAGAATAAGAATAGACATTTAGAATTAAGGCAGACATACCTAGTGCTAACAATTCATCCTAGGAGAAGATGGGACAAAGAACATAGCCATATATGTTATCAACACCAGTCTATGACGAAGCCTCTTTAAAAAAAAATATTTATTTATTTTGAGAGGTGGGGGACAGATGGAGGGGCAGAGAGAGAGGAGACAGAATCCCAAGCAGGCCCTGCTTTGTTAGAGTAGAGCCCAGTGTGGGGCTCAAACTAAGGAACTGTGAGGTTATGATGTGACCTGAAATCAAGAGTCAAATGCTGGACCGACTAAGCCATCCTGGTGTCCCTGATGAAGCCTCTTTTTCTGGCACGAGCCAGGCATCAGACTTCTCTGTCTCAGATGTAGGAACACATTTCAGAGTCTCTAGTGGGTCCCTTGAAGTCCCATTAGGCTGACAGTTAGAGGGACTATTTTTCACCTTATCCCTGGAGAGAGGTGAAAGAGATTCAAAGCAGAGGTCTTTAAAAAAATTTTTTTTAAACAATCTTTTTTTCCCTAGCATCTCTGCCCTCTCTTTATATCCTCCATGGTCCAAAGGATCCAGAGTCTCAGAACCAGTTCTCAGTACCATTTTTTTATTCTTTGGTTCTGTTTGTTAAATACACATACATATATATTTCTTTTCTGTTTTCCTATTCATTGGCAGTATAAGCATCGTTTTCCTTTTTTCAAGGCCACACAAAAGCAGAAATATACCAAAACAAGTGCAAAATTTAGTGGACTAAAGACAAATGTTATGGATACATGTCTGTAGATCTACTTTTTTTTTCAAGACATTATAAACCTATTGTGGTAGGGTCCCCTCCCTAAGGAGAGAAAAAAACAAAACTAAACTAAACTAAAACCTCAAGGCAACCTGGCTATACATGTACTTGACAACATCCCTCATGACCTTGTAACATGAGACCACTTAATCAGACTGCATGTTTGTGTGTTGCCATGTATGGGAAACAAAGAAATAGAAAATGTATAAAAAAACTATGTCATGTGGCATTCCAGGCTCAGTTGTTTGGGTACAAACCCAGTTGAGCAGTGCCACATGAGTAAAGTTGCTTCTTGGAAAGAAAAGCCTCTGTGTCACGACTCTCTGTGCGAGAATCCTGCTACACTAGGTCTAAGACAAGGGAGAAAGAAGTGAATTAGACCTGAGAGAAGAATAAACAAATGTGATTCCTCAAAGTAAGAGGGAACATAAGCATTTTTCTACTCCAATGACCAGGGAGAGGAATGGAAAGCTGCTGTGCCCAGCTGTCTTTGGTGTGGCTGTCCTCCTTGTATTTCCTGAAGAAAACAAATAGACCTGGATACTTGTGTCAATAAAGAGAGAAGAAGGAGATATGTTGTATACTTTGGTGGGGATGAGAGTGTGAAGATTTGATTTAGTCCTCTGACCACGATGGACTTCCAAAGGCCATGTTAGGAATTTTCCTATTAATTTGGGTAATGGTGGAGATCCTTCACTGTTTAGCATGCACACAAATATAAATGCATTTAGCTTTAGGAAAAAAACAGAGAGCTTGTTAGTGACAAAAATGAGAACTGGCTATAGATAATAAAAATATTTAATGTAGTCCTCTACATGCACTGGAGATGTTAGGCTTCCTATAAAAAGTAATTGAAGTCAACCTTATTTTTAAAAATAGCATGCCCCACAATCATTTTGTTACTTTGATTTTAACTATAATAAATGACAGGGAAATTTTGAGCATAGGTTTTTCTCAGGGACATGTCACAAGGGCTCAGAGAAAACAGAACATCATTGACTCTCTCAGCATTTATTTATTGAGTTCATATGCTGAATATCGATTATTAGGTATTGATTAGTAAGCATAATCCATAGCTTATGGTCTGTTGATGCTAATTTTCACTCTTTATGGAAATGGTTCTCAAACTTTGGCACACATTAGGATTACTTACAGGGTATGTTAAAACACAGATCACTGGGCCTCATTCCAAGTTTCTGATTCAGAATATTTGGGGTGGAAACCAATGATCTGAGTTTCTAGTAAGTTTTCACGTGACATTGATGCAGCCGGTGCTGGGACTGCCCTTTGAGAACCATGGACTTATAGAGTGTAATTTAATTGGGGAAAATGTAAAAACTAATTGTTGGTAATGTCAAATTAAGATTTTCTTATGTAGATAATGATCTTTCATGACCTTAATGATGGTTAGAATGTAGTTTGTACTCATAACGATGGAAAAAACAGCACAGAGTATGACAAAGCCCAATAAAGAACGTAAGTGTTTTCCTCTCACTACTATAGTCTGAGGAGTTTTTTAAAGCTTAAAGCAATTCACTGGAAGAAGTGAACAATACCAGACCCTAAGTGCTAAGTAATGCACCGGTCTAAATAAGTAATGCCCCAGTCTAAATGTCAGGTTGAAAGTCAAGGTATCATTTATTTTTCTTGTGCACCCTATCATTACTTCTAATTCTGATAAAATTTTTCATATATAAATAACTGCTTATAGGAGATCCTGCATATCTTGCATTTAGGCCTATTTTAATCATCTTGAAAGCAAGATCATTGACATGGTTTAAAAACTCACAGCTTTAGTTTTGTCTGGCCAAATATTTTGATGAAGTTAGAATTTAGTCTAAAAGTCATGGATTGGCAAGAACTATGTGGTCTGTTAAAACACATTGGAAGGTTTATCCAATTTGGATAGAAGTCTGTAGTGACTTTCAGAGTTGGCATTGGAATTCTTTTCCACTAACTTCTTTTCTTATCACTGATTATCTAGCCAGTCTCCAAATTCTCTCAAATATTCTTTGCAATAGTAGCTCATATTCAACTCCCTTTTTACTTTTGTCTATATCTTTACTTCTTAAAAATTTTTTAAGCTCATTTAACTGACTCTTCTTTGTCATAGTTTGAAATGCTTCCCTATTATACCCTAAATTAATCCAAACCTACCCAACATAAGCATTTCTCTCTACATTGGTTCCTTCTTCTCTGCCATTATAAATATGCAAATCTCTCCTATTCAAATGCAACTTATTGATTAACAACTTCAGTATTTAACAAGAGGAGATTGGTTAAATATTTTATACTTAGTGTTATATCCTGCTCAGCATTCTTTACTCAGTGAATATAAGAGATAGCAGCATATTTATGTATGGGATAACATGCACCTGTTAAGATGATTGTTTAAATCTTGACATGGAAAAGTGTTTGAAATGTTTCTGAATAAAATATTTTCTGAATAAAAATATTTTTATACTAGATTATTCATAGCATATTTCTATCTTAGGTACAAAACAGGTTCATATGTCTAGAAAACATATGACAATGGTTAAGGCTGGGTGGTCAGACTGGAGAAATATTTATTTAAGTTGTAGTATCTAGGTATTTTTTGGATGTTTTATAATAAATATGCATTATCTGCACAATAAAAGTGATAAAGTACAGAGAAAAATAAAATGAAAATATGCCTAGATGTGAAAGTGATTGATATTAGGAAGTTAGATTTTGAATTCTTTTTCTGCTTTTGTATACTTCCAATTTTTTATGTTAGTACTAAATAATATTTAAATTTGGTATAAAAAGCATATAAAACATTAATACTTAATACTTAAAAAGAAACTTTTAATTGAGTATAGTTGAGACATGTTACCTTAGTGCAGGTGTAAAACATAGTGATTCAACCTTACTAGAATTGAATATTGACATTTAGTATTAGAGGGTATGAAATTAATGTTTAATTTAAAAATATATTTATTTATATAAGTATATGCCAAACTATATATAATTCCAACAATATCACTTTTCTTAAGCTTTAGAGCCTGTTTTTTTCCCTAACCAAAATTCAAACTTCTAACCCTGGGAATCAAGGTCTCCATATTTAGGACCTGTAGGTTACTGCCTTTCATTATCTAATGCTGTTTCTCAACAAGATATCAATGTCTTACATGGAATTCCCACTCTTGTCTGCTTTACCATTCCCCTAACTCTCCCTGACATTGCCTTTCTGCATGTCCACACTCACCTGTCCTTCAAAGTTTAGGCCAAATGCTTTCTTCTATGGACCTGCTCTGGTATAACTCCAGCATCTGAGTGCATTAGCAATTTTTTTTTTTTTTTGCACTTTTAAAGTCTATTCACTCCTCCCTGTGTAGTAGTTTTGTACATACATTAACTCTCCAACTTAATTTATTGCACATTTGTGGGGGGGGGTAAGAAGACATAGTTAAATTAGTAAAACTAGTTAAGCTAGTAAAATCTATCCTCACAAAACATATGATCAGTCATTTATGGAGAGTAAAACAGATCTGGGTATGAATTCTGCCTTGGTAGCTTGCCGGGTGTGTGTATCCTTAATATCTCTGTGCCTTGTTTTTCTTTTTGAAAAATTAAGGGAAGTGGTATTAGTATTGCTGAAGACTCAGTGAAACAATTATAGAAAGAATACATTGTTAGAGTGCACATTGTCTGCTATAACATCAAATGGAGTGGTTTAGCTATAAAGATTGTTTCCCCACCAGGTGTCAGTCTTGAGGTGAGCAGTTGATGCCTGAAGGGGAAGCTCTGACAATTTCAGTATAGGCTTCCTTTGCCAAGACAGCTGCTCCATTTGTTCCAGACAACAAGAGGGAAAGAGGAAGTGAGATCCAGGTTTTCACATTTCACTGCAACATTTAGTCCTGTAATCACATTTAGCTACAAAGGAGTGTAGGTAATTAAGGCTTAGCTGTGTGCTCTACTGAAACTCAGGTCCTGTTATCAAAGATGGAGGAGAAAAAAATGGGGCCAAACAACACTCATAACAAAATCATGATTCTGAGACTGAAAGACTAGTCCAAACCCATCTGGAATGAATTCTCAGAACTAAAGTCCTTGTGAGACCTCCTCATGGCCTCCATCTGATCTTTCCAGTCCAACTTCTACTTACAGATGTGCTACACATATATTTTCCTTCAAAATATTAAAATTTCTTAATGACAGGCAATCTGTCTGCATATCTTATTTAACTTTTAACTTGTCCCCTCATGTGCTTTACTCTCACCCCTCAGTTAAATAGAGGGAAATCACAACCCAAGGGTATTCCATAAATTTTAGTTGTTAAATATGGCTCTCAAGAATGTGTAATTGAAGTTTATGAACATGTCACATTTGTATTAAGGTGATGATGGAAGTCTCTGGCTAGTAAAGAAAGCCTGATATCTTTTAGCTAATTTTCCAGTTCTCTGTAGTTTGGGTATTCTTTCTGCTTCCACAGTTGGTTGGGCCCCTATCAAAAGGGAATAGAGAAATTTGCATGGCCCTACATCTTTCAGTATCATTGGCTCTACAACTTTCTAGAAGAAGCTTTTTAGAATTATGTAATGTCCTCTACCAATGACAATGTATGGATATTACTACATTTCCTCATGTGAAAACATGCTATTGTCTGGCAGCTCCAAGGGTCATATAACACACAAAAATAAACAAAGAAGCATTTTGTGCATTCTTAGATCTTTACATTTTTATTTTAAAACATAAAGTTTCATATTGATTAATATCTATATTAAACAGAATGATGCATTAATTAAATGCCTTGTCATAACTGTTATAAGCTCTGTTAGAAAAATAAACATCTCACAACAAACTACAGTGTCAGCTCTTTAATAAATACATAAAACAGAAGTTAGTAGTCAATCAAAATTACGTGAACAGGTTCATAGTATATTTTGTAAAATTATCATATTCCCCAATTTTCTGTATCATTTGAGGCAATTTAACTTCATGCATAATTTAAAGCCAGAAATAATAAGAAATTTGTTTAATGAGAATTTGTTTTTTATAAGAGCTATTTTATATTCAAATATTTTAATTTAAAAATATACTCTGTATTATTTTTTTACAACGGTGGGACTTGTTAAATGAAACAAGGTTTTATTACTGATAATTTAAAAACATTTCTAAATTTTTTTGCAGAGGTTTAAAAAACTTTAATGAAGTAGCTGGTAAATGTAAAATAGTTTTTAAAGTTGTATTAAATATACACAAACATCAATTACTATATTATGTGCAAATTTATATTTTTTACACTTTAGAATTAAATATTTCATATTCAATATTCTTAATACAATTTATGTACCATAAATTTTGTCGTTGTGGAGAATTCTTATCAAAATCACATTTATCTGGGGTAGAGTGTAAAGTTAGTAAATATTCTTTACACAAATCACACATTTTCCATCCTTGATAACTGCAGGTTGTTTTTTTTTTTTTAATATCATTGGGTTAAATAATTTTAATTGAAGTAGGCCTTAGAGGTTGGAAATCTGATTAATAGAGTTAGCTTATGAAGATAAATTTTATGCAGGGAAGTATGCAGGTAGATAAAAGAGTAGTGTTATTACTCTCAGGTGTTTCATTAAGAGCTGCCCAGATAGCTGAACAATTGTTTTATATAATTCAAATAACTTAAATATGCAGTTTCATGACAGTCATTACATGAGCTTGAAGGTAAATTTATCAGAGCCAAAGAGAAAAATCAAACCGAAGAGCAGAAATGAGAAAGAAGAATAAAATAGTAGGAGGACTTGACGGGAAAGGTTTTTTCCTACAGTACTGATTGGTTGTATCATATTTTTCGTTTGTCATTGACATAAGACATACACATGCTACAAAATCTAATTATAATGGTTTCATATGTTTTCCAGTTAATTCTGTTTAAAACTGAGATGATCGTAAGAAAGTATCCTTTAGAAAGGAATAGAGAGATTAAAAATTTGTTAGCAAAATTGGGAGAAACTCACCCATTCTTGTTAGTAAATTAGGTATGCTAAAATCATAGCCAGTAGCATAAAGTATAAATAGGAAGATGAAAGAGGTTTTACAACCTAAAGATCTGCAGGATCTGAACTCATAATCAGAGAGTCTCCATGATGAGTTGTGATTCAGTTGTACTGAAAATTGGGTTCACATATTACCATAAAAGAGTTCTCAAATATTTATAAGAAAAGGAATGTCCCTATCCCCATGAATTAGTGTAATATTTATTCAAAAACAACTTTAAACACTGCATCTAAGATGCCAATGATTGCAAGATATAATCATAATTTTAGAGATGCAAATTGAAAAAGTAGAAATCTTAGAATCAATGAAATATGAATATGTATAATCAGTTACCCATAAAAAATTGCCACAGAGTAATTATAAAATAAAAAGGAAATGATGATCTGAAAGAAGGCTAGTTCTATATTTCTCCAAAAATATATCTCAGTTTGCACTGCATGAATTGGAGTTCGTAAGGTCAATATAAATAAGGATAGTTGTAAATTAAATGTTGAGTATATAAAACAGATTACAATGTGCACATGATTGAAGTCCCAACTAGCTATATTTCACTTGATACTTTTATTAAAATATATAGATCTCAAATCCTTTAGACCTGAAAGAAGCTCAAATGGTTATGAAACTTTGAAATTCTTAGTTTTAGTGGCTGTGTCTTATTTCAGGTGCAATTTCAATTTTGAAATCATTAAGAGATGTTAGGAAATGAAGAACTTCATTATAACATTGAATTCAGTTATTTTTCACAATTAGCCTTATCGAGCTTGGAGTTTTAGGGAATCTCTTAGGAAAAGTGAGTAGGAAAACTAAGAGTAAGGAAAGGAAAGAAAAGTCATTGATTCTAACTTACTATACCAGGTACCAGAAGGAATATAATTCTATGGAGAAACATTTTCATAGTTCATCATAATCATATTTCAGTGTTTCATGGATACCTATTGTCATACACAAGAATATCGCTAGTGGAATTAAGTACATGCTTTTAAAATTTGGACTTTATTCTTTTGTGAAGTTTTGCACCTTTTGCATCCACTAATTTTGAGTTCTGAAAAATTTGCCTCCAAAGAAATCTATTCTGTTATGTTAACCTTAGATTTTGTTTTTATCCGTATAAACCAAAGCTGTATTGAACATTCAGTACATAATCAGATTTTTGGTGAATTTTTGAGTCTTTCAGAGAATGTCTATGACTTCATACATATTAATAAATTTCAAAAAAAGATGTCAAATGTTTATAAATCCATGTACACTGTGGTGTAAAGATGTCCCCAGAGAAACAAAATGCATACAGGTATATTGTAGTGTATATATGGCACATTTCCAAATCATTACATACTTTAGGGCACAAAAATGCTATCGTACCAAAAGTGTTGTTCAAGTTCTTTGTTAATTATTTAAAATTTCATTACTTGTTTAATATCATGAATCTCAAAAGGCTCCTATGGTCATATTAGTTGAAAATAGGCTCTATTTACATAAATTATTTAATCTAAGCATACCCTGTTTTCCCTTACCTTTTAATTAATTCTAACTAGTCAAATATTAATTCTCTTCTCATAAGTCATTTTATAGGAAAATATCCATTATTCAAGTAAAATATGAGCTCTAAACTCTTTAAGAATTAGGACTTTAAGTAAAAAAAGAAAGCACAAGACATCACAAGCATAACTACAATCATCAAGCAGTGAACTGCCTATTAGGAAGTTTATCTTTTCCTATGATAACAGCCTTGGTCCATTATATTAGTGCAAATTAGTGAGAGCATAAAAACATAAACCCTCGGTTTTCAAGGGTTTCATTTTATTATACTCCTTTGGATAACTCATTCCACATGGAGATTAGTTTATGAATATTTAATGTTCGTTTTTAAAATTGTCAGCTTTTTAATGAATGGATAATTTCCACTTTGCCTTTTGGGGAGCTATCATGTATCCATATTTTTTCTTTTTAAAATGGATGTTATGTGTGACAGGTAGACTGCAAAATATGATTTTTATGTTGTCCTTGGTGATCAAAGGTATCTTACTTAAGTGAGTCACAGTACTGAATTATGTCAATGTCCCCAATTTCATTTGGGGTAGGAAATACAGTTTAACTTAGCATCATAATTGTGTGGCTGGAGGGGACAGTTAATGGAACTGCTTACTCCAGAACACTTATTATATGGTTTTAAATCTTCTTTGGGGGTAAAATATGGGGTGGGAGTTAGTCCATTAAAATGCAAATATCTGGCATTTCTTCAAGTGCTGGAAGACAGCATATTTGGGAAGTTAATGATAAGAAAGCATTTTAAATAAATTCCTTTGTTCTCATAGGCAAAGCTCTGTACTACACACAGGACTATTGGACTTCTAGCCAATGAAATCAGACTGAATAAGTCTAAAGGGATATGGTAATTGTGAAGACATTTCCATTGGGGAAGACAAAAAGCTCATGGCCTCTGTATCAAGCTCTCAGGCTGAGCACTACACAACTCACAGGCTGTGGTATGAATGGACTTCCCTGTACTTAGGCCATGCTGCATTCTCTTAGAAGGTGATTAACAGGTACGACTAAAAGCCAGTCATGGAATTCAGTTTGAATCACCCTTTTCTGCTTTGCTTTGAAATTTTATCATGCTCATATACTTAAGACTTCAGTAAATCACATTTAAAAATACTTGCCAATCAAATATTTTAAAGATTCAAGAGGTAGCATGATATTGTGCAATGAACACTAGCCTGGCAATAAGAAGATAGAAGTTCTCTTCAAATGCTGTCACTTAATCAGTTGGGTGTTTTTCAAGAAATCATTTAAACTTTGTGAGTCTCAGTTCCCTGACTAACTAAGAGGATGAATTAGCTTACTTCTAGGATATTGTCTATCTTCTTCCCATTGTTTACATTTAAAATTCTGGTGAGTAGGGTTGAGGTGATTCAGAGACAGAATTCCTTAGGCTACACTGAAGTACAAAAATAATAGAGCTTATTATAGCTTTCATTTGAAAAATGCTCATATCTACTTGGAGTTAATATCTGAGAGAGCGCACTAAAAATGTGGTACTTTGCTTGAGGCAGAGTTTCTAAATACCTTGTGAACTTCAACCTGATGATTAGACAAATGAAATGGTGGAGCATCCAGTTTATCAGGTAAGAAGATATAAGACTCCACGTCTGCACACAGCAAAGCTGTTCAGATCTTGATGTGACTTTACAGTGTCCGTTATTAAACATTCAGCTTTTAAAACCAGTATTCTAATAAAGTGACATTGTATTATTAGGTTTTTATGGCAGTAGTAACTTAGCACTTATTTAATCCAGTCATCTGTGACATATATAAACTTATCCTGTAAGAAAGAAAAAAAAAACATAAAGGCAAAGAGGAGAGAATGTTGGGATTAGTATCTTGTAACAAGTAGAAAACATAAACACATGCATAACACTACACAGTTTTGAAAGCAGTATCCCTCAAGATTAAAGTTTTATCTATGAACGTCTTGAATGAGTGAAACACTATTCATCCAGATGTTCTTGTATAGTCACTGCCAATTGTAGAAGTGTTTGACAACAGTACTATAATTGGCTGTTATTTTTTTCATCCACATGTTCGGTGCAGGGATTACTGTACCCTTGTAGTGACACAGTGCCCAAACTATCTCACAGCATTGTCTCTCTCTGGGAAGCATAGGAATGGCAGGTACCTGTAAAGTGTAATCAGTGCTCTTCAGATGATCTACATTCTATGCTGATCTAAATAAGTTATATATTACAGTAAAGTGCTACAATGACACTAGTCTCAAACAGTAGTAAGACATATTTTTCTCTGAAAAATTCAGCAGCGATGTGAGTCACATGATGATGAGGATGCTTGTCAGTCTTCATTCAAGTGAACAACCAGCAACCAGCGTGATCTAGAACAGTCTGTCTCCTCCTGTGACTTCCAAAAGAATATTTTCTAGGAGCAATTATTAAGAATCCAGTTTCCCATAAAGTACTTTTTATCTCTTTAGAAGTTGCACCTGAAAGTTTCATGAGCATTTAATTTGCTGATATCCATTTTTATTTCTTCAGGTTTCTCACGTCGGTAGGTTACTGCTCTTGTGCAAACGCTTTGCAGAATCAACTTGTCCTTGATGGAGAGAAAATACTATCATTAATTAACAGCCTAAATATTGGAGGTAGACAATGACATACTGATAGTAATTCATTTTTAGAATTCACTGACCTTTTTTGAGGTTGACACCCTGTAATCTGCTGAGGACTTAATTTTATTACTATTCCATTGTAGTATCACCTGTCTAATGATAAGGACTTTAAGCAACCCAATCAAGAATGTAACTATGAAGATGATGAAGAATATTCTTAAATAGCTTGGGCTAGAGAAACATTCTGTAATGAAGCAAACAAATAAATGGATTAAAACTAGTTTGAGTAAATCAAAGGATTCTAACAAGCAAACAATATTCTCCATCTCAGTTAATAGGACCAGAGATATTTTCAAATCTACATTTTCAAAACAGGAAAATGCCATTACTATTCATTCAAAAATAAACTTCATAATTTTTTATTACACATTTATTATTAAAATATTTCTAATAGACATTATTATTATTATTTTAAATAATTTATTGTCAAATTTATTTCCATACAACACCTAGTGCTCATCCCAGCAAGTGCCCTCCTCTGTGCCCATCCCCCACTCTCCCCTCTCCCACACCCTCCTCACCCCTCAGTTTGTTCTTAGTCTTTCAGAGTAAGAGACATTCTTTAATTGTATTAACTGAAGTGTGTCCAAATCCCTTAAACGAATAAAATTTTATCTGTGGCAGAGAAGGGACAGTTTTTGTGGGGGTGTACTGTTGATCACTTAAGTGGGAATCAGGATTTAAAAATTATTTAACAGCTCGGTGCATTAGCATATGTTTCTCTGGTTATGCTTGCTCTTCATTGTTGCAAGTCAGTAATGGAAAGTAAAGTAAACAATGCAGAAGCTAAAAGCAGTACTACTCTAATAGATGAATAACTCTTTCCTTTGAAACTGTAGTGTAAATTTCCATTATTTTTACAAGTAGCTTCTCCAGGGAATAGGAGTGTCCAACTCGGGACAATATGCAAATCTCTTTCCTCAATTTTTATTAATTTGCTTTTTACTTGTCTGTTAACCAAATCTGTCATATTTTTCTTCTAAAAATTCCACTCTGTATTTTTTTTCAAGAACAAATAATTACTAGCTGGCGAAGGAAATGCTGCACTAAGAGGAGGAACATACTAGGTCTCTGTTTTAGTACCAGACCTTTGGCAAACTCTAGTTGGAAAGTCTACAGGCTCTGTGGATGCCAGAAGTATTATCCTAATCTAAGGGGAACATTGCACAATAGATCAGTCTTCCACAGAATTCACCAACTGCCCCAGATTCACAAAATTACCTCCTGGCTTAAAAAGGCAAGTATTTTCTACCCATTCTCTAGACTTTGGGGACTTCACCTAAATGTCTGAAGATCTCCCTGAGAGGGCCTTTTGGGAGGGGACCTACCAAGTCTTAGAAGAACAATCACCCAACCATGGGTAATTTCTGTCTGAATTCCCAAGGGATGACCAAGCATGCTTTTGAATAACCAAGAGCTCAGGAACAATGTAAGGGCTCCTCTCCAAGTGAGAAAACTTTGAGCCTAGTTTTCTTTTGGTCAATTACAAGGTTCCTTGAAAGAATGGGTAAAGGGAGTCTGGAGGGCTACCAATTGGAATAGAAACACCAAATGAAAGTGCAAGTCTCCTGTTGTTGCTGCTCTCACACATAGAGTGAATCCAAGCTGTTGAATTCAAAAGTGGTGCCCTTGGAGTCTTCTAGAGTGACCTTCAGGTTTATGACATGCATGCCTTTCATCCTGACAGACCGTCATTTCCCCTAGCTGACTTAGAACTAGTCAATCAGTTAAAGCAGATCCTTAAAGGGGACACGTGGCTTGATCCCACTTTTTGGCTTCTTGCCTAAGAGGAGCTTAGCCAGAAGACCAAAACAACACCCTTTAAGTGTGATTGAGTGGATAGATAATAGGGATGGCTAATGAATGTCCTTTTCCTCTCCTTCCACCATAGATGTGAAAGGGAGGGGAGCCCCCTAGCTACTGTTACATTTTACAAATATTTCTAATGGGTTAAGATAGAAGACATTTTCAAGGCTCAAATCTGCATGCATTTTAAAATGTCATTTTGGATAGCCAAACATTTAGCCTTGGCCATGACTCTCATCTTGGTTTAGGTCAAGCAAGGGCTTTTCCTAAGGAGCTTTAAGGGAATACTTTTTGTAACTACACTTAGGTCAGAGTAGGTTTGTTTACTTAACATAATAAATGACATGTTGACAGTAAGGAATCTATTTATTAGAAAAGGCACTTGGCTTTCGGAGTGATTGCTGCAGCCCCAGCTGGCAGCACATGGTCTCTTTTCAAAGCCAAATTCATTATGGACTAAGATCAGTGTGGATGCAAGGGAAGAAGGAAACAAAAGTGGAGAAAGTTTATTCTTCTGTGCAGGCTCTGTAAGAGCTGGAATTATTTTTATAGGTTGGAGAAGAGACTAGAAATAATAGTAGCAGTAGAAATTCTTTCAAAGAAGACATAACTTCAAGCTTAATTTCTAATTCATGTGAACGTTAACACCGTAACACCTGGGCAAAGTGGGATACTGGCTTTTGGGTTCTAATGAATTTTTGTCTTAAAGTGGTCTTTGAACACAGCTTTCACATGTTTCTCCCATCTTTTAATTTAAATATTTCTATCATGTTCATTGGCTCATTTACTCTCATATAAATCTTTGAGGTTGATATTATTATCTCCATTACAGATGAGGAAACTGAGGTTCAGGGAAATTTTATAAGAAGGCTGGTATTTCTTATCTATTAGTGTCAAGGAACATGCTTTAATATTAAAAGTTTTCATGCCTTTTCCATTATGCTGCCTTTATAATCATTCACCCCTAAATTATATTTATATCAGAATTAAAAATACCAGAAAGGGATGGTCCTTTTTAGGTTACATATGTTGCAAAAGCAGATCATTGCTACTTAGAAATTTTGGCTTCACTTGAAACATAAAAGTAATTTTTGGTTTTACACAAGGAAGGTTGTAACTGGAAGTAAGTCGGGTTATGAAAGAGAAGTATGGCTCCATAGAGTTTATCTCTAGGGGTGAAATAGATTCTACATAGGCAATTTTCTTTTTTGGCTAACTGAGGCCTCTGTAGACACTCTGCTTGGTGTACTTCCATAGGGGGCCCAGCATGGAAATTTAGCTGGATAATTGAGATGGGGGATCGACTCATCAGGTCAAACCATGGCAAATATACTCTGCTGCTTTTTATAAAGTACCATCTCTGGAAGACTGAAAACACTGAAGTAGTTTTTCCGTTCTTTAAGATGATTGATTATGGGCTCTTTTGGGAAATACGGTTCTCTACAGATACTCTTCAGTTCTTTCATTAGTAAGCTTTGGTTTACCTGATGTTGGGTGCATATAATGCTGTTCCGTGAGAGCACATGAAGTTTTACAACGATCGAGTATAGCTTGAGACAGATTGTGAGGGCGAAGACATTGCACACAATTCCTATAAAGACAAACAGAACTGAGACATTAAATCTTCGAAAAGGTTGTAGCCCATAGTATTTTTTGCAAGAAATAAAATATCAAAATAGAGTACTGTTTAAGGATAGTAGTCTTGTAAAATTGGAAAAGAAAGCCATGATATTTATTTGTAATATTGGCTGAATTTAATACCGGGCAAAATTATATTCTAACCACTAAAAATATTTTAGTAATGTGTACAGTCAAAACAATGATTTTTTTTTGTATTGAGAAGAATACGTAGGAAATGCACAAGAAACTTTTATCACAAATAAAACTAGCAAAAATATTTTAGAAGATAAATATTATACTACTAGAAAAGTTTAGCAGTGAATACAGAGTTCAAGTTTCAGTTGTGTTCATTAGAAATAACTCCATCATTATGTTTAAATAAACATTTCCAAGAGAGTTACATAAATTACTATGTATAATTTAAAAATTTTACTTGAGTTTCAATCTGAGAAAGTGAATGTCTTAAAATTTTTGAATAAAACAAATTAGAAGGCACAATGATGTTTGGAGTAGTGATCCTTGAGCAGACTCAAATTGTTACTGGAAAATTAGTTACTATCACAAAAAAAATAATGCCACCTTCACTTCACACATCACCTATTACTTGTACATCACTTATTTCCAGAGGTGCTTCATAGTCACTATCATTCTTTACTTTTAAAATAATTTTAAAACCTCAAAAATTAAAAAAAAACAGTAATAATAGCTAACATGTATTCTAGGATTATTATATGCCAAGTAAAAAGGTTGGATTTTTTTTTCACATGAATCATCTAACTTATGGTGAAGGACCATAAGTCCTTCATGTATGTTTGGAGTTGGAGAACACATACCAGTTTTCACTGCAGGCTGTGTGACACGTGGGGCAGTGTTCACAGAAGCGGCCGATGCTCCTGGGATCAGTGCACTGACACCTGCCACATACACATGTGCCTCTTCCGCTACACACTTGGCCCTTTGGATTGACACAGTGCTGGGCTGATGCTGACGGGCACTGGCACCGATCCCCTTCCCAGCCACTGAAGCACAGGCATCTGCCTGCTTCACACTCTCCATGCCCTGCAACAGACACTCCAGGACATAAGTTATTGGACCCACTGACTTTGTGCAGTATTTCCAAACATGAATTCCCTTCCCGTATCCATGGAAACATACTGACAGTCAGTTGAATGGAAACAGCATCATTTTCTGTTCATCTGACATAAACAATGAGAGGTTTTAGGAGTGTCTATTTTCAAAGCTGTTCTGTTGTAGATAGACCCCATAATGCTAATCTCTTGTGCTGACAATTGTGACATGTGACCTGTAGCAATGGCTGCTTGATTGCTGAAGGTTACTGTGTATTTAGTTTTAAATTAAAAACACACAAATCTAAAAAAAGCTACAAAGGCTGAAGTAATGTTAATTGCCGGTCTTGAAATCCAAAAAAAAAAAATGGAGTATTTTATTAATAGCTTCCATAACTATTCTCTTAGTTTCTCATTATTGCTAAGCACCTGCAGTACTTTTGAAGGTCTATAAGGCAAACCTTTCTAGTTCTTTAGTTCTGTCAGTGCCATGTTTAAAGATAAGATCTCTGGCGTAGGTGAACTGATCCCTTCACATATTCAGGACATTATGTAGCAGGCTAGAGAGGCATGTTCTAAAGTATGCTGTGAGTTGTTATTAGGTGGTAAATGAGAGAAAGCAAGGTGGAGTGTGTGTGTGTGTGTGTGTGTGTGTGTGTGTGTGTTTGTGTATGCAAATGCACACCTGTGTGTTGGGGTTGAGGGCATGCATGTAGACAAGTAAGTTGAAAAGAAACATTGGTTATATGTAGTTAAATGGATTTTAGACTTCAGGAAGCATCCAAAATTTAATATGCCCGTGTGAATTAGACATCCTCAAGAGGGAGTATATATTACAGGGTTATATAGTGCTTCTCAAGCTTATTTGGCCACAGACTCTTCTTTCCTTCCTTCTTTCACTTCCAGGCTTCCTTCTTCCCTCCTTCCCTCTCTCCCATTATTGTAAGCACCTCACAGGGTAAATGTTCCATAGAGTCTACTGTTGGATCAATTCAGTCGCTAAGTCTAAAACTAATGAGGTCCAGGACAAACAAATGCCTGCCAGACTCTATTCCCTATGTGTAGGTTGCATACCTAATCCCAGCCAGCTGACCTGTGAACATACGTTTTTATTCTCAGAGGAAACTTGTGAAGAAAATGTTTGCCGGCCTACAGTTTGCACTTAGAACTCACACACAAATAATTCAAAGCAGATTTTCAACTGCCTGTGGGCCAGTAGAATAGTCATATAGAAGAGCTAGTACATTGATTTTTGATAGCTTACTGTAAATAAAGACCGGGATTTCGAATTTATTTCAAGCTTCTATCCCAATAGCTGTGGGATATCGGAATTCTTCCTCTTCTCTGTTCCAAATAGGATTAGTTCTAAATATTACAAGATAATTGCTGATTTGTTGTTATCTATAATCCATTCTACCAATGATACTAGATATAGCAGGATACATGTTTGGCATATAAAATATTTTGTGTATATAACAATAAAAAGGCAGTTTTCCATTGCATATTTATGTGATATATGGCAAATTTATAGCTTACACAAGAATAGAAAATTCATATTTATAGCCTTGTTATTTTCCATATGGTTATGACAATGAAATATTTCAGTTCATTAATAATTTAATATTTGCTTCCCAAAATGCAAAATTTTTAGAATGGTGTTGTGACAATAAGTGTCATAGAAAAATTCATTCATTCAAAAACAGTATTTTGTACTAAATTTCAAATGTTGCACAGATTTTCTAGAATCTAACCTCTAGGTGGCAGTAAACTGAATTAGCCAAAAAGTACTTTTGATATTTTTATTATAAACTATTTCATTTTTAAACGTGGTCTGTGTGTGGCCTCTGGTACTAATCTTCTAGATTACTTACAAATCAGTATTTTCCTGAAGAATGCTGTCCTTTGATAATTCTGTTGCTTGCATTGTTCCAAAAATAAACCAGAGAGGTTTAAAGCATTACAAATTTATAATACCATCTATAATAACGCATTAAGAATTTTCCAGTGAATGGAATCTGTGTTTTTAAAGCTCACTATTCTCTGAGCAAGCTAGAGGGAGTAACCACTTATGACAATGAATCAGGTCTTTTCTAAAAGAATACTCTGATTATAGACGACCTGCCAGACATCATCAGAAATTTCCTTTTCTGGTGTTTTATCTTTAAAAGATCAAGGCATATTTGAAAATAACACTTAATTTTTGTTTTTTATTTTCAAGTATTTCCTATACCAAATAATTTAAAATATAAATAGCAGAATCATGTGTCATAAATGTGTTGCCATGCCCTAATTTCACAGACTTTTAAATTTTGAATATTAAATTCAGATTCAGGGTTGGTAATTATGAAGATGTGACTTAAAGATACTTTGACATATATGCTATTTTAATAGTAACTAGTAAAAACTACATCTATATATTTATTTATACTTACCAGCACACAGATTTCCATGATGATATGGACAAGAAAAGTCATCCTTTTCACAATATTTTCCATATACTTTTCCAAGCTTAATTTTGTGACATAAACATTTCCCACAAACACAAACTCCTCGGCCACTGCAAACAGGTTGATCTTTATGTGACTTGCAACTCTCAGAAGGATATTGATCTTCATCAAAATGACATTTGTTCTCATTACACTGGAAACATTTGGCATCTAGAAAAATTTCATCTGTACACTTTCGTTTAGGTCCTCTGCTGTCATCACACTGACAGCTGCAGTTTCTGTGTATATGAATTTTAGTGGTTTCATTGAAACCAATAGGTTTGATGATTGCATAGTTTTTTCCTCCGGTGACATCACAGTTTTTCATTGTAACTGTTACATTGAAAAGAACCTAAATGGGGGGGTGAGGGAAATAAAATATATTTATATGTCTTGACTGTTTATTACCACTATTACATGTGTGAATGATACTTTGAATCAATAATATACCAAATTATAGAAATTTATAACTCGTAAATTATACATGCACTCTTTCATATATAGCTATAACATCCCTTTTTTACTTCATTTATTTCCTAATTAATGAACAAGAGAGTTAAAGGAAGCAATGACTGCTACTTGCCTATATTGTACCATAGACATGGGTTCAGGTCTATTTGAAATGTCTACTCCACTTCCAATGATTAATTGATGTTCTCCATTGATTTCTCAGCAAACTTGAGAGAATAGACCATTTTCTGAAATAAGTCCTTAAAATGTGGGGTTAATGAATACTTGGCACAAGGGATAGATCAAATAAACTAAATGATTTACTGGTTTAAACCTCGAGACAGGATGTTCAGATGAACAATTTTTATTTTTGTTCCATTTTCTAGGGGCCCAGGTAAAGTTTCAGGGTTAAATTTTAGTTTATACCTGGTGTTAATTAAGGAAAACATGAGGCTTTCTCTGATGCCACTTAAGGGAATAAGATTTAGGACTCTGTCAGATCTTAAGATCTCAATACAAGGTCCTACATTTGTCTCATTGGAGATGTGAGCCTACAACTAAAGATCTGGGCTGGCAAGAGTTTGTTTCCCTTGTGAAACAACATTTTCTGCCAAGTTTTTCCTTTCTTTCTATTTTTTTTTTCTTTTTTGCATAGCATGATTGGTTTAATGTGCCTTTTTTGATTTGTTTGCCTACCTTATAATTTTCAAGTACTTTGGCAAATAAGCTTGTATGGTTTTTTTCCATCATAGATTAAGATCCGTTACAACTTAAAAATAATTTCTGGTAGCCTTTTTGGTTGGGATGAATATATGTGGATGGGGATGTATCCATATATATATAAATCCACTCTGACGAAACAGCCTAGCACACACACACACACACACACACACACACAGACACACACACAGACACACACATACAAGATAAGAAAGATCTAATTTCAGGCTTTTTTTATTACATATATGCATCAGAAATTAAAATCAGTTTCATAATATTAAAATTAATGCAGTTGGTATTATACTTGAAATGTTTTTTGTCTCTACGAATGTTAAGGATTAACAGATGTGTAGGATAATGTGGCCATTGCCAATATTAATAAGCAAAACTTGGGGTTTATATAATTAAGAAGTCATATGACTCTTCCTGAGAGTCAAACTGTTTATACTACTTAGTTGAAAGTGAGGGTGAAAAAGGGATTATAGACAAAGTAAAAGAAAAAATATATATAAGAAGGAAAACCATTCTGCCAAAACCGATTTTGAAAGAAAGAACTACTTCTAAAAGGCTAACCCTTTCTCAGAAATGTTTGCTAGCACTAAGTTTTTCTATATTTAATGGAAATCAAATATATATTTTTATATATTATATGAAAAGTATATATGTTATAAATATAATTTTTATGAACCAAATATATATTTTTAATATAATGTCTTTTGAACAAAATCCAAGACGTGATTATGCAGAAACCTACAGAATTAGAAACTAGCCATCATTGATTTCAAATAGC
This sequence comes from Paguma larvata, assembly GCA_030068075.1. Lineage (NCBI taxonomy): Eukaryota > Metazoa > Chordata > Mammalia > Carnivora > Viverridae > Paguma > Paguma larvata. The sequence goes on along the minus strand of CM057834.1, from coordinate 49,037,038 downwards.
CAGCTTGTTGGAGCAAGTGTACTACCATACTTCTAAACTTCCCAAAAGGGAAAAACACGGCATGACAATAAAATAATATTATAGAACTTTAGAGATGAAATGAAAAGGGATTCTAAATTTTGTAATATGAACTGTTCATTTAAAAATGAGGCAACCGATGCCTCAAGGTGGCTCACTGAAAATCTTCATCTAACAAGAATTCCCCTGAAAAGAGTATTTCTGTGTATTTACCCTCTATTGTGCTGCTACTGGGAGAATTCCTATCTTCCTTGGTCCTATTTCTTAACACTGCAATAATCTGGGCCCTCTGTTTTCCATAGTTTATCCCTTTTTAATTAAATGACACTTCTTTTTTATTGTTTTTAATAAATGTCCCCACTTCTTCCTAGATCATTATGAGTGTATGGGGACAATAACACAGTGAAAGATTTTGGAATTCATAGCCTTTATCAACTGCTTCATCACTCTCATTCTTTTCTGTGGCTTATTACCTTCAGTTTCAAATTTATTCTCAGAATTTTCAGATTTTGAAACCAAAAAGGTAGGTATTATCATCATCATAAGTGTAGAACACTAATTGTTTGAAGAGATGTGCTATACTGATATACACTGGCTGTGACACCAAAGTTTAAAGTTATTATCATTAAATAAGTATTTAATATAATCTGTATTTATTTAATTTGAGAGTTTAAGACAAATCAATGGAGTTAAAACAAGTAGGAACTTTAGAAATAGACAATAAAAATTACTGTGAACTATATAAATATGATCCTTGGAGTTAATAGTAAATAAAGTTTTCCAGATTGGTTTGAATTTTCTGTGAGAAAATTTGCCAAACAACTTAGTTTATTTTAAAATGGGAAAAATGCACACCCACATACTTCGTCATTGCTTGTCACGTTTCCACATCCGTCTGTGCCTGCTTTCTGGGTCCCATCTGGACAGATGGCAGTAATATTAAAATAGATGCCTTTTGCCTGGTTTTCCACCTGAACTTTCACTTCTGAAATGAGTTTCTGCAGAGACATCATTTTTTAATTGTATATTACAGAAATTTCAAATGTGAACAACTAAACAGAGTCAAGCTTATTAAATTATTCTAGATTTAATTTTTAACTAAATCAAAGAGTCTGTCCCTATAAAAGGATGAATAAGTATAGTGTTTCCACATAATTACCCAGTTATATTTGAGATACATAAGAAATATGGAAGGATTAGACCATATGCATTTAAATTGTTCTATTTTTCACATATTTCCATGACTCTGCATTTTGATCACTTCAGAGATATTTCTCACTCAGGCACTGCTACAAAAATAATCACTTTAAATCTAATAATGTTTATATTTTGTGACAAAATTTGAATAAAATATTAAAACACGTATATCATCACAGAGTGCAAATCTTAACAGCTTAAAATCTGGAACACACTTCTGACATTTATATGTTATATATACATAAACATTTCAGTTTCAAACACTTTAGGCTATCATGAAACCTAAAACATCTTACTGATACAAAATTCAAAGGTAAAATTTTTGGAGGGCATTTCTATACTGTACCCCTAAGAATTACCTGCCTGGGATGTCCTATAAATTCTCCAAGAATGCCCTAGAATTTTTGCCAAGTCCCTGGGCTTTGCTTGTGTCAATCAGATCTGTTCTAATCCTTGATACTGAAATGGGACCATTTACTAGACAGGAAACCACTCACTCACTTATTCACTCATTTATGCAATTATTCAAAAATATTTATGTAATGCTTATCATGTATCAAGCACACACTAATTTCTTCCATCATAATCTTTGGTTCCAAAAATTTCTAGCTGCATTAAATAAATACTGAAGATCTAAGTGTATTTCATCTCATAAAACAAAGAGTCTAACATGTCTAAAATCCTTCACATGTATTTGTAAACAAAAGGAAGGAGAAAAGATTAAATATATACCTAAGGAAAGAATGAGTAGCAAGATATGAAGAAAGACAACTTTTTCCAAAGGCCTCTAATTTTTTACCTGAGTAAATTTTCATTTTTAACTGTATAATCGATACAGTATGCTTACCGACTAATAATTGACCATGTGGTAAATCTAGAACAAGAAACTTTTCAAATTAGTAAATTTTATTTGGGTTAGAGAAGACTGTGTCAGCCAAATTTTTAAATCTCCCAGAGAGCTCATCCATTGTTATCACTTACTTGAAGACTCTTAGCAAACCAAATGCAACTTCTAATAGTATAAAAATGGTGTTGATACGGTGATGGTTTGACAGATCAAAAGGAAATTCCTCCTATAATGAGTGTTCTCAGTTTGTTCTTCTAAATTCTTTCTTTTAAAAAGTTAAGTTTGTTACACTATGTTTTTTGCTTAAGCAAGGTGCGAAGCCAAATACCTAAAATTTTGCCCAGTTTTGAGATTTAGAAATTAGGTTCCAGACACAATATTAAGTTTTCTTTTTAATATCTAATAGGCACAGAAGCAGAATTTATTTTCTGATATATAATTTTTTATATTCAATACAGTTTATTTTTAATTTCTTAATTTCAGTTTAAGTTACTATAGTCATGATTTTTATTTAATCTGAATTCTAGTGGCAGTGCTGTTGTAAAGGATAAAATTAAAATTCAGTCAAATTCACATACACTAAATTTGTATGTAATTTTATAAAGTTCTTACAAAGGAAATGCAAAAACCTAAAAGTTTGAGTGAAATATTTTTATTCTTCAATGGATTGTGAATTATTTCTTTTGGACTGTGAAGACAAAATAAAACTTTAAAAGAATTTGAAAATATAGATATGTGTAAAATAATAATAGAATCCCAATATAAAGGAGATTAGTTAACCAGAGTAAGTCTTGTTGGATTTGCTAGTATTTTCCCATTGTTCAAGGTTAATCAGAACTGCAGTTCGCTAAGGCCTTGGATACCTAACTTTGGTAAATAAGGAATATAAAACCAAATGCTGCTGTTTCCCTTTCCATTTGTATAGTCTGACACACAAACCAATTTGTCAATTTATATTTCTTGTTTGGACTAATAAATGTGTTCATACTATAAAAACTGGGGTGATTTCTAACATTGTAAATCCCTTCCTTATTTTGATTACTTGTGGGAAAAAACTGGATGGGAATGAATTGTACACGTTTGATTTTCTTTGATCAGAAGTTCTCCCAGACTTAATGTTCTTTTGTAATATTGAAAAATGAAAATAATTGAAGATGCTCTTATTTCATCCAATGTATTTTTCAGGCAAAGAGCAAATCCTTGGTGGGGGGAAGCCTTTTAAGATTTATTTTCCTTTTAAAAGAATAAAGTTTAGGGGTGCCTGAGTGGCTCAGTCAATTAAGAATCTCACTTTGGCTCAGGTCACAATCTCATGGCTCTTGAGTTTGAGCTCTGTGGTGGGCTCTCTGTTGTCAGTGCAGAGCCCATTTTGGATCTTCTCTCTCTGCCCCTCCCTGCTCGCATGCTCTCTCTCTCTGTTTCTCTCTCAAAAATAAACATTTAAAAACATTTTTAAAAGAATAAAGGTTAAACGAGTCATTTTCTATCATGTGTCTGCTTCCTGACTTTACCTTTTGTGCTCAAGTTGAAGGCAGATGCTGCATGGAGAAAATGAGAAGCCTGAGATTTCTCATAATGCTTGGGCTACCATTTACATTATTCATCTCTACTGTGTCAGGAAGAGAATCAGAGAATTTTCGAAGTGAAACTTTATCAATGGCCCATAAATTCAAGGTAGAATAAAGCCTATCTTTGGATAGTTTGCAAAGAGAGAGAGAGAGAGAGAGAGAGACACACACAGACAGACACAGAGAGAGAGAGACAGAGAGAGAGAAACAGGTGGTATCCCATAGAAGGAAGCACCTGGGCCTAGAGTTAAGGAAGACCTGGGTTCTGATCCTGCTTCTTCTGCTTGTTTGACCTTTGGTTAGCTTGCTTAGCTTCTTTGAGGTTCTGTAATACATAATGGGGTTCTGTAATAAACATGACTCTTACGGATCAGTTGTCTGGATTAAATGAGGTCATGTATGGAAAGTAACTGGTTATCAGTGGAATTAAAGTAACAATCAAAATTATTACAACATCTTAACAATAATTATTCTATTTAGGAATGACCTATATTGAGAGAGCAGATGTTTCTGTAAAACATTACATTTGATACTCTTCATAGACTAGGAACAGCATACAACTGTCAATTCAATAAAATAGTATACCTCTTCAGGTGATTCTTTTAATCAAATTAGTTTGATAAAACTGTTAAAGTAACTGATTAAACAATCAAGTGATTGATCTAGGAAACCCCAACAGAGTCTTCTCAGTAATCTCTATATCCCAGGTTGTTCAACCTGACAGGTTGCTGCTTTAAATAGTGTGGATTTCTTGGTCTTTATAACATAGGAAATTGTGACATTTATGGTAATAAAATATATTCTATAGTTGTGATTTAGTGACTTACTGAACATTTGATTTGGAAAAAAATGTAGATAGCCTTTACCCTGACCCGAATTTACTGTCAATGAGACAGTGAGGTACAGAAAGCTGAATTGACTTTCCCAAGATTTTGTGGCTAGTCAGTAGTAGAGTCAGGGCTAAATTAATATTCCTAATTTTTAACCTAATTTTCTGTTCACCATTCCTCTCAAAATCATAGGGCTCTAGTTTGTATCTTGCCACAGAAATTGGGGTTGAAAGTTTACATGAAAAAATTGTGTGTAATATATACATACCTGATAGGCTTCTACTACCAAATTATTGAGGTTTGCAGCCTTTGATTCTATCTCACCAGCAATGGTACCAGGCAAGAGGGGTAGAAGGTCCTAGAAAACATACCAATAGCATTTACATAATAACAGTAGTATACAGTGGTTCAACAATCAACAAATAGTAAATATTCCTATAGTTATTAGTGGAAGGTGAGCCATTACATGAATGAAAAAAAATTATACAAGAAAAATTTAAGCAACCAAGTAGGGCAGCCAAAACACATACACCTGAAATGAGAGTGTGTGTATGTGTATATGCATGAGCCTGTATGCATGCACAAATTACATGTTAACCTAAAAACCCAATCAAAGTACAGACCAGCATTTCCTAAAGTATCTCTCATGTACCATGGAACATAGTTATCTAAAGAGTTCTAAGGGCAAGTAAGTTTGGAAAGCTCTCCCTATGGTTTCTTCCTCTTAGGTACTCAAAATGCACACTTGCAAAGTAAAGGGTCAGAGAAGTCGTGCAATTTGGAAATAATTTAGAAGCATTTGTTGCAGCATTTCTAACATTTTTACATTGCAAAACTTTTTCTCATGGAACATATATAAATATTTTTCAGAACTACTATTCCATGGAGTGACCTATAGGACATGTTGGCCCAGACTGGAGAAAAAAAATCATTGTCACAAGTGGAGGCTTCATGGAGTGGGTATTCTTGATGGATGGCACTTAACAATTATGGAGAAAACTCTAGGTGTTCCTAGTGAGAAAATGAGAATTAGCAAAGGCTTAAAGGTTTACCTGGTTTAGACGAAGTAAGAAAAGAGAAGAAACCAGTCTGACCGGAGTGAAAGCTGCATATTTATAAGGAATCAGATTATGAAGTCTTGCTACACATCCCCCATGCCTGGAAGTCACTTATACACTCATTTTACCATTCCACAAGTATCATTAAGTTCCTGCCATATGCCAGCCACTACTTGGACATTAACAACTTGGTATCTTAGGTAATAGGGAAAACTTATCACTTACAGATTTTTAAAAGCCACTTATCTAACCTTTGTTGTGTACCTATTAGGTACCACTTTGGAGTTTTCATCCTTAAGGATCTCATCGATATATAAAGGACAATTTTGGAAAAAGTGTACACATGAAGTAATAGAGATATGCAGAGACCCGAAGGAGAGGGATACCCAGCAAGCATTTGAGGGCTGGAGAAAGTTGTCAGGGATTGTTACCTGGAGGAGGTGACTCATGAGCTGTGTCTTAAAGGAGGACTATGAGTGAGCCAAATGAGGGAAAGAGACTTCCAGGCATGGGGAATGCATAGCAAGAACAAAGGCACAAGGGAAGAAAGAGCCTGATGAGTGGGTGAGTGTGTGTGCACAGAGGCAAGCAGGGACAAGATGAGCTCATATGCCACATTAAAGACCTGATCCTTTAAATGAGAAGGAGCCACTGGAATATTTTGCTCTAGGGAGAACTGTGGTCACAAGTGTGATTTAATAGATCATTCTGGAGCCAGGTGGAGGATGAATGTGGGACATGGTTTAGGAGGCTGTTACAATCCAGATGGAGAAGAGTGATAAAAATATGTCTGGGCAGTCAAAGTAGGTGACTGCAAGGGCATACACAGGCCTCCTGACAGGACTCGACCAGCTTTTGGAGCCTGTTGATTCCTACTTTGCACATAATTCAATTAATAATAAACCTGGTTTTATGGTTTTATCAGTCAGTGAAAATCTTTTCAAAGGACTAGGGAGAAACTGCTAAAGCCAATAACAGCAGCAAGTGTTAAGTAATCTGTAGCGAAGCAGGAAGAGGCTAGAGCAGTAACAAGCTGCACAATAATTTGAACTTCAACTATTAAGTTTAGAGGTTAAGAGCACAGGATTTAAGCTGTTAGGAAAGTTTGGACAAGTAGATAGCCTTGCAGAATGGGTTTCCTCATCTTTTTTTTTTTTTTTAACATTTTTTTAAAACGTTTTATTTATTTATTTTTTTTAAATTTTAATGTTTATTTTTGAGACAGAGAGACAGAGCATGAGTGGGGGAGGGGCAGAGAGAGAGGGAGACACAGAATGTGAAGCAGGCTCCAGGCTCTAAGCTGTCAGCACAGAGCCCGACGCGGGGTTCGAACTCACGGACCGCGAGATCATGACCTGAGCCGAAGTCGGACGCTCAACCGACTGAGTCACCCAGGCGCCCCTAAACGTTTTATTTATTTTTGAGAGACAGAGAGACAGAGCATGAGAAGGGCAGAGAGAGAGAGGGAGACACAGAATCCGAAGCAGGCTTCAGGCTCCGAGCCATCAGCACAGAGCCCGACGCGGGGCTCAAACTCACAGACTGTAAGATCATGACCTGAACCGAAGTCAGCCGCTCAACCGACTGAGCCACCCAGGCACCCCTGTTTCCTCATCTTTAAAGTGGGCTTTAAATTAGTAATACTTCCCTCATTGTTAAGAGTATTACATGAATTCATGTTAATAAACTCAGTTCTGGACAATAGTAAGAACTCAGTAAGTGGAATCTGTTATTATTGTTAATAAAGTAGTTGGGGGATTTAATTTGGGCTAGAGCCCCACTTCTATGACTATGAATGACTGTCACATTAGAAAGGGATCCGTGGTATATCAACTTGGGAAAACAGGGAATTGAAGTTTCACTGTAGATTTCTAAGGGAAGAAGCAGGGTGATTAAAGTAGTGCTTTCAGATGATACATATAGTGGTCAGGTATTGGGGAACTGGCGGAGGGAATACCAGCTCTGTGTCTAATGCAAATGGATTCAAGCATTTATTGAAACTGAAGGAAAATGTAGTTTTTCTGAAGTATTAAAAGAAATAAGTAGGGGTGCCTGGGTCACTCAGTCGGTTAAGCATCTGACTTTGCCTCAGGTCCTAATCTCACAGCTCATGAATTCGAGCCCCATGTTAGGCTCTGTGCTTCCAGTTTAGAGCCTGGAGCCTGCTTGGGATTCTGTGTCTCCCTCTCTCTCTGCCCCTCCTCCAGTCATGCTCTGTCTCTCTCTGTGTCTCTCTCTCTGTCTCTCTCTCTCTCTCAAAAAATAAACATGAAAAAAATTTAAAAAAAGAAACAAGTAAAGGACAGTGCGGGTGGAAAGAGGTAGAGACAACAAAGGAGGTAGAGATCCAGTGAACGGACACGTGCAATGGAAATCAAGGAGTCACGACACCGTGAAAATGAAGAAAAGAGAGTTTTCTGGAAAAAAGAACCTAAAAGACTGTGAAAAGAATATGACAGCAGGGCCACAGAAGCAATTTTCTGTTGAGAGTGACATGGTTTTGCCAAACGTCTGTTCTGTTTGTGGGTCTCACCTGACCTGAAAGATTGTGGACAAAACCAAGATTATTCTTCCATTAAGGAAGTTCTGACTGGATCAGCCACTTCGGCGATTCCTCTTGTTCCTTTATTGGACGGCCTAGACCAAATCTAGGTATGTTGTTACCAGTGAAAACTAAGCTGATGTTCCCCAACCTAATCTATTATAAGAATATGCCCAGGGATTGAAAAGAAGCAGGAATCCAGACATGAAAGGTGCAGTTGGAATGTGAACCACTTTTTACCTGATAAAAGTCTTCTCCATTAATGTCACAGTCAGTACCACACTAAGTATCAGTGCCCACACTTGGTTCTAGGTGTTACAAACATAGAATTTATACGTAAGTGATTACTTAAGACACTGTGTCGTATACATTAGCTAATATATTATTAAATTCAGATTGTACAAAGTACAATAACTCCAGAATTCTAACCTGGGGATCTAAGAAGTATTCTAATTTCAACTACCAATGCAAACATTTTAATTTTTATATTTTGGGAATTCACATACCTTATACCAATGAAACTGTTTTCCTTGAACTGCAAAGATGACATTAATGTTGTTGTCTATTAACTTCTCAGAAAGTTGGCCTAATGAGGGATGTTCCTGCAAAAGATAATGAAAAAAAGAAGGGATTGAAATTTATTAGCTCGATCCCATATGTACCCAAACATCTGTTATGAGGAAAACCATATGACTGGCATAAAAATATATTGTGTTGGGAAGGATTAAGATTTTATTAGAGACATTTAAATTAAAAAAATTAGATCAATGTCACCATATTAATCAGCATATTAATATTAACATATTAAGAAAACATACATATTTTCTTGATAAAAACCCTATATAAACCTATAACTCAGAAAAATGAAGAAGGCTAAATCAACATTATGTAAAGTGTGTTCAGCACCTCCTTAGATTAACTTTGGCCTCACAATGATATAACTAAAAGATAATGTACTATTCAGAAATAGAGACACATTAGTGACAATCACATTCTGAAATTCAGTAACAAGTGTTGAAATACAAATATATGCATGTATAAACATAAATTCATTTTTAATTGATATATAATAGGATATAATGCAAACTTTGTTTAAAAGCAGAAAACCTTGTACTCAAATCCCAGGTTGTCACTTCATGAAAAAAATTATATTTCAGGTCCATCCTCTGTAATATGTCAGTGGTTTCTGCCTTTCATGATTGCAAGCAAGATTAAAAAGATAGCAATTGTATGTGATCTATTTAGTGTAGCTTCTTACATATGATAGGTACTCAAAACTCATAGCAGTTATGATTTTCATTTCCAGTAGCTCATATAAGATGTATACAGATCTCTCAGCTTATCAGTACTCAAAACCTTTTCATCATGTGATATATGGTATCTGTTTTACTTCAATAAAGAAAACTTATGCTGAGCTACCTGTGACCTTCTTAGTGAGAAAGCTGGGGAAGAGTAGAAGAAAGGGTATACAATTTAGCAAATATGAGAAATCTGCCAACTATCTATTGGTATCTAAAGTCATATAGTTAGACCCAGTACTTTATTTTTTCTTTATATAAATGGTTTTCCAGAAATTAAAGTGATGATCTCAAGTAACAACTTCATAACTAGACACTCCTCAGAGGAATGATGTCAAATTTCACCTGCAGTGGTCCTCACCTGTTCATTGGTGCTTAGTTGCATTAGCTAAGTTGCAACTAAGGATCATGTGGCTGAGCCTAATACATATCATGTGATTCAAGTTCAAATTACTCTGTAGTTTTTACTAATCCTTTCACCTTCCAGTGCTAACTGTGTTTTCTTTAAGGGGAAATTTTGCTAAACCATCTTGGTTAACATTTCTGTATTTTGGCAAACTATGCGAACTTAGTAAAAGAATTAATTTAACTAGTTTCCCTTATAGCCTAAGCTGAGACTCACATATTAAAATTACATACATAGATATAAGATAACAGCCTTGTTCTTAAAAATACATCACTAACATGAGTAATGCTATGATATGAATATTTGTTTCCTCCTCTCCAAATTCATTTGTTGAAATCCTAACCCCCAAGATGATGGTGTTAAGAAGTGGGCCTTTGGGAGAGGATTAGACCACGAAGGTGGAGTCCTCATGAATGGGATTAGTGTCATTATAAAAGAGGCCATAGGGCACCTGGGGGGCTCAGTCTTTTGAGCATCTGACTCTTGATTTTGGCTCAGGTCATGATCTCATGGTTGTGAGAAAAAGCATGGCTCTCACTTAGGATTTTCTTTTTGCCCCTCTGCCCCTGCTGGCTCACGCATGTGCCCTCTCAAAATAAATAAACTAAAAAAAAAAAGAAAAAAGAGGGCCAGTGGAGAAACCCATCTTGCCCCTTCCACCATGTGAGGTGGTGAAAATGTCACAGCTAGAAGGTGTCTTATGTGAACTAGGAAAGAGGCTCTCACAAGATCCCAGAATCTCATCCCTTGATCTTAGATCCCAACCTCTGGAACTGTAAGGAATAAATTTTTATTGTTTATAAGTCACTCAGTTTATGGTGTTTTGTTACAGCAGACAGAATGGGCTAAGATAATAACCATAACAAATACACCTCATTTCTATAGAATCTATTATTGTGGTAAAAAATCAAATTTATACAAACTTCATTTAAATGTGATATGAAACTAATTTATGAAGAGGTTTAAGAAGTATTACCACATGGATTTGCATCATAAAAATTCTGCCCAGAGCAATTCTTAAGAATATAATTGTAAAGCAATAGAAAAACAATTCCCAAAATCTGAATTCTGTCAGATAAATTCTTATGCATTGTTCCTGACACTCTGCATACGCTTAAAATAGATTTATGACAATTTCCATAATGCTGGTGAATTAAAGAGAACAAGCCTCAGAAGGATACAACAAATCTATTTGTATTGGGAATATTTTTTTTAATGGTAACAACTACTTTTGAAATAGTTTCACTTTGACAAAAAAAGTAATCACAGTTTGCCAAGAATTCCCCCTTAATTTTTAAAACCATTCATATTTTAAGGATAATTCAATCTGTATGTTTTTAACTAGTTTATACTTAACTCACATAAAATCAATATTTAAAGAATAGTCCCAAATGTAAGCAGCCTTTTGAGCCTTCTTAATCTCTTTTCCCTTTTCAAAAACAGGAAGTCACATTGACCAAAAGTACACAAAATTTAAATCTAGAAGGTTCTAGATTGGTCAGAAGCTCATTAAAAAGGTCGGTTGGATTTTTTAAGTTTAAAATACACTTTGTTTTTGAACCCTAGAAAGAAATCTGTTTTAAAAGAAAATTCCAACTACTTTGAGGCCGATTTGTTAAAATTACAAATGTTTAACAGATGTTTAAGTAAACCACTGTAGACAGGAGAGCTGTGGATTAATGGCCATTTTTGAAGCCCCTTCCCCTTTCCTCCATGAAGCATATTATCTTTTAAATATTTTATCTTTTCTGTCTTGTATTTCACTAGCAGAACACTCCCTCTCAGCCAGCTGTCCAATTCTGGTGACGTCAGTGCTCCTCATCTCTAACTCCCCCTCTGTCCAACCCATTACATATTGTTTCTCTAACCTCTGAAAATAATTAATAGAGATAACAGGCATTTCAGGGGCAAAAGGGAAAAGGGAAAGCAGTGTGCCAAGACAGCTGCTAAGTAATTAAGGGCAAAAGGATTCCTTTCACATTCTTCTTCTTCACCAACACCTTTGCTGTGACTTGTGGGAAATAACTTATAAATGTCAGAAGGAGAGAAGAGGTAAGAAAGATTCCTTGGGAGCAATTCCAGTTAAAGAGATAGTTGTGTAGACGTGTATGGGAGAATTTTATTCATGTGCATAAATAATGACCAAAAAAAAACAAGTGTTTAAGATTCTCTTCATAAAACTGAACTTCAGAGTAAAAATTTTTATAAGCTAATAGAGAATTTGTAGTAGTGAATATCATCATAAGATGCAAAAAGACCAATGTCTTGTTAAATAAAATACTCAATTATCTGGATTATATTTTTACAATTCACCATTTAGAAGAAAGAGATAAATAAAATGAAAGTAAAATGATAGCAGAGATTTATTTAGAGATGAAGATTTAAATTATGAGTTGTCAATCTCCATCTATGGCAATAGCCTATTTTCCATTTGCATAATTGCACAGTAGTAATCAAATAGACCAGGGTTTCTTATCAGTGGCACTATTGACATTTTGGGCCACGTATTCTGTGTTGTGGGTACACTGTTGTCCTGTGCACTGTAAGATATTTAGCCACATCCCTGGCCTCTACCTACTAGATGTCAGTATCTCCTGCCTTCCACAGTTGTAACAACCAAAATGTCTCTGGAGATTGACATGTCCTCTTGGGGGCAAAATAACTCCAGTTGAGAACTGTACCAAGAGCAGGGGCTCTGGAAACAGACCACCTGGGCTTTAATTCCTGGTTCTGCAATTACTAGCTATGTAATACTGGATAACTGTTATAACCTTTCTGTGATCCAGTTTCCATATTTGCCAAACAGGTATAAATATTAGTACCTACCCTTCATAGTTAATTAAATGACTTAATATGTATAAAGGCTTTCACTCACCATTCTGTAATTATTAAATCCAGATTAATGCGGGGTAGGAGTTCATGTCCTGATGTCACACTTCATAGCATTTACTGTAGGCACTACTGTGTAAGGCTGTGTGACCACAGACTAATTCCTGATCCCCCATTTTCTTATTTATAAAATGGAGGTACTAGCAATATCTATCTCACTGTGATGTTGGGTGATGTTATGTAATGGGGCAAATACCACAGGACTTAATAAAAGATAGTTTTCAAGAAAATACTGCTTAGTAAAATCCATTTGGAGGCCATTACTAAAGGTTAGATATTGGGCTATGCTCAGATATGCTTTGCTTCATTTGCTTCATTGGTTTTGCCTTTGTACCTGGCCTCTCAAGTGTTTGAATTTGTGGCTCCTGGCAAACACAGTATCATTGTAATCATGATATCCCAGTTACTGAAGAAGGGGGATGAACTAATAACTTTTGTAAGCTTTTCAATGAAGAGTGGTAATAATTTTCTGCTTAAATATGATTAAACTGAAACATATAATTTAATTGGAACATTCTATTTCATAAATATTTTCATCACATTTTATTTTTATTGTGCAAACCATTATTTTTTCAGAGCTCATTTTCAGATCCCTTATAAAAGCAGGACTAGACTACTCTAAGCCCAGTCAGGTATTTATGTGTGCAGCCTTTGCTTTCAATTAAAAACAAACAAACAAACTAAATATTGTTTGCAGAGATCATTCTCCAGCTATTTTTCTTTGAGTGTGAGGAACATTCAGATTAGGTCCATTCTAAAGTTATTATTGAAGTCGTTGTTTTTATGGGATTTATAATTTAAAATAGTTAAGAGAGCAGTAAGCTGAAAGGAGGCATTTTGTTAGTAAAAGTTTTAACACTATTTTAAAAAACTCAACTGCACATGGACCTAAAATATGATATACAACATTTTAGGTGCATTCTGCCTGGGTGACATTTCCTCTGTTTTTCTGATCGTGCATATTCATAAAACCCAAAGGTGCTAAAAAACTTTAAACTGGTCTAATCTCTTTAATTAATTTTAAAAGATATGGTTTTAAGTAGTTTTAAGCAGAGAAAAAAGTAAGAAATAAGGTGAAAAGTATTATTACATGCTTTAGGTTAGCCATATTAGAATTACTGTTATCATTATTACCATAATTAGAAATCAGTAATTTCCATGAGACTAAATAAATACTAATTCTCTTAAAAGGATGGTTTTGGTTTAGACAGTCTCTCCATTTTACTTTAAATAGTTTTTGTGCTATTAAGCCTTAGCCTGTGACTAAAGGTAGAAGATTCGGGGTTATTCTAGATTTGTTTTCATTAGGTACAGCATTCAATATCATTCAAAATTCAGACTATTGTATAAACTTGGGCTTGGGAAGTATATTTTTAGGTGTTCAAAACATTTAGAATAATTATTCTGGGAAGACTTCAAGGTTGAATATGCTTAAAACTATTTTTTAAATGACTCCTAATTTAGCTTTGTTTCAGTGTTGCCAAAATCACTCACATTCACTGGTTTTCTGAAAAGCAGAGTACTCAGTATGAAGACTGTGGTGTAGGGGGCAAGCTAGAAATTTGAGAATCAAGTACTCAAGGCAAGTACCCTCAAGTACCCTCACTCTCCACTTCATTGTGGATGGATGTGATGATGCTTACCCTGTTGAGTTGATTCAGAGATTTAATGAGCTAAGGTATGTGGAGTGTCCAGCAGATAGATCATCTAGCGCAGGGTTGGGGGTAATAAATGGAGGTAGCCAGCACAAGCACAGCAGTGGATTCTGGTATTAGACAGTGTAGGTGTGGATCTTGACTGATATTTGTAGTATCTCAGTGACCTTGCATAAATTAACGTGAGGTCTCTAAGTTTCAGCTTCCTTGTTTATAAAATGGGTTGAAGAGCTATGAATGAGATAGCATAAACAATATGCTCAGCAACGTGCCAGCACAAAATAAGTGCTCATGAATTAGCATTTTTATTCATATGTGTCTGAGACAAAGAAGATGAGAGGCAGAAAAAGAGAAATATTTAACACTTTCTGAAGTTATTTCTAAGCCACTTCTTAGTCACAGAGCTGCAAAAATAAGTAAAAAGTCTTTACTAAAAGATTAATATTGTCTCCTTACATGATATGCTATCTGATAATAGCATTAATTATAAATGAATCTCTCAAACATTTGAAAATGTCCAAAATAGCACTTTCAGAAAAATAGGAATACAAATAAATATAATAACTTTAAATTTTGTTAACACAGCAAAGTTATACATTAAATTAGTCAAGTATCTTCTCAGGCTCTCTATCTTAATCTGCAGTTCTGGAAAACCTGAATGTAATTCCAAGTAGTTGAGATACATGGAGGAAAAAAGCCTTCCTAAATGACTTACTATAAGTAAATAACATGTTAAATAAAGATACGTGAGAAGTCACAAGCAGAATATTGACTGTTTTTACCCATAAAGAAGCAGAACTCTTTAGTAATGCCTAACATGCCTTCTGCAATTCAGCTTCTATCCTCTAAAATGGTGACCATTTCAGCAGTTAGTATATCCAAATGAGGCTGCAGAGGAGGGAATGAACTATGAATCCAGTAGCAAGGGGATTCTGAGGAGTTATATGATAGGAGGGGTGAAGAATCCTTAATTAATTAAAAAGACTGGGTAGGAAAAGAAACAAACCTAAGCTACTAAATACATTTAGGACTATGGTAGGATTTTGCCAATTTGCATGCCTCCCTCCAGAACAGACAGCCCATAGTAACCTTTGAAAATCCACTAAAAAGGGTTCAATGCATGACTGGTGTGCCTCTTCCAAATATTTGCTCCTCAGCTCCCTTTCATTGTTACTGTAGACCTTGGTGTTATTCCTGGCCTCTGCCTGGAATGCTGGGGTGAATGCTGTAAGGAAGTCTGTGAGTGAGGGTGGGAATCATTCTGGAGGAGCTGGGCGGGGAAACAGGTTGAAATTCTAGACCCAGTATTAATAACCTTCTTCTACACCATTAATGATTTTTATACTAATATCTACTATTTTAGAAAGAACGCCATATTTTAAACTACCATTATTACTGGATAAATTAGAAAACTACATTATTACTCAAGTTTTCATTCTGGAACTTGGAGAAAAAGAAGTGGAAAATGTAATTTATTCAATAGTATATTATTATTTGCCAATAGCCATATACTAATATATAATACTAAGTAAATAGAAACTATTTTTAATTCTATCTTCTTTATTCATGTAAACTAAATTATGTGCTTTGTGTCTTCCATAAGTAAGATTGTAACCAGGAAGTTAGGTCAGAAATTACACCAAGGACTTCACTGCTCTATTTCTTGTACTTTTCCCTTGAGACAGTGGGGCAAAGAATACAGATTTTAATTTAAGATTGAACTGGATTGAGCTGCAGCTCTGCTACTTATTAAAACTTCTTAGCTGTCTGTTCTTAGTCAACTTACTTAATTACTTCTACCCTCAGTTTTTCTGTTTGTTAAGAAAAAGGCTAATTATGACTACCCTACAGAGTTGCTATAAAGATAAATTCGATGCTGTATGCAGTGTTTGCTATAGTGGTTTCAGTTAATAAGTACCAAAGCATGGTAGTTGTTATTATTTTGGAATTTACATTGACCCTCATGAAATAGTTATGTGTACAAGTGGCAGAACTCTGACTCATGTTATTTAGTCATATAAAAGGTCTTTTATCAGTTATTTCCTTTTATAAATGAAACAACCAGTGTCTTAAACCAAGAAGCTGAGATACCATTCAACATTACTGGTGTTGGTCTTTGGAGGTAGAGCCAGGAAGTGAAGTGTTTAATTGCTTGTCTAACTTATACCTTTTTAAATTCCTCTATAATGGCTAAATAGGAGAGGATGGAGATCATTTTAAAATAAGCAGATAAATCTGCTTAGAGTCAGGTTCAGGGTAGTTTTGGATATAGGAAGGTTCAGAGCAGTAGCACATCTAGCAGATATAAATGCATAGTCGAGGGATCAATCAAAATGCTTCAACTTCTTTTGTTTTAGGACAGTGTCCCTGAAAATGAAGGGAAAGAGAATTCTTAGGAAGAGGATCCCTTAAAACAAAGACCTGGGATAAATGAGATAAAAATATTCTTCTAAGGTATTAACAAACTCACTGCTCCTTGGTTTACTCGATACACATCAGTGACACGTGGAAGGTTCATTCTGTTAAGTAGGTGAACCAAAGTTCAAGAAGGCAAATGAAGTTAATGATAGATTGTCCAAATTCCTGATGTCATAAGCACCCAAACACAGTGTATAATTCCACCAGAATTATAATTTATTTCCATAAGGTTATGTGGCATGGCATATGTCTAAAATTATGAGAGCATTTCTTTGCCTTAAGGAATCTTTCCTAGATGTACATCAGCACCCTCTAAACACATTTATAAAGACATGACTTGAGTGACTTGGCAAAAATTCAAAAGGATAATGCAATGCCATTTGAGAATAGTGTGATTATTATTTTTTCTTAAAAAAAAAAAAGGCTTCTCCTTGGCTCACAATAGAATAGTCACTCTTGTCTCCTCTTCAACTCCCTGGTAAATAATTAGAAGTCTATCTCAGATTTAAAAAGGTTAAATAGAAGGAAGGAAAGATAAGAAATGACTAAATTAAAATGGGTGGGTCTATCAAAGTGAAATGTGACTAAGTAGAAGACAATTAGAAAAGGGGAAGACATTATTGGAATAATTCCAAATCCCCAATTTTAAAATTCAAAATCTAGTTACCTTTTAAAATCTTTAAAATTTGAGGCTGCTATCAAAAGGTTTAATCGGCCAAGGGTTGAACTTATTCTATACAGTAATACACTTGCTCCTCTAGATTTTTAATAAGTCTGATAAGATGCTCCAGATTAACTAAATTTAAACTATTTAAATTTGACTCATGTGAACCACACAAATTTCCACATAATTTATATGCTTCTAAATTGCACTTCCCCAAGTGTGCACGAGGATGAGGTGCCTTGGAGCACTACAGTACACTTACCAGAACACCTTGGAATATCTTTACATTTCAAGGTGATAATTTGGCATCTGTCAGGTAAACTACTAGCTGGAGGTAGTTTGTGTTTTTAAGATTACATTTGGCTTTGTTCCTTTAGGTGGTATCATATCTTTGCAAAACTGGCCAGCATGAAAATCAACGTGGAACAGGAAATCAGGGTGGTGACCTCTAGTCTGATTCTAAGGCTTGTCAAGTTTCTATTAGTAACTCGATTACTAAGAATGACATAAATATACACATATATGTATTTTTTCATGATTCATGTTTATTATTTTTAATTGAATACTATGTTCTTAGAACATAAATAGTTAAGTTATTTGGACCTAACTACTTAATGAACAGAACTGTCAGATTTTTTTTCCTGTTATAACCAGGGGAAAAATATGTAGACACTAGAATACCAAGATCTGAGAGACTTTGGAAGCTTTGTTCTAACATTCCGTATAAATAAGTTTGCATCAGAAATAAATGATGATTCATACAGTTGATTTTCTACATGTAGAGCATCTAATGCTGAGAAAGACGTGGTTCTAGGAGATTGTATTAGGTAATGATTCAGGGCTGAAGCTAACCCTCAGGAAGCAATCTACTTATCCACTGATTTAAAAAAAAGAGCCCCTAAATATAGATAAGCTTCAGAGGGAAGGAGTAAGGTCCAGAATATCGAAAGCCAATCTTGTTTTACTCCTTTTTTCTTAGTCTCTATTTAGTTCTACCTATTATACTGTGAGGATTCTTCAGGCCAAATACACTTTTCTTACCAATCCTTAATATTGTTTTTAGATACCAACTATGCAGATCCAGTTGTTTTTAATATAAAGCTAAAAGTATACACACACACACACACACACACACACACACACATACACACACACACACATTTAAGGTTCTTTAGTTCCATACAAAGTAAGATCCTATATCACTTTCATTTTTACAAATTATACAGTGCTTTTTGGCATATCAGAGAGTCAGCTACTGGATGTTGTTAAAGTGATTTTGCCTTATATCAATCAGCATTTACAGATTGCATTATTCCATAACTTTTCTCTCATGGTGTATCCTGACTCTGAATCATGCTCATTAGGCAATTTCTTGGTACAAGAACAGCTGAATTGCCAGTTTAAACCCAAACTTTGGCCAAAAGAATCATAACTACTAAGAATCTATTGCTACATTACCATGCTTGTTGACCTGACGTAGATGTTGTTTTTCAGATGGCAGTTTCCGTCATTTGGCACCACTATGCCTGCCAATTTGCTATCAAGAGCAAGATGAGATGTCTGATCTGTCATCACGAGCAGCAATCTTTTAGCTTCTTTTCGCCATCCAATATGACTCTTAAAATAAACATGCAATTAGATCTTTTACAATACCATAGATCTGTACTGTGGTTTCTATCTCAAGAAACATTAAGTTGGAAGTTTAACAGATATTAAGTCAGGCTAAAATGATGTGTGTAAATACAATGCTGTTTCCTAAATAGCACTAATTTTTATTCGTATACCTTCTATTTTACCACAGCCATTTAACTGCACTATCTCCCAGCTAGAGATCTCTGGCGCTCCCCCAGAGAAGAACAAGTCAGGGCTACGAAGTGCAGAGCACCCAACCCAATGTGAGTAGGAAAACATGCTATTTCGGGATTTTCTTTGGAAAGTGGTGAGTGAAAAAGAGTAGCCATTTTGGAAAGAATTTTCCAAGTGCATAAGTTATTCTTTCCCTTTTTTATTTTCCTATTTATTACCCTCTACCAATTTAGCCCCTCTGTCCTGAACACATACCGAAATGATTAACATTGGTGACAAATAAATGTTAAAAGAATGTATTCTTCTATATTATGTTTTGACTATATATATCAAAGAGGAAAATAATTTTAAATTCTTGGGGAATTTTGTATCTGAGCAAAATAATATGAAACTTCTTACCTCACAGACAGCTGCCTGAAGCATGGCATCAAAACCTCCTTCAGGTGTATCTATATTCCCGGAGATCTTTTGTCTGTGAACTGCTTTTTCAAACTCGGTAATGTTCTCCGTCAAAGACAGCACATGGATGTATCCATGGGGAGGCATACAGTCTAAATTGAAGTCACTATGTGAGAAAAGAAGAAATGCAAATTCTATTTTGCTATTCTTCATTCAAAGATCCAAAATACTACTCACAGTAAAATTGTGTGGTTTGGTATAAAAAAGGAACATATGTTAATTTTTTTGCCAAGGAAATTTTATTGGAGAAAAACGGTACTTTATAAAATCACAGAAAGGTTCAATATTGTTGGATATTTCTTTGGAAGCAGGAAATAGGAGTATAATGGTTTGGTATCCAAAAACTAAAGATTAAACATGTTTGATACAGGACACCTAAAGAGCTTTTATTATGCTAATATGCATGGTTAATTTTTAAGACAAGATAAGAATTTGCAGTGCTTTCCTATCATATTTGACAGCTGAAAAACACTTTTTGGGAAATGTTTTTAGGAATTAATTAAAACATTATACTATTGTTTGATACTTAAAATGTTATGCTAGTTTTTAAAGTGATGTTTGGTGTGTAAGTATTAATGAATCATAAAAGTTTAATAGAATTGTTTTGAGAATCCCATGATGTCCCAAAAAGTGTGAACCATTTCTCAGGCACATGTACGTTTAGGAAGAAGGTGCACACAGCTCCATGAGGAGATGTATCTATTACAACATTTAGCAGAGTTGTTTAGGCAGATTAGAGTGTATGCTCTAAAGTGATCTGGGCAATTTATGGAAATAGGAAAGATGTTAAAATGAAATGCTATATTAACAAAGAACGGAACACATTTCTCTCTGAGAACACAACAAGGAATCAGGGATACTGTGTGAGAAACTTTTATCTTTAAGGTTAGTTCTTATTTCATAGTCGGGCGTATGCTATTTAAAATCAGAGTTTCAAAATGATAAGAAAAGAGGTTCTTTCTGGAAAACAGACAAATTCTCATCTTCTGGACTACCTTCCATGTATTAGCAGAGCTTTCTGTGAAGTCACATCTTAGACAACATAATTACAAGCCTAGTCACAACACAGTAATGGAAAGATAGTTGAGGTACTGGCAATATAAGCACTTTAAATTTGACCAACCTTCATTTAACAAATCTGGAGCAATCAAAAAAGACAAATACAGAATTCTCAAACAGGTATTGCTATACATTGTAGACTGAATATTAGGGGGTTTTCTAAAATTACTAATATTATTTGTAGGTTTCTTTTGTGATAAAACTGAGTCATATTTGAAAAAACATAAAACAAAAAGTCTAAGCTACAGATAATCTCATAAGTATTCAGATAGGAACATACTTCCTCTCCAAATATTTTCATTTCTGACTTAATAAAACAAAAATATAAAATTTAGTAAGTCCTTTATATAAAAACAAAGAGAGATTTTATAAGAAAAAATTGAATTTGGCATTATGAAATTCACATCAACCACTAGATACCTGCATTGATTATGAATCCTTTCTGGGTGGATGCTAATGTATGGTGAAACTGTTTTATCAACATATGAGCCAAATCCAAGGCGGAAGTCACGGGAAAAATATGACATTTTTCTAGATAAATCATTTCCAACGGAATTTAATTTTTCAATATTATTGTGCATTGATGCTGAGACATCAACCAGGTAATAAAGGTCCACGGGGTATTTCTTCAGAGGATGAATTTTCAGCATAAAATTAGCTTCAGCTTCTAGTTCAAAGAAAGACAAACATCATGTAGTATTCATTTTAAACATCTCAGGATAAGCTCTCAATGAATCGCTCCTATTTTATATACAGAACAACTACCACAAATTTGTACGTAATGAATGAAATTAGGGATATCCTAGAATAATTTTAAGGCAGTTTGAAAACCGTATCAGTTTTTTTGTTTCCAACTTCTACAATGGATTTCTCACAATTCTGTAGTGCAGAGGTGGTAGCCTATGGGCCAATACAAATGTAATAGGAAATACATTGCCACATGAATCCGTGTTTCCCTTAGTATCTAGGAAAGCATAGCACAATACAGCAAGTAGCATTCTATCTGAAGAGTAGGTGGCTGATTGGTTTGAAAGTGGCTTTTGGTTTGAGGAAAACTAGAAAGGCATCTTAAGAAAAGTTACCTCTTACTGGATGCAGATACACATTCATCCCTTTGGGTTAAGGCATATTTACATATGAGGTGTGAAAATCTAGTCCTGAGTAGTATGTTAACCGGTTCAAAGTAAGTAGTACCTCATTATGAATTAGATAATGAGATTCTTCCCAACAGTTAGTCATGAGAGGAATGAGACAGAGATCTAAAGAATGGTACCCACAGTGCCCCACTGGGCACCTGGGCAATGCAGAGAACAGTATTTGTCTAATGCATATGGGTACTTGATAAACATATGTTGAAGAGGGATCATCGAGGCCAAGGAACTAGATGAGAAGAGAGGGTCACCATGAGGAGAAATGTGGGAGCTTCCCAAGAACTGTCTGCAGTACACTTTTATTTAATTCTCTGTCCATTATCGTTTGCTACAAGGACCTGTATCATTGTATACAAGGATATAACACTCTATGGAGTTGGTAGTTCTGTATCTACTTCTTTTAAATTTATTTTTATTTATTATTTACTTATTTTATTTGAGTATTGTTGACAAAGACTGTTGCATTAGTTTTAGGTGTACAACTTAGTGATTTGTCAAGTTTATATGTTATACGGTGTTCAACAAAAGCGTAGATGCCATCTGTTCTGTTATATTGCCAATACAGCATCATCGACTATATTCCTTATGCTGTGCCTGTTATTCCCATGACTTATTTATTCCATAATTGCAAGCCTGTAAGCATATGGTTAAAAAGTCATCAATTTAAAAACAGGCAATTTGTGAATTTTACTTTTTTAAAAAATAAAGTAAGTGCTTTGTAAGTCATTATTTGTCAAGGGAGAATAATTTGAGAAGAAAAAAATTTTTAATAAACACCAATTTGTAAATACAAAGAATCCTCTAATTTATCAAATCATATTTTCAGAAATAGCAATAGTTTCTTGTAAATTATTTTACAAGTCAGATGTTTTTAAGCCAGTTACAGAATGTATTCAAAATAATAAGGTTTTTCTGGCATGTAAAATAATGATGGGAGAAATTACTCATTACTAATTTGCCTGTACGTGCTGGAAATCCCTTTACTGTAACACTCTTATTTTCGGCCCAAGCTTTTGGGAGGAGAACTTGGCATGTGAAGGCCACCCAGCCTACTCTCTCATTCCTTCCTTTTAGGAGCTGGGCTGCCTCCAAAGAGCATATATTCAGCTTTGCTTTCCCAGTATCTAGTGAGAATGCCTTTCCCTGTGGAAGTGTCTTCCAATTTGGTGGAGAAGTTCAATCCAGGAGAATGTCAGAAATCTATCTAGACAGGGCCAGGTCGATAAGAAATAGAAATGTAACATAATTGGGAAGTGTGGTTCCTGTGGTCTATTTTGTGGATCAGCTGCTGCTTCTCCTTCTCCTTCTCCTTTTCCTTCTCCTTCTTTTTGATTTTTTACCAATTGTGTAATCGCTTTTTAACTGTTGGCTTGGGTATAAGGCTAAAGATCTTAGGCACTGACCACATGGTATTCTCATCTTAGTGATCATTACAGTTTATTGTGGCTCTTTCTACAGATGAAATACTGTGTTTTTTCATGGAGTGCATTGAAAAATGAACTAGATATTTAGTGTATTGTGTACTGTTATAAAGTTGGTTGGTTATCTTAGCCAATAGAACCTGCAAAGGCATAGTCGTCACAGGACTAAGATATTAGGGGAGGTCCAACCAAGTGTTAGCCATACAAGGGCTCTCAGCATACACTAGGTGCCCTTAGGCTTACGAGCAAATCATGGTCTCACCTGCCTCAGAGAAGATGGCTGTATAGAAGCTTTGCCAAATGGTCAGGGCTAGAGGGTTTAGGCTGGTGTAGCTTGATTTTGAAGTATACAGATGCTAGCCTTAGACATGTACCCGAGTCACTTCAAGACCCCAGCATGTGCTGAGGCCTCAGTAAGACAGGGAAAAGAGACTCTTCCCATACACAGGCTTTTTAGTCATTGCTGGCGAAAACAATCATTACCACTTTTAAACTGTAATGCATTTGATTTTTCTATAAAGTTCTACCTTTTAGTTGTCTCTTGTCAAGTAGGCAGCCCTAGACAGGCTGATCCCAAACCCCACTTTGCTTGTTAAGGAGGAGACTGAAGGGCCTTGCTTGGATTATTGTGTTTTGCCCATGAGCTCAAGATACTCCATCTATGCTTTCTAGCAGGGTTTTGATGGCTTCATTTATATACAAGGAAGAAACATTCTCTTGGAGGTAGTAGAAATACCTTTTCATGGGGACACGGATATTCTGTCCTCTGTCCCCAGATAAAATCTCCACTCAGGTTCCTACTAGGGCCACCAATACAGGGCTCAAATGGCAGATGACATTAAAGAGATTTTGAATATAATGGATGAGAAAGAAACACATGTAAAAATAAGATTGGATATCTGTGACTGTCATTACTTTGAATTTATCAATGTAGGCAGCAATGTCATAAATGCTACTCTGAGAGAGGTGGATTCTTTCTTTTAGTGGCTAAGAGCTGCTAAGTAACATAATCTATGTAAAATATATACCACAGTATTTGGTGCAAAGTAAGTATATATATGTTAGTAATTATCATTATTACTATTACTAAATTAGAAGCCTCATTAGGGTAAAAACTATTCATTTATCTATGAAGCCTCTGGATTTGGTACATGCAGAGCCCCTCACAGATGTGTTTGACTAAAGTACATTGAAGCACATTTCGATACAGCATTTCAGAAGGCCCATATATTTACCTTAGTGAGAAGCTAATGTCTGTGACTTCTTTCCCACAGAGTAGGAAGAACTTAAATAGTTTTCTCTGAGAGGAAAGAATATCATCTGGCCCCAAAATGTTTATGCTACTTCCTGTATTATCTCCAAGAAAACTTCATTCTTGTACCTTTTGAGATTCTAAAGACTCAGATCCTTTCTTCCGTCAATTTACTTCAAAGGGAAGAAGTAAGTCTGTGACATAGAATAAGAAATAGGACTTGGAGGAAAGCCGAGACCTACTTAGAGCTATTGCCAGTACTAGTATGAATAGCCCAAAGAATGAAAAGTAGTGAGAATGAGTTTTAAATCACTCAAATAATGGTGTGAACATCTCTGAAGACTTGGCTGCAACAAACATGATGGGACATTAAGAAAAGATAACTAAAAACATTCTACATAAGAGGAAATTGAAAAACTATAAGAAAATGTGGAAAACTAGCAGGAAGAAGGAACATCTAATTTTTGTTCCTTATATTTGGGTCAGGGAAGGAGAAGGCCCCAGAATGAGATGGGTTTGAAACATCAAGGCACAGACTCCAGCACATGTCTGAATATCTGTGGGGGATAGAATAAGGGATTGTGCCAAGGGGTGGAGGGGAAAAGAATACATGATTTCTATGTTTTTATGGTTAAATTTTTTTGAATTTAAGTAGAATACCTGAAAAATCTTATATTTTAAATTAAGCTACACTAAATTAAAGGACATTTTTTACAATACGACAATGAATTAAGGTTGAAACATTTTCTTAAGTTACTGAGGTATAGATTATACTTATCCTTATCATATATATATTATATCACTTCTAAAGCAGAATTAGAGAATATCTTTCTCTCTCCTACCTTCCTAAAGATTTCATTTCAGGGTTCTTAGGGAACATCAAGTAGGATCAGTAGCTCCTTTCTCTTATTATTTTTCCATAAGATTGATAGGTAAAAGTAAGAAAAAAATGTATAGTTTAAGAAGTAAAAAGTAAAAGAAAATGTCACTTTTAAATATTATTTTAAATATTCAATAATATGTATATTACATATATTGCATATACAATAGAATCCTACTAACATTCTTTAAAAAGTTTAGTCAGTATATGACATAATAGAAGTATTCATGAAAAAAATTTTAGATTCTTAATAGATGCTACATTGAATATGATGAATTTTTATAAGGTAAGAATAAAGTGATTATAAATATATCATATCAATATAGGGGATACATTCATTTTACACTTAGGTATGCATTATATGTGTCATAGTAGAAAGGACTTTTATATCACAAGGAGTAATGTTTCTATATATCTGGAGTTGGTAAAATGTAGCTTTATATATTATGCTTCAAAGATGGCATGTCAGGGCACCTGGATGGCTCAGTCAGCTAAGCATCCAACTCTTGATTTTGGCCCAGGCATGATCCCAGAGTCATGAGATTGAGCCCTGTGTTGGGTCTGTGCTGACAGTACAGAGCCCACTTGGGATTCTCTCTTTCCCACTCTCTGCTCCTCCCCTGATTGAGCGCTCTCTCCCAAAATAAATAAATGATGAACTTAAAAAAAAAAAAAAAGCCTGCATGTCTTTGGTGCCACGTGCATTTTTTTTAAAGGTTATTTCTGCACTGTCAGCACAGAGCCCAGTGTGGGGCTCAATCCCACAAACCATGAGATCATGACCTGAGCTTAAATCAAGAGTCAGACACTTAACTGACTGAGCCACCCAGGCGCCCCACCATATGCATTTTTAGATGAACTTGTTAAATGCATTTTAATAACTATTTGTTATATATGTATATTATAATATATAGTTCTGTCATAGCTATGTTGGAAAGATGACTTATACCCAATGGACACTACACTACTTTGCATACAGAAATTCAAATAGTAGTGGGAAACTGAGTAAAATCAAGCCCCATAGTGATTGACATAGACATTAAACATTTTTCGTTTCAATCTTCTACCAGCCATACTGTCTTCACTGAGCATCACTTACGAACTCATGTTGAGGTCTCCCACATCTTTATCCAACATGTATCCCCTGCTGAACTTCAGCCTCAAATATAGTAAGTCACTACCTTAACTTAAGATGTCTCCGTTTGAACTCAGTACCACACCTTCCACAGAGGGCAGCTATCTCTCTCACCTTCTTGCTTGAGCCACAGCCTCATTGTCTCCTTGCTCATCAATCACCAACCCCTGGGGATGCTGAGAGACATTATCTTTTATGCCTGTCCATTTTTCTCCTGCCTTGTTACCATTACTATCATTGCTTATCTATAGCACTGAAATTGTTACCCAGCTTCTGCACTGTTAATTTTTAGTCTCAGGAAGATTCAGCCACCATTGTATCTACAAAAAGGAACAAACTAAATTCATTTAAATGTATAAATTTAAGTGTAACACAATAATAGAAAGAAATGCACCTTGTAATTTTCAAATCCCGAGTATTTAAAACAGAGCAAGATATTTTGAAAGGATATAGTCATATTTATTAGAGGTAAATAATATATGAAAAGCTTCATGTATAAGCCACTGAAAATTAATGCTCCGTTAGAAAAATAGGAAAATTTATATGACAGGCAAATCACGTACACACAAAAAGAACTAAGATGGTTAAAATCAGCTTAGGAAAAATGTTCTAGCTTTTTAGTTCTAGGAAAAATGGAAAAGAAAACAGCTAAAAGACTAGTTACACATGAAAACTTAGGAGATTAAAAAGAATAAAAAGGCAAGGTTGACTCTGAAAGCCTTAACTGTCCATTTTTCTTTAAATAACCTCATAATGTATACATTGGGAACCTAAATAAATTTATATATATATTTGACCTAGTACATCTATTTATAAGAATTTATCCTAGATGAATATCCTATTTTACACAAAGATACATGCATAATGAGTATCATTCAAGATTTGCTTTAAAAAACTTCATTCAAATTGGAATGGAATTGTCTTACTGATTCATTTGGATTTTGTTACTTTTATAGAGTAGTTTATAGAAAACTGCCATAGTTATAATATTGTCTTACTTTTTTTTAATTTAAATTTTAGTTAACATACAGGACAATATTAGTTTCAGAAGTAGAATTCAGTGCACTCAGTGCTCATCATCACAAGTGCCCTACTTAGTAGCCATCACCCATCTAGCCCATCTCCCACCCACCTCCCTCCATGAAACCAGTTTGTTCTCTATCATTAAGAGTCTCTTGTGGTTTGTTTCCCTCTATTCTCTCTGCCTCCAATATATTCATCTGTTTGTTTCATAAATTCCACATATGAGTGAAATCATATGGTATTTGTCCTTCTCTGATTGACTTATTTAGTTTAGCATAATACATTCTAGCTCCATCCACATCCTTGTAATACACACACACACACACACACACACACACACACACACACACACACTCACATACACACACACACCACATCTTCTTTATCCACTTATCAGCCAGTGGTTGTTTGGGCTCTCTCCATAGTTTGGCTATTGTTGATAATGTAGCTATAAACATTGGGGTGCGAGAACCACTTCAAATCTAGATTTTTGTATCCTTTGGGTAAATACCTAATAGCGCAATAGCTATACTGTAAGTAGTGCTATTTTTAGTTTTTTGAGGAACCTCTATACTGTTCTTCAAAGTGGCTACACCAGTTTGCATTCCTACCAATAGGGTAAGAGGGTTCCCCTTTCTCCACATCCTCACCAATACCTGTTGTTTTTTGTGTTGTTAATTTTAACCATTCTGACAGGCGTGAGGTGATATCTCATTGTGATTTTGATTTGTATTTCCCTGATGATTAGTGATGTTGGACATCTTTCATGTGTCTTTTAGCCATTTCTTTGGAAAAGTGTCTATTCATTTCTTCTGCACAGTTCTTAACTGGATTATTTGTTTTTTTGGGTGTTGAGTTTGTTTAGTTCTTTACAGATTTTGGTTGCAAACCCTTTATCAGATATGCCATTTGCAAATATCTTCCCCCATTCTGTAGGTTTCCTTTTTGTTTCGTTCATTGTTTCCTTCACTGTGCACAAGCTTTTTGTTTTGATGAAGTCCCAATAGTTCATGTTTGCTTTTGTTTCCCTTGCCTTCAGCAATGTGTCTAATAAGAAGTAGCTCCGGCTGATGTTAAAGAGGTTGCTGCCTCTTTTATTCTCTAGGATTTTGATGGTTTCCTGTCTCACATTTAGGTCTTTCATCCTTTTGAGTTTATTTTTGAGTATGGTGTAAGAAAGTGATCCAGTTTCATTCTTCTGCATGCTGCTCTCTAGTTTTCCCAACACCATTTGTTGAAGAGACTGTCTTTTTTCCATTGGATATTCTTTCCTGCTTTGTTGAAGTTGAGTTGACCATATAGTCATGGGTCTACTTCTGGGTTTTCTGCTCTGTTCCATTGACCTGTATGTCTGTTTTTGTGCCAGCACCATGCTATCTTGGTGACTATTATAATGATGGAGTAGTGATGCCTTCAGTTTTGTTTTTCTTTTTCAGGATTGCTTTGGCTATTTAGGGTCTTTTGTGGTTCCACACAAATTTTAGGATTGTTTGTTCTAGCTCTGTGAAAAATGCTGCCAGTATTTCGATAGGGATTGCATTTAATGTGTAGATGAATTTCAGTAGTACAGACATTTTAACAATGTTTGTTCTTCTGATCCATGAGCATGAGATGCTTTTCCATTTCGTTATGTCCTCTTCAATTTCTTTCATAAGCATTCTATAGTTTTCAGAGTGTTGATTTTACCTCTTTAGTTAGTTTTATTTCTGGGTATCTTATTGTTTTTTTGTGCATGTGCAACTGGGATCTATTCCTTGATTTCTTTTTCTGCTGCTTGTGTATTGGTATATAGAAATACAACAGGTTTCTGCAAATTGATTTCATATCCTGCTGTATTCATTGGCTTCCATGTATTTAATTTCTTCTTTAATTTCCTGCTTAACCCATTTTCATTGTTTAGTAGGATGTTCTTTAATCTCATGTATTTGAGGGCTTTCCAAATTTTTCTTGTGGTTGACTTCAAGTTTCATAGGATTGTGATCTGAAAATATGCATGGTATGATCTGGATCTTTTTATACTTGTTGAGGGCTGATTTATGATGCAGTATGTGATCTACTCTGGATACTGTTCCATGTGCAGTAGAGAAGAATGTGTATTCTGCTTTAGGATGAAATGTTCTGAATATATTCGTTAAGTCCATCCAGTACAGCGTGTTACTCAAAGCCATTGCTTCCTTGTTGATTTTCTACTTAGATGATCTAACCATTGCTGTGAGTGGAGTGTTAAAGTCCCACACTATTTTGGATTATTATCAGTGTGTTTCTTTATGTTTGTTATTAATTGATTTATATATTTGATTGTTCCAGGTTGGGAGCATAAATATTGACAACTGTTAGATCTTCCTGATGGATAGACCCCTGAATTATGATATAATGCCTTTTGTTACAGTCTTTGTTTAAAAATCTACTTTGTCTGATATAAGTATGGCTACTCCAGCTTTCTATTGATGTCCATTAGTTCGATAGATAGTTCTCCACCCCTCACTTTCAATCTGCAGGTGTCTTCAGGTCTAAAATAAGTCTCTCGTAGGTAGCATATACAGATGGATCTTTTTTTTTTTTTTTTTAACTTTTCTGATACTCTGTGTCTTTTGATTGGAGCATTTCCAATCAATATCCATTCCAATCCATTTCCATTCAGAGTGATTATTGAAAGATATGAATTTAGTGCCATTGTGTTACCTATAGAGTTGGTATTTCTGGTGATGCTCTCTGGTCCTTTCTAGTCTTCGTTGCTTTTTTTTTTTCCCCCCTACACTCAGAGTTCCCCTTAAGTTTTATTGTAGTGCTGGTTTAGTGGTCATAGACGCTTTTTAGTTTTTGTCTGGGACTTCTTTATTTTTCCTTCTATTCTGAACGACGGCCTTGCTGGATAGAATGTTCCTGGCTGCATATTTTTCCCATTCTGCACACTGAGTATCTTTTGAAACTCCTTTCTGGCCTGCCATGTTTTTGTGGACAGTTCTGTTGCAAACCTGATCTGTCTTCCCTTGTAGGTTAAGGGCTTCTTTTCCCTTGCTGCTTTCCTTATCTTTGTATTTTGTGAATTTGACTATGACATGTATTAGAGATAACCAGCTTTTGGTGAATTTGATGAGAGTTCTCTGTGCTTCATGAATTTTAATTTTCCTCCCCAAATTAGGAAAATTTTCAGCAGTAATTTACTCACATAAACTTTTGCCCCTTTTCTTTCTTTTCATCTTCTGGGACTCCTATCATACAAATGTTATTATGTTTTAATAAATCACGGAGTTCCCTAAGCCTGCCTTATGATCCCTGACCATTGCTTCCCTCTCTTTTCAGCTTCACCATCTTGCATAATTTTATTTTCTGTATTGCTCTTTCGCTCCTCTGCCTTGTCCATCCTTGTTTTTATGGCCTCCATTTGAGTTTATATCTTGGTAATAGTATTTTCAATTTTGGCCTGACTAGATTTTAATTTCTTTAATTCTGCAGAAAGGGACTCTCTGATGTCTTCTATACTTTTTTCAACTCCAGCTAATATCCTTATAATCATTGTTTTAAATTCTAGTTCTGACATCCTACTTACATCTGCATTGATTAAATCCCTGGCCATCATTTCTTCCTGTTTGTTTTTTTGTTTGTTTTGTTTTGTTGTTGTTGTTTGAGGTGAATTCTTCCATCTTGTCATTTTGGAGGAAAAAACAACAACAGGTAACAATAATAGAATGAAATTAAAATTTAAAAATTAAAAATAATTTTTTAGATCCTAGATCCTAGGTATGTTTTGGCTTGCTTGTTAAGAGAAGCTGCCATGTTCTCTCTCTCGAATTATGCAAATTGTTCTATTAATCCTGAGATCGATGTCCTAGGTGTTCAAAATGGTTTGATGTTGATCTAGCTCTGTTCAAGAGACAAGACAAACGCAGGATCACCTTACTATTCTGGCATCTTAATTCTTTCTCCCATAATATTGCCTTCTAATCAACAACATAAAATTCTTCTGCATTTATTTATATCTTATTCTAGGTAGCACAATGGATCTTAAACATTTTTTTTAAAGTTTATCCTTAGACAGTTTATGTTTTAGGCTGCTGCTATGAATTGATCCCTTTTTAAATTATATTTAATGTTACATAGGAAATCTTTTGATTTGAATATTTTTTTAAAAACAATCTGCCATTTTATTTATTTACTTATGTATGTATTGATGTATCTATTTATTTTTAAAAATACGCATACCTTATTTATATAACAAAGACTAAGGAATTTATTTTTTATTTTTACTTTTTTTTTTTTTTTTTTTTTTAAGTAAACTCTAGGCTCAAGGTGGGGCTCAAACTCATGACTCTGATCAAGTGTTGCATGATCTATGGACTGAGCCAGCCAGGTGCCCCTATTTTTTGTTTTCTATTTTAAAAGTTAGTTAAATTGATTTGCTTGGATTTATGAGTTAAACATATGATGCTTTATCTTTTAAAACTATTTGTAACTCATATTTTGTTTTCTTGTCTAACTGCTTTTACATAAAAGTTCCAAAAGGATTTTAATATATATTAAGGAACTATTCTTCAATTTTGCTTTTGGCAGAATAGACACTAAATTTTATCGTATGATTTTTCAGCATTTGTTGAGATAACAAAATATGTATATTTTTCCTTTCAGCATTGTTTTTCTTATCTTTCATATGGTTTAAGGTGATTTCCTAAAATGTTAAGGATTTAATACTAAGGTTATATGCTAACCTTGTACAAATTGAGTAGTTTCGGGGCACCTGGGTGTCTCAGTCGGTTAAGTGTCTGACTTCGGCTCAGGTCATGATCTCACAGTCTGTGAGTTTGAGCCCCGCGTCAGGCTCTCTGCTGACGGCTCAGAGCCTGGAGCCTGCTTCAGATTCTGTGTCTCCTTCTCTCTCTCTCTGACCCTCCCCCACTCATACTTTGTCTCTCCTGCTCTCAAAAATAAATTAAAAAAATAAAAAAAAATTGAGTAGTTTCTAGGGCCTTTTCTAAAACTAATGGAAGAGTTTATGTAGTACAGGGATAATGTATTTCCTAAAATTTGGATGAACATTACATCATTTATTCCAAAGAAAACATTTAGACCTAATGTGGGTATTTCATAATTTTATAATGATCTTAATTTCTTTGATCTTTATTAGTTTTCTTAGGGTTCACTCTCTTCTTGAGTCTATATTAGTCATGCATATATTTCTTAAAATTACCTATATTATTATGATTTATACATTTTACAATAGATTTTTGTGAGTAATATTTTCTTAATGTCTTTTTTTCCTTAATATTTTTTCTCTGGTTATAATCTATATAACTGGGTTATTTACTTTTTTCTTCTTTTCTTAATTAGCTTTGCTAACAACTTATCTATTTATTGGACTTCACAAAGAACTAGCTCTTGGATTTATACATTCATTTTATGTTTTAATTTCTATTTTTCATTTCATTAATTATTTTTTCTTAACTTATGAATTCCTTCCTCTTGTTTTCCTCATGGCCATTTTTTTTTACTCCTATATTTTAACTTGGATGCTTAGTTAAATTTTGTTCATTCTTCTTTAATAATAAAAGCATTTAATGATCTTAATTTTTCTGGAAGCAACTTCATTCACATCTCATGTATTTTGATATATGTTGTTATTGTTATTATTAAATGGCCTATGACTAGAGTTTTGATTTATTCTTGGAGATAGACTTTATTTAGGATAAACCTTTCTCAGTTTGTTATTTAGTATTTGTTTATTCTCTTATACTGATTTCAGATTTCATAGCACAGTGTACAGAGATATTGACCTATAAAAATATTTTTCACTTTTTGGAATTAAATTTTCTTGTCTAAAGTATGACTAATATCTAAAATTACTCCATGGCCTTTGAAAATATTATTTTATATATCAAGAGCTATGGACTAAATTGTGTTCCCTCCAAATTTATATGTTGATTCCCTAACCCACAATGCAATGGTGTTTACAGATGGAGCCTTTGGGAGATAATTAGGTTTAGATGAGGTAATGAGGGTAGGTCCCTCACGATGAGATTAGTACCTTTATGGAAAGAGACACCAGATAGACAACTCTATCTCCATCTCCTTCTCTCTATGTGTCTCTTTTTCTCTTTCCCCAGGAACCAAATCAGCCAGTATCTTGATCTTATACTTTCTAATTTCCAGGACTGTGAGAAAATACATTTCTGTCATTTAAGTCCCCTAGTGTAAAGAGTTTTATTATGGTAGCAATAGAAGATGGTGAATGGCATAATCTTACCAACCTAATTACTTTCATTTTTGTGTATTCCTTTCCAATTGTTGCTTGTATATGTCCATACTGGGATGTATAATTGTTTTCTATGGTGAAGAGCATAGTTTTAATTGGAAGCTGGGAATATGCCTGGGGCCAAGAAAGAAATAGATTTTGTTTTTCTGGTAATTGAAGAATCTGGAGAAATAACTTCACTTTGGAATAGGGTGGTCATGTGTCAATAACGGTTTTAAAAATTTAATGCCAGAACAAGACCACCCAGAATGAAATAATGAAGACTCGAAGGCAACTGCATACTGCTTAAATCTAAATGCATCTAATTGACTGATGCATACCTGTGTACCTGAAATTATCTTGCCATATGTCGCTTGTACACTGGGATTCTCTAGCACTGGAAGGAAATGAATAATTTCCAGTGGTCTATCACATTTGCCTAACTGTGTAATACAATGTGATGAAATGGCAAGTATAAGAGAAGTACAGGAGAAGAAGTATGTGTTAATCTCAGGAGCCATCATAAAGCAGCTCAGGTTGATAATTATGAATTTTAGTTTGGCGCTTAAAAGTTTATCACAAAGCATCTAAGGACTTAGCTTAATTTACATCTCATACTAACTAATTAATCAACTAATCAAGTCAACAAATACTTATAGAGTACTTCTAAAAGCCAGCACTCTGTAAGGCTTTAGTGAAAGAGTGGTATAAAACATATTCTCTTTCTTCAAGAACTGGCAATGGAATTGGAACATAATTACACTACAATGTGATCAAGTCTAGAAACACATAATTATAATATAGTGTGGTCAGGTTTGCAGAGTGTCGGAGGCCACACAGCTAGCTAGTTGTAGGCACAAAAAGAGCAGAATTCTGATTTCTTTTTTCTAAGCCCACTGTTATTTCTACTACAATAATATTGCCTGTCACAAACTATTAAATATAAGCAAATAAAGCTAAATGTAATTTCAAGTCAGAATTATCATAGATTTATTTGAAAATCACCAAACCTGGACGCAGCTGGATCAGCACTTCTCCTGGTGTCACCTGGGTATTAATTTCATTTTCACTTGGTATTACATGCACAGATGGGTATTCTATCGACTCAGTTGAGCAGCCTTTGCTTATTAAATTGGAAATAATATCACAACGTTCACTTCTTGATCCACCTGAAATGAAATCCTGTTTAAAAGAAGGGAAATCACTGATGTTTTTAGTGCATATCATCTCAATCATAACCAAAGAAAACCACACAGCAAATACTGCAAAGAAGCCATCTTCCAATGTCCCACAACTTATGCACCTCTTCAAAATATCTGCTTGTTTCCAATAAGAGTACTAACAAAGTTGTCTTAAATATAGCTTTAATTTCTAAATCTTATTTAAAAAGAAGAAAATGAATATTAAAGAGGAGATTTAAACCAAATACTTTAAATATTGTTAACTGATCACTGTAAAATTATGCCAACTTAATTCTTTCTAAATATTTTACATTGGAAAGACTGCCTCAAAAGAAAATTTATTCAAAATAGACCACTCAGTCGTTCCAAATGTAAGTCTAAGTTCTCAAAGAACCTAATTGGTAGATGTATTATAAATTATTATGTTTGGAATATGAGAGTAAGTCCTCAGGAGTCACATGCCCAATAAGGTACTGAAAATTCACAAAAGGATGAATTGGAGATCTATATTTCTTAGGCTATAAAATCCTCCAACTTCTTAGACAC
Source organism: Paguma larvata (assembly GCA_030068075.1). Lineage (NCBI taxonomy): Eukaryota > Metazoa > Chordata > Mammalia > Carnivora > Viverridae > Paguma > Paguma larvata. The sequence continues at coordinate 49,001,509 of CM057834.1, read as the reverse complement.
ACAATAGCTTATAAATAATTTAATAAACCAAAAAAGATGTTCATAATGAGGCTAGGAGTTACAAGATTGCAGCCAAAATGATCCTGGATTTGCAACTGAATCTAGAACTTTTATTACCATTCAGCATTGGTTAGTTGATTGTTATTTAATAGCCATCCAAGAAACTTGGAATTTATTGGAACAAGCTTAAAATTTAATCTATCCTGAGAAAAAATTGGTATTTTTATTATTCATGTAACCACTCAGGTTTTCCCTAAGAACAGGAAAAGTATTAAAAAGTATAGAAATATATTTCATTATACATTATGTTGCCCTGAATTATTTGCAATATTTGCTTACACACTAGCTAGATTATTTGCTCAGTGATTTTCCTGACAGTGGCTATTTTTATCTGACATTCACTCATTCCCCCATAGTTCAGCTGATTCAGGGAATTGGGTTTCCAATTAATCATTCAATCAAAGAATAAAGATTGAATACTTACACAGGAACAGTAGTTTTAAGTGTTGAGGATACAGAATGGAAGAAAACAGAGACCTTGTTGCCAAAGAGTCAATAGGCCATTGGTGAATCCAGTCATTAAACAAATTAATGTAATTATTATGGGCATCAGATTTCGGGGAAGCATAGAATTTCAAAGGGTTACGGAGGAAGGAAATTATCAAGTTCAATATTAGTTGAATATTAGATAACTACTTATGAATAGGAACACCTTGGGACTGGAATTAGATGGTATGGTGGTAGGCAACATAAAAACATTCATACAAAGATTTTAGCTTAATTCCTCTCTTAATTTAGAACAGGGGTTCAAAAACTAGGGGTGGTGGGACAAATACAATAATCCATGGCCTATTTTTGTATTGCTTGAGTTCTAAAAAAATGCTTTCTACATTTTAAAAATGCTATAAAACATAAAAAAAAGAACATGCAAGAGAAACAGTATGTGGCCCACAAAATTTTAAAAATATTTACTGTGTGGCCCTTTACAGTACTGAACCTGAATTAGAGTGTGAAGCACCCTCATAATATAAATATATTAAGAGACAAAAGAAGATATATTCTTTTCAATCAAGATTTCCAGCTGTCATTTGGTAAGTGACTTCATGGGAATCTTGCTTTGCTAGATTTTTAGCATAATGTTTAAAATCTCCAAAGCCTTAATTTCTTGTATCCAAATTTATTCTGTCCATTAATAAAACTTAGAGGTACTCAATATAAGATTTAGCTCAAAGAATAGTGGCATATATTGCTATTGTATGTATCACTTTCCTTCAGAAAGCTCCAAACTAGATGAGGGGACCCCTCCTGTCTTAGAGTTTAAGCCATATTGAGGGTATATAAGGCTTGGTACCTCTATGTTCATGACAGGCCACAGACAAAGGGCCACATGCGTTTCATAGATGTAAAGACGTGATGACTTCAAATCAAGAAAGGAAATAAAATACAAGTAGTTCTGATTTTTCTTTTCAGCTAGAGATTCTGTTTCTATATACAGTAATGGAAAAGAAGGGAGTACGGTTAATTCACTGCAACTATACATCACGCTATGCCATCTGACCTTTAAATGTCAAATCATTTTGCTGAAATAGGCAAAATAGTCTCAATTATTTTGCACTGTCTGAATCAGCATGGCTGTTTTAACTTCGCTGTAAAAACTGAGTTAGAAAAGCACTGCCAATTTGACAATTAGGTTTGAGAAGGGAAGAAAAGACCGTGACATCAAAATAAAGAATGGAATGCTGCCCCTGCCCGCTGCGGCCTACTTTCCACTTTGTATAAAAGAAAAGAATTTGAAGCCACACCCTTTTAATTTGTGGTGTTTTGTGTCATTTTAATTTCTTCTAATTATTATGTTTTATTTTTTCTACAAGAAATACACAAGCAGAACCATATTCCATTTGCATCTAAATTCCATTTGTACATGAAAAGCCCAGGTTTGAAGTTACAGGTAGCTTTTCATCATTTGTTACTTTCATCCATTCAATACAATTATCTGGGGGGAAAATAAGAAAAGTTTTTTCTTCTCATTTCTGAGTCCTTCTGATTTCCAAACATGGCAATCTGCATGGAAATGAAAGAACTCTATCATCTTCCTTTTGACAGTGAATCCCCTTTGTATTGTATTTTAGTAGAATTATGTTTGAAAGCTACCCTCTAAACTTCTGACTCTGTCATCACAATCTGTGTATATCTGTATAGCATGCAGGAGAAGAAGAGAATTCTTCAAAAATCATCAAGTCTTTACATATGTTAAAAAGGAGCTTGATGCATTAAACTAAGCAATATTGATAGGGTCTTTTCTATTCTAATAATTTTCCAATTATTTTTATGTAGCATAGAGAGAAAGAGAAGGCAAAACATCTAGAACATCAGATTTACATGCTATACAAGAATGTGGACAAATTGAATATACCTCGTCCAAATTTTCTAGTGATCTTTTACTTTTGACCAGCTTTGAAAATTATATAAACCAGGCTTAATTTGTTACTGTTTATCCATTCTAAATCAAGAACAGAGGGGAAAAAATGCCTGTTCTTTCCCTGTCCCTCCACTCTCGTTGGTTAAGAAATAAAAAGACATCAGTTGCATATATGCCTAATGGTGAGTAATCTTTCAAAATTAACCATTGTATGCTTCCTCTCGAGGATGTCAGGTCAGCCTGCAGGGAGTGGACAGCTCCTTCTTTTAATGATGTGGCTAGTGGCTGAGTCCTAACACTGGTTGCTTTCCCCTAAGTTGTATTCTTAACACAGTCCCTTTGGTTTCCTAAACCTGAATGAGTTGCTCTAGAGTCTCACTCAAGTTCTTATAGTAACAACTCCATTTCTTAAGCAATGCCTATGTTAAATGCTTGTCACATCCTGTTTCATTTAATCCTCACGATAGTATGTCATAGGTACAAATTTTATTTCCATTTTAGAGCTAAGGGAAACTGAGATTTAGAGTAGTTAGAGTAATGTATCCAAGTTTGTATGGTTAGAAACCGATAGCCCTGGGATTTGAATCCATGTCGATCTCATTTCGGAGCCTTGCTTTTTCAGTACATGAATTAGATGATGCTGTACTACACAGAAGGATATTTTGGGACATAAACAGCCAAGTAATTTCCAAATGTTTTCTGAGATCTTCTTCTGAAGCGTTTTATCAACAGCAGACATGGGTTTGCCTCCTGTGCTCTGGCAGTCACCTCACGTTTCCCCTTGGATTACCACTTGCCATTTGGCCACCAATTTCTCTGAATACTCAAAATCCTTACTCTTGTGGGAGATTGACATTTGCTATTCCCGTAACTCAGCCTCTCCAGATTTTCTGTGCCAGCAGTGGTATCAGATAAAGGGGTCCCTCTGGAACCTGGAATTGTATATGGCCGGCATGTTACATGGGTTTCTGAATCAACTTTTGAAAGACCCTCTAAACTATACTTACTAAAGTTCTCAGCAGCTGACATCAAGTTGACAGAACCTTCATCGCTTCCTTAGTGAAAATCTAAAATGGAGTATTGGCCTAGGGTCAGGAAATATAAAGCCATGAAACATTCTTGACAGAAAAACCTAGAAGTAAACTCCAAACTCAGGGTTATAGAAATGAGGAAAGGGAGGCTCAGAGAATAGAGTGAATTCTGTCTGGTTATTTGGCTCATAGGAGGTGATGGGACTCATCACAGAAATTCTGGAATTCTCCTCTCTCTGACATTGCCTCATCCCATGGGTTCTGGTGAAGCACTGCCTAGTTTTGAGTGACAACTGATTTTCTCACTGGTAAAGCCTAGAGTATATCCAAGAAGTCTTTGGGTTGTCAGTAGGAGGGACACTTACTTTCAGACATGGCTAAGAGTACTTTGTGAACCCTTCCCCTGCCTCTTTACTGACTTGCTTTAGGAGAAAGTAATGTCTACCATCCTCTGCTACTTTTCAGCTTTATTTTTCCTTCTGGGAGATGCATAAGATGAAGGCAAGTAGTAACAGGAGAAGTTGGAAAGATGATGGTAGGTGCAGTTTTTGAGCAAAATTAGAGGAGTCAAAAGCTAGAGATTTATCTTCATGTCAAGCAAAAGATCATTAAAGATCACTTTGCTCCAATTCCCAAGAGCTACATAAGCAAATGTAAAATTATCTCTGTAATTTCACAAGATATCTCCAGATTATAGATGGCTTCTTCATTGCAGCTTATTATGTAATGTAATTCTGATGGAAGATTATCAACAAAAGAAAAAATTCACAAAAAATTTACAAAACTTCGCAGCCAGAAAAGAAGGAATGCATTATATTGGTTTTACTAAGAAGTTTGTTATTGGGGTATTTCTCTTGTTAGAATATAAAAACACTAATTTTGAACAATAAAAGATTTTTGATTTATTCTCCATTCCACAGAATTTAAGTGTACACAGTATCACACGAATAGGGTCACATGTCAAAGGAAAAGCATCTCATTTTTCATAAGTTACTGACGAATTGATATACAATGTTATGAAATGGAGTAAACAACTTATCTCTAAGTATTTCAAATAAAAACAAATGAAACAGCCCAATAAACTAATTTGCTTTTCTTTAATAAGCAAGTACAAGACTACAATCCAACCATAATGCCCCAAGCTGCAGCAAGAATTTCACGCAAAGCCTACTGACCTATTAAAAGTCACTATCTGTGTTTACCAATTCTCTCTATAGGACAGATGGAAAAAATAAAATGGCTTGCATTTCATTTCAAAATTACCATAATTTTCCTAATGAAAAGGTTATACTTTATTTTATAGTCAGCTAGATATGCCGTTTCCAAGCATACAACCAAATAAAATTTTCCTGATGCTCGGCAGTATCTTTCTTTTTCCTGATGCACCTTCAAGGCACAAAATATTAGGGCAATGAAATCATGCCTAGAGAGGTCAACCATGAAGAATAGGAGAAGAGAAGAGGAGAGGAGAGGAGAGAAAAAAGAGAAGAGAGGAGAGGAGAGGAGAGGAGAGAAGAGAAGAGAAGAGAAGAGAAGAGGGGAGGAGAGGAGAGGAGAGGAGAGGAGAGAAAGTAAGAAAGAAGAAAGAAAATAAGAAAGAAAATGGCACACCTCTTGAGCACACCATCCACATTCCGGACCCAGCGCAAGGCACTTGGTGCAGGATGCTGCATTCGAAGATGTACATCTATTGTCTTCTGTAATGGAGGATAAAATGAGGTGTTACTCTCCTATTGGGAAGTATATACAATTCTAAACCAAAATGTATTTTGAAAACTGATATAAACTGACCAATAGTTTTAAGTACATGACACTAAAAATCCATAATTCTTTGGGAAGGGATAAGGTTAACTACATAACAATTAACAGATACGTTTCCTGGATAGTTATTATTTGGTTTTATAAGGTTGGAAAAAAGGAAGATGATTAAAATGTACTTTAGTTAGGTATGGGGTTTGGCTTAAACTCTACTACAATAATAAAAGACCATTCACATTTTTCTAGTGTGCTGAAGTTTCACTATATTTCATATTATCTGCACTAATGAAGCATTTTTGGATCTAGCATTTTCCCTGTAAAAATACTTATACACTGACCTCAATCTGAACATGTCAACCCATGTTGGATTATAGTGAATTAACTTTCTGTAAAATGATCTTGATTTCTTGAGAAATAACAACATATAGAGAGATTGGGAATTCTGACTGTGTTAAATATTATTTTGGCATGACGGATATCAGAAACAAATGTAGCAGCATGATTCAGCATTTTAGATATAAAGTAGTTGAATGAGTTTAGTTTACCCAATTTAATTTTTCTTACTAAATCACTTTCAGATTGTGACCAATTCACTTTTCCATAGATTCCCACACTTAGCTGTGACATTTTAGTAATGTGGCTATGCCTGGAATCTATTTACCTTTATCCCTAATCACTAACTACTTATATCATTATAAGGACACCTATCATTATGAACTTAAACACATAAAATACAATAAGCATGAGTCATAAATTATTTTACCATGAGTTTTTAGTGGAATAATCACATACTTCCTATAGTCCATCCTTTACTGGACCCTGGAAATCACAGCATTTTATTCATCTCACCCGCAGGCATACAGTAAATAACACTGACATTCTAGCTGTAAGTAGTTCACAGTCTGGGTGAAGAGAGAACTATATAGGCAAACAATAAAATACAGTGTGATAAGCACAATGAGAGATATCACCAAGGCACTATGGGCACACAGCGAGGGGCTTCTCTGCTGTAGAGGGAAGGATAGGGGTTGGGGGAGAGGGTATGTTTAAGGACGACTCCCTAGAGGCAGTGAAATCTAGTATGTCTCTTTGACATTTCATTTTGTTTCTTCTAATCTGTGTTTATCTTTTTAAAAAAATGTAATGACACAGGACTGTGTATGTATGTGTGTGTATATACATCAATAGAGATGTGGTAGTTTGAAAAGGGATGGAGTCCACAAAATTTCTGGTTGTCTGTATCCAGTCAGTTTTCCTTTTTCTTCTCTCTCAACTTGCCCCAACATTCTAGAATACAGGGTTAAAGCTGCTGTGACCTAGAGGTGGCATGGGGTGGGCTTTGGCAGTGGGAAGAGGGAAAGAGAAACTCCAGGAGAGTAAATATAGCAGGGAGGTACTAATTGGGATATTATTTCCTCAGACAACCAACAGGTTAAGCCAAAACTGTCCTTCCTGAATACTTAACTGCAGTTCCATTATCTCCTCTCTGTGTCCCCTTACAGCCTTTGTCCTTGGCTTGATACCAGCTTTTAATAAACATTATCTAGAACTTCTTTACTGATCTGTCCCAACCTGGTCTAAATTTTCAAGGGTCAAAAATAACTGATGTTTTGGGCCGCCTTTACTACTAGTGTGGCCATCTAACTATGAAGACTGCATAGCCTAAAATCCTTAGGCTTAAGCCTAAAATCTGGCTTAGCCTGCCAGACTCTAAAAGGTGCTTATTTCTCAAGAATTCAGAGGAGAGAGTAACCTTCTTAGTTTTGTTCTCGGCAAGAAAATCAAGCGCATTTGCAGACCTAACTTAGCCTTCAGTAACTCTTAAACTTGACCTGACTGGAATGTGGAATTAAGTCTATTTCAGTTAAGACTTGACTAGCTCTTTCACTCAATAGGTAGGACGTTGGCAGTTAAGATTGCACTCTGTTGGAAGGGAAGCTGCATCTTCTATGACTATGGTCTTTGTTTCTAATAGTTGTTTAACTGTGTCCTAAGTTAACCCAGATTCAAGGTCAGATCAGTCTCCTACTTCCAAGACGCAAGTGGTAAATAATGAGTTTACAAGCAAAAATCTGTTTTCTTTATAGTCTGCCTTCTGACCATTTGTTTTAAAATATGCCAGTACCAACTTCTGTTCTCAAACTTCAGATACCTAATGATGACCAAGAGGGCTACAAACTTTGGTCCTGTCAATACTTCTCAGGGTCCAGGGTTGACATTTCTCGGTCTACATAATATAGGAAAAATGATCCCCTAAATGGACATGGATGAGTTGGGCCTTATGATTCTGCAGAACTGGAGGAAGGCCATAAATTGAACTCCATGGGAATAGTGTCAAATGTTAACTGCTGGAAAGTGTCATGGTGAGACTCTGGAGAAGATAAACCAGATACACTTTGGTAAGCAGAATCTTAAGGATTTTTCTTTTTAATTTTAAATACACATTAAGGAAATACCTAACATGCAAATATCACACCAGTTAAAGAAAGTTCTTTACACTGAATGGTCATGCTACTATGGAGACAGTTAATACATGCTAAAGGAATCTGTGAGTGTGTGTGCGAGTGTCTGCCAGACCCTTTTATGTAAATAGAAATCTTTACATTGAACACACATCAATGCATGAGTCTTGTTTATAGACACCAGCAGTTTGTCATCAGCCTCTAGGTCTACTCAGATCATTCGCTGCCCCATCACTGATGCAACATCATAAGAGGCTGCTTTCCAGTGGAGGCTTCCTAGCAGCCCTCAGCAATGATACCTTATTAGAGTGTGTGCTTGAGTGGTTCTTCTTCCCACTCTGTGAGAATGGTAGCTGCCCATCCAATGATGTGACATAGCACTGTATTCTTTATGTAATAGCATTGTGTTTTTATTAAGGACACTTTTTTGTGGATCCTAACGGAAATTAGAAAAGACAATGGAAGCGGAATCTTATTTTAAACCATGTATCTTCAGAACCCTCTTTTGCGTTCATTTGCTTTATTCCTAACTGCCTCACAAACCCCATGTCATTAAAAAGTGTGCTACCAAGACAGAGATTAGTAAAGAATTTAATGTCGTATAGGTGTGTATATTCTGAAAAATTCTATTCCTTGATCTCTGAGCATGGGCTGAGAGTCTTACTTTTACTCACGTTACAACTACAGGTAACAGATGTGATGAGGTAACATTGCTAAAGAGTTACTAGAAGTAAAGTTCCAAACTTCCATAGCACTGCTACTCAACAGAAATGTGTTCTTAGTCTAGTTACCTAAATTCTCTGAGGCTCCACTTCCTCCACTGTAACACAGGACTAATTATACCTATATCAAAATACTGATATGAGATGAAATGAGCAAGCATAAGCATGCCACACATAGTGCGTAGGATATAGTAAACACTCAGCAAAGGGATTATTACAGTGTTATTATCATTAGTATTATAATAACTTACATGTGTATACATACAAGTATATGTGTATACATACATTGTATGCATATTTAGATCTAGCTTCAAAAAAAGGGAGGTGTTCTGTGTCTTTACATTTGTCATAAATATAATTAATCATCTTTCAAATGAAAGTCCCTTGGGTCATAAACACAGCTTTATTTTATTTTTAATTTTTCTTAATGTTGTTTTGTTTTTGAGAGAGAGAGAGAGAGGAGAGAATGAGTGGGGGAGGGGCAGAAAAAGAGGCAATAGAATCTGAAGCAGGCTCCAGGCTCTGAGCTGTCAGCACAGAGCCCAACATGGGGCTCAAACCCATGAACCAAGAAATCATGACCTGAGCCAAACGCAGATGCTTAACCAACTGAGCCACCCAGGTGCCCCTTTAAATAGTTTAAAAAATATAGCTATATATAAAAATAACTTAAACGCTACCACTTTTATTTTAATTATTTAAAATAATTCTTAAAACCCAACTTAGTCAAATATACACACATCAGTCCAATCTGTTACACATTCTTCAAAGGATACCTTGACTTAATCTGAATATTTTTCTAATAATTTCCCAGAATTAAATGTTTCTGACGCATGTGAAATGACCTTTATAACAGTCTGTCATAAAGTGTAATAAATACCCATCACCCACAGGATAAAGTACACAAAAATCAGGAAACTACATATTTGTGACTGTCATTTAGGTATTCTTTGTTTTGGATGATACATTTATTATATTTTGAGAATATTTAATCTACAGAAATAAGAAGAGAAGGGAAATGGACCAAAAAAGTAACTAAAAAGGAACATAAGGTTCAATGTTTACATTGGGATCTTTCCATAAGTCAAGTGATCAGAGAAAGTGAAAGTTTTAGGAAACATTTCTAATGTTTTTCTGCTCTACAGTCTACACCACAAAATTTCAACAAAGTTTAAAAGATGCCCAAAGTTATCTGGAAAAAACAGCAATTAAAACTGATAAAGATTTTAATACTTCAAATTCAGAATCAGTTATTCTAGATTGTCCTATTAGAACTAGACAATGATTTGTGAAGAATGCAGAAATGCATTTTTTTCAGGCAGTATCCTTTTCTTAATTGCATTTACTATACAAATTAAATTAAACTTAGATAATTATATAAAGCTACTTCCTTAAAAAATAAAGTAAACACTGTTACAATGAACACATTCTCTACTTTGATAGCAGTCAAAACCAGGCATATTGGGCACATGTAGAATAAGGTTTGAAATAGAATTTTGGAGTTTCCTTACTCTAGATATATATCATGGCCATGTAATTGCTACAGACATTTTCAAATGCATTCCCTGATTATTGAAAGCTCTCTTTTGCACAGAAATTTAGCATGCTATCATTTGATGTAAAAATAAAAATGAAACGATATATTAGTATGTGAATTACTTGCGGTTACCTAGTTATTCAAAGTTTTGAATGAGGAGCTATTTCTTAAATGACCTTACAAAAATATAAGGAGGAAAGAGGTGGTTATGGCTACTTCTTTGAAAATCAGGCACAGGAAACAAAACCAAAGTCAGTTTAATTTTAAGAGTGATTAGGTAAAAGAGCATGGGAGAAAAGGCAGAAGCATGGGGAGCTCTTTGGAAAAGGAAGATCTGAGTAGGGAAGCTCTGAAGAGCTAGAGATGTATTATGAGGAAGCTAGTGACTACGGGAGTATTGGAAAACAGAGGGAGCAAGGAAATAGTACAAGTACTTGTATTTTTCTTTTTCTTCTGGTCTTTTCCTTGGATTTCATATAAACATAATAAAAAATCACATTATTTATTAACATTTTGCATTTGTTCTTTTACTCAGCATTTAGACTACATGAAACATAACATTACTGTTGAAATAGACAAGCAGATATAATTAAAAATTAAAATAATGCATCTGTGCCAGAACTTCAGCTTACTACAATAATTTTTATGTGACAAATGCATAGTTCAACGGTGCTTATATAGAATTGGTAGAAAAACTCACTTTAATCTTTGTAGTCTGCTACTGGGTTATACATTCAGAAAATACTACCACTGTCTAGCAGCAACACCCAACCTAGAGCATGTTTCTCTCCCTTTTGCCTTTACCATATTGTTTGTTATAAACTTGTAGCAAATAAACATTCAGGCCATGGAAATGAAAATGAGTATCTTTATGGGAAAAACCATTTTGTCTGAATAATTCTGCCTCTACTTGCACTTGAAAAAACACACTCATATTTTTGTTTGGCGAAAAACAGCTTGGATTCCCTTCTTTCTTGACTTCTCTGTTAGCTGTTTCAGTGATTAGGTTTGACCGTCTCAAGGTATATTTGGAGGAAAAGGCGGTGGTATGATAACGTTCAATACGTATATTGTGGCTCAAGAGAAAAGGTGAGGAAATGAGGACATTATAAGAGAAAAATAATTGTCTTAGCTCCCCAAAGGAGGAACCTGAAATAGAGATTCTTGGAAAGTGATTTATTGAGAAGGGAAGTGAGGTAAGGTCAGAAAGGACAAGGCACAAAGATGTTGTTGCAGTCAAATTCTGGTCTTAGCCTGATCCCACCCAGAACTCAGAGCACAAATGATACCCCAAAGTTGTCCCACTTTGAGGTAAGGAGTGGGTCTGGATTTTATACCCAGAGAGGTCAGTCCAGAGAGGGCTGAGGCTTGCGGTGGCTTAACCTTTGCACATCGCTGAGATGTGGCTCCCTTTGATGGCGGGAAGCCAAGTTTTCCATGAATGTGGCAGCTGTGAACCATTAACAGGCCAGAACTCAAAGCAGTTGGGGATGGTGCACCTGCCTTATAAAAGGACGTCTAGACTAGCAGCAGCCGTCTTGAGCCCTAAGGGAACCCTTCTCATGGAACCCAATGGTAAGAACGGCAAAGGTAAAGAGGGCCTCGGCCCCTCACAGCACATGGAGTTGCTGCCCCCATTCTGGGTTGTCTCTCAGAGCTGTTTCTTAAGTAAGAGGAAAATTCACTTGAGTTTTGAAAGATATTACAAGAATGACTTGAGCAGGATTAATGTAAATACTTTTTTTTTTTTTTTTTTAGAAATGTTGGGCATAACATTACTTTACATGACATAGACCTTCCACTCGGAAGAGATACATTTTGTTTTCCCTTGGAAAAGTAAGACTACTAGACTGTAGTTCCTGGAGGGCAGGTGCTTACATATATTTTCTTTCTATCCTCAAAATCCAAGTGTAGCATCTGGTACACACTCAATAAATGTGTGATGAGTAAATGATGGTCTAAGTTGAGACTGATCTAGTAGTTTAATTTCTGAGGCTTTATAGCTCTTGATTATTTACAGTAAAGAAATCTTTATTTCCAAAACCTATTTATGCTATAAGGCAATATAATTATACTTACTTAATGATACATATCTGGATGAACTCATCTTGATGTTTTCAAATGTGAAAAGAATGAACCTACGTATAGTGACAGAAGACATCTGGTCTTATGATATTGTATAGTTCTACTACTTTATTTTAAAGCAAAGGTAGTTTATTTCTAAAAAACTCTGAATATGTCAAGGGAATGATACTGAATTTAAGTCACACTTTTTAATGCTACCATTATCAGATGCAAAACCACCAGATTCACTTATTGTTTTCTTACAGCTCAGATCTAAATTAAGTTTCAATCTGGCAAATGTTCTTTGCCCCTGTAAAGTTGAGTAATTTTTTACTGAGCAGAATTTCCTTACAATGCCAATGTTATGAAATAGCACTAATCTTCTCTTCTCGTTAACCAGGTTTATTAGGTTTTTATTGTGTGTAATCTTTATGTTTCAGGGACAAGTTTCAACCTCCCTTGTTACGCAAAAAAAATCATGTGAGCTCAATAGGGTTTTATGCTAGCATAAAGACTTTTGGAGAACAAAAGTGGGGGAAAAACCATGTTCAATGCCGAGCAGGTTAAGAAATGTTAGGGCAATGCTACACATTCCATTTGTCTGCCCTGCCCTGTTTGGGGCAATCCCATCATGAGTCAGAATTTAAAGTGGGCTGGGATGGCATATATAAAAATGCTAGTTCATAATGGAATTTACAAGAAGAACCATCATGAAGCCACTGATGACATTCATTTGTGTTGGAATGGGCCATCACAAGAAGGGTGGTCTGGTGAGGTCATATCACCGACGTTTCATTGTGATTCATTTACACACACTTCAGTCAACTTAGCTTTGAAAAAATTTTGATTGCAGCATACAGTGGGTGATTATATAAATTATGCTCTCTATCAGAACACTTTTTAGCCTGAAAGAGGACACTATTAAGTACACTGGTGCAACGGGCATAAATTGGAACTTCTCAGGTAAGCTCAAGTCTAAGGTCATTCTAAATGCACTTGAGTTTGGTGGCGTAGAACAAGAAATAAAAACAATATACAAGGCAAGTCATGCTAAGGTGACAGGAAATGTCAGGAGAAAGAGAATGCCATGAGTTAGTGATGAAGTAATCTCTTCACATTAAGGAGGGCTAGACAGGTACAATGCAGAAATCTGGTTGAAATTTGTGATTGTTTTTAGATTTTATACACACGCACACACATACATATTTATATGCTAACGTTTATATAACCATATATTTATATATATACCATATTTCATATATTTTGACATATTCTTTGATATGGGAAGGAGATGAAAGACTAGAAAGAATACTTCTTTGCATTTGAAAATGACTTTGTAGTTAATATTATTTTCTTGACAGTGAAGTTTCTTTTGGTGGGCCAAGCAGGTTTTCAATGTGTAAAAGGAATTGTTCCTGAAGAGGATCAAATTCACTTTTGCAATTGCTCTCTTACCTGAGCAAGTCATTTTGTCTTCTGACACTTACTCATCTGGGGGAAATTTGCAAGGAAGTGTGAGACACTCAGGAAGAAAGATGGGGGTCAGAGCACAGCATCTCAGTATAGCTTTCTTTCTTCAGACTTGGAACTTCAGCAAGGATCAAAAATCTCAAGATTCAAGGACTCCAGAGGCCCCTCTGAGGCATATTCTGGTTAAAGCTGCATTTGTCTAACTTGGAAAAGCAATATTAGTCATGTGCTTTGTGCCTTGTTTTAACTGGAACTTTTCCATACATTCCAACTGTCCTGTTTATGAGGCACACTCCCTTTTTATAAAAGCCAAAATATTCACCGGTTTCCCACTCTGTTCCTCTAAATAATGTTTTTAATCTAACATACTAGAGTTCCAGGGGCTCTTCCTATTTTCCTCTCCAAGGTATGAATTTCCTTTCTCCTACTTAAAAAAATCACACTGCTATTCATGTCAGAACCTCAAATGCCATAGTTAAGTGTGTAAAAGAAATGCCCAGGATAGAAGGAATGCATTTTCTACCCTATTGTTTTTAAACCCGAAGTCACATTGCAGGTGTGCAATTGATTAGAACAGCAAAGAGACACTTTATATCATAAAGAATTTTGTTCTAAGTAAAAAAATAAATAAATAAAACTCAAAGTGAATTTTAGTTCTTTTAGCATTTGGTTTTCCTCCAATTACATTTCAAAGACCAAAACAGTAGCAAACCTATATACACAATTGGATAAATTAGGGAAAATAAAAAAAGAATAAATATTTATTAAGTGATTACTGTTTTAGGTCTACCAAATGGTGTTCTTCTATGTAACATTACCAATAATAGGTGTATGATTTCATTGAAACTTTATAAAAATCCTATGAGGAAACAATTAATATGCCCATTTTTTAAATTTTTTTTAATGTTTACTTATTTTGAGGGAGGGAGAGAGAGAGAGAGAGAGAGAGAGAGAAAGAAAGCATGAGCTGGGGAAGGGCAGAGAGAGGGAAAGAGAGAGACAGAAGCCAAAGCAGGCTCCAGGCTCTGAGCTGTCAGCATAGAGCCTGATGCGTGGCTTGAACTCACAAACCGTGAGATCATGACATGAGCCGAAGTCGGATGCTCAACCGACCGAGCCACCCAGGTGCCCCACCCATTTTATAGATGGGGAACTATAAATTAGGGAGAGTTTCATCCTAAAGTCACACAGCTAGTGAGTACAGAGACCAAGTTTGAACCCAGTTCTGATTACAGAGACTTTGCTCTTAAATAATGTCCTATATAGAATAGAGAATAACATAAAGACTGTTTTACCAAAGTATGATCACAAATTGAACTATTATTAGTCCTTAAGTGATGACAAAGTAATAATTCCTATGTACCTCAAGATAATTCTTTCATACAAGTAGTATGTCATTATTTTTCCCATTCTTGGGATGAGGATATTAGGTTCCCTGGGCAGGATTATTTTCTGTCCTCAGTGCCAAAGTCCTCCCTAAATACTACAGTGCCCTTTTCAAAATTCGTTTTGTTTCCACGCACAAGGAAACTTTGAGTTTTAATACCACAGCTCCAGCCTGAAATCTCACTAAGTTCTGAGTGCCTAAATTAGATTGGTTGGCATTTTTTCAGCCTAAGGGAGAACTTCTCCTTTTACAACCGTGTTTCCCCAACCTCTTGCCAGGGGACAGCTCTGGGCTGCATGATAATTAGGCAGAAGCACTTGAGATGGTGTTTGCAGTTGCTATTTCCATTTGTGAATTTCCAGTTCTGCCCTGGAAGCCAAATCTGGAACAGGGGAGCGGCAACTTGTTCTTGTCCTAACTCCCTATTCTCTGACCTTGGCTTGACAATTTAACTTTGCTGGGGGTTTGCTTCCTTGCTGATTAAGTAGAAGAAATGCTCTTCCTTTTTATGTGCTCAAAAAAAACTTTAAAATGTAGAGTCTGGGTTAAAATGACATGATTGATACAGGACATTTGCTTTATACACAGTACTATTTATGGGAATATTTTAAGATACAACTTATATATGGAAGATTTATTTTAATTTTTTTAACATTTATTCATTTTTGAGAGACAGAGAGAGAGTGGAGGAGAGGCAGAGACAGAGGGAGACAAAGAATCTGAAGTAGGCTCCAGACTCTGTGCTGTCAGCACGCCCCACACGGGGCTTGAACTCACAGACCTCGAGATCATGACCTGAGCTGAAGTCAGACGCTCAACCTACTGAGCCACCCAGGTGCCCCTGGAAGATTTATTTTAAAAAGGCACCCCAAACCCTGCATGTTAGGTATACTCAGTTGCTCATCAGTTACCCAGTAATGGAGGATCATTCACCACTTTGTTTTATTTTTTTATTTTTATTTTTTTTAATTTTATAATAGTTTATTTTCAAATTGGTTTACATATAACACCCAGTGTTCATCCCAACATGTGCCCTTTTTAATGCCCATCACCCCCTCTCCCCCCTCCCTCATCCCCCTTACCCTCAGTTTTTTTCTTAGTCTTTGAGAGTCTCTTACGTTTTATCTCCCTCCCTCTCTGTGTCTTTTTTTCCTTTCCCCTCTTCCCCTCCCCCTGGTTTTTCCTTAGTCTCACAAAGTCCACCTATTCGTGGAAACATATGGTATCTGTCTTTTTCTGACTGACTTATTTCACTTAACATAATACCCTCCAGTTCCATCCATCTGGCTACACATGGCCAGATTTCATTTTTTCTCATTGCCACGTAGTAGTCCATTGTATATAAGTAGCATAACTTCTTTATCCAACATGCAAAAGAATGAAACTAGACCACTTTCTTACACCACTCACAAAAATAAATTCTAAATGGATAAAAGATCTGAATGTGAGACAGGAAACCGTCAAAATCCTAGAGGAGAAAACAGGAAAAAGCCTCTTTGACCTAAGACGCACCAATTTCTTACTCGACACATCTCCAAAGGCAAGAGAATTAAAAGCAAAGATGAACTATTGGGACCTCATCAAGATAAAAAGCTTCTGCACAGCAAAAGAAACAACCAACAAAATGAATAGGAAACCAACGGAATGGGAAAAGATCATCACAAATGACATATCGGATAAAGGACTAATATCTAAAATTTATAAAGAACTTACCAAACTCCAAACCCGAAAAACAAACAACCCAGTAAAGAAATGGGCGGAAGATATGAATAGACACTTCTCCAAAGAGGACATTCAGATGGCCAACAGACACATGAAACGATGCTCAATGTCACTCATCATCAGGGAAATACAAATCAAAACCACACTGAGATACCACCTCACACCAGTCAGAGTGGCTAAAATGAACAAATCAGGAAACTATAGATGCTGGCGAGGATGTGGAGAAGTAAGCACCCTCCTACACTGTTGGTGGGAATGCAAACTGGTGCAGCCACTCTGGAAAACGGTGTGGAGGTTCCTCAAAAAAATGAAAATAGAGCTACCCTATGATCCAGCAATAGCCCTGCTAGGAATCTACCCAAGAGACACAGGAATGCTGATGCATAGGAGCATGTGTACCCCAATGTTCATAGCAGCACTTTCGACAATAGCCAAATCATGGAAAGAGACCAAGTGCCCATCAACCACTTTGTTTTAACACTGCCAGCTTAGAGGCACACACAGACTTCTTGAGGGATAGAAATGTTCCTTATGCAGATTGTAGTCATTGTTCCACAGGCCTGTACATCTGTCAAAACCCACTGATTGACACTTTAAAGAAATGGAGCTTATTGATATAAATTATACCAATACATTTTATTTAAAATTAGGATTGTAAATTAACTTTGATGGAGTATTTTTTGTTAACTAAAGGACGATCAGTGCACAGTGAGGAAATATATTCCTTTCCTGGTAGTATGTATAAACATATTAAATTACTTTATGTGGCTTTTAAAAAGTAAGCCAATGACGCATTACATAAGTCTTTTGACTTACAGATAGTTACAGATCACTTAGTGGGTAACAAAGTGATTTATCTCTACACTGTACTTATCTGATTTACATGACTTCTATTCAGATCAAGGGGAAAATTATTTTAATTTTCTTTCAAATGGATTGATCCCAGTTGTCAGATGATAAAATTATTCTTCCAATTCAAAAATAAGTTTTTATATTCTACCGGGAATATAAAAATTGAAAGAAATACGTAGTAATACCAAATGTAAAATTAAGTATCTCAGTAATTCATACTATTATCACTAATAATACTAATGCACTATGAAGTGAACATTAATATATACTTTTTTAAGTTTATTTATTTATTTTTGAGAGCGAGACAGAGCAGAGAAAGGACAGAAAGAGAGGGAGAGAGAGAGGGAGAGAGAGAGGGAGAGAGAGAGGATTCCAAGCAGGCTCTGCACTGTCAGCACAGAGGCCAATGTGGGGCTTGAACTCGCGAACTGTGAGATCATGACTTGATCTGAAATCAAAAGTTGATTTCACCCAGGGCCACCCAGGCGCCCCTAATAATATATTTTATATTCTATTTCTCCACAGTAAAGTTTCTTCTGTGCTCAGTGCCAAAAACGATCCTAAATACTTGAGTGTCTTTTATAAAACACATCTTACATTTGGGCTTACACAAAGAAAACTATAAATTATAATGACAAGATTTTCACCTGTCTTATAGAATATAAATTTAATCTTCTATAATACTTCACTTATGTTAAACTATTTCAATTAATAACTGCCCAGTTTAACTTCATTTCCTGGAATTTGACTAGGTACATCTTTATACATATATATCGATTGACAATGCTTTACCTCACAGTCTTTGTGTACACTCATTTTTTAAATTTATTTATTTAGAGAGAGAGACCACACAACCAGGGGAGGGGCACAGAGAGGAAGAGAGAGAGAGAGAATCCCACACAGATTCTGCACAGTCACCACAGAGCCTGATGCCAGGCTCTAACCCATGAACCGTGAGATCATGACCTGAGCAAAAACCAAGAGTCCGATGCTTAATCGACTGAGCTACCCAGGTGCCCCATGTGTATACTTCTAAGAACAAGGATATTTTCTTATAAAAAACACTATAGGGTGGTGAATTCAGGACATTTAATAGTGATACTATATAATTAACTAATTTATTGTGTGTATTGTCCTGTGAAATTCTTGTTCCATATTCTCCATATGACCCCAAATGGCCCAGCTAATACTTCTCCTTCATCAAAACTCAGCTTTATCAGAGTTAAATGTTAATGTTCTCCTCATTTTCACTGCCTGCTTGTAGGGCTCTCCCCTAACTCCCTAACTCCCTACCTCCCCATCTCCTAAAAGTATCAACCTCCATTCTTTCAAAGTCCAAAGCTCTTATGTAATATGACCCTCCCCATCTTTGTTATTACCAGACGCTTTCCGAAATTTTACAGTGTATTCATCCCCTTGCTCATAGTGCTTGGCCTCATCTGATTCCATGTAATCACCCAAATCACCCATGTCTCTCACTACCTCTACTTTGGGCAGAGCCATTAGTGATCCCTGGGGTCAGGGACCATGGGAAGGAATTCTCATTAGGTATATTCTCAAGAGGGGCCATTGGATCATGAAAACATGAAAGTGATATCCGACTTTTCATAACACCTATAAGTTAATTTCTGCCCCAACAAGAATCACCAGATAGTACAGTCTGTGGCCCTGTTCTCAGAAAGCGTTGAACTCTGGCATCAATGCTATGCTGACCTCCAAGAGTAGCCAGTTGTTGGTCCTGGAGAAGTGTATCAATACCATGTGCACCCTGACAGGGAACACTAGACATCATTCTCCACCTATGCCATGCTGCCTTCAGCAAGGCACAGGACATGCTTAGGAACCCAGTCCACTCTCTCATCCTATCATAGTCCCTGAAATGTCATCATGCATTGTGTGCCTTTGGATTCTTCAAGAGGCATCAAACAAACTACATCCTCTGAACTAGAAACTGGTACTAGTAACATTTAGTCCTTGTGTTTCCATTACCAACCTCAGAGGTTAGGCAATGTGGTGATATTACTTTGGCCCTCACCCTAAGGCTCTGGTTCTAGATGGTTGTGGTTGAAATACTCATCAAAAGGGATCTTTTTAACCAAAATTCAGAGCGTTTGAAACTTTCTTCTTGAGTGTTTTTATCAGTGTTTCTATCTTACAAATGAATTCTCTTGGAACTTGAGCCCCATCTATCACTTCTAGAGAGTTTTCTTTTGCCAATTATGATCCACTCATCTTCAATTCAATAAATTCAATAAAAGTTCAAACCAAAGTGCACAAAAAGACAATAGAGCAACACCTTGTGCTAAAAAGAGACCAGCTAGGTCATTTTATTTCTTTTTTTATTTTCCAATAATACAGTCTTGCTACAATGAGTTCTTTGTTTCCAACTAGAACAGCCAGTTCTACAGCAATCCCTACACATCTCAAAACTTTCTTGCATTCTTTGTTCTACTGCAGTCAAATAATACCTTCCACCAATCCACATAGCCAGTCCAGCTTCCTCACAAGCTGCCAATAAGGAAAGACATTTCCTAGTTTGGCATTCCTTAAGGCATCTTCTGTCAGCCTAATCTTGCAGAGTTTTGAATTTTTCTTTTAATTGTTTTCTTTGTTTAACCTCAAAATATTCTAAATCTGCTTTGGAGCATAGCAGTAATCCCTCATTCCATAAGGATGAAGCTTTCCACCCAGCTCCTTGCTCTACCCAGTATCTTTAACAGTTCTGGGGAATTGTACTAAATAAATGCTCCCCACTGAAATCAGGAAAAGGACTTGTACCTGGGAAAATATTTGTGTTCAATTCCTAGGACAGGACCCTGGTACCATATATATATGTGGAATAAACAGTACCTCAACTGTAGGTGCATTTTACCATGGCCATATCTTGAAATACCAACTTTTTTCATTGTAAAAGGAAGCGGACCCCAAACCATGTAAAACATCAAAATATCTTAGGCCAAAAGCCACTGCCAATGACACATACATAACAAGACATCTTTGGTAAATTTCTTCAGAGCTGACATTTCTTATCTTTTATCCTCCTGTCTTCATGACCAGACTTTCCCTCCATTTCTGAACTTTGTCTCTCCCGTCAACTTTGGTTTGAACCTGCCCTCAGCAGCTACTTTGTTTCCTTACTCTATACAACCTGGGCACTGTGATTTTGGGGGGCAGTACTCTAAATGAAACTGCACCAGTACTGTTCTGGTATGGCAATAGACTCTGTCTTTGACAAAGGTAACAGTGTTTGCTGATTAAAACAAAACAAAGTAAAAGAAAATAACAAAAATACCTGGGAAGGAGAGAGAAAACACATCTCCAAAACCACTGTAATAATGATGGTTGGGTCATTGGTAAGGTTATCATGAAAGGCCACTTTTTAAGATCTTACAAGCTGTTTTAAAGTATGAACATTTAGTACTTTGAATAACAATACTCAAAAGCATTTTTAAACATCATCTTGAGTGTATATCCAGTAATGCCACTTATAGTTTAACATTGCAGTTGTAATTTAATGATCTTATCTTTATTTCCTAAACTAATTTTTAATTGGGAACTTTAAAAAATAACTTAGGGAAGGTAATATTAATAAGCCTGTTTAATATTAGTAGTTTTGGAGGAAGACTTGATCCCAGTACTTTTGTTAATTAAATTATAAAATCTCAATGGAAACCATTTTGACTTTCATTACATTTTTCTTTGATACGTAAATTAAACTAATTTATTTACTCTGAAAACAGAAAGGAGCTCGCATTAAGATTGATTTTTAAAATGAAAAATAGTCCTTTTAGTCCATGAAAACAGTATGGAAATGTTTATTTTTACCTTTTCATTCACTTATAAATATTAAATATATGCCAGCTGACTAATTCAACCAAGTTTGGCTAATTCATGGCAGTAATATGTTTTTTTGTAACATATTTTACAAGGGGAAATAAAAAGTAAAAACTAAAAATATTTATACACTCAACTCTTACTATAACACTCTTTGTAAGAAAATATAATCAGTGTAATCTCTTCACATCTTAGAGTTTGCCAAAAAGTATTTAGTTACTAACAAATAAAAGCACCTTGTCATGAGTTAGTTTTCCTTATGCATTAATCACTGATGTTTTCATTGTTTGTTACTGTTCCTATAGTAATATATAAATTACTAGACAAGTCTGTCCTTAACTTCATTAAAGCCAAAAAGCATGAGTAAAAATGGTGGTGGACCTAAGACGACCAAATAACAGTTACAACCCAGACTAAGAAATCATTAAGTAAAATAAGTTCTATTTTCCTATCTTAATAAATATGCATTGATAATGCTCTAGAAAGCTAGGTCTGAATTTAGGATTTTAGACTGTTTAGATTTCCCTTTGGGAACTGGCAGTGTGTAAAGTATTGCCCCTCCAGCCTTTGATCTGCTTCTCTTCTCTCTTACTTCTAGCATTATTCTACATTGCCAAGTAGCCTATCACTTACCAACATGGACATTCCAGCATACATTTTCAAGCTCTGTTTACTTCCCCTCTCCTGGAGTTTGGAATATAGTCTACCCACAGGATGGCCCTGAAAGTAATTTGGGGCTTTTTGGGCAGAGAATTCTGGAGATGATCTAGAAGGGGACTGCATACTGAATAGTCATACAGCCTGGATAACTTGCCTTTGGGGAGGGCCAGAGGAGGGTCTCTTCTCACCCCTGGAAGATAGTCTGTAATGATGATGGAGAGTGGAGAGTCAGTCCATTCAGGTCTGAATTCTAGTTCCATTACTTATTTATTAGCTAAAAGATCTTGAAAAAGTTATTCAGTTTGCTGGATAATTAGTTTGCTTAACTATAAAATGGGAATGATCAGAGTACATATCTCAGAGGGTGAATCACTTAGTTCAGTGCATGATATAGAGTAAGAGCTACCCACCAGTTTGTTAAATTATGTGAGTTCTTTCCACTACATATAGAAGCCACACTTACATGAATTCTTTAGGATATAATAGGGAAAATGACATCTTTAGAGATTAATGATTAAGTCACCTACTTAAGCTCAGTATTTAATTGTTCAATTTAATAAAAGGCAGGATGAATCATCATAAAATATTTTTTCTATGGCTTCTTTTATAATCAGCATACAGCTTACAGAATATATCTCATCTATAATTAGAGAAGATACATAGGAGTCAGCATTCTTATGCCGGCAAAACTCTAAATTTATAGACTTGGGCTGCAACAGGGACTAATTTTGAGGACCAAGAAGGACTAACCATATACAGTACAGGGTTGGTTACAGATGTTGTTAGGTTACTTGATGAATATGTAAACAGACTGTTTCCTTATGTCAGGTAAGGTGAGATTCAATAATATCAGAAGTAATACCGTTCTTATACTAGTTACTCATGAGACTTATAAAACCAGCACAAAGAATGCTATACAACAGGCATTAGAGGGATGCTTTGAGCATCCGAACTTATTAAGTACAAACAAGAGAAAGGCTACATAATAAGGCAAATAGTTTATTACTTTTCAGGAAAACCGATGGTCCCTGTGTAGGACTGGCTCCTATTTGTTAAAGTCTAAAGAAGCTGAGATCAAAACGATACTCTCTGACACCCAACTAGTGAACAGTAAAGTGACTGCGGGAGACTGGTGCTGGTGAATAAAATGAAGAATTTAACACTCAACTATTTATACTTGGAGAAGGCAAATTTCACACTTGGGCAGAAAAGGCTCTAAACTGTTGAACAACAAAGACCAGGTTATCTCAAATACATTATCTGCTTTGAGGAAGGTTCATTCAAAATGGTGAACAGGAAAATTGAAAAGGCAACATAGTGTTGCTATCTCATGATATTTCTCATGCCTTATAAAAAAAATCAAACTGGAAGAAAAACTGATTATCATATTTATCTTGTTATTGCCTATATTAAAACCTATTCAAAGATATCCCTTACTCTCCTAAATAATATCTCCTGATTCCCCTTAATAATTCATTAAAATTAAAATAATCCCAAATAATTCATTAAAATATCTCCTGATTCTCCTTAATAATTCATTAAAAGCATCATATAATTTTGTTTTCAATCTAGTCAAGACTTAATTAGCTTACCAGTCATATATGTTCATGAATAAATAATTCATGTTTAAAACTTAAACATACATTGGAAAAAATTATCAGCTGGTAAATTTTTTCTGAGATAATTTTTTATAACTGTTCAGTCCTATTTTTTAGAGTCCTATATAAATGGTTCCACGACTTTAAGATCTGGTATACTTCAAACAAAAAAAGAGGTTACAAGATTAAGTCAACTTTTATCAAATGTGAATGGACCAAAAAAAAAAATCACAGCCAAATTGGCTCATTGGGCAATTTTTTTTCATGTTTATACTAAATAGAGAAATCCCTTTATTTTTCTTTGGAGGAAGATTCTGTTATTGTCTAATAAATATAGTAGAACTTGATTCTTCAGTTCATCTGTTTTTTCTAAAGATTAGAGAGATCGAGAGGAAAAAAATGAAGTCTTGTCTTGGACTGAACAAGATAATCTGATGACAAAATTAGGAAGAATTTACTTATTCATTCTTTCATTCACTCAACAAATATGTACTTAGCACCTTGTACATAGCTGGCATTCCCATAACTAAAATGAGAGCAAAGTACGCACTCTTCCTCATAAGCTTTAATGTAGTTGCTGGGTTGGGAGCAAGGGAGAAAGGCAGTAAAACAAATACATAATATATCAGGGGTGTTAAAATACATGAAAGAAAAAAGATGCAGAGTAAGGAACTAAATAGTGTTGATCAGGAGGACAGGGAAGGTCTTTTTGATAAGACGATATTTGAATAGACATCTGGAATAACTAAGAGAGAGGGAATCAGAAATATATCTCATGTATGCACATTCCAGGCAGAGGACAGTGAATTCAGGTTGGGAGGTAGGATCATGCGTTGGTACATCCAAGCTATAGCAAGAAGCACGCAAGTGTTACTGTAACAAAGTGAGAGAGGAAGAGAGGATTAGGAGATAAAGTCAGAAAGTCATCAGAATCTTGGAAGCCATGTAAAGACTTGGCCTTCAATTTGAGATAGATGAAAAACCATGTAGAGTTCTGAGGAGAGGAGTGATAGAACCCAAGGCACGTTTTGAAAAGGTGAGCCTGGCTGCACTTTGAAGTAGAGAAGCCAGTTTAATAGGCATTCAAGAGTTCAAGCAAAAAATGGTGTGGACCACTCCATG
Organism: Paguma larvata; assembly: GCA_030068075.1. Classification (NCBI taxonomy): domain Eukaryota; kingdom Metazoa; phylum Chordata; class Mammalia; order Carnivora; family Viverridae; genus Paguma; species Paguma larvata. The sequence continues at coordinate 48,976,871 of CM057834.1, read as the reverse complement.
GCAGTGGAGGAGGTAAACTGACTTGTGGAATGTGAGAGAAACAGAAATCAAGGATGCCATCAAAGTGTTACCCTGAACTACTGGAAGCATGACTCTTCACAAAGTGAGATGAGGAAAAGTATTAAAGAAGCAAGTCCGAGGGAGAAAATTGGACATTTGGTTTTGAATACATTAGGGTTTTACCTTTAAACATACAGCGAATATGCCAAAGAGGCAGTTTGCTATGTTTTCTGGAGACCAGAGAAGAGGGCAGGCTGGAGTTGTTAGCATACAAGTGGTATTTAAGACCCAAGATTGTTATTAGTCCAATGAAGACTCAGTATAGATCTAGAAAAGAAAGTCCAGGTGTAACTTGTTTTAAGTTTCAGGTTTAAGGATTGTTCCTCCTGCTCTTGAATCGTCAGGTTTTCTCCTCTCTACTGGACCATTGCATGTATATATCGATACATGTTACAATGCCTCTCATCCTCTATCTCTCACTCTCCTTAACAGCAAAAATGCTTGAAAGAGTCCATTCTTGCTGCCTGCAATTCTCCTCACCTGTGATTCCACTGCGACAAAATAATTGATGTTTGTCTGGGGAAGTAGATTTACTCATGCTATTTTTTCTTTTTCATGTACACGCATACCAAAAAGCTGTTACATAGGCATAGTTTTAAGAGAACCATTTTTAATGCAGCCATAACAGAATCATTGAAAAGTAGATTGTTGAAACTCTGTCTTTGCTTCTTCCCTCACTTCTGCATTTCTTCCCTAAACATAGTAAACATTCCCACAGCCCTAAATTTCAGCTAAAAAATTAATGCTGTGAAACAAATGATAGTGTTTTCTCCTCCAGTAGTACTTTGATTTACTGAAATATTTTGGGATAAAATGATATGGAATTTGCTTCAAAATAATCTTACTGGGGGAAGGAGATGAACTGAGTAGGGGAAGCTGGCCCAGAGTTGATAGTTGATGAAGCCTGGTGATAGGTAGATGGCGATCTCTTTTACCATTCTCTCTGCTTCTGTATGTGTTTGAAAATTTCCAAATATAAAGTAAAAAATGAAAAGAAACCTACTGTTAGTACTGCACTTAATCCAAAGAAATCCATTACGATGGCGAAATTACACATAGTTTGTTAACAGGTGAAGGAGCTATTTTGGGGTACAGGAATTTTCCTAAATCATAATCATCAGTTCTTTTGATTTCTTATACAGCACAAAAACTTTTCATATACAGCACAAACTTTTTTCTTTTAATCGGCAAGTGTTTTAGTTGCTTTAAGATAGAATTAATTTGGATGTTTATTGTGCAAATAATTTGGAAGACTGGACTTTTAAAAATGAAATCTTGATTCTCTTAAAAATCCTCTCACTTTAGGTAAGCATAAAGAAATCTAAGAACACCTGTGATATGAAATATGTTCTAAGGTAAAATAATATTACAGTTACAAAATAATGCTAATCCAGTTGATTGTTATTTAAAAGAATAGTCAATTATGCACCGAAGGTAAAATTTCATTGCAATAATAGTGAACACTTTTTTTTAATTAAAAAAAAAGGTAATTTCTGAAATTTGTCACTCTTATATTGCCATATAAAAATTTAGGTAAAATAGATTTTTAACCTTGCAAAGTAAGCAAATGTAGAAACAACAGTGTTGCTACATTAACTCTTCAAATATTAACCACTAAGTATTCTTTAGTGTTTTCCAGTTACTCATTAACCATTTTATACTGTTATTGTTTCTCCAGTCTTCGGTGATTTCCACCAGGGAAAGTTGAAAAAAAAAAATTTTTGTAGATTAGAAAAATGGTTAGATTTTATTAACAACATTCCCTTGCTCACCATATATTCGTTATTAAAAGTCCACTATGTATTTGGGACCTATAAATCCTACTTCAAAAGTTAAACCCAAAGTTATATTGTCGTGCAGTTTATGGTTCCTTGTGTTTGCCTTTATTGCCCTTAACATTTCTTTGGTGTAAACTACTGAACAAGGGAACAAGATTTCTTTTGTAACTGATACCTAAATTTCTATTCTGCTTTAAGCATCTAATTTGCACTGTGAAGACATATAATTTGAGGCTTGTAGCTCTATCATGGAAGTACAACAGTTTATGCTGATCTCTAATTTTCTGAGTTGTACTGGCTATAATTTAAATTTTTTGCATGATTTTAACTGCAATGCAAACCAGTGTACATCAGAAACCTTTGTATGTTGACAGAGACCGGGAAAAGGATGTCTTGTTCTGATTTCAGATAAGCATTCCCTTTTCACAACTGCAGGTGCAAGGGAGCCCATTCATAGCATTTGCCTCAAACCAGTTCTAGTCCCTGGATGAAAATACAGTGCTATTACGTGAGAATTTGACTGATCTTTACAAGCACATGAAAAAAAAGTTTAACATTTATTCATTTTTGAGAGAGAGAGAGATAGAGAGAGAGAGCAAGCGGGGGAGGAGCAGAGAGAAGGGGACACAGAATCCACAGAGGGTTCCAGTCTCTGAGCTGTCAGCACAGAGCCCGATGCAGGGCTCTAACGCACGAACTGGGAGATCATGACCTGAGCCGAGGTCGGACACTTAGCCTTAGCCGACTGAGCCACCCAGACACCATGAATATTTTTAAAGTATTGTTATTAGTAGTAAATTCTAGAGGCAAGTACACTTTTTTCTTTGTCAATGTATTTGGGACAAAATATACTCTGTTGACACAACACAGTCTTGGTCATTTTACTATTGTGTGTGTGTGTGTGTGTGTGTGTGTGTGTTTACTAAATCTAGAAAAATATTTTGTCACTTATGAACAGAAGATGGAATTATACTTGATGGAAAATCTGTTGTAGTCAATGCATGTTCCACTGAAGAGATAATTGATAATGTTACTATTTCCTTTGCTTTACATTTCACTTATTTTGGAATAAACATGTAAACCAAAATATAACTACAAAATAAAAATTTACTCTAATTGCTCTCATTTCACATAACTGGGTAAATCTCCGTTTGAAACAAATATTAGACAAAAAATATGATATGTGCAAAAAATGAGTGAAACTAGCTGTTTCCATTATAAACTCTTACTTTATAAGGTTATGACTTGATCATTTTTATTAGCTTCAGGTAGAAACATGGCACGTCAATTCAAAGTATAAAAGAAAATTTCAGTCTACAAAACAATTACAGCCCTACTTCAACAGGAAAGGTCAGAGAAAGGCTCTAACAGAATTTACAGGCTTGATGACCAAACACGAAATACAGTAAATTAAAAAAAAAATTGGCAATAACAATTGCATTGGCAAAAATAAATGTTTGGGCTATATTTAAAACCAAGAAGAACTCATCCCAAATTGATGATTAGTAATATTACTTACTGTATGTTTGACTGTGAACACTCCAGTACAGCCACCTTAAATCTGCATGTAATTCAAAAGTGCCACACCTTTCCATACACTATTTGACTTGAGCGTCCTTGTGATATAGGGAGGAAGGTACTGTCCTCACTCGTAAAAAAAAAAAAAAAAAAAAAAAAAAGGGCATATACTTCATAAAGAAGTATTATTTCCAAATCAAGGCAATTCTGATAGAAGTGGCTTGCCCGGATTATTAAATGTTGTCGATTCTGTCTCTGGGTCTCAGTCCAGGGGCTGATCTCACTGAGGGTCAATCAGCCAGGACTTTTTTTTTTTTTTTTAAGCTGAAAAAAAAATGGTGACTTAAAGAATATTTCTAGTGTGTTTAATTCATTCAGGTTGAGCACTAAGAAGCAACTTGTATACAGCAATCTTTTCATGGCCTCAAAACCAGAAAACTCACTCCCATTATACCAATGTATCCTCAGCCTTGAATCAAATGCAAGTTAGTGGTTAGTGGATCCACATGCAGAAATATGGGGGGCATCTTCAAAGATGACTTAAAGAATGCCTTCCAGGATGGAGCAGAACCCCTAAGTTGGCTTATGTAAATATGACCTTCCACTCGTCCGAACTTACATTCTATTACTGTTTGCCCCAAACCGGGAGCAACACACACAGTCTCCTCCTGTAATTAGTTATTGCTGTCACTCCAGGGCGGAAACACTTCACACCTGGCCTCCCTCAGGCCGCCTCAAGGGAGGTCGCTGCCACACACCCACCCTTCTGAAGTTCTCAAGGCAAGGAGGCTGACATTGGGCCACTTACCTGGCCGAGATATGCTTCTTAACAGCCCAAGACCTTTGGAGAAGAGAAGAAAACAAAAGAAAACAAAACGACTTACCACTATGGCCCAGTCCAAGAACAACTAAAAACACCCAGGCCGCCCGAAGGAAAGGGGCAGGACCTGGCCGGCAGTTTTGCAGGCAGACAAATGCGGCAGTAAAAAAAGCCAGGGCGGAGCGGCACATAATGCAAAGCAGCCCGCACCGCGCCCGCCGCCTGGCTGCTATCCGGCTGCGCGCTGGCGACTCTCGGGCGCACCTCGGGGCCCGCGGGCCAAGTGTCGCTAAGACGTTTCCCGAAGGCCCAGCAGGAGGACCCTACGGCTCGTAGCAAGAGGTGCAGGTACGCTGGCCCGGGCACCGCTTGGCATCTCAGGGCCCCCGCGGCCCTGCCAGCTCTGCTCCGCGGTCCCGCGATCTCCGCGAGAAGCACCTCCTCTGACGGTCAATGGCCCGGGGCGGCGACGCGAGCGAAGGCTCCGCAGCCCGCTCCGGGACAAAGAAAAGAGCTTTTGTTTCTCTCCAGCCGATGGGGCTTCTGCTGCATAAATCAGCTTACTGAACAGCCAAACAGAATCAAACGCAAACAAAGCCCGAAGCCTGGGGGAAAAACCAGCCTAAAGTACTATCACTGGGTGATGCTGCATCTGTGGGAGGGGACGCCGGCGAGGCCGAGGGGGAAAAAAGTCGATGGCGCATCAATCAGCGCGAGCTTCTTCCACAGGTGGGCAGGGAGGCCAACTCCACTTAGTTACAGCTTTGCAGCCTCGTCAGCTGAGCAGCGAGCAAAGTCAAAACTGCAGCGTCTGGGGCTAGCGAGGGAAGAAGCTCGGGGTGCCAGTAGCTGGGGGAGACGACTCCGGCAGCACCCTAGAAGCCCCTGCCGGCGCCCGCGGACACAGAGCGAGGCATAGCAGCTCCCCGCTTCGCCGGGAGTGGAGCGCACGGCCTCTAGCACAGGAGAGGAGGTTCCGCGAGGGTGCAGTAGCCCGGCTTTGCGGGGCGGGAGCTTCGTACCCTCGTCCTTCTGGCTCCGGTGTGCGGCTCAGGCGTCCCGCCGTCCAGAACCCGGGCAGCCGGCGCACGCTGGGGTACACCCCGCGAGCAGGCGAGGGGCGGGGGAGCAGTAGTCCCGCTCCGGCCCCCGGGTTGGGAGGGCTCCCGAAGGGCTGATAGCTGGGCGCTCCGCGAGTTGCCTAGGAAACCGCCCCACGCTACCGAGCGCCTCGCCCCGGCCGCCTGCAGGCGCAGCAGCGGCTCGGGCGGCAGCAGCAGCAACAGCTCCGAGCAGCGTGGGCGGGACATTGGTGAGGCATGAAGTCACCGCGGCCCACACTCGCTCTTTGTTTTGCTCACTCCAGCTCTCTTTCTCCCCCTTGGCTCTGATAGTTGCCATTCCCATCGTTCACAAGAGCTCCCGATGCGTAGCTGCGCAACAAGAATCGCTCTCCCTGTTTCCTTTCCCCCTCCTTGCCGAATCCCTACACCCCAACGCTCCCCTACCCGGTGTGGAGACTTGCTTAGTACTAATGGCAGCTGCGCGCAAATCCCAGCCTCTCACCCGGGCACTCTGCGCTTCTTTGTTCCGAGATAGTCACTGCCCGGCAGCTGCAGCATACAAAGTGGAGCACAGGGGCCTCTCCCCGCCCCCAACACCCTCTGTTCCGCGGGTACGCACTGCCAACTTCGCTTGCAGATTTAGGAGCTCACCATTCACCCCACCCCAAGACCGTCCGGCATCTTCCCAACCTTTGGAGAATTGGGCCAGTCTGCAGAGGCTGTACCCGGAGCTGCTAGCTGAAATTTCTCGCGCCTTCTCGTCTCGGAACCTCAGCCCTCGGCTGGACAGCCTTGCTCTTCCCAGGTCTGGTGGTAGCTCTGGGTTTTTGTTAGTTACAGTGGGTCTTTTGACCTTAAGCGTCATCTTTCAAATAAACGGAACAAAGAAGTTACGAAGTGCGGCGAACGCAGCAGGAGAGAGAAGCTAAGAAGAGGATAAGAGAAGGCATTTCTACCTACTTGTAGTTAAGAAATTTAGGTGCAAAAAAGGGAGTGGATATTAAGCTGGGCAACTGTCAGAGAAGCTGCGCGCCTCCTCGGATCCTGTCACTACCACTCTAGACCGAGGGAGGGAACCCAGTCCCCCGGATTGAAAACAAGGCACTGTTTCCAATCTGAGACACAGAGTGATGGTTTTCTTTTTCCTCTAGGGGCAGGAGTGGTTCCCTGTGGTAAAGTCTGACCTCTCATTTTTCCACTAGCAGCCTGCGCGACGTGTTTCATAGAGCACCCGCCTCTTACAGGCATCAGACCAGTCCAGCCAGGTCAAGGTGAATATGTGGGAGTTTCCCCTCCTTCTTATTTGTTTAATAGTTTCCATCTCCATATTTGGAGTAAAAAAACAAGTAGGAGGCTTTCTCTCTTTCTCAATCTTTTTTTTTTTTTTTTCTGTTTTCTAATTGTTAACCCAGTGAATGGAAAGTACCTGGTTAATAAGCCACAACATTGAAAACTCCCCCTTTTCAGGTGTGGACTGCACATTGGGACCCACAGAATTAGCTAAGCAAACCAAGAACCCAGCTGGAAAATTACAATTGCCCTAGATCTACAAAGAAGGTCCTTTTGAGAGACTGAATGAATAAATGATCCAAACCTGAAAAACTGATTCTTGTAAACACAGTTCAGCAAAAGCACTCTACTCTAAGTAGATAGAATTAAATCTAGCTCAGTTTCATAACTTATTGTCTTTCTTTAGTTACAAGTTTGAACAGCTCTAATTTTGCTTTAGGTAATCTTACAGGAAAGGCCTGGAAACTGGCTGGGATGGGGTGAGGACTTTAAATTTGAACATAAAAGGAGCATATTCTAACTCTCATGAGCCTTTCGTCAATGGGGGAGCATGTGTATATTCCAGAGATTATTCCCCAGTCCTAAGGAATGGAGACACCATTGAGACAATGTTGTGCTACAATGAAAAAAAATCAATTCATAATCCCTGTAAGGAAGTGTGATTAAGTGCACTGTACACTGTAAAGAGACTATCACATCAGAGTTACATGACATTTAAAAATCTAACTCTTCATGTTGGAAATGTAAATGCCAATTATAGTATTAAATAAAATATAAGCTTATGTAAATAATAACAATAGTTTTGTGACATTGAAGAGGTATGCACTAATTTTTAACTATATATCCTCTTTGATTTATGGTGGGATTACATGTTCATAAATCCATAATAAGTTGAAAATACTGTAAGTTGGGAATACATTAATACACCTAACCTACTGAACTTCGTAGCTTGGCCTAGCCTAACTTAAACATACTAAGAACACATACATTAGCCTGAAGTTGGGCGATATCATCTAAGACAAAGCCTGTTTTATAATAAAGTTTAGAATACCTCATGCAATCTATTGAATCCTGTATTGAGAGTGAAAAACAGAATGGTCATATGGATACAGAATGGTCGTACGTATATTGGCTGTTTACCCTTGAGATTGTATGGCTGACTGGGAATAGCAGCTAGCTGGTACTGCCAGTATGAGAGATAGGTATCCTACCACATATCACTAGCCTGGGAAAAGATTTGAATATAGTTTCTCCTGAACTCATATCACTTTTGCATTATTGTAAAGTCAGAAAATTTTAAGTCAAACCATCCTTAAGTCAGGGAGAGCCGATATTGTTAGATGTTTAGATATTCTGTATACTAGGCCAAGAATATACAAGTTTGTAAATCTGTTGCAGGAAGTTTTGAAGTCGTTTAAAAAGAAAGACTTCCATGTTTTGTTATATGAACCCCATGCAAATATATATCAGGATGCCAGTTTTGTGGAGTCGTTGAAGAATGATTACGGTGCTGTTTATCAACACTTCCCGTTTGTAAAGAGGTTATAATTCTGGTTATCAAAGTAAAATAAGACAGTCTTCCAGCTGAGACTGTGATCTTAGCCAGTTATTTACAAATAAATTAACTGTACATTTTGGACTGTAAACATATAAGTGAATTCTCCTGAGCCCTGCAAATCACCTATAGGGTTTTCTTTCAGTAAGTATAATTAGGGTCCAGGCACCAAGTTTACTTATTTCCAATAAGTACCATTGGTCACCACAACTTAATACTTTTTTTCCTGTAAGAAAATATACAAGATACTGTGAAGAAATAGAGTATTGTTATCTTTATCATGTTACCTGAAGGAGTCTAAAAGAGGGGGAAAAAAAACTTCCAGAAGATGGAAAGTTGATTAATTCCTGTTTCTTTTTTTTCTTTGCTTTAACTATTTTTTTATTTTTTAAATAATTTATTTTCAAATTGGTTTCCATATAATATCCAGTGTTCATCCCAACAAGTGCCGTCTTCAATGCCCATCACCCCCTCTCCCCCCTCACTCACCCCCCCTCACCCTCAGTTTGTTCTTAGTCTTTGAGAGTCTCTTATGTTTTGTCTCCCTCCCTCTCTGTGTCTTTTTTCTTTTCCTGTCTTCCCTCCCCCATGGTTTTCTGCTAAGTCTCTCAAAATCCACCTATGTGTGTCCATCAACTGACGAATGGATAATTCCTGTTTCTATCATGTTCTTCTGTCTTGCTTTGAAATTTCTGACAGCTAATTTTTAATCATTTGTGGTAATGAGAGCAAATGAAATTCACAGATAGTCTAAAAATAACATTTTAGCTATTCAGTCCAGGCTTCCTATCATCAGATTCTTTTAGTCGCTAATAAGTCATAAAATTAGATGAATTCAGTTTCTTCTCTGCTCCTTTGATTTCTTGCTAATTCAGTTTATGACGAGCAATGAATAGGCTACCGATGGATAGCAGCAGCGAGAGACATATGAGAGATGGCTTCTTTTGTTATGTGTTCACCCTTTAACTAGATTTTGTTCAAGTTGTTGACCTCGTGGTTACAGTTAAGACATATACATATTTTAATATTTTATCTTTCTGAAGTTAGGATCAGATGATCATCAGATGAACATCTAACCTTAGATGTTCAGTTTTAAGCAAAAGTTGACAAGTTATCTATGAGCTTGCTTCACTACAGCTCTTAGGAGAAGATGAATGATCTAGTAAATGGGATATATTGTTGCGACCATGACTTCTAGCATCTTCCAATGATAAAGAACATAAGCTACTGGAAGACAGTTTTCACTGAAATATTCCATAAGGTAGTGTTCCTCATACTGCGAACTGAAGACTGCCTATACATAATCACCTACCGAGTGATTCCTTAGCTCTATTCCAGGAGATTCTGAATTCATAGATCTGGTGTGGTATCCAGCAACATTTATTACTATAAGATCCTCAAATGGTTCTTTGTACAATGAGGTTTAAGAATTTCTACCATAATACATAGAATACAAGGTATTCTATGGATAATTAACTCTATGAGATGTTAGTGTTTTCAGAAACAGACTTCCATGACTAAGTTTGGGAAATGCTGAGTTAAAGTTAAGTTAAATCCTTTATGGAAGAATTTTCCAGAAACTTATACAAGCTAAAATGCAACTGGATTATTCGAAAGAAGAAACCTTTATTCCAAGAACATTTCCACTGCTGAATGTGCACACTGCTGAATGAATCCTATCTTACCAATGTGGAAACTAAGAACCAGATTGGTGAGGAGATCGACCTTACTTCTTGAAGAGAATTATTGAGTGGACATAATCAGAGCCCTGAGTCTTATCCACCACCTCATATCAGTGATGACTTTTGGTTTCAAGTAACAGACTCAGACTGTGACTGCCATAAGTGAAAAGGGAAGTCATTTGGAAGGGATTTGAGAGCTCACAGAATCAGTAGGAGGCTGAGGGACCAGGACTGAAGTGAAAACCCAAGGGAGGCATAAGCAATGGCAGTGAGGGTCCTGCAAAGAAGAATGCTTTCCTAATCATCCCTTCATCTTTGTACAACTTGCACATTAAGACTCCTGGTTGGGAATGTCTAATTTTCACAACTTTAATCATATGCCAGTCCCCTGGCCTTTTGGGGATAGAGAGTGGTGGGAACGATCTTGGGCTTTGACTTCCTCAGTGGAAAATATAATACTGTTTCCCCAAAAATGACATGGAGTCACCTTAGGTTGATGAAGGGAGCTCTGTAAAGTGACAAACACTCATCACTCACTTATCTTGACTTCCACAGGCAACTGCTTTGCGTTACAGTTGGATTTTGGTAACGATGCAGCTTTAATTTAACTACCTTGCCTACTAACTGATGCTTTGGTTAGTAGTATTAGTTATCTTCATGGGTACTTTTAAATGAAACATTTTATATGTGCACAGTCTAATCCTAGCTTTCTGTTATCTTTCTATAGCATATAGAGCAAACTAATGCTTATTCAGCCTTTAACTCATCAGAATCATTACAGAGATATGACGATGTTTGAATTAATTTCTGAGCTGTGTGAAATTCTTTATTGGCTAGATCTGTAGCAGGTACTATTATTGACCTTTCTGTGTCCCTCTAAGCACATGACTTCATTCCACACGGCCAGAAGTGCTGGGGACTGAACACTCGTGAACCCTGTCTCAACCGAGCACTGACCTAATAGGAATGGAGGTGTAAATACTCCAGCTGCCTTGCCCCTTGTATAGAATCACTTTGGGCCTTGTGTTCTATTTTCTCACACTATTTTTGGACCAGTTTTGAAATTTTCAATCCATTATTGATTGGTACTTTAAACAATAAAATGAATTATTAGAAAAATGGGTGCCATACAAATGTTGAGTTTTTATAAAAGTTCCTCAATACAAACTTTTATTTTTTTATACATACTTTATCCTAGAGCAGTCTGGGAAGGTGCAAAGACTGGTACCATCACACACCACATTCTGAGCAATATTGAGCCCTGTTTTCCCAGGTTCCCCTATAGAGGTAATTCGCAGTTCTCCACAGAGATTAACTGTATTCAGACATATTCTTCATTGGCCACTTTTTCCTCCCTCATTTCCTAGTATTCCCTAGTATTTCCTTGTCTCAGTGTCCTTTTCTGGAGGAACCTAAACTAAGACAAATAATAAATGAGACTAAAAACCACTCTTTGAAGTCCTCCCTGTGTGAATTTGAATTTTATTCTTGTCTAGCTATAAGGCAGAATAGAATGTACAGGAACGTTGAGGTCTGAAAAACCTAAATTTGAATCTGTTACTTAGTAGCTGTGGAACCATGAGCAAGTTATTTACCTTCTCTGAGCCTCGGTTTATTCATTTATGCACAACAAAATTAAGATATCTACAAAAATTACAAATTAAGACAATGAAACACCACTGTACTTCTATTGGAATATCTAAAAAAAAATGCTAAGAACTGGCAAAGATATGGAGCCATAGAACCCTCATTCATTGTTGGCATGGGATGCAAAATGGTACAGCCACTTTGGGAGAGTTTCATGTTTTCTTACAAAACTAAGCACCCTCTTACCATATAATTCAGCATTTGCACTGCTTGGTTTTTACCCAAAGAAGCTGAAAATTTATGTCTACACAAAAACCCGCACATGGATGTATATTGCAGTTTTATTCATAAAGTCAAACTTGCAAGCAATCAAGATGCTCTTCCATAGTTGAATGGATAAATAAACTCTGGTTATACCCAAACAGTGGAATATTATTCAGTGCTAACAAGAAATGAGCTATCAAACCATGAAAAAATATGAAGGAACCTTAAACGCATATTGCTAAATAAAGTAAGCCAATGTGAAAAGACTACATAATGTATGATTTTAACTATGTGACGCTCCGGAAAGGCAAAAGTGTGGAAATAGTAGAGAGATGGTTGCTAGGGTAAGGTGGGAGGGAAGGATAAATCAATGGTGCACAGGGGATTTTTATGGCAGTGAACCTACTCCAAGTAATACTACAATGGTGGATATATGTCATTGTACGTTTGTCAAAACCTGTAGAATACGCAACATCAAGAGTGAATCCTAATGGTAACTATGGACTTTGGGTGATAATGATGTGTCAGTATAGGTTCAGCTATTCTTTCAAATGTACCGCTGGGATATGGGGTGTTGACAATGGGGAAGGCTATGTGTGTCAGGGAGCTAGGAGGCATGTGGGAACCCTCTGTATTTTCCATCCATTTTTGCAATGAAACTAAAACCACTCAAGTTTATGGAGCGCGCGTGTGTGCGCACGTGGACACACACGCACACACACACCTGCCAAATAAGATTATTATGAGAATCAAAGGACAGGTCACGAATGAAACATGTTAGAATTCACCATATATTATCTCAAGAGTTTTTGCAATGGCAATTTAGCTTATTGAAACTTCACAATATAAACAGCATTGAAAATACATAAATACTTATTTCGAGACTTGGATCTTATTATAAAAATACTTTCAGATATCTTTGGTTTTGCTGAGTACATAACTGTCCTTTTTTGGTAACTATATAATTCTTTACTACATCAGTAGATGTAGTGAGCATGTCTTTATATAGACACCTGTATTCTTAGCATTCTTTATGATGGTCTAGTTTTATGTCTCCTTAATCAAACAAAATTGTTCTGCAATCTTTTCAGTCTGAAGTCATCCTTGTGCAGTTTGACATAAGACTATATGAAAGCTTCATTCATTTATACATGACAGGTGCAATATACTTAATACGGCCTTTTATTTAAAATCCAACATGTTTAAACTTACATGTGGTCAGGAGGGTAATATGAATATGTAGTATATTTTAAATGTTATTGCTTTATTGCTCAGTACTCTAAATGTATAGCAATGTTAAGTATTTTCCCAAATAAAGGTATCAGCAGATATTAAAAATACAACATGTCACCACTGACATAGTTCATCTGTTGAGCCTTGATGGTATGTGGACTGATTCACACATCATTACACAGTTAAAGGCCTTTCTGAACTTCAATAACTCAGAGTAAGCCCACTACTAAAGTTTTCCCTCTCAACATTTTCTCATGATCACATAGCCTCTGGAGAATGAAGTCACTACAAAATTTAAATTATTCTAATCAGATTCACATGGCATTTTTATACTTGGAATGTTTCCATTCTTGGCCCCCTTCTCCAATTTCAGAATTACTTCATGCTTCACCTTGAAGAATGTGACCTTTTCGCATAGTGAGGAAATTCTTTGTAAATTAAGCACAAGATATTCAATTTTGACATTTATTTAATAAATATGTAAATATTTATTGAACATATGCTATGTGTAAAGTGATATATCCTATCCTTTTCTCAAAAATATTGTTTAATCTGATTTGGATATAAAACGTGACAATAAAAAAAGATGACTGGTAAATAAGATAGGTCAAAATTAGACCCTAACATAAATAATAACAATACAACACAAAATATCCTTTGAAAATTGATGGAGAAGAATAAATAATTTAATAAATAGTATCGGGATCATTGTTTGCTATGTGGGAAAAAACAATATTAATTTAGAAACTTACTTTATGCCAAAATACATTCAGGATGTATTAAAGGACTTAGTATAAAACTACAAGACAATATATTTCTTTTTATTTTCTGATATTGACAATAACATTTCTTTCTAAAATGTAAAGATTATTTATACAATTTTAAAGGAACAAATCAACAAATTTGATGATGGTTTCTTTAAAACTTAGGTGTTTATAAATACTTTGGAAAAGGGTAAAAACACATACCGTAGAATGTGTTCATACAAATCGATAAGAAAACATTTAGTTTACAATAGATAAATGTGCAACACTAATTTCATGTCTGGGAAGTTAGTCCTCTAAAGATGCAGAAATACAAGAAAATTGTTTATAAAGATGCACATTTCAGTATAATACACAATAACATCAAAAATGCAAATGATATATTTGGCCATGTGAACCTTTTTCAAGCTAAAGTAACAGAGAAGATTATCAAATGTTCCCCAGGTATCATTATTCTCTCTTGGAGATGTATACTGAATAACGCCTGTCTTTCATTATCTAACAAATTATATTAATCTCACTTTAGTGAAATGTCCCTAATCTTTTCCTTCCTATTTAATGCTTTTACTGCTGCCTCAGCTCAGGCTTTTCTTTTTCTTTCTTTCTTTCTTTTTTTTTAATGTTTATTTATTTTTGAGACAGAGAGAGACAGAGCATGAGTGGGGGAGGGGTAGAGAGAGAGGGAGACACAGAATCCGAAGCAGGCTCCAGGCTCTGAGCCATCAGCAGAGAGCCCGTCGCGGGGCTCGAACTCACAGACCGCGAGATCATGACCTGAGCCGAAGTTGGCCGCTTAACCGACTGAGTCACCCAGGCGCCCCAACTCAGGCTTTTCTAATCCTTCTCTTGAACACCCAGCCATCTCATCCCCACAGTGCCATGGGAGTTTTCCTTCTGAAATACAAATCTAAACTTGTTATTCTTTTCTTAAACCTTTCTATGGCTCATCTTATACTATTTCCCAATCTTTCTCTAAGACATGAAAGAGACCTTAACTTAATTGTTAAGAATCATTTCTAATGCCATTTCTACAAAATCTTTCAGAATTTCTTTTGGCATAATCTTCAATATCTTTCACTTTTAGTTATCTTTAAAAGTTTTTCATTAAAAAAGTAGCATGTTTTTATTATAGAAAATTTGAAGAATATATTGCATTCTCATTTTGAATTTTATTTGCCTTATTTTTATGTGGCTTTGTTCATATTGGAACTACCATTTTTGTTTTTAATATGCATTCTTCATGAATATCTGTCTATGTTATATATCATTCCCTAGTGAGTTTGTTATTCAGTTTACTTAAATATCCTCCTTGATTCTACCAGATTCTTGGCAAGGAAACAGATAGCTTACTCAAACTGGGTAATTTGAGGAGAATTTGTTAATAAAGGGACTATTTATAAACATGGGGATAGAGTGTCAGTGATAGCACTGTGTTCTTGAATTAGAAATAGTGAGGAGATGCATCACTATCCTTAGGATTCAAAGAGTAAAAGAAGGGTGCATTACTAAACCTCAGAGGTATTGAGTGTGTGGATATCATGTGACAAGTTCTGTTACCTTCATTCAAGAGTCACTGCCAGCCTGAGGTCATCTGCATAGAAGGGACAGGAAGAATAACTGTCCCACTTCATTTTTTTCCCCCTTCTCTGATGTACTATTAAGACATACCATGGATGAAACCTATCCCTAAACAAGAGGGTAGTGGATCCATACCCTGGGTCCAGGCAGGCTGGCCCCCCAAGGCAGAGAGCATAGTGGAGTGGAAAGCTGGTGGGGCAAACAAAAGATACCCTTAGGATGGGATGTAGGTCGTTTATGGTTTTTGACCATTTTAATAATAAACATATTTGCATAAATCTTTATTTCAATTCTCAAGTATTCAAAGATTCTTTTCTTAGGAATAATTTTCAAGGTGAAGTTACTGGGTCAAAGGTTAGGTACATTTTCAAGACTCTTGATACTTCCTCCCAAATAGCTTTGCTTTTCTAAAGGACCCAGAAGAATAAGAATAAAAGGACTCGATGAGAAGTTTTGCCCAGTGAAGAGCCCAACCCTGGGAAGTTATTGTGTCTTTGAAAATGGCATCTTAAGGGAGGCTCCCAGCAGGAAAAGGAAAGCACAGTTAAGCTGAATAATTGAAGCCTAAAGGGCAGGTTTTATGGAAGGGAACAAGTAATAGTGTAGTCTTCTGGGGCTCAGAGCAGTGAGGAACTTTTAGCACCCTTGGCTTGTAGGGTGAAGAAGAGGCGTTATTTCAAGGAACATACACAAAGGGCATAAAGGAGCTGTATAAAGAAAGCCTTCAGACAGGACAAAAGGAACCAGTTGGTGAACTAGCAAGGCAAAAGAAGGACAAATAAAGACCTTGATATCAATTTCTTCCTACTCTCCAAACTCCTGACAGTGCCTCAGATGGGCCAAACCCAATGAAACCCAGAATTAAAGTAACCCTTTAATGCAGTCTACACTGGCCAGTTTCCTGGGACACAAAGAGGATAGAGAAGGGAACTGTATAGGTAAATGGAAAATATCCAACGTGTTCAACTTCAAAGGTGATCAAATGGCAAAGAAAAGGAGATTGGCTTTATTAAGATTGCCATAAACTATCTTGGCAAGATTAGCAAAAGAAACACGAAAATTGTCCTTTGCTCTAAATTTCACATCTCTGCCTAATTATTAAGTGTTTTGATTGCTGCTAGCAAAAGTCAGTTTCCTCTCAAATATTCCCCTGATTGTTTGTTTGAATTTACTGGATCTTCTTGATTGACTGTGAAACACGAATTTCAGAGTCAAATATGAACGCATGTTTTGTTTGGTCCTCATACTATCTGCCTATAGAGTGATTTAATTTAAAAAAAAAAAAAAAGATATTTTGCCAAATGCCTTAAAGTCACGAGATTTCAAAATATCCTACTTTTAGCTTCTCTTGACCAGTCAGACTCTTGAACACAACCAGTCCTACATTTCCGCAGGCACTGAGCTGGAGCGGCACATCTGCTGCCACCTAAGAGGGCGCTGCCAGGAGCTTTACCACAGCCCTCACCACGCCTGCTCTTTTTTTTTGATAGTCAGTTACCATTTTTCACTGTGATCACATTACTGCTTCTCATATACCTGGGCTGGGTTTGTTCATGTATGTTACATGCCCAAGTCCTGTAGTCATTTGAAGTTTGTGGCCCCTGCACTAGTGGCTCATAGACAAAGGAGGCAATGCCCATTCTCTGATCCTTTATTTTCTTAGGATCAAATGACCATTTAACATCAATGCAGCAGGAACTACATTATGACCAATGGGATGTGGCATAAGTAAAATTACTGGCAATCCTTTCCACAATTCCTTTTACCAAATTGTGATTGCCTGTTACCTGTTCTGTGTCCTGGCCCTCACCACTTTCCATTATCGGTCTCTGAGTTGTTTCTTTTTTGTTTGTTTGTTTTTAATGTTTATTTATCTTTGAGAGAGAGAGACAGACAGAGCATGAGCAGGGGAGGGCCACAGACAGAGAGGGAGACACAGAATCTGAAACAGGCTCCAGGCTCTGAGCCGTCAGCACAGAGCCCGACACGGGGCTTGAACTCGGGAACGGTGAGATCATGATCTGAGCCGAAGTCGGACGCTCAACCGACTGAGCCACCCAGGCGCCCCATGCTTCTCTGAGTTTTAACTGACCTGCAGGAAGTGGCTTGGAATTATAATTATTAAAACATTTATTTTTGTGAAATTTGACACTTCTCAGATGGTTTTACGTCCTGAAATTAAATAATAGTATGGCTCTTCATTATGGACACCAAAGATGTCTTAGGTTTTAGAGAGATGCTCAAGCAAAGGTGTATGTACAACTGAGTGATATCAAGTTTTGTTATTTGCATAAAATGTTTAGTAGGATATTAGGCCTAGAACTATTGGTCAACACTCCTTAGAGTATTAGAAAGGTTAAAAGATAACAAGAGTTTGAAGAACTTAAAGATTTGTTTTAAATATTTTACTCTGATAGCAAGCAATCTGTCTCTAGAGAAGGGATAGAAATAACGACTGGAGGCATAATGGCCACATGACCTTACTTAGGAAGATCAACAGAGCTCGAAAAATCAGTCCAAAAACTTTGCTCTGTCTTCATTTTCTCTTATCTATTTTAGACCCCAGGACAGAAGATTCAAAGGCCTGTTGGAAAACACATATCTTTATGTTTCGAGAAAGGTGGAAAATAATTTTTGCTGACAGGGAACCAGATTCTTAAGACTAAGCAGGATTCAAAGAGATAAACTTCTTGGTAGAGCATATTAGATTGACTAAGTGACTAAAGCCCTTTAAGCATAACATAAGAAGTTCTCTCAAGGTTCAGTCATCCTGAGACCTAAAAGAACCTAGAGCAGCTGAGTGAACAGGGTCAGGAAGATTAGAGGTGGTACCTAAGAGCAGGTAAGGTAGATAAAAAGACAAAATCCAGGGGGGAATGAAAAGTTTAAGGCCTGAAATTAAAAGTAAGAGCTTTGGAAAAATGGATAAGGTCTGAAAATCTAATGTAAAACATAGTAACTGTAATTGATAACACTGTATTGAAATTTGCTAAGGGGATAGAAAAATGTTCTCATAAAAAATGATACATGTGTGAGGTGATTGATGTGTTAATTACCTCGATGGGAGGAATTCTTTCACAATGTGTACCTACATCAAATCACCATGATGTACTTTTTAAATATAATTTTATATGCCAATTAACTCAACGAAACTGCAGTTTTTTAGCAAGTAAGATTTTAACCTTAATACAATATTTATGTTAGGTTTTTATCATTATACATTTTATACTGAGTAAATCATTAGTGAACCAATTTATATCTTTATTACTAAATCAAGAAACATATATGGAGCTCTGGTGTGTGTCTATCTTTCTTCTAAGTTCTAGGGCACAATAATGAATAAGACATAGTCTTTATATCCTAGGACTTCAAGACTTCATGGTACACTGATGGTGATATTCATTTAAAATATAACTACAGGGGCAGCTGGGTGGCTCAGTCAGATAAGACGCTTACTCTTTATTTCAGCTCAGGTCATGATCTCAGGGTTGTGAGTTTGAGCCCCCACATTGAGCTCTGCGCTGTCAGCTTGGGATTCTCTCCGCCTCCCCCTCTCTTTCTGTCCCTCCTGTGCACTGTCTCTCTCAAAATAAAAAAAAAAAAAGAAAGAAAGAAATAAAATACAACTACAACATAATCCTATATTGATTATAAGAGCAATATGTTTGGAACATATAGGGTAGTATAGGGAAGTGAAAAATTTACTCCATCTGGGAATCAGGAATGACTTTATGTGAGAGAAGTCTGGGCAGGGTTTTGAAGAATGGGGAATGGATACTGGAGTAATGAAGTGGATGGAACAGAATGTGCAAGGGCCCAGTGTTATTAAGTTTTGTAGTGGGTTCCAGTTTGATGGTGGAAGGAAGTAGCCAATAATGAGAATAGAGAGGTGTATAGAAATAGACAATGGAACACACCATTGGTCAAGGAGCTTAGGCTTTCTCCTAAGATGATGGGGAGTCATTGAAAAGTTCTAAGCAGACAGATGGTTTGATTAGATTGGCATTTTGGATTTATCACTCTGGTAAGTGTGGGGAGTGAACATGAGAGGATGAGAATGGAGCAGGATTAGGTGACATGTGCAGAGAACACAGGCCACGAAAGTGATATTTGGTGATGGAGACGAGGTAATAGATTTGGGAGATATTTAGGAGGTTATTAAAAGAGATATTTAGGATACATTTTGTGATTAGTTAAGGAATATAAGAGGAAAACTCAGATATACTGGGGAAGATAATTTAGAAATAGCCTGTTGGAGTTTCAGACAGAGATATCCAGAAGGGAGTTGGGAATATAGGTTTGAAGCTTAAAAGAAAAGTATATAATGTTATTATAGATTTGAGAATAAAAATATGCTAGGTGGTATATGAAGTCATGGGCATTCTTTGGAGAAATATTTAGAAGGATTACAGAGTATGGCCAAGAAGAGGAGTCTGGGAAACAGCAATTGAATGCGGACACAGGGCGGTCAGTGAGGCAGGAAAACAAGGATAGTAGAGATTCATCGATAGAAACCAAGAAGAGCTGCAACAGTTCTAAAAGGAAGGAGTGATTACAAGGTCAAATGCTATAGAAAAGTCAGTTCTCATAAGGGCTTCAAATGCCCTACTGTATTGGAACCCAGGAGATCACTGTTGTTGGGAAGAGCTTCCTCTGTGAAGGGTGAGTTAGAAGCCAGACTGCATTACATGAACAAGTTGGAGACATCTTGTGAGATGCTGAGATGAGAGGGGTCAGAATAACCTGACAGGAATTTCTGCATTCCTCAAAGAATCTTTACTTGTGCTGCTGTATTCATATATTTCATAAAATCAATATGGAAACTTTGGTTTGTTTGGTATCACCACATAACCCATGTCTGTAGGACGGTTTATCTGTTGTCAGCTTTCCTGGGGGTAGGAATTGACATTTTAGATTTCAGAAGAGCAAGAACAAGTAAGTTATATGTATGTATATATATACATATATATATACAGACACTTGATAGGGAAATTCAAACACCCTGTATTTCAAAGCATACTTGATATAAGAAATGAAAGCTATGGAAACAGAATTTTCAGTACACTTGTTAAAATAACAGACAAAAGAAAACATACATTTGTGTAAATTGGACACTCTGATATAGGGAAAAGATGTAAAGATCTTTAGAGGCCAGAGTCGTAGACATAAAGAGCTAGGAGGAACCTGGCACAATGGATAATTGTTGGATTGAATTTTACAAATTAAGGCTTTTGTAATATGAACGAAAAATTGGGTAGTAGAAGGGTAATGTGACATAATCAAAGTTGTTCAATGAATAAGTATCAGAAACGAGCATTAGTCATATTTCACAGTTAAATTTGATTCTCATTCATTTAATGCTCTTATGTGCCAGGGACTATGCTAAACACTTTCTATTCATTTTATGGTTTAATCTTCAAAGGCAGTTATGGCCTCGGTACTTTTATTATTACATTTTGGAGAAGAGAAAACTGAGTCACAAGAGCTAAAATAATGTCCAAGATCACTTTGTAAATGTGGAGTTAGAATTTAAACCTCGGCGATCCGACTCAAGAGTTAAATGCTTTTAATCATGACCATCTTCTACCAGATATAGGCGCACTGTGCACTGTGTAATTATTACCTGAAACTGGTAGAGACATTCAGCCCTCTCTTTTATAGATAAAGATCATAAGTATGACATTAAAGACTCTTTCTGGTTTTGACTTTAATGAGGAAAGAGTTAAAAACAGAAAAGTTAAAATGTGATAATTGAAAATTTTAATTTATTAAATTGGTGTTTTCTGGATTTTGAAAAGAAAAACATAAATTTGATTTTTTTCTTTTTACCACAAATGTAATGTAGTAATAACATGTTAAGAAAAGCTTATTGTCATGATGAAATAACACATTTTTGCCAAGGTAATTATTATAATAATAGGCTGTTTCACATTTTTCTCTTCTCCACCCAAGTCATTTTTTTTAATAAGCAGACTTTCATCTCCTTAGCATCTGAGGCAGATGGTAATGTATTTGCCTAACTGTTTTTTTTTAAGGAGGGGTGGCAAGAAAGTTCAAATCCTATCAAGAACTTTACTTATCATCTTGAACTATGTAAATCATATGAATTATTTTTGATTTGTTATAAATTACTTGGTTTAGCTTGACACTCCAGTAGTAGTGATGTTTTTATATACACCTTAGGCAATTAATGGAAAATCCAGTAAATAGAACTGATTTTATTGGTGGAGAGGTGCATAGCAGACTGAGCCCATTCAATCTGAATTGGCTGTTCAGCAGTTACAAAATGGTGCTGCTTACTGGCTTAACAAGAATTAATTAAGCCTTAGGGTTTGCTTCACTTCCAGATAAGTGCAGAAGAATGAAATGAGAGTTTGGCATATGTCCATTTTCTTGCAGAACCTGGCAGGCTAAGTTCAGGTAAGCGTGGTACCTAAAGGTTTTCAGTGGATGAAGGAGTAGAGGGATACCAACAGAATCACCTACTGGAATTTTCTAATTTTACTCTCTGGACTCTACCAACATATCTCTCCAAGTTAAGAGTCACAGACTCCAGGTAAAAGGGCCAGTGTCTCTGGTCCTCAGGCTTAGCTGCACGTGAGAATCACCTAACGGTACTTTTAAAAACTACCGGCATTGAGTATTTTTTGAATTAGAATCTTTAGAGTTGGGGATTGAGCTGGTATTTAAACAGAGTTAGTATTAAAAAAAAAATTGGCAAGTTATTCTAATTTGTTTCCAGAGCTGAACATCACAGGCTCACTTGTATAGGTTGAAAATCCTGATATTCTAATTCATCGCAATCCTCCTGTCCCCAACACACATACCATTTGTTCATGGAGAATCATGGGTAAGAATGGAATGCCCCAATGCCAAACCAGATCTAGGTCTGAGTTTCTCAACCTTTGAACTATTTAGACTTGATAACTCTTTATTTTTGGGGAGTGTGGAAGTGCTCTACATTGTAGGCTGTTGACTATCATCCTTAGCTTCTACACTAAATGCCATTTGCATTTCCCCCCAATTGTGGCAACCATTAAATGTCTCCAGACATTGCCAAGTATCCCCCAAGGGGCAAAATCACTTCTGATTGAGAACCACAGATCTAGGTAATAAACTAAAGCAAGACCTAACAAGTGCTTCAGAGGTGGATCTCACTGGATAGAATTAGAAACCCTTAAATGGGGGCGCCTGGGTAGCTCAGTTGGTTGGGCGTCCGACTTCGGCTCAGGTCATGATCTCACAGCTAGTGAGTTCAGGCCCCGCGTCAGGCTCTGTGCTGACAGCTCAGAGCCTGGAGCCTGCTTCGTATCCTGTGTCTCCCTCTCTTTCTGCCCCTCCCCTGACTCACATTCTGTCTCTCTCTCTCAAAAATAAATAAACATCATAAAAAAAAAAAGAAAAGAAACCCTTAAATGCAAACTGGAATGCATAAAGCTTTACCTGGGGCTTTACATTTTATCCAAAGAAGCCACAGAACTATTTGGAATTTGTTCTGGTTATCTATTGCTGCATTAAAAAAAATTGTAAAAAATAGTGGCTTAGAATAGTGACAACATTAATTTTATTCATAAATCTGCTACTTGGCCAGGAGCTAAAGGAGAGAGATTTTTGCTCTACTGGGGTGGCCCAAAAGCTGGGGGCTAGAATCATCTGAAAGCTCACTCACATCTCTGCTGGTTGATGGCTGGCTGTCGACAGGGCCTTCAGCAGGAGCTATGGCTGAAAGACCTACACGTGGCCTTTTCATGTGGCTGCTTGGCTTTCTCACAGCCTAGTGGCTGGATTCCAAGGGCTAGTGTCTCAAGAGAACCAGGCAGAAGCTGTTTTGCATTTTATGAGTTGGTCTTGGAAGTCACATAACATCACTTCCATTGTGGCCAAAAGTCTGCCTGGTTTCAAGGAAAGGGAATATAAATCCCATTTTTTGGCAAAGAGATGTCCACGTCATTTTATAGGAAGAGCACATAAGGTGGTATGTATTGCTGTAGTCATCTTTGGAAAATACAAACTACCACAAATTCGAAATGGCACATCATTTAGAATTGGTTATCTGGAGCCTATGACACTGTTATCTAAGGATCTTTCTAAGGATCACATGTATCAATAAACTGGGGAATAATTGTTTCAAATACCAATATCTGGACCTCTCTCTCAAGGATTCTCGTTTGGCAGATCAG
This sequence comes from Paguma larvata, assembly GCA_030068075.1. Taxonomy (NCBI): domain Eukaryota; kingdom Metazoa; phylum Chordata; class Mammalia; order Carnivora; family Viverridae; genus Paguma; species Paguma larvata. The sequence continues at coordinate 48,953,498 of CM057834.1, read as the reverse complement.
CTTTAGGCATCTGGTGTCTGGTTTTTCAAGAAGTCCTCAAAATAATGCTTATGCGTGTTAAGAATGTTCTTTGTTTATACAGATGCTTTAATCATTTACACATTTCCATTACACATTTACACATTTTCTTCCCTGAAACAAAGTGGTGATACAGAGAGAGCTTTGAGGAATGTAAGTCTCTGGAAGAATCACTTCAGACATGCCTCTGGGTTTGTAATATGCACATGTTACTTGTCAAGAAACACTTTGAAAGTAGTGTTGTTGATTGGGGTTTTGTGGACATTTGATTTGTTTTAGTTTCCACACATGTCAAAATGAAAAAAAAAAGAAGAAAGAGATTACATTATAGTCACCATCAAGAAGTTTATTTTCGTTGTTGTTTTTTTTAAGTCTAGTTTTATGGTCAAATTTTATATGCTTTTATGTTAGGCATCAAATGAAAAAGCAACATTTACAATGATGTAGTTGAACTTGTGTCATAAGGAAGGATTCTTTGTGGAAACTTGACATGATAATGTATATGGTAATGGGAATTCCATTTTCAAGGAACCTCATGAAATATGTGGGAAATAAATGCTAGTAGGGAACATTTCCCTGAACTTTGCTGATCAAACAACTTCAGTGACCTAAAATATACTTGAGAAAACAGCATGTTAAAAAAGCCTCTGTGCAATCAAAATAGAATACAAAAGTTCATACTTTACTTGGTCTACATACTATTAACTTGTATGAAGTTCTGATAGCAAGGTTCCCACCTTACAGCAAAGGAAAAACGTCATGTTAGAATGCGCCAGAAGTGAATGCCTACAATCTGGCATAATGAGAACTAGGAGCAAGTGAGACAACAACAAACATTTAATTATTTCCAAGCAGAGTACTTTTTCAGAGTACAGGAAGCCCATTTTTATATCTCACTATTTTTAAGCGCACCACTATAATACAGAGGTCCCGCAACTATTTTTCATCATAGTAAGCCTAATTGTTTGAAAAGCTTAACTAATATTAAATATATTCTGTTTAATAGATCCGGAAAATATTAACAATTTGAGAAAAACAATTCTTCTAAGTGGTTAAAATTAAATAAGCTTTGGTGATTTAGTAGACAAACTTCCATTATGAACAAAATTAATTTAGTATATTTTTGTAGAAGGTGCTAAGTAATAAGTGTTTCCTTATTGGCATGCAAATAATTCATTCTACTAAGATACTTTCTAAAATATTTTTTACTAAAATGAAAGCTTAGGTGTGACATAAAATCTAATATAGCAGTCTAATATAGAAAACTATATCAGCATTTCAGAGTTATATTCATATCAGCAAATGCTAAAAAGCTGGGAGGCAACAGTAGAACCAAAAGGGTCATCTAACCTACTACCAAGTCCTACTGACGTTAGGTCCAAAATTCCTCACAGATATATTAACTTCTCTGCCTCCACTGGCACCAGCCTTGTCCATGCAACCGTCATTTCTCCCACCTACATTTCCTTGATTGGCTTCTTTCTCCCATTTCTCTTGGCTGCCTCCAATCCCTTCTCCACACAGCCATCAGATCAAATCAGTTCCTTTTCCAAACTGTTACTGTGATTTTTCCATTCTATTTCAAATAAAACTAAAGTCCTTGGGTTCTCCGTCAAGACCTTGAATGATTGATTTTTCTTCATATTTCTCCACACGAAACTCCTCTTTGCTCACTCTGCTTTAGATCCTTTGGCCCTCACTAAGTGTTTTGGCCTTTGTATAGACAATTCCTTATGCCTTTTCTCTATATTCTTGGCAGAGCTGGCTCCTTGTTCCTCAGGTGTCAGTTTGAATATTGACTCCTCCAGAGGCCTTTTTTGATGATCCTATGTAATGTAGGTCTGTCTTTCCTCACCATTATTCTTTATTACAGTACACTGTTTTTAAGTTCTTTTGTAGTTTGTATCATAATGTGTTTTGTTTATTTTTTTTTTTATTTAGTTTCCCTCACAAGTCCCATGAAGGTAAATACCAACACTGATAATGGTGAGTGCCAGGCACATAGTAGGGTCTAATAAATATTTTTTGAATTAATAAATAAATGAATAGTGCTCTATAAATAAATCAAGAGCTAAATACCTGGAGTCTATAATGGCTAGTGAGCATGCTAATAAACTTTTCTGCATCTTTAAGAAACATTGAGGTGATTCATAGATACTCTATCAGTATGGATTTTGAGATGAAAAGTTTGTAGAGTTCATAACTAATTTATCACTATGATATTATAGATTGCATTGATTCTATTCTCCAAACATGACTTTTTCATAATACAGGTAGCGTCCTGGAAATATTTGTCCTGACTCAATTAAATATTTCTTTAGAGGTGAATAAAAGGAGTGAGAATATGGATATAGAGTACACAGCTGGGAAATATTAATTCTGTATACCATTTACCCTCAAACACAATCAAGAGATTATGCCTGTTATTAATGTTCTCTATGAAATTTTCAGAGCTTAGCATATACATTACATTCAGTAATGGTTCAGTAAACATGAGTTTAATTGAATTTACCTTTTAAAGTTGGAAATGAGATACATTTCTCTTTGTTCAGGCTTCTAGATTTACTCCACGGCATCCAATTAATAATAATTTTAATATAGATTATGACAAAAAATAAGCTGGTTCCTTACATTGGTAAGTGGTGGAAGCCAGAGACCATGATTTAAGTACTTTTCTATTTTCGAGATGGGCCTAGGAATGGAGGTGGTACATAATAAAAACAGAAATAAATTACATTTTTTGAAGGAATGGAAATTTTTCAGACCACCTAGGGGACCTAGTTTAAATTACTTTTGTGTACCAAATAGATTGAGAAGCAGATATAATAATACAGGCCTCTGATGCAAACACAAAAGTGAAAAACCATGCTGAAATAAATCTCTTTACACTTATGTAGAAACATGTGATGATATGGGCAACAATTTTATTATAAAAAGAATGCACAGTAGGTCTTATGTAAAATAAAAAAAAGAAAGAAACCTTTAGGTGGCGGCCAAGAGCTATCATTATGAATTCCTTAGCCTGCTTTTAGGAGAATTTATGATCTTGTTTAAAAGTGGTCATGTTAAACAGGCTATTTAAGCCACAGTAATTCTGTGCAAAGCAAATAGAAGAAACAAAATTAGGCCTGCAAAGAAATGGATTTGAATGTTAATATCATTAATCAAATCCTGATTTTGATTAAACAATGGGTATTCTGATTATGAAAATTAGTTAGGAAGCCAGATCTGGGAAGATAATTTTATTGGAATTCAGTCATGGGATTAATTACTCTTGGCAGTTAAATAATCATTTTAATTTTGAAACAAATCATCTTTAAAACAAAATGATAGCATTTTAAGAACTCAGAGAGTGTAATAAAGATGTCAAAACTATCCAGATGCTCATTGTGCAATTGGAAACTCCACTCAAAATTGACACAATGCCCCAGAATAAAAAGGTCAATGATCTAACTAATTCTTGCAACATCTGCCAGAAGCTACAGCTTCTTGGAGTACTGTGTTCTTTTTCTCTTGCATTATTCTCTCAAATGAAAGTTTATGATCAAATCCATCATACACCTCTTTAAATTCTGAAAAAAGGGGAAAATAAAAATATTTTTAAAAGCGTTATCATTTTATGATGATCCAGTAGTTTTTCCTCCCTGCTTGTTGTTTTCATCAGTATGCTTTAATCTATCAGAGGAAACAAATTGCTTGGTAGTAATTTTCATTTAAATATTATTATTAATGATTATAATCATCTGTTAGCATTTAGATTCATGAGGTACACTTTGACAAAGTTTTCGATAAGATAGGCTAAATCTGGATATTTGTTCCAGTTGATCAAGACTTCTCTGATGAAGTATCTTTAGTTCAATTCTTGTCCCTTTAAATAGCACATTTAACATCAACTATATGCACACTCAAGATCATGGAGGAGGGAAAACAAGTAAAAGACAAATTTAGAACACATGGAGTTGACAAGTTTCAAGATGCAATAAGAGAACAGAAGCAAACTAAAATACTATACCAAAAACCACACATTATCGTTGAGCAATAAAAAGAAGAGAAGGAAAAGTGTGGGTTGATACTAATAAAGGAAAGCTCTATAGAGAAGATAAGTAAACTGGTGGTTTCCCAGTGCATTATTGGGAGAGGAATCATTTTAATTCCAAGGAAACTCTATTTCAATTACTGAATGTTAATATTCCAAAACTGTAGTGTAGTAATATAGATGTAACAGTAGCATTGAATTGTTCCTTTTGTAAATATTCTCCACTATGTTAGTCAATGGCAATATGAAATCTTCTCTCAAAAAACCATTTCGTATGTTGTTGGATTACATAGCAAGCTCCACAAGGAGAATTACCCAGAAATTACTTAACTCTTCCAGCAGTTTACATTGTAAAATTGTCTAGGAGTAAATTTGGCAAAAGATCCAGAAAGTTGTACCTGTGGGATTAATGTGGTAAACATATGTTCTCCTTGTCACCATGAATATTCGAAATGATATTCCTCAGGATAAGAATTAGGAGAGCTGGTTCTAAAATTATAGTTAGGGGATATATCACTTCTCTGGAAGGATCTTTCTTCTTTGTAACATGAAAGAAAAAAAGTGGATGGTCTGTCCATTTCCTCTTAGCTATAAAGTGTTGATTTTTTTCCAGGATTTTTAGAGAGTAAAACCAAACACAATTCAACATTATCAACATAGAAAATTTTGTTCATCTAACAAGTAAAAGCATGGCATAGTTTCAGTGAGAATTGCAAAATGAGTCCACTGCATAGATGGCCCCACACACAGGTCAAGGATGGCCCCCTAGCATTGTGCAGTGCTCAACATGAATGACTCTGTGTTAGTGCTATAATTATATCAATAGCGAAGAAAAGAAGAAAATTCCTCTGTACTAAAAGTTTTATATAAATTTTAATTACAAGTATGCGAAAGGATAAATAATCTGCCACTATGCTAATGAATTTAGTTGTATATGTATAACTCATACAATTTATATAACTATATGATCATAAATAATTCAGGTATTAAGATATATGTCTCCTTAGTTCAAAGCAATACATTTAAATCTGAATGGACCATTTATCTTTACATGTAATACACTATTGCATACTTTTGGAAAATAGATGAAAATCTATAAAAGAAAGATGAACATCCAATTCCCAAAGCAAACAAAAAAAGCACCTCAAATTGTATGTTCATTTGATGATAGGGGGACAGAAGAAATCTCTGTATTCAAGACATTTTTATTCCATTTATCTGCCATATGGAATAAACATTATAAAATGATGGAAGTGCCCAAGTGTCTTTACCCCAAATACCATATGAAAATAAGTAGGAGAAAAACCTTTGGTTCTTGTTTCTTATAACTAGTGTTGTGAAAACTACAATTAATCTGAGCCAAGTCTTTATTCTGCTCCTTCTCAGTCAACCACATAATGTACAAAAGTTATTTTATCTTGAGTGGCAACAACTCAGCATGCTGGACTAGCTGATTTCAGAGTCCTGCTCTCTCCTACTTAATTTGAGTGAATAATGCCTGATCTAGAAAATTCTAGAAGATTACAAATCTCATTGATTCTATTCACTGTGAACTTACAGAGGGGACAAAGAGAAACAACAAAAACAGTCTACTGTTTAAGATGCTAATTCCTGAGGAATGTCCTCTAACTTTTATTATATTAAAGAAATACTTTAAGTTGGCTCAATTGTAATATTTTGCACAGAGTCTTTGAGACTGGGATTCAAGCTATCAGGAAAAAAATAAGACATGGAAGGAGAGAAAAAAAAAATTGCTGAGGAACAATTCCTAAAAATTTAAAAAGAACGAAATGCACAAACTCCTAGAAGAGGGAGTACAAAGAGTAAGAAAAGGTAGCAAGAATGAAAAGTAAACTAAAGGCAAGAAAGAAGACTGAAAATAAGGCTATACCCAAAAAAGCTAAAGACTGAAGAGAGCAGGGAGTAAGAAACAAGACTGATGCCAGAAAAAGTAATGACATTGTGGGGTAGAAATAGCAGGACAGAGGGGAAAAGGTCAAGGCTTAAAGATTAAACACACACACACACACACACACACACACACACACACACACACACACACACAAAGGAGACAGCAGACAAAGAGGTAAGGGATACAAATGGAAAGGGAGCAGTGTGTGGGTTATTAATGGGAGGGAAAGTAGGCAGGCAGGAGGGAGGGAGGTGGCACAGCAAAGAGCCCCTGGAGCCAAGTGATTTTGCTTTGTCTTTTACAAGTTTTTGCAACTTGAATGGAGCTTGCAAATGGGTGTGAATTATTTTACTAGTATCATTCAAAGTCCTTCTGTAATGGTGTTAGGAATTTGGCATAGTTGTAGGGGCCTAACTAAGGCTACTAACTTCCCTTCATATTCAACCAAAACAGCCAAATTCCCACCCATTTGCAGTTTGCAGGCTCTACTGAACTGACATATACAGAAAAATAGGTAGGCTAGGAAAGTTCCGGACATTAAAGAAAAAACAACAGGATTTGTTTTAATTAAAAAATAACCTTGTAATCATTTGCTCACAATGTCATTGCCTTAGTGTATAGTTGTTTTGCTTTGTTTTGTTTTGTTTCAATCAGGTTGGCTTAAATTTAGGCAGTTTCACGAAAATTCAAAAATTCTTGAAATACGTAAATGCAAATTGCCACTATGAGAACCAAATTGCTAAAATAAAACAAACCATCAAATCACCATTAAAAAGGCTAAGTAGTGAGTTTTAAAAATTCCTTTTGGGGAAAAACAATCAGTTTAAAGTTGCTACTAAGCCATACATAGTATGGAATACTACTTGGCAATGAGAAAGAATGAAATCCTGCCATTTGCAACAAAGTGAATGGAACTGGAGGGTATTATGCTAAGTGAAATAAGTCAGAGAAAGACAGATAGCATGTTTTCACTCATATGTAGAACTTGAGAAACTTAACAGAAGTCCATGGGGGAAGGGAAGAAGAAAAAATAGTTTCAAACAGAGAGGGAGGCAAACCCATAAGAGACTCTTAAATGCAGAGAACAAACTGAGGGTTGATGGAGGGAGCAGAGAGGAGAAAACGGGTGATGTCCATTGAGGAAGGCACTTGTTGGGATGATCCCTGGGTGTTGTATGTAAGCGATGAATCACAGGAAATTACCCTGGAAGCCAAGAGCACAATCTATACAATGTATGTTAGCTAACTTGACAATAAATTATAAAAAATAAAGTTGCTGTTAAGGACCCCCAAAATGATTTGTTGCTTGGCAGGTCAAAAGAAATCAGAAGTATTTTCTTAGTTTTGAGCTGGAATTTGAAACCTGGATATATTTTCTGCTTTTCTATCTTTTTGTTTCGTTCTGGAATAGCCTCTGAGCAAACTATCCATTGACTGAGGTTTTATATCTGCAAGTTCAACTCTGTTAAGGTGTTCACTTTTGTTTCTCCATGGGAACAAACATGTTGCTATGGAAACCGAGTAGCACAAAATGTAGATAGTACAAAAAGCATATTAGAAAGAAACAAGTTCAAACACAAAGTTAACCACTTAATGCAGGTACTAGTTGGCACCTAACATATTACAGCATCTCAAAAAGAATAACTTGATCCTGTGTTTTATCAGATTTTGGAACATACAGAAAACATAAGGAGACTATAATGTTTTCTCATTAAGAAAATGTAAAGGTTTATTTTTCATTAAAAAAATAGAAACCACCAAAAAGATTTATTGTGGTGGTTATTTGCATTGAATAAAAAAGATGCCCTCAAGATTTCCTTTATATAAGTACTCTTTACACACTGACATTGTCTAATTCCATGTAATACACCTACTATGAGATGTTCTGGGCCTCAGGTTAAGAAAAGAGAAGGAAGCAAGAAAAAGGGAGCCGGAACCAAGGTTCTACAGTAAGTGAGTGACCAACATTTCCACTCACAATATCTGAGAGTAAGGGGTGTGGGCTCCTGAGCCAGGAACATTAACAAGGAGTTGGAATCTAGTCAGGGGAGGATATGCCAAAGGCATTTCTGGCAGTGCTAGTGTTTTCACTCGAGATAAGGGAAGGAAAGAGCTCATTCAGTTAGAAGCAGATCCAGCCAGTTCTAGGGACTGGGTGAGAAGTGTCAGCCTGCATTCTAGTCAGGGGGCAGGGCCCCTTTTACACCAGTGGTAGTTTAGCTTAGGACATCAGTTACAACCCCAGGAATGGAGGTTGTCTTAAAGATAGGCATTCAGCAGTGAAGATTGGGCAACAGAATTATTGGATGGGAGAGTGGCTGCAGTTCGCTGCGTGTATGAATGCATAGGACCCTCTATTCTGGATTCTGGGCCCAGGAATGCACGGTTGATTTCAGGTTCCATTTAATGATTGTGAATGGAGCTCTTAATATTCTGCCTAGTTCCATTAGGATCGACTCTGAGGCTGGGTGGGGCGTTGACTGAATGGTTTTTAGGCCACTGGGTGATGCTGATACAGGTAGCAATTGGAAACACAAAAGAGACTTAGTAAGCCTCAAATCAACCCACAAGAAGAATTCTACATTTATTGTTTAATGTTAGTACAACTATATATAGGAAGAAGCAGTTGTAATCCATTGGCAAAAGAAGGAAGCTCACACAGGCCCCGCATTTAGTTTTATGTTTTCAGTAATGTTATCCCAACAGTTACTGCATATTGCCCTTAAGCAAGACAAATGTCTGATGTGACACCAACCCCTTTAGTAAAATAACAAAATAAACTTCAGTGAAAGAGTTAACAGTATTAAAAAATGTTCCTAGATGCCATCTTCTTACCTTGTAGTTTTCAGAGTTATGCCGTGGCTGTTTGGCAGAAGCTCAAAGCTACTGCAGAGAACCAATTTGAGCTGCACTGTGGTTCATGAAGTTTGAGATCAATGGACCGGCAACCCTTCAGCTTTCTGAAATAATGTGGTCATGATGCGTGTGTTTCATTTCACTTTGGGGTTTGGGTTCATTTAATTTTATGAAATAAAATAGGCTTTTATGTAAAGTAGCATTTTAACCTATAAGTTAGAAGCAAATAAAAAAAAACTAATTTTGAAATAAAAGCCCAGTAGCTTGCATGAAAATTCCCTGTGCGAAAGTAATAGAAGTGCTGTTACTAATATAAAACAAAAGATAAGAGTGAAAATAGGGAATTGTTATTTTAAAAGGAAGTGGACATCTAAAAGAGGAAGATGTGAGGTTAAAGGAAATAATGGAATAAAAAATGATAGTGACAAAGCTAAGAAAGAAGGAAAATACGCTGATAAAATTTTTTTAATTATTTTTAAATGTTTATTTATTTTGGCTATTCGAGGTCTTTTGTGGTTCCATACAAATTTTAGGATTGTTTGCTCTAGCTTTGAGAAGAATGCTGGTGCAATTTTGATTGGGATTGAAAAGGGCACATGTTGGGATGAACACTGGGTGTTATATGTAAACCAATTTGAAAATAAACTATTATAAAATTTAAAAAATTTAAAAAAAATAAATAAAAAAATTAAAAAAAAAGTTTATTTATTTATTGTGTGTGTGAGAGAGAGATAAAGAGCATGAGTGGGGGAGGGGCTGATAGGAAAGGAGAGGGAGAATCCCAAGCAGGCTCCACAGTTAGCATAGAGCCCAACACGGGGCTTGATCCCGTGCCCATGAGCCGAAATCAAGAGTTTGAAATTTAACCAAGTAAGCCAAGGGTCCCCTAAAGTATTTTTAAACTGTAAGATTGAATGAAATATTGATGTCCCTCTTATGGTTTATATGTTGAAACAAAAACTAAATCAATGTATTAGGTCTCCGCATGGCCCTGTTCACACTAGTTGGTTAACTTGGTTCCCTTTTAATTATTTAAATCTAAAGATTGCTCTCATGAAATTATCACCACAGTGGTGGTTAACTATCTATGTGACAAGATATTATTTAGTTATTTCATATGTAATACACATACAATGCAAAAATCTGACAGAACATCATTTAATCATTTTACTTTATTAACCTTGTATAAAAAAATACTTTGCTATGTCTAATGTAGGAGACACTGTACAGTACTGATTTGTACAGTACTGATTTGGGCACATGGAATACACAAATGAGTACAGCATGGTAATAAAGAGGTATAGTTCAGTACTTACAATGTAAAGAATTAGGGGCATATATGAAATGCTGTTAAAGATAAAGGCAGACACTAGTTAAAAGGGTGAAGATATATTTTAAATAGTAATAACTATAACAATATGGAAAAGAGTCCAGCATGAGTTGAATTTAACTTTGATTTCTACATGGGTGATGGGGTGTTTAAAGAGAGAATGAGGCAGTAGAGAAAAGAGCAAGCAAGGGCACAATACAGTTTTTCAGGGAAGTAAAAATAAAAAAGCAGGAAGGAAGGATTTAGTGCATGTAAAATCCATCTGAGTTTACTAACTGCACTTAATCAAAGTTAGGCTCCTTCTCTCTCAAAGAGACTGGGAGACAGGAACTCTATCTTCGCAAGTTGGCTGGAAGAAACAGTGAATTCTTTTGGCTGCATGAGTATCTTATGCAGATACTTTAAGGGGACTAGGATTATCCTAGAGATGCAGCCTTGAGCTGTTAGAAGCTATATTAGTGCTTATTTAAATCTTCATAGGTGGAATCATAGTTAAGAAGAGGACCTAGAAGAACCTACTAGAGTTTTGTCAAGGAAGAATCCTTGTCAATGCTAAGGAAAAATGGACCTGGGAAGTCTCTCAAGACTTCACATCTGAAACTATTGAAGGAGGCACAAGAGTATTTCCAGCAGAGACAATGGGGAAATTAGTGGAGCCAAATATAGTCAGGGTATGTAGCTTGCACGGTGACAGGAAATGAGGTTGAAAGGTATTCAGGAGTGAGATCATACCAGGCTATTTGAGTTCAGATTTTATCCCATAGTTCATTGCTTCCCAAAGTGTGGAATTTGCCTATAGATGACATTTTGTTGGTACTAGGATGCAGCATTAAATCATAATTAAATCATAAAATAAAAAATACTTTTATTTCCAGTTATCTTTTAATTTCTCTAATTAATTTAAGAGAATGTCTTGCATTCATACCAATCTGTGTGTTAAATGGTATTTGTTATTCAGTCCTTTTAACAAAGAAGGAGTAGATTTCTGCTAAAATTTAATGACATTTAAAAATTTTCATTGAATGTTCAAAACTATATTTCTTTTTTAGTAACCACTGGTTTTAGTAACATTTAGTAACTAGTAGTTTTTAATTAATAATGTGATTTCCTTTTAAATACATTTAACTTAAAAGAATGCTGAGTCTATTTAAAGATAAATTTCAAATATAGTAGCAGTAGGAAGAATCAAGATGATTCCCTTGCTTTTGGGTTTCTCAAAGAAGGGAGTGGTGGTATTATTAGCTGAAACAGGAGTTACAGGAAAATAGCCAGAGCGAAGCAAAGGAAAATAAAAACCGAGAATAAGTGCCTTGTCTATTATTACTGAATGTCCAGCAAAGTTTATTTAGACCTATTGTCTTCCAATATCCCTTTATTTTGAGGTCATACCCAACACACCTTCACATTCTCTACTATCCAGCCAATAAAAACAAGCCATAAAAACAACCTTTTTTGCAAAACGTGCTTTCTCACTGCTTTGCTTCATCTACAATGTATTCAGCTTACTCTTTGTTCTACCAGGCATTAATTCTAGGTTATGCCTTTGGTTCTTACTATACTGTGGTCTTGGCCTTAACATCAGGATTTTCTCTGGTCTTTATATAACTGCTTTCACTTTTGAGCACTTCTGGAATATTATATCTAGCCAGACTTTGGACCCTTGTGTCTCAGATGCTGACACCAGCACCTCTCCAGTAAAAGGTTGTCTTATATATGTACCACCCCCTTCACAGGATGATCTCCCCCTTTTGCATGCTGGCTTAGAATAAGGACTTTGTGATATATGTGTATTGTGCCTTAAGATATCCAATGTCAAGAATGACAAAATTTTTCATCATCTTCAGATATCAGACAGCCATTTTCATTTTTTGGAGTAATTTAAAGCAAAATCTATCTTTTGGAGCAAGAACTCAAACTTTTGTTTTTTCCTTTAGAAATGAATTTCTTTTCCTTTTGAGTTTCTCTTTGAGGCATGCATCTGAAGCTCTTCTCTTTACCTTCTGAGATTCTGTGCTTTATTACCATCAAAAATATATACCATGTACTAGGTATACATCCTTGGTGGCTTGTCCCTGCTGAATGTGCTGAATGCCCATTGTGAGGACAGTCTGCATTTTAATCAACAGGCTTTTCGAACTGAGTCTTAAATAGACTTAACTCTTTAAGTGAAAAATTAGCACCATCATATTTTCAATTCATCGTACATTATTTGTAGTCAAATAAAGTACTTAATGGTTTGTCATGATTTTTCAACATTTTTGGAAATTTCATTACATTTGGAGGTATAGTAGTACATGCATGTTTTTAAATAAGTGGCAGTTTTAGGGGCGCCTGGGTGGCTCAGTCGGTTAAGCGGCGGACTTCGGCTCAGGTCATGATCTCGCGGTGTGTGAGTTCCAGCCCCGCATTGGGCTCTGTGCTGACAGCTCAGAGAGCCTGCTTCGGATTCTGTGTCTCCCTCTCTCTCTGCCCTTATCCTTCTCACTCTATGTCTCAAAAATAAATAAACGTTAAAAAAATTAAAAAAAATAAATAAGTGCAGTTTTAAAATTTCATATGAAACTTATAGGCATAATTAAACTCATGAATAGGGGCTCCTTTCTTCTGATAATCTATTTTTCAATTATGGGTTTCCTTTTACTGAAACTTACATAGAAACCCAAGAACCAGAGACCTGCAAATGGATTAGACTTATAAAAACACAAATACTTACTTCCTATAACATATATTTTAAAAAATTTGTCTTGGCATATTTTATGTTAACTTTTACACTTCCAGTTTTTAAAAAAGATGAGTCATTTCCTCTGTCTGGGGCATGACTGTGAGTGGTAAAAATCTGGGAAAATATGTTAAGGTCTCAGGCATTTGTTAAAATACAGAATCCAAGTTTAGTTTCAAATTTCGATTTGACTTTGAAATCAGGTGAGGATATTATTCAGATAAAACAATGAGGGAATGACTGATTTAGTAGGTAAAAATTTAACTCTTTCTCCTGTTACTGTTTCTAGCAGAAACAGTTGATATCCCTCACCTTTGGTTTCTGAAATTCTCTTCCATAGGACTGTAATGAGACTAAATTTTTCCTAAAGCCCATCTTCTTTGCTTAACTTTTGGTCAGTTTTGGTCAATAGGGATAAGAATTTCAGGTGAAGAGTGATATCATAGGTATCACAAAAAGGATGTTAAGGAAAACTTACACATCTATTTCAATCCTTAACTCAGCATTTTAACAGAATAAATGTGGACTTCACCCATTCTACTTACTAGCTACTGAGACCTTGAGAAAGTTACTCAGCCTCAGGATTCCCATCTGAACAAAGAGGAATTATAAAGTCTTTATTTATTGTGAAGATTCAATTAAGAAGTTTATTGAATGTGGTGATATTTGTCAAATGCCTCAGATGTCACCAAGTGTATAGTTGGGTTTTTTTGTTTGTTTTTTTGTTTTTACCCCAAGCTCTTTATTTCATCCCCCTTTCCTTCCTTGGAAGAAAGAGAAAATATTTTCTCCTCCATGTCATCCATTTCTTGATGGAAGATAATGCAATAAAATCTAAGATGAGTGGTAGCTAGTAATTGAAAATGCTGGATAATGGCAAATATTAAACAGATTATGATCTGGGTAAAATACCAGAACCCATTAGGTAAGATTGTCTTCTGCATTCACAATGTATTATATACATGATAAGATAGAGCAATCTTGAAGTGCTTAGCAGATGGAGAACACAATCTATTTGCAAAGCTCTTGGTAAAACTTCTTGCATGAGGTAAGTTTTTGCAGGCATGGTGTTGGCCTTACTAAGAGTTCATGAATCAAGTGTGTACAATGTAAAGATAAGATTCTATACAATGGAGCAGAGGAAAGAATTAAAAGATAGGAGGGATAAGAATAGGAACAAAGCAGAGGCAACAGGAGATGGAATAAAGCTGTTCTATGAATAACATTACTTTCCTCATGAACGCTGAAGTTACTAGACTCACAAAATGCTTACTGTGAGTGGGTTTTTGCAGATACCAGAAAAGTAAAAAAAAGTAGACCCTAAGAAATTTATAGAATAATAATAACTGTTACAGGGAGAATTTGAAGCATTGAATTCAAACTAATGGTGTGAATGAGAGTCATTTGGGTGTCTGTGTGAGTCTCTGGTGACATTTGCTTTATATGTGAACACATGACATTTCAGCAACCAATACGTAGAGTATTATGGTTTATGTTACTGCATGTATGACACTCTATGATGTAATATCCTCACTCAAATTATTTTGAAATAAAAATATGAAGTTCTTAGTTTTTTGTAATAAATTTCCAGATATAAAGCAAAACTCTCTGATAGAGAGTGTAACTCTAAGTCACACTATCAGTGAAATTGTATTCTACATGACAACAAACAGAGCTAGTAATGGACCCTCTACCCTTGTTCCTTGTTACCAATATTTTAATAATGTTTATTTTTTGCTGTATTCATTACAAGTCTTCTATACACTGACAAAACATTTTTTAAGACTTACATATATACCTGTGAAGACATAGTCAAATGACCAAAAAGGTTATCAAATAGAAAGAAAAAAAATAGTGGAATGAGAAAAAGTTGTTGCAAAGGGTGACTTTTTGACGAAAGAAAGGAATGATTAACTTTCAATGTCATAGCCAATTGTAGTTGATTTGTTTATTTACATGTCATTAAAGATACTGGACTAATTTTTATGAGAGAAACGTTGTTGCAAAGAGTGACTTTTGGACGAAAGAAAGGAACGATTAACTTTCAATGTCATAGCCAATTGTAGTTGATTTGTTTATGTACATGTCATTAAAGATACTGGACTAATTTTTAAAGGAATGCACATTTTCTAAAAGCTTTTTTAATGTTTATTTTTGAGAGAGAGAGACAAAACATGAGCGGGGGAGGGGCAGAGAGAGAGTGAGATACAGAAGTAGAAGCAGGCTCCAGACTCTAAGCTGTTAGCACAGAGCCGGATGCGGGGCTCGAACTCAGAAACTGAGATATTGACCTGAGCCAAAGTCTGATGCTTAACCAACTGAGCCACCCAAGTGCCCCAAAGGAATGTTATGTACCTTTTAATATAATATTTAAATCAATCAAAAGAATGCGTGAAGCTTTGAATTCATATTCTGAATTTTAACAGATCTGTGTGGCAAAGGCCACACAATTTTTATATCTAAAGATAATATAGAAAATGGTATGTGCTTTCTTTTTCACTGCCACTGACCTAGCTCTGGTGAGGAACTTCTGGGTTTCTGTTACAGTATCCTAGTGACCTCTCTGTCTCTAAGATTTCTGTTCTCTAATTTATTCTCTGTGACTCTGTGAATGATGTCTGTAAAGTTATACACTCCATTGCTATTAAGATTAAAACTAAAATTCCTTGGAGCACTTGGGTGGCTCATTCGGTTAAGCATCTGACTCTTGATTTTGGCTCAGGTCATAATCACATGGTTTGTGAGATTAAGCCCCACGCTGGGCTCTGCGCTGACAACACAGAGCCTGCTTGGGATTCTCTGTCTCCCTCTCTCTCTGCCCCTCCCCTGTTCTCTCTCTCTAAATAAATAAACACATAAACATTAAAAAAAAACCAACCTCCTTACAAAGTTTATTGTTCATCGGTCTCCTTTGTTTATCCATACAGACATGTTTGCTCTTCATTACATGTGTATTATGGATGCTGTTTCATCTTTGGGTTTTGTATAAGCCATCTGACCCCTTATTCCCCATCTCCCTGTCGCTTGCTTTCTCGCTCTTTTTTTTTTTTTTTTTCAGGCCCAGTGTACAATTCCCTTCTTTTGGGAAATCTCTCTAAGCTCTCAAGAGAGTTAGTTAATAATAGTTACTCATTATTAAGCATTATAGAGGGACTGGAGTTATCTTCATTGAGGAGGTAACATCTGAGTTGTTGAGGGACTTGAAGGTCAGCTGCTGAAGAACAGAGGAAGTTACAGGGAGGAGAAGAGGACAAGTGATCTCCATTAATATAAAGAGGAGGCACAAAGGGACACGGCAGCCAAAGGAGCTAGTGATAGATAGAATGTAGAATGGTGGGGCAAAGAATCGAGAGAGATCGTTGAGAATTAATCCCAGATTCTAATGAGTGTGAAGAGTTTTAATGCCTAACAAGAAGCTTCCACTTATATAGGCCGTAGACTTTGACTGATTGCAATTTTAAATTTGCATCATGAGACAACATAATCAGATACATTTTAAAAAGATTATTCTGTCAGAAGTAGAATGGTAGCTGGGAGATAAGTTTTTGAGTAGGCACAAATGAATGAACTGGCACATTTGGAGAGAAATAAAACAGTCTTAAAAATGAAATAATCCTTGACAGCACAGGAAATAATTATATGAAAAATACAAGTAATAAATGCTCCTAGGATTTCAAGAAACATTTTTTTTAAGCTTTGAGAGGAATTTATTGAAGGGGATATTAGATGATGACAGCATACTGGTTGGTGTTGTGGCTGGAAGCTAAATTCATCTCAAATGATTCAGATAAAGAGACTTTGATGCAATAGTTCTTAACCTTGGCTGTACACTGGAAACACTTGGGGAGCTTTAAAAAATACTGATGCCTGTATCCTGCTCTCAGAGGTTCTGTTTTGGTTGGTCTGGTTTGTGGCCTGGCCATTGGGATTTTTCAAAGCTTCCCAAAGCTGATTTTAAGATGCAGCCTGAGTTGGGAACCACTGCTTTAACGAAAGGACTGCTTTCAGAAGTGTGGGCAGTGTTGAGAAATAAAAGATGGTAAGATATTGGAGACTAGTAACAGGGGAAACCATTACTACTTTTATGGCCAAGGGACAAAAGAGACAATAGGTTGACCCAGTGAGAGATGGACAAGTTGGAGAAGGGGTCATTTTACCAGGGCTGCCGCTATTTTCAAACACTCAGTGCTGGAGGAGAGTGTATTTGTCAGAGTGTATATATACTCAGACATATTTATCTTTCTTGCTTTCTGTAAATATATACTGATAGAGATTTATTTTAAGGGATGAGCTCATGGAATTGTGGAGGCCAGTAAGTCCAAGTTCTGCAGGATGGACCTATAAGCAGGAGACCCAGAAAAAGCCTATGTTGCATTTCAAGTCTAAAGGCTGTCCACTGGCAGAACTGCCTTTTATTTGGGGGAGGGCGGTGTTTTTGTTCCATTAAGGACTTCAATTGATTGACATTTTGGAGGGCAATCTGCTTTACTCAAAGTCCACCAATTTAAATATTAATCACATCTAAAAATCATCCCGCAGAGCCCTGGGTGTTGTATGTAAGTGATGAATCAAGGAATCTACCCCAAAACCAAGAGCACACTGTATACACAGTATGTTAGCCATCTTGACAATAAATTATATTAAAAAATAATAAATAAAAATAAAAATCATCTCACAGAAATATTCAGAGTAATGTTTAATCACATATCTGGGCACTGTGGCCCAGCCAAGTTGACACACAAAATTAACTGCGATGCAGGGAGGGATTAGAGAAATAGTTCAACTTCTTTTACTTTCCTCTCTCCCTCTTTTTGACCAAAGAGCTTCTCAAAGAACAGAGATGTGAAGGGGAAAATGGGAAACATTCTGCATAAACCACCTACTTACTTATAGACTTGACCATTACTTTGGAAATGCCTTTTTTATTGTTAGAATTCCAGTTTGGTCAGATGGAGCAGTATTATAACATTCTCTGAGTTTATTTTTCTTAAGCAATACTAATGTTCTAGTCATTTCTAAAATGATATTCTGATGAAATTTTCTAAGATGGTTTCTTTTTAGACTAGAATAATGTAAAGAGCTTATGTCACAAGCATAAATGTGGTTTTTGTTAACCAATTAGAGCAGTACTGAAATTCATTCTCAGTTTATTTTTTATTTTTATTTTAGAAAGGGAGAAAGTGCACTATCAGGGAAGAGGGGCAGAGGGAGAGAAAGAGAGAATCTCAAGCAGGCTCCACACTCAGCATGGAGCTGGACATGAAGCCCAATGCAAGGCTGAATCCCATAACCCTGGGATCATGACCTCAGCTGAAATCAAGAGTATGGCACTCAACCGACTGAGCCACCCAGGCACCCCTCATTCTCAGTTTAAAAGGAGATACTCTCCTCTAAAATTTTTAGTATTTTTTAGAAAGGTTATTTATTTATTTTTTAGAGAGAGTGCATGCACAAGGGAGGTGACAAAGAAAGAGAGAGAGAGAGAGAGAGAGAGAGAGAGAGAACATCCCAAGTAGGCTCCACACTGTCAGCACAGAGCCTGACATGGACTCAGTCTCACAAACTATGAGATCATGACCTGAGCCAAAATCAAGAGCCAGGCACTTAACTGGCTGAACCACCCAGACACCCTTCTTCTTTTAAATTTTATATTAGATAGTCAGCTATTTGTTTTCATATTTGTTTGTTTGTTTTCAGATTTTAAAAAATGGTTATATTGCATATTATGTATTTTGAATAATCAGAAGGAAAAAGGTATGGTTATAAAATATAAAGATGGAAAGAGTATTTGCTCTATGATCTAGATGGTGATTATAATAATTCAGATGAGACATAGTAAGTGTTGAATAAGCAACCACAGAAATGGAAAAGAGAGCTTTAGGTCCTCACCTGTTTCTTGTTTGTGTGGTATAACCTACTACATAAATAAATGGAGAAATTGCGTGTTGATATTGATGTATCTGTAGCACATTGAAGTGGAAATATTTATGGGGGAAAGGAAAATCTTGTTTGAAACAAGAAGAAGAGTGTTGTGGGGTTGATGTGAACGGGCTGAGCAGTCATTGTACATCAACTGTGGGAGAAATAATGCCAGTGGAGAGGCTGATTTAGAAAAGAGGTGTGTACAAAGGAGAGCAAGTATGGATGGAGCTCTAGGTGCCAGTAATATTTAAGAGATACATAGGGAACTAAATGAGGAATACTCAGAGAAGTGAGAGAAAAACTTGAAGAGTCAAGAAACCCAAACAAAGAAAAGATTTCAAAGATGAGATAATGTCAAGTGATTAGGAAAACAATGTTAACGTTAGGGAGAATAGTTTCAATAATTGCAATAGAGGCAGCAGGCTGAAGAAAGAATATGAAATGAGGGACTGGAGATGGTGACAGCTGATAATTCTTTTGAGAAACAGCTGTGAAAGAAAGAAGGAAATGCAGCAGCAGCTAGAGATGTTGAATGGAATTTTCTTTCTTCCCCTCTCCCTCCTTCTTCCATTCTTTCAACCTCTCTCCCTCAATTTTCTCTTTTCTTCTCTTTTTGTTTTTTAATGAGACAAAAGTGTTAGGATAGTAGTTTGTAGTCAAAGTCTAAGATTCTGGAGGTTAGTTAATTCTAAAGGTTGACTAGACCCTGATATGACTTTGGGATTACACTGTGGAAATTGAATGGAGGCAAAGATCTTCGGACTAGAGAAGGTCATTTAGCTACCTCAGATGTAGAGTAGGATGTTGTATTGTTAAGAATGAAGACTGTGGGTCAGATAACAATGTTCTGATTAAATGTTGGAGTATTGTCTAAAGATTAGAAGATAAGAGCGTTAGGTTCAGGCAAATGGTTGTAAAGCCAGATAGTGTGACCTTAAAAGGAGAAGAGGCTTCTTGAATGAAAAAAAAAAAAAATGTGCAAAAAGTGGGAAGTGACAGTAGGGAGCCAGAAGGATGCCTTCCTTGCCTCCAGGGCAGAGATGTTCATTTTAACTTATGGGAGAAATGTACAACCCCTACTCGAGAAATCAATGTGAGAAGGATTGACTTTCCATCAAAGTTAGGTTTCTGCTAAAAAAGAGCATGTGAGACATGCCCTGAGAGAGGTTAAGGATTTAAGGATGTAGATAATTTGGATTTGATTTGTTGTTTTTGCAAATGGAAGATTCCCAAGACCCTGTGGAAGGGTGTGGAATGATAGCAGAGGTGGAAGCATTTGGAGGGAAAGGAAGATGAGACACTAGGACTAATGAACCTGACATGTAGTGACTCAGATGAATATGGAGGTAAGAAGCTATGGGTTAACCAGAAGTGACATAGATAGGATGCCGTGTAATTAATAGAAATTTGGCCTTAAATAATTTTGGTAGTGGCACAGACCCAAGTTTCCAGGTATCTGATTTCATAGATTTCCTGTTCGCTACTGGTACTAAGTTAAGGTATGCTGCCAAGAAGCCATGGTGATTATTAAGGCCTCTTGTTGCTTCTTACCCTCTAGCATGCTCCAGATCAGAACAGGATTCAGGAGGAATGAATAGTTGTTACAGTTAGTATATTATAGTAAATGTGACTAAATGTGGTGATTCCATTTTGCCCACTTCTTCCCTCAGTGGGGACTATAGGAATCTGAGAGATGATTATGAAAAACCTGTGGTTGATCAATGGGATTGTTGAGGAATGCTTACTTCCATCTCTTTCCCCACAGGAGTTAGCTGAAATTCCCCAGTAGCCTCATAACATGGAGTTAGTCCCTTTCAGTTCTAAAAGGGAAGGAGTAGGGATTTTCCAGAGGGAAAGGAGAATCCCCTGTTGCAGTCCCACCATTGTTCATGATCATAAACAAAAGGACAAAATTCTTCAGATCAGGGTGTGAATTTTAATACCTTGCACTAGAACTTCACAGGACATATGTGTTCATACTTAAAACCCTGTCACCTCATAAACTACTCTGGATATTTGTATTTTATTGGGGTTTTGTGCATTGATTTATTCTTACCTGACAGATTGTGTTCTTTGAAAAAAATCACATGGACTTATCATTCTTTTCAGACCTGAGTCAGGTGGTATTTACTTCATGCTTTTTACTTCTTGCTCTTCCCTGATATCTAGGTTGGGACTGTAAGAGCAAATACTTTGGTTACTACAGACAATATTTCCAGGCAAGGAAAGTCACTCCTATCAATAGGCATTTTATAGAACCCACAGGGGTAGCACATTCCTATTGTATTTGAGATGGAGTTTCACTAACTAGAGTAATATATAGAAAGGAAAGCTAAAAATGAAAAATATTAAAAATTTCCAATATCAATTTTCAACGTATCTATTAGAATATATTTTGGAAACACTGAAAGAAAGACTCAAAATTGTACAAATGTATCAAGAAAACAATAGGACAATGGTGCTAGCACCATTTTTCATTTTCAATTTAGAAAATATTTTATGAAAATTATATTCTTATTCCAATGAGTCATTGTATTTGTTTCAAGTACAGGAACATATTTATGACCCTTATACAGACTTTTCTTGACCTGAAAGATTCTGGAAGATGGTACAGTAGGAAGCACTAAGAATCCAACCTCCCACCCATGAAACAGTTATACTAGCAGAATGTGTCTGATAAAACTATTTTGGATTTCTGGAATCTATTAAGGGCTTGCTACTTTCAGGTGAGGGCTTGGGCATTAATTTATGCCTAATTTTAATTACTTTAATCACTAATCAGTTTCCCATCTCCACTGTTCAGTCCAGTGGCAGGCAACTGTGCACATATTCCTAAAATAGCTTGCTCATAGTTTACAGGAGTCAGAATGGCAGTAAGGACTCTGTCCTCCAACTATCAGGGACCTGTGTTCTGACTTCTGATTGCGGCTCCTTATCATGAAGTTGCAGACACAGAGGTGGGTTGCTGTTATTGCTGCACATTTGCTTATTGTTGGAAGCTCCTCCTCTTTCTGCTGAAGTGACTTCCAGATTTAAATGGCTGGCACCTCCCCCTCCCATACTTAATTTTCCTCTTTTTTCTATTTTGAGAATCAGACATTAAAGACTAGGATATTCAAAATCAACCATTAATATGGGGGAAATTAGAAAGTCACCACACATGCCCAGGGAAAGGTGCAGACTCGGAAAAGACCTGGTAAGGGGCACCTGGGTGGTTCAGTCAGTTAAGGATTATCACATTATTAGACTCAAATGTCTAGTTTTCAAATTAAAATCACAAGGCATACAAATAAGTAAGAAAATATGTCCCATTCGAAGAAACACAACAAACCAACAGAAACTTCCCCTGAGAAGACATGATGGTAGATCTACTACAAAAATACTTTAAAACAACTTTCTTAAAGATGCTCAAAGAACTGGAGCACCGTGGGTGGCTCAGTCAATTAAGCATCTGACTCTTGATTTGGGCTCAGGTCATGACTCATGGTTTATGAGGCTGAGCCCCATGTTGGGCTCTGTGCTGACAGCATGGAGCTTGCTTGGGATTCTCACTCTCCCTCTTTCTCTGCCTCCTTCCCCCAACCCCCCAACGCTCATGCTCATTCTCTCTCTCTGTCTCTCTCTCTCAAAATAAATAAATAAACTTTTTAAAAAGATGCTCAAAGGACTAATGGAATATGTGGAGAAATCAAGAAAATGATATATGAACAAAATGGAACTATAAATAAAAAGCTAGAAAACCTAACAAGAAACCAAAAAAGAATTTCTGGAGCTGAAAAGTATAACAAATTGAATAAAAAATTTGCTAGAGAGACTCAAGAATGAGTTTGAGGAGACAGAAGAATCAGTGAACTTGAAGATAAAATAATTGAAATTATGAGATCTGAGGAACAGAAAAAAAAAGATTAAGGAAAAGTGAACACTAGCAAGTGGATCAGCTTGTGCATCGTGGGAGTCCATAAGGAGAGACACAGATAGAAAGTGGTAGAGAGATTATTTGATGAAATACTAACCAAAAATTTCTGGAACTTGTTGAAAGATACAAATATAAATATCAATGAAATTTAACAAACTTAAAGTAAGATGAACTCAAGGAGACAGACATTATAATCAAACTGTTGAAAGACAAAGAAAATCTTGAAAATAGTGATAAAGAAGTGACTTGTCACATACAAGGAATCATCAATAAGATAATTCACAGATTTCCTATAAAAAACTTTGGAGTCCAGGAGACAGTGAATTGATATATTTAAAGTGCTAAAAGAAAAAACTGTCAATCAGGAATCCTATATCAGATAAAACTGTCCTTCAAAAGTGAGGGAAATATGAAGACATTAAAAGATACACCGCAGTTGAGGGAGTTTGTTACTACTAGATTTGCCCTACGAGAAATTCTAAAGGGAGTCCTGCAGGTTGAAATGCTAGACAGAAACTTAATGCCATATAAAGAAATAAAGATCATACTAAAGTAAATGCCTAAGCAATTATAAAAGCTAGTATTATTATAATTATAAGTGAAAAACACACTCCTTCTCTGTCTCCTTTATTCTCACACTATGCCACACTCACTCATAAGCCTTCTGAATCAGATATGTGGGTTTTCCACACATCAAGCAATTCTCTGTGGAAATTAAACAACACATTCTTCAACAACCAATGGATCAAAGAAAAAATCACAAGGGAAATTAGAATATTCTTAGAGCCAAATGACAATGAAACCACAATATACCAAAACTTATGGGACACAGTGAAAACAGTACTAAGTGGAAAATTATAGCTATAAATACTTACATTAAAAAGGAAGAAAGATTTCAAATAAACAATCTATCTTTACAACTTAAGGAATTAGAAAAAGAAGAACAAACTAAATCTAGGACTAAATGAAGGAAAGAAAAAAATAAAGATTGGAGAAGTAGAACCTTTACCTAAAACCATATAAACAATTTAGCTCAAAATGTATCAAATACCTAAATGTGAGACCTAAAACTATAAAACTCTTAGATAAAAATATAGGATAAAAGATTCATGACACCGAATTTGGCAATGAGTTTTGTATATGACACCAAAAGCACAGTCAACAAAAGAAAATGTAGACAAATAGGATTTCATGAAAATTAAAAATATATGTGGATCAAGAAATGTTTATCAATAGAGTAAAAACGCCACCTCCAGAATGGGACAAAATATTTGTAAGTCATATATCTGATAAGAGATTACTATCTAAAGTATATTGAGAATTTCTAAAACTCAACAATATCAAAAAAACATACACCCTGATTCAAAATGGGCAAAGGACTTGAGTTGACATTTCTCCAAAGAAGATGTGTAAATGGCCAATGAGCATGTAAAATGATTGTCAACATCACTAATCACTATGGAAGTACAAGTCAAAACTACTGTGAGAATCCAGCTCATACCCATTAGGATGTCTATTATAAAAAATAATAATAATAAGTGAAGGAGAAAAATAGCAAGTGTTGGCCAAGATATGGAGAAATTGGCACTCTTGTGCAGTATAGATGGGAATGTAAAATGGTGCAGCCACAGTGGAAAACAGTATGGTCGTTTCTCAAAAAATAAAACATCGAATTACTGCATAATTCAGCCATTCCACTTGTGGATATCTAAAAGAACTTAAATCAGCATCTTGAAAAGATATTTGTATACCTACACTGATAGCAGTATTATTCATAATAGCTAAAACATGGAAGCAATGCAAGAGTCCATTGGTGGATCAATGAAAAGCAAAATGTGATATATATGTACAATGGACCATCATCCATGAGTCTACAAACCGAATTTCAATAAATTTCTATTATAGAATTTCTGTTAGATATGCATGTATCTCTGTAGCTTAAGATATATCTACATCTGTATTGATATCTGCATTTGTATCTATATTTAAAATATATATTACATATTTACAGATAACAATCTTTTAAAAATTCTAGGTGATATGTTTTTTCAAAAAGAATTGGAACTTCCATGTAAATAAAAGAATAAAAAGAATAAATAAAAAAGATTTAAAGGCTCCCTAATAAAACAAATAATGAGAGCTTCAGGAAGTGGTTATTATAAACATTATCAATGTTGTATAAGTTAAATAAGATGGAAATTGAAAGTTGATTGTAGATATGGTTGTCACAAGATCATTGGTGGGTTAAAGATGACTTTTAGAGGGATGGTGACAGAAACCAAACTCACTGAACTGAGGAATGAATGAACCTAATGAACTCATGAGTATAAATCTTGTAATACTTTCAAAAAAATAGGTGGTAAAGATAAGAGGGGATATAGGCAATAGTTTGTATAGTGTGTAGGAAGGATTTTCTTTTTAATTTTTTTCTGAATATGTGGACTCACAGCATGTTTTTAGAGGAGAGCAAGGAGACTCTGGAAAAAGAGATATTGAAAATAGGGATGATGAGAATAAGTTGCTACTCAAACATCTCAAAGGAGATAAGAACTATATTTAAAGCACATATTAGCCTGCTGGGAATAAAGAGCATTCTTTCCTGCAAAATAGGTTGCAAGACCAAGAGAATGGGTGTCATTACTGGAAGGTTAGAGGTACAGCTAGGGGAAACTTGAACAAGTTCATATTTGAAGGCCTATCATTATCTGTGAGACGAGGAAGCAGAGGTACTTCTGAAAGATGAGAGTCATGTTCCTAAGACAATGCTAGGGATTTGGGACAGTCCCTTAGAGAATGTGAATTGCAGTTTACCAGAAACCAGGCGAATGAAAATGAAAGGATTGATGACAAAAATAATTACATATATAAGTTATAATCTTCTGTCAAAAACTAATTTGAAAATGCTAGCCCTTCAGCTACACTCCCGACTCATTGAATCTTCAATGTGAAAATTTCTTTTTAGTAGCAAATACAAAAAAAATTTTACTTAAGTCATGTTCATATTTCTAGCCACAATTCTGATTGTGAAAAGTCATGGCACATTTGCTTGCCATGAAAAGAAAAAAATGTCGGAAATGGAAAAAAAATGAGAATGGATATGGTATTAAACTCCTAACTTCCCAAGAAATAGTTAATTGAAATAAGTTAAATAATTTAGAAGCAAGTTCTACAATTGGACAGACTGGATTTATATCAAGGCTTCACTACTTACTAGGCAAGCTATTTCTGTCTTGTTCTCCCTTTTATCTATAAGACTAGAATAAAAAACAGGAGTTTTGTGAGGACTATGGAATAATACAAAATACTTATTTTTTAAAACAATACTTGCATATTAAGCATTGAATAAACTTTAGCTATTTTTTTCATTATTCCTAATACTAGTTCTAAGGAAAAGTGAGGAGAGAAATCTTTGTCCTCTAGTAGAAGGTTTATAGAAATAATATTTTCTGTTGCTCCCTTTATACTCCTAAGTAGGGTGTTTTTCAGATTATGGAAAAGCTCCTCTCCCACAATAATGTGCATTGAGTATGGCTAACAAAAAGCAGTATTTCCCTTTGGGCTAAGGCAGGGACCACTTCTGATAAGGAAAAAAGAAGAAGAAAAAACTTGATAGTCCACATCTTTGAAGATAAGTCACAGTGCTTGCTTGGATTTTATGGGAAAAGAGGCTTACTGTGAACCCATAGTTTTATTCTACTAGAAATCAATAGATCGATGAGTAAAACTTCGTCTTTCTACAAAAGTAGAAGAATTGAGAGAAGTCATTTTTATAACTTCCCAAGTTTTGAATGAACATAGAAGCAAGAAAATCATGACTCAGAAGGCACAAGGTGAGGTTTTGCACACTGAGAAGTACACACAAGAAACATGATTTGAGCAACACTTGGAAAATTTCTTTACAAAAGTTTTCTTTCTCTGGTCTGAAACCCCCAAATGTTAGCCTTGATTGGGCTTCTTATTCTTCAAGTTCCTTACAATTTTCTTTATAAATCAGCAGCATTGTCATCTATTGACTGATCTTTATTTTTTGTTTTATTTCCATTCAGTTAATGGTACATTTATATTAATAGGACTCTACAGGCGACATCTACAAGGGCTTATCAGGAGACGAGGTCTAATGCAAGGTCCTCTTCTTGGATCATCATAGAACTCTCTCCCCATTAAGAAATTGAGCAACTGATACAATGTCAAAGTAAACATACTGTTTTCTCTATTATTAAGAAAGCCTGTGGTAAACCAGTAGGTGAATTAAATACAGTTAGAAGACTTGCTTACAATCAACTGTGTAACTTCACTCAAAACTCACTTTTCCTCTCAAAGCTTCAGTTTTCCCAAAGTTAAAAGAGCAAAATAATACATACTCCTGGGATTATGAGGTTTGAACATGATAATGTGCTTATGAAATCACTTCATATCTGAAAGCCTGTAAAATATGAAATATTATAATAATTTTTATTAATATCCAGTTTTAAAATAAGAAATGAGCCCAGGAAGAAAATTTTCCTCTGGTAAAAATATCACTATCAAAATTAAACTTTCAAAAAACATAGGAAATAGTCCCAGTGACTTTTGTAACAAAAAATCTGAAAATGTTCACAAAGTTATCAATAATTCTTTGTAGCCTAAATTTATGATGTAACTTTCCAAAAATAATCAACAACTTGCAGTTAAAAATGGCAATCTAATAATATATGCTAACCTCTCTTGTTTCCCTGAAGGCCCCTGAAATGGCACACAAATAAAAAATAAAAAAAAGATACAAACAAGGGAATAAATCAATAGGTACTCTACAGCGTAGAAAAAGAGAGATCCATCAGTCAAAAATTTCTACAAGTTAGAAAGGATTCACATTTAGTTTCAGTGAGAAACTAGAGCAAACCTCAAGTAAACTGTAAGTAAAACTATTCTTCAGTAGATACAGAAAAGTACTGGTAAAGAAAAGTAAAGGTAACTGATTCCTCCCCTCCGCCCAATTCATCCTAGAGAAATTCCAAGCTCAGACACAATGAGAATAAGATGTATTTCTCTCAGGGTCTCAAAATTCTAAGAGAACAGTTTTATAAAATAGTGAGAATCTCCTGGGGGTGGGGAAGGAAGAAGGAGCTTCACATGCTTGTACTGGGGAAAATGAGAAAAGTATTTCCAGAATGCTATTAAAGGCTCAGAGAGGAGGGGAGAAATGGGCACAGTTTTTCAACTTATGCACTACTGAAATTTGGGGCTGGATGGACATTTTTTTTTGTTGGGGAAAACTGTGCTGTGTGTCATACTATTTTTGCCAACATATTTGGCCTATACTCACTGGGTGCCAGTAGCTCTCCCACCCCTACCCAATTGTGACAATTAAGAATATCTCTAGAAATTACCTCCAGATTTGTATGTTAGATATTTATTTATTCATCTAGCATCTGTTAGATTTACTAGTTATTCATGACAATATATTGTGATTTTTTCAGATATATACATTTGGTTTTATCCACAGTTTCTGGCTCACAGCTCCCCAAACCATTGGAATTTCCTAAGTGCTGAGTGGTAAAGGTGTCCTGTTCTGTGAATGAAGTGATTTTTGGAAAGCATCTAAGGATGGGAGCTGTTTGCCAATGAAGCTAATAACTATGTGCTTAGAAGGTTGGAACTTTCAGTCTCACACCCTGACCCGCTGGGAGGTGAGAGGGACTAGAGGTTGAATCAATCATCAATGGCTAATGAGTTAGTCAATCATGCCTCTGTAATGAAGCCTCCACAAAAACTCTAAAGAGAAGATTCAGGGAACTTCTACACTGGGGAACTGTAAGGCTTCCATGTGCCATCGTGTGGGGCCACAAGCTCCACAAATACAGAAACTCCTTTGTCCAGGCCCTTGACATATGTATCTCTTCATCTGACTGTTGATTAGTATCCTTTAATATCCTTTGTAATAAATTGGTAATCTTGTGAGTAAGCAGGTTTTCTTGAGTTCTGTGGATGATTCTAGCAAATTAATTGAACCCAAGGGGGAATTATGGGAACCTCTGATTTATAGTCATGATTGACATCCTGAGTTGGAAGGGGTCATCGGAACCTCCAATTTGTAGCCAGTAGGTCAGAAGAACAGGTAATAATCTGGGTTTACAACTGACATCTAAGTGGAGGGTCGTCTTGTGGGACTGAGTCCTTTACTTATGGAATTTGATTCTATCTCTGAGTAGACAATATTAGAATTGAGTTGAATTCTTAGCCACCCTGCTGGTATCTGAGAATTGCTTGTTGGTGTGGGGAGGCCTCTGCACACAAAAAGTACAGTTGGGTCTAAGAACCTAATCTATTCATTCTGATCATGTTCTTGGTTTTTCTTTTGTGATTATCTTTTCATATTTTTCACCTGAATGCTAGTTTGACTGGTAGTCTGCTATCATGGATTTTCTCTACACTTCTGTAAGTGTATTTCCCTATTGGGCCTCTTCCCTGATGGACCTGATGGAAGGCTATTGTGGACGCTGTCTGTGAGGGAAGAATATTGCCTTGTAGACTTCCTTTCAGGATTTCTAGGCATATAGTAGACAGGTGTCTTGAAGGTCTCACATTTGGTTAAAAAAAAAAAAGGAAAAAATGCAGTTTAATCTGAGGGTGAAGAGTAAACAAAGTTATCTTTCCTTTTTGAAATAATTTCCTTCTTGGGGAACCTGGGTAGCTTGGTTGGTTGAGCATCCAACTTCAGCTCAGGGTGTGATCTCAGTGTTTCATGAGTTGAAGCCCCACATGGGACTCTACTGTCAACACAGAGCCCACTTTAGATTCTTTGCCCCTCCCTGCTTGTGTGCTCTCTTTCAAAAATAAACATTTAAAATAATATCCTTCTCTTCCATTGTGGACTTCCATTTTTCCATTTTTTTGAGGATTTCCCTATTAAACATTGATACCCAATCTATGAGCCCTATCAGAAAATATCCTGCATTTTATTTTTAGAGCAGATTTTAAACATTATCCTAGAGTCAAATAACTACTGCTGATGCCTCAGTATGATGAGGATGGAAAGTGATATTCCTGTTTCAGCTACCTTATAAAGAGATCTTTAATTAAACTATCTTTAACTAATGTGTAAATATATAGTATAATTAGCTATAAATTAATTTTATTTTTTGATAAAATTCCTCACTTCACTCCTTATTCTTGTGGTCACTTTTAGCTTGGAATTTTTCTGGGCCTCTACCAGGAAGAGAATTTTCAATTCAGTAGTCGTTTCTTTGGCTTTTGTTTTTTGTTTTTTGTTTTTTTTTTTTTTCTGTAGATTGGGTTTCTTCTTTTGGTTTCTTTTGGTTTCTCTGTCAGTTTTATCCCATCTACTTTCTATTTACAGAAATCCCTCGAATTTTTGGTCCACTGCTGACACGCTTTCCTTCATAATTTTAATCTCATAACTTCTTTTTTTTTCCCTGTCATTTCAACGTGATTTTGGAAGAAAATTTTTCTCGATGCTCTTGAACCAAATCTCTCACTTCGATCTGTGGAACTTTCTCTTTGAGTCTTTGCTTGAACTATTCCTCCTGATGGAAATGTTACATTATTTTTTTCAACTATTTCCTATCCTTTAAGGTCAATATGAATTTTTAACTTCCTTCAAGTAATGAGCTCTGCAGCTTCTCCTTCTCTAATCAGTTATTATTCTCTTACTTGAATTAGTATAACACTCATTCTTTCTTACTTATTTGGAACTTACCATGCTTATATTGCTGCTTAACCTTACTGACTTTTTTCAGGTCCACAAGCCTATTTGCCTACAAAGAATTTCTGTCTTTTGGAAGCAAATACTCCTTTAGAATTTTTAAATCTTTCTTGTTATAAACGTGAAGCCTTATTCCAAGAGGTGCTCATTAAATATTTTAAAAATCAACTTTCCTTTTAAAATCATATAATTTTTGTGTGTCATTTATCATAAGGGTTTTGTTGATACTAAGCATGCACATGGTAGACAATATATTTTAACATTCCTGCAAAAAAATAAGAAAGGTTTAATTTCTAGTTGATTTGGCCTTATAGGAAACTATTTTTTTAATCTCAGCTAGTTCTATATTCTGTGTTTTGACTGGTTAAAGCAATATGTCCCACAGACAATTATATCAAAATTTGAAGAATGATGATAATTTACAAGTATAAAATGTTTAAAAGTCAATGGAATATTATAATTAGTAAATGAAATATCTCTCTACTACTAACAAAGGCTTAATTATGTCCTTACTAGTTTCATGACATCCTTTGGATTTGGAGGATATTTGGAATCTACAAAAGAGTATAATGTTCATCTCAAAATAAAAAATTAAAAGAAATAAATGCTGACTTCAAGAATTTGCCTCTATAAATTATTTTCAATAGCATTCCTTTTGCATTTACAAGCTGTTGGATTATCTTGTCTGCTCTCAGGGCCTAGACGCTTTATTATTTTCTTTTTTCTCTAATCTATGTTGTGTTCACATCCTCACCACTGTTAAATTTCTAGAAAATAGGAAGTACAAAATAAATAAACCAGCAGAACCAGCAACAGCTAAAGAAAAATCAAATAAAAATAAAGAAGCAAAGAAAAGTCAAAGAAAATGCCCAAATTCCAAAGCGGATAAACCCACTTGCAATAATGGGAACCTTAAAACAAAAGTAAAGTATATATTCCTCACATCTTCTATATCAAGGTGAACTTCATCTCTTCAGTTCTTTAGAAAAAGCATTATAACTTAAATGACTAGGGAAGAAATAAAAATACTGGAGTTATGTAAGATGATTGATTTTATCTGTAATAATGAAAAATTACCTATATGAAATTCCAAACATCTTCAGAGACTATGGTTTTTATCTACAGTTGGTCTCCTTATCAACAATTTGATTGATAGTAGAAAAGTGTTATTGGCTACATTCCAGGGCTTAATGTTTGCCTATGTGCTTTCTTTCTTATTAACTCATTTGTTTTTATAGATAAACTTAAGGGTAGGCAAGGAAACTATGAAGCAAACAGTATTGTTTTTTACATAGGAGAAAACAGTAATTCTTACATGTTTTATGTCAAGGTACATATTTAGTAAATTGCAAAAGACATGTTAATCATTGTCTGCCTACCCACAGCTCCTGTTGATCACATGACTCTATCTTACTACAGTCACAGCTAAATGAACCCATAGGTTGACTGTATGTTTGTGATAATCCGCAGTGACAGACTCTGGGTAAACATTAAAAAGAATAACAATATATATCTTCCTTAGAATTTTGGTGTTAAAGTACTGAGAAACCTGCTTCAGAATTCAGCTCTAGAGCTTAGGAGTAGTAATACAGAATTGAGCAGATGGCCATGTTGGGCTGTGGTAAAAATGGGTAAACAGAAAAAGATGAAAAAAATATTATAGATTAAACATATTCATTGAGTAAAATTGAGATAAACAGTCTAGGTGGTTCTTGAAAGACTGAGTAATTAGTTTCCAATTTTGCAGTCCCAGGTGACAAGAAACCCAGCTATACTTCATTTTCTGTTTTAGTATTCTGGCATATCTTATGTTCATTAATAAGCCTTTCTTTTATTTTGCTAATTTGGGTAGGGTTTGCCTCTGGCAAATAAGGATCTTTTTCAGGAGCAATGATTTAGATTATTCTGTGCCAGTGTCAAGGTGACAAAGACAACCAATGTTACATATTAAAAGGGAGCAGTATAGTATAAGCCTCTACTTTTATAAATAAGAAAGTCAAATATTTTATAAGTTTGATATTGGAGAGGTTGACACTGCTTAATTAAAAAAGGAAACAACTAGAGAAATAATAAAGCCTAGCTATTAAACAATCCACAACTGATGTCCTGCTTCTTAGTACTCTTTTATTGTTCCAGGACTCTTTCATTGTCTTTCAATAAGAAGAATTGGGTCAATTATGAGACTGTGAGAATCATTCATGCCTCAGTTATATATTTTTAAAAATTATGTTTTAGGAAATTGTACATACTGAGACATATAAAATACAGTGAGGATATTCTAGAATCTAGAAAAGCAAAAGTTTTTTCCCTTTCAAAACAAATGTAATTAGATGAGGTAGAAAATTTTAACATAACGTTTAGGAAACATGCCTATATCACCAATAAACCATACACAAAACCAGCAGTAACATTTAGGAAACATGGCCTATGTCATCAGCAAAGCATCCACAAAACCAGCAGCACTTTAGGCAAACAAATAGTGAGTTTTTTTAGTGATTTGATTTCCTGTCCTTTTCTTGGAATACATTAGATTCAGTCTCTGGATTTTCCCTAAGATTCCTCTACCATGTGTTTAAACATCTTTTGGTAAAAATTGTTGATTATTTTTTAAAGAATATGTTTATTTATAAGAGTAAGATTGAGCACATGCATATTAATAAGTACAGGGCAGAAAAATTGGTTCTTTTTTAATCTTGAAAACAAAGATCATTATCTGCGACTTTGCCTTAAATTCACCAATCTGAGTCCTTTTGAAGACTTTTACTGTATGATAAGAATGAAAGTAGTTTGGAATTTGAAACTCCGAGGTTGAGTGCCTCCCTCTGCTTCCTGAATTTTGTGTTGGAAGTGATGAGAAGCCTTTGGTGAGATGTGTTACTTTTCACAGCTTTGGCTTATTAATCTGTAAGACAATAACCTTGTTGTCCATCATTCTTGTGTTCTCTTCTTAGATATTAACATAATACTGATTATTTAAAATCCATTTCTTCCTGAAAAATTTAAGTGGCTTCAGTCAAAGTGAGAAAGAAGTAGGACAAAAAAATATCCAAAACCACATTAGTGTAGAATAAAAGAAACAAGTGATAAAGTAAAGGAATGAGTGTATTTTTAAATGTCTTTACTGAGGAAATCACAAAATGCTCTTTGGTAGTCAAGACAAAGATTGAACTATAATCGGTTACATATAATTTTCAGTTAGGAAATAACTAACTAGTTCATCAGGGCATTTAGTCCATACCCACACCTACTGGAAGCTCTCAAAAAATTTTCAAGATCTTTATTTGGGAAACACAAATGGAGTGTATATGCAATGGTATTGTTGCAATTTAAGTAATTTAATAATTTGGACTTTGATAAAAAGTTTAGAACTTAAAGTCAAACGTCTGTAAAGAAAGTTTTACAGGACACTTATTGTATTTTGCAAATATTTTTAATCTCAGAAATAATATAACTATAAATAGTTCTATGGAAAAGTATCATATGTTTGTGGGATATTATTTCTCACAAAGGCCACAGCAACCTCTGACATCCCATGTACTCTTTTGCAATGTGACTTTGCCCCTTTGTCTATCAAGAGATGGAGTGTGCTTCCTCTTTCCTTGAATCTGGGCCTTCCTGATTCATTTTGATCAATAGAAAGTAACTTCTAAGTCTAGTACTTAAGGATGCTTGCAGATTGTGTTTCACTCATTGGGAAACCATTTACCATGTGAAGAAGTCAAGGCTACTCTATCAAAAAAGGTATGTGAGGATACCCTTGAGGATAAAAGGTCACACAGAAGAAAAAGGAAGGATCTTAGCTGACAACCAGCACCAATTGCTAAAGGTGTAAATGAAGCCATCTGGGATGTTCGAACCCTAGCTAAATTTCCAGCTGAATGTGACCACATGAGTGACTCCAGTCAACACTAAATAGTGCAGAAAATCAAGCCATAGAATTGAAAAAAGTAAAACATTGCTGTTCAACTGACATTTAGGATGGTTTATTATGTAGCAGTAGATGCCTTATGTGAGTTTTTGCAAATATTTCTTTTTCTAGTCTGTGGTTTATCTTTTCATTCTCCTTGACAATATCTTCTGCAGAACAAAAGAATTTTAATTTTCATGAAGTTCTGCTTGTCAGTTCTTTCTTTTGTGGATCATGCTTTAGGTGTATCTAAACAGTCATCATCAAACCCAAGGTCATCTAGATTTTCCCTTATGTTATCTCTGATAAGTTTTATAGTTTAATGGTTTGCATTTAAGTCTGCAATCCATTCTGAGTTAATTTTTGTGAAGAGTCTAAGGTTGTGTCTAGACGGTTTTTTTTCCCATTTGGATTTACAGTTAGTTTTACCAGCACCAGTTGTTAAAAAGATTACATTTTCTTCATTGTATTCTGAAAGAGGCTATTTTTTAATTTAAAAACAACCAGTATGATAAACAAAATAGTTAAACTTTATGTTGTGATGATGTGTGCATGTATGTGTGTGTTACTATGTAAATGCTTCCTTATTATAAATGTGTGCAATCAATAGTCCAATTTATAAAATATATATCTGAAGAAGAGCAGACAGGAATGGATACTTACCTGGCTTTAATTATGAGATATCCAGGGAAAGTCTCATAGAGATATTTTCTAAGTCTCTTCAATAGAAACAAGATTAAATCTTATGTTATTTATGTGAATTAAGGAATAGAAGTCATAAAAGGAAGTGTCCTAGGGATTCCTCAGTCTTTCATTTTTCTCATATTTTATTAGGCAGGGAAGAGATTTCTAGATTTCCTCAATATGGTAGAATTCTCAATTCTGTTCCCATTCTTGAACAAGGCACTTTAAGAAATCCTTGGGGCTCCCCAAGCAGGGAAGGTGAGCTAAGATCCCCAACAGAAATGGGGACATCCAGTGGGAATTCACCCACTTCCAAGGGAGTGTCCCTTCCCACCTGGGGAATACCTGGAGCGTTACTCTCCTAATTCTAAACCGGTGAGGTGTTTGTGGATATACATGAATTTTTCTTGAAATTGTGGTGATGACTAATGGCTCCAGGTTGCCAAGGTCTGCTTGTGACTTCAGATGACAAAATTCCTGATTGTAGTGTTGACTGTAGTGCTTATTATCTGCTTCCATCATATTGTTCTGAGAAATCAACTTCCCACCCCTGGCCTACATCCTGTTTCCACTTCTTCAGAGTCTCAAATACAAAAGAAAGAAAGAGATGGAGAAGAGAAGGAAAAGGAGAAAAGGAGGGTCGGAGAGAGGGAGGAAGGAAAGAGAAAGGAAGAAAGTTGAGAAATCAGTGAGTAGGGAGGTGGATGAGTAAAATCTGAGTTTAGATGTTGTCCACTGGGCTCTTCTGACTTGTCAGATTTTATGGTTTCTTTGCCACATCTTCTAAATATGAATTCAAAACGGCGTGTTTCTTTAAAGTGTATTATTGCTGAATTGTTTTGTGGCTTTGTTGTGAAAGTCTGGTTTCAAAAACAATATGAAAGCAAATGTTCTCAGGATTGTGAGGTTTCATCTAAAACCAGAAATGGAAACAAGGATGAATAACTCACCACTGAAGAAAAATGAAACCTCTATATACAATACGACTGAGCCAAAAAAAAAAAAAAGTGGAAATGCACTTGTAGTTTGTCAGAAGTTTAAGAAACAAACAGCAAATGTATTTTTGACCCTAAAATAAATTAATTTCTTGTTTCAAGTTTCAAAATGAAATACTTTCTCGCACTTTTGGTATTGAATCTTTGAAAACTGAGAAGTACTGTGTTTTGTATCTACTGGGCAGATAAATAGACACATTTCTAAGTATTCATAGAAACATAATTATTCTAATAAAAATGTTCTATAAGTACGTTTAATTTTGATGTAGATATAATTTTTTAAAGGATCCCTTTTAAGAATTTTCCTTTACATTAGAAGAAAATGACATTGATATAACCATCACTATGAAAAACTCATTGTTGCATATTTGTGAGTTTAAAGTTTCTAGAATTATGACTTCATGTTTTATGCATTTATTTAACTACCAAATAATAAATAGAGGATAGTAAGTGCTTAGTGTAACAATACTTGATTGGGCAGGAAGCAATATTTTCCCCCATATGGCTTCATATTTTTATAAAAATTTCTAATTTGGATGTAGTTTCAAGCTTACAAAATTTTGCAACAATAGCTCAAGATTTACAAATTGTTTATATTTTCCCCTATTTATTACTCTCTCTACTCTTCTTTCTCTGTGTGTATGTGTGTGTACATAGATATGAATATATAGATGGGAATATATATATATATATATATTGTGTGTGTGTGTGTGAAAGAGGGCATGAATTGATGTCATGTATATATAGGATTGTTTTATGGAAAAATTAACTTATTTTCTGTTGCTTTCAGTGATCAGATAATCAATATACTGTGTATAAAACTGAGTCAGGCTTTGGTTCAATATAAGGAAACATTTTCTAGCATATCAGCTGCTCATCAGTATGATGGTGACTTTGTTGACAAATAAATACCTTCTTTGGTAGATGCTAAGGCAGAAATAATTTTTATTAGGGATGTAGTAGGGAAGAATTACATATTTTTTAAGCTCCCATAGTGATAGAAAAGAAAAACAATTTAAATTTACAAAAGAGCCTCTCAGCTTTTGACATAAAAGTTTAATTTTGTGGAGGAGGGTAGCCATCTTATACTACCCTCTGTATTCTAAATTTATATGAAAGAGGCAAATACGATGAAAATAAGTAGTTTCAGTACTTTCCAAAACACCTTCGGATCATGGAGTTAGCATAAACTCTTACATCTTTTACAGCTCCGGAGAAAAAAGATGTTTAAAACCATTATTTTGAAGAATTTTAAGTTCCTAAAACTTCATCAAAAGATAAATCAATGCTTAGCAGAAAGCTAAGAAAAGAGTATAAATAATTGTTGAAATAAAAATGAATAATCATGTTAGTAAGTATTTGTGTTAAATGCATTTTGTTGTATTTGAAGTGTTTTAAAATTGATAATCCATGTTTGGTTTTATGTGCTAACACTCTATTAATTATAACATTTGATTACCTTATTCTTCAGGCATGCCAGATAAAGTTCACTTAACTCCTCTTTTTTTCATCTTCCCCCCAAATTATCAAACAGACTAACATCTGCTTTGTATTATGGTGTGGCTCACTCTCTTCCTGGGCCCCTCCCCCCAATACACACAGACTCAGAAAATCATGCTCATATATACTATTCATATGTTTTACCTATGCTACATTTATACATACATACATATACATATACAGCTACATATGCTAATTCTTGTATAATATGTATGTGTTTGTATACGTAATACAGAAAGAAGCAGAGGCAACAAGAGACAGATGTGTCCCGTTTTGAAAGAGGGCATTATTTTAGCAGGACCTTCTAAAATAATAAGACTTGACAGCTGCCAAGCACTTACTCAGTGCTAAGCAATACAGTAAGTACTTGAAATGCTTTATCTTGCTAGGTGCTCATAAGTTTTTGAAATCCTACTGTTATTTTCATTTTAAAGACTTTACAGCTAGTGTATGACAGAATTGAAACACACAATTGGTCTGTGTGATTCCAGTTATTCTTAACCACTGTACCACATGGTTGATAATGACCCACACAAACACTATCTTTTCCCTTTCCATATCTAGACACAGATTCATGTCTCCATATCACAGTACTTCCTTATACTTATCTATCCTATGTCTATGAAGAGCAGTTGTTCTCAACTGGGAACAGTTTTGTCCCTGTAGGATACATGGCAATGTCTAAGACATTTTTGGTTATCATAACTGAGAAGGTATTAACAGCAGAGGCTAAGGATGCTGCAAACATCCTACCATATGCAGGGCATTTCCTCAACCCTACACACACAAAACAAAGAATTATCTGGCCCAGTATGTTATTAGTAACAATATTGAGAAACCTTGACCTGGAGAGACATATATTTGAAGAGAAATGTAAATATTCATGTGTGTATAGTTCACATAATGATTTCCATTTAGGAATCCTTTTAGGTTGTTAGAAGACAATTGCTCTCAGAATGTTTTAGAATTCTACTAGTAGGTTACTTTGACTCACAAAACACAAGTTTTATTTCCAGTTCAGAGGACAGTATTGCCACATTGTCCTTGATACAAAACTATTTTATATTTTCAAAATGTCTTGATTGGTGTTGCATATATACCCCACAAACTGGACAAGATACCGGTTATTAAATCATACTTGTCCAACCCCGCTGGTATGATGCAATATATATGGTGTTGGGAATGAGACAGAATATCTGGTATTAAATGAACAGGTCTACTGTATACAATCATTTACTGCTTTGAAACTGCTCAGGATCATCTCCTGTTTCTTAATCTGCCTCAGGAGATCACATTTTACATATTCCAAAAGACCAACAGGGAATGTCAAACTACAGTGCTCTTTGCCTAGCAGACATTCTAATAATGTGAATCTTCTAAAATGGAATTTAATTTCCAGCTTTGCAATTTGGGTCATTAACGATCATAAATAATTCTGGAAGAAAGAGTTATCAGAAATGAAATAAAAGTCCTAATTTTGGAAAAGAGATGTATAGGTTGATGCATTTGAAAATGCCAAAATTTGACATTTTTAACTTAAAGAATGGCAATTTCACATGGTTGGACCCGTATTGGTTTTGGACTTTGAACATGAATCAGTAATGAAGAACAGCAGCACTGCAGTTGACCTATACTAATTGTTTAGATACTGGCTCTGCATCTTATTGCTGTGGACTTGAGACCATTATTTAACCTGTTTAAACAGATCTCAGTGGCTCAAAGCCTTCAGTTTGCGAATTTACTAAATATACATCTTTTATTTGTTTGTCTTCACAAAACCAAGGAAGTTACCTATATTTTTACAGTTTCATGCCCATTTCTTAGTGCTAAACAGAGCAGCTGTAGTCAGTGCCTTCTACATTTCTTGAATGAATGAATGTATGAAGAATAATAGTATTTACTTCATAGAGTTGCTGTGAAACTTAAATGAGATTGTGTATATTAAATTCCTCAGTATATATAATAAGTGTGAATTGTTAGATGTGGTTATTATTAATTCAAAAAGAACAAGAGATTCCAGATAAGTTTTAGAGGTTATTTTTTTCTGTTTTCATGTATTTCTGTTTTCACTTTGAAAACACATTTTTGGTCAATGCCATTACTATAAAGTTTTATCTCTTCCTTGTGAACTTGCGTGTCAGATTCTCTTAACACGCTTTGAGAAATACGGCCCTAAATTTTTTGTGCATGTATCACTCTGTAATTGTTTACTGAATTAATAAATGAATGAATAAATAAATAAATTCACTTCCCCTTTTCACTACTTTCATCTTCCTCCTCTAGACTGTGGGAGAATAAATTTTCTTCAAAAATACCTATAACTAGGCAGATTTCTATTATAAACAGATGCAGTTCCAAGAAGCCATTTAGTATCTTCATGGATTTTTAGTTACCTTCTTTCCTACCAAGACTGCTCTGGTTCATTGGCTACGTGTCAAAATCTCCTTGATGTCTTTATTTGTCTTGGGCTGGATCACATCTTGATGTGCATGACGTGAGGATGAGGATGACGCTGCACTATTCACTAATTCACAACTTGTTTAAAAGCTGACACTCTGTGGTGAGCTAGGAAGTGGCAAAACAAAGTCAATGAATCAGTTCTCAAAATTGTATAATCACCTATACTGCAGCATTACCTTGTTTCACTGCGATTGTTTTTATACAAAACTTCATACCCTACAACACCTCTGGACCAGATTCTCAGCATCTGAAAGGGTGATTAATCTTTCAGAGATGTCTAGTTCACAATCACTTATAGAATTTCTAAAAGTTACAGTTGCCTGGGCTCTACCCAGTGGAAATTCTGACTCAGGAGGTGTAAGATGGGATCCAGGTATCTATATATGGATAGTATATATCCATATATATGGCATCCTTGTTAGAATCTTTGTCCTAGAACATCGTTTCTGAAATCGAAGCTGAGTTATGAATCACCTGTGGAACTTATTAACCATGAAGGTATCCAGGCCTTTTCTCAATGATCCTGATGCACTAGTTTCAAGATGGAACAATCAAATCAGCATTTTAAGTAAATGCTCTGGTTAACCTGCATTTCACACTCTCTTACCACGATTTGAGAAATGTGGCCTTAATTTTTTTCTTATGTAACACTTGGTGAATTATTTAGTTAATGAATGAATAAATGAATGAATGCGTCCACTTCGTAGAATTATTATGAAACTTAAATGAGATTATATATAAGGCACTTAGTACACTGTAAGTGTTCAGTGTTAAATCCAATTATGATTAATTTGAAAAAAGCCATCGATCTAGATGTTTTATTCTTTTTTCCTTTTCCACATTTATCATTATTGTCCTTATGAGTTTTTACCCTTAGAGTCTACTGAGAAAGGCAAAGTTAAACAAATAATTACATAAATTATTATTTGACTCATATGGTAATATAATAAATAAAATATTTAGGTGGTATCATAATCAGTGGGGACGATTAACTTAGCCTGAGAATTTGAAAAAGTGTTTTGGAGAAAGAGGAGTAATGTTTTTGAACTTGAATTTGAAGGATAAGTAGGAACAAGCCAGATTAAAAAGTAAAGGAAAAGTGTCTAAAGTATAGAAATACATGAACAAAATCCATTTGTTAGTAGATTGCTTAGATGTGGACAAGAAAGGATAGAGACCCTGAAGAGACTGTTGCATTAATCCATGTAAGGGATAACAGTGACTAGGACTAGGGTAGTGGCAGTAGTAGGGGAAAATGGGGAGACGTCCATAAACTATATTGGAAGTAGAAGCAACAGTCTTCAGTAATGTATTGACTGAGGGCAATGGATGAGGAAATAGAGATATTGGGGGTCATTTCTAGGTTTCTGACATAAATTGATGAGTAATGGTTCTGCAACTTAACATACATATAATCACCTGGGAGCTTTTAAAAAGAATCCATAGCTTGATGCCACTTCTAGAGATTCTAGCTTAATTTGCTTGGATGGGGCTCAGACCTCAGTTTTTTAAAACTTCCAGATGACTCTAACATATAACATTGAAAGTTGAGAATTACTGGGCCACGTCACTCTAGTGTTCTCTGAGATATGGAAAAGAATCAGGTTTTGGGGAAATACAATAAATCCCATTTTGGTCATACCGAATTTGAGGAATCTGTGAAATACTTGTAATAGCAAGTAACATCAGGCAGGGAGTCGGATATATAGTCTGAACTAAAAAGATTGGTCTTGGATGGTGACTTTACATTTGACATGGATGTGACTTTAAAATGGTACTTGAAGCCATGGGAATTTTTCAGCTTTGGCTAGAGAGAGGGTCTTTTTAATTATAATAAACTCCTGCCTTTTGTTCTCTTGTGAGTAATGCAGAAGCACAATAACCCCCTATACTTGATCCGATGATTTATTGCAGTTCCCAGAGATGACACATACAAACTCATAAACTGTCATCATTTTTTTTTTTCTACTCTGTTGTTGAATTCTGTCTCCTCACAAGACAGAATTCTTAACATGGTACTTCTCCACAGTCTTAATGGACTTCTCCACACTTCTTAATTCTTAAACATGGTACTTCTCCACAGTCACCATTGGTGGTGCCCAGTGTATCAAGTGCTGGTTGTCTCTTGATGCTTCTTTTTTCTCCTGAAAGCAAGAAACTCATTAACTGGAGTTACAAGCTTAATTTGCTTTACTATGAGATTCACATGGAGGCCCTAAAGGCCCTTCTCCCACTCTGTGTCATAACTGAACAAAGTAGCCCCACAATGTCCCTGGGTCCTACAATAACTCCTTCAGCCTTTATTTCCACTTCTTTTCTCAATAAGATTCAGATGGAACCAAAATATCTGAAATGGGAGAGGGGGACCACAAATGAAGGAAAGATCTTGCTGTTATCTCCATCCTAATCCCCCCAATCCTCTATCAGGAATTGACACTCTTAATCTTCCTCTGAACTCAAACTGTCATGAAGCCCCTAGTCATCAAAAGTGCTCAAGGCCTCACTGAATCTCAGTAGCACTGGGTGTGGTTTTAGATAGTGCTATAGTCTATGCTCTTATTTGAAAATGTGGGAAGAAAGAGGAGACTTAAAAGTTTGATTAAATGAAATCAGAGCTGACTTTGCTTTATGTCCCTAGGAAAAGTTTACACTACATATGGAAAGCAAGTTTTATTTATTTTTATTTTTTAAATGTTTACTTATTTTTGAAAGAGACAGAGTGGAGTATGGGAGGGCAGAGAGAGAGAGGGAGACACAGAATCCAAAGCAGGCTCCAGGCTCTGAGCTGTAAGCACAGAGCCCGATGAGGGCCCCAACCCAGGAACCTTGAGATCATGACCCGAGCCAAAGTCCGATGCTTAACCAACTGAGCCACCCAGCCACTCTGTCATCTTTTTTTTTAAACATTCTTTTATTTGTTTTTTTTTTTTTTAAGTTTATTTATTTTGAAAGAGACAAAGACAGCATGGGTGGGGGAGAGGCAGAGTGAGGGAGAGAGAGAATCCCAAGCAGGCTCCACATTGTCCTCATGGAGCTCAATATGGGGCTTCAACTCACAAAATCATGAGATCATGACCTTAAATGAAACCGAGAGTTGGATGCTTAACTAACTGAGCCACCTCGGTGCCCTGGGAGGCAAGTCATTAGACATGCCAAAGAAATATGCCAAACAGCAATGAAAATTACATATCAATAAAAAAACAAGTGCATATCCTTTCATAAATGTTTTCAACAGGTAAGAATTATGTTTGCTATGGTAAATTCAATGCTCCAGATGCTAATAAATAAAATAGAAATAGTTTTTAACACAAATTGTTGCACTTAAGAGCTGTCTAAATCATAAAAACAAAAAGTGAAAAACAGCTCAGAGAACTGGTCCCTTAATCTGTATCAAGAAAGATGAAGTAAGAGGCAAAAATCTCCCTCATAGATTTCCATATGGAACCTGATCTGGTAGTTTGATCATCTAAAATGGAAGGAAAGTCCATTCACTTTTATTCTGGACTACAATTTGAGAAAAGGCCAAGTACATAGCAAAACATGACATTTCTAAAACCAGCCTAAATCATTTCAACTGACATCAAAGAGCTACCTAAGCAAAGCATTATAGAAGCTCTCTGGCAATACCAATATTCACATATGAAGGAAATGAAGAAGCATAAATTAAAAATCTTTCATTTGAAGTCCTACATACCTGTCATGATGGGCTTTCTAATGTGTATTTGGTCATTTTTAATGAACAGAAGCAATTTTTATTTATTCCATTTTTACAAGAAAGAAACTCTGAGTGCTTCTTTTGGCAACAAGAAATTTTGGATCTTGTTCTCAAGCAGATTGAAGAGCTCCTTTCTCTCAGTTTCAAATAGAAACAAAATATGATCATTGAAGAAATTTTGCTCAGGTTTCTCTTTTTGCAGAGGCACTGCTAGAGCTCTTAGCTGAGAAATGACTATAAAAATTTTAACCCAAAGGCTGCAGTAATACAAATTCAACACTGAAGGGGAAAAATTGTTAATAATGCCAATAATCACTGTAGACAACTAAGCACTGAAGTTTCTCCAGGAATACCTGATAGGACAATATCAGCTGCTACTGTCTGTACAACTGTTTTCTCTGAGCCTTGGATATTTATTTAAGAGAAAAGTGAGTTTACGGACATCAGGGCAAGGTCCTATATTGTTCATTGCCAGAAAAGCACTACTCATCTTTCTACAAAAGATGGAGAGACTAGAATCCACTCTTTCAATCACATGGTTTGCTTTAGAAAGTGTTTTATTAGAAGTTTCATCTTATTAATAGTGTGGAGACATCTGCAAATGTAAGACATTTAGTGAGAACTTATCTGCTCTAGGGAACTTGAAACAAAGTCATGTTGTATCCTTCACTCATTTGATCATTAACAAAAAGAATTTAGGGCAATTATTACTTAAAGTACTTTGTGGAGGAGTCCTCAATCTTAATCAGATATGAAGCTCTCTTCTAGTAATACCTACCAATATCTTTAGTAACTTGAAAATAAATTTATCAATAATTAATATATTTGCACACATATTTCCTAAAGAATTTATGTATTGCTTTAATAGTTAAAATAGAAATTAATAAAAAGTTATTTCTAATAAAATTATATGTGTTTTATTTAAAGAAAATATGAAGACAAAACTATTCCAGGAAACAAAATATTGTAGTCAGGGGTTTCCATATATAGAAACACTGTGGATATGGTTGAAGACTAATCCAAGTGCATTATACTTATTAACACAATGTCACAAGAAACATTGGCATCAGTGAGGTGCTTTCCTTGAA
The DNA here is from genome assembly GCA_030068075.1 of Paguma larvata. NCBI lineage: Eukaryota > Metazoa > Chordata > Mammalia > Carnivora > Viverridae > Paguma > Paguma larvata. The sequence continues at coordinate 48,908,738 of CM057834.1, read as the reverse complement.
ATGTATTTATTCTTGATAAAATACTGATAGAAACGAAGTACAATATTCCATCAGTTTATATGATGTTTACACTTCTAAAAAACTCAATGTATGTTAAAAGAGTTCAAAAATGCCTTGTATTTATATATAAAATGGATTAGATTCGTGTCTCACAAAAGTAGAAACAAGTTTTAAATTCACCTAAGTGTCTAGTGGGAAATATAAATCCACATAGAACATAGAATGAATATTCATCATGTGTGACTGTCCCAGGCATTCCAGAAAGTCTAGTGTCTCTGGTTCCTGCCCACTAAACGCCAGTGGGTTTCCCAACCTTGAAAATCTACAAAAATTATACTCTAGGGAGCAATAAACCTTGTTGCCTCCTCTCCCATGGAGAGCACTGTTTAGATAGATCAATAGAAGACTTAGAACTTTCCTCTGGTGATTCTTTTGTACCGGAAAAAGCAAAATTTTGATGAAGCTATTCTGGTGGTTAATACTGACCCACCCTGCAAGGTTAAATCATGATACACATCCCATCCCAACAATTCCCAAAATCTGTTCAGTCATTGCGTATTGACTTAAATATTGAAAAGGATCTTACAATTCAACTAATAGAAGCCCCTTCATAAAAGATGAGGAAATTCAGACCCATGAAGTGTAGGACAGTTACTGAGCACCTACAAGGTAGCTTTGTATTTGTTTCTCACAAAAGCTATGTAATTAAGTATTATTATTTCTCTGTTTTACATTATTTTGCATTGTACAAATGAGAAAACTGAGCCTTAGTTGGTAGGCAGCAGCTCTCAGTTTGGTCTAACTCCATAATCCAGGCTCTTTCTGCTACATCTTCCTTGAACAAAATCTCAAAAGTGAGTAGTGAGCCAAGACTTAGTATTTCTGTAGCCTTCATATCTTCAGATGTCAAGGGTTATTATGCTACTTAAGTATTTCCCCTTTACAGTGTCCTCTTCCCTCAATTCTCCTGTTCCTCTTCATCGAGCTTGGAAAACTACATTACTCAGGCCAAATCTTGCCTGCTAACTGTTTTTCTAAATAAATTTCCATTGAAACATATTACTGATGGATGCTTTCATGCTACAAGGGCAGAGTCGAATAGTTGCAATAGAGACTGTATGGCCCATAAAGCCTAAAGTATTTACTATGTGGCCCTTTACAGAACATGTTTGCTTACTTCTGCTTTAAATTATTTTTTTGTGTGTGTTGCCATCAATATATACCATTCCCTTGTTTATTTGCCTCTGTTGGCACATTAATAATTATGAATTACTTTGTGTTATTCCTTTAGAATTACGTCTGTAATTTATTTAAAAGTGCTTCCTGTAAGTAGCTAATTAATCCAAGAAATGACTCTGAAGATGGAAATTTATCATAAAAGGAGTGAGGAGAAATAATGAGTTTAGGACAAATGGACCTGTTTTATACCAAATGACTATATACGGATGCCAGGTAGGATGAGCTTCTAAGCCTCTCGTTCTCAAAATTAAAAAGAATCATCTAAAGATTTTTTTTAAGGATTATTTCCAATTTATTTTCAAGTGGTTAGATTTTTGCAACAAAGTTAGTTGGTAACAGGAGCTATTTGTTTACTGATAGTACCGACATCTGTCTAAATAAAAAACTGAGACACTTCGACAAATAAATAAGAGAAAGTACAAAAATTGTCTGTTGCTGATTCAGATAATATTTTCTTTACCTAGTTCTTAGAAAATGATATTTTTCTGTATATTGAGTATACATAGTAAAACATACATTTGAAAATGTCTTTTAGAAAAGAAAAAATTTCTTTAGTTAGTAGACAGATGTGCCAAGTTATCAATTTATTGCTTCTCAGTTCCAAATTCATCCTTTTTTCCTGTTCTGTGGTAACAAAGGTGGGCCTTGTTAAACACTGTCAGTAGAGGATGTTGGAGGGACCCTGGAGGAGAGATTTTTTTCTTCCTGGTTATGTGAGTGTGCTCATTTAGTTGAGCTCCTGGCATTTTTTCACCAGCATCCTGGCACAAAGCAGCAAAGCGGCACCTCCCCAGCTTACCTCAGCATAAAATCTACTTTGAATGGTTTCCAGCAGTAGGTTCAACAGCACTCCTGAAGACAGCTAACAAGTACTATGGATTAACCAGCTCATTTTTCAGTAAATTGCCTCTCTCTCACACCCTTCCTACTGCCACGTGGTTTTCTGTGAGTTCAGATGGTGCCCAAGCTGGCTTTCCAGCAAGTCAATATAACCTAAACAGGTAGCTCTCGGTGAATTTCATCAGCATCCTAATAGCCAATTCTCAGTTAGCCTAACTGGCAAATGGGGACCCTTCTTGCCTGGAAAACCCAATGAATTTTTCCAACATTGAATGGACTTCAACTATACCCTTTCCAATGACACCCGAGTCCTAGCTTTGGGGATGAGTCTCTTTTCCCACGTTTGTTCCTTTTTTGATTACTCTCCTGTAGCTTTTGTGTATCACGTAGAGCCCCTGCCCCCCCACTTGCATCAGTTCCCTATTACTCCAATCCTTTGTTGCTATTTCTTTACACTAAATTGTCGTGTTTAAATGACTGGGTGGTTTCTGTCTTCTGATCGGAACTTAGCTATACAGCAGAGAAGTAAGAACAAACATTTTATCTGAAAGGCAAATTAACTTTTGCAAGCACAAAGAGCCCAGGGATGGAACAGACTTTTGGGTAAGTCTTAAAATGAAATTACTGACTCATTTTATACTTGAACATAATCCCTTGTATATGAGACTGCCTCTGGGAATTATTGTAAACAATAGTAGTGGGGGAGAGAAAACACTCAGTTCTCTCAGCCTCCAGAGAAAGCAAGGGCATGAGAGTAGCTTTCCTACATAGTTGGACAAGGAAAGGAAGGGTAAAGTCATAAAATTCTAATGGAATGATATAAATAAGTCTGGCTAATATTTGAAACAACTAAGGTGAAAGCAGAACTCACACAAGATTTTCAATATAAAAGACCTAAACTAGAAAGCTAGTCTCAGCTTCCAGATATCCTTGATATCAAGGAAGCTGCGTGGCCCAGGTGTTGATGTGTTTCTCTACAAAAACTAATGACATTCAGGATAGAAATAGGGCATGGAGGTGAGTAGAAAACTGGGAGACCAGGGGAAATGTATTTAGTCATTCCTGAGTGGGGGAGTCAGGGTGGAAAAGGAGATGGATAGATACTCAGTGTTCCTCTAAGTCCCACCACCCTCAAAAATGTCACAGTAACTGAATCATCCATTATTAAACTTATTTGAAAACTCACTTTGACTTCTGTAAAAGTATTGTATTGTGGAATTCAGTGGCTGCCAAATATAGCAGCAATCAGAATCACACAAAGTGCTGATAAAAAATGTGAATTATTGAAATCCCACTCCAAATTTACTGAGCAAGAATCTCAAGATGAAGCCCTGGAATATCTGTCTATTTATATATCTATATCATTTATCTATGCCCACTTTTTAACTATTTATTTTGAATTTATTATAGACTCATAAGTTGCAAAAAAACATTAAGGGAGATCCCATGTACCTTCAGCCAGTTTCTCTCAATGGTAACATCTTGCATAACCATAGCACAATATCAGAACTTGGAATATTTATTTTTATAAGCTCTCTACATAATGATTATTTTGTTAGCTGGAAATTGATTGAATAAGTGAATGAGTGATTATTCAAGGAAATGAGATAACTTGGCTATTTGTAATCCTGGAATATTTAGCAACCTAATTATTTACTCAGAGATTAGGCGACTCATTCATTGCTCTAATTAGAGGAATAATTCAGAGTGGTTTGTTGAAATCCTTTATTTAGCAATCTCTTTCCTTCTTTTTTTTTTTATTTGAGGCTTTGTAACCCCTTATTCAATGAAGCAACCTGTACTGAAGTCTTTTTCTCAAGTTCCATTTTTACCTCCTACCAACATTTTGCAGACCAATGATGATATATTAGAAAAGTGGATTTTTTGATCAGCATTCTACAGATAGCTGCTGAAATCTTTTGCTCCTTTCTTTTGAAATTAATTCTCTCTTCAGACAATTTGTCTCATTCCATCTTCCTTTTTTCTCCCCATGTTATAATTACTTATTAATAGTGGTATTAAATTAAAATGATCCCTCCTACCCCACAAATCACTCAACTATTAACTTATTCCGTTCTTATCAATTTGGTATAATTTTCAGCATTAGGAGACATGGATGCTTATCTTAGTTCTACCACTTGCTTGTTGTTTGACCTTGACCAACAAACTCAACCCCTCGGACTTAATATTATTTTTATAAGAAGAAAATATATGCCAACTTCCCTGTTATTGTACAGACTTATTTTGTGTCATCTGTAATACATTGTGTATATGATCAAATAAACTAAATAAACATTAGGTGAGGAGCTTGAGAATAATAATAGTAATGGTTAGGAATTTTCAGCAGGTTTCTCTTTACAGGAGTGGAAGTTCTGTTATTGCTGGATTTTTTTGTTTTTGTTTTTGTTTTCAATTTCCCATGTATTGAAAAATAAATTAACTTAAACTAGAAGTTCTTCTAAATTTTATGGCATGCAGTTTTGGAATAGAGTTTGGAATGCTATTTAAATTATTTTAGTACAGCTTCTCTTTCCTGTGTTATGTAAATCATCCGTTTATTTAGGGACTCCTTCCAGTTGGTGGTGACAAGAATGGTCATGAGTGGTTAAACTTCACAAAATGCCTAGATATTATTCTACTGAAGAAGTGCCTTGAAAGCTGTTGAGCTGCAGCAAAAATCTTTTCGGTAGCATGTTAGGAAACTTTGAGTTAGTACCACTGTCAACAGCATTCTGATCATCCTCAGTGGGCATAACAGAAGCAAGGGGAATGGTTTGCTGAAGCAGCTGAGCAGTGGCTTGCTACTTGTGACTAGCCTCTGATACTAAATTGGGTTCCTCTGGGCAGAACATACCAAAAATTTGTTTTTGCCACCTCCACTAAAATTGCTATCAGTGGTGTGAAAATCCCTGAACATCTCACTGATCCTCATTTTAAGAAGAAGAAGCTTTGAAAGCCCAGATACCAGGAAAGTAAGATCTTTGACCCAGGGAAAGAGACATACCAGCATACAGAGCAGCACAAAGTTGAGCATAAAGTTATAGATTCACAAATTCTGCCAAAAATAAAAACTGTTTCTCTGTTCCAGGGTTACCTCTGCTCTGTGATTTCTCTCACAAATGGAGTTTATCCTCACAAACTTTTTTTCTAAATTTCATACAAAGAACCTAATTAAATAACTGATACATTAAAAAAAAAACCACTAGAGTATAGATGGTCATATTAAGCAGATTCATTCTTTCTTTACTGTAATAAGAAAGGAACCTTAGGAAAGGCAGTTAGGGGGAATGCCTCTGAAGCTGAAGAACTTGATAGGTTAGAGGAACACGTGAGAAATATTTTAATCAACAGTACATTTCTTGGTTACCACTCACAGAAAAGATGGTTCATCCTATTTCCTTAAATGGATTCCCTGCTTTCCCTCTTACACCATGGGTCCCAGACACAATGATTCCATAAATGCCTTCATGGTAGATGTTCTCATCATTCCATGGAAACGGCCATGAGTGTGGGAGAAGAGCATAAGTGGTATGATAAGTAGATAAGTAACTGTATACCCTGCTAATTGTATCTTCTGTGCCTCTCAGTCCTGCATTTTACATAAAAATTCCGAAAATGCTTAAGTAGTTCGTAGGAACAATCTATTTATCGAGTTGAAATAAACAAAGGAATAAAAGCAAGAGAATTTATTAAATCAGTGATAGTTTTATTTTAATCCGGAATAAACATGAAGGAACTTTTATGGATACCCAACTTTGGAATCCTTTATTCAATACATATTAGATCAATTATTTCCAACACCTGCTTCCCTTTATGTTTTCAATTGTCCTAAGAAGTATTTCATATTTATTTTTTAGTCTTTTACTTTAAGAGTTTATATTAGTTATCTATGAATGTATAATAAATTACCCTAAAATGTAGCAGCTTAAAACTCCAGACATTTACTATTTTGACTCCTGAGGATTCAGGATCTGGGTGCAGCTTAGCTGAGTGTCGCTGGTTCAGAGTCTCTTCACAAGGCTGCAATCAAATGTCTTCTGGGGCTGCAATCTTCTGAAGGGTTGCTTGGATAGTATTGGTGGCTTTCGAGCTCACTCATGGTTCACCTATCTATTGGCAGCCATCAAGAGCCTCTCCTTCTATCCTCTTTTCCTCTCTCACCTCCTCTTTCTCTTGGTGATAATTTAGATGTGCCTTTGACTGAGACAAGTGACTTTTTGGTCGTATGAGGTAAAAGAGAGATGGTATGGCTCAATAGAGCTTTTCACAAAATATGTTTTGTTAATATAAACATACTTACTAAACAAACAAAAAGTACTATAAGAAATGATGCTGAGTTAAAATGAAGTTTTTGTTAGTGTCTTTAATTGCAAGACTTCACAGAATCTTTAATGTGTGCACTGTTTATTTCTGGAGACACATTTACTATGGGAGATTATTCAAATATATTTTAGTAAGAAACTCTTTTTACAAAAGCATCTCTTGGATTCCATAGGTAATTCTTTTTAAAAAGCTGGTTTAGGGTTATTTTATCCTGGGCAGAGGCCTAATTCTTGTATGTTTGACCCCTAACTAGGCTTTACTTTACCTCTAGCCTGTAAATGAAAATAATAAAACCTGACCTTCACCATCCTTGGAGGGGATATTATAAGATTTCACAAAATAAACATAGCAAAACATAAAAAAAATAGATATTAGCCTTGCTTCCTGTTGGATCTTCCTAGTGCTACCTTTTTAAATAACTTAAAAACATAAAAATCAGATTCTAAAGTCCACTAAAACTACTACAGTGTATTTTAAATGAATTTTAGGGACACCTGGGTGGCTCAGTCGGTTAAGCTTGCAACTTCAGCTTAGGTCATGATCTCACGATCTGTGAGTAAGGGCCCCACATCAGGCTCTGTGCTGACAGCTCAGAGCCTGGAGTCTGCTCCAGATTCTATGTCTCCATCTCTCTCTTCCCCTCCCTGACTCGCTTTCCATTTGTCTCTATAAAAAAAATAAATATTAAATTTTTTTTAATAAAATGAATTTTAGAGAAGTAGAAGACAGAGGTATACAGTTGCATGTAACACTGAGGAAAGACGACCAAAGGGAGAAAAGACCACCCCTGGGTATCTTTTTTTTTTTTTTTCTTTAACCAGTTTCTGGTTTTCTATTTGCTTTAAACTTTGGTTTCTTTCAGAGATTGCTCAGGATTGAGGAGAAGGGTCACCTTGAGGAACTTCATTCTACTGAAAGAGGAGTACTCCTCTCCAGTTCCTGTTCAGATCCTGCTGAGGCACTTCCTCTAAAGAGACTTCTTTTTTTATTATTATTATAAGTCTGTCTGTTCAACTAATGAACTGACTGAACTATCAGTTGAGTTGATGGAAGTCAACCAATACTAAATCTAATAACAAGAATTGAAAGCTAAATTTAAAGAATAAGCTTAGAGGTGAAAGTACAATTCTTTCTGGCACTATATTTAGAGGTGGTGGAAGATGTTTCTATGGCCACCCCCCACCCCCACCCACCCCCTCCACACAGGAAGATTTTGGAGCAATTCAACGAACTTGCTTCAATCTCACTTTGATAGCATTTGTCTTCTGTCAGAAATGAGTCCAATTGTAGCTCTGTTGGTGACTGGGGACTTCATCTCTTTAAAAATGAAGCTTTGCCCACCCTGCAGAGTTGTTGAAAGAGCTAAATGAAATACCATAGATTCATCCAAGGGTCCTTAGCAGGCATTCCCTAAATGGTAGCCTTGGGTTTTCCTTTAGATTAGACAGGGCTATCAGACAACACACTTAAGGCCTAACCTTTGTGGCAACTCTAAAATCTAACTGCTTTTTGACAATACGAAGGTGGACTTCTTTTCCTTGCAGGTTTGCCCAGTAATTTATGTGGTAATTCTTTCTTGATTAGTGCATTTTTCTTTTTCTATAAAGAGTTAAGACTGATTTCATATGCTTATTATTCAAGGGTGGGTTTTATTTTAATATAGTCTATTTTGTGTAGCAGAATAACTCTTCCACATGTGTGCTTTTTGAAATATGTATGCATTATATGTTAATTGTTTTTTGTTGTTTTTGCCCAATTAAGATATTATTAATCCATTTTCTTGTAATAGACATGCCTCAGGTGAGACAGAGGCTGTGATCTGCACCTCTATCATTTACTGAGACAGAGGGTCTGAGGAGGCTGGAGTTTGATTTTTTGCCCTACTCCAAGGACCACACATGTCCAGTGATTATACTTAAGTGGCAGAAAATATCTACCATAGAGAGGTAAATGAGAAGATGGGAGAAATTACATAAATACTGATTTTGAGACATCATGTCAATGTGTTCTCCGTCCCAGCCATCCCCACTTTTCAATTGTCCAACTCTCGAAACCACTCAATCAATAGCATGCATTGCATCATGGGGAAAGTTTAGCCCAGTTGCAAACAGGAATACATTGACTTTGAATTCAAAAATGAAATTTTTTTCTGTACTCTGAAAGAAAACATTTGACCCCTGCAAATGCCTGAATTACTTGAGAAAGGGATAATTTTCTCAGAATACTAAGACAAACATTCAATTTGAAGAGGATTGGGGAATTTATATGTTGGAACTAAGGAATAGGAGAAAAAGGGTGCAATGCAAAGAAATTTATTGGCACATGGGAAGAGGAAAACCTGTCTGAATATTGAGAGATAGAGATCCTGGAAAGAGACAAGAACCAAGTTATCAGGTTCCAGTGTTCTGATTTTCCTTAAGGACAAATCCCAAAGAAGGAATTAATGATATCCAAGTAGATTTGGGGATTCCAAAGACCACTAGGGCTGATACCATGCTTTCTTGGGGATGGCCTGGGAAAATGGAAAGTTTCATTAAGTACCATGCATTTGAAATATCAGGAGTATTTATACATCAACAGCTGAAGGAAGTATTAAAGGGAGTGGGCCCAAGTGAAGTCTCATTTTGGTGTGTTGTGGAGAAATAAAATAAGAAAACGTTGGCCCCCAAAGCCATTCATAAGTGCTACATACTCTAGTGATAAATAAGAGGACTCCTGTTACCATATGGGCAGTAGGTTGTGAGATTCTCATGACTGGAGGTTAGGGTGAAGTCCATGGACACCAGTGTTGGCAACCGGATGTACTCCAAAGATCAAGCAGGGCAACCTAAACTCAAAAGGATACTCAGTGGCCACATGATAACATCACTCCAGAAACAGGCACAACAGAGGTCAACTCAAAAACCAAGTAGGGTGTGATGTATCAGCTAGAGACTTGAATCTTCCACCCCCATGTCAGCTTCCTCCTGCATCCAGATACTATATTGGAAGGAGAAGAGAAAGAATTTAAACCAGGAGGGAATCTTAAATATAAGATAAGCATATATATTCTGAATTTTCTGATAAGGGGGCTTCCAGAGCAGGTAGAATAAGATATTAGTTATAAAATTAAATAGTATTTTTGATAAATGAATGTATACTTGGTAAATTCATATCTTCCCTATAAGCAAAAGAGCTGTGAAATTGGGTTAGCCTTTTTAGGATAGAATTTGTTTGTCTTTGAACAAGAATCCTGAACTATGGAAAATAAGCCAAAAGATATTATGACATTCCATAACTGATATCTTTCATTTCCTCCTTGGAATTTTAAAATTATCTACTGTGTGTTAGGGTAGCTGAGGTCTGAGTTTTACAAGGGAGATTAACATCTTCTTACGTGCTACATATGAGCTTGCAGGAATCAAAGTGAAAAAATGGTGATGCCAACACTATAGTCTGTGGAAGCCCCTTAGGAACTTCTCCTCTTGTGGAATCTCTTAGAGCTCATATCAGCTCAATATTGAAGAGATTTGCATGTTGCTTATTAATAGAAAACATTCCTTGTTAATGTTCATGGCAAGGGTGTCCTCTTCTCTAGCTATTGCACAGTAGTGTCTTGAGAGATTGGACAGGAGAAGCCAAGAGTTATTGTAATATGTAGATGGCCACAGGACTCTATTGAATAGGACGACCTAGAAACTGAGGTCCAGTTTGACATAGAGGGTCTGAAAAATAACAGGCCGAGGAAGGCAGGTAAGGTAAAATCTAGAAAGCTGTGCTAAGACAGGGAGAAATAGCCTAGTATTCTCTAAAGAAGTCTAGCCCTTAATAGACCCAACTCTAGATGAGAGGTTTGGATAGTGAGCATTGACTTAAATTTAATACTAAGCAAAATGCTATGGGAAGCAGGTAAACTCCAATTTGCTTCTTGTTCAGCTGTAGAGATAGACTGAGTGTGAATGGGTCTGAGAGAAAAAAAAATACCAAAATGAGGCATAAACAATGGCATACTGTGTACACATGGTAAATGGCATCTTCTTGTTTTATTCCAAATGATGCGTCTGGAGACATGAGTTAATTTGCCTCCTGCTTGAAGGAAGACATCCTTCTGGACCATTATGATCCACTTTCCAGATTAATTTCTGCAATCCTTTTACACTCTGGTTGTTGACCAATTCCTGCCCTATATCTATTCCCAAGGCTGATTAATAGACTTCTACCTATCATGCCTGAAGCCCTTTATTAGTAACTGCCTCCTCCAGCTGTATTCTACTGCCATAATTCTATTTTGTTCTTGCTGTAATTCTCCCCAGTAACTTCACCCCAGCCCTTAAGAGTGTTCTTGAGGTTGATAGTGGTAGTGGTAACATGTCCTGTTACCTAATGCTTTCAAACTTATAATGGTTATGACATTCAAATGAGATTTTACATGAGAGGGCTGGAAAATAAAATCACTATATAAATTTTTTAATTGTTCTGTGATGTTAACAGATAAACATAATACCTTAAAATTTCTGTACCAATAAGCTCATAAAAACTGAGTATTCAAGTAGTAAACGTATTAGGGTAATCAAATAAATCAACTGAATACTGATTAATTTAAACTTTTTTTCAGAGTTTTAAGGCACCTTTTTGTTTTTTTTCTGAAGTACACTTTCCTTAAAAAATTAATGTCTGTTGGCTACTCATAACCATCTTTCCTAATTGTGAAAGAAAACCCAACAGGAAGTCACAGAACTCACTGCTTCCCTTTGTGCCAACTCTCTTAGACCACACAGAAGCAAAAGCTAGATGATTTGGCAGGGCTATTGGACCTGAGGAGATATTTGGCAAGATGACTAGCAGAAGGGAATCTGACGTGGTATCACTAGGCCAGGACAGAAGAGTGGTTACGGACATTGCTAGTGAACTGCCTATCCGCTTAGTGGAATCTGCTGGGTAGGGAATTTGTCCCAGTGGGTGGGGAGAGAAAACTTATTGGTTCACTTGATGTCAGGATAAAATGGAAGTTGGCATTTTAGGGAGTTATTGAGACCACAAAGATTGCTTGTGGATGGAGAAGAGGTAGTCCTGGTAGGATGCTTATGATATATTGTAGGTTGCTTTACATACCTAATACTGCCACTTTCTAGGATTAAGGCCATGGAAAACAATGCTGTCTGCATACTTTGTTAGGATCAAATCCCAAGTTAAAACAAAATAAAATCTTTAAAAGAAATAGAACTAGATATAAAGGTACCTTCCAGACTAAAATATATTTATATTATGATTGACTTTGAAGAAAATAGATTTATGTATTTAAAAAAATTACTTTAAAGCAAGGTCATGTGTTGTGTAAGGTAAATCCTATAAAGGCATAGCATTATTGTTATGGTTATTAGAAGCAAACTTTATAAGCTTAAAAAATTTATATTAGCTAACTTTTATTGAAGATACACTGTGATCCGGGTACCGTGTTTAGTGCTTTACGTTTATTTTTTATTCAAAGTTTAATTAAAACAAAATCTGAGAAAGGTACTATTTTTATTGTGACTTAGTAGAGGGGAAAATTGAGGCCTGGAGAAGCTACATAATGCCAAATGTTCAGATAGTTACGTAAAATGAAAATTTGAATCAGGCATTCATATTTTTTAACTCTATGTTAATCATAAATCTCTTAAACCAGTACCTCACAATGGTGAACTTGAAGTGTTAGCTCCTGAATCATCTTCTAATTATCCCATGTAGATTGAATTGTAGTTTTTCAAGTTTTAGTTTCAATTGAAAGTCAGTGTGCTATCATGGGAAGACTTTAAATGCTGAAGTCATGTGGCCTGGTTTGAATTTGAATTCTAGTTTTACCACTTACCTGCTGGGTGACCACAGGCAACTGCCTGACTTTTGGATTATCCATTTACTTCACTGAAAGATAGAATCTCATTGGACTATGGCAAATAGAAAGAATGTAAGGCACATGGCAGATGCTAATATCTAATATCTACAGTTCTTGATTTATAGTGTATTAAATGTAGTATAGGAAGAAGAAACCAAGTTTTCAAATTAGAATCAGTGGTTCAAGCCTCTTTACTCACCAGCTTGGTGCCTGAGGCAAGCTCCTGGAACTTTTTTATATGGACCATTTGTAAAATGGTTATATTAACAACCTTGGTTTATTTTGCAATTTAAATGAGACCTTATAAATTGAAGTATATAGAATACTTGATATAGAGTAAGACACTGTAAATATTCATTGATTTGAAATCCAATTTTTATTGATTCAAATAAACCATCTAATAAATCTATTCAATAGAATATTAATAATAGTATACCATTCACCAACCATGCCTAAAGATAAAGTATTTGCACAAAGTTACCTTAAGAAAAAAGAAACACTGAGATCATAGACTGAACTTTTCTTATTTTATCCAGATCTTCAATACTTTAAAGGCACAGCTAAAGAATTGACCAGATGATGCAGAAGGCATTTCATGAGCCTGTACTCCAAATATTTGTTTGTGTCTTTTGTTAGATTTCTGTGAAAGTCTAGAAGGTAGGAAACAGAAGGCAATGCAACTAATAATACTACAGCACTGATCATTTCTTTTGACAGCACAACTGTTTCATCATAACTTGGTTATTAAACAGATGAATTAAGCAGATGTCAAAATAGACTTGAAGCTCTCAAAATTTACACCAGCTCTGTAAATTATGTTATGAATTATTCCTCCACTAGGAATGCTTTTTTCTGATTGGATATTTATTATTGCATATAATACAAAGCTATAATAAATAACAGATAAAATAAATGAACACATTTATTCATGTGTTCATTTATGAACAATAATAATAAAAATTATTGTTTGAAAACAAGAAAATAGCCTCTCAGAAAATAAAGCATAATAGTAAAGCTATATATTCTTTATAAACTGAACATGGAACTGTTAACACACTGTAAAAGTGTAAGTAGCAACATATCTTCCAAACTTTTGAACGAGGAAACGGTATATTACCTGACTTATTTATTCGTATCTGACGTGTCAAGGCATAAGGCCAAGCGGACTCTACATCTGCATGATAGTCTATCTGCTAGCTGCAGGTTTAATTATTCTGATTTGGGGATGGAGACATGGTTCAATGTCAAGATAGTTGACACTGCCATGATTTTAGTCACATATGCATGTCCATGTGACACCTTTTAATTTCCAAGAACTTATTTTTCATGTTTAATTAAGGAAGTACCTTGTATCTTTTTTTTTAATCTTGTCTGGAAAATTGACTTCATTTCAGATAAAATGGTAGAAGGATAACTATGTTATTTAAAATAGCATAGGTTGGTTCAGTTAAATAGTTTAAATTCATTTAAATAAGAATATTAGCCCCACATATTATTATTTTCTAGATAAATTACCAAAATAACAGCATCCCTCATCAGTTTTCTTACTTACCTTCTATTATTTTCTCTGCATTGTCAAAAAGGTCAAACTACAGCACAATATAGTAGAGAATACAGAGCATTGTAGTTTGGTCATGAATAGGTTACATAATAAAATCATCATAAAGAGTTAATGAATCACAAAGAGAAATAAATTTATCAGAACAAAATGACTGAAAAATAGCAAAGCACTAGCTAGATAAGAATTTCTATGTGAGGAGCAGAATTACAAATGCATTATATGGAGAAAATCCTTTGATTTGTAAATCTGTGTTGTGTTTAGCAACTACTTTCCATACAATATCCTTTCAACTATTGTGCAACTTTTTGAGAATAATTACTTGCCCCAGAATCATGTAGTTATAATATGGTAAATTTTTATTAAAACCAAAATATTCTGACCTTATGTTAACTATTCTTTTTACTCTGTTGGGTAAAATCACAATCATGCGGAACTAGGATTGGCTATTGAAGCAATGGATTATTCATCTTTTTAAAAATATAAAATTTATATTCATCAAGTAATTTTGGCAGATTCAAATTTACCGTCTAGCCAGTAACTTTTTGATTATGCTCGTAAACATTCACATTTAGCAATCGACCTTTTCCTGTGTTTATAATCTTAAATGAGAATGTTTGATATTTGAGTCACTGGTCATATCTGAATAATGGAGTTTTATCAATGAATTAAGTTACCACACTAAACTATCACAAAACTTTCATGAAAGGCTTACCTGCTGTTTCCCAGTACATTTTAATGGTAATTTTTTATGAATTAAAATCACCCAACTGTTTTCTAAGTCCAAAAAACATGACTTTTAATAGTATTTAAGATAAAAACTTAACGAATTGCCTATGAACAATCCAAACATAATTCAATAATCCTGACATGTGCCTAGTTCCGCAATAATTTAGAGTATGGATGTAGCAGACAGCTATTGCATGTTTTTGCATTCAGTATCCATGCCCCTTTCTTCTGGTCCAATAGCACCATAACTTTTCTTTGGGGACCCACTCTTCCCTACTTTTAGTCTAGGCTTCGGAGGTGAGCACTCCAGGTCTGCTCAGTAAAAATTCTTTTGGTGCTCTTAGGAAAGAAGAACTCTTTCTCATAATGGGCTTGCAAGATGGAGGGAACAGCCTGAAGTTGCTGGGGCCATATTGCTACCAGATAGAGAAAGCTTGCTAGTGAATGAAATCAACACAGAGAAAAGGAAAGCTAGGAAATGGAATACTATAGACTCCTACTATTATTTCTTTACACCAATTATAGTGTGTGAAGTTTTGACTTTTGGACTTCAGTGAAGTGAGCCAATATTTCCTTCATCTATCCATTCATTTAATTATTTCATTAGCCTGTCTGATTTTAGTTTCTGTACCTTGTAATTAAAAATGTACTTTGGAGCACCTGGGTGGCTTAGTCGGTTAGGCATCCAACCTTAGTTCAGGTCATGATCTCCCAGTTGGTGAATTCTAGCCCTGTGTTGGGCTCTGTGCTGACAACTTGGAGCATGGAACCTGCCTCAGATTCTCTCTCTCTCTCTCTCTCTCCCTCTTTCTGCCGCTCCCCCACTCAAGCTCTCTCTCTCTCTCTCTCTCTCAAAAATAAATAAACATAAAAAAAGAAAGAAAATTTACTGATTGTCACAATGTGTGGATGGATAATTTTAGTCCTTCAAGACATTCCTGAGTCCAAAGTTAACACCTCTGAAAATCTCATGAAGGTATGTTGAACCTCAAATATGGATTAGGGCCTTGAATATGTTTTTGTGCAACAATAATGACTCATTTAGTCAATTGTAGCTTCCAGTAATGAGATATATGAATACCTATGCTGGTGTGTCTATTTACTGTTACACACAAAAAAATAGAAGAATTTCCTTTGAGAATGGCAGGTGAAGTAGAGAATGATCAAATTGTATGAATTAAGGATCAGTCAAGTTTAATGAATATTATTTATAATTAGAATTATATGAGATTTTCTCTAAAAGTAAGTCCAGGCCTACTCTTTATATCAAATAATATGAAAGCAATATGTTCCCCTAAAGAGGCCAAAACATTGTTAGAACATACCTTTAATTTCTTCTTTAAGATAGTGACAGAGATTTGCTCCTTTAAAAGTGGGAGCCTTCTCAGGGCATCTGGGTGGCTCAGTTGGTTAAGTGACCAACTTTGGCTCAGGTCGTGATCTCACTGTTCTGAGTTTGAGTCCTGCATCGGGCTTTGTGCTGACAGCCTGGAGCCTGCTCTGGATTCTGTGTCTTCCTCCCTCTATGCCCCTCCCCCATTCTCTCTCTCTCTCTCTCTCTCTCTCTCTCTCTCTCTTTCAAAAATAAACATTAAAAAATTTTTTTTAAAAAAGTGGCAACCTTCATGTTCAATTTCTGAGCCTCTTCTCCTTCCCTTTTCTCCCTCTACAAACATTTATGGTGGTACTGTCTATTTCAGACATTGTGCTCAGTGCAAGGGATACAGGAGCGAACAAGTTTGGCATGAATCTGTTTCTTAGAAATACTTCTAAATTTTATTATAAAGTTGTTGCAGAAAAAGTAGAAAAGTGTTCTAAGGTCAACCAAAATTATAGATGCTTCCATTCTCTAGGCAAGACCGTTGTTACATCATACAGTGATGCATGACGTCAATTTGCATTATTGTCAGGTCAGGAAACAAATCCTTAGGAAGCTTCTTTTTAAAAAATAAGATGGAAATTTCATTTATGTTAGCCTCCCTAACAAATTTAGCACCAGGTAACAACTCTATCACTGGCACTGCTTCCGCCCTTTCCCTAAGAAGAATAAGGTAATATTTTTGACCTTTCTTTTAAACTTTTTTTTGGTATTTGCATTTTTGTCTTACCCTTCAAACTTTTTTTTTTTTTGGCTATGCTAAACATTGAGCCTTGTCCTGCTGATATTCCATTATGTGCACCTGTACAGACATACAAAGCATGAGCAGGTCCTCAGAAGTTCTAGCCTGTCTTTCAGTTTCTAGTCCTTGTTATTTCCTCCTTATAAAATATTCTGTGCCTCACTTTTCACTTACCAGCTCCTATCCTTCCTCCAGATATCGGCTCAGATATCACTTCCTCCAGGAAACCTTACAGCTTAAGACTGGGATAGAAGTTAACTCCTGTGTGCTCCCAAAATACTCTCTGCTTAACATTGACTATAGTCCTTCAAATTCTGTGTTGAAATTGCATATTCTTTTCTGATTCTCCTGTTAAATTTTAAACTCCTTTGGGCAAGGACTATGTCTTGTTCACTTATGTGTACCCAGTGCTCAGCATGGTGCCTGGAACATGAAAGCTGCTCAAAATATTCTGCTTATTAGTTCAGGGTTATATAGCTAATGAGTGACATATCTGGATTCAAATCCAGCTCTGTGTACCTACGGGGCACTTATTTTGTTCTTTGCTGAGAAATACTACCTTTTACTCCCACTCCCACTCATCTAAACATGTAGCTATTAAAAATCTAGTCTTAAAAGTAGTCTTAAAAGTCTTACTGCAGGGTGCAGACCGACAGTCTTTGTTAAGGAATGATCCTCAGCTGAAGTAAATTATTCTAAATACCTTCACTGAAGTGTGACAAAAGTTGGCACAATTTGTGGTGTTTCTACTACAGCGTGCTTTATCCAAGGAATGGGCCCTGATGTATTTCTCATGTGATGGAACAATAATAATCCTACAGTCCAGCCATTTGGAATAAATAGATCGTGGGTGAACTGCACAGAATGTCCTTTTCCAATCAAACAATGTTATTGCATAAAATACATCTAAAAGTTATCTAAAATATATCTAAATGTGCTCATTTAGGTTAGGAGGAATGAACTGTTTTATAAGTGTTTCTAATAATGGAAGAAATTACAGTTTAAATCTTTTCACTTAAGTATCTTTTAACTGAATTGTCATTATGTGTTGTCATTTATAACATATTTGTGCTACAGGACAATGTGTCTTTCAGTCCCAGCTGCAATGATGAATTATGCAAAAGTTTCCAAGTGTTTTTTCTTCTTAATCATTTTGGTGTTCAACTTTTAGATTATGGTAGCATTACAGGCGGCTGCAGCTGAAAAGAGAAAAGAGAATTCGATAATAATTCCTACAGCTGTACGCAGTGTATTTTATACCCTCGTTACTGAGAAAGTTTATTTGTAATTCAAGTAGCACAGGCTGAACGCGTAATCTATTCACTGTATTTATTCACCCTTTTTAATGGATTTGATGTCTAAAAGCCTTTACTGCCAATATCTACATAGAGTAGAAGTAGTCAATCACATGGTGGTTTAAAAGCAAATGAGTTAAAAATTTTAAATCAAGAGATTTAGCCTCAAAATACATATTTCTGAGATCTGAAAAAGCAGGCTATCTGGGACAGATGCCTGCCTGTGCAGCATAATCTCCTGGAGTGATAGAGCTGCTGCCTGGTTCCTTTCAGTCACCAGTATCTCTAGTCCCTTACACCCACACGTTTCCCCCTTTTATGTTATCTCCTTGGTTCTCGTGGCATTAATTTCTTTCTTTCTTTCTTTTCCAGCCATAAACTAATTTTTTTTTCAGGTTTGTATTTAAATTCCAGTTAATTGACATGTGGTGTAATATTAGTTTTGGGTGTAGAATTTAGTGACTCATCACTTATATTCAACACCCAGCGCTCATCGCAAGTGCCCTGCTTAATCCCCATCACCCATTTAACCCATCCCACCTGCCCACCGCCCCTCCAGTAACCATCAGTTTGTTCACTGTATTTAAGAGTCTGTTTTATGGTTTGCCTCTTATGGTTCCCCCTTATGCTCATCTGTTTTGTTTCTTAAATTCCATATATGAGTGAAATAGTATTGCATTTGTCTTTTTCTGATTGACTTATTTCGCTTAGCATAATACATTCTAGCTCCATCCAGATCATTGCAAATGACAAGATTTCATTCATTTGGACATTTGCAAGATTTCATTCTTTTGGATAGCTGAGTAATATCATACACACACACACACACACACACACACATACACACCCCATATCTTCTTTATCCATTCATCAGTTAATGGACATTTGGGCTCTATCCATAATTCAGATATTGTTCGTAATGCTGCTGTTAACATTGGGGTGCATGTATACCTTCAAATCAGCATTTTTTAATCTTTTGGGTAAATATCTATTAGTGCAATTGCTGGATCATAGTATAGTTCTATTTTTAAATTTTGAGGAGCTTCCTTACTATTTTCCAGAATGGGCTACACCAGTTTGCATTTCCAGCAACAGTGAAAAAGGACTCTCCCTCCTCCGCGTCCATGCCAACACTTGTTGTTTTCTGTGTTATTGACTTTAGCCATCATGACACGTGTGAGGTGGTATCTCATTGTGATTTTGATATATATTTTCCTGATGATGAGAGATACTGAGCATCTTTTCATGTGTCTGTTAGTGATCTGGATTTCTTCTTTGGAAAATACACTTTGGATACTAACCGTTTGTCAGATATGTCATTTGTAAGTATCTTCTCCCATTCTGTAGGTTACCTTTTAGTTTCGTTGATTGCTTCCTTCACTGTGCAGAAGCTTTTTATCTTGATGAAGTCCCAGTAATTTGTTTTTGCTTTCGTTTCTCTTGCCTCAGGAGACATGTCTAGGAAGAAGTTTCTGCCTGAGTTCTCTTCTAGGATTTTGATGGTTTCCTGTCTTGTCTTTAGACCTTTCATCCATTTTGAATTTATTTTTGTGTATGGTGTAAGAAAGTGGTCTGGTTTCATTATTCTGCATATTGCTATCCAGTGTTTGCAACACCATTTGTTGAAAAGACTGCTTTTTTCCATTGGATGTTCTTTCCTGCTTGGTTGAATATTAATTTGCCATATAGTTGTGGGTTCATTTCTGGGTTCTCTGTTGTGTTCCAATGATCTATATGTCTGATTTGTGCCCCGTACCATACTGTCTTGATTACTACAACTTTGTAATATAAATTGTGGTGCCTCCAGCTTTCCTTTTCTTTCACAAGTTTGCTTTGACTATCTGGGATCTTTTGCTGTACCATACATCTTTAATGATTGTTTGTTCTAGCTCTGTCAAAAATTCTGGTGTGGTATTTTGATAGGGATTGCATTAAATGTGTAGATTACTTTAGGTAGTATATACCTTTTAACAATCTTTGTTCTTCCAATCCATGAGCATGGAATGTTTTTCCATTTTTTTGTGTCCTCTTCAATTTCTTTCATAAGTGTTCTATAGTTTTTAGAATATAGAACCTTTACCTCTTTGATTAGTTTTATTCCTAGATATCTTATGATTTTTGGTGCAATTGTAAATGAGATTGATTCCTTGATTTCTCTTTCTGCTACTTCATTAGTGTTGTATGGAAATGCAACAGATTTCTGTACAGTGATTTTGTATCCTGCAACTTCACTGAATTCTTGTATTAGTTCTAACAAGTTTTTGGTGGAGTCTTTCAGGTTTTCTACATAGAGTATCGTGTCATCTGCAAATAGTGAAAGTTTGACATCTTCCTTGCCAATTTAGATGCCTTTTTGTTGTCTAATTGCTGAGGGTATGACTTCCTGTATGATGTTAAATAACAGTGGTGAGAGTAGACATCCCTGTCTTGTTCCTGACCATAGAGGAAAAGTTCTCAGTTTTTCCCCATTGAGGATAATACTAGTTGTTGGTTTTTCATATATGACCATTGTGATGTTGAGGTATGTTCCCTCTATCTCTACTTTTTGAGGGTTTTTATCATGAATGGCTGTTGTATTTTTCAAAATATTTTTCTGCGACTATTGAGAGGATCATATGGTTCTTATACTTTTATTAATGTGATGTATCATGTTGCTTGATTTACAAATATTGAACTACACTTGCCATGCAAACCAGGAATAAATCCTACTTGATTGTGGTGAATGATTCTATTAATATACTTTTGGATTTGATTTGCTACTATTTTGTTGTGAATTTTTGCATCCATATTTGTCAAGGATACTGGACTTTAGTTCTCTTTTTTAGCGGAATCTTTATCTGATTTTGGAGTCAGAGTAGATTGAGGTGGGAAGTTTTCCTTCCATTTATATTTTTTGGAGTGTTTGAGAAGAATAGGTATTAAGTCTTATTTTAATGTTTGCTAGAATTACCTTGTGAAGGCTTCTGGCCCCTGACGGAAGTTTGTTGGAAGTTTGTTTGTTGGATGATTTTTTTAATATGTATTTACTTCTGACAGAGAGACAGAGCGTAAGCAGGGGAGGGGTAGAGAAAGAGGGAGACACAGAATTCGAAGCAGCCTCCAGGCCCTGAGCCATCAGCATAGAGCCTGACGTGGGCCTCGAACTCACAAACTGTGAGATCATGACCTGAGCCGAAGTTGGTGCTTAACCGACTGAGCCATCCAGGTGCCCCAGAAGGTTTTAGATTACTGATTCATTTTCTTTGCTGGTTATCTATCAGTTCAAGTTTTCAGTTCCTTCCTGTTTCAGTTTTGGTAGTTTATATGTTTCAAGGAATTCATTTCTTCCATATTGTTTGATTTGTTGGCATATAATTTTCCTAATATTCTTTTAAAATTTTGTATTTCTGTGATGTTGGTGGTTATTTCTCTTCTCTTGTTTATGATTTTATTTATTTGAGTCTTTTCTCTTTTCTTTTTGATACATCTAGCTGCAGGGGCATCAATTTTAGTAATTTTTTCAAAGAACCAGCTCTTGGCTTTATTGATTCATTCTACTGTTTTTTGCATCTTTTTTCACTTCTATGTCATTATTTCTGCTCTAATCTTTATTATTTCTATTCTGCTAGCTATAGGCTTTGTTCGTTGTTCTTTTTATAGCTGCTTTAGGTGTAAAGTTAGGTTGTTTATTTGAGATTTTTCTTGCTTCTTGAGGTAGGCCTGTATTGCTATATACTCCTATCTTATGACCACTTTGGCTGCATCCTGAAGGTTTTGGACCATTGTGTTTTTACTTTCATTTGTTTCTATATATTTTTTTCTTTTTTAATCTTCTCATTGACCATTCATTCTTTAGTAGGATGTTCTTTAACCTCCATGTATGTATTCTTTCCAAAATTTTTCTTGTGGTTGACTTCAAGTTTCATAGTGTTGTGGTCAGAAAATACACATGGTATGATCTTGAACTTTTTGTACCTGTTGAGGGCTGATTTATGACCCAGTATGTGATCTATTCTAGAGAATTTCCCAAGTATACTTGAAAAGAATGTATACTCTGCTGCTGGGTTAGGGTGAAATATTCTAGATATATCTGTTAAGTTCATCTGGTCCAGTGTGTCATTCAAAGCCATTGTTTCCTTGTTGATTTTCGGCTTAGATAATCTTCCCATTGCTGTCAGTGGGGTCTTAAAGTCTCATACTATCATTATATTATTCCAAATGTGTTACTTTATATTTTTATTAATTGATATATTTGAATGTTTCAAATTGGGTCATAAATATTTACAACTGTTAGATCTTCTAGTTGTATAGTCTTGCTGCTCTTAGGATTTTTTTCTTTATCACTGTAGTTTGCAAATTTAACTACAGTATATCTTGGAGTTGACTTGCTTCTGTTGATTTTGATGGGAACTCTCTGTGCCTCCTGGATTTGGATGTCTATTTCTTTCCCCAAATTAGGGAAGTTTTCACCTATAATTTCCTCAGACAAACCTTCTGCCTCCTTTTCTCTCTCTTCTTATTCTTCGGGGACTCCTGTGATATGAATATCATTACTTTTGATTGGAGTCACTGACTTCCCTAAGTCTATTTTCATAATCCAAATTTTTATTTCTCTCTTTTGTTCAGCTTCATTATTTTCCATAATTCTGTGTTCTGTATCACTTATTCATTCCTCTGATTCTTCCTTTCTTGGATCATTCCATTCAGTCAGTTTGGAATCTAGGTTATTGCATTTTTCATATCAGCTTGATTGTTTTTTAGCCCTCTTATCTCTGTGATAAGGGTCTCCCTGATGTCTTCCATGCTTTTCTCAAACTCAGTGAGTAGACTTATAATTGTTTCTTTAAATTCTGCATCAGAGTTGAGCTTAGGCCTGGCCACAGTGGTATTCCTGACCATCATTGTCCTTGGTCTTGCCAGGAGGCATCACACTGCTTCCTACCCTGTGATATGTGCTGTGTCTGTTTCCCAATAAAAGAAGAAAGTGAGAAAAAAAATTCTGCATCAGGCATATTATATATTTTTCAATTAGATCCCTGGTTGTAACCTTTTCTTTTTCTTTTTTGGGGGGAATGAATTTTCCATGGTGGCATATTTTCTAGCTCTTTGTCTTCTTGGTGTTAGAAAGGCCTGTTTTGTTTCCTGCTCCTGAGAAGAATGACTTTATTAAGAAGAGGCCATACAATGTCAAGGGCCTGGCACTTCAAGCAGTGTCTCTGGTGTGTCCTACATGCA
The DNA here is from genome assembly GCA_030068075.1 of Paguma larvata. Classification (NCBI taxonomy): domain Eukaryota; kingdom Metazoa; phylum Chordata; class Mammalia; order Carnivora; family Viverridae; genus Paguma; species Paguma larvata. Next base: position 48,885,569 of record CM057834.1, on the reverse strand, counting down.
CTCTGCTGCTGTGTTTGGCTGCTCTATCCTTCAGGTCAATCGTATGCAGAGGTTCTCCTTGCCCACAGTGGGGAGTGTTTGGACCTTGTCCAGAATGTGGTAAGTTTAAACTAGGTGTGTTGTGGTCTGCTTGCTGAAAGAGACTTGATACTATTTCCACTAGAACTGAAGCTTTGCAGAACTCTATGGTTAGTAGATGTGGTATGTATAGGGGCTTGTGCTGGTTTTCTGGGGAAGGGGCCTGTCACACTGGTCCTTAGGAACACCTGCCCGATAAAAGCAGTACCCTGGCAGAGCACAACAGGGCAGGACTTGGTGTAAGCAGGTTACGAAGCTGGTGTAGGCACTGTGCTATTTCCTGAAATTGGTTTATGCTGACGGGTAGAGGATGGAAATGATGCCAGCCCACTCCTTTGTTCCCAAAGAGGGGTCTCTGTGTTTGCTGTTGTCAGGGAAGCCCTTTCAGAGGAGAGAATACTTTCCTCTCGTGCATTATGGGCATTTTTCAGATCACTGTTCTCACACCGTCTGTTTCTGGGTCACTTGCTCACCTGGAGCACTGCAGCACACCTTGGGCTCCACCTTAACTAGGCCTGCTGACTTTTAAAATTCCAAACTTCAGGAACTTGGTGTGGCAGAGACATACGCTGATCCTCTGGAAAGGGGTCTTGCCGCTGCTGGTCATGCCAGAACACAGGGCATGGGATTTGGAGCAAAGCAGGCTGAACAGCCAGTGTCTAGGTTAGTTGCCCTCAGCAGGTGTCTCTGTGCCTATGCTGAGGGGTAGGGTAGGGAAACAGTGCCTGCCTGCCATATTGTCCCCATAGAAACAATGTCAGCTCTCATGGATGGATTCCAAAAAGCACAAACAGTCTATTTCCATGCCTCTTAGGCAAACCTCAGATCACACAGTCTGCCCCAAGGTTATTTGTTTGCCTCCTCTACAGAAACAAGGCACTCTCCTCTGGTCTCTATCCCAGCCACGCCCCGGGCTCTCTCACTCTACTTTGAGGCCTACTGGTTGCATAAACTCACAAAAATCAACCTTTCTCATTTTCTCTGCCAATGGCTTTGGGGAAGCGTTCTCCTTATTTCCCTGTGCACTCTGCTCTCTCTCACCTCTCTCTGCAACAAGGGCTCCCTCTCTTCCACAGCACCCACGATCCCTTTCTCCCCAAAATCATGTCTCTGCATTTCCTGCTTTCCTCGACTGGCCTGTTTTCTCCCTCTAGTTGTGCAGTTTGTTCTATCAGTCTTTAGGGCGATTTCATGGTTATTCAGAATGCTTTGATAGTTATCTAGCTCTATTCAAGGAACAAGGCAATGCTAGGGTCCTATTACTACACCACCCCTCTTTTTTAAAGTAAGCTTTATACCCAAGGTGGGGCTTAGTCAAATCGTGGGCATTGATTTCTTGATATCTGGGCTAGACTATTCCTGTTTGAATAAATAATAACTTTGTCAACCAATCAAATGGATCCAAACAAAATCTGTTTCAAGACAAATAGCTATTGAGTTCTTTAATCTGTAAGGGCTGGAGAGCATTTTTTTTTTTTTTTACGAAAGATGATATCATCCCTGGAATAAGTGAAATTTTGGCCACTATTATTTTGTATATGACTTATTTTAGTTCACTAAGCATGTATTGAACATCTATCTATGAAGCCCTGAGGATATAGCCATCTTTTTTCAAAGGACTTATAGACATTCTCTACCTGCATTAGTCACATCTTAACAAGCCAGTAATAAGACTGGATTAGGGGTGGGATGGACTGCAGCCTGTTCAATAAAACAGGGTTAGAAGAACTACTTTTAAGAGCTATTTAGAAACATGTTATTTCATAAATAAAGGTCATGGAATTTACATTAAAATTAAAGGAAACATACATCTTTAAATTATATTCTTTGCACATCCTATCTCCCCACCCCTCCAAAAAAAACTGTACGTGTTTTATAAAATTATTTTTCCTCTTGGGGAAAAAATGGAGAGTCTTTGAAAAGTAACATTCACTTGTGCTCTCACAGAGCATAGTTTTAGAAAGTAGGTCATGCTTTCCTCACCAAATTAACTAAATATGTTAGCCCTTGAACTTCAAACAAACAAACAAAAAAATCACATTGTTAATGCTAGAACAACCATGGTGTTCTTCAAGGATCTGTTCCCTAGTTAGGAAACAGCTGTTTACATGTTCTTTGTCCTGCTTTATTGCCTTCTAAATGCTTCAGTGTTTCCTCTACTTTCAAGACAGAAGGACACAGATTTGCCAATTCCTAGCACCAGTTCTCCTGGCTATAGCCATTATGTGGCAGTTTGATTTTGATTTCTCTCACTAGTTTGATCTAATTCTCTATATTCGTGGAAATTAATAAAATGAAGCCAGAATGAAAAGACAAAGTTATAAATCAGTTAGCAAGCTTTAAGTCTATCAGTTTATTTTTTACTCCAAAACTGCTTCTTAATCTCCTTTAAAAATCCTGTGATTTTTACCACCAATACCTCTTTTAAGATGGTACTGGTCTCATAGGTAGGTAGAAATGTCTTACTTAGTGGTTTTGCTCTATAGCCATGTTGACTTTCTTGAAGCCTCTAACAAATTCTACACACACAAATCAGCGTTTTTGCTCCTGAAGTTCCCTCTAAATGAAATCTCAGTACCTTCTTTCCATTCGATGATTTCCTAACTTTCTCAAACGGTAGTAACATTTCTGCTTTCACCATTCCATCAACAGATCTGCTTGAGCTGAGGTCTCTAAGGAGATGCACACTGCCAAATTTAATAGATTCTCCTCGGTCTTCTTTTAATCTTTCTGCAGTGTTTGACTCTTTCCTTGGAACCGCTGTTACCTTGTGTGACACTACGTTCTCCTAGTTTCTTCTTCCTTTCCTACTTAGTTTCTTTCACAGATTTCTCTTCCTCTGCCTATTCCTTAACTAAAATAAAACACACTTTATTTTTGGAAATTTCATGTACTTATTTCTTCCTGGAGTGATCTACTACATACTTGTGTATGGAGACATACTCTTATGCCTCTAGCTCTCAAAGCTGTATCCTTAGTCTAGTTCTTTATGAATACGCATGTTCATTTATAAGGACTACAGTACTTCAACTTCAATTTGCATTTTGGCATCCAAGCCTAATCCTTCTCTTTGATCCCTTATCCTTGTTGTCTTTACATATGCAAAACCCTAAGCTAAAACCTGGAACTAATCTTGATCTGCTTTCTCTTAATATGGAGTTCAGTCATTTACTCCAGGGAGGTGGAGGAGAGTTCCAAAGACTATTTACTTCTGTTCCAGTGACCTGCTCTTCATCCTGCCTGTGGCCATGTGGGGAAGAGACTCCCAGATCTTTACTTTGGTGATCTAATTATTCTTAGGATCTAACCTCAGGCTCCTTCTACCTCTACTAAAATCTAGTCAATGACTTCTTAAAATGTAAATCTGTCCTCATTACTCTCAAAAACAAATTACCCTTTCACACGCTCATTGCCTATAATAGAGGTTTTGTAACTTTATTTAAAAAAAAAAAAAAGGAAATGTTAAGTAGAAGCCCTAACTGTTAAAGCTAAGAAAATTTTACTTTCAGCAAGCCCTAAAGGTGACTTTATTCTATATCTTGAAAACCACTGGGATATAGTATAGAATCCAAATTCTTCCATATGGCAGACAAGACCTTCTCTATCCAATATTCCCTACCCTCGTGCTTTTTTTTTTTTAACTCGCTCTTCACTGAATTGATCTCCCTACCTTTCTTTCCCTCAACTGGTCACTTTGGCTTGGGGCCTCTCTGCTGTTTCATATCCACTACCAGATGCCTAAATATTCTGTCTCAGCTTATACAAGTTGAGTGATAATATCTGGCTTATCTTAGACCCAATTAAACTATCCCCTTAGACATATCTCAATGCTCCCCCTTCCTGCTTTCACTCTGTATCCCCAGCTATAGATTGCTCTGTTTCTAAGCACAGTATGAGGTGTGTGTGTGCATGTGTGTGTGTGTGTGTGTGTGTGTGTGTGTGTAATTTATACCTCTATTTTTTTTAATTTTTTTAATGTTTATTTATTTTTGAGACAGAGAGACACAGAGCATGAGTGGGGGAGGGGCAGAGAGAGAGGGAGACACAGAATCCGAAACAGGCTCCAGGCTCTGAGCTGTCAGCACAGAGCCCGACGTGGGGCTCGAACTCACAGACTGCGAGATCATGACCTGAGCCGAAGTCGGACGCTCAACCGACTGAGCCACCCAGGCGCCCCTATACCTCTATTTTACATATACATTTATTTTGGATTGTTTATGAGTTAATTTCTCCCATGATGTTATAAATTCCTTGAAAGTGAGTGCTCTACTCATCTTTGTATTCCCAGCCTTTAGCAGAATGCTTGGATCAAATTCACCTTTAACAGTGATTTTAAGTAATTTTCCTTTTTCTGAATATATTACTTATGACATCTAATCCTTGTCCTCAAAAGCACAAATGTACTTACCCCCTTCTGCACAGTTCTACAGTGTCCTATTGTGGTTACTTTAGTTATAACAATAAGTACCAGTCAAGCGATTCATTTTCATTTAAAATTTTAGAAGTGTTTTTTTTTAGATCACCCATTCATTTGTCCATCCATTCATTCATCCATCATCAATGTTTGTTCATCCAACAAACATTCCTTAAAAACCTGTAGTGTAGTAAGTACAGAGAAGAGAAGAGAAATGAGGAAAGAAAGGGAAGCAGGGATATCCATTTTCCTATATTAAGTCTTGCTGTCCATGGTAATAGCTTTCAAACTTAACACATTCTGGAACCTTTGAAGAGAAACTAAATTTTGCATTCAATACACTAATCCTAAGAGTATATGCTGAAATTTAAGAAAGAAAGAATAAAGCCTTCACAAGTCAGCCTTTACTTTTAATGTGTCTACCATATTGAAGTCATTATCACTTCAGAAGGGTATACTTATTTGATGTAAAACTATAGCCAGAATTCATTTTCTGTCTAAAAATTCTGTGCTGTGTTCTTTATATTAAGGTAACTATGAGCGTTTCTTTGACTTTCAATATTTCATATCTATTACTTTTATACATGTGTGTGTGTAAAGTGGTTTTTCTTATTTGAGTGTATTTGATACACAATGTTACATTAGTTTCAGGAGTACTGCTTAGTGATTTGAGAAGTTTATACATTATGCTCTGTTTGCCCCAAGTGTAAGCTACCTGTTACATTGTATTACAGTGTCCCATTATATTGCTATTACAGAACAAAGCAGATTTTATATATTTGGGGGTTGTGATTTGGTTCATGTGGCTATAGGTCATTAAACTGAGAATTAAGAAGTGATTATATTATTTTTATAAAAACTCCTGAGTTTATTATTGAAAAAAAAAAGACGCTCTAATTAAAGATAACTCATGGCTGCGAAACTCAAGCTATTTATTGCTTGGAATGTTCAAATTTTTATTCAATACACGTAGACAACACTTGGTTTTCTTGGATTTCTTTGCATTTTAGTAAAGAAAAGGGGAAACATGTTTATGGAATGTCATTTATGTACTAGGATAATGTCAGATACTTTTCCTTTAATCTTTCCCACGAAACTTGAAGCAAGAGGTATGACCTACATTTTTGCCAAAGTGGGAGATTGATCTCAAGGGAAGTGAGTAATTTCCCAGATTCTTCCCTAGAAATCAACAGAGTCTGATTTAGAATTCAGAACTCCAAAGTCTATCCACACTCTTTCTGTAAGCAATATTGCCTCGGACACAGATGTTCAAGGCCAGTGATGAATAATATTACCCAAGAAAATGGGAAAAATTGCCATTTTAAAATGATAACACTTTAGGCCTGACCTTGTTATTATTTGTCTTAGTGGCACTTTCTATTTGTAATGATGACTCACTTTTCACTATTCATAGCTCATTTCTAGTTCTTTCCTAAGGCCGTGAAGCTTATTAGAGTTATTCTTATAATGCAGTACACAGGACCTATAAGTCTAACTAGAAATCACAATTTAAAAAATTATTTTGGCCATCAGCATAACAAGCATTTGTTTTTCTTATTGAAAGAAGGGAGTATTGAGCGAACATTCCCTTTTTCTGCCTTATTTGACCCCGATGCAAAAATTTCTTTCTAATTATCTGTTATTTTAAATTATTATGTGTTTTGTGGTTACTGAGGCTTTCAGAAATCTCACATTCTTTTGTGATTATATGGTACACTGTAGTCCAATTTTGTATATTATGTAAAGAGATTTGCTGTGCAAATATAAGATTGCTACAAGGGAAGTCAGTTCTAGAACAGCAGGCTTGGAATTAATGTGAAGTTTGATACTTTTTTATTGAATCAGGAATTTTATATTATAATATTACTCAAAACTTTAAAACACATTGCAATTGGTACTCGAACAGTGGAGTACTGTGTAAAATTTTTAAAAGATGTATGTTACCATGACTTCCATTATTTCTCTCTAGATCATATTAAAAATTTCTAGATACTCAGATGCCAACTAAATATACTTCATTAACACTTATTCACAAAGTTACTACAATGCCATACATCTCTCATAGGACTAAGATGGCTACAGACTTTTCTTAGGCAAGCAAAAAATTAAAAAATTGCAGATTGTGCTTTTCAAGTGAAGAGAGCCTATTATTAAAACAAATTTCAATCTAAAACAGTGGAATAATGAATAGGAGGCATTAGGTCTATATTTTAATATAATTTTATGTTTCCATAAGCTTTAATAAAAGCTAAATTTAGCAATACTTCAAATTATAAGTTAATAACTGAATATTTGAAATAGCTATATGACAAACAACTTTATTATTTTCTACAATTTCAGTTAGATTCTACTTTGAATTCTTACCAGTTTTATTTTGCAGAACAGAGAACCAAAAGAGGAAACTCATATTTTTAAAGTAGTAACAGGATAACAAAAGTATGTCAGTGCTTCTCCTGTCCTCTATGCTAATCACTAATAACTTCCTGGGCGTAAAGGTTTCTTTAAAGACACCAGCTATCTCCCTGCCACTACCCATCTCCTTCCCATCCCCCCACAACCCTATCCTCCAAAACAATCTGAGTTTGTTAATAGACACTTAGCAAGAAATAATTTTTGGTGAACTGAATCAAGCACAGCAAAGAAGAGGTTTGTTTGTTTGTTTGTTTGTTTTCATCATCTATGTCATTTGACATGGATGAGAGCCATAATCTTTGCCTATATTCTCACATTTGGTGGGAGAACCAAGTCTAAAATCTAAACCTTCAGGCTGACATGACACACCACACTGTTGCTTATACTGGGTCAACCAAGGATTTTCCCATAGTTTGTGCCATGCATATAAACATACTGCCTTGACATCTCACAAATTTTAAGGGATATTTATTCATCTCACAGGTGTTTCCTGAGTATCTACTATATGCTAGAGATACAGTTATGACTTAGATGAACAAATTCCTTGCCCTCACAGGGCTTGCATTCTGGTAGGGAGATGGAGAATAAATAAACTGACAGATCTATAAGATAGTAATAGGTATTCAAAGCAAGGTAAGGAGATAGAGTATTTTGGATAGTAACTTTGAGAATGCATTAATTAGCTATATTACTTTTTTTAATGTTTACTTTTGATAGAGAGAGTGCATGTGCGAGCCCACATGAGTGGGTGAAGGGCAGAGAGAGGGGGAAAGGGGCCGAGAGAGAGGGGGAAAAAGAGAGAAGGGGACAGAGGATCCCAAGCAGGCCCTGTGCTGACAACAGAAAGCCTGAGAGCAGAGAGCCTTAAGCGGGGCTTGAACTCAGGAACCATGAGATCATAACCTGAGCCAAGGTCGGAATGCTTAACCCACGTACCCTGTATTACTTTTTCAAGTAAAAATGGAATAGAAACATTTTGGGGAATGAATTAACAGAAAGTATGCTTTTATCAACTTTGGCTTTTGTACTGAATTCAGTATATTCACATACTCATGGACACACACACACACAAAGTGGGTTAGTTGGATTGGCATGACAATGGGTTTTCTGAAGAATTGTTAAAATGCTGTTTTTAATACAGATTCATCTCTTTTCGTTGTGAGTGCTGCCATTCTCTTTTACTCCAGTTTATTTTTTTGAGAAACTCCCTTGGTTTTTTATTTTAAATGTTTATTTGTTTTAGAGAGATAGAGAGACAGAGAGAGAGAGAGACAGAGAACAAGTGGAGACAGAGAACCTGAAGCAGGCTCCAGGCTCTGAGCTGTCAGCACAGAACCCAACTCAGGGCTCTAACTCGTGAACCGCGAGATCATGACCTGAGCTGAAGTCCGATGCTCAACCAACTGAGCCACCCAGGTGCCCCTACTCCAGTTTTTTTCAATGAATTGTTATCTAACGATGTTTACACACCTGACGATAAAAATTTGAAAGTTCAAAAAATACAGAAAAAAATACAATGGAATGATTTAACAAAACAGAAAACATACAGGGTCTCTTCATAAAACTGTGAAGAAACTTTTCCCATTCCTGGGGAATTCCAAGGTATTGTGGAGAAGAAAGGCCTTATGCTCCCTTTCATTCTGTTTTATCAAGAAAGGGTAATGATGGTGTTCAGAACTTCCGAATGTCCATAAAGCAAGTAGCAAATGTTTTCTTTTTATCTCCTCTACTTTTTTCAAATATCCAAGTTTCCTTCTACAACTGAAAAACAATTATAAAGTTGGTAACGATGATAGCTAACATCCAGCTAATATCAAGCTCTTACCATGTTCGTAACATTACCACTAGGAATTACTAATCACTAAGAACTTCCTGGTACAGTACATATGCAAAGTATTTACGTGAATTAATTTACTGACTGAAAACAAAAACCCCATGAGTTAAACATTATTCATGTTGTGGGTAGTAGTCCTAAGTTTAAACATCTTGCTGAAGGTCACACATATAACTGGGGGGAGGGGGACATGGACCCTAGCAATTAGACTTAAATACTCGACCCTTAAACCAAAGCCGTCTATGTGAATCTTTTATTCTGATAAATAAACTTAGGGTCCGGATCTAAGTGAAAAGTGGGGAAAAAATGAACTGCATGCCGTGAAGTTCAAAACGTCTGAAGGTGCTCACTGGTCACGATCAGTACGTAGTCCACCGTAGTGAAAGATTGTGGTTTTTCTGAGTATCTGTCCACTTTTCCTGAGGGTGATCCCCATAAGCACTACCGAGTTTTTAAACACATAAGTTGGTAGAAACAGAAACCTTGGAGAAAATTAGATAATTTTTTTCCCTGTTGTATTTTAGACAAGTCCTCGGGGTAAAGCATTTCTAGAGTATGTTTGGAAAGACCAGGGAAAAGCCTCACAAATATCAACCCAAATCAAAAGAGTCCTTGTGGTTGGTGGATACATGACTTTCTGGTTTCTGCTGCTTCTTCTTCTGTCTCTTGTGGCTACTGAGAGTGAAATTATTCACATTTGCAGACACATCCCTGATTATCTATTTATTCATTCAACCAATATTTATTGAGCACCTACTCTATGTGAAGCATGGGGCTACAAAGTTGAGGTATATAGAAATTAAAGAGCAAATTCCTACTTTAAAAGAACTTATGGAATATTCCTTCTCTTCTTCTTATAATCATTAAGACATGTTATGAGAGTAAATCGTATGCAACATGCTGCTTAGTTCTGGCTTACAAGCAAAAACAAGGGGAAGTATCTTACCTGGGTTCATACACTAGGCATTCTAAAGAGGAGACAAAATAATCAAGTAAACAAATACAGGCAGATTATGATTATTGCTATGAAAGAATTCAGCAGAGTGCTGTGAGAGAAAATTATAGAGTATTTCACTTTGTGGAGGGGAGATTAACAAAATCTCTCTAAAGAGGTGACGTGTAAGCTGAAATGGAAAGATGAGGTAAAAACAATCATGGAGAAATCCAGTCAAAAAGAAGTCCAGACAAAGGAAATGAAAAACTTAACATGGGAAGTAAGAAAAATAGAAGGAGGGGAATTTAGTGACCTAATATAGACTAAGAAAAAAAAATATTATTTGCAGAATCACAAAAACCAGGTTTTCAGAGACTTATTCCCATGATTTCTGTTTTACTCTCCTGTTTCCAAAACAGTGAAATGAGCATTAAATGGACTGAGGAACCATGAGGAGGAAAATATTATTTCAGATTTTAACGAGTCTTCAAGACAGAAAGGGATAAATTACATATCCAGAGAATTACTAACTCTTCATGGAGTAATAATCAAGATAAAATCCTTAGGTTACACATTCTTCACTTGCAAAAATGTGTTACTTCCCAACAGTTAATTGAGACAGTGGGATGATAGATTTGTTGTTAAAAAAAAAAGAAAAAAATGTAACTTCAATTAAAAGGCCTTATTGAAAATATTTGTCATGACAGTACCCCACGTAATGCTTTAGAAAAGTCATTGTTGAGATCAATATCTGTGGAAAAAACTGACGTAATTTTTGTTTCGGCTCAAAAATGGCAGAAATAAGTTTTCGTTAATGATTACTTCCTTATTTTGAGGTACTTTTTCAGTATTGTCACCCTGAGGTGCTGACACCTCATTACTTGGCAATTTTATATGGTTTTCAGATCTCTGAATTGTCGAAAGAAGACTTTGTGAAGCCCTAATTCACTCAGTTTCATTATTTATATGACTGGTTAAAAATTAAGTCATGAGGGAAGCACTAACAATGTGACTGAAAGCCTGTGGTCAGCTGCTAGTCTGTCAAAAGAATCCAACATGCACACACACATATGCGGGCGCGCACACCCACACACACATCCTCCGTCATAGACACGCGCTCACGAAAGCCATGTTTTCATTGAGCATGGGCATAGGAAGAACAAGACATTCACAAGCACAACGTTACTTCATGCTATGCCAAATGAGCTTCTGGTCCGAATAGTCTTCCATACTTCAAAGAACAGTGGAATGTCCCCAGATTACTCCATAATACCGCCGTGCGCCTCTCTGTTGGGGAAATGGTTTATTACAGGGGCCAAAGAGGAGTGCCTCAGGGAATCTCCTTTTTCTGCAGCCCCTTCCATTTAATTCTTTCTCAGATTCCTAATTCTCTGTATCCTTACTTCTCAAGATGAGGTCCATGAACCAGCAGCATCACCCGAGAGGTTGTTATACAGAATTCTGTGGCGCTTGGGTGGCTCAGTCGGTTAAGCGGCCGACTTCGGCTCAGGTCATGATCTCTCGGTCTGTGAGTTCGAGCCCCGCGTCGGGCTCTGTGCTGACGACCCAGAGCCTGAAGCCTGCTTTGAATTCTTTGTCTCCCTCTCTCTCTGCCCTTCTCCTGCTCACGCTCTGTCTCTGTGTTTCAAAAATAAATAAACGTTAAAAAAATTATTTAGAAATGCAGAATTTCAAACCCCATTCCAGTCCTGCTGAGTCAGAATCTACACTTCAACAACAAGCATTATATGTGCACTAAAATTTGAAGCTCTCCTCTGCATTCAAACGTGCACAGATTTTTCCTGACAAAGCTATCATCAGACCTTGCACCCTTAACTTTGCTCTAATTATATTTCTCCTTTCTCTTGTGATCAGACTTCCATGTGCTGCTTCATATATTCCAATTCCTTTTTGCTTTCCCCTCCAGAGCCCCCTAGAATCCGCCTTCATGCCCAACAGTAGTGCTCACATAAACATCACTGCTCTGCCGCGTCGGCATCCTTTCACCTTATCTCATCTAAGCATCCTCTGCTGCTCCCTTCTCAGACAGTGGCATTCACACCCCTCCCCCAGGGTACAGCGTAGGTCCAGGTTAAGTCAAATTATCAACCACATTCCTCCCAACAAAGATGATTGATGCCTACAATGGGACGGGCTTGTGACCACTCAGAGTGAATGAGGAACAACCAGACTTACTTGGGGCTACTGCAGAGGGAGATTTCTTAGTTTATTTCTGTGAGGTTTCAAGATGACAGGATGTAAGTTCTGGAGCTCCTTCTGCAATCCATCCTGAATTTAGATCCAGGTAGAACTGGCCTCTGACCTGGACCCCCAAGCTCTGGTCCTCCTCCACCTGTGCGTCTTACCACTGATCAAGGAATCTCTAAAGCCATGGCGATAGATCAGGCAGAGCCCAAGACATCCCCTTATCTAGGAACCCAGAACTCTGGAATTCACTTTCCATTTGACCCTCAAGTCAGCTTGCAAAGCTTGTGCATAAAGAAAGGTGCTTGTACACTTCTTGGGCTATTTCCTGAAATACACCTTGCTGCTAGTGCATGTATTTCTTAGCCTGAGTGGTGCCCAGGGGAAGTTGTCTGTGAAAGATGTGGATAGACCTTGCTCTTGTAGTCTGTGTGTTTACACAAGTCTGCCTGAATCCACTCCCCGCCCCGACACCCCCTGCACCATGAAGGGGAGCCGGAGGTGAAGAGGGAAATAGCCATTAATAGCCATCATATTCATTTGCTGTTGGTAGCAAAAGGTCCCTTCCACCATTTCTGCTCTGGAATGCCACCAATGACTTCTCTGTTGCCACAACTTTCCATGTTTTCACTTTCTTTATATGTTCTCCTTCATTTTACACTACTGATTCTCTTAAAACTTTGAAAACTTGATTTTGAAGTATTTGTATTGTGTACATGTTATAAACTTGAGTGTCAGTTCCAGTCCTCACCTTTAGGTCCTTCCAATTAAAATTTGTTTTTAATCAGTCACATCTTCACATTCTTCAGTGTAGGTGTCATGTAGACATCAAACCAGCCCTATTCTTCTCAGATGCATCTTCTCCAGAATCATGAGAGTGATCTTCTAAGAGGTAACTAATTATATGTTTTCTCCCACTCGTTAATCACCAGTAGCTCTTCTCCACCTATTGAATATATGCAATCTTAATAATGGCTTACAAATCCCTTCAGCCTCTGTTTCTTGCTTACGTGTCTAACCCACTCCATTCATCAACCAAATATTTACTGAGTGTCTACTTTGTGGTAGGCAGAATTCTAGGCAGTAGGATACTATGATGAATAAGATGGGGTGCCTGTTGAAAAGGAACTTTTAGGGTCAAATAGTCTGAAAATGAACAATGACCTAATAAGGGAAATTAAAAAAAAAAAACCAAAACATTAGTACCCTCTCTTAACAGAATGAAATGGAGAATGACAAGGGGCTAAATTAAGCTATGTGATCTGAGAAGGTTTTATAGAGATGTGACATTTAAGCTGAGACTTGAACCGGTAGGATATATATGCACCTGAAGTGCAGCCAAGTGAGCCTTCTACACAGAACTCATAAAGAGAGCAAAGTCCTAATGGTACCCAAATTTCTCAAGGACCCCAACTTCTCAAATATTCCAGACTGTTTCAAGCCTCTGGTGGCTTTGCACATGCTGGTCTATCTGCCCAGAATGCCGTATCCTTCATTCTTCCCTGACAATTAATAGTCATCTTTCTAGTCCAATCCACCTGTTACCTCCTTTGTTAAGGCTGCTTCCTCCACTACCCTTTTGCCAAGCAGATAGAGGTGTTCCCTGCCTGTGCTCCTGTCTACTTGTATAAACTCCTACTATAATAATCCTGTTATGGTATTAAAATTTTCTTAAAGACAGAGAACATGTTTTATCACCTTGTTTTCTAGATCCTTGCATATATCACTCACTCAATGAGTATTATTGAAGTGGATAAAGGAAATTTTCTTTTCAAACTGTCTCATTAATTCAAATCCCTATGCCACTCTGTTTGATTTTTTTTAAAGAACTCCTAGACTTCCTTATTTTTCTTCTTAGTGGGCTCTTCTTTCTTTTCCTCCTCCCCATCTAGTCTTTAGATTCTCTAGTGTGTAAGACTTACAGCTTTCTGGTTTAGAGATCCGTCGAATTTTCAGAGCTTCAACAACAATTTCTTTGTTGATTTAATTTTTTTTAATTTTTGATAAGATGCTAGTATTTTCTTTAAAAAATACTTGTTCATATTTATTCAGTTGATTTTCATCTCCTTGTTTTATTCCTTGACCTTTATGTTTAAGATCATAAACATTATAGAGGGAGAAAAAAAACAGAGATATTAGTCATAAAAATCAAACTCAATGTGTATATTCCTTTTTATTTTTATTTGTTTAAGTGTTTATTTTTGAGAGAGAAACAGAGTGTGAGTAGGGGAGGGTCAGAGAGACAGAGGGAGACACAGAATCTGAAGAAGGCTCCAGGCTCTGAGCTGTCTGCACAAAGCCAGTACTGGATCTTGAACTCCCGAAGTGTGAGATCATGACCTGAGCCGAAGTCAGATGCTTAACTGACTGAGCCACCCAGGTGCCCCTCAGTGTGTATTTTCAAGGAATCTCTGATGTATGTGTATGTGATAACTGTCAACCAGCTTTGAGTTAGACATCCTAAGTGCTTTATAAGTATACATTTAACCTTCACAATGGTCTTATAAAGTAGGTACTTTTATTACTTCCATTTTACAGATAGGCCAAATGAGGCTTAGAGAGATTGGAAATTTGCTCTTAGCTACCAGTAGACTGGATTCTAACTCAAATATGTCTGATTCAACATTCAGCCAGTAGGTCAGAAGGACACATAGGATGTGTTGTAAATATTAACCATTTATGACAATTCTTTACCTTCTCAATTTATCATTCTTAGCTTCAGTTGAAAGCTAAGAATGCAACCGGTCTTAAGTTCCTGCAACTATGGGGCAGCTGGATGTCTCAGTTGGTTAAAAGTCCAACTCGTGATTTCAGCTCTTTCTGTTCAGGTCATGATCTCATGGTTTGTGAGTCCTAGCCCCACATTTGTCTCTGCACTGATGTGCAGAGCCTTCTTGGGATTCTCTCTCTCTCCCTCTCTCTCTGCCCCTCCCCTGCTCTCTCTCCCAAAGCAAATAAATAAACTTAAAAAAATAAAAAATAAAAAAATAAATTCCTGCCACTACTATGTGTGTATATATGTGTATGTATATACATATATACACACTTGTATATATATGTGTGTGTATATACTTGTATATAATGTCTTTCTGAATGCAGCCACAATACTTGTGATTTTTGCATACACTGAAACATTTTTAGTAATGAAAAGGGCAAGAATAGGACTCAGATTGTGGTTTGGTAAAATACTTGTTATATAGTTTAGGGGTTAGAAATTTGTAATTCACCAAGACTGCTAAGATAGGTACATTTTGTAAATCAAACAATGCTATGATCAGGCTTCAGATACACCAAATTGCTTCTTCCAAACAATATTTTTGAGATAAAATACATCTCCCCTGTAGAACTGTACTAAAATCTGAGAACAATCAGATTCCATGGCTGGTTAAATATTTAGCGAGCTTCACGACTTCACACTTACCTCCCTGGCAGGCAGGATAGAGGCTTATGGGGGCACATCCTAGCAGCTGTCCTGTGAGGAGAAAGACAGTTCGGCCATACTTGGTCACTATAGCAATTCAATTGCACACTATATATTCAACTGCAATTTATCGAGACATTGCCATCACATTCCAGACACTGTTGTAGGAACTTGACATGCTTTAACTCTGTTAACCCTTACAAAACCCGAATGATATAAGTATTATTGTCTTCACTTTTGAGATGAGGGCACAGGAGAGTCATAGATCACATGAGTCAGGAACCAGGCAGTGCTGTTCAGGACTCCGCCTATAACCACTCTGACATTTTGTCTCACAGCTCTGTGAGAACAACACACGTCCTTCCATTTGAATAGCAATTTATAGTTCTTGATGCATTATTTCAGATTGACACAAAAGAGATGTATAAATTAGAAACAACAAGTATTATTAAGAAATTAAGGCTGAGCTTTGTATTCTTTAAGGTTCCACAACTATTCCACAGCTCTTCCCTGACATGAGCTAACTTCGAGGCCAAATACTACCCAGGCTACAAAGTACTTACTTCTGATTAGACGAAATGAAGAATTCAAAGGTGAGCGAATCACAGAATGGAGAAGCCAGAATACGGTCTAGGAAGTGTACTTCCTAGATTTGCCAATAGACCAGCAGCTTCTTTGAGGTCTAGTCCTTGTGAGAGAGAGCCGCTACCAGTAGACCTCTCCATGGAGCACAATTTATCCCTACAGTTTACCAGGAGTGTATATGTATTCAGTGGGATTGAACTGAAGGAGAAAATGCTGCTAAAAGTTAGTGGGCATGCAACCACTTTGCCTCTCATTGCCCTGTGGGCTCTGGCCTCAGGCATGTTCAGAAAATGAACCCATTTTCTCTGTTTTGCTATAAGAAAGTGTTCTGGGTCACTTTGTATGAAGACAGAAGGGAATGGCCATCCTTCTTCACAAAATGGGTTTAACTGACATTATATCCTTACTGTTATTATGGTTTAGTGATTGACAAACAGGTGTGCACGAAGATGGGAGTTCGCTCATTTATTCAAGAAATATTAATTTCTGCTAAAGTGTAACATTTAAGAGAATGAGCTCTGGAACCAGACCATGTTCAAGTCCTGTCTCTGGCTTTTACTGGCTGTGAGATTGATCTGTGTCACTGTCTCCTTACCTATAAATCGCGGCTAATAATAGTACTTAGATCACAGGGTTGTTATGAAGATAAGATGCCTGGCACGTGAGGGCTCTGTTCGTGTGAGTGCATTACTGAGCACTTGCTCTGTGATGACACTGTTGTAGGTGCTAGGAGTAAAGTCATAATCAAGGGAGATAAAACCTCTCACGTCCTTTGGCCTGCATTCAATCATTCTAGTCAGAAAGACAGTTATTAAGCATCAAGTTCATTATACATCCTGATCTCAAGTTGTAGTCTAAATTGCATAATGGCAATACATACTCATATGTCTAACAATATAAATAAAATTAGATGGGACACCTGGGTGGCTTCGTTGGTTAAGTGACCAACTTCAGCTCAGGTCATGATCTTGCCATTCTGAGTTCAAGACCTGCATCGGGCTCTGTGCTGACAGCTCAGAGCCTGGAGCCTACTTCAAATTCTGGGTCTCCCTCTCTCTCTGACCATCCCCACCCTCTCAAAAATAAACAATTTTTTAAATATAGATAAAATTAGATTATACTCTCCAGTTTTCAGGTACCTCCCTCAACTCTTGAAATCATTGCAATTATTCATTGGCCAAGAACTTATTAGGTATATTATTTTGAGTCCTTCTAAATTCCAAAAGTAAGAAACTGAGACTCAGAGAAATTCACTTTTATGGTAAGTAGTAGAGATAAAATCCAAACTTGCATTTATATCACTTTGAAGTCAAGGTCCCACAACTGCTCTTTGCTGCCTCGCAACCCTGAGATTTAATGGGATGGAAATTACACCCATTTCCAACTGAGAAGAGTGTGGCTTTGGTTAAGTGTCTTGGATCTTTATAAGGAGAAGAGCTAGGACATGAATCCAGGATTTTGGATTTCTTTTTCAGTTGGTTTTTCTCCTATAGCAAAATTGCAAAATTCCACAAGCATTTGAAGAATGGCTGGAAATGTTATCTAGTTCCTCAAATGACTCTCAAACTTTATTGTTATTATTCATAGCATTCTAGGGCTTAAACCATGTATAGGTTAAAAAATCCCTATCAAATATGTGTGCGTCAGTTTTTTTGGAATGGGAATGTAGCTCCTTAAAGCAACAATGTTCAAATAGTGGTTAGGTTCACAGATCCGCCCACAAAAGTATTCTTAGTATTTAAGGATATGCAAATACAATGTTAATGAAGCCACCAGATACTAATGATTTGGATTTACATAAGGAAAGTTTTCTTTCTGGGACAATCTTAAAGGCCTGGGATCCGTGCTCAGTTGGGAAAGGAAAGAGCAATCACTCTGTCACCTGATGAGTCATTTTGTTAGGCAGGGAAGGCCTGAATTTTCATTTTCCTGAAAAAAATCCCATGATGGAATGAGCATAGATGTTTCTTATTTTTGTGTGAGATAATAGTCACATTCTCTATATCCTTAATTGCTAAAAACTAGCATGACTGTATTCAGACAGTGATTTGTCAATTCCTTCCTGTCCTTCCCCTCAAAGAGATTATATGTGGAAAGATTCTTTGGAAATAACCTTCACATCTAGTATTTCTCTAATACTCCTACAATCTCAATGATGTTGGAAAAGTTGGCCAAAAGAGAGAATAGGCAAATTGATATCAGCAGCATGGATATAAAAGGAAATTGTGTGGTGACACCACAAACTGTCCTCCTAAGACTGTTAAATTGGCCAGAAACATTCTTTTATATTATGTGGTTTACCTTTTGGAAATACACGCGAATGTATCCAAATGAGTCCCAGAGCTCTTTCATATTTCAGAACTTTTACTTTCACCTACCCACCAGTGTATATGAAAGGGACTTTTCTCTGTTTAATTTCTTCTTCGGAATCCTAAAGCATTTCCCTATAGTGTTTTTGATCCTCAAATACTTTTTCGAAAATCATTTTTCTAGTTCCTTTTAACCACTTAGATAAACACATTTATTTAAAAATAGGCAGGATTATGGTTTCCGGAGTGTTGGAACATTGATGGTTTCAGGAAGATTACATTAACTGTCATTATGGTAAAGTGGAAACAACACTGAATTAAGAGCCCAGAAAGCCAGTGTCCAGCTTGGTTCATCCACTACAATTCACTTAAATACCTTGAGTTTATTTGTTACAGTACCTGCCTGATACACTGTAGTGAGTTACATGCATAAATAGTGTTGTATAGATTTACAAAATAAAAGTAGTCTGTGGTGTTGGAATTGTTTCACTATATTGTACACCTGAAACTAATATAAGCCTGTATGTTAACTAATTAGAATTAAAATAAAAACTTAAAAAATAAAGGTAGTCTTAATTCTGAAAAATTCAAGTAACTTTTCAATGTTACTAATCTCTTTTTAGACTCTACCTTAACATCTTTCTAAAAACTTTCGCAATGCTATGAATGACTTGGGCATTATTTAAATCATATTTGGCAGCACATTTCCTAGATAATTAGCAAACTATTATTCTTCTGCAAGAATGAATGGAATAGGACCAATCTATTTTGTAAATTTAGATAATATCTGTTTAATAGGTATAAACAACATAAAAAATAAAATTTTGATAATAGCACTAAAATTCACTGATTAGGTGTCTCCAAGAAGTTAATGCTATAAAGTGCGAAGGGAAGTTCAAAATAATTTAATTATACAGAGTAATTAGTGTGAATCATCTCCTTCTGATTTTAGTCTTAAACAAATTTGATGTTCTGTCTTTCTTACATATATTGACATTATTTTAATCATGTTCGTTTTAAAGTGCCTTATTGATGACACCTGAGTCCTAATAATAGACCTGAATCTTAAAAATGTTAAAAACTTTCTGTTGTTTAGGCCACTATTGGGGAATGATTAATCAACTTCAAATGCACATTTTACCCTTTCAGTGATTAGTTAAACAGCATTTAAAATTCCACTTGAAGAACTTTAGTAACTTGAAAGAGTTAAAATATGTCTAAATTGAGATAAATTATCTCCTTCTTACTGGCAGCATCAGTCCCTAGGATAACACCAAAAATTATCACCTTGGAATTTAGGGTGACACATTGCTTTAATCACTTGTGCGTGAGTCTGTTTAATTTCATTTCCCCGAAATACAATGAAATATGCAGGCCTGTATTTACTTAATATGGCATCCATGACTTTAAACTCTGCCTTTGGAAATTCATAAATTTCTTTTCAAATGGAAATGGGGGGAAATCACTGTAACAGTGTTCCAGTTAATTATTCTTTTTTAGCAATGGGCATCTGGAAATGTGTCTACTCTCTACCCTAAATATCATGTTAGGGGAATGTCCATGACATGTAATTTGGAAAAGATGAGCAACTGTGCCTTTTTTTATCACTAATAATCTCATAAACAAGTACATTTTAGCAAAAACCTCTTCTAGTTAAAAAAATAGTATTTCTTTATAAATTTCCCTAGTTATAAGGACCTCACTTCCTCTCTATTTTGGGGGGCAATTTTAAAGAAAGATATAAATCTTGTTTCCACTAAAATCTAGTATACAAAAGGAATATAAAATTCACCATTCAGTCATACATTCAAACTATGGTTAGCAAACACCTGCTGTATCTCAGACACCAATGCTAGCTGGGGAAATAGTGGCAAAGAAACACAAACATGGACCCTGCCCTCATGAAGTTTCCCTGAACAATAAATTGTTTCCCTGAATAATAAATATGAGCTTACCTGAGCAAGAGAGAAACGTTGGTTATGGTGAACCTGAGGGTTTGGAGTTGATTTTTACACGTGTTAAAATATGCTGAGAGATCAAGAAAGATAAAGAGTGAAGAAAAAAAAAACAATTGATTTTAGGGAAAATGGCCATAAGGAGAGCTTGGTGGAAGTAAAATTCAGATTAGAAAGGATTGAGGACTGAGAAGGTAAGAAAACTGACAGCAAGTATATAGAGTTTCTGTCTACAGCTTATCAAGGGTGAGAAGCAAAGATTATCACAGTTGCTTGGCAACAGTGTAAAAGTTTGCTATGTTTTGTAAAATGGGGGAGACTTAAGAGGTGTGTGAGTAAGAAAGGATTCCAATGAGAGAAAGAGGTAGAATATGAAAGAAAATGCAAAAGAAAATAAGAGATAATTGACACTGAGTATTTTTGTAAATAAATAACTAACTAACTAAATAAATAAATAATCTGCAAAATGAGTGAATAAGAAACAACAATGGAATCTTTATTTTACTTAGTTTATTTCGTTCTTCTGTTTCGTTCACAATGCCATCTGCAAGAAGAGGTAAATTCTTAGCTCATCCTCTCCATTATGAGACTTTGGTACTTTTAGAATTAGTCCTGGACAAAACTCTAACCAATCAATTTCTGACTTGGCTCTTTCATTAATTAGGTTCGTTCATGTTGCAAGAAATAAAACACTAAGGGCGTGTTGAAAGGATAGAGAACAGTGAAGGAACACAGGAAGTCACTGTGACATTTGTATGATCAAACTTATTTTGGGGCACAACGCAGTATACAACCACTAGAATATAGACACTATGAAGACATAGATTCCTGTCTGTTTTTTTCTCTGCAGTATCCTCAGCTCTTAGAACAGTCCCTGGTCCATAGTAGATATTCAGTAAGTATTTGTTGAACGTGGAAATGACTAACGGCTCACCTTGCCTTGCCCTTGTAAATGGGTATCTCATAACTTCCAGTCTGTGATTCTGCCATTCCTATGACTAACCTCTACCTTACTCTGCTTCTTTCTGTTTCTTCTGACACTGTCAGTCACCACCCCTCCACCCTGCTGCTCTCTACTCCCACAGTCTCTGCGTATTACTCAAGCTTTTGACTAGTTTGTGGTTTCTATTTTCCGTCTTGTCAAGGTGTTTATCTTGGTTTTGCAACACTCCTGAGCCCAAAGCTCTAGTTGAAGTTTTTCATTTGCATTCCATAAGAGAGATGATTTGATTGGTTAGTTAGTTGCTACTTTATATATATATATGTGTATATATATATATGTAAATATATATGATTGGACATAGCTCTTGTGCTAGAGTACCTCATAAGACCACCGTTTAGCTTGGTAGTTTTCAAATTTGCCCACAGGAAGCAAAACGATTTATATTTGATCCAATATTCAGACATACACACAGACACATGCACACAGACACACATTCACACACTGAAATGAACACTTAATGAAATAACAGTGACTTTTTTTAGTTCAAGGCACTCACATCTATTCTTTTCTAGTGACTTCTATTCATTCCATGCCATTTATCTGTTCAGTTTTGTTCTGTTTCATTTCCATATACTCTATTTCATTTAAAAATGTTGACGAATTGTTTCATAAATCACAAACAGGTCAAACATAGAGTTTAAAAACTGTGGTCTAGCTTGCATGTGGACAACTTTGTTTGGACATCAGTTTTCAATCCAGGCATCTATAATCAGTCATCAGTGGTCGGTCAGGGCAATAGAGACATCTGTTAAAAGGCATGAAAGAGTGTATCTGTGACCAGATTCTTTCATGAGACAGGAGAGACTCTCCCTTTCCATGTGGGTGGGAGAGGCACTTTTATGGTATCTCCGATACAAGGTAACTCCTACTTTTCAATTGAACTCTGCTTTATTTCTCTTGCCCTCTGCCCATGTCAGAAACCATCCCCTACTAAAATGTTGGTTAAAGAATCCTTGTGGTGGCAGTCCCTCTAAGGTATATTTCCATTTTAATATGGTCTTATTTAATTAATTGAATTGAATTGCTTTCGAGAGCAAATCACTTTTAGAACTGGATCATAGGTCTCTCAAAATTAGATAATGGGTGACTGCCCAGAAGCAGGTGATGTTTTGGGGGACTCAGCGCCTTTCTTTATGCCTCTTCAATTATACATCTTCTCCTAAAATTGGTTCCATGTCCAAATAAAAATATTTTCTTTCAACTTCAGGGGGAAGTCTGTACAGGGTCCAGCTCTAACTCTAAAATACTCTATAGAGTATTTCCCAAGGTGGCATACTGGTATGGTAGCCAGAGTAATGGCCCCTCCAAGATGTCCACACCCTAATTCCCGGCACCTATGAATATGTTTCCTGACATGGCAGGAATGACACAGCAGATGTGATTAAGACCCATACTTTGAGATGGGAGGAATATCCTGGGCTTCTCAGGTGATCTCAGTATAATCACAGAGTCCTTTGCAGAGTTGCCTTCCCAGCTTCTGAGAGAGAGACAGAGAAACAGAGAAAGAGTCAGATAGTGACAGAGAAAGGCAGACAGACAGAGACACAGAGAAAGAGACGCAGAGATTCAGAAACTGAGATAAAGGGGATGCCAAGATTAGAAAGAAAGTTGTCACTTGTGAGGATTCAACCTGCTGTTTCTAGCTTTGGAGTTGGAGGAAGGGAATCTAAGGTAAGGAGAATAGATGGCCCACCTTACCTTGAAACAGGCTAGGAAATGGATTCTCCTCTAGAGTTTCTAGAAAAGAATGTACTCTTACTCACATCTTGGTGTTAGCCTAGTGAGATTCATGTCGGCCTCCTAACTTCCAGAACTGTAAGGTAATTAATTTGTGTTTAAACCACTAAATCTGTGGTAATTTGTTATGATGGCAATCAAACACAAATACACTCAGAATGACCTTGTTAGCACCAGCAGAATGTGTGGAAATATAAGCAGCCAACCTCATATAGGCTCTGACATCCCAGATGGGAATCCTTACAGGATAGTGGATAGTGACTTAAGGCATTCCTTGTTTTCTATGTGAATAACACTGGATTTTTGTACCTTGTAGGTAAACCTGTGTCTCTATGGACTTCAATCTCTTATCTTCAAGCTAGAGAATAGAGACTGTGGTTTAGTACTTATTAGGAACATGCAAAATAGAGAGGGTATTCCCAGTCTATGAAATATACTATTTTATTACAGAGCTTCATACTGAGGAAAAAATTAAACTATTCCTGAAAAATGCCAGTGATGGTGTCCACAGCACATAGTGGTATGTGGTTGGATCTTAACATTAAAAAATGTTTTGTCTCTTTTTTATGAAAAATTAAAAAATAATTAAGAAACATATATACAGTGAAACATATTACCTAAACCATATTAGCAGATGAGTTAGGAATATCTGCCACCCTCTTGTCTTGGCTTCTAGATTGTAGGTTTATAGAATAAAATTAAAAGTTGATATTCTTCTCAAATAACTTGCCATCTGGTATACCAAGGAGTCAAAGTAAACTCTTTTTCCCCCAAAGTACACACACACACACACACACACACACACACACACACAAAGTTACCTATTATGTAAATGCAGGAAATCACTATTTTAATCAAAATTCTACATTATTCTTAGGATTTAGTGACAAATCTACACTTTGGAAAATTTTTGGAAAATGGTGTAAGTTCTAGGGTAGTCGATATAAAAACAGTTGAAGATTTTAACAAAAAGTTATCTTGGTGTAAAAGTGGCAATTGTGCCAATAAAAATACAGAGGAGTCAGCAAAAGCAACTCTTTAAATTATGGTTAAGAGGCAAGTAATCCAAAGAAATTCCAGCAAAAACTGTACAGAAGGTTCTCTGTTGTTGATTAGTAGCAAAAGGGCAGCAGCATGGAAACATCTTGTGATCATGCGAACAGTTGGCACATGTTTTTCTTGTGTGTTATGCTGGAAGCAGCGAACAAAAGAAAACAGTGATGAACTTCTCAACTTCTAAACTTCTACAGCTTGGCGGGGGTCAATTTATGGATGATTCATCTTATGGTTCAATATGGAGCCAGAAAGATGTAATGAAGGAAAATATGAAATTGTAAGAACAATTTGGCTCACTTTCTTAATCCAGGGAAATAAGATCAATCTGACCTAAATTAACTTTGGCTGTAACATTTTACTATGATTGAGCTATTCACTGAAATTAACTGGTAAAGGCACAGTTATTAACTGTTTTTGGAAAGTTACAGTGTGATCATGACTCAGGGACAAAGTGACCCAGAAAACGGATGTCACAGGCTGCCCAGGGGTCTGAGAGTCAATACATACTGAAAGACGACAGAGAAAAAACTCCAGGGGAAACTTTCTTCTAAGCTTTAAATGTGGCTTTTCTCTCCAAGATAACCTCATACTGGGAAAAATCTGGGCATGTGGGGAATATGGCTGTTTCCTATTACTTTTTCTGGTATATTTGTCCTACTGAGACCAAACATGAGTGACATTTAACATAGGTCATTGAAGGATACCAAGAAAATCCCCTTTTGATTATTAAGTAACACCCTGGGCATATTCAAACCACTTTTTGTGTGTTTGATTTCCCCCTCTGGATGCAGGAAATCACTAGCTATGCTCTTTTACTAGACTATAGAGAGGGGATAAAGTCTAAATTCCAAATCAGCTGGAGAAAAAATTACCTCTGCATTAATAAGCAACTGACAGCCTCTATGTAGTCAGAGAATTTTAAAGTTAGAAGGAACTTTAAGCAAGGCTTCCTTATTTTACTGGTCAGTTTAATATAGGTCAACAAATATGTATCATAGCTGAGCACTGTGGAATTTTTGGTATTTAGAGATTAAATATGATCTAGTCCTTGATCTAGTGGAGTTTAATAATAGTAGAGTAGGCAGAGGTACGATCTGTGTCATTTAAATATGAGCTGTGTTAGGTGTATGTATCAGTTAGAGTTTTTACTTCCAGGTGATAGCAAATAAGTTTGGCTGATAGAAATTGAAAAGCAACACACCCATCCCATAGTTTCTAGGAAGGCTGGAGAATTAGACACACAGCTTGTGAAGCCAGAGCAGCAGCCAAAACAATGCCACTGGATACATTCATTGTTTCTGCTAACCCTAGAAACCACAGTTTGTATGATCAACATGAACCGTCTTGGACGCTGCTTTCCATGGCCATTACAGCCACATTCAGAGTGGGGCATTGTTTACGCTGCTGCCTCTGTTCACCGTGAGAATGGATTCTCCCCTCTCCCTGATTCTTTTTGTCGCCAGTTCCTAATCCCAGCTCCCAGATGGCTGTGTCTGATTAGGTATTCTAAGTGCTCTGCTCTTATCTGTCAGGATGACTGGGTCAATGAGTAACTGGTATTTCAGCTTCCATGTCGATGGTCACCATTAGGTTGTGGATAGGGTGAAGCAGATTTTAAATTCACAGTTTGGGGCATCACAATCTTCAGCTTAAATATTCTTTTGGGTGACTCCTTTTAATTTTCAGTTTCTCATCTTCCTTAGACTCTGTTTTCTTTCCAAAATGGCACCTGAGTGTATGGTAGGAGGATAGACATAACATTCTGGTATGGTGAAAAGAAGGGGGCCTGACGCCCATGCAATGCTACCGGGTCTTGTCTGGTCACCTGCTGTGGAGTTGTCTGTTTTGATTCTGGTACTTGAACAGTGGGCCTTTTGGGAACATTGTACAAGTATGGCATCCATCAGTGGATGATTCTTACCGTTTTTCTAGAGTTGTAAAGGCATAGTGTAGCCTCTTTGCCTAACCTCTGGCTTCTGTGTGTCCACTGCGCCTCTTGATACCTTCACATTTCCACGTTTAAGGACATAGGTAGGGGCACCTGGGAAGCTCAGTGCGTTAAGCACCCGACCTTGGCTCAGGTCATGATCTCACAGTTTGTGAGTTCCAGCTCTGCATCAGGCACTGTGCTGACAGCTCAGAGCCTGGAGCCTGCTTCGGATTCTGTGTCTCCCTCTCTCTCTGCCCCGCCTTCGCTTGCACTCTGTCTTTCTCTCTCTCTCAGAAATAAATAAACATTGAAAAAATTGTAAAATAAAGAAGTATAAAGGTATAGTTACTACCTGCTTAGCTCTCCCAACTTGGGCAAAGCAAACAATGGTGTAAGCTGTGTGACTGAACATGAAGGCTCTGCTTCCAATATATTTGACTTTTCAATATCTACCATGTTTCTATTGTTTTCAGTACCTACCTATGTTTCTTTTGAAGCTTCTCTTAGAGTTCCATTCAAACCTTTGATTTGCTTTTTCCCACACACTGCGATCAATGGGATTAGCTTTCCATACCCTTTTTCTATCAGTCAGGAAATAACATTTGTCCACATTCCACTTAGTTTTTAGGTACAATAAATACCATGGTTGCTAGTGATGATGATTTCATGAATAAATGAAAACATATTGGATTAGCATGGACAAAATATGAACCCCGTCAGACATCTGCATAAATCAGTACAAGAAACATGTAAAGAGAAAAAGAAAGGATGAAGAGGTCAGAAAAGACTCTCTTAAGGAAACAACACTGAGGCAGATTAAGGGACTCACAGTCCTTATGAAATGAGAGAGGAGAGTTAGGAAGACTTTTCCAGACAACAGTCACCTTACCAGCCTGCCTTTGTGTCTGATGGTCCATAGCAATATCATTGTTCGTCCAGCGGGATCTAGAAGGTTTACTTCCTCTACAGCGGCTGATAGCTAGAAGACATAGTAGTGTGTGGGGACCAGGAGAATCCCGTAAAAGCAGAGGTGTAAGGAACTAACTACTGCTGAGACACTTCCCTTCCTTGGGTGAGAGAGATTAGTGATTAAGAACTATTTAAAGTAGTCCAAAGTTTTCAGAGCTATTTTTCAGAGCAAGGAGATTAGATTATAGGAGAAGTGAGCCTGAGATGCTGGAAGTGGTGATCAAAAATCATAGATGAAGGCAGGGCCCAGTCTCCAAGATGTAGTCATGGGGCTGAGGGTCAGTCTTTGGGAAGCCATTAGGAAAGTCAAGGGCATGACATGACGCAGAGCTGGTGAAACAATTAGTGCTAATCAATGAAAGCCTTCATTTCAGGCACTGTCGGTAGTGAAAGTGATAGATTTAATACCTTACTTTTTTGCAAATAATGATTGTGGAAGCCACACCAGAGTAGACTATGGGCAGGGGGAGAGGGGGAACTCTGATAACAGTACTCTTTACAGACATTTAGAGAATTCTTTAAATGCAAATGTTTGTTTTCTGCAACATATAGAAATACACACACCAAAACAATGAAACGAGGTATAAAACATGTTATGACAAAACTAGATAGAATATTATGTATTTTATTAGGAGAGAAAGAAATATTATGTATTTTATTAGGAGAGAAAGAAAGGAAAGAACTGAACATTTAAAGGTGGGGAAAGCATATTTTAGGGAGAAAAATAGCACAGAGAACAAAATCTGTAGGGCTTGAGGAAATGGGAGAGCCATTTGTTCTGGAAGGAACATAAATAACATGAAGGAAAGTTAGGTTCTAGTCAGGAGACTGAAGGACCTGTGACAAAGGAAGGGAAAACATCTCACTTTGGATTGTGGGACCACGGGAGGGGGAACTCCAACAGAACTTCGGGTGGGTGAAGTAGCCCCAGTGTTCCTTAGGGAGGTAGCACATAGAAAGGGTAGAGAGGAAGTGCAGAGAGGGGACAAGAAATTTCTCTTTTGTCACCATTCTGCCACCTGCTTCCCATTATGTTTTGGGGCCCAGACCATGCCAGGACTTGTCTATATCCATTTTCTGGATTGTGCCTGACAGGAAAATGAAAGGCTAGAAAAAGATGCTGTATGAACAAATGGAGGAAACACATTTCTCAGCTTTTGTGTCTTTTTAACATTCTCTCTTTCCAGCATCGCAAAGAAATGAAACCATTATTGCACCTTTCATTTTTACCCAAGTTTAAACATTTATTTTCTTTTCTTTCCCTTTAGTTTTCCTGTTCTTGAGCA
Organism: Paguma larvata; assembly: GCA_030068075.1. Taxonomy (NCBI): domain Eukaryota; kingdom Metazoa; phylum Chordata; class Mammalia; order Carnivora; family Viverridae; genus Paguma; species Paguma larvata. The sequence goes on along the minus strand of CM057834.1, from coordinate 48,857,441 downwards.
ATCAGAAATAATGCTGGAATACACAGAAGGGAAACACAGCATTAGAAAACATAAGGAAATATCAAAAAGGGTTTCATTTTGCTCACATTTAAAAAAATCCAGGACGTGGTGTGTACGATGCAAAGATGAAAGATCTTCACTGCAGCTGTAACATTCTCTGAGTGACAATCACAGAGCTGATGTAGGAGAGGCTGTCAGGCCTCCCCAGGGAAGTTCTCTTCACCTGCTCCACCAGGCAGTGAGGTATCCTTACCTCTGACTCACTCAAAGAGAATCTGGTGGGGCAGGTTCCACCTCGGCATGAGGATTTGTTTGCATGAGGAGCTCTTAGTCCTTGCCTACACCTAGGGAGTCTTCTCGTTACCTGGCAAGCATCAACCACTTTTGTTTCCTTTTACAGAAATAGGTCTACATTTATAAATTATTCTTACATATACCCACCTGATCTGATTTTTTTTAATGCTTTACTTTACTGCTTTGCTTTGCCATTTATATACCCTTTTTTCCTAGGGTGAAACTGTACCCATCCACCCTCTTCTCCTGGTTTCAGGTGAGAGGTCTGAATTGTGGGTATTGTAGTTCTTTTCCCTTTTAGGGTTTCTGGTTGGGCAACCTTGTAGTCAGTGGGAGGACTTCTAGTCCCAGGTGGCTCCATAACAGCAGGTGAGGCACCACACACAGAGGGAGATATTTTAAGAGAGTCCTTGGTTTTGGAAGAGTGACTTCCATTCACTAATGTAATGTTCCTGAACTGAAGAAGCTGGGATTCACTTCCACAACTGTGAGTGTTGTTTTTATAAAATAATTTTTTACCACTATTGATATATGGGACACACTAGGAAACTGTAATTTCCAGAAGAATTGAACAAATTAACTGCTTTTTCCATCCTAAGCCCTACTTGGAAAAGAAAAAGGGAAGGTAATTGGTATTCTACGATTGTGTGGGACAGGGTTTAGAATAAAATTTGAGGCATAGAATAGAGTATTGCCTTGAGAATCATTCTGAGTAAAATAATTTATAATTTACAACATTCAAATTAGAAATACACACATATGCACACATATACACCACTTTGGCTTTCTTCAGATCCTTCAGATGGTTGAAATCCTCTAAAAATTTTAAGTATTTCAAAAGACAGCCAGGTGTGTTGAAGACTGTGGGCATGGAAGTCAGATAAAGTTGGATTTGGTGGCTCCACTGCTTTTTAGATGTGTAACCTTTAGTCAGATACTTCACCTTGTCAAGCCTCAGTTTCCTCATTTGTAGAGTCAATATGAAATACACCTCATTGGGTTTATTAGCATAATGTGTTGTACTAAATAGATGATTTGGCAATAACCAATGGAGGATAAGCTTGGCTTTTTAAAATTAAGTTTCAACTAAGCTCCAAAAACAGATTAAAGAAAAAAAAACTTTATGATTCCACTTGTTTTGAGGTATAGAGAGTAGTCAAATTCATAGAAACAGAAAGTAAAATGGTGGTTACTATGGGATGGGGAGAGGAAAATAGAAGATGTTTAATGGGTATAGTTTCAGTTTTGCAATTTGAAAATGTTCTGATAATTGGTAGCACACAATGTAAATATACTTAACACCACTTGACTGTACACTCACAAATGGTCAAGTTGGTAAATTTCATGTTGTGTTTTTCACCAGAATTTAAAATAATAGATCAAAGGGCTTATAGTAAAAATTCTAGTGCCTTCAATTTATTAATGTGTCCCTCGTTCTTAAAAAATGTCTAAGTCCATTTTCAGAGGGTCTAATTTCAGGTTTGAAATTGGATCACCTATGTTAGTATCTGGTTTTTACATACCAGTAATTAATAGTCATGATGTTGCACTTCTGGTATACTCTGTTTTTGTTTTTTTAATTTATTTATTTTGAGAGAGAGAGAATCCCAAGCAGGCTCCGCACTGTCAGTTCAGAGCCCAACATGGGGCTCGAACTCACGAGCCATGAGATGATGACCTGAATCAAAATCAAGAGTCTGGCACTCAACAGACTGAGGCACCCAGCCACCCTGACTTCTGGTATATTTCCGAAGTTGTCTTCAGTTTAGTGGTCGTCATTTAATATTCTCTTTAACTTAATTATGTGATTATCTCTAATTTGTAATAGTGATGTTTAATATGATTTATAGGTATAGTGCAGAATTTAGGATTTATGAAGTCAACAATTATTAGTTACACCTCAAATGCATTATTTATTCAGGTTTTCTCAACCTCCCTGTAGTTAATTTATAAACAGATTATTTTTACTTGTCTCAAGACTGGATCTGTTAAACACCACCTTATCTTAAAATGTATTAGCTAATTTGGAGAACAAAAGATAATTTGGAATTATAATGATTTGCAACTTGAAAGTTTGTCACTGTTGAACTTTTGGAAATCTTTTCTTGAAAGACCATATGTGTACATAGCTGTTTATTAAGACTATCCCCTATGGTATTTGGTGATAACTGAAGGTGGTAGCAACAAGCATTTGTGACTAGTGTGTAAAGTTTTGCATGTGATATACCACATGAATTTAAATCCTCTCAGGAGCTATGTCAGCAAGTCCAGCGTAGTATCAGAATGAACATATAAGAGAAGGAAAGTTGCAGAAGCACTTGATAAATACTACCTAAAAGAGCCATTTTGTTTTTGTCCTTGAATGTCATCCATGGCCTACTTTCTCTAGGAAGTGTCATTTATTTTTTAACAACTACTTCTAGCAATCCTCCAATATTCTCCTACTGGGCAAGGCCATGGAGTTAAAGACTGACTGAGGCATAGTCCCTGAGGGAGTCCTGATCTACTAAAAGAGAAATGTATTAATCCATTAATCATGCATGCCATTCTTGGCATCACTGTTCATTAATTCCCACTCTTAGAAGGTGTGATGCTTAGTATCGGGGGATTAAAAAGAACTCCATAAATCTTTGCTTGAACCGTAATCATTAGAGGTTATAAAAAAATTCAAAACGTTTATATAAGCCAGTCAAAAGCAAAATAAAGTGAAGAGATGTGTACCCAGAATAGCCGAGGAAGGAGATGCCATGCTTTACTGCATATTTACTGTGGGGAGTGGTAGAGCTCCGGCCAGGTCTGGAAGGATGTGCAGAGTTAAAATTGGAAGCAAAAGATGAAGAGACTATCTTGCCTGCAGTATTCCCCAACCTTTGCATGGATGAAATGATTTGGGGCAATAGATAGACTGGACAATCAATAACATTGGGTAATGCTAGGAGAAAGTGTATTTTTAAAATTTCTTTCCATTTTTAAAGGACAAAGTTTTATTGTTGTTAATATGACTTTAAACTTCTTCTAACACTTGTTTTCCTTTCTCCTTTATAAGAACTATAAAGTAAGTAGCAAGCTCAATGATTTTAGTAGGCAAAAGGTATATAGTTGTAACTTAGCTTTCAGAATAACATTTATTTTTATACTTATCACCCAATAATTCCAATAGATACTGTTTTTCTGCTTTTAAAATACTAATCTGAGCTAAAATGAGAGTGAATTTACAGAGAATATTAAGTAAAAAATAGTTCAGATGGTACTTGGTAATGGAAAAATCATGAAGAAATGCCAGAATGCCTAAAGTTTGGGAAATATTGAAGTAGTACCTCTATTTCAAAATTGGAAGTGAAATTGAATTAGTTATTTTTATGTATAGCTGGGAAGGAAGGATATTTGGTATTCCACGGATATATTTGGATAATGATGCTGGAATAAAGTTGATTGTAGAAGCTTTAAAGAGATTTAGACTTCAGCTTTTAGATGGTAGAGGGTCCAAAAGGGTCCTAACCCAGGCACAGGTTGAAAGTTGTGCTTTAGGAAGGTCATCTAACGTGGTGCCTGAGTGGCTCAGTTGTTTAAGCATCTCATCGACTCACACGGTTCATAAGTTCAAGCCCCACGTCAGGCTCTGAACTGACAGTGTGGAGCCTGCTTAGGATTTTCTCTCTCCCTCTCTCTCTGCCCCTCCCCTGCTCACATTCTGCCTTTTGCAAAATAAATAAACTTTTTTATAAAACAAAAATAAATATATTAATAAACTTAAAAGAGGAAGATCATCTAAGGAATAGCATGTAAGTGTGTTGGAACACAGGGAACATGAATGCAGACACAGTACTTTGGAAATAAGAATTTTCTGAGCATGGATGAATAAGGTGGTGGGAGGAAATGGAAAAAAAGACAGGGATGAAGAAGTCATTCAATAAAAAAGAAAATTAAGTAATAATTATTAAAAAAAATCACCACCAAGTTGCTCTTGAGTTGTTAAGTTTGGTGGCCTAAGAGAATTACAGTGACACTGAGGCAAAAGAGAAAGAGCTCGTTTTTGTTGGCAAATGATCCTTTGTGCTACAGCAGTTTAAAATAAGATGAGTCAACCTCCCAGTGAAAAGAGAAACTGCATTGTTAATCACACGGTCCTGGAATTCTAGAAAGCCATCAGTGTTGGCCAGAGAAGTGGAGACAGCAAACACATCACTCCTTAAAATGAAATTTAGCCCTGCTCTTTTTCCTGCCCCACTCAAGAACACAAGAAGAGAATCTTTAGGTGACTAGGAAAGGGAACAGGAATGGAGAGGAAGTTGATTTTTACTCCCAAAATTTTATTTTCTCTTGAGAATCCTTTCTTAATTACTGTAGCCACCACCTCGCTCAGATATGGGGCTCCTTTATAGGGTCTTTCCTGAGAATAAAAAAAAATATCTTTGTCTTTGGCAACAGAATAGTCAGTCAGTGAGTTTAATTTCTAGAAGGATAGAAGGGAGGTTTCTGTGGGAAAGGCACTTAATTTAGATGTTTCCCTAATATGTACAATACATAGTAGATGGATAATGAAAGACAGATATCACAGACTCCCAGCTTAAACAATAAAATGTTAGAAATTAAAAAACATAAAGCACTCTCCCTGATCCTGTTCCCCACTTTCCCAACTCAGAGGATACTACTACCCTGTCTTTGTAGATTATCTCTCCATTGTATGCTTTTATTATCTCTGCCATTATGTGAATATACCCAAAACAATATATAACATTTTTTGAATGTTTAAAATTTATATATAAACATTAAGTAAACATTATTCATCTGCAACTTGTTCTTTTCTCTCAACACTATACTTTGGAGATTAATGCATGTTGATTTTGTAGCACACTTATTCATTTCCATAGCTGTATGGTATTTTGCTGTCATAAGTAGCACTATAATAAATATTCTTCCATATACACTTGCAGACAAATGTAGGAATTACTGTAGTGACTACATTAGGGAATAGATTTTCTGAGCTATAGGTATATGCATCTTCATTTTATGAGATGCTGATAATAAATTGATTTCCAAAATATTCATACCATGTTATATTCCATGCCAGAATGAATGAGAGTTCCTGTTTCTCTCCATTCTCAGCACACATATTTATCTCAAATGTTCCAAATAAATAATGTTTCCAGATGTAACTGAAAACCAGACACTTGTGGCATCTGAGAGAGTAAAATATGTTTGGAACATTCCAATCTCTGAAATATAATGCAAAATTTTATTTCAAATCAACTCCCTTATTTTTCAACCTATGTGAGAGGTTAACTGACTTGTCCGTTTAACATTTACTTTAGTATTGATTATATTAATAATAATAGTGAAAGGAATATTAACAACTGTTAATGTCACTGAAAGCTTACTATGTGCTAGGTGCTGTCCTAAGCATGTTAATTACATTGTCTTTTTAAATTAATTTTGGGGGGCAGATAATGATATCATATGAATTTTAGAGATGAAGAAACTGATTCACAGAAATATTACATCAGTTGTTAGTAAGTAGGGTTGGTGGATTTAGTATATGCTCAGTCTATTCCAGCTAAGACAGGTAATAAAGGATAGGTGAGAACAGACTAGGAAGAGAGACATTAAAGTATCATACTGCTTAACTTCCAAAAGTTTAGAAATTAGTTAATATTTAAATTACCTCAAAATAACATAATTAAGTAATAGGGAGTCTCAAATTTTTTATTTGTAGTAGGAGAATTTAATTTTGCCTAGGAAAATTGGAAAATGATTCTTATATATGATCAAACTTTACTGAACCTTGGAGATGAGAGAAAAAATGTTAAAAAGCAAAAAAAAAAAAAAGGAAGGGATTAGCTTTAAAATTTTTTTAATGTTTGTTTTTTATTTATTTATTTGTTTATTTATTTATTTATTTATTTATTTATAGAGAACACTCACAGGGAGGGGCAGAGAAAGAGGGGGGGAGAGAATCCCAAGCATGCTCCTCACTCTCACCCCAGAGCCAGACATGGACTTGATCTCACAAACAGAGATCATGACCTGAGCCGAAATCAAGAGTCGAATACTTAACCAACTGAGCCATGCAGATGACCTGGGAATAGCTTTTTATAAAGTATGAGGAAGTAGAAAGTACAAGATATATTTGGTAAAGTTAATTTATCCAATCGTTAATTTAACAAATAGTTTCTGAATATCTGCTCTATGTGAGGCACTGAGCCAAGTTTTGTGATACAGCACTGACGAAGAAAGACACCATCCCTCCCTATAGATAGGTGTGCTTGGAGATTTGTATTTGGAGAAATAGGAGCAAAAATATGAAGATAATAAGACTAAAAAGACAGGTTGTCTCTATTACAAAGGGTTTTCAAATATTGATCCTGGAAGTGTGCGCGTTTTTCTGAAGATAGTGAAGAATCATTTTGAGTCACTGTGAGGCGAGTGGAATTATTCACTAATTTATTCAGTAAACATTTATTCTTCCCATGCTTTTCTGAGTGCTGGGCATATAGAGTTGGAGGAGCTCATGTTACAAAAGAAGTGACAAATAAGTGGAGAATTGATAGTACAGTGTGAGAACTAAAACAGGTTTACCCAGGACAGAGATGCCTAACCCAGGTTGGGAAAGTGTAGTGAGGAGTGGGAGGGCCACGGTGGGAGATGCTTCAAGGTGGATTTGAGGGTGAAGACAATTTCTTAAAGAAATTTAATAACTATGTTTAGTCTTTTTTTTTTTAATCTGAGTACAGTTGACATACAATGTTACATTACTTTCAGCTATAGAATGTAGTCATTGGACATCTCTGTATGTTAAGCTGTGCTCACAAGTGCAGCTACTATCTGTCACCATGCAACCCTATTATATTACCATTGACCAGGCCGTACCTTTTATTCCTGTGACTTCCTGATTCTGTAACTGGAAGGAAGCCTGTGTCTCCCACTCCCCTTCAGCCATTTTGCCCATCCTTCACTCCCCTCCCCTCTGGTGTTCTCTGTATTTATAGGTTAATTCTGCTTTTTGTTTGTTGGTTTATTTATTTATTTATTTATTTTTAGATTCCACATATAAGTGAAGTTATATGGTATTGTCTTTCCCTGTCTGACTTATTTCACTTAGCATAATACTCTCTAGGCCCATCATGTTGTCACAAATGGCAAGATTGCACCATTTTTATGGCCAGGTGATATTCCATGTGCCTGTGTGTTTGTGTTTACTATACCTTTATTCATTCATCTATGAGTATAGTCTTTTATAGAATAGCATTTATTTGTTTTTTTCGTGATTTTGAAGGTGTTGCATGTTCACTGTAGAAAACTTGAGAACCACGGTCATACTTAACAAGGATGTGCATCTTTAAGAATTGTGTGTATAACCTGTCTTGTTATGACTATAGTAGGTATTAAGAATGAATAATTTATAAAAATGTTATGTGATCATTTTAGTTCACCTAATAATGTAGTACACATTTCTGTATCATTGTATACCCTTCTATAACATAATTTTAAGTTGCTCATTTGTATGTGATATTATAATTTAACCAGTCCTTTAGTATTGAAAATATCTGTGTCCCCCCATATCTGCTATTTTGAATAGTGCCACAATGAACATTGTTGTACCAAAATCTTAGGACATATCTGAGTACTTTGAAAGATAAATTTGTGGAATCTGGATTGTAGGTCATAATACCCACTACAACTCCTGACCGTATCATGCAAAAAGAAGGAAAGTCCTCATACGATATTCAACTAGAAACTGAATTGATAAAACTTGCATCTTAGAAAGATCATTTTTAGAATATTGGGAATGGAGAACAGGAAAGATTGGAAGCAGCAGACCAGGTAGGATTTATTGTAGAAATCTAGGTGAGGAAAAAAAAATAGAGCCTACAAAAATGAGGTATAGTGTTGGAATTAGTGTTGGAACATGGCAGAACTTTTTAGAGATACTGATTTTGCAAAAATCAGCAGATTAAGAGAAGTGACTAGGGGGCAGGAGTGGGGTAAAATTGTGGATTACCTCCTTGTCGCTGACATCGGTAACTAACCGAGTGGACGGTGGTGTCCTTGTTCCCTTAGATAGCGAAGATAGGAGAAATAGATTTGGGAGCATAGATAGGTGAATTCAGTTGAGGCTACTGGACTTGGACCTGCCTGTGACTATTCATATAGGTAAATTTTAAGCAATAGGGCAGTTCTAAGAGTCAGTTGGGTAGATAAATCAGAGAAAGATGTGGAAGTCAGCAATCCTTAGACATAGCTATATTCATGGGTCAGGTTGAGATCTCCCAGAGGTATTGAGAACTACATGCAGCATGAGAAGAGTAGCGAGTTCATGGTGGTGCCCTCTGACATAATAACATCAAGGTTTAATTAAAGGAAGAAATAACCATAGCGAAGACTGAGGAGAGGCCAGAGAAATAGGAGAACATTCAATGGAGAGTAGAGCGAGTGAAGACGAAGGAGGAGAACTTCTAATAAGGGAGAAGTTAACAGTGAGTGTCACATGTCAGAACAAGGCCTTAACAATGATGAAAGGTGGCCTTTAAATTTCAGTGGAAGTCTTGTCCAGAGGAGTAGAGCAGCAGGGACAGACACCAGAATGCTAAGACTAGACCTGTGTTTTAATGACATGACTTTTATGGCAGTGGGCAGAATGGTGCATGATGGGAAGAATCAAGAAAGTGGAAGACTAGTGCAATGGAGAAGGGATTGAGATTACAGAAAGGATGTAATAAGGCCTAACCCATGCCAGTTGCCATGGCATTAGCTGGAAAGAGACTGTGGCAATAAGGTTTACCTAGTAGAGGGATGTGATGTGTGTGAGAGATGATGGAGTTCAAGAAGGCTCCAAGATTGTAATAGGATATAAATGAGAAGATTGCAAAACCATCAACAAATAGAGTTCTGGAAAAAAAGTAGGCATTTTTGTCAGTGGAGATAAAGAAGGAGAAACGAGTTCTACCGTGGATATGTTGATTTGAGGTGCGTATAGAAATGTATAAGGCTATGGCAGTATTCATACTGAGATATTCTGAAGGTGGGTGGTAAGGTTCCGCAGCTCAGAGCAGAGATCTAGGTTAAAGACAAAGATAACTGAGTTTTTCCCATAAAAATGGGACATGGAATCATAGGGAAGTCTGGAATAGTTCAAAGAGATCACTGAGAGTGAAAAGAGCAAAAACTACAACAAAAACAAAAAACCATGGACAATATTTAAATAAACAGGTAATGCAGGTGGAGCCACTGAAGGAAACATGGAAGGAATGATCAAACCAATAGGAGGAAAACCACAAGGATATTAATTCAAGAAATTAGAGAGAGTTTTAGGAAGCCAAGGTCATGACCAAATCAGCTGCAGGAAATACAAGCAGAAACAGACAAGGGATCTGGGCTACTTCTAACTTTTGCTTTATCTTGAAAAATACATTTTTAGAATCTTTATATTTTTTTAATACTGGCACTTATGTCATCTTCTAGGTTTTTTTCCCCTTCTTTCTTTTTAAAATTTTTTTAGTGTTTATTTATTTTTGAGAGAGAGAGAGTGAGAGAGAGCGCGCGCAAGCACGAGTGGGGGAGGGACAGAGAGACAGAGCCCGACGTGGGGCTTGAACTCATGAACTACAAGAACATGACCTGAGCTGAAGTTGGACGCTTAACTGACTGAGCCACCAAGGCACTCCAATTTTTTCCTTCTGAGTTTCTTTTTCCCTTTTTCATGGAGTTAAATACTTAACTTTGTTTAATTCTGTAACACAGCTTTTGATTACTCTTCCTGACTGAAGTTACAGGAAGTATTTTATGACCTCACTTACATTACTAGAAACTAAACAGTTTTGATCTCATGAAAATTTATCAAAGGCAAAATTTTATGCAGGTTTCTCTTCTTACTTTTCCCATTCTGAAGAAAGTAAGTTGTGTTAATTCACATATCAATTCATATACCAAACTTTTTTTTTTATTTATTGAGGTTTTCTCCTTGATATCAATAGCTAAATTTGATTCTGAACCCTCAGACTAAGCTACTAGGAGGGGCCTCTACCCTTGCTTAATTGAAAAATACCAAGTCTCCAGCAAAGTGAAAAGTCTCTGCCCACTAGGTGATTCTCTTTTTGGATTATTGCAATAAACTGAACATTCAGTAAAAACTTATTTGTCTTTGAATATCAAGAATCAAGCATCATTTTCCAGACGTAAAGTTAACTCCTCCATATTTACACATAGATGTAAACTTAAGTGTGAATGTGGTTTTATGTTATGCCTGTAATCCAGTCTATTTTTCTGTATTCTTCTGGGAAATGAAAGCATGTTTATTATAGCTCACCCATTTGCTCAAAAATACAGACTGATTTATTCTGTCTTTGGTGTTTCCGTCAGGTTATAAATGAGCTGGTTGGGTTTTTAGGGAGCACATTTCACTCTGATTAGTATTTAGACAAATATGTGTTAGGATGCCAGGGCTCAAAAACAAAAACAGAAAGGTGCTAGAAACTGTGCCAAATGGAAAGATTTGAAAATAATATTAAAAAAGTTTTTTTTTTTAATGTTTATTCATTTTTTGAGGGAGAGAAGGAGACAGAGTGCGAGCGGGGGAGGGGCAGAGAGAGAGGGAGACAGAAACCTAAGCAGGCTCCAGGCTCTGAACTGTCAGCACAGAGCTAGATGTGGGGCTCAAACTCATGAACCATGAGATTGTGACCTTAGCTGAAGTCAGACAATTAACCAACCGAGCCACCCAGGTGCCCCTTGAAAATAATATTTAAAAAAATTAGACAATCAAGAGGAACTTTAATATATATTCAAAATATATTTATAAGGATATTTTAAACAAACATAAAGTGATTCTTCCCTGTAATAAAAAATCCAGATACTATACAAGCTAGGGAATGAAAAGTAAACTGAAACACCAGATTTGGGATTCCTAGTCTGTAAACCCTCTCCCTGGAAGCACAGTATGGCAATTTTCAGTTTCTTTTGAATTCTTCCAGGAATAGATATTCTAAGCATATGGAGTATTTGGTGCCCTTGCTTTTTTACTTACTATTTAGATGATTGAAGATACCACACTTTTTTTTTTTTTTTTACCACCATGATCATAGATATGTCAAAATTTATCTATTGGTCTCCTGTTGGCAATTTGCATGTACTTCCTATTCTTTAACTGTTAACACAACTGCAGTGATAGGATATTAAACTGGAAATTTTGACTAAGATTCTAAGACAATTGATTTTAGATACCAAAAAGAGGTATCTGACTAAAAATCCAGCTACGGATATATATATATTGTTATATATCAATATAGATACATATACAGATCGTGATAGAGATAGAGATAGATAGATATGTAGATATAGATATATATTGAGCTCCTCACTCACTTCCAGATTATAAAAAAAAGCTATAGGGAGAAAAAACACTTGGAGGATTTTATGAGAATGATTTTTAGAGAGCTAACCCAATGCAGAGGGGTAGAAAATGAGGAACGATACTTTTTAACTCCAGCTTTGAGGAAGTGACTCTATTCAAACTCCTGGAAAGCTTGATGTGTTTTTCTGGTAGAAAAACAGAGCTGAGGGAGGCGTAGCTGACAGAAGAATTAGATGCGTTGTTCATTTCACAAGCGGCGCAGTCATGAGCTTCTCAGGATCCCCCATTGTTCACTCGCACGTGGATACCATGCACACGCGCACACACCCCCTCACACACTCCACACAGCAATAGCAATAAACATCAACAGAGACAAAACTAGCCTCCAGTCATACGAGTAGAGTAAAAGTGTTCTGTTTTCTCTCTCCCTTTCCTTCCTCATTCTCTAACTTTGGAGACTCTAGTAACAGGAACTAGCAAATTGGTGATGGAGGAGGTGAGGCTGGAAAAGAGAAGATGTGCACTGAACTGCCTCCCCCAAGGGCTTTAAACCTGCAGGGCAAAGGGATCTGTTTTAAGCTGGGAGATTGGTGGGTTGATGGAAATATTGGATGGGACATTCTAATTTATGAAACAAAACTACATTTTGCAACTTAAAGTCACCACAGGATTTTCTTTAGGTCAAGAGTGACCAGAAGATACACGAGGCCAACTGGGGAATTTTTATCAGTGGTATTGGAGAAAACTCCCCCCAGTGAATACATTTTTAAAAGGAAAGTGGTAGACAGAAATGTAGTTGCATTCTGATTCATCTTATGATTGTATTTAAAGGGTTACATGTCTATCGTTGCCTATATATTAGGAAACGTTCGTAAATAAGTGTAATATACTAGTTTATGGATTTCCAGAGCAGAGTAAACTAAATTTCAATAGGAATAATTTAAAGTAAAACTACATTCTAGGTTGCACTTTCCAATATGGTACTCACTGGCACATGTGTCTTTTAATTAAAATGAATTAAAATTAAAAATTTAGTCCCTCAGTTGCACCACCATATTTCAAGTGTTTAATAGTTACATGTAGCTCTTGATTACCCGCTCTGACAGAGCAAATTTGGAACATTCCTAAAACCACCAAATTTTTGGAACTAACAGACAGGAAACCACTTAATTCTTTAAAAATAACACAGCAGCAAAGGGATTAATTATTATTCCCACTTAATAAAGAGGTAAAAATCAAAGATCAGAGAGATTTAGGAACTTGATCGAGTTCTTTCATTCCAGGTCCTATGTTCTTTCCTCTAGAACATATTAGTCGACTCTCAAAACAAATATAACATATAAAATCACTTTCACTCTACTTTCAAAGTGCAATGGGAATATTTTGAAATCTAGAAATTCCTAAGGGAAGGAGGCATTTCCCTTCTCTCTGTCATTACTATTGGTGGGAAACACAGTCTTATCTCTTGTTGTTAATATCTGCCATTTTATAATCCATAAAATTTATTCACAGTGCTGGATTCAACTAGAAGTTTTAATGAATGTGAAAGGTTTTTGGAGCAATAGCAAATATTAAATATCTGCACTTATCTATATCATTCCTTCACGCGGTGGCATTCTCGAAAAAGTTTCTCACTGACTTGGATATATATAGATTGTTTTGAGACTTACTTTTTGTTGCTTTTTATAAATGAAGATAAATGAAATTTGTAATGAACCTGCTTCACACTAAACAACTAGTGATTTGTTGGAGATGACTGTTCGATGGAGGGGAGGGTACAGGAGCATTGGGGAAAAAAGATAATTAGCAGTAAGTGAGGTATGAACACACACACCCTTCCATTCTAGGAGGCCAGAAAGGCCCAACGGGTGCTTGGACTAAGGAGTTACCTCCAGGTTGCACGTCTTTGGAGGCTGAAGCTCAAAAATGAATCTAAGGAGGTCAGTTAGGCTCTGTCTACTCTCCATTCTCATGACTACTTTCCTAGTTCAGGCTGCTGCCACTTCTTGTCTCTGGTTCTTCTCCACCTTTTGCTTTCCATAGTTCTACAATGTAAATCATAAATAGGATCATATCATTGCCTTGATTTAAATTCCTCTGCGTCTTCTTTCTTTTAGGCTAAAGTTCAAGTTCCTCAGAGTGTCTTGTAAGGTCATTCACAACCAGCTCTGCTGGCTTTCCTCTTGCCACTTCTGCAGCCCTCTCACCTCATTCCCTACTGCACTGCTAGGGCCCAGCCTTCCGGAACTACTTGCTTCCTGAACGAGCCACACTCACACTTGTTTCTCTATCCCCTGTGTCCTATTCCTTCTGCCTGAAGCATTCTTCACCCTTCTTTGCACAAACTCCAGTGTGGCTGGCATTTGAACCCAGATAGCTCAATCTTCAGAACCCATTTCATAAACATTATGGGATACTATGGGGCAGACGGGCTCAGGAGCCTCTCCTGTCCTTAACCCCAGCTGCTACTTTCCTCCCTCTCTTTTATTATAACTACAGACTGTGTCAGCCTTCTTCTGGGTTTGACCGGCATCTGTCAAGATCATCTCTACATTTGATTCTTAACTTATGATGACACAGCATCTCTTCTCTCACTTTAGAATATCTATTTTTAAATTAAAAAAAAAAACCAGAGAAATAGAAATCCATTCTACTAAATAATACCCAGTCATCTTTGAGGAATTTAAAAAAGGAAACGAACAACTAGATTGGGTAGGCTCAGATTGACACTTACCTAGGTGCAGAATGATATTAAAAATATTCAACAGTGGATATGGCATGGACTCCGACCTGTCAGATATGGTCTCACTGAATATCCACTCTGCCTGGAAACAAGGGAGAGGCATGAAAATATTGCCTGGCTTTTATAAACTTCCAGTATGTGAAACACCCATATTTCTAGGCTACAGTGGCAAGGGATACCTTTAGGAGCATAACTACGCATAAAGGGGAATATTTCTCCTGGCTCAAACAAACAGGAAATTAGATACTAATGGTTGCTTGCACTGCCTTGGCTCCCCTCTTACGTAATTACATTGCTTGATCTCTCGTCTCTCAAGTTGGGTTTGGTAGTTTCCTAAAGTTCAAATTCCCTGTGATTAACCTATGCACTCTTGCCTGTTGCTGTTTGACAATTTATTTTCTGTTCCAGGATGTGTTGTCATGATCCGTAACTTGGTTGAGAATGTTGATAACAGAGGTCTCTCGGTAACTTCTTTTCCTCTTGGATGCCATCATGTTTTTTTCTTTGGTTTTTATTGTTATTATTATTTTGAAATATAACTTACTACTGTTTGTTAGTGGAGAAACGTTTTAAAATGCATCTGTAGCTATCCATTTCTAGTACTCTTTTAGATAAGTGTATATGTGTGCATGCACGTGTGTGCTAAAGTAGCTAAATCCCAGCTACTTTAAAATTCTGCTCACAAGACTTTTTTCCTTTATGAAGATTCACAACTTTCTTATTGATTGATTTTACAGAACATTTAGTTTTATTCAGTTTTGAATTTATTTTGAACATTATTTTTAAACAAAAATAATTATTTTTAAATAAAAATAATTATTTTTAAATAAAAATCTTTTCCTTTATTTTCCTTTTTTCCTTTTTTTTTTCTGAAAGAAGGTGGTAGGATTGAAAGTAGATTCTCAAGTATTATTCTGGATGACACTTTCTGTATTCTTAACTCACCTCTGTTGTTTCCTCTTCATTCATTTTGGTGTTTAATTCTCATGTTAATAAGCGCTCTGTTGTCACTGTGTACTTCCTATTTAATTTGAGCAATTGTACTTATTCCCTTCTTCCAACATTGTTTCAGGGCATGGTTCTGAAGTGATTGCTTTCTGATGGTTATGTGATGATCTCCCTTGAGTTGATGGAGAGTGTAGAGGGGGGAGGGTGGTGCTAGAGGAGCAGCTTGGCCTCAGGATGCCAAAGTGCCCATCCCGCAGAGCAGGCCCGCCAAGCCCTTTACCTGTGCACTTCACTGGTATCTCTTGGGTTGAACTGCTGCCTCCGACACTCCCACACTCTGCCACACACTTTCAGGCCCCTTCTTTGTGTAATCTCATTTTGCCACAGATAGCTTTGTGTGGGATGGTGCCTACTTTTTGATATGTCTGGACAGGAGAGGGTCAGATCTGCCAACTCTTTATCTGTGTACCACATTCCGACCTCTGTAGCTAAGGATTTTTCCTTCTACTCCCAGCTTCCTTGTGCAAGCCTTGTATAAGCCACTCCATCTGTCTGTGTCTCAATTTCTTATCTGCAAAAAGAGCTCATAATATTGGCTACTTTCCTCCTAAGATAGCCCTGAGGATTAATAAGCATGCATTCAAAAGCACAAGTGTCTGAGATGATAGGTCTTCCATAAATTCAAATTACCGTTATTACTATCCCCCCTTTTTACTGCCGACAGAATAACAATTCATAGAAGATCTAGTATTTATAGAGGGCTTTGCATTTTTAAAGTATTTTATAGTGTTTAATAATTTAGAAAAGCCTTCTTCTGCATAGTTTCATAATCATACTTTTATGGACCAAGAATTTACTGACTCTTCTGTAGATCTCTCTTTTTCATGAACTCTCCAATCAGGCCAATTGATATTATTATTTTTTAGTCCTTTTTTGTCTCTCCTTTGAAAGATTTGTTCTATATCAAGGCTATGGGATTGATTCTTCTGATTAATTGGATAATGTGTATGTAATTTGACTTATAAATCTGTAACCCTCGTAAAAATCTTGCTTCATTAGAGGAAAACTGAAGAGATTTAAAATGAGGCTGAAATTTGAATGGAGAACTCCAGAATGGAGGCTAGGACCAGGGGCAGACTTCAGAAGATTATCAAGGCATGATTGAATAATCAAAGGGTGGATCCTGGACACAATGTTTACTTGTCTGGGTAAGCCTTAAATGTTTACACTGGCCAGTTGATCCCCTTTCATCTTCTCATGCCCACTAGGAGACCAACATCCATTAAACTCGAGTCTTTGGCAGTCCTGCTTTGTTCATTGTTTACATCCTGAAATAGCATGATTCTCTTGGCTCTTTATCCCTCTTGATCTCCCAGGCTGCATTTGGATTCAGTGGCTAATTCTGGTTCAGAAAAGTCCCTGGGACTTTACTTAGGCACTCGTTTAATTACTGCCAGGTTTTCCCCAGTCCTCATGAAAGGAGATCAGACATTGCTTTGATCAATATCTTTTTGTCAGGGGTTTGCTTCTCTTCCCACCATTCTCCTCCATGCCTCAGGTATCCGATGCCCTCAAGAACCTCCAGATGTTGTAGTCTTCTTGAGGTTTCTTTGCTAATACCCAAATTTCAGACCTTCTTGGTATTCCTTCTACCTGAATGAGTCAGTGCCTGTCAGACAGGCAGAAGACCGTCTGCCTTTATGACTTTGCTGTTTCAAGGTTTCACCTCTAGAGAGTGTTGTTTTCTTCTTATGATCCTTGAAATTGCTAATGTTGAAATGGTTTTTATGAGATAGATATTTCTATGAATGAAATTGCATATAAATATATATATATATATATATATATATATATATTCAAGCTGAAAAAATAAGCATGTATGTTGCAAGGAATAAAAATGAAAAAGAGTAATAACATTCCTCCTAAAAGCCACAATGTTAAGTCTACTATTAGATGACCAAAATTTATTCTGTTTCATCTGAAATTGAGTGTGAAGAATTGTGATTTTGAATTTTGCAGCTCAAATATGGCTTTTTAATCTTTCCATGGTATATCCAGAGTTTGTCTGAAATCTTTGTACATAATGCGATTACATTCTACTTTCTTAGTTTTTGTCTGGAGACATTTGTAAAATAAGCCACGCTTCCAAGTTAACTCATCCCTCAGTTAATTCACTCCTCAGTTTATTGATGGCGCCTACATAAAATATGTGCAGGTTTTTCTAAATGGACAAAAGCATTTGATACCATGGTGTTCAAAATCAAAGTCTGGCCAACTTTAAAAATGCCCAAGGAAGAAAAACAAGTTCTCACAAATTCCACAGAATCTTTATCATAGCTATACTTACTTAATATACAAAAAAAATGCAGGGCCACATGATTCTTTACTCAGTGGGTCAATAAAGTTAGATCTGTCGGGTTTCCATAGAGAATAGGCAAGTGGCAGAACCAGTTGAAAGCAAAACTGAAAAGAAGAGATTGCACTCCTTGCTGGATAGGCCTGGGAGGAGGAAAGAGAGAAAATGGTGTTTGCTGCCTCACTGAGTTTAAAAAATCTCAGAGTTTCTTAAATTTTTAACACGATCCCAAAACACTCAACTCTTTTCAAACACCATAATTTTAATGTTAATCCAAGATTGGAATTTATCTTTCTGTTGTAAAGAAAAGTAAACATCTGGAAATCAGAGAACCCGAGATCTGGTGTTGACCTAATTACCAACTAGGTAAGTGTTTTTAGATACCTCACAACTCCAATGTCTCAGTTTCCATATTTATAAAAGAAGACAACTGAAGTTGAACAGTAGTGTTTAAATATGTACCAGAGAGAACTAGGAATTCTGTGGAGTGACTCCAGAGTCGCTGTTACAGTCAACAGGGTGGCTGGCAAGGTGAGGGTGGTGAGCTTTTATCCCCCTACCTTTCAGACAGATGAACTTTGTTTTTATTTATTTATTCTACAGCTCTATTTCTCTAAGTTCTGGACAATATTTCCTTTAAAAAGAAAAGTTCTCCATGCATGAGAGAACTATGTTAAAAACCATTTGATTAAATTATCACTAAGGTCTTTTCAGTTCTAAAGATATGTCTTCTGTGACAATTAATGATAATATATATTGCATGCAACACACATGCATATACATATACCAATACACACTGTTATATATTTATATATTCACTTTACCCAATGTGACTTGAAGTATCTAATCATATAGACAAAGATTAAATTTGAAAACCATTAATAATATAAGCGAAGCCTCACATAATGAGTAAGAATGGCGGATTGGGGTTGGAGAAGGAGATAACTTATATTAAATAAACAAATCAAAAGCAAGGATGTGGAAAATTATTGCAAATGCACTAAAACCTAGCCTAAGCTTCCTTATTAGCCAAAGCAAAACCCAAAGCAAGAGGGGACCCTAATGTTTTAATAAAAGAAACATTAAGATTAGGAGGAAGAAACTTCCTATGTTCAGTGAACATCATATGTTGGAATTTGAACAGAATTATAAAGGCTTAAGTAAAACATTAACATGGCTTCATGACAGTAAGAACAGATAGATATCATTTTGTAACTTGCAAAAATTGACTGTGCCTTTATTCAAGTTGAAAAATCAGAATTATTTCAATAATAGGCTTAAATAAGGTCACTAGTTTATAGTCATGTATTACATGTTACATATTATATCCTTGTCTTCTATTTAGATTTATTTATTTATTTATTTATTTATTTATTTATTTATTTATTTATCATTTTATTCCTTTGGTAAGTTGATAAAAATGAGATGTCAAATTCTCACTGGTAAATTTAGATATAACCATTTTAAATAATTTTCATACAGGGCTTTATATGATAACACAATGGGCAAGTTCCCTGATTATGGTGTATGAAACTGTGTACAAACTTCATACATGTCACATCTTATCTGTACCATGAGTAAAAACTAAGAGCTAAAGTACTGAGCCATCACTCTGTGTAGGCCATTTTGATAGGATCCTGGAGTAATATACTTTACTTTTTTTTTTTTAATGTTTATTACCTTTGGAAGAGAAACAGAGTGCGAGCTGGAGAGAAGCAGAGAGAGAGGGAGACACAGAATCTGAAGCAGGCTCCGCGTACTGAGCTGTCAGCACAGAGCCTGACATGGGGCTGAACCCATGAACCACGAGATGATGACCTGAGCCGAAGTCGGACACTTAACTGACTGAGCCACCCAGGCGCTCCATGCTTTACTTTTTTTTTTTTTTTTAATTATTTATTTTGACATAGAAAGAGAGAGTGAGGGAAGGGGCAGAAAGAGAGGGAGAGAAAATCCCAAGCAGACTCCACACCATCAATGCAAAGGCCCATCTAGGGCTCCATCTCACAAACCATGAGATCATGACCTGAGCTGAAATCAAGAGTCAGACACTTAATTGCCTGAGCAACCCAAGCTCCACTATGCTTTGTTTTTAATGCTGCTTTTTGATTGGAACTAATTTAGGGATAAGACTGGAAGAAGATAAGCATGCTGTAAATGATTTGCACCTCCCCTTTTAGTAGAAGTGTGGCTTTTTAATGGAAGCTTTGTGGTAGGCAAGTTTAAATTCACAATGTGAGAACATATCTGAAAGGGAGGCTTTCCCTATTGCTCTTGAATACAGCAAAGTGATGTGCTGTGTGGAAGTGAA
Organism: Paguma larvata; assembly: GCA_030068075.1. Taxonomy (NCBI): domain Eukaryota; kingdom Metazoa; phylum Chordata; class Mammalia; order Carnivora; family Viverridae; genus Paguma; species Paguma larvata. The sequence goes on along the minus strand of CM057834.1, from coordinate 48,837,442 downwards.
GTGCCTGAAATAGTCTTGCCTTCATAATTGCCTCCTCAACCTCAGCCCAAAGAGGCCATAGGTTGAGTTGGCTTAGAGCCAGCACCTGCCTGAGGTACAGTGAGAAGGCTGAGGCCTGCTTACGAGGCTCTTTGTACCTCTGCCACAGGGTCAGTATAAAATGTCTTTTCCTGTGTTACTCTAAATAAAACTAAAAGGAAAGTACATGGGAGGGGATTATCACTAGGCTGTACTGTTTTCTAAGTTTGGGGAAGAGAAGAAAAGCTGGGTTCCCTGTCTGTGTCGCCATGAACTGTGTCAGAGCCTGGCTTCCTGTTCAGTTCTTTTCTAGCACCTAAAATGTTATCATCTGAAATTTTATCATTTAAAATGGTGATATAAAAAAGAGATAAAACCCACTCAACGGTGTGGCTTTACAAGTTCCCTAGCTTTTAAATGTACCCCAGTTCATTTGTGAACCACGTCCGATGGTGGTGACAGCCCGCAGGATCTTGGTGATCGTATCTTGACAATCCTTCCATTTTACAAATGGAGACTTGAGGCTCTCAACAAGCAAGGAGTCACTGCAGTCTTATAACTGGCCGCCACAAACCCAGAACTGGCCTCCTGGTCCTGATATTTCTCCTACCCATGCCACAATATCCAAAAAATTATTACAAAAGCTAATGCTTTCTTTAAATATGTCTACTGGAAGGTGTATCCGTGTGTGTGTGTGCAGACCCATTCCTGTTTGTGTAAAGATGGCAGATATGGAGATGGCGAACAGTGTTGGCTTTTGATTTCTGGCTTCTAACAGTTTTACTTTGTCATTCATGAGGCAAAAGCGGAAGAGAAAGAAGACAAACTTCCCCAAGAGTCTAAGTTTACCTTCCTAATGACAAATTTATTTTCCCACATCACATTTTGCAAAGATAAGAGAAGTGGCCTTCCACAACCCAGTTTGGTTTCCCGAGATTTGGGCATTACAACAATTCCATGAACTTAGCCACAGCTTTTACAAGACATCTCTTATTAAACCTCAAAAACTGATTTCTGAGAGAGCTTGCATCAGTTACCAATGACCATAATGGGATGTGACTTAGAAGAAAAATATGAATTTAAAAAAATTAAAGACTAAGTTGCATCTCATGACCATCACCTCAACATAACCATTTTCACTTCTCCAAATTTCTTTCCAGTTTTTCTCTGTAATATATCCATTTCTATACTTGCAATCATAGTTTATATAAACTTTCCAAATTAGATTTTTCATTTAGCCATACCGTAAACAATTTCTTATGTTATTAGAGATTTGTAACTACTTTTTAAAGAGATGACATTGTGCCCTAAATTGGTAGTTTATAATTTATTCAATTACTCATCTATTGTAGAACATTTGGGTTATTTTCAGTTTATTTTTCTTTTATATACGATGCTTTGAGAAAGAGTTTTATAAACTTAGCTGTCCCTCTTGCTTTTGAATTATTTTCTTGGGGAAAATACAAATTACTGAGAAGGCTAAAAGAGTTTTAAGATTGTTAATGTGTATTCCCCAGAAAAAACTCTATTTTGTGGGGCCTGAAATTTATACAATTTGGGAAGGGGGCCCTTTGATAAAAAGAATACAAATTAAAAACATAAATTTTTAGAGGACCTCCCAATTCCTTGAAGGGACTCATCACAGTGAAGGTCCATACTCTCAACTTGTATCAACTTCATATAGTCAAAGAGCTTTCCTCAAATATTGTATTAATTTTCAAATTCATCATTAAGACATGACAACACTTCATTTCTGAATACTATGTTTTTATGGCTTAATTACATTAGCTAGAATAACCTGGTTGTTACCTTTAATATGAATAATTTGCTTTGGTGTGCATTTTTTTGCTTATTAGAAAGACCATGTTCCATTATCTCTTGCTATGTAACAAACTATCCCAAAACTTAAGTAGCTCAAAATAACCATTTTATTATATCTCACAATTTGATAGCTGGAAGATTTAGGTAAGGATTAGCTGGGTGGTTTTCTGCCTATCATGGTACGGGCTGTGGTTCTTGGCTTGCATATGGGCTCGTCTGGAAGGTTCCAGGTGGATTCACATTCATGCTTGGAACCTTGCAGGGGCTGATTCGGAGTCAGGGCTCAGCTGGTCCTGTTGACAAGAGCACCCATATGTAGTCTCTCCAGCAAGGTGGCATCAGGGCAGTCAGACTTTTTACATGGCAGCTGGCTTCACCCAGAGTAAGTTTTCAAAGAGGCCTGGGCACGGACTGCAAGGTTTGGTGTGATCTAGACTTGGCAATCCCAACTATCCAGCAGAGCCCTAAGGCTAATGTAGATTCACAGGGATTCGCAATGAGAAGAGTAGCAAAGAACTGAATTAGAGGTCATCTTTATTTACCAAAGGCTGATAATTTTTGTTTGTTTGTTTGCTTACTTCTTGCATAAGTTATCTGTTCATGAACATCATATGTTGGAATTTGAACAGAAGGTTTAAGTAAAACATTGTTGGGAGCCGTTTTGGGCTCACAGGTTGAGACCCTACCCTGTGTAGAAAAGTGGTTGAAGCAAAGCTCCGGCTAGCCAAAATGGCGGGCTTGGATTTCTTGAGCTACTCTCCTTGGCCCCACGGAATGTAATGCTCTTTTGTTTTATGGCATTTAGATAAAAGGGAAGCACCTGGAGCACATGTTTTGATGGATTACATCTGAATGAGAGTAGCCTGGCCAGAAGTAACCTTAAAGTTGCATCTTGGGGATGGGTCGCACCTCCTCCATTGTAGTTGGAAGCATAGCCCTTGAAGCAATGCCCTGATTTCTCCTGTTTACAGATAACTAACATTAAGGCCTTAAGGAAACACCCTGTTCTCTCTCCCTACCCTAAATTTATATGTTAATTATCCTGTAACCAACATACAGGATTAAGGAAGTTGCCACCTTGCTGGTAGAAAGCATTATTAAAGAGATCAAACTATGGAATGTCACTCATTGATGTAATGTCACTCACTACCTTTTAAATAAAGACACTGAGACCAGTAGGGCGGAGATGCCAGAATTGCCTGGGATGCCTGCTTGGTCATCAGACTACACCTCTCTTGTGGCTCTCTCATTTCCTTTCGCCTGACCATCCATCCTTCGGGGAACCCTAGATTCGCCGGAACTGGACCCCGGCAAAACATTAACATGGTTTCATGAAAGGGAGAAAAGATAGATATCATTTCGTAACTTGCAAAAATTGACTAAATGTGCCTTTATTAAAGTGGAAAAATCAGAATTTTTTTAACAGTAGGCTTAAAGTCACTAGTTTATTATCATAAACATTACATATTACATATTATATCCTTCTGTTTAGATCTCTCTTCTTTGCTTATATATTTACTTATCATTTTATTCTTTTGGTAAGATGATAAAAATGAGATGCCAAATTCTCACTGGAAAATTTAATATAACCATTTTAAATAAATATTACAGAAAACTTGTCACAGAAGACAGAAGAAGTGACAGCCATTTGCCTGTTTTCCTTCCGTCTCTCTTTTGCTCTTGTGCTCTTCTATGTACTGTAGGTTTCTGATAGTCCACAGATTACCTACTAGGTTTCTATTACCAGCACAGTTCCATTGAAGTCTTCCCAATGTGAGATCCTGGCAAGAAACTGAGAAATGAAGGAGGGGAAAAATAACTTTCCTCTTTTTTTCACCTTTTGGCCCTCCCTCTGCAGCAGTAAAGAGCTGTGGATTCCAGCATCCTCTGGCCATTTTAGTTACCCATAATACAGAATTCTTCCTTGGTTTCATGATGCCACCTCAAATATCATAGCACCTGCCAAGTGGTGCTTTCCTTGGCTATCTATCCCAGCACGGGCAAGCAGATCCGTTTGTAACAAATAAACATTATTTATTTCATGTGAGTCTACCTACAGGTTTGTGGTAATGTGTCAACAGAAGATATCGTTCCCTTATTTCTAGAGGCCACAAACACCGCATTGTTGCGGACATTGTCTTAGAACTGGCAAATTCTCACACGACTAACTGGCAGCTATAAATTTCTGGTTGTTCAAAGGATTTTTGAACTGTATCGATGTTTCAGGAAACATGTGAGGAACATGTGAGCAGGTACCCTGTGGTCTGTGTCCAACAATGAGTAATTGTGAACACACATGGGTAAAAAATGGGATTCTTTTCTAACAGGTAGATTGAAAACGATGATTTGCTTTATGGAACAGTCACAAAAAGAGAATGGGAGTGAGTAAGTGGTACCTCCACAGCAGCTCTGGTTATACAGGGCTCAGCCATGTGTTCAGACCGGCGTGTTAACACACCTCACGCCAGCTTTCTTACCTCCAGCTGAGGTATGAAGGACCTCATATGGTTTCTCTTCTCCTTACAGGATCCTGTAGGTGTTGTGTTACTGCTAGTCATTTGTAGACATGGATAAAATGTCTAAGAGAGAATGTTTCGGTTAGTGCAGCTGGTATGACAGAAAGGTGAGCAAGTCATTCATGAAACATTGGAGCTTTGTTTTCCGAATTTTTAATTCCCTCCCTTGTTTATAGGCTTTGTGTCACAGTACTTGCTGTGTTTTGAAAGAAAGACTGTATTTTCACAAAACATTATTGGGAGTAATAGTCGTTTTTCTTGTCAGCGTCAAATTGAATTTTGTAACAGCAGAAGTCACAAGAGTATGTCCACTAATCATTCTGTCATTAAGAGTTCACAGGCAGGCTCTCAAAAATGAGAAAGTGGATTTTTCTTAGGAAAACAGCTTGTGATAAAAGCCTTTCCTTTTTTTTTCCCCCTCTGGTTTACAAAAACGTACAGATTTTGGCTTTGTTGCCATTTGAAGAAATGAACTGCTTTAGAATTTTCAGGCTTTGGAATTTAATCTATGTTGGGCGCCTGGGTGGGTCAGTTGGTTAAGCGTCCGACTTCAGCTCAAGTCATGATCTCACATTTTGTGGGTTCGAGCCCTGTGTAGGGCTCTGTGCTGACAGGTCAAAGCCTGGAGCCTGCTTCGGATTCTGTGTCTCTCTCTCTTTCTCTGCCCCTCCCCTGTTTGACCTCTGCCTGTCTCTCTCCCAAATATAAGTAAAAACATTTAAAAAAATTTTTTTAAAGAATTTAATCTGTGAAGTCTGTGGGACTGGAAAAAGGCACTTCTAATTCATTTTTGAACAAAAGAATCAACAGAATAATGTTTAATTGTTAATAATGTTTATTTGTTATTGACTCATATCCTTTGTTAGCTCTTCAAAGTTTGAACTGATCAAAAAATTTATTTTATTGTCAAGATCAAGTAACAATATATTAGTGGTTTATTAGTTTATTAATTAATTTGTGGTTTCAAATATTATACATATGCTAAATAATAATTAAAATAGTAGGATCAAAATGTATTAAATAAAGAAAGGTAAGAGGAAAACTGTTTAAAATTAAACATTTAATATGGCATAATTTTAAGTATCTTTTGTTTTCAGCAGACAAAAATAGTATGGTATACATACATTTGAATACACATATAAAGTTGTCCTGATTTACTTTTTACCATCTTAAATCTGGTCCTGTGACTATTAATTGGATATTTATCTTTCTATCTTTACAGTACAACTTATTTATATTTATTCCATGTCCTAGATGTTCTTCTTTTATTATTAAGTCACTTTGGAATACAAAAGACTGGCCTCAGTCAAGCTATGAGTTAACTTCTTAAAGCCAGTTGTGGCTTACTTAGAACATCACTTCATGAGACTGTTGGGTGAGGTTGGAGAACAAATGCTAAAAACTGACATGAAGGTGAGTCAAGAATGAGCTCTTCAGTGTTTACAGAATGAGGTCTTAGGATGGATGTAAAGACTAGAAAGAATCTAAACATTTGCTAGGTCTCAAATATATGAATCTGCAGATCATAAAAGAAAGTGAAAATATTTGTGATTGTCTAGTCTGCTCATAATAAATCTCTTTAATCTTTTCATAGCATAGATTATAATACAGATTAGAAGGTAGAAGGATACCAATCAGAGTTTCATATACTTCCCTGGCTCGCTCTCTCTCTTGCTCTCCCCATCCATCTCTCTCTCTTGCTCTCTCTCTGTCTCTCTCTGCCTGTCTGTCTATCGAACTATCTATCTGTCTCTGTCTCTTTCTCTCAACCCATAAGAACAAATAGATGGTGGAAATTAAATATGCCATTTATCGGTTAGTCTCCGAGCTTTCACACCATGATTGGCATTTCTTTCAAGAAGGCCGTTTATGTTAACTCCCAAGAGATTTGCAAATCACCTAGAAAACCTTCACAGACTTCTGTTGATTTGTGGCACATTACTTCTGGTCTGTTAATCCAGCTTGTTTCTTTCTCCGTTTTCAAGGGGGAAATGAAATCCGTTGAGCTTTCACTCCACAATTATTTATTGAGCACCTACTAGATACACTAGAAACTGTTCTAGGTTCTGGGGACAGAAAAGTGGACAAAAGAGGCAAAGAAATAAATTTTTACCCTTATGTTGTTTGCATTCTAATGTGGAGATATAGGATATAACAAAATAAATTAGTCTTATGAATTGCATATTAGATGTTATAAATAGTATGGAAAAAATAAAGCAGAGAAATGCAATGAGGAGTGTGTGTTTAGTTATTAACTTTAAATAGGAAGGTCAGATAAGACCTCATTAATAAGGTGGTATTTTAGTAAATATCTAAAAATGCTGAGGAAGTCATCATAGCTATGTGGGGTAAAGAGTGTTTTAGGCAGAGAAAACAGCAAGTATGAAGGCCCTGAAGCAGGAACATGCCTGGTGTGTTTAAGGAGAGGCAAATAAGACCATTGTGAGTGGAGTCATGTGAGGGAGAGGAGGGTATTAGAAGATGACCACATATTAAATTGGGACCAGATTTTATAGAATAGAGCCATATTAGGCTGTATGGCTTTCACTGTTATTTGGTTATGAAAGAGAGTCATTTTGAGGTTTTGAACAGGTAAATGCTATGAACTGAGAGATATGGTCTGAATGTTTCAATAAGGAGACAGCAACAAGGTATGTTGCATGATATTAGCAGGTGAAATAAGATGAGGAATGAGAATTTGCCATTGAATCTGGCAATGAGAGGTCATAGGTGACCTTGAAGATAGCATTTCTCATGGAGTCGAGGAATTGGACAGCATGACTGAAAGGGAAAAAAAAATATTTAAGGAGAGAAGGTATGTGTGTGTGTGTGTGTCTGTTTTTGCTATACATGGAAGAGGAAATGGGATGGCAGCTAGAAGGTGCAGTAAGGCCAGACAGGTTTGTTTGTTTGCTTAAAACGGGTCAAAAGTATCAGCCTGTTTTTACGCTGATGGGAAAGATGCAACACAGAGAAACACACTTCTAGTTCAGGAAAGACGGAGGAGAGTTTCGATGTGTTTCCTCTGCCTTGGTGAGCAGGTATGGGACCTGTGCAACGTGGAAGGGAGGCACTCGTCTGGCAGCACCAGCAGCTCGTCCACAGTCACAGGAGAGAAGTCCCAGCATATGGGTCCAAAGACAGGTTGTTCAAAAGACTTATATGTAGGAACAGGTAGAGTTTCTCTCTGATCGCTTCTTTTTTTTTAATCCTCAATAAAATATGAAGGAAGATCATCAGCTAAAAATGAGAGCTGAGAAGGGTGTTAGAGATTTGACAAGGAAGGAGAGGGAAGTGTATGTGCAGGGGCACTAAGAAAGATTGCCTGGCAACATTAAGAGCTCCCCTGGTTAGTTCTTCAGCTACAACCAGATTTCTGGATCGTGATAAATAGATGGAATATTGGATTTGACCAAGGTATGGTCCCACTAATTGGTAAAAGAAGGATGTAGAATAATTACGAGAGAGTTAAGGAGCAGGGAGGAAGGCAATTATAATGACTGTCCTTGTCATTTAAACCGTGAGTAGAGTAGGAGAAGGTTTGTGGGGGCAGCAAGCGAGAGGCAGTGAAAAGGTGGTAAGATTGAGAAGATGCTGGTCCGATAAGGTGAAAAGATTATTGGAATCGAGGGCTTGCCAAGAAATAGTAAACTAGTTAAATTTTCAGTTAGGATACATTTTTGGGGTTTTTTAATGTTTATTAATTTTTGAGAGAGAGAGAAAGAGAGAGAGAAAAAAACAGAGAGAGAGAGAGAGAGAGAGCTGGAAAGGGGAAGAGAGAGACGGAGGATCCAAAGCAGGCTCTGTGCTGTCAGCAGAGAGCCTGATGTGGGGCTCAAACCCACAAACCAGGAGATCATGACCTGAGCTGAAGTCTGACACTTAACTGACTGAGCCACCCAGGCGCCCCAAGGAAGTGCCATGAAATACTAATTTATGTTAGAGTTGATCACAATATTAAGAAATTTTCTTTGTTCCCATTGTGGTTTCTTCTTCATCCCGTTTTACTCAGCATGTATCCCTCTTTAGAAACAAACTGATTTAATCACTATGACCCATTTTATGTAAAACATTTTCGTAGTAAGAGATATATTATCTCATTAAACATTGGATAAGAGAGAAAAAGACAATGAAAATCGGTATTAAGATTCTTAACGCTTACACACATGTACTGATAGTATTTTGAATATGTTATTCCAGTCTCGTTTCCCTTCTTCTGATTTTTGTAGAACATGATAATAATAATTTTATGCATTTGATTTTGTTCCACATTTTTAAGTTTTTCCATCTTACCGCCGTCTCATGAACATACTTTATGCTATTAAATAGTTTCATCAAGATTATCTTTAATGACTACATAGTATTCCAATTAGGTGGTGTTTCATAATTTATTCAATTTTATCTATTCAGGATATGTATATTAATTTTCTTTGTCATTGAGATTGTGTAGTGATGAATATTTATGCATAATTAAAATATTATTATTTAGATCCCCTTAGGAATCTTTATAAATTCATTCTATTTTTTTTTAATGTTTCTGTATTTTTGAGAGGCAAAGCATGAATGGGGGAGGGGCAGAGAGAGAGGGAGACACAGAATTTGAAGCAGGCTCCAGGCCCTGAGCTGTCAGCACAGAGCCTGATGTGGGGCTCAAGCCCACGAACTGTGAGATCATGACCTAAGCAACTGAGCCACCCGGCACCACCCTTTTTTTTTTTCATTCTTCCTGTTTTCAAGCAAAATCATCCAAATTCCTCAAATCAATCTTTAAAATTTTGGTTTCTTTATATGAATTTTCTCAAAGTTTCCACATCATATTTTAATAACTTTCCCATTGGAATTAAGTATAGCTGACTGATCTTACACTTTCAGTATTTCTGGCTCCTGTTTATTTGTTTTATTATTTTACCCACTTTTCTATCTGATTCTACATTTTTACGGTTTCCATTCAGACCACAGCCAGAAATTTACACACTATTGATTACAACAATGATTTATTTCAATTTTTAGTTAGTTAGCATGGTGAATAAATACTTTATGTTTTTGTACCAATTTTTTCTGGTGTTTCCAGAATTATTTAGAATATTTCCATAACCATTTAGAATGTTGTTGATAAATGCTTCATTTTACTTATATTGCAAAACTCAAAATTAACATCCAGTTAGCAGTTTCCTTTCAGTGATTAAAAATCAAACATGCTTTGAGATTACAATGAGAGGAAAATCAATAAGGAAGGAATAAGGAATAAGGAAGAAGGAAGAAAATCAATCCAAGGAACCAATGAGGAAAGCTTTACTGAACTAGAACCCCTTTGTGGACGTAACAGAAGCTCTGGTAACATGGTGGTCATTCTTGTAATTGTTCCCTCGGAAAAGCTTCTGCGTTAAGGTCTTCAGAGACATTTACCTACATGTTACTCTGCTGTGGTCATTGAGAGTGTGGACTCTGGAGCAAGATTCTTGGGCTTTGCTTTCTGTTCCCTTTATTTCCTATAGTATGATGTTGGATACGTTAGTTAATTTCTATATATCTTAGTTATCCCAACTGCAAAAAAGAGATAATAGTATTACTACCCCACAGCCTTGCTGTGCAAGTTAGAAGAGATACCAAACTACTTAGAACACTGCCTGGCACAGAGGATGCCCAGTGATCGTTAGCTATTAGTATTTAATACAAATTTAAGTTAACCTACATAAGACAATATTTTCCTTATTTCTGTCATATTTCTCATGTCTTCGGTGTCTTTATTTTCTATTACTGTATTTTATTCACAACGATTTAAAGATACTAAAAGTGAATTTTTCTTACTTTGTCCTCTATTTTCATCCTCTTCCCTTGGTAATTAAACAGAATTAATTTTCTTTTTCATATTTATTCAGAGTTAAAATCTGTCTCAGGAAACTTTCCATTCCCTTCCATATATTTTATAAGTGCCATCTCATTTTTAGCTTGCACGTCCAAACCAGTTTTAAAAATCTTTCTTATTTCTTGCCTCTCTTCTATAATTACATGTCATTTTCATTTAGTTTATGACTTTCTGTTTGAGTTTATTTTTTTTTTCTGTTCAAATTTAATTGGAATATTCATTTCATTTATTGAATACCAGAAGATACATTTTGGAGAAATGAAAGTTTTAATATAGTCTTATAAAAGCTTACAAGAAAAAAGTGGCTAGGATGTTGACAGAATTTTAAAGAGAATTTTGTGTCTTACTAGTTCTTATAGTAGCAAACTGTAGGCCTCTGTACAAATAACAATTCCTTGGTGACTCAAATTCCGTTTTTCTGCTTCTTAGAGAGGACTGATACTATTTTCTCTCTGTAGTCTTACTGGGAGATTGAAGAGAAATATATGTTTAGAAATGTGGGATAGGAAACATAAGGGAATATTGAAAATTTTATCAATCCAAAAAGAGGAGAAAAATAAAAGCAAATGTGTAAAACACAACATAAGATGGTAAAAATCTTGAGATTTTAAATGATTATAAAAGGATAGCATTCAACTACTTAAAGACAGAGATTAATAGTATAAATAAAATTTTTAAAATCCAGCCATTTGCTGTTTATAGTGGCATACCTAATAATCAGCCAGAGGTGTTGAAATAAAGAGGTAGAAAAAGATATGCCAGGCAAATACCATATTTCTTTGAATTTAAGATATCATCCATTTTAACACACACTCTTATTTTGTGTAATAACAAATAGAAAAAAAAAAACAAGGCCAATTAAAATCTGACATCAATTGCATATGCATCTTGATTTCTAGATATATTAAACTGTGTAAAAAAAAGTGTCTTAAAATTGTATAGTACAATAATAGAAAGAGAGCTAGTATAGTAATAATATCACATAAAATAAATTTAAGTTAAAAACCATTTACAATGACAAATAGAAACACTAGAGGAAAATAAAGAGAAAATCCATTAAGAAAACATAACCCTTGCATACTTACATGGTCTTAATGACAAAGCCTTGAGCCTTATAAAGCAAAAACTGAGAGAATTACAAGAAAAATTAACACCTTCAAAATTATAGTTGGAAATTTTAATCACATCTTTAGCAGAAACTTATAAATAACACAATTGTAAAATAATTATAACAGTGTAGTTCAAAAACTTCACCTAATAGACACAAAAGGACTCCGGGATTTCCTACCTAATGTTAATAACTTTTTCTTTAATTTCAGACATTTTGTGTTTCTATATTTCCAACTATTTAAATGAGAAAAGTGATAATGCATTATTGTATCAACCCAAACCCTCAACTCCTTTCCTAAAAATGTGACATGAAATAGTAAAACAAACATACACATTAAGTACCACACAGTTAATGTAGTCGTACAAAAATCAAAAACTAAAAACTCAATTATTGCTTACTGCCAGTAGCTTCAAAATTCACATGTCATTTATACTATCTTGATTTTGTAATGACTACTTATGTTTTTAATGTTCTACTGGATAGATTTGAAGTGAAATTTTAGGTCTTCTTGATATTGTTTAACTAAAAATGTTCCTTTGTGTTTAGGGAAATTTTTTTAAATATTTTTTTCCCTAGAAAGACAGCTGGCCAAAATATTATAATGAGAAATTCATATTTCTATAAAGTTTATGTAATAAAAACTAAGAGCCTTTTTACTGGGAAAATGTTAATCAGAGAGATATTTTTTGGGATGTGTATGTGTGTGTGTGTAGGTGTGTGTGTCTAGGGAGAGAAAGAGAGAGAGCGAGCTGGAAAATGCCACCTCCAGCACAAGAAAACTCTTTCTTCCCAAGCTACACATAGAACAAAGACCTATGTTAAAACAGGCTGTTACATTATCTTAGTATCAAGAATATCAAGAAGTGTCTCCATGTAGATCTTATGATTGATTCTAAGAAAACACAAGGAGACATGAACCCTGGCAAAGCAGCATGAAGGAGAGAGTATTTATCTCTAATCTAGAACAGAACTGGTCTTAGATATCATTCCTACAGTAGCAAACTGTAGGCCACACCACCCAGGAAGACAGAGTCCTACAGTTTTCCTTTATCACCCTGAAACCCCATGTCTAGAACAAGGTCCTAATACATGTTTTAGCCCCTGGAAGGGTTACCATGTAGGGGTGGGCATCTTGAGCTGCCATATATTTTTTATTATGTCCAATAATAAATTTGTCTAACAAACCAAATGAAAACAAATATATTTTTTATCACCTTATAATTATAATCTTTGTTGTACGTCAGAATCTCTTAAGGACTTTTTATAAAAATAATCATACCAGGGCTCCACTCCAGGTTCTTGGGGTAGGTTTTGGCATCTGTATATATTTTTAAAGTTCTGAAGTTGATTTTGATGCAGAAGAACCACCATTTTATACTAACCTTGCTAGGGTAAATGGTAAGGGGACTGACCAGGACAAAGCTCCAGAACAGTAGTCCAGGAGGACTCTGACCTGGCATCGGATGGTGCTAGGGACAAAGCTCTGAGCCTCCTTCCATTTTCCCCATCTGCACCTGAGAAGTCTATTGCACCCGCAGGGCAGCAGGGTCTCAGCCGAGGGAAACACAACTCCTAAACTTGAGTATTGTCCCTGTTTGTTTGTTTGTTTAAATATATATTTATTTTTAAGGGAGAGAGAGCACGCAAGTGAGGGACAGTAGAGAGAGGGCTACACAGAATCATGCTCCAGGCCCTGAGCTGTCAGCACAGATCCTGACTTGGGGCTCCAACCCAAGAACCGCAAGATGATGACCTGACCTGAAGTCCGATGCTTAACCGACTGAGGCATCCAGGCACCCCAAGTATTACCCCTGTTTTAAAAGAAAAGGATCATGAAGAGGAAGAGAAACCAAGGGCTTCTTCTTGAAAAGGTTTGCAGTCCCTTTGGGCTGCTAAGTGAGGGGGTTCAATTTTTTAGTCTGATTTAATGAAATAAATAGGACAATAGTGGATAATTCTATTCATTCCATTCTAGATGATTTTCTTTGTGTTTTAATTGCTGTTCCTTTAGAATTTAATACCTGAAAAGAGAATAACAAAATAGAAATTGAACATTAAAATTAATCATTCCTGTACAACTCAGTTGTATAGATGTTTGCTTCTCTTTCTCATGATAGTTCCAAATGTTTTAAAAATCTGTACAGTTAGAAGGAATTTACATTGATATTTCACATCCTCCATATGAGACCATGTATTCATACCCTAGTATTTATAATTACAGTGACCAATCATCCTGGTTTACCCTGAGCTGAGAGATTCAAAACTGGACAGTCCTGGACAAACCCAGATGAATGGTTGGTCTATCTACTTGTAACCCATATGTTCACTTGGGAAGCTGTGTTTTCTTGTTATTCGCCCTTCTAAGTAGGACTCTACACCTCTTCTTATTCAATATATTTTTTTTTTGCATCAGTAGGTCATAGGGATATTTCTGAAGCTTCTTTGGGAGAACTAGATGGTAGGGTTGGCAATGGATATGCCTCAGTGTTTCACTGCGAATATTGTCATTAGTTACGTCTTATGATTCCCCTTTTTCCTTTTAGGCTGCAATCACCTGCAGTCCCAACCCTTGCCCATCTTACCCAGGGAAATTTTGGTTTCTTTTAGTTTCCTTCTTCAGACTTCTTGTACAAGTCCGTCACTACTTGATACTATCTTCAAATAAGTGAAATTTTGAAGATTTAATGTCTCTCAAAAAGGAAATAATCTAGTTTTCAGTATGCAGTGAATAGTGAAGCATTATTAATAATAAAAAGATTTCTTGTTTGGCTAAATTATATATTATATATATACATATTATATATATGTAAATTCATCCATCTCTGTCCATTCATCCATCCATCTCTCTGAATAGACACACATATTAGTATCTTTCAAGTTTGTGCTTTAATAAACATTCATACTTTCCATGGTATTCTGTGTTTACACAGTTGATAAATAAAAACATGGTAATTCCCTAAAACATTAAAAATTAGACACGGAGAACTTAAGGGAAACTCCTGCTTTACACATTGGATGATGTTGCATAACGAGTGTTTCTTTTTAAAATCCTAACGAGTTCTACCAAACTTCGTCCATGTGCTCATTAGTTCATGAACACTCTGTTCTCCTTTAAAAGCCACTGAACATTGAAATTTACTTTCTGCCAAGAAGGTAGTCTTGTCAGATGATGTGTAGATGATTCACAGCAACGCTCTAAGTTCAAACCAAGGAAGACTGTGGGTGTACGCAAAATGTTTGTCCGAGGGTGTTGTTCTCTTGGCAAAGAATATTGGGAATCTTGTAATTAATTCTGTCCAGTAACATTGGGGCTGAAAAACCCATTAGGGGCTGAAAAAACATTGTTAGCTGAAAAACCTTATATTTTTGTTGAAAAGGGATTGATAAACTCTGGTTGGAAATAGAGTATTTTTTTTTTCAATTATCCTCTTTACGGAGGTGAAAAGAGCGTTATCAGGTTGAATAATAAATTAAGCTAACATGCCAGTTAAACTTTCATGGTCCCTTTACTGTTCTCTCTATTCCAATATTCCTTAAATTCTTTGTCAGTAGCACCTCTTACTTGATAAAACCAACAGAACTGAGAGATGTGAGAAAATAAAACAAACAAGAACTATCATTTCAAACAGTGACTGGTATCAATTGGAGGTTTGTGGTATTGTGGTACGATATGTGGCATTTGATGTTTACAACAGCTTTTTTTATAAAAAGGCTTTATTGATGTAATTCACATTCCGTTATGACGACTATTTAAAATCGATATTTTTGCACTTTATCAATGAGAAAAAGTGATGCTCAAACCACTGTATTCATTTGTAAGCTTTGTATTGAAACCATCTAATTTAGAAATCTGTATTCTTTCCACCATACCTTAGTGCCTCTGTTGTCAAAAGCCCTTTTTGGCAGGAGTGATGAAAATAGGGGCACCCGGGTGGCTCAGTCGGTTGAGCATCCGACTTTGGCTCAGGTCATGATTTCACGGCTTGTGGGTTTGAGCCCCGTGTTGGGCTCTGTGCTTACAGCTCAGAGCCTGGAGCCTGCTTTGGATTCTGTCTCCCTCCCTCTCTGCCCCTTCTCCTCTCTCTCTCTCTCTTCCTCTGAAATATAAATAAATATTTTTAAAAACTAAGAAAACAGCTGTTAAAATGCTCAATGGAGAGTGAAGAAGAGGCGATTGAGCCCCAAGATACAACTGGTCAGTAGTCATTTTTTTTTTCTCCTAGGGCGTGAGGTCAGTGTCTCAAGCCATCTGAGGGAGAGGAACTCAAGCTTCTCAAGTGGGTCCAGTTGGAGAACTTGTTTCTATATGCTCAGGAAATACAGGAGGGAGAAATCAGAGGAAAAGAAACAAAAAGTAATTAGCTGGTTGTGCCATTTTTTATACAGTATTTCATTTGACTATTAAAGCTGCACTATGAAGATAGTGGGCTCATCATAGAATAATAGAAGTAATACATAGTAATACTAATACTTGCTATTCTTCTTCTTCTTCTTCTTTTGCAGATGATAAATAAAATCACAGAAATGTTTGGTAACTTTCTCAAGTTTATACTCAGGGTCTAAAAGAAGAGAATTCTAATTCCAAAGCCTGTATTCTCTGTACTTTGCCGAAATGCATTTATGTATAAGAAAGAAACAAACAAATACTGCTGATGGTTGAAAAACAGTGAGATCTCACAATGTCAAATATTCTATTAAGTGATAGAGTTTTGTAGGATGTGAAGCTTATAAAAAAAGCAAAGAATTAGGCCCAGGGCCCTGAGAAGGGTTTTGTAAACAAGGGCCCTACAGGTTCGGCTTCATTACCCACCCTGTACATCCAACTCTGGTCCCACCCCTTTTGAACCAGTAGTCGATCTCTGTCTCTTTTGAAAAATACAAGCCAGGAAACTTCTCTTGCACTTAAGGGTGCAAGAAAAAGAGGCTCGAGGTCACTGTTACACAGTTCTTGTATCCGAGAACTTGCACAACAATTAAACTTGTTCGGTTACTAGGAACAGGTTTTACAGCTAGTTTATCTTTGAAGGTTTACTAGGAGCATACATCATTTAAAGTTAGACTTGAGACACATCACTGGGAATATTATATGGCAACAGCGGACATTTGATAGCAAATTTATTAAATGTTTTTGACAATGAAAATACTAAAGCCTTGCTCTGTGACTTAGAAGGTTGTTACCGATACCCTTTAGTGGGGGAGAAATAACACAATTGTGTTCTGAGGAACATTTCAGCCCATGTCACACCCACCATATACAGAGGTAGAATGACCTTCTGCTCAGGCCTACGTTTGAGCTATTTGTTTCAATTTTCATAAGAAAGTCACTCTCATTTTTAATTGAGCTGATTGTTTGGGCCTTCAAGAGAAAGTGCTGCTCTCGATTCTCATCAAGAGCCACAACATCTGACTCCATGTGGGTTGAGAAGTAGAAACATAAACTCAGTTGAAAAAAACTAAATATGGTGGGTTTTACCAGATGAGATGATCTACCCCGTCTTTTTGTAACCTAACATGCATTCTTGTGTCTGGTTAAGGAGGCAGATAGCTGCTTCCGGATAGTGGCTGGATCCACTGCCTTCCACCTGATTGGACACAATTGCCGTTGGGTGAGACGCCATTAGGACACATTAAGAAAGAGTTCCATGAAAGACACCCCAGTGCTGAACACAGGATAAATGGCGGGTGAGGACATTGTTCCCAGCAGTCCTGGTGAGCCGGGTGCTTCTGCTAAGTGGTTTATTTGTATCACATGGTCACTGTGAGGCTTGTAACTAACAATGTGCTCCTTGCTGTGATCTCTTTGAGAAAGTGAGAGCCAAATTTGTGGTCTATGCTAGCTATATACGGAACTTAAAGCATGATGTTCATGAAATTATTTATTTTGGGTTTCCTACCAACTCTCTGCAACTGTCACCCTAATCACGTACTTGTTTTTCTTTTTTTTTTTCTTTTAACTTTCTCACTGAAGAATAATATACACTTGTGTGTTGTTTAAATACACCATGTTGTTTGAGTATATGTAAGCATTTTCAAATTGTTTTTAAACCGGGGTGGGGAGGGGCGCCTGGGTGACTCTGTTGGTTAAGCGTCCGGCTTCAGCTCGGGTCATGATCTCACGGTTCAGGGGTTTGAGCCCTGCATTGGGATCTGTACTGACAGCTTGGAGCCTGGAGCCTGCTTTAGATTCTGTGTCCTCCTCTCTCTCTGCCCCTCCCCTGCTTGTGTTCTCATTCTCTCTCTCTCTCAAAAATAAATACACATTAAAATACATACATATTTAAAAAATAAATAAAGCAAGAAAAGGGGTGTGTGTGTGTGCACATCCTTAAAATGACTATAATGAAAAATAAAATTCAAATTAAAAAATATATCTATTGTTCGTCAGTTATATGCGTAGGTCATTATTAACAGATTCCTGATTTACAGTGAATATTTATCAGAAGCCTATATCAGAAGCCTTAAGCAGTTCTATATCAGTGGAATTTCCCCTGAACTTTCAAAAGCTCCTTTACCTGTGTTTTTGAATGTTGATTCTCCTCTGTGTGGTGAAAAAGAGAGACACTGCAAGAGTGAAATAAAGTCAGGGCATAGAGGTCAGACTTCACCAGTGGATTTGGTTCTCTCTTGCCTTTGCCAAAAGTCATATCCAAAGACTCTTTGTTTGGTAGGAGGTATGATGCTGGAGAGCATGGGGTGAGGGCCACTTTATTTCACTCTCATTGAGTTAAAATTTTTATCATTTTTGCTTTGAGATCTTAAAATCTATGTTACTATTATTTTTGACATTATATAGCTTTGGAGTTTAAGAGGACCTCACTTTTAAGTCATAGCATCCATCAGAACAGGTAGAACTATTTTTATTCCCTACTTTTTTTTTCTATGGAGTTCAACTTAGGAGATGCTAATTTGAGTCCTTAACTGGCCAGTGATGAACGTGCTACTTAGAGCAACTCATTTTATTCTCTTGCTGCTCATATTTATCATCTGTAAAATGAGCATCCTTTATCTAAAATAGTACTTTTCCTTTCTTCATGGTAACTTATAACTAAAGTCATTTCTTTGGGTCTGAAGGCTATGGGATGCCACCTCCATGAATGAGAACTGGCTACATAATTGCAGTGCCCACTGCAGAATAAAAATAGGAAGTCCATTGCTCAAAACATAGTAAGTATTTTCGGATTAAACAACAGAGCTTCTGGTGAGCATGAAGTGCTCCTGAGAGTGGGGCTCTGTGTGGCCGCACAGGTCACATACTCATGATGCAAGTCCTGCTATGAGCTTGGTGAAGATCTCAGGGATTAAAACCAAGGCTTGATGCTACTCTCCAGCAACAAATCCAGGGCATAGTCTCAGGTCTCACTTCCACTGGAAAGGAAGGTCTAACCAATGGGTAGGAAGCATAGCGTAGAGTTCCAAAGCTTATTCTCCAGAGTCCAATATCCCTACATTCAACCATTAGCCCTGGATACCCAAGTGAACATAGTTCATTTCCTACCCACAATTGGGGAAATGAACTCTGTGAGCCTCTATTTACCTACCTTTATTTTTTTAATGTTCATTTATTTGTGAGAGAGAGAAAGTGAGCACAAGCGGGGAGGGGGTGGGGCAGAAAGAGGGGGAGACACAGAATCCAAAGCAGACTCTAGGTTCTGAGCTATCAGCACAGAGCCTGATGTGGGGCTTGAACTCACGAGCAGTGAGACCATGACCTGAGCCAAAGTCTGATGCTTAACTAATGAAGCCACCCAGATATCCATTTCCCTACCTTTAAAATGGCAATAATGATAGTACCAACTTTCTAGAATTGTTCCAGAGCATAAATGAGAAAAATCCACACATGGAACTAGGAATATAGCAAGCTCTCAATATAGTATCTCTGATGATGGCAAAATTTTATTATTAGTTTAGAGGCCTGAAATATTCTTTTTGTGTATCTATTTAGAGTCCTTTACATTTTTCCTTCCAGACTGAGGTTTCAGCAAAGGTTCCTTGGCTACATCATTAAAGTGAACATAGAACAATTGCCAACCAACTGCTTCTCTGTTCCTGATTTGTGCTCACTAATACACTGTTATCCTGAACAATTATCGTAACTCTCCTGAACTTCAATTCTGTTGGTGACTGAAGGATAATAAGATATGAAGGAAGTGATACACATCTTGATGTGGTAATATTAACAAGATGGAATATTTTGAGTCACCAAGATTGGAGGCATCATAGAAATTATTGTGAATTACTAATACTGCCTAATGTATCAGAGTCCCTGCTGATACGTCCTGAAAGTCTTTGAAAAGTCTGAAAAGTCTTTGCAGAACCATTTTCCTTGGGGAAAAATGTTGCTGTCAGATTTTTAAAATCTTTGATCATAATGACCAGAGATAGCAAACATTAATTATTGGTTTATAGGGTATATACACTGCCAATCAGAAAGTGCCACTAGCCCATGAGAAGGTGCTTTGGGGATAGCATCCAGTAAGGCCACACACACCATGGTAACATTAAGTAAAATCACACCAGGTGAGCGTCATCAGCTGATTATGGTTCTTTTATGAGCCACTCAGGCCTTTTATACTGACTATATTTATAAGGAAATGCAAAGTTATTTTGGTAGGTTTGGCCTTTGTGGGGGGCCAGGTGAAGAAGTCCACTGGTCCAACAATTGCTTTTCTGATATCTTAGCATTTGCTGTCACTTGTAAGAGTTAAAGCCTACATGGAAATATTAAAAAAAAATTTAATGTTATTTCATTTTTGAGAGAGATGGGAGCCGGGGAGGGGGAGAGAAAAGGGGAGACACAGAATCCGCAGTAGGCTCCAGGCTCTGAGCTGTCAGCACAGAGCCTGATGTGGTGCTCGAACCCACGAACTATGAGATCATGACCTGAGCTGAAGACAGATGCTCAACCGACTGAGCCACCCAGGCACCCTGTGAAAATATTTTTAATATCACACAGGCCAAGAGTTAAATATGGTACAAAACATGGAAACAGGTAAAGGAGATCTGAGGTGTTCAAGGGCTAGTTGGAAAATACTTTGAACCTACTAAGTGGCTACAACCATTTTCACTATAAAATAGCTACCATAAACACTTAGCAGGAACAGATTGTATTTTATTTTATTTTTGGTATAATCATAACTTCATATTTTTACAATGTTATATTAGTTTCAGGTATACCGTGTAGTGATTAGACAATTCTAGCCTGGGCTCATCGTGACAAGGACACTCCCAAATCCCTGCCACCCGTTTAATCCAACAAAGGAACACATTTTAAAGAAATAACTCTTTTAGGAGCACCTGGTTGGCTCCATCAGTTAAGCATCTGACTCTTGATTTCAGCTCAGGTCATGATCTCACAGTTCATGGGATTGAGGACTGCCTGGAATTCTTTCCGTCTCTCTTTCTCTGCCCCTCCCCTGCATATGCACACACACTCAAAAGTAATTAAACATTAAAGAAATCAAAGAATAATTCCTTTAAATGATACTGCTTCCCTAGCCACTCTTTTGCAAATATTCCTCTCTGCCCCCCCAAAATTTTCTGAGATCTTTTGCTAAGTTGTACAGTTGGTAAATATTTCCAGGCGCTTAAGGCCTAGTTTAAATACTAAAATAAATAAAGAGCAAAACTTCGTTCATTGGTTTATTAAGAAAAAAAATAACTCATCCATGTAAATCAGAATAAGTGTGTTGTAAAAGGCATGGTTGACAAGAATGTGTCCCCAATTAAGTGAGTAGTAGACTGCTCTTTTCCCACTTACTCATTCTAGCCAAAATTGACTCATGCTTCTTTAGACAAAATTTTTAAAAATCCCCTTTTAAGAAAGCAGTTGCCATTGAGTATGACATTTAATTGCAAGAAAACACAGGGGAATGATAAATATGGCTAGTACTATTTACACCTGTGTAAACAAGGACTGCCCTCAATAGGTCACTATCATGGTCCTTTTAGTTAAAGGCTTTTCCTGTATACCACCTCTCCTCCCTATCTTCATAGAACAAATTCATGGTCAGGATGAAGTTCTGTGAGACTGTGTGTGTGTGTGTGTGTGTGTGTGTGTGTGTGTGTGTGTGTGTAAAAGACTGAGAGAAGGGGGATTCATTGGAAGATAGTGGGAACAGCCAGAGTATAAGGAGAAATCTATGTGGTCAGGGAAAGAACTTAGCATGGTGGTTTTAGAACGTGATTCTCAAAATGTGTCCCTCTCCCCCCAACCCAGAGCCACAGCATCACATCGCTTGGCCACTTTGTTAGAAATGCAAGTTCTCAGGTGCAACCTCAGTCCTTCTGGAACAGAAATACAGGGCCATCCAGCAAACTGTGTTTGATCAAACCTTCCAGGTGATTCTGGTACCACTGAGGTTTAGAACCACTGACTTGAAGGACAGTAAAGATCTGCCTGAACATTTGGAGAAGAGGGCTACCCCACAAAGAATTCCAGCTAATGAACACCTTGTGCCTTTGTTTCTGAAATGTTATAATCCTCCAGGACCATAGGTGCATAAGTCACCATTCTGATTCTTATGTTGTTGAGGACTTTTAACTGCATTTCGCTAGGCTATTAACTATTTTTCATACTAAGGGTTGTTAGCCTCAAAGGAATCCTAGATATTAATTGTTACTTTCTGCTCTTTCCTCCACAAGATATTAAGGGGTCTAGGAAGCTTTCTGTCTAAATTGATTTTCTATTTAAAATGTACTTTATCTTTTCAAAAAATATTTTTTCATGTAAGCAATTTTTTTCCTCGTTTTAATTTGATTTGCTTAATTTTGCTCAAGGATGTGTACTTTGTTTTGGCTACCTATGGTGTGCCAAGGACACTGTATTTGGTAGAATCAACTAGAGAATTTTGAAGATCTGCCAGGAAACTTGAGGCTTCAGTATAAAATGCATAATGCACCGTTTGGCTTTTCACCTCAGCTTTCCATGTAGTTTCACCTATCAGAGGAAAAATTGTTATTTCACCCTTTGAATTTTTTAAGTATCCCACATTATAGGATAATTTTTGCAATTGTTTATCCATTATGTTTGGAAAACATGTTTTCCACCTTCTTTCCTTTCCTTTTTTCTCCCCTTTCCTCTTCTCTCCATTAATTTTCTTCGTTATTTTCTTGATACCGGAAATGACTCTTGGTTTCTTTAAAAAATAGAACAAGTTTCTTTGAAGTAAAATGTCAGGAACTTGAAAGAAGAGTATGACAAACAGAGTTAAAGGTGAAGGAGATGTGGCTAACACCTAAAGGAGAGCAAAAAGTAAAAGTTTAGCATGACTAGCAGATTGAAATGGAAGGTAGGATAGTTCGAGAATGTAGTACTGAGAAGAGGCAGGCACATCCTGGGTCACGGGGTTTATGGAGTAGCAGTAATGTGAATGAGTAATTATGTCCGGGTCAGTCACTCACCAGCTGTTTGACCTTGTAGGTTAGTTATGTTCCGTTGCTGGGATTCATTTTTGAACTCTAAAATCTTACTGAAGATATCCATTTGTCAGCGTTGTCATGGCACAAAGAGATAACATATATGTGAAGAAGGGTGAGTCACAGCAATGGGATGCTTCCAGTTAGTACATACTGATGCTTTTAATTGTAATTCACCTGTTTTCATAGTTTGCACAGTCCTTCATTGAATTAAAACACCATATATATTTATTCATATGGCAAAGGATAATTGGGGTGATTCTAGTTTTTTGTTAATATAATGAACATTCGTGTATATCTGTTCTAACGTCCATATTCAAGATTCTACTACAACAAATATACTAGGACAAAACAACTGACATGGGAATTGCTGGATGCTAGGCTGTAAGCATCTTTTCTAGATAATGCCAGATTGATTTTTTTTTTAAATTTTTTTTTTTTGCATTTACTTATTTTTGAGAGACAGAATGAGACACAGTGCGAGTGGAGGAGGAACAGAGAGAGAAGGAGACACAGAATCTGAAGCTGGCTCCAGGCTCTGAGCAGATGTTCAGCACAGAGCCTGATGCGGGGCTCAAACCCACGAACCATGAGATCATGACCTGAGTGAGCTGAGGTCGGACACTCAACCGGCTGAGCCACCCAGGCGCCCCCTGATTGATTTTTAAGTGGTTATACCAATTGGCACTTCTGCTAGGAAAGTACATGATTTCCCATTTTCTCCACATCTTTGCCAATAATTGATGTTGCAGTTTTAAAAATTTTGGCAAATTTGATAGGTATAATTGTACCTTATGTGGTATCACTTAGAATTCCCTTGGTTTCCAATAAATTGAGCAAATTTTAATATTATTTGGGGGTCATTTGTGTTTACCTTTTAAAGAAATGCTTGTTCATGTATTTTTAAAATTTTCTATAATTTTGTTTTTATTTTGCTTATTGATTTGTAGGAGTCTTTTAGAATTCAGTCCCTTTTTGCTTTTTCAGCCATATGTAATGGAAATACCTTCTCCCACTTTTTGGCTTATATTGTTGTTTTGTAAATGATGTCTTTTGATCTATAGGATTTTTCATTCTTTTTAAATGTTTTTGAGAGAGAGAAAGAATGAGTGTGTGTGTCAGGCACAAGCAGATGGAGCAAAGGGAAAGGAAGAGAGAGAGAGAGAGAGAGAGAGAGAGAGAGGGAAGAGAGAGGGAGAGAGAGAGAGAGAGAGAGAAAGAGAGAGAATCTTAAGCAGTCTCCACACTCAGCACAGAGCCCAAAGCAGAGCTTAATCTCACAACCGTGGGATCATGACCTGAGCTGAAAACCAAGAGTTGGATGCTTAACTGACTGAGCCACCCAGGTGCCCCTCTCATTCTTTTTTAATATGGTTTGCATTTTGTGTGTTTGTGCTTTGCCTAAAAAATTATCTACTTCCCAGAAAGCATAAAGATAATTCCTTTGATTCTATTTTCAAGTTTTAAAGTTTTGCTTTTCAGTCTTTAAATGCCTTAGAAATGATTTTTGTATAATCAATGTAATTTTTTTAAGCATGGAAAACAAATTGTATCTTTACCATTTATTGAATAATCCACCATTTCTACACTGCTCTGAGTGGCCACTTGTGTCATATATCGAGTTTTTGTGTGGGGATGGGTCTGTTTCTAGGGTTATTGCGTGTCCTTAGTTTATTTCTGTTCCAATTTCACATTGTCTCACGTAGCACATATTGTTAATAAATGCTAGTATCTGGCGGCGTACTTCATTTCCATTCTGTTCTTTTTCTCGATTGTCTTGAATATTAGCCCTTTCCTTTTCTATAGAAAATTTTAAAAAGTTTAATAAGTTATAAACACATACACATACGTGACATGTTTTGATTTATCTTGGAACTGCACTGAATATATAGAACTTAGGGGAGACTTTCCAGTTTTGTGAATGTTTGTCCTCCAGTCACCAACAGGGATTTCCTATTTATTGAAGTTTACAACTTACTATTCCTTTTTTCTTGTTCTTGAAATTTTCATTAATTACTTTTTTATGGGATCAGTAATACATTTTAATTTAGAATCTGAGCATTTTTCAGTGAAGTTTATACATATTTCAGGATATCTAATCTAGCATCCTACCAGAAATAGACGACCTATGTAGAGTATTGTTATATGCCGTTTTCTATTTAAGGATGTGTGAATACTTTATTTAGTTTCTCAGCCGACTTGTATATGTATGCTTATAAGATATTTATTTATTTGTTTATTTATTTTGTAGGTGTGAAAATGTTAACCAATGAAAGAGTCCATTTTTGGTCAGGAGGAATTTCACGAAGTAAGTCTGAGGGAAATTTGTTTGACATGGAAGCCCAAAAATCCTCAAGAAGTTTCCATATTACAGGTACAAGAATTTATAACTTAATTATCTTACCTATTGTCAATAACTATTGGAGGGCTACCTCTGAGAAGAGCTACAAAAGATTAAATTGTACAATTATTATAGAAATGCACTATGATTAAAAAGATGAGCAAAACAAAAAGCACAGGCAATGGATTATGTATATCTTATGAAAAGACAAAAATTCATTATTAAGTGAATGATATTTGCAGTATGTATAATGAATTTGGGGGCTAAAGAGATGTCTAGAGATTGGAGTGGGCTAAGAAACCGTTATGAAGAATAAAAGAATTGAATTGATCCTCAGAGGATGAGTAACTTTTAAGAAAGATGAAACTAGGTTGCAGCAACATGGAAATAAGAAAAATATCATTTTATTTTTCAAGTGCATCTTCTAATTTTTAATATGTGATACTGAAGACTCATTTCAATCAAGATATTGCTGTATATGTATTAAACAAAAAAGTCTGACTGTTTACTTGAATTCACTTTTCAATTTTGGCTGGCCATTTGGTTTTTAGTTTCTTGAAAGCAGTACCATTTCACCAGGTCCACAGAATCTTTACCAATATTTATTGAAAAATGACCAAGTACGAGTTACTCTAATCATTAAAAAATGACTTTAATATTTGTGAGATATATAGAAATTCTTTATGTTCATGTGTAAATATTTTAATGTGTTGGTGATTCTTAAACTACTTCCCAAAGGAATAACATGTTTTTATTTCATAGTGGTAAGCCTGTCAGTCATTTTAAACTTGGAAAAGTTCAATGAATTCCTTCAAACAGTAAATCTAATGGTGATCAATTTTTCAATATTTATTGTCCTGAAATATTTATTTTTCAGGAAAAAAATTTAACGTTATTAAAATTTACCAGTGCAAAGTTATAGGGAAATAACCTAAGAAATGGATTACTATCTAATTTGCCATATTGTTTTTTAAATTTTAACAACAAAATTGCTTTAGCCATTAGTAGATGCATTTGATTGTTCTACATATGGGATTTTATCAGAAAAGATGAAAAAATTTTCAATGTTACTAAAATTTACCAGTCCAAAGTTATAAGGAAATAACGTAAGAAATGAATTACTATCTAGATTGCCATATTGCTTTTTAAATTTTAAAAACAAAATTGCTTTAGCCATTAACAGATGCATTTGATTGTTTTTACATATGGAATTTTATCAGAAAAGAGAAACATTAAATGAACAATCTAGATATATTGAGACCGACTATTCAGTATTTAGAAAAATTTGGAGAGTTGACTAAATTATTCTCTTTGTTCAGGGGTTTTGTTTCGTGAAAATAGAACATAAAACAATAAGGCCTAAGTGTATATAGTCTGGGTAATTTTCAAGGAAACGTGTTCAACTGATTACTATCTAAATTTTGAACACTTATTTGTAAGTCATAGTGACTTAAGGTAAAATAACATTAAACATGGTCAAAATAAACAGGCAGGACAGTTTCTCTTTTCCCATAACATGAAAATTTGAACAAATTCAACATTAATTTTGTAGTAGCTATTACAGTGGAGATCGAAAAGCAAACTGAAGAGTCTTGAATTTTTAAGCAGTAATAAAAACTAGTCTTGTTTGTATCGCAGAATGCCACCTCATCTTTGTTTTGTTTTGTTTTTGTCTAAATATTATTTAACAAGAATGTCCAGACCCAGGATTTCTTCTCGACTGGCCAGGTGCTTTCAAACATCATGGTAAAAGTGCTTCCAAAACTACAAATCCATTCTGGAATGAACTGTCTGCTTCTAACCCGTTTTTGGATGACATAACTCAGCTAAGAAATAACCAGAAGAGACACAATATTTCCATCTTGAAGGAAGATCCTTTTCTCTTTTTTAGAGAAGTAGAAATCGGAAATTCTTTTGATTCCTCTGGTGACGAACTGCATGTGCATCAGTTGCTTAGGCAGTCTTCCCCACGGAGAGCTGGGAGATCTAAAAGTGTCTCAGAACTTTTGGACATTTTAGATGACACAGCACATGCCCATCAGAATATACATAACTCTGGCCAGATACTAGAACAAGACTTAGAATGGCTTCAGAATGATAGAGAGGCTTATAAAATGGCTTGGTTAAGTCAACGCCAGCTGGCCCGTTCCTGCCTAGATTTGAATATAATTAATCAGAGTCCTGGATGGGCCCAAACACAAGTTGCAGAGACTGTAGTAGTTTGTAAATTAAGCCACCAAGGAGGGTCAGTACAATTACCTGAATCAGATATCACTGTTCATGTTCCCCAAGGTCATGTAGCTGTGGGAGAATTCCAAGAGGTATCTCTAAGGGTTTTTCTTGAACCTCCACAAACACTTAATCATGATCTTTCATGCACCGTAAGCCCACTGTTGGAAATCATGTTAGGCAACCTTAACACAATGGAAGCCATTTTGCTGGAGATGAAAATAGGGGCTGAAGTGAGAAAGGATCCTTTCAGCCAAGTCATGACAGAAATGGTATGTTTACACAGCTTGGGTAAAGAAGGCCCTTTCAAAGTGTTAAACAACTGCTATGTTTATGAAGACATTATCCAAGTCAAGCTAATGGACTTGAGCCAGGTGATGTATCTAGTGGTTGCTGCACAAATTAAAGCTACTCAGTCACCAGCTGCCACCATTTGGGATTGTATCCACAAAACTACCTCGGTTGGAATTTATGGGCCCAGATATATTCATCCCAGTTTCACTGCAATTTTCACGGTTTGTGGACACAGTTACATGCCAGGAAAGCTTACAATCTCTGATATTAAGAAAGGTGGTAAAAACACATCTCCGGTTGTGTTTCATCTTTGGGGGAAGCACTCATTCTTCCTTGACAAGCCACAAGATTTAAATATTTCTGTTTTTTCATGTGATCCTGATTTTGAAGTGAAGGCAGAAGGAGAAAGGAAAGAAATTAAACAAAAGCAGTTGCAAGCAGGTGAAGTAGTTAATCAACAATTTTTATTTTCCTTAGTTGACTCCAGAGAAATGCACTTGTTTGTTTTCCGTGTTCAGGTGAAGCCTCCCAATGGTAGAGCACTTACACAGTTCTTTATCACTACACCTGATCCAGCTCCAAACCTAAAAAGGCTCTCAAGCCTGCCAGGTAGTTTGCAGGAAGAGAAGAAAATCAAGTCTGCTCCGTTGTTACCAACAGTGTGTGTCAAATATCCCACATTTCAAGACAAAAAACTGAACTTCACTAACTATGGGGTTACCCTGAAGACAGTGCTAAGACAAAAAAAAATTGACTATTTACTTGAATATTTCAAAGGGGACACAGTAGCTCTTCTTGGAGAGGGTAAGGTAAAAGCTATTGGGCAGTCCAAAGTGAAAGAATGGTATGTGGGAGTCTTGAGAGGCAAGGTTGGACTTATACATTGCAAAAATGTCAAGGTGATTGCAAAGGAACAAGTAATATCTATGTCGGATAATGTCTTCACAACCAGAAATCTTCTTGAACAAATTACCCTACCCTTTAAAAAACTAACTTACATCTACTCAGTTGTATTGACCTTGGTATCAGAAAAAGTTTATAATTGGAAAGCTTTAGCCGATGTCTTAGGTTACTCACATCTGGCACTAGAAGATTTTGATCAAATACAAGCAGACGAAGAATCAGAAAAAGTTTCCTATGTTGTAAAGAAGTTAAAGGAAGATTGCCATGCAGATAGAAATACCAGGAAGTTTCTTTATGAACTTATTGTGGTGAGTATTTCTTGATACTCTTGTTTATGATAGAGAACTTTATTAACTTAGCAATATTTACAACCAAACATATGAGACTACTTAACAAAATTCTCAGCAGTCTCAAATAAAGTGAAGTCACTTTATAGCAAATATAGATATTTTCTTACAAGATAGTATAATTGATTTCTAAGTTTTAAAATACAAGAGTATTCTGAGATTTTCTCAGAAACTAGGCTCCAGAGGATCATCTTTCAAAGGAAGATTAAAGATTCTGTTTGGGGGCGCCTGGGTGGCTCAGTTGGTTAAGTAGCCGACTTCAGCTCAGGTCATGATCTCACGGTCTGTGAGTTCGACCCACATCGGGCTCTGTGCTGATGGCTCATCAGAGCCTGGAGCCTGCTTCAGTTTCTGTGTCTCCCTCTCTCTCTGCCCTTCCCCTGCTCACTCTATGTCTCTCAAAAATAAATAAACGTTAAAAAAAATTTAAAAAAAAAAGATTCTGTTTGTGTTAGAGTATAACATTTAAGAGATCTCTTCTCCTCTCTCAAGTAGTTGAACAGCTCTAAATACCAGAGAAGCTTCAGTAACATGAACATAAATAAAAACAAACTGAAACAAGATTGATTAACTTGTCCATTGCTATACGTACACTATTCAGGGTTTTGTTTTGTTTTTTAATTACCAGCATTTTGCTTTTAAAACATATCATCAGAATTTTAAAAGACCCATGTAATCAATGTCCTTCACATTATCAATTTGACATTTTTCTTATGCAATGCATCATTACCCCCCAAAAATGATATTTCTAATTCTCTTCTTAATCCTTATGTTTTAATAGAACTCTCGGGATCATTTTTTTTCATCATAGCATTTACTTCTGTGTAAGGCTCAATGGAGAGATATAAAATAGATAAAGAACTGTTTTGCCTTGAAAATAGAAATTCAGTATTTTATAAAAGTAAAAAGAAAAATCAAAAGTATATTTTTAAAAGTAGCTTAAATATGAATGTATAAATAATAATAATGATAGCTAACACTCCTGTAGGGTTCTCTATGTGTTTGGCCATATGCTGAACTCCCTATACACACTATCTCACTTAGCCATAACAACTCTGGAGTAAGTATACCTAGCTGGTATCACCGTCTTACCAACAGAGGAAACTGAGTCGTGGGAGCCTGGGAAACTTGCCCAAGACTCCGCAGTTGGTTAGAATCAGAGCTGGAACTTAAGACCTTTCTGGCTCCAACGTCACACTTAAAACCACTGTACTTTCCTAAAACAGTTGCGTGTGTGTGTGTGTGTGTGTGTGTGTGTGTGTGTAAAAGTTTGTGTGAATATGTATATTGGTCTGTGTAGTAAATACCATTATAACTGTGCAAGGCTGGTACCCTAGGAGAGATGAGTAAGATTATACAGGCAGGTTCATGTAGAGGAAGAAAGCTTTAATCAAGGTGCACATGAAGAAGGGAGATTTTTAGAGAGGAATTTATTCTGTGACATTGACAATAATTTATACAATAAAGAAATAGTATATATAAAACATTTTCTTCCCTTTATAATTTTTTGATTCTACAGTGATACAGAGAAGATTAAATTTTAAAAGCCCCAACATCCAGTTGTTAATAGTTTTATGATGGTGTGCCACATTCTCAATCTAGCCATTTAGAGTCGTCGGCTGATCTACCTGGTCGAAGCTGCATGTGCGTCTTGCAGTGGCTCATTGCCTCTCATTGCCTCTGCATTAGTTCATGTTCAGCATGGAACCATGAAAGCTTGAATTGAAAATTATTTTTTTGTGCGTTTGTTTGTTTCTCTTAGCGGCAAGAAAAAAAACAAAAAGATACTTTGGTCAAGTGGTCTGTAAGTTTAAGCCTGATCATATCTGCACTATGTTGGTGTATACTAATTAATTGAGTGGCTTTGGCGACTAACTAAACAGTGTTGATGAAGAACTCATTCAAGGGAGTAGTTCCTAAAAACTCATGCTGTGCCTGAGCAGAGTCGTCAGGATTTCTGTATGGAAGGGGCTATGGAGTATAGAGGCCATCTCTTGAAACCTTATTTGCATAACAAGTACATGTTCTTCTTGGATTGTATGTTAATTTGGAGTAGCTGGAAGGGAACTAAGAAATATTGTGGGTTCTAAAACCCTTAGTTGTATCTTAGACATGAGACTGGTTGTCTTTATATACTTGACACTTGACAATTCCTAAAGTACCTGAGTATCTGATTCAATTTTCATAAAGATTATGGGCAGCTACAGAAGATAATATCACCACTCTATCCATTTTAAACATCACTAAACAAAGGTACGTAGTTATTTATCTAAAGTCCTATACTTTGTGGAAATGGATTTTAAACTCAGATTTTGTAACTCCAAATGTAAATTTCTTTTCCTTAAAGCAAGAACCTGGAATAAGTGTTGTTAAAACCATTCAACAATTTACTAAAAGCACCTTCAGGGACCTGCTGGCTCAGTACTGCTTTTCCCTGAGGTCATAACTCCTCACCATAAATTTAGGGATGAATACAGTCAATGTATAAAACCATGGGTGGTCTTTCTGATGCTTAGGAATGAACACTCCATAGACTTTACTAGTTGTCTTACTTGGCCATTCATTTTTACTTATTGTTTCATAGTGATAGATAAAGGTTTGAAGTGCTATTAAATGATGAGGCACTACCATGTTAATTTGCTTATTTGAACAGAGAAGAGACATAGATAGATCTAATCCCATTTTAAAAAAACATATTCAAGCCAAAGGGAAACTCAATGATTTGTTTGAAATGTGCATGATCATTGACAAAGCTCAGATGCCTAGTTAGAAGGAAGGAAGGAAGGGAGGGAGGAAGGGAGAAGGAACGAAGGAAGGTAGGAAAGGAAAAACTGATGGTTTTGTTGTAGACTGTTTTATTTTAAATACTAAGTGGTTTATATTTAGCACAATTACAGTAGGGATGAAGGCAGAGAGTTAATTTTTTTTAAGTTATAAGTAAAATATAAAGCTTTGTTTAAAGTTGTAGGAGAATATCATTTTATGTGAAACTCATTATTCTGGGAAGTTTTAAATCACATTTTGATGAAAAATAGAATATTATTTACCAGCACTAATGTACTTATTCTTTAGAAAAATCCTGTAGCCAATTCTCTGGTAAGGAAAAGAATTATTTTTTTGTACAGTGAATAATCATTCCTGGGTTGATACATTATAGACTGCTAGAACCTCAGGGTATCTTTGAAAGTGTCTAGTTCAACATCCTCCTTTTCCAATTAGGATATTAAAGAAACATATTAGTTGAGTTGTTTACCCAAGGCCTTATAATTAGTCATTAAGTTGGGCATAAATCTCCCATAATTTTGGTCTAGTCATATCCTCTGTACTTTGCTGATTGGATTTGCTTAAAAGTAAATCAGCTTTTTAAATTTTAGAAACCTCAAGTATACATGTGGTGAGAAAGAGGATACCAGTTTCTAGAATATATAATGAAAAAATTAACTTATAGGAGGAAGCCAAAATTAGTTAATTTTAACTATGATATGTAATTGTTGCTGCAGGCTCTCCTGAAGATGGATTGCCAAGGGTTAGTAGCACATCTCATCCAAGAGGCTGCTATTCTGACTTCAGCGGTCAAGCTTGGAAAAGGCTGGAGGGAACTAGCTGAGAAGTTAGTACGACTTACAAAGCAACAGATGGAGGCATATGAAATTCCTCATCGAGGAAAAGCTGGAGATGTTGCTGTTGAGGTAAGATTTCTATTTGTCTAATTAAATAGTGAAAAATTGCAGACCAAGTAAATCAAATATAATTTCACATACATGGATTAATTTAGGGAGTCACCTAGCAGACCCACTAATTGAAGTCATTACAGCTATAACCATCAACATTATCTGAACTAAACCCACATCAGTCTTTAAAGGTATTGAGAACCTTTAAAATATATTGATGTTTCTCCTGTTGGGTTGCATTTTAACATGGTCTTTGATTAAATAAATTGACCAAATTATATAGCTAGCCATTTAGTAGGCAAGGCTATAAGAACTTGAGGCAGAGAATAGATAAACTTTGAAGGGAGGAAGTGGGGCCAAATCAGAACAAAGGAAGTGGATATAATAATAAGTATTTATCAGCCTCAGTTACAGACTTAGACACCTATGTTACATAACGTTTTGTGACAAACATTAAGGAGGTGGATGTTGTGGGGTTGCTGGTAATGAGAGCCTGGTAATGTAAGCTAGAAATACCTAAGAGTGTCACAATTTTGTATACACTGAGGACTATAGACATCAAATACAGAATAATGACACTTAGTACCAAGTAAATACTTACAAAGCAAATATTATTTTCATTAACATTAAAACAAATGTAAACTGTTAGGCCTAGATTACGTAAATATTTTCTCTCTTTACCATAAAGTGAATCCATTTTATTGACTTAAATGAAAGTATTCTAGTGATGAGCACATATAAAATGTCCTGTCTTTCTTTCACATGAGTGAAAGCATTTTCCAGATATTTTAGTTAAGGAAAGGTTATATCTCTGATTAGATGATAACTTGGTAGGAGGCAGAAGCTATGTTCCCCACTTCCTATTTGTGCACAGAGCTGGGTTTTAATTTTTTGAGAAATTTTTCTTATTTCAAAGCAACTATGCCAACTGGGTGAGCACAACAAGACAACTTTTCCATGAAGTTGAAGAGTCAGATCAAGTCAGGTAAGTCCCAGCAGCTGCACTGGAAGCTGCAGGGTTTCTGGAGCTGGCTCTCCAGGAAGGACTCCTCCAAGCAGACTTTGAGGCAAGAGCATGCAGGACACATTTCCCCCTTGTAGAAAACTCCCCCTTGTAGACTACCTTTACCACCATATAATGAAAAGGACATTACAATCTACAAATTGGTTTTTACTGAATGAGTTAAAAGATGACAAACCTTTAACAAGGAAAAAAGGACAGCATTCTGAGGGATATTCTATTATGATATTTAAGTGAAATTGATTAAAACGTTGTCTAATTGAGATACCACCACGTATCAGAATGGCCAAAATCCAGAACACTGATAACACCATATGCTGTGGAGGATGTGGAAGAATGGGAACCCTTAGGTATTGCTGGTGGGAATGCAAAATGATGCAGCCACTTTGGAAGGCACCGTGGCTGTTTCTTACAAACGAAACATATTCTTAACATATGATCACTGAATCACATTCCCTGGTATTTACCCAAAAGAGTTGAAAACTTTTGTCCACACAAAAACCTGCACACAAGTGTTTATAGCAACTTTATTCATAATTACCAAAACTTGAAAGCAATCAAGATGTCCTCCAGTAGGTGTCTGGGTAAATAAACTGGTACATCCAGACAATGGAACATTATTCAGTGCTAAAAAGAAATGACTTACCAAACCATGAAAAGACATGGGAAAATTTTAAATGCATTTTACTAAGTGAAAGAAACCAATCCAAAAAAAGCTTCACACTGTATGATATCAAATAGATGAAATTCTGGAAAAGGGAAAATTATGGAGACAGTAGAGAAATCAGTGGTTGCAAGACTTTCAGGAAGGAGAAATGAATAGGCAGAGCATAGAGGATTTTTAGGGCAGTGAAAATACTCAGTATTAAATCATAAAGATATATATAGGTCTAAACCCATACCATGTACAGCATGTGAATATGCAATGAATATACAATGAACCCAAGGTTAACTGTGGACTTTGAGTATTTATAATGTATCATTGTAGATTCATCAACTCTAACAAGTATTCACATCAGGTGGAGGCTGCTGATAATGGGGTAGGCTATGCATACATATATGTATGCATGGGTGGGAGATATATGCAAAATCTCTATATGCAAAATACAGATATAGGTGAACCCAAAACTGCTCTAAAATAGTTCTTTTTTCAAAAAAATGTTTATTTTATTTATTTTATGAGAAAGAGTGCAAGTAGGGGAGGGGCAGAAAGAGGGGGAGAGAGAGAATCCCAAGCAGGTTCCATGCTGTCAGCATAGAGCCAGACAGAAGGCTCGATGTCACAAACCATAAGATCATGACCTGGCCCAAAATCAAGAGTCGGATGCTCTATCAACTGAGCCAACCAGGCGCTCCTAAAAATAATTCTTTAAAATAAGTTGCTTAACTGAAAGTCAGACTTTTTTTTTCTCAATAAGGCCTTGTTTTTAAAGGGACTTTGTTGAGAATTATTGCCATAAAGTTATTTATTCTCTCAAGTTTGTTAAGCATCTAACTTCTCTCTAGTTGTGATTGTTTTTTGTTTTTTTTAAATTTTTTTTAATGTTTATTTATTTTTGAGACAGAGAGAGACAGAGCATGAGTGGGGGAGGGGCAGAGAGAGAGGGAGACACAGAATCTGAAGTCAGGCTCCAGGCTCTGAGCTGTCAGCACAGAGCCCGACGTGGGGCTCGAACTCACAGACAGTGAGATCATGACCTGAGCC
Organism: Paguma larvata; assembly: GCA_030068075.1. Taxonomy (NCBI): domain Eukaryota; kingdom Metazoa; phylum Chordata; class Mammalia; order Carnivora; family Viverridae; genus Paguma; species Paguma larvata. The sequence continues at coordinate 48,802,184 of CM057834.1, read as the reverse complement.
GAAGTCGGACGCTCAACCAACTGAGCCACCCAGGCGCCCCTAGTTGTGATTGTTTATATTTCCTCTTTCCCTAAATCTTGATGGAAGCCAACAAACAGCCTACCTTTCCATTATTTACTTTTGCACAGCCCAAAGAACAAATGACTAAGTCTATGTCTGAGCTTGATAAATATTCAGAAACAGAAAGGAAAGTCCCTAGGTGTCTTTCGAGAGGTTATCATTCAATTTATTGTGGCTAATGCTGACAGTCATCATTGTGATTCATGTTATTAAATGCTTAGAAAATAATGCATGACGTATGGGCCTAAGCCCATTCCAAATAATCCATGGGAGTCTAGACCACTTAAACTAAAGGGTAAATGTATGCTAAGTTTTATCCCCCTGGGTGGGGAGAACCAGCTGTAAAAAAATTTTTTTTTCTCTCAGGAAAGAGACAACTCTTTAAAAATATCACTTTACAAGTCAAGAAATGATTTTAAAACACACTATTAGTTCTGGGTAGGTCATGCAGGAGGGAACCAGGATTGGGGCACACAGATAACAAGGCCTGGTGGTTCCCAGGCTGCTTTTGTTTCCTTTATCTCACTTCCTCAGAGGTCCTACTTTCCAACATTTTCTCTCTGTGTGTGCCAATGTCTACAGTTGGGCTCTTTCACTCACTTTCCTTCTTTTTCAATTTCTCTTCTTTGTTTTTGTTCTATTTTTATTCTATCTTAAAGACAGTTATCTGGCACTTATTCTGTTCCAGGCACTATTCCAAGAGCATTACAAAAATTAACTTTATTTAATCCTTTCAACAGAAACTTATAGAGCAGATATTAATACTATCTAAGATGTAGAGCCGGTGAGTTGAGTAACTTGCTTAAATGTACATAGCTAGGAAGCAAGGTTGGAGCACAGGTTTTGACTTTGGGACTTTTATACTTTAACAGTTATACTCTGCCCACCCACACCAAATCCAACATGGTAACTGAGTGGCAGAGTCGGGAGGTGCGGTCAGGACTGGGGGTTTAAGCGACTTATATCGCTTTTTCTTTTTTCAAGTCATCGTATGATACTACCAAAATTTGCCTTAGCATCTTTATCAAGTTTCAATCCAATTAAAGAAAAGAGATTATTAATAGCATGTCAGATTTTTCTTGAGTACTTTAAGCCATTTCTTATTATTTTATAAGGTGAAAAAAAAAGCTTCTCCCTGGAGACTTCTGAGAGAGCCACTTTTTAAACTAACCACCTACCTAAGTTAACTTATAAGAAATATTACTCAACTTCTCTAATGAAATTGCATTTCCAACATAAAAACAAAACCGTAAAATTTGGAATCTGATTTTAAGCAAAATATGTTCTTCAGAGTATTTCTTTTGAGAAGGAAATATATTTGTATAATACAAAGATATTTAATCATTGCCAAGGTTTTCCAGTGAATGTTAGTGAAAATTCATTGGAATTTATTTTCCTGAACATATTTAGAGTTTTAATTTCAAAACCAGAATCAATAAGATATTAGAAAAAGAGCCCATTTAAAAAAAAAAAGTTTTACAAGGGGATTTCAGGGTTAAGATGTTCTTAGGCCTAACTTGGATACTCTTGACTTAAGCTTCTGGGGATTAATGGTATATGTGACAATTTTCCTAATAACTGTCTTCCATTGGCTCCTGCCTAACAATAAAGAAGATACTCTCACCATCTTATTCAGTAAGGACACTAAAGGTCACTTCTCCTTATTAAATTACCTTCTACACCACTAAAGCTCCACCTCAACCACAGGCACCAATAGGCCTATCAAGCCTGATTTCTTATCTGACCTGCCAGAATGGGCCACCCTCATTATGGAAGCGTAAGGAAGTCAACGTTGCTAATTGTAATATAGTTTCATCTCAGAAGCCACTCACTTAGAGAGTTATGACTAGCATGATGTGTGTATACTTTTTGCTTAACCAGTGAGGATCTGATTCTCTGTTTTATCTTCTAGCCACACCTTTGTCCCTCCTCATTTTTTACCTGCAGTTATAGTGTTCAGAGCACTTTATTCTAGGTCTAGATTTAAAGTGAGAAAGTAAGTATTCCTCAAAGAGCTAATTTTACTTATTTTTTATACATGAATAAAAGTTCTATATAGAATTCTTCCTACTTATTTAGTATCTTTCCTCTGAATCCTTGCTCTTAGTATTTAATTTATGTGTATTTTTAACATATTTACTAGGACTATCGGTTCTCAGCATTGGAGCTTTAGGAGAGACAAAAATCACAAACAGAATGAAAAATATGATTTTTTTTTCTCTCTAAAGCCACATTTTATTTGGCCTGGGAATTGAGATAAACTATTAATATTTGAATTGTTATATTCTAAAGAAGTATATGATTAGACACTGAAATAAGTGAAAATAATGAGACTGGCAATAATTTATTGCGTGTTTACTATGTGTCAGCTAATCATTATGAGCATTTTATTTACCGTATCTCATTTATTTTAACAAACTTTGTCAGGAAGATATTGTAACCATTCACGCTTTACAGACATACAAACTGAGAGCGAAAGCATTTGTGTAAATCATCCAGAATTACATGGTTATTAAGTACAGAACTGGGTTCCAGACCCAGGTATGTTTCACACACAGTCCTATCCAATATGCACAATTGATGATGAGTCCTTTCAGAATTAGTGAAACAAAAGAAGATCAAATTGGGAAGGAGCTGCCGAAAGACACATCCTAGTCCTGAAGGATGGGTAGCATTTGGATAATTGGAGAGGGTTGGAAGGGGATTTCAGTGCTTTTGAATATCAATGACTTTAGAGACCACTGAGGAGAATATGTGGGCTGGAGGGGAGAGATCATTTTAGTAATTATTGGAAGATATGTTCATATATATATATTATATATTGGAGACAATAGAGTGTTTGATGACTCCTGGAACATAAATGTTAAGATTGCCGGTCTGGATTCCTGTTCTAGCTCTATTATCTATTAGCCTTCAGCAGGTTACTTGACTTTTCCAGGAATCCTTTTTTTTCTTTTTTCTTTTTTTTTTTTTTTTTTGAAAACGATGTGAATTACACTATCTTGCTCATTGGATATTTGGAAAATTAAATGAAATAACATATATGAAATATTAGGAACAATACTTTGCACATTGTAATAACTAAATATATGTTATCTCTTATTTTGACTAAGAGAAAGAGGTGAATTTGACAACCGTATGACATTAAGTAATTTTGGAAAAGGAAATAAAGTATAGTAATTTTTAGTAACATGGCTGAGAGTAACTGTAGAAAGAATGTAGGCAAGGGAAAAGTCAGCAATGATTTCAAGGTTTCTCTTCTAAAAAACTGGCGGAATGGTAATGCATGGGAAAAAATGAGAAAATAGTCTTGGCTGGGCAGCTTTTTTTACTGACTTAATGACATTTAATTTTCCTTGGAAAATGTCTTGCAAAAGATAAAAGGAAGTCCTTGAACTCTTATGGTATTCTGGCTCACACAGCAAGTCCTGTGTTCTGCAGGGATGTGGCATTGTCCAGTTCTAGCCTTGGTACTTAAATGTATGGTTCGCTGCGTTTTTACAGTATGAGATACATTTCCTTAAAAATGGGAACGTATTTTATGGAAATTCATCTACCAGTGGTAACATGTATAGATTAATTTCTCAGTTCTTCATTGTTCAGACTACAGATTTGACACAGTGACGTAGTATTTAGATTATCATACTCTATTTTGTACAATACTATAGTAGTTGTTGCTATAATATTTGATTCGGAAAAAAATTCCATTTCTTGAAATGATGGAATAAAGAAACAATGACATCACAGTGAAATTCATGGGGTAGCACATTGTATTCATATGATCTTTGGTTTAATTCTACACTATATGTCGACATTGCATGCCAAATAGAAACAACAACCATATAACTAAATATTATAAAGTTTAAATATTATAAAGATATCTTAAAATGGATTTAGAGACACCATATTTGATTTAGAGTTTAGGTTTTCTTTATTAAGGTTTATTTTGAGGAATCACAAATAACCAGGAATTTTAGAAAACCAAAATCCAGCTAAGACTTCAATCAGCATTTTATTAAAACTGCTTAATATTGAAATAAATCCATGGCTATACGTTAATGAAATGACTCCGGATTTATAGCTAGGTGACCTGAATTCTCTTCCTAACTAGGAGTCAGTGAGGCTGGCTTGTCCAGCCGGTTTTCCTAAGATGTTAGATTGTTTTGAGTAGGTGCACTAGCAAAGTATGAATCTGCTATCTTCCTCTGGGTTATGCTTAACCCCTGATGTTCTAAGTGGTTATTCCTAGAGGAAGTAGAGCTGGCTGTACCCAAAGAGACTTTTCCAAGAGAATCTTATGTCTAGTTTTAAAGAAGTTCATGTCCCTTCTGAGGAAAAAGAGACTCCCTGATATGTGAACCTCCCTTCTTTTCTGAAGATAATGGTAACCTCAACTTCAACACTATTTATGTACTTACCATTTAAGGTGATAGAAGGCCCACCTGGATATTGAAAATGATGTACTGAAGATAGAACACATGTAATAATCATTAATAATGCAAATTTGCCTTAATACTTCTTCAGCTAATTGTACTTCAAATGAAACATTGCTCCTATAGTTTTATGAGGAAAGTAAGTGGATTATGAATCATTTAATGTGGCAAAATGTAATTATCCAATTGTAGTTAACCAATTGCATCCTTTATGCTATTCATGTTTTATGAGCTAAAAAAAGACATAGAATGCTAAGCTCAAATCTGAATTGCTTTTATTCATGTTGCATTTCATTATCTAGAGCATTATCTAATGAGTCTTACTGGATTCTGGGAACAAGCACTCTAAATTTGGAAAACTGTTTTTTAAATCTCTACTCCTGTTTCATTCCTTTTGACATCTCACCACTTCTTTTATTGCTCTTTTACCTTTTTTTTTTTTTTTTTTTTTTGTCCTCTAATGCCTGAAAGATAGACCAAAGACACTTCACACAAACGCTAGGACTTTGGAAACTGCTAGCCTTTAATAGATTAAATGCTTACTGATGCTTACTGATGCTCCCTTAGAAAAGGAGATCAAAACACACAGCTGAAAAATTAACACACAAAAAAAATTTGTCCGCCTCGTGCTTCCTATTCAAAGATGAACCCATGATATCATGGAGTTAAGATTTAAAAAAATCTCAGAGTAGAGGAATAAGAGTAATGCCTGTGTGTCAAATAATTGTGTTAGAGGTGGGAGGACTGAGAGAGTTTGTTTCGTGGCTAAGAATAATTCCACAAAAACAAACCCTCAGGAGCATGCTTTCCTTTCAGTTTATCTAAGCGTTAGTGCAGAGTTTCTGCATATCATCCCTTAAATCATAACCCTGAACAAGAGCGGAAGAACTATTTTAAATCATTAAATCGATATAGAAGATAACATAAACCTGGAAGAGATCATAGGAATCCACAATCATTTCCAGCTTTCAAAGGACTTAGGTCATTGTGGAAAGAAAATTGTTTATTCTACTGATTTTATTCACATTTCCAGAAAACATATGACTTTGTTTTCTCTTTAATTATTACAAAGCTGAGAATCCTTTGTGAATTTTTTTAAAAATAATTAATGTTTATTTGTTTTTGAGAGACAGAGTGTGAGCAGGGGAAGTGCAGAGAGAGAGGGAGACACAGAATATGAGGCAGGCTCGAGGCTCTGAGCTGTCAGCACTGAGCCCGATGCGGGGCTCAAACTCATGAACAGTGAGATCATGGCCTAACGCTTAAATGACTGAGCCACCCAGGCACCCCTCCTTTGTGGCTTTTAATATTTATTTTTAGACATAATTTTGTAAAGTCCATAGTTAATTAATGTATGCGAGTTTCTTCTCTTATCTTTGCCTTCGATAGCATATGTTCACTTGCTGAATAAGAAAACGTAGAATGACACACAGAAAGAAGTGCTGAAGAAAGAAAAGTGTAAATATTTAAGGACTTGAGTCAAATATCATATAGCTATGACACAAAGGACAACAAAAAACTGATTAGACTATTTATTTATTACATTGATGAAAGCTGGGCTTTTGTCACTCTTTGTTAAAGCAAATCTCAATATAGAGAAAGTTCTATTTATCATACCTGGCAGCAATTCGGTTTTTTTCTCTTAATAAAACATAGTTTTATTTTTTTTGTTTTTTTTGTGGGGTTTTTTGTTAATTTTTTTTACATTTATTTATTTATTTATTTATTTATTGAGAGACAGAGAACAAGTAGGGGAGGGGCAGAGAGAGAATGAGACACAGAATCCAAAGCAGGCTCTAGGCTCCGAGCTGTCAGCACAGAGCCCAATGTGGAGCTCGAACTCACAAACCGTGAGATCATGACCTGAGTCGAAGTCGGACACTCAACTGACTGAGCCACCCAGGCAGCTCAAAACATAGGCATTAAAGAGGGCATGTGTTGGGATGAGCACTGGGTATTATATGTAAACCAATTTGAAAATAAACTATTATAAAATAAAATTAAAAAAAAAAAAAAACCTAGTTCCCCAGGGGCGCCTGGGTGGCTCAGTCAGTTAAGCATCCAATTTTGACTCAGGTCATGATCTCGCAGTTCGTGGGTTCGTCCCACATTGGGCTCTGTACTGACAGCTCAGAGCCTGGAGCCTGCTTCAGATTCTGTGTCTCTCTCTCTCTGCCCCCGCCCCCACTCACCCTCTGTCTTTCTGTCTCTCAAAAAATAAATAAACGTTTCAAAAATTTTTTAAAAATCTAGTTCCCCAAATTTAACATTTTTCATATGTATCAAGTATGTAACTATGGTGTATGCTTTTAATCCCATTTATTCTCAATTATTCTTGATATTTGCCCTGTTCGTTACCCTAACTCCATAATGATTTTAATATTTGCATGTGTTTATGTGTTCTGCTTGAAGGAAGTTAACTTATCTTCTTGAGTGTTTATTTTATATATGCTGCCTTCTTAATCTTCATCAACCCTAAATTCTCCATCTGGCTAGGGTATGATTCAAACCAACCTTTCCTTTCAATTATAAAATATTAGTTCTTACATATTTTTTCCTTTTAAACATAATTTATTTTCCACTGCTTCTCATTTTAGCTTTGTCTCTCTTCCTTTAACTTTCAAGTTCCAAATGTGACCCGCTTTTTCTGTGGCTTCTAGTTCCTTGTCACCTGCTCATACCTGAAGTCTGCTCTCTACCACTCTCTTGAAACTGCCTTCTCCATACTTACCGAAATCCTAATAATGCCAAATTCCTGGATTTTTCTCAGTTTTGCTTCATGGTTCCACATTACTTGATGTTAGAGGTAGCAGAGGGGTAACAGAGAATAGACGTCCTCTATGAGTGGCCTGCCGGCAGATGTTCAATAGCTCTTCAAGGGAGAAAAAGCCCAAAATTACACCTTCGCCATCTTCCATGGTGTAAAACCTCCTAACATTGATGATTTTAACCTCCCAACATGATGTCACTGAACATGGAGTTGGGAGGCTATGTGAACAACAGACTCAGAGAAGCTGGTGGGAGCTGAATGTCCTTTTGGGGATGCTATCAATCCTTGACTTTTGCAACATGAGGTACCCTGCTTCATTTTCTATGTCTTTGACACCAGTTTCTCTCCATTCTTTTGTTGCTTCTATTTTTTTAATTTATTTTTATTTATTTTTTTAAATTTACATACAAGTTATTTTGAGAGAGAGAGAGAGAGGGAGAGAGACAGAACACACGCACGACCGCAGGGGAGAGGGGCAGAGGAGAGACTTTCTTTTCTTAAGTTTATTTATTTTTGAGAGAGAGAGAGAGCAAACACAGTGGAGGAGGAGCAGACAAATAGGAAGAGAGAATCCCAAGCAGGCTCCGTACTCAGTTCAGAACCCCATGCGGGGCTCAATCCCACGACCCTGGGATCTCTACATGAGTCAAAATTAAGAGTTAGATGCTCAACCGCCTGGGCCACTTAGGCACCCTTTATTTCTTCTATTTCTTGTTTGCAGTCCCTAATTGTAGACTTAACTGAGGGTTAAATTTTTCATCGTTTCATTTTCTTCCTTGGCCTTTTCCCCCACTCCCATTTTTCTTCATCACTTTGGCGTGAGTGATGCTAAACTCTTGGCTGCCTCCTGGAGGTCATCTGTCTGTTTCAAAGTCTTACTGGAGATAGAGATACTCACCCCTTCACTTCAGATGCATGAGAATTAAAACTAGGTTGTTTATCTTTCTCTCACCCAAAAAGTACCCACTTTCCTTCATATCCTATTAAAAGGTATTAAATGAAAACTATATGCCAGACACTCTAAGAGGTACTTTGGACGCAGACCTGGGAAATTATTATCTATATTTTAAAGATTAAAAAATTCAAAACTCAGATACTTTGATTAATTTACCCCAATTGACCCATCCAATAGGCAATATAACTCAGATGGCAACCCAGGGCTCTGACACCAAAATCCATCTTTCTTTGTATTACACCACACTGCTTCTTGGTCAATGAACTATCAGTTTTTATGACACTAAATGAAAACAAGAAAGTAATTTTTGAGTTTTGCTTAACTGTTAGTAATTACCAAATGCCGTCTAGGTATACATTGGGCCAGTGTTTGTGCAAGTATCTATCTCCCTTCTACGCCATAAGCTTCCGAAAACAAGCCATGCTATATTCATCATTTTATTCCTTTGTGTAACAAGATTCTCTGTAGTGATAGCTACTCAAAAATTCTTAATTTAATAAGTGAAATAATTAATGCACAACAATGTGTTTTGAATATATTCAATGTGTTTGTGCTACAGTAGTGTTTCTCTGTCAGCTATATGGAGAGCCACACATGTTATATACAGCAGATCAGATTTTGCACTGAAGGAATATTCAGGTTTAGTTTGCTTCAAATAGAAACAAAAATAGAATGCAATATATACACATTTTAGTATAAATCATGAAGTTTACCATTGCCTTAGTGTTTTCAGCCCCAAGCTATTGTATCCATTTCTATGTAGCTTATGGATTAGACTCCAGGGAATCCCCAATGAATTTAGAGCAATATCCCTCCTTGCATTTCTGACTAATTCAGAGTACTCCTGGGGAGTCCTTCTACACTATCAGATGTCTCAATTTGGGTCTAGGACTCAGAAATCTATCCAAATTTCTCTGAATTGCAAGAGCTGACCAAAGTGTTCTGTTCTCAGTGAAAACTGCCAAATGTGAGAGCGTTATATAGCTCTCTGCATAAGCCAGCAGATAAGTGTGTCATTGGACTTCTGAATCTGTAGTTCCAAATTCCTGCAGCACCTTGGTGTGTTTCCTATTTCAAACAGCACCAAGGGACTGCTGCATGATTGAGTATGCCGCAGGGCTTTTCTATACATAGCAATCCACTGTGCTGCAGAAAGATATGTGATGCAGAGTTTTTCTACCAGGAAAGGCAGTGAAGCCATTTTGGCTGCATCTATGAGGTTACTTTGAATCTGCACACGTAACAGTGCATAAACTGAAAATTACCCAGATGTGATTCTTTAAGAGACATCTGGTTTCTGTGATACTATGCCGTCATCTGTGTACTGAAATGCTCTCAGTTGCTATTTATCATAAAATATTTTCAAATACATCTCTTTTTTTAAGTTTTACTTACTTTGATAAAGAGAGTGCATGTGAGCAGGGGAGGGGCAGAGAGACAGAGGGAGAGAGAGAATCCCAAGCAGGCTCCACACTGTCAGCACAGAGCCTGATGCAGGGCTCAAACACATGAACCATGAGATCATGACCTGAGCTGAAATCAAGAGTTGAATGCTTAACCTACTGAGCCACCCAGGCACCCCTTACATACGTCTTTCTATCATTCAGTTACTAAGGGACTTAGCATAAAATATGAAAAGGCTTTAGCTATAAACATCATTATTTTAAACAATATATGGCAAGCTGAAAAATAATGTACCAACTAGTTGAGCATCAGGGAATTAAATGAATGCAGCATAGAATACAGGTGTCGAAGCTTTTACAGAGAGTTGGTATATACCCACTACAGAATAATCTACTTGTTTAGTGCATCTTTGCATCTGAGCAGTGGCAGGCAAGATTGAATCTGGCAGAAAGCCTCTGTCAATACACCTCAGTTCATCTTCCGTTGCTGAGCTATTCGTGGGGACCAGCAACTGGGAGGTTTAGTTTCAAAGTGAGTATCCAGAAAAATAGACAGAAGAACATCACTTCATAGTCTGTCAGTGATGGAAGATACAGTTCTTTGCAAGTCACGTTGGAGAGAGTAAAACTTATACATAAAAATCTGGGATCGTTTGGGATGATGCATCGTAACCTCCTGGATATGGTATAACTTTGATAATTATTTTCCATTCAATTCCTTGCAGAACAAGCTTCATAAAAAGAGATGAAGATATGGGTGTTCCCGGCTTCCCAAGGAATGCCAATTTGGACAAATAACATCAAACTATCTTTTGAGTTCAATGCCTATCCTTTTATGTAGATTGAATTGAAACTACTTATTTAGGTCTTCCATTTTTTTAATTTCAATTGTAGAGTATATGAGGCTATCAGAGGAGAGTGAAAAGTTATATCCAAATCCCTCCTTCATGTGATATTACTGTTAATGGAGGCTCTATTTTAAGAGGGCAACTCTGCATAATATTGCGCCTACAGTCTGTGTTCCTGCATTTTGCAAGTGATAAAATCACAAATGAATTAGTTTAGTGAACCCAAATAAGTGGCTGGTAATAGTTTTTATTCCAAATACTCCAATTATAAGTACATACATGGTTCATTTTTTCGTTTTCTTAGAGAAAATTTATTTTAAGCTCGTTGTGTTTCTGTGTGTGTGTGTGTGTGTGTGTGTGTGTGTGTGTGTGTTCTACAATTTATCTTCTTTGGTCGGCCTTTGTCTTTATTCTCTCTGAGCCTGGTTGCCTTGGTTACCATTACATACATGCTTGAACATGAAGTTCTTCTTTGACGTACATTTATTTCTATGGAAACAATGATGTCATTGGTATTGGTAGGTGCTCAGGGAAAGCATAATAAAACATTGAATATTGATCTTTCTTTTGGTTATTAAATGATTCATTAAATTATATTTTTAATTAGAGAACTGTATTTTTACTTTCCTTTTAAGACTTGATCACGAAGGTACATCTTTTCTTGTTTCTTACTCAAATAAAATGACTTAAAGCATTAAATATACTGCATAGCTCCTTCTTGTGATATATGGTACAATAAAGCTCATGACAGATACTAATTAAAATAAAAGTCCTTATTTTTACCTTAAAATTATCTCAGAGAGTGAAAAGTTTATCTCAGTAACATCTCAGTATCATCAAAAAATTGCCCAAGATATTTTATATTCATATCCAAGCAACAAACAATGTTTAGATGATGGATCAAGAAAAAAAGAGGTACTACTTGTAAATATTTTAAAAATTTCTAGGCATAGAAACACAAGGATATAAGATGGAAGTGATGGCTATTAAAACATGTTTTCTATGACATTAAGTCCATGTATAATTGGTATTCAAGTTTTTTATGTCCTAAGAGCCTTTTAAAACTTTTTTTAAGTGTGTATTTTCCTGTCTGTTTTTCTTCCAACTACTCCAGTCTAATTTTTTTTCTTTATAGATGATGTGGAAACCTGCCTATGATTTTCTCTATACTTGGGGTGCTCACTATGGAAATAGCTACAGAGACGTGTTACAGGACCTTCAATCAGCTTTGGACAGAATGAAAAACCCTGTGACCAAGCAGTGGCGAGATTTAACTGGAGCTTTAATGCTGATACATTCCTTAGAGTTTTTGAGAGCAACTGCATTCTCTACTTCTGAGGAAGTATAAAAATGAAGGGTATGTTCTGGTGCAGAGGGAGAATGATGGGGGGAAATTGTGTGTGTGTGTGTGCATGTGCATACATAAAGAAGCTCAGAAAAATATTACTTTTTTTTTCATTTTTCAAAAAAAAATTTTTCCTGGTGAAAGCACAGCTTAACATAAAGTCCAAGGATAAGTTTTATAACCAAACATGTATTTTTCTATGTTTCAAATGTAAACATTAAGCTGTTTTGTTGTTGACAAAGGAAAATAAAACCCTTGTCCTTTTCAAAGTTGCTTTAATGTCTTTAAGTTAAAACAAATGGATGTTAGCATAATTACCTCACACAGTTACCTAGATAAACTAGAGGCTCCCACTGTGAACACTGGAGTTTTACCTGTAGCAGGTCTAGGAAGAGGAGAAGCAAACATGTACTCTGTGGACAGGCACAGAGCTGCAAAATTTCTATATTCCATCTCTTTTATTTCCTAGTGGAGTTTGCTAACATTATTCCCATTTTTCGTCTAGAAAGACTGAGGACTGGAAAGGCCGCTCAGGGCAAATAGCCAATGGGAAATACGTTTTCTGTCTGCAAAATCTGGTTTTATTATTATTTTTTGAAAACATAGCACATAGCAAAATAGTAAAAAAAAAAAAAAAACAAAAAAAACTAAAAATCTTATTAAAACTTATAGGAGCAAACTTGCTGCACTTTTCCACCGTCTTTTAAAAGACTGCCAGAAGAAAGAACTATGACCAAAATCTGTTGTTTTCATCCATGGACTAGAGTTTTCACCATCTTCCCCTAGCATCTTGGGACATAGCTAATCCTGCCTAAGTTGGACTTTTTCTTCAGGATCATAGTACAGGGTAGTCCTCTAAGTTTCAGGGATTTTTAATAAGAAGCATTATTTTTTAAAAACCTGACTTATCACTGTTGAGTGTAGCAGTCTTAACCACCCAAAACACTGATATCTATGTGTGTGAATGCTCGTGTGCTCATGCAAACACACACGTGTGTGTGTGTGTGTGTGTGTGTGTGTGTGTTTACCAGAGTGCTTCAGAAAGCTTTTGCAAGACAGAGATTACATAGGGATTTAGGCCAGTACAAATGGTAACTGCTGGTAGAGTTCCCAAAGAGATGGTTTGTGCTTACTCATATGTTCAGTCCTTCGGGCCACATGCCAGTGTTTATGTGCTTTGGACAGTTACTCATTTATCGTCATTTAATCAACAGATGGAGTGTGTGTACTTTGTGGCAGTCACGTAGATGCATGAGGTTAATAATGGTGGAAGACAGAGCATGATCCCTGACTTCAGTATTGCTAAGTTATAGAGACAGGCAACAATTTAAAACACTATACCGTTAAATGTAAAATTAGGTCTGTAACAATGGTTGCGATGGAGAGGCTGGGATGCCAAGAGATATAGACATGAAGGGCCATTATATGAATTCAAAGGATCGGGGATGTTTTCTCTGGGAAAGAAATGATGAGTCTGCAGGAGGATCAAGCATTGCTTTTAGTCTGGGGAAGGTAGAAGAGGTAGTTAGTTCCTGAATGCACTGAAGCCCTGAGGCAGGCAGGGATCTCCGGAGCTTCAGGGAGACAGAGTGAAGGGCCTGAAAGGGTGAAGGAGTGAAGGAAGGAAAGACACACCCTCAAAGGTAATAGAATGAGCTGAATAAGGGTTTTGTTTGGGATCCTGAATAGAACATGTCCATTTGGCTAAAAAGTAAAAGCAGAATCTTTTAGAGCTTTTAATAGACCTACCCTGGGGTATTTGTTATGCTGGCAAAGGTAATTTGAATTAGGTTTAAGAACAGTCTTTAAGACTTTCAATATTTATATTTGATAATAAGAGAACATAGCCTGCTCAGGGAGTTATGTACACACATTCAAGAACAGAATTTATTTTAGTTGAAAATAAATTCAGGGAGAGGGAGGAAAGAAATAGTTTGTACATTCAGGACACTATCATTTTTAGTGGTGATTTTGCTTTTTTAGAACATTCTTGGAATCTTATTAACATGTCAGCAAACCAGAGAATTTCGGGAAGAGATAGTAAGGAATTAATAACTGGGTTTTTCCAGGCTCCAAGATCTGAGAAGACAGAGATCTTGTTAGCTGATTAGGGTAGTAAGATTAAACAAATCACTTCAGGTTTACTCACATCATGTGTTGTGACTGTGGCTGGGAAGTTTAAAAAGAGTTTATGAAATGAAAAACATGAGGTCCAACTTAAGGATGAAGCAATGGCTTAAATATTAATATACACAAAGATATCTTATAGTCTTGTAACAAATCCTCCCAGAGGAATTTTAAACCCATGTCCAAACATTCTGTTCTTATGAATATATTCTAATATTTTTATGAATCATTTTTATTTTTCTGAATTTATATTTTTCTTCCTATAATGGATTTCATAATCAGAAAAGATTAACTCAGTAATCATGAATTCCCTTTAATTTTTGGCAGCGAATCAAGGGAATTAATAAGGCACTTAAATTCCATCCTTGACATCATTAAAAGCCTCAAAAGCCATTAATCTAAAACTTCTTTAAGCACTTTGGAAGTGGGAAAATCATAGTTCTTTCAGTACCTCAGGCTTTTTCTTTAATGATTCATTAGGATGAGATTTTAGTTCAGTGCTCAGTTTACAATGTAACAGTTTTTCAATGTAAGCCACAGTTCTCCACTTCCTCTGTTAAAGCCTTAATATGAAGGCCAATTAAGGAGGTGTGTGCAACAGCAGATAATTAACTGTTCACACCCCGCATAGATACAACACACTTTTGTGTCTGTAATGTAGAAAATATCATATGAAGTTCTGACTTGACAATGCCTAGATTTCTGGAAGGGACAGAGTGTACTACATCAATGGAGGGCATTGGTTTAAGAAATGTCACTGCTAATAAACAGGTTTGAATATGTGATATGAAAATACAATAGAAAAAAAGAATATACAACAGAGAGAATATATTCAAATCTACTATGCTGTAAGTAGAAGGTTAAAAACTTGAATTTTCATACTGTGCTACTGTAAGTCATATTTTCCTATAATTTTTTAATGCCTAAGGAATATTTGAGGCAATACAAAGAAAAAAGAGACTAATGAAAACATGTTGCTAGAGGCTTTTCTAGTTAAAATATTTTTTCTTATTCCTTCATAATTTCCCCCTGTTCTACATGAAGTGAAGTTCCAAAGATCATATATTACCATTATGCTAGGTGAGGTTAATTCAAAGGCATTCTTCAGAATAAAGTAATTGTCGAGGGTTGGTTTCTTGCATGTATATATATTACTGCACTACACAAAATAAAAAGTGAGTATGTGTACACAAGAAACTTGAATTTGTATGTATCTAGCATCTGATGTTTGTCTCATATTCAACATCAAGATTTCACTAAATGTACAAACCTGTGGCTTTTTATGTCTTTTTTACATTAACTTTCTATTTATGTGTATCTAGCCTTATGTAATCCACAAGGTTTTTAACCTAATAGGTTTACAATTCTAAATAATAGTGTCAGTTCATATATGAAGGAGTGAGGATGGAAAGATCAGCACTGGTAAATAATTAGTAATGCCAACGGAGAAAATTCCAGAGCATGCGCTGCTGTTGTAGTGAATACAAGAATAGCTCCCTCTGCAAAGGGTTGTCTAGGAGGTGAGAGCTCCAGCTTCTGATCTTTGCCATTTACTTCCTAAGAGACTTTCCACCTGTAACCCAGCTTCCTTGGACTTCAGTTTTCTCCCGTCCATAATACAAGGGACTTGAACTCGGTAACTTCTAAAGTTTCTCTTGAGTTTAAAGGTCTGTGAGTATATAATGAGTATGATATTTTATGTTTTTTTGTTTATTTGTTTTGCTATGCAGGAAGGGAAAGCCAGCTAAGACTAATAATTTGAATACTAATTATCTATATTAAAATAATGTCTCCTATGTGTGAGGCATAGCACACACCGCACATAGACACATAAATATACTAAGCACTTAATGGCACTTTACGATATTAACTCACATAACCTAGTCAAGTTGCTTTTGCGATATGTACTATTTTGAATAGTTGAAAATCACCCGCCTATTCAAACAGACTAGACAATGGTGTATGAGTGTTGCCTAGAAGGGTAGCAGCAATTTACAAGCAGCTACTGAAGCACACTGCCAAACATGCTCCAGTCTTACTGCAAGGCCTTAGACCAGGCACCCTCTCCTGCAGGGCTTCTCCAATTTCAGAGCAGCACAACCACCTGGAGGGCTTGCTGGAACACAGACTGGTCCCACCCCAGATTTCTAATTTAGCAGGTCTGTGGTTGTTCCCAATAACTTGCATTTCTGGGAAGTTCCCATGTGATGCAGATGCTACTGGTCCAGGGACCCCACTTTGAGAATCATTGCATTACAGTTTCCTTCCTCTCTATGGAAATAAAAGAATCTTTGTTAAGCCAGAAAAACTTGCTTTTAGACAAAATTTTATGTGATTCCATCGGAGAAATAGTTTTTAAATTATTTTTAAAAATCGTGTTATATAATAGCTCCATTTACTTATGTAGAATGAACTTTTCACAGTAAATTCATAAAAGCCTTATTGTTTCAAAATAATAATTTTGATTGAAAAGCTAACTGAAATAATTGAGAGCTGTATTTTATTTGAAATGTAAAATTAGAATAAAAATAGGTGAATAGTTTGAGATTAATAATTAATCATTTCAGTGTGTTAAGATGATTTTGCAAAATATGTCATGATGCACTTGTTTCTGTATCTTTTGAGAAAACTTTGTTTTACTGGCCCATAACTTGGTACATTTCTTGTTGAGTTAATTTTCCCTACTGGGAAAAAGTGGTATTTTTTTTTTTTCATTTCAAAGATATCATTATTTTTTTTCTATTTAAATTCAAGTTAGTTCACATACAGTGTAGTCTTTGCTTTAGGAGTAGAACCCAGTGATTCATCTCTTACATATAACACCCAGGGCTCATCCCAACAAGTGCCCTCCTTAATGCCCATCACCCATTTAAATGTTTTTAACTAACGTGATCAATACAACAATCTATATGCCTTACTTTCATTGTTGAATTTCAAAATGATTATAGACACTTGTTAATAAGGTAGCCAGACATTCTCTTTCCAACGAGTATTTCCTTTAAAGGGATGGTGACTCTGAGAAGGATGATGAGCTGGACAAGTTCACCTAGATATTACGTATACTTCATCCTCTGACATTGTTTCCTTTTAAAACTGTTCTTCTTTGGATAACTTGGAGAAGACCTATGACTTTTTATTTCTATTCATAGATATGTTTGAAACTGTCCTTTTGTACCTGGAGGCAGATTGTTAAATGATCTTAATATTTAAGTCTACACTTGAACCCTTGGAATTTACTGGACATTTAGCATATCCATATAAGTATGATTAGTACTTAAAAATCAGAACTTAGTCATGATGAAGTTACTAGTTTTATTTAAACTGGTTCTACCACACTCAGTCTTTTAGAAAGAATTTGGGATTGGCAAATTTAGTGTAATGTTGACCTTAAATATATTAGGTTAAATTGTTTAATAGAATTAGCCGCCAAACGCCTTAGAAAAACTTATTTTGTGGGAGGAAAACATACTCTTTTACTCCCAGGAAATATGTACTCAGTGCTCACCTAGTTCCCTTACATCTTGGTGGAAGGGAAGGCAAGCATGAAGGGGAGATAGAAAAGAGTTTGATTGTGGTCTAATGAAAGGAGACTATTCAGGGACAATGGAAACTTTGTCTTCCTCTGTTTGTTTTGGTCTTTTAATTTTATTTTTCATTTATTTTACAGAGAGAGTGTGAGCAGGTTAGAGGGGCAGAGAGGGAGAGAGAGACAGTCTTGAGCAGGATCCACACTCAATGCCAATGCAGAGGAGCCTGAAGAAGGACCTGATCCCACGAGCCTGGATCATGACCTAAGCTGAAATCAAGAGTCAGATGCTCAACTGACTGAACTGCCCAGCTGCCCCTGTTCCTCTTTTTAAAAATGGAGAGTATCTTCATTCTTGTCCTTATCTGACCAATAATAAGTTATCAATTAACTGCTGCTTGGTTTTCTCCATGATAGATTTAATGCTGCTTAAGACTGCTCTTTAAAACTACTAAGAAAGTTCAGCTAAAGCAAACATAGCAGACCTATGTTAAGATTGTCATTTAGCGGTCTGTCAGGAGCTGATGTCAGAAAACCTAGTTCAAACTGGCTAAAGCACAAAGACTTTATTGTCTCTCACATTAAAACTCTAGAGTAGTTGCAGCCATTATCGGCTTCAGGACTTGAAGGAGGTGATCAAATTGCCTCTTTCCCCCTCTTCTCTGCATTTGAGTATATTGGTTTCATCCTTGGGCTCCACAGGAGCAGCCCAGGAGTTCTGGGCTATCCTTTCATGGGGCGAGTAGGCTGCATAAACATACTAAGCCCTTTATAACACTTAACACTATTACTCACATAACCTAGTGAAATTCGTTTTGCAATATGTACTGTTTTGAATAGTTGAACACCACCCAACTATTTAAATAAACGAGACAACGGTGTGAGTGTTGCTTAGAAGGGTAGCAGCATATTTGGAATATTTGGAAGGTCACAGTAAAGCAGCAGCCACTGTGACTCTCGGCAGGTGGGTGTAGTTCAGTCCCCATTGCAGACCCTGACTCCATTCCTTGGCGGGGTGGAGGTGGAGGGGCAGATGCCTGGCCTGCAGTCCCAGTTTTCCTAGGTTCTCTTTCTTCCCCTTCTCCAAATCCTGCCCAGGCGTGAATGCCAATCTACAGCAAAGAGCACCACCTATGTGGGTTATACTCAGCAGCGAGGCTGCAGTTTGAAGTCAGGGAGAAAGCAGAGTGGGTGCCAGTGACCGACAGATTCTAGGTGCACCTGTTCTGCCAGTCCATGTCCATCTTTTCTTTCCTTCAGCCTGACCTATGACTTCAGGTTCAGTGTCAAGACAGAGGAAAGAGCCAGCCAAGACTTTGACCAGCTCTCACAAATGTGTAGTCAAATCATCATAATAAATCCTTAGTGTAGGTCATTGTTGGTGGTTCTTTTTTTCTGAGCAAATGCTGATGAATAGGTAAGACAAGAGAGTATTTCTTGACAACCTCATAGGAATGGTCCCGCTGATTGGACCAATTTAGGTGTGGTGCTCATCCCTCAGCCAATCACTGAGAGCTGTAACCAGTGGTCATTTGTCCAGAACTGAGTCACAGGCTCCTCCTTTGACAAGCATCTGGGGCACCAGGTTTGGGCATCATTGACCACGACTGAAATCTAAATGTTTTTGGAAATGGAAGGAGATGGCTGCTGGGAAACCAACAGCGATTTTCCACTAAACATGTGAGGTGAGTTAACCTCAGCACTATTTTCTGTACTGGGAAAACGTTCTCCCTCAGGTGTAATTCACCAAGCTAGTCATCGGAGTCCTTATGAGGACCACTGGGTAATGGGCCTGCATCTATAAACTTCTACACTAAATCAAATGCTAAGTAAATGGAATTTCGCCAGTACTATCTATCCTCTGCATACCACTTTATGAATTGCCGATGACATGACAGAGCCGTCTAAAACCCCATCAAGACAATGGGTTCACCTGGCCCAGCAAGTCCAGGGGCAGATCTTCTATTCCTTCTAATTTTTCACTCTCAAAGAAGGACCCATACCTAGTAGAAGCACCTCGCTGGCTGCCAGAAAGAAGCTGACTGGGATAGAGGGATGGAAGAGTTCCCAGAATGACTGATTGACAAAGTTGTAACGTTAGCATCGAGTGGCATCACCTACCAGTGAAAAACAGCATGACAAAAATCTTTTGAATATTCTCCGAATGCAAGTAGGAAAGCAAGCCCAAGGTCAGTGGTGTTTCTTTCTCAGCCATCTGACTTTTCATTGGAGACTTTTATCTCCTCTTTTGAATCAATAATAACGTCTAAATGCTGCCCAAGGGGAAAGTAGAACAGCAATATGAACAAGGTGAGTCCAAGACATCAGTGAAAAACAGGGCCAAATGAAAGAGATACACTGACAAAGGTGGTGTGTTTGTTTGCTTGTTCTACATACATAATAGCTTTTTAGGATAACACATATCATATAATTCACCCTGTCCATATTTAAGAACCTATTCACATTGTCTTTCTTGATATATAGTTCCTGTTAATATATGTTTAGTTATATTCACAATTTGCTGTGTCTGGAGAAATTCTTCTTGGGAGAGAACATCATATATTTCTGTTATTCAGGGTGGAGTGGAATACTGTGGGTTGTGGTGAAATAAGAGATTAGCAGTCAAGGTTATTTGTGATAAGACTAGGAGAGAGAACTTGATATAACATCCCTAAAGCCATGTTTTAGAGGTTTCACTGATAGTTTGGTAGAAAAAAAAATCTAAAATCCTCCTTTCGCACTTTTAGAGAATCTTTATATGTCTTTCCATTTTTGATTGCTGAGATTACTGCGTGCTTAGGGATGAATCCAAGTTCTCATGTGAGAGCTACAAATGCACTGCAAGTAATTAATCTACCCACCCTGGGTTCCTGCCTTAAGCAAGTTTCTAAATCTATCTTTAATGAGAGCTCTATTTTGACCACTTGGTATATTCTATGTTTATCTACTAGAAACTGTATTAATTTGCTAGGGCTGCCATAACAGTGTACCAGAGATGGGATGACTTTAACAACAGAAATTTATTTTCTCACAATTCTAATGGCTAGAATTCCAAGATCAAGGTATTGGCAGGGTTGCTTTCTTCTCAGACCGTGAAGGAAGGGTCTGTTCCAGACCTCTCTGCTGGCTTAAAGATGCTTATCTTCTTCTTATGTCTTCACAGAGTTTTATCTTGGTCCACGTGTCTGTGTCCTAATGTATTCCTCTAAGGACAAATCATATTTAGGTTAAAGCTTATCCTAGTGACCTTATTTTAATTCAATTACCTATGAAACACCTTATCAAGTATAATTACACTGTTAGGTACTGAGGGTTAGGACTTCAACATATGAATTTTGGGGATACGATAACAATAAGCTCATAACAAAAAAACAAATTTTTAAATTTTATTTACTGAAATCAACTACTTTGCTCAAATGCATTTTTTCTTTATTAAGTTATTTATACTAATTCCAATATAGGTAACATAGAGTGTGATATTAGTTTCAGGTGTACAATACAGTGATTCAGCTCTTCTGCACATTACTCAGTGTTCATCCTGAGAAGTGTAATCTTAGTCCTTTTCACCTATTTCACCCATCCCCCTCCCCACCTCCCCTCTGGTAACCATCAGTTTGTTCTCTAGAGTCAAGAGTCTGTTTCTCTTTTTTCCCTCTGTTCATTTGTTTGGTTTCCTAAATTCTGCACGTGAATGAAATCATACAGTATTTGTTTTTCTCCGACTGACTTATTTTGCTTAGCATTATAGTCTCTAGTTCATCCATGTTGTTGCAAATACCAAGTTTTCATCTTTTATGGTAAGTAATACTCCACCGTATATATCTTCTTTATCCATTCATCTGCCGATGAACACTTGGGTTGGTTTCATAATTTGGCTGTTGTAAATAATGCTGCAGTAGACATAGGTGTGCACAGATCTTTTTGAATTAGTGTTTTTGTATTCTTTGAGTAAATATCCAGGATGCAATTATTAGATAATAGGGTAGTTCTATTTTTAATTGTGAGGAACTTCCACACTGTTTTCCACAGTGGCTGTACCAGTTTGCATTCCCACCAACAGTACAAGAGAATTCCTTTTTTCTTCACATCCTCAACAACACTTGTTGGCTTGTGTTTTTGATTTTCGCCATTCTGACAGGTATGAAGTAATATCTCATTATAGTTTGGATTTTCATTTCCCTAATGGTGAGTGATGTGGAGAGTTTTTTCATGTGTCTGTTGGCCATCTGGATGTCTTCCGTGGAGAAATGTTTATGTCTTCTGCCTATTCTTTAATTGGATTATTTGTTTTTTGGGTGTACAGTTGTATAAATTCATTTTATATTTTGGATACAAACTTTTTATTACATATGTCATTTGTCAATATCTTCTTGCAGTTAGTAGTTGCTTTTTACTTTTGTTGATTGTTTCTTTCACAAAACAATTTCACAAAAAATTTCACAAAATTTTTATTTTGATGTATTCCCAAAATTGATTTTTGCCTTTATTTCTCTGACCTCAGCAGATATATCTAGAAAATTTTGCTTTGGCCAGTGTCAAAGAAATTACTACCTGAGTTCTTCTCTAGGATTTTTATGGTTTCAGGTCTCGCATTCAGGCGTTTAATCCATATTAAGTTTATTTTTGTGCATAGGGTAAGAAAGTGGTCCAGTTTCATTCTTTTGCCTGTAGCTGTCCAGTTTTCCCAACACCATGTATTGAAGAGACTGTCCTCTTCCCATTGCATATTCTTGCCTCTTTTGTTAAAGATTAATTGACCATATAACCGTTGATGTGGGGAACAAAGGCAGAAAAAATGTAGATAAAATTAAATTTTCTTATAACGGTAGCCCACTGACAAATGCTTGAGGCAGGGAGAGTATGACATTGTTTCAGAAACTCCCAATTATCTTAGTGTTAATGCTTTCCTAGAGGGAAAAACAACCTTAGCTTGACAATAGCTAGACCTCCAGGATCCTGTGAGTCTTCTTTAGCATATGAATATGAAATTCTTTTTGGAAACTTTCCTTTATCTTTACCTCCCCCCATCTCCCAAGTATATAATCAGTCAGTCTTTACAATCCCAGGGCACCTCTTTCTGCCCACAGGTACTGTCCCCATGCCCAAAGACATTTTAAGAATTCTTTCTTGGTCATTGGCTCTGAACCCCACCATTTCCACTTCAATTATGGGTTTGTTTCTGGGCTTTCTATCCTGTCCCATTGATCTAATGTCTCCATTTTCGTGCGAATACCATACTGTTTTGATTACTACAGCTTTGTAATATAATTTGAAGTCTGGAGTTGTGATAGTTCAAGTTTTGTTTTTCTGTTTTAAGATTCTTTTGGCTATTCAGGGTCTCTTGTGTTTCCCTGCAAGTTTTAGGATTATTTGTTCTAGTTCTGTAAAAAAATGCTATTGATATTTTTATAGAGATTGCGTTAAAAATGTAGATTACTTTGTATAGTGTAGACATTTTAACAATACTTGTTCTTCTAATCCATGAGCATGGAATATATTTCCATTTGTTGGTGTCATCTTCAATGTCTTTCATCAGTGTTATATAGTTTTCAGAGTACAGGTCTTTGGTGAAGTTTATTCCTAGGTATTTTATTATTTTTGTTACAATCGTAAATGAGATTGTTCTCTTAATTGCTCTTTCTGTTGCCTCATTATTAGTGTATAGAAATGCAACAGATTTCTGTACACTGATTTTATATCCTGCGACTTTACTGAATTCATTTGTCAGTTCTAGTAAGTAGTTTTTTTGGTAGAGTCTTTATTGTTTTCTATATATAATATGTCATCTGCGAATAGTGAGTTTTACTTCTTCCTTACAATTTGGTTATCTTCTGTTCCTTTTTTCCCTCTTATTTCTGTGGCTAGGACTTCCAGTACTATGTTGAATAAAAGTGGTGAGAGTGGACGTCTTTGCGTTATTCCTGATCTTAGGGGAAAAGTTCTCAGTTTTTTTCCCATTGAGTATAATGTTCACTGTGAGTTTTTCATATAAGGCTTTTCTTGTGTTGAGGTATGTTCCTTCTAAACCTACTTTGTTGAGGGTTTTTATCATGAGTAGATGTTATACTTTGTCAAATGCTTTTTTCGAATCTGTTGAAATGATCATATGTTTTTTATTCATTCCCTTATTGATGTGATATATAACATTGATTGATTTGCAAATATTGAACCACTCTTGCATCCCAGGGATAAATCCCATTTGACAGGGTGAAGGATTTTTAAATGTATTCTTAGAGTCAGTGTGCTAATATTTTGTTAAGGACTTATACATCTGTATTCGTGAGAGATATTGGTCTGTGGCTCTCTTTTATGTAGTGTCTTTATTTGGTTTTTGGTATTAAGGAAATTCTGGCCTCAAAGAATGAATTTGAAAGTTTTCCTTCCTCTTCTAATTTTTGAAATGGTTTGAAGAGAATAGGTATTAATTTTTCAATTGATTGGTTGATTGATTCTAATAAATTCTCTTTCAAATGTTTACCAGAGGGTGCCTGGATGGCTCAGTCGGTTAAGTGCCCAACTCTTGGTTTCAGCGCAGATCATGATTTCACAGTTGGTGGGTTCAAGCCCCACACTGGGCTCCGTACTGACAGCGCCAGGGCCTGCTTGGGATTCTCTCTCTCTTCCTCTTTCTGGATCTCCCCTCTTCTCCCTCTCCCACTCTCTCAAAATAAATTAATTAATAATTAAAAAAAAGAAAGAAATGTTTGGTAGAATTAGCCTGTGAAGCCATCTGGTCCTGGACTTTTGTTCACTGGGAGTTTTTTGATTACTGATCCCTTTCATGGCTGGTAATCAGTCTGTTCAAATTTTCAATTTTTTCCTAATTCATTTTTTAGATTTATATTTTCTAATAATTTATCCATTTCTTCTAGGTTGTCTAATTTGTTGGGATATAATTTTTCATATTATTCTCTTATGATTGTTTGTGTTTTTGTGGTATCAGTTGTATTAATTTTATTTGAGTTCTCCCTCTCTCTCTCCATCTTTCTGATGAATGTGACTAAAGGTTTATCAATCTTGTTGATCTTTTCAAAGAACCAGCTCCTGCTTTCATTGATCTGTTCTTTTTTTTTTTTTTTCTTTTCCTTTCATTTGTATCTGCTCTGCTCTTTATTATTTCCTTCCTACTACAGGTTTTGGATTTTGTTTTTTCTTTTTCCGGCTCCTTTAGGTGAGGTTAGGTTGCAAATAAGACCTTTTTCTTGCTTCTCGAGGTAGATTTGTATTATTATAAAATACAATATATAATACTTCTCTATTAGAACAGCTCTTGCTGCATCCCAAAGATTTTAGATTGTTGTGTTTTCATCTTTATTTGTCTCCATGTATTTTTTTTTATTTTCTCATTGATTGCTTGGTTTGCCCATTCATGGTTTAGTAGCATGTTATTTAATCTCTATATATTTGTTCTCTTTCCATATTTTTTCTTGTGAATGATTTCTACTTTCATAGTCATGTTGTTAGAAAAGATACGTGGAATGACTTCATTCTTTCTGAGTTTGTTGATACTTGTTTATGCATTAATATGTGAATTATTCTGGAGAATGTTCCATGTGCATGTGAAAAGAATATGTATTATGCTGTTTTGGGATGGAAAAGTTCTGAATGTATCTATTAACTCTATCTGGTTCAATGTGTCATTCAAAGGCATTGTTTCCTTGTTGATTTACTGTTTGAATGATCTGTCATTGATGTAAGTGGGGTATTAAAGTCCTCTACTATTATTGTATTACTATTGATTGCTTCCTTTATATTTGTTATTAAATAATTTAAGTATTTGGATGCTCTCATGTAGAGTGCGTATCTATTTACAATTACTGGATCTTGTTGAATTGTCCCCTTAATGATTAGAGTATCCTTCTGTGTCTCTTTTTACATTCTTTGTTTTGAAGTCTATCTTGTCCAGTTTAAGTATCGAATATTGCTACTTCAGCTCTCTTTTTATATCCAGTTGCATGATAAATACTTCTCCACCCCTTCACTTTCAATCTGCCTATGTTCTTAGGTCTGAAATGACCTTTTGTAGGCAATATACATAGATGAGTCTTATTTTTTTTATCCATTCTTTCATTTTATGTCTTTTGATTGGAGCATTTAATTTCTTTATGTTCAAAGTAATTATTGATAGGTGTGTATTTATTGCCATTTTGTGTTTTTTTATTAAACTTTTTTTACATTTATTTTTGAGAGAGAGAGAAGAGACACAGAGTGCGAGTTGGGGAGGGGCAGAGAGAGAGAGGGAGACAAGGAAGCTGAAGCAGGCTCCAGGTTCTGAGCTCTCAGCACAGAGCCTGATGCAGAGCTTGAACCCAGGATCCTCAAGATCATGACCTGAGCCTAAGTTGGATGCTTAACCAACTGAGCCTCCCAGGTGTGCCCATTTTGTTTTTTATTTTATGGTTGTTTCTGTACTTTCCCTCCATTCCTTTCCTCTCTTGCTATCTTCTCTCACATTTAGTTAGCTTTCTTTATTGATATACTAGGATTCTTTTCTCTTTAGTTTTTGCATATCTATTACTGGTTTTGGTTTGTGCTTACCATTCAGTTTGTATATAATATCTTCTGTCGATAGCAGTCTATAATAAGTTGATGGTCACTTATGTTTGAACCCATTCTTTCCTTTTTTCCTCCCCACATTTTAGGTATATGGTGCCATACTTCTTCACGTTCATTATTTTGCAAATCCCTTGACTTATTTTTACATGTATACTTATTTTTTTTTTACTGTTTTGTATTTCCTACTTTTTTTAATCTTGCTTATGGTCTTTTCTTTCCACTAACATACTTCTCTTTAACATTTCTTGTAGAGCTGGTTTAATGGTCATGAATTCCTTTACATTTTATTTGTCTGGGAAACTATTTACCTCTCCTTCTATTCTGAATGATGTCCTTGCTGGATGGAGTATTCTTGGCTGCAGAATTTTTTCCATTCAGCCCTTTGAATATACCATGCCACTTCCTTCTGTCCTGAAAAGTTTCTTTTGGAAAATCATCACATAGCTTTATGGGGTTTGCCTTGTATGTAACTGCTTTAAAAATGTTCTCTTTATCACTACTTTTTGCCATCTGAAATACTGTGTATCTTGGTGTGCATCTCCTTGCATTGATTTTGTTGGGGGATCTCTGTGCTTCCTGGATCTGGATTTCTGTTTCCTACCCCAGAAGACTTCCTGCTCTTGAAAGTAATGGCCTTATGAAAAAGATGTTCTTTAGTGCTCTGCCTTGCAGTGTTCCCTGTTCACCAGAACCCGGCACTTTAGGAGTGTCTGCTGTGTGTGTTGCATGCATCTTGCTGTTATGGCTGAGCTGCGTTTTCCTTTAGTCTGGCCATCTCCAATGGCTCTTTTTGCCCATTATAGGCAATGTTTGGTCTCTGTGGTATTAGTGGGCCAGTCTGGGAATGCCTTGGAGTTGAATTGATGCAGACCAGGCATTGACCAGAGAGAGATGCAGTAGCACCAAACTGAAAACTGCTTCCCCTGTATTGTTCCTTGAGAAACTTTTGTTGGTGGGAAGGGCCTGCAGTCAGACCAGTTGTCTGCCTCCATCCCACTGTTGGGGCCTCCTTCTGACTGGCATGTAGTTGTTCTTCCTTTTGTCTGTGGTCAGAGTCACTGTGGAATGGTGCTATCTACTATCTGGAGTTGATTACACACTGCCAGGCCTGTGACATCTGGCTTCAGTCAAGAGCATATTGTAGAGGGCAGATGCACTGAAGTACAGCAAGAGAGATGGGGGTTGTGTCCTGGGAGTGGTACTAGCAAGCTTTGTGTGCCCCAGGTCCTCTATCTGATGGACCCTGCAGTTCCAGGACTGAAGCACCCTGTCCATCTCTGTGGAAGCACAGCACAGCAGGGTGGGGCAGCAGGGTGGCAATGCTACCAATCTTTGGGCCTTGTGTTTCCTCCATGGGAGGGTCCCTGCAACAGGTAGAGTGAGGCAGGCTGTCTGGAGGCGTGGATTAGCTGAAGCACAGCATGGGAAAGAAGTGTGGGGTGGCAGCGTTAGCAAGTTGGGTATGGAGTTCAGCAGGTGGTTATGTGTTTATGCTGGGGGGTGAGGGGAGAGAAATGGTGCCTATCGGTTCCTTTGTTTCCAGAGGAGTTCTCCAGAGATTCTGTCCCTCTGGATAAGCTCCAAAATAACTCTCCCTCCCATATGCCCCCAGGTGTCTTTCAAACTGTGTTTTTATGCTTTATTGCCACAAGTTGGTTGTTGTGCTCACTTTTTAAGGGTGGGGACTCAGTGTTCTCTCATCCTCCCCCTCTCCTAGAGCTGAGCCTGTGTTTTTCTTTTTTTAAACTTGTTTTTTAATATTTATTTATTTTTGAGAGAAAGTGCATGAGCGGGGAGGGAAAGGGAGAGGGGGACAGAGGATCCAAAGTGGGCTCCATGCTGACAGCAGACAGCCCAATGTGGGGCTCGAACCTACGAACCATGAGATCATGACCTGAGCTGAAGTCAGAGATGCTCAACCAACTGAACCACCCAGGCGCCCCTCTTTTTATTTCTAAGTTTTAAGTCCTGCTAGTTATAAGAACTCATGAAATTAGGCCCCTCTGGTTCTCAAAGTCAAATGTTATGAGGATTTGTCTTCCCCATGGGGGCTCCCTGGTGTAGTGATCTATTTCTATCCCCTCTCTGTGCCCCTGGCGTTCCCTCCTCCTGTGGACAGTCCCGTGGTTCACTTCCTGACTGAACCTCTGCACTTCTTACTTTCTTTCATGTGACCTCTTCTCTACATTTAGTTGTAGAGTTTATTCTGCCAGTCTTTGGGTTATTCTCTAGGTTATTTACGTTGATATGAATTTTATCTAGTTGTATCTATAGGATGGGTTGAGCTAGAGTCCTCCTACTATGCTGTCGTCCCCAGAAACTCCTCAAATACATTTTAAACAATCTTGCAATGATCTTTTTAAAGTTATGCTTCCTTGTTTCTTGGTTTCAGGCAAATCTTAGATGCCTGAGAAATGATGGGTGTTCCAGAACCACAGAATGAGCAGAATTGTAGAGAGATGGCAGACCTAGACAGCTGGGACTCTTTCACTGCTCAGGCTAGATATAACATCTGATTCTACATATTAGAACTCATGAAAAATACTGGTGTGGGTAATACATACTTGTAGAGAATTTTCCTTGGGTTTTCTGTGTTGTCATTAAAGAATCTGAGTACTGCAGATAACGTTCTTTTGACAGGTGCGGAATCTGAGTCTAAGAACAGACTGTCATGGTTGGGGACTGTGACATAAATCTGGACTCCTTTATTTACTTGTTTATTTTTTGTATGAACATGGAGATCCCTGAGAAGGCAAATGTCTCTTATTGCGCAAACAAAAATATTAGAAGGCTTAGATCACCCAGAAAGCACACTGAGCAAATCTGGGAAATTTGTCTTGAAGAGTGTGGTGGGTGGGGAAGAAAGACAGGATATGCTGGACTCATGAGGGGGCTAAACAGATCATTATCCCAAACAGGGATTTGAGAGGAAGCATAAAAAATCTCCAACTGGGAACTGCAATTTGAGAGAGAGGCTAAAAAACTTTTCCCCAATTATCATTTTTTAGAGTCCTTTCAGTGCAGTTAGGATAAACAACCTTTTCCAGTTTGCCCAGGACTGAGGGGTTTCTTGAGACTTGGCATTTTCGTTTTTGAAACCAGGAAAGTCCCAGACAAACTGAGAGAGTTGGTCATCCCAGGTACAAGACACGAAAGTCACTGATAAAAATAAAAGAGGCAACTGGGAAGGATAACACTTGAAATAATTGTCTAGCATTTTGTACCATAATTCAAATAATTACAGTAGTTAAACCCGTGGTAATGAAGGGACATGGGCTGTTTTTATAGGTGAAGGGAGTCATGAAAAGTAGCAAGAAAGATCACTGACTTGGAGACAGGCTCTTTTGTGAAAAAGGCAAAACTTAAAGTAAATATAAGATGCAAAATTTGATAGGGAGTAATATGAGAACAAATCCTGCTAATTAAAATTTTAGCTGGATTTTGGAAATTATGGAAAGAGTATTTGTTAAAGCAGTTATTTTGATTTATGAAGACCAGTATTGGGTATATTCATCTCCACACTAAATTTAAAACATGGAGAAGGTGTGAAAAGCTTTTAAATGTCTAAATGCGATTTTTGCAGTGTCTTTGGAAATTTTTTCTCGGGTTACCTAGAACATGACAATGACCTAACATGGACACAGTTATCAACCAGCATTTCAGTTAGCATTAAAGATCACTGATTTGTGCCAAACGAGGCATCATATCCATGAACAATGATTCAAATAAATTTAAATGGAAACTAATTGCTTTGATTATGGCATTCTAGTGAATATCACTCTCCTCTGCTTTTTTCCCTTTATTTCTCTTCCTCTTCACCTTTCTCCTCTTCCTCCTCTTTTCCCCCTTCTTCTTTTTTCTCATTGGCAAAAATAATGGAAAGAAGCCTATAATTCTTAATACATGAAGTAACTATTTCTGAGAAAACAATATTCTTTGTTGTTCTGCCATATCTAAAGCACTATGCACAGCATGAGACATAAAGAAAGAAAATCTTTCCTTTACTATATTGCCTTCTATCTAGTGGTGGAGCTAATCATGTAAACAAATAATTATTAACATGGCAGAAAAAAATTATTGGTCAGCAGTTGAGTTTACATGTAGAAAGTCATTGAATGGATGCTTATTATCTTAAAGGACTTACAAAACATATTAAATGTGAAAAAGTAGTGAGATCTGTTGTCATCATTCCTGTAGTTCAGTCCTGTCACTTCCCCTGTGGTTTTGTGGCAAACAGCAGACATGCTGTGTTAACCATAAGTTGTTATTTATCATATTTACATTTAGTTAGATTCAAAGCTCATTTGACAGATAATTTCAACTGTTGCACATAGTAAAAACAGTGGATTTGAAGACTTTTTTTTTTGGTCTGGACTACCTACTTCTTATATTCCATTTTTCTATGTCCTGGGAATACAGAGTAAGTACAATTGACCAGCTCTCATGCCTTCCCAGTCCTATTTGTATATTGACAGTGTCTGTATTATTTAGGAGCAAAAGATACCTTCAAGTGGAAAGTTTCTAAAATCTTACACAAGATTCCTTATTAAATATTACAATGACAACTACATTAATGCATTCCTTGATTCCTGAGAGACATAGGGCACTTGGAACACTACATTTAAAGCTCTTGATAAATTCAGGAATCTATCTGTACGCCCTGACTCAACAGAATTAACTCAAGTTTACAGGCAGGGCTCTTACATTAATAAAGGAGATTGTATTTCCAAAACATTCCACTGTTTAAAAGAGTCTTAGAAAAGCTACAATCCTATTTAAATAGTGCTCAAGTGGAAATAATTCTGTGACAAAGTACTTTGTACAGGAAATAGACCTTGGGAGAGGCCTAATTATAATGAACTGTGAAGATGTAACTTTGACAGTTGTTCCTATGTTTAGGAAAAAAAAAGTAAACATTTTAATGATTGGGATATAAAATATAAATACTTTCTGGATATTAGATAAAGTAGTTTGAAAGAATCCCCGGGACAAGGGATTTTATATATCTCTCTAAAACACTCTACCAAATAAAATTATAAGCTATCAAAGCATATCTGTGAAAAGATTATCTAAAGTTATATATTATATAGGAATAGTTATAATCATATAATGTCACAATTTCCAAAATGTCTTGAGAAACTTACCATTGAAGCACTTTGAGCAGATATCAGTCACATTCATGTTGGGTATAATTATCAGAATCAATTGACCCAGAAAATATATAGTAACTCAATGGAAATGTAGTGCATAGATCAGAAAAATCTTAAAATTAAAAGAAATGCCCCGTATGATCATCCAGATTCCTTTTCAACAGCCTCGATACTGAAAACTCACCCCTAAAAAGGCAAGTCTTTCTGCTTTTGATCATTTTTCCTTTTATGAATAAAGTCTGTCTGTGCTTAATTAAGCACAAAGCTACCATTTGAACCTCATCAATGAATTCATTTATTCATTCATGCATTCATCATTTAATAAATACTGATTGGGCACCTGATCTGTGGCCTAAGTACAGGGGCAAAATGATTAATGAGCTATATTTCCTGCTCTCATGAATCTTGTAGTCAATGGGAGAATCCAATTTCACCTAGACCATTCATATTTACTTCTTTCAGACATTCAAGACAACTAACCTTTCCTCAACTTTAACACCTTTCCTCATTAGTCTACATACCCATACGATACCTCATTTCAAATAAATTCCATACTTTTCCCTGTGTTACTTTTACTATGGTTTGCTCATGCCATTCTTCAAATATTTGCCCAGTACTAAACCCAGTCTTGGGGATGTCTGTCCAGAGTATACTAATGTATTCAGTAATTTATTTAGAACACTTATTTAGCACCTGTCTTGTGTCAGGCAAATGTGAATATGACCATAATTTCTGTCTTCAAGAAGTTCATGGTCTAAAAGAAATTCCAGAATGCACAAACAATGGATTTTCGAACACAGTCCCATTAATTCTGACTGTGCTCTGAAGATAAGGAAGTGGATGTTCAGAGGCTTATGATTTAACTCTTCTTGTGTTAGATTTAGGAACTGTGGTTCCACATCCAGGTCCAAATACAGCATAATTCACTGAGCGTTAGGCCAGTAATCTGCAACCAAAGCCCTGGGAAATCATGGAAGCTACAAAGTAATCAGTTTCTTTATATGTAAAATGTAGCATAAACTTATTTGGGGTTATAGTAAATTATAGAAAACCCATAGATTTCTAATCAATATTAATTTGAAAATAGAAGAGTATATATGAATATTTATGATAAGAGTAGAATAGCCTTATATGTTGCCACCATTATGAAATATTATTTTGCTTTTCTCTTCCCCTCTTCCTCTCAAGTAATGACAGCTCCTGAGTCTGTAACATAGCCTGTCAATGATATCTTGGGTATAAATGTCCCTTCTCTGTTCTAGTTTCTGTAAATGGGAGGAGGTTTCCTGCCCACTGTGTCTTCTATGAAGGCTTTTTATTTTGAGACTATTTCATACTTGTGCTACAAAGAGAATTAGTGAGCAAAGTGGATTTACTCATTTGTTCACTCATACACCTATTCATATAATTTCACTTATTAATTAAATTTTAAAAAATAAATTTAGTACCTGGTTCATATTTGGAACTCAGGTAAGTTGAGTGGAATGAGTGAAGGAATGGGTGAGGACCTGGTTGACCAACCCACTTTCGATTAAGATTCATCTGCTTAATAGGCAGGAACAAGACTTGGGTTTCTTGCAGCCTTATGAAGCTTTAAGTCTGTAGTGGGGAAATGTGCCAACAGTGTCAGGAATATTGCAGAGTACCAGTTCAGTGGGGGACAGGATGACAATAATTATGACTTTATCCTGTGCTTCTCAACTAGCAAGGGTCATAGTGCTGTGCCCTACCAAAGCCAGGGCCTACCGGAATATATTTGATGTACTTTAATGTACCTTTAGACCTTTCTTTTGGTCATTTTGTAAAGATGCCTTGTTATTGCTGCATAACATTAGATATCAGTATTGATTGGTCTGTGCCTGTGCCTTACTTGTTATTAAATATTGTAACTATCACCCCTGCCACCATAAGATCAACTTCCAGCTCAGACATCATTTGGAAATGACTCTTCCCATGAGGAGTTTATAGTGATCCTCCAATCCTCCAATGTGACAGAGAAAAAGGCACAGGTGCTTGGGCTGGTGAACAGTATTGCTGAGTTGAGAGAACATAGGTGTTGTTTCCAAGGCAATAAATATGTAGGCAGCCAAGGTTTTGAAAGATGAAAATGCTTATAGATATTTATTGCTAAATGTTGTTCTTGTGTACATTTTGGAAAAGTATATAAGCAGAGATTCAGAAGCAAGGATTCAGAAAGTGAGAAGAGATCAATCCCCAAACAGAAAAGAATAGCATAGAAAACAGAAACTAGATGAAGAGGAATTCAGGCAGAATGAAAACAGAAACTTACCTTGGCTACTGGTTACCACTGGTACCTTAATAAGAAGGAACTGGAAACTGCAAAGTAATTTCAGAAACCAGACATAAGCAGTTACAAGGATTTTTTTTTTTATTCCAAATTTAACTGTTAAGTACTGTGAGTGTGGTAGGATAAATTTTCCAAACCTGCTCGAAACCAATTCAAGAAACTTCTTAAAATGTGTTGTATATCAAAGTTTAAGTACTACAAGTGGGGCTGTTTTATCAGTGGAAATCACAGTGAAGAAGTTGATAGACACATTCTGTACAATGACATCTAGAAGATCTGATGGCAAGAGGTAACTTTTCATGGAAAAGTTCTGATTCTCTTTTAGACAACATGCCTGAGACCAGACCATGTAGAACTTGTTTCTTCATGCTCAGGATTTAAAGCTGCTGGGCTCCCATCAGTCACAAGAATCCATGATATAAAAGATGACTAACAAGCCATGTGCAAAGTTGAAAGAACAGGCAGTTCTTGGTATAGGACAAAACAGAAACTTGGGTCTGTAGATGAGGGTGTTTGAGAGCTCAACACCTCAAGTGATGCTTTCTTTTGATTGCAGAGTAGGCCATTTGGTATACTCAAAGTGTCCATGTTCTTCGCCATCATATTAGTTAGCTGGGGATGCCATAACTAAATACCACCACAGACCAGGTGGCTTAAGCATCAAGAATTTATTTCTTATACTTCTGGAAATTGGAAGTCCAAGATTAAGGTGCCAGCAGGGTTTGTTTCTGCTGAGATCTCTCTCCTTGGCTGTAGCTGGCCTCCCTCTTGCTGCCTCTTCACATGATCATCTCTCTGATACCCATGGTGTCCCCTTTCTCTTCTTATTAGGACATAGTCATATTGAATTTGAGGCCCCTAAGGGCCTCATTTAAACTGAATTATCCCTTTAAAAATCTTATCCTCAAATACAGCTACATTCTGAGGTATGGGGCAATGGGACTTAAACATATGAATTTTGGGGAGGACCCAATTTAACCCATAACATTGCCATGTATGGCATTCAAGACACAAATATAAATAAAGAAGACATGTCTAAGTCCCAGACACTGTGTACACTTTGTATGGAGTGAGAGAACATTCTCTAGGTGCTAGTGTGTGTATGTGGCTAAGAGAAAGAACATTTATTATGGCCCACACCATATTCCATGCCTTCTGTCAGAGACATGTGACTGGGTTTAAAGTGGCAAAACAGAATTGCCAGTTTCAACTGTAGATTATTACAATCTCACCTAATCTTTTGTTATCTTAATGCAGTTTGGAATTATAAAATTTTCCAGATATTACAGATATCTAGGTTGATTTGCCCTAATTTCAATATTTCATCAAAATGTCCACAGCCAAGCGGACCTTATCAGAAGGCAGGCAAGCCCCTCTGGGGAACACTCTTCTCAGTGTGTTTACCTCCTTGATATGACATTCCAAAAAGCACGCCTTTATCCAGCTTTTTGTCTCAGTACTCTGTAATGATACATGTGAAGATAATGGCAAATTAGAAGGAAGACTAGTCTGCAGGCTTTAAATCTCTTTTTTTTTAACCTCTTACTCTTGTGAACATTAAATAAGGGAATGTAAACCAAAGTCATTTGTAAGGGTATTAAGTGATATTTGCAAATCATTCTTTTGTGGATAGTTTGCCCCACCCCCACCCTGTGGTGGTGCTTCTGACATTTGTTAGGTTTTGGGTGAGAGACCAGCATTCTTATTGGTCTCTCTAACTTTCCGAGTTTCTTATTAATCTTTTTATCTGTTATAAAAACAATATCCTACATTTTATATGGTATGACAGTAGAGTCCTAGAGAAATACCACTCAAGAAGCCACTGGCTTATTAAAATTACTTAAAATTATTTATGTTTTAGTCATACAACAACAGGTATGGGAAATGAGAAATTTGTGTCAAAAGGAAGAAGATGCCTTAAGGAGTTTTCTCAGACTAAATGCATGAATAATGCAGCAAGTAAGAAGTGCAAAATAATTTGTCAAAGGGAAGACATTTCCAAGAGAGTTCCTGGGGCATGTGGGGGACTTTTAGGAGATTATGTTGGGTGGCAAGGTTTCAAGGGAAAGGAAGAGAAAGAGGCTCCACTGGTATTTCTTGCCAGGACTGTAACTCTAAACTTGCTTGAGAGGGGATAAAGAGCCTTTATAAACACAGGAAATGAAGGCAGGTAGATAGGAGTATTGGAGAGGCAGCAAAGGGGCAGGAAGCCTAAGTAAGGACTGAGTAAGGACTGGGATCCCAGAGTATTTGGAATTCTCCACACTTCTTTGGTGGGTGTCCCTTATTCTAGATTCTCTTATGATGTTTTCAGCTTGTTTCTTTGTGTGTAATACTTAACATTGTTGTATATCCACTCCAATTTTATTATGTCAATTTCTCATTTTCTTTAAGAAGTATACTACATAAATCAAAATTATGAATACATACTTTAAGATACACAATAGCCTTTGCCTTACGGGAATCTGCTATTTAAATATGGGTTTTCCTTCATAATCATATCTTATGCTTACACTTGTCTTAGGCCTTCACACCTAAGGATATAATTTATGTACCTAGAGACAACACCTTCTAACTAAAAGCTAAAACAAAACATGATGTCAAGTGAAGAAAATACAGTTAAAAAGGATTTAAACAATATATAGCCCTTCATGTACATTTTTAATTACATAAAATTATTGGATGTTATCTATGATTACATGCATACCTATGTAGTAATTGGGCAAAAGACCTGCCTAGGGGAAATGAATGGCAGTTTCAGAAAAGCAATCACATTTAGAGAAAGGAAGACGCAGATGAGTAGTGGGGCATTGGCTGTTTCTATCACATTTTTTTAATGGAGCTTTGAACCATGTACAGCAAAAATTAACATGCATTTCATCTAGTTATTTTTGCATATGGATGTTTATATGAACAGTACATCCTGTGCTTTTTCTTGTATTTGAAATACCTGGTAAACAAAAATAAATTTAAAAATTAAAACAAATTAACCAAAACCAAAAACAAAAACAAAAAGCCTAAACCCCTATTCTTCTGCTAGGAAAAATTTTAGCAGAATTCCTCATCAAGTAGAATCTTACTTGAAATTCCTCACCAAGCAGAATCTCAACTCACTCACCACTCTTCTCTTAACAAATCTCTCTACTTAGCAGTTGAGAGCTATGCTTTCATCCAACATTAAGTGGCAAGGGTGCTATCTTTAAAACAACTAGTTTTGTATTACAGTTTTATAAAAGATAAGTCATATGCAAAAATAACTGAGTATGCAAGGAACTAAGAAACTTTGAGATTACCATGGTTTTCCTCTAACACGTTAAAATTGCACACAAGTTACATATATGGATTGCCTCCCATACAGGGAGATGGGTCGTAGTGAAGAACTCTGAGTTTAGCACTAGGAAACTGGGTTCTAGCTCAGTTCTGCCATTTAATATTAATGGCATATGCAAGTTGGTTCCCCTCTTTGGGTCTTCGCCTCTTCCTTTATAATTGAAGACTTGAAATTCTTCCTAACTCTAGGTCCTCTCTGTAGGTGGCAAAGTAGCAGATTTAAATTAAAGAAGTAGGTTTTGGAATGAGACTGGAGCAGACTGTCATCCCTTCCTTACAGGGTACTTGTGAGAACTGAATAACAGAATACAAGCATAGATCTTAGAACTGGATTATATTTGCTATTTTATGTAACTATTTCATATTTGAAGTGCCTGGCAAATATAGAAGGGCTCGGCTCTTTTTATTACTGTGATAAAATGCTGAGATTCTGTATGCTCAGAACCACGCTAGGCTTGTGAAAACTTATGATACCAAATGTTTTGGTTTATCACATGTAAAATACTTTCACACTATTGCATTACATCCCAGGGTTGAAAAGACATATATGCTCTGGTCCTGGGCCTTCAGAACTTAACAATGTAGATAAGATATAACAAGTAAAGTACATGAGATAATTACTAATTCATATAAGGCTCTATGTGGTAAAGAGCTAGATGGTGAGGTTCATAACCAATCTAGAGATTAGGATGAGATACACTGGTGTTGGAGTTGAACTGGAATAAAAATGATTCCATAACTAACATGTGAACCTAGCTAAATCTCAGGATCCGTTGTTATCTTAGTCTCTTCTCAGCCAATGTCAATGCTAATTAATGAACTGGAATAACAAAATCCTGAGTGCTTTCCTCACTGACAGGGAGGGTTCTGGGAAGAATCCGATTTAATTATTTACAACTTGAGGCATGGATTGATAATTTCTTTCTTAACCTAAGAAGTTTACATGCCAAAATTTACACTCCCTCTGCTTAAAAGTATGAATTTCATTTGTTCTGAGGCTCAAATACTCTTTCTAAATAAGCTATTTACATTTTAATCCTTTCTGCCAGGAATCCTTCTGCATGCTCGTTACTGAAGTTACTGATCTCCTGCTCAACATAGCAAGGCATTTGGTCTTATTCTTTTTCGTTTGAACCAGGAGGATAATTCGGTCCTCACAAAAGGAAGAAGAAAGCCTTAAGCAGAGAATTATTGCCCACTACTATTTTCTAGAGTGGTCAATGCCTTCCTCCTTCCTAGGAAGGCAGCCGCCCTGAGAGCTAACCTTTAAGTCCTTGTAGGAATCTGGATCTGGAAGAGATTATCCTGAATCTCTCTGGCTGAACTATGTTCAGTGTGGTGAACTACAGTAAAACAGGGTTCGCAGGCAGGTATATCTGGGTTGAACTCTCTCTCGTACAAGTTACTAAACATATTTTAGTCAATTACTTAGCTTCTCTAAGACTATTTCCTTATTTGTAAAATAGGAAAAAAACAGCTCTAACTTATTGGATTATTGTGAAGATTGACAAAGTAATTCTTGTAAAGTGCTTAGCAAAGTAACTAATCAAAAAAGGTTATCTATCTGTGTGATACGTAGAATTAAAAATATCCATATTAGTTCCCATTGCTTTGCTCTTTTCTAAAGTAAAAGTAAACCCCAGCATTTCAAAGTAGTGAATTTGTGTTTTACTTTTATTCTTTAGAAAACATAAAGAAGAAATTCACATCTCAAATAATTGAGATAAAAACCCAAGACTTTATTCAAGAGAGAGAAGACTATCATGAGTGTAATAGAGTCACACGCTATTCTTTTTATACGGCCCAGGGCATTTAAAGAGGTATGGTGTTTGTTTCCCCACTCCATACTCTGTTGTCCACATTTATTAACATTTTTTATCTGTGAGGATCACAACTTCCCTTCACTAATACCCTTGAACACGTCCTTCCAACATCAAAGTTTTTGTTTTGCTTTGTTTTATAGTTACTTGTATTTCTCATGTTATTGGGTGTAAAAAGATTTTGAATGAAGAGGCTTTTCATTGAGCTGAGTCAGATAATCTCAGAAATCTGATTTAGAATCCAAACTGAGTTGTTGTGTTCCTTTTGTCCCATACTAATCCTTTTATTCACTTCATTTGGCTCCCTGGTCCACGAAACTAACCAAATCTTTGAAACTCTCCCATCTCCTCTTTTGTGCTGCTTTTCACAAGGAAGAACAAACAAGCAGTACTATTTTTGACAGAAAAGAAGCTACACAGAACTGATAACTGACTTCTGTTTTTACACTGTGGTCCTCTCTGTATTCTTAGTGTGGCTTTGAGAAGTGGCTAATCAGTAGCTCTTCCTAGAATGGCCCCAAGCATTTGACAGTGTTCCATTAGTGATAGCATTTCTGGAACTCAAGTATTTTCTTGTGTTATCCTTCCTTCCGTTACACAAACACAAAATTTCCAGACCTCTTCTTGAAATGATTGTGATGAAACCATATGTGACTAAGGAGAGTAAGGATATAATTCTGTACTCTCTAATGTTATTACCAGAAGATAATGAAAATGGATTCACAAGTGATCTTTAATTTTACCATTACCTATTTTTTATCTAACTACTTACCTTAATGAGAGAAATAACTAAAGTTTATCAATCACTGACTGCATGACAGGCATTGATAATAAATACTTTAATATGTGCATAGTACCTGTGAGGTAGGTATTGTTATCATATGTACTTTAACAATGAAGACACTAAAACTCAGAGAAGTGAACAGCTCATGGTCACATAGCTTGTAAGGTTAAGTGATAGGCCCGGGAATCAAAATTGAGTCTTCGTATTCCAGCAGGCCACATTTGGAGAGTGTTCTTATAAAAGGCTGCAGTTTGTCCAAGGATGCTGTTGCTCCCAGATTCCATTTGGATTTTGTTAACAATAGAGTTTTGAAAAATGAACACCCCACCCAGATTCAGGGTCCATTTTGAACAGCTTTGTCTCAGCTAGTTACTTCAATGCTTCTCATATTCAGTGAAGATCCCAACTATCTTTCAACACCAGATGGCTATAGGGATATTAGGAAAAGCACAGATGATATTAGGCTGTTAATTAAAGACCTATTATAAGAATACTATTTCCTGAATTTATTATAAATTTCCCAGGCATGTACTACATATGTTTTCTATTTTAATTTCTAATTTTTTTTAAGTTTCAATCTTTTAGGAAGAGGAATAACAGTTTGTTACAGAGAATATGTATTTTCACTCTTTTTCAATGCTTATATTTCATCATGTATATAAAAAGATTAAATGGTATGGGGGGAATGCGAAAAAAAGAACTATAAGAAGAACTTTAAATAACAGAAATGTGTTATGTGTAGGCAGGTCACAATGGAGAAATGAAAAAGGAGAGTGTGAATCAGAAATATTTAGTGGAAACTCACTTTTCACCCCTACTTGGTAATAGGCAATGAAATGAATGGGTTTTTCTAGTTACAGCTCAGAAGAACTAATTGAGTAGTGATATCATTCATCCCATAAGGAAATTCTAGTTAATGCTAAGAGAGAAAGTTACCCTTTGTCATTGAAAACATTTTCTCCTTTTTTTGTTGTTGACATAATGCTAGACCCTTGTGGATTTTTTTTTTTTTTACATAAATGTGCATTAGTGAGAACAAATGTCATTTTTTCCCCCAAATTTTATGTGAGAACTGTGCAGGGGCATAAACTGTTCTTCCGAGTTACTATTTCTCTCAATCAAGTTAATTATCATTCATTCTTACAACTGCATGACCTCCAATACCTACCAAGACACTTAGGAGTCCCTATATCCTGATTTTCTTGCCTCTATAGTCTTACAGGTATTTACATGTTAAAACATCTATGTTAAGATTATAGAATAAACCTTAAGCAAACTGAAACTGCTATTATATATGGAGACCTGCAGCTAAGATCTCTTTTTATTTATTTTTAACTTTTTAAAAAGTAATCTCTATGCCTAGTATGGGGCTTAAACTCAGGACTCTGAGATCCAGAATCACATGCTCATGCTCTACCGACTGAGCCAGCCAGCCCCTCGCCCAGGAACTCTTTTAAGTACAGATATCATGAATTGGGATAACTGAGGATAAAAACCTATGAATGACATATAAATATATTTTTCCTTTAGAAAATTATTGCCAAAATTCAATGCAATTAGGAAAGAAATACCTGCCATTGGTAAATTGGAATCTTCCACTAGAATAGAGCAACTTTGTTCTTATATGTTAAAGTTTCTAAATAAAGTAATACTGTACTTATCCAGATTATGCAATATTTCTTGTAAATTTAATCCTTTTAGATAAGAGTATATTCTTTATGTACCATCCCTTCCTGATTTTTAAACAATTTATCACACAGTCTTTCTAAAATCTCTTACATTTCCTACCAATAGATACTAAATGTACACTAAAAATAATTTATTTCTGAATGATGTAGGGTTACTCTATTGCATTCTATAAAACTCTATAAAAGTTTTAAAATTTTCTGGTCTCTTCCTTTAGCATTGTCCAGCTTTTCATCTTTTAACACTTGCTGATAACCAGGGCTTCTCTATCAGCCCACTTCGTTTTTCAAACTCGCTATTTCTAATTTGTTGTAAACACAGAAACCAGATAATAGTTCTCGTATGAAGTTAGAGTTAACAGGCTCTAAGTTAAGTCTCTCTTAAGTCTTTGTAACATTGATTTTAGCTTATTTGGGGACCTGTTTAATTTTATCTCAGATTCTAGTCAATATCCTAGAGGGTTGACAATTCCAGATATGTGACCTCCGATTCAGTTAGGGAAATGAAGAGGTAGAAGTGGGTTCTCCCGGCAGTCCATGCAACTTGAAGAGAGGCAGGAATGGTTGCAGAATATACAGCGTGGTTTGAAAACTGCAAGTAGTTTAGCATGGCTCCAGCCTCAGCTATAAGGAAAAGAGAAGGAATGTGGGACAAGGCAACAAGTGACAAGGAATGGAAAAATAAGCAAGGGCTAAATAACAGTGGCTCTTATATTTCATGCTAAGGAATTTTAACTTCAACGATGAGGTATGAAATGGCATGGAAGTGTTTTAGGGAAAGCAACATCATGGTCATATTTGCATGTTAGAAAGGTATATATATGTCACTGTGAAAGGTGGCTATAAAAGACTAAGGAAATCATGTTAATATTATGTATTGCATTAGCTGGCAGCATTTTATTCAACAGCTGGGATAGTGGAAGAAGGTTGTGTTAAGCCCTTGATTATAATATGACTTATTTTTATGAATAAAAATTAAAAAAAAAACTGTGCAAACTTAAGCTAAGACTCAAATGTGGCAGTAATAGATTGACTACTTCCTATAAGGTACGTAGAGAAAAAAATCCCTTATATTCTGTATGGCTTCTTCAGAGAGTTCAAGAATATTCTGGTACATATACTTTTGGCATCTGGTATATATCAATGAACTGGAGACAGATCTAGAATTCCCTTCTTTATGTAATGCATTATCATTAAGAAATAATGCAAAAGATGACATGTAGGTAATGAGTTGAATGAAAATATCATGAAATACCAATTATCAAATTATTAATAATTTTTATCAATATTACATTACATATGTAGTAGCCATTATCTTAACTTTTAAGTAATAAAGGAGGTGTCAGGAAGGATAGGTGCCTTGCTGAAGAAGTAAATAGTAAAGATAAATATACAAATAGGTCTTCACTCAAAGTTGTGTAAGCATTTGATCATGAGAGGTGAGGTTTTTTTTCTTTTGTACTGGTCAAAGACTCTAGCCCTAAGTATACCAAATTGCCTGCTCTAAGAAACTGAGAATGGAACGATGAGAAATATTCTGCTATGCTGTCATGAACACAATAATAATAATAACAAAAACAACATGATAATTATAATGGTAGTGGTGATAAGGATGATGGTTATATAGTTTCCCTCACTGGTCATCGTGTCCTTTTGTTTTCTATTATGGAAACATTCTAATAAATAAAATGTAGGGGGAGAGAAATATATGAAATTGATTTCAATTTGGTTATTATTTAAGGAGCTAGATGAAATCATTAAATCCCATCCTTTAATTTTATTGATTAGGAAATGAAAGCTCAGAAGAGGTAGAAAGCCTCTTAGCTGGACATAGAATTTCGAAGCATCCCACTTTATACACTTTACACTTCGGTACATATTTCTCATATATTGAGTATCCCTCAAAATAACTGCTCTTTTGAATCTAACTTCCTATATTCATAAGGAAGGTAAGGGGGGATATCGGAAGCAGCTTAACACCACTGAAGTCTATTCCTAGGTTGATTGCTACCTTGACTCTATTCAGCAGATGTCCATCCTGAGGTAGATTTAATCATTTCTCTTAAGAAGGGCAGAGAGTGTAGAGGCTTCTACTAATCAACTCCCCAGAGGGATGAGGAGGCATAGATAAGTCACCCAGAATTTACAGGTCTGTGCCTCATATTTTCTTGGTTATATATATTTATTTGGATGACTTCAGAATTTAGCTGGATATCATTAAATCGAGTTGAATGCCATGTAAGTTTGATTACCCAGTGGTACCAGTATTTTGTGGCCATGTCCTAGGCTTAGATTTTGCAATATTGATGTCATTAATCTGCTACAGAAATATCTAATTTTGCCCTTCGGCTGTATTTTTTATCAGTCTATTCTTTTCCAAACCAAGATGGGATTTTTTAAAATTTATTATTAAACTATTCCAGTATAATAGTATTAGCTTGCTGTATTTCAATAAACTTGTAGTGGTCTCTTTACCCAGCAAGGAAAAATCCTGAGCAAATAATCTAGGCAATTAAGAAGTATAACATATGATCTAAACATTGTATGATTGTTAGGTGTATCTAAGATGTTGCTGAAAAATGACTTAAAGAAAATACGTGGCTCTCTATGATGTGCATCTGAGAGCTATTTTGATAGAAAATGCTCCCTTATCCAATATGTAGTGTGCTCCATATTGTAAGTGGTAAAATACATATTTTATGCATATTTTGACTATGAAAGCTTAATAGATTTTCTTAGGAACATGGTGTCATGAAATGCATGAATGGTGTGTATCAAATCAGCCTGTTTACATGAGCCCAGGAAGGCTGAATCAGCCTCATTCTAAACCATCAACATCTGTGACCTTGGAACAAATCGATAGAATCTATTCAGCTTGTCTTAGGGAAATGAAGTTAATTCAACTTCTAATTCAAGTCAGTTAATATCTGTGGATCTGTCACAATGTTTCTGGCTCTAGAGGTATAATAAATGGTTAATTTTCTTGTCCTCCAGTAGCCCACCAACTACCTAGGAGACAGATTTGTACACATTGCACCCAAATACAAATTTGAGCTATGGCCATCACACAAGCAAAACATTAAAGGAAATAGATGATGATTAAGGGTGAAGGAGGCTGGGGGAGGGGAAAGCTTTACAGAGGAAGTGAAATTTAAGTTAGATATTTAAAGAAAAGTGCCTTTTTCCTTCATTCTTACAAAATACTCAACAAT
Organism: Paguma larvata; assembly: GCA_030068075.1. Lineage (NCBI taxonomy): Eukaryota > Metazoa > Chordata > Mammalia > Carnivora > Viverridae > Paguma > Paguma larvata. Next base: position 48,757,872 of record CM057834.1, on the reverse strand, counting down.
CCTGTAGAATCATATACCTTTTCTTCCTGACCGATCAGATACTTCTAACATGCTAATATGTGAACTACTTTTATCACTAGTGAATTCATAAACTAAATTGACTTTTTAAAAATGATCATCGTATCTTTATTTTTGAAGACTAGAATTGGAAGGAAGTAGGTGTTCTCATTTCTCAAATGGGAAATTTGAGTCAAAAAAAGATAATTCAGTGGAAAAGCAAAAGAGAATCAATACTTCTGTCTTTACAAAGATAACACTATTTGGCCTGGACATTTTCATTTTCATTATCAAAACCAAAACCAACAACAACAATGACAGTGACATTGACATCAAAGCAAGAATCTCACTTAGATTCCTTAAAGGATTGTATATTTGTTTGGAAAGGGGCATTAGAAGGATTCTGTTCAACTTCAGACATCAGACTAAGACCAATGATTTGTGTCCCGGATTTGGCTTTGTAAAGGCAAACTTCTAAAATAAGAGTGGCTCAAAATTCAAATGGAGTGCCTTGGAAAATAATATGCTTTTAGTTTTCGTATGCAAGATGACCGCCTTTCCAAATAAAGTTAAGCTCTGGGGTTATGGTAAACATAAACATTTCCTCAAGAAGCAATTTTGGATGGACTCAGTCAAGGCAAGAGAGTTGCATTCCATTGAGTAAGACAGAGATGACTTTGGCTCAAACATTAAAAATAAAATGAGCAGCTGACAGGGAAAAAGAACAAAAAATAACTTTTTTTTTTGGTCTGAACCATTTGGGAATGTTATATATCCAAAAGATATATAAAAAGATAAGTTGAAAAGAAACTGACAAATCTTTTTTTTTCCCTTTTTTCCATTATGAATTAAGAGCCATCTGTACAGCCAAACTGCCTGAACAAATACAAAGTGTTCGATTATGCAGTAGATGAAATGAGATGATAAGGTGCTAGATATATGTGCAGATTTCTTTGACAAATTCTTATAAAATACATTTATAGTATACATTTAACACATTAGGAATAGGTGTGGATTATCCTCTTTAGTACTTCAATTATAATTTTGCTTGTTATCACAAGACAGTTGCTCAACCTAGAGACAAGCAAAGAAGGTGAATCTCAGTTCCAACCAGATTGTTCTAAGCATAATTTTCTAAGCCAATGAAAATGCAATGCTAACGTGGATTTTTCTATTAATGGGAATTTATATGATATTAACTGAGAATTGATGACTTCTAAGGTTTTTCCTATCAATAAGAGGGAAAAGAGAACTTGTATCATTTCTAATATTCTTTCTCAGTCAAGGGAGAAAGAGAACATTTGGAATATTATTTCCTTGGGATCAGACCCCTTTGTATTTCTACACAGGGCTCTGATGGCGTTTTTTTGGCTATCCCCTATTTTTTTTTCTTCCCTGAGCTTCAGCCACAATAGGTTAGTGATAGAAAGAAAAGGGGCTTTACGATTTTAAACATGTTTTGGATCTAGATATTTTGTTCTTATGGGTTCCTTAAGGGCTTTGCTACATTTTTTCCAAATGACTCTCATCTGCCTCTCCTAGTCCCAGTTTTCCTTGGTGAGGGCCACCACCACATTTGTCCTAAATTTCTACTCTCTCTACATTTAGTCTCTCTTAATAGAGAAATGTTTCTTCCTCTTGACATGACTTTAGGTGGTAGAATTTTCATATTTTTATCTTTCTTACCAAGGATTATAATTAACTTTAGAATGGAGTTGTTTCCTGTTTCTCGTTTCGGGTGGTTCCCTATACATAGTTGTCGCCCAACAAATATGTTGACTGCCAAGAGATATGAGGCAAGTTTGGTAGGAATTTGGTAAGAATATTGTTTTTTCAAACTGACTTCACTTCTTTTTTCTTTTTCATAGATTACAGGTCAGAACATACCATAGACATAATACATCTGGTTTTAATGAATTGTCTTGTGATATCCTTAAATTCAGAGAAACATTAGCTCAGTGACAGTATGGTTAGGTAGATTTATAACTTATTGAACAATTAGAATCTTAGTCTTTCAGTCAGTGGCTCAATGGTAGACTGTTTTCTGGGGCTGCATGCTGGAATGTAATTCTGGAACTTCTCAGAGTTCTCTTTAAAAAAAATTTTTTTTTAATTCCAGAGTAGTTAACATACAGTATTATATTAGTTTCAGGTGCACAAAATGGTCATTCAACAGTTCTGTACATTACTTACTGCTCATTATGATAAGTGTGCTCTTAATTCCCTTCACCTTTTCCATCCCCTTTCTTCCGTCTGTTAACCATCAGTTTGTTCTATAAGGTTAAGCGTCTGTTTCTTGGTTAGTCTTTTTTTTTCTTTTTTTACTATGTTCGTTTGTTTTGTTTCTTAAATTCCACGAATGATCTCTTCAAACATATTTTTATATTTTTATATCTACTTGTGAAATAAGAGGAATCCTTTTATAATACACTTTTTCTTTAAGTCACTGTGAAATTTCTTCTTTCTCCTGTTGGCCAGCCTACTTCACAGACACTACTAGGAAAATAATTGAAGAGATGAAGATAATAGTGCAACTATGGATTCAGTATTCATTAATTTGGGCCATTGCAATACCTATATGATAACCCAGACTCAGCTCATGGTTCTTGGTAGTGGAGTGGCTAGTGAGAAAGGGGACCATACAGAAAGAACTAATATATGCTTTCCTTTCCATGTGACCCTTCCCTTTCATTGTCTCATTCTTGTTAGATTATAAGTCAAACTATATTACAGAAAACTAGTGTATAATAATAAACATCTCAAATACCTATCTCTGAGGATGGTGATAACTGGTAAGGCAGATGAAGTGGTCTTATGGGATGCTGAACACATCTTGTACCTTGGTATGGGTAGCAAATACATGCATTTACATATATTAGGTAAAAATTAATTGAGTACTTTGTGCACTGAGCTGTATTTACTTTATTCCTCATTTCTTTTAAATGGAAGCTTATAATGATTAAAGACCTTAGGCAGTAATAAACAAAAAAATGGACATTAAATCAGTTTGACTAGGGTGGATGGGTTTATATAGTAGGTAATTAGAAGGAAGAGTTGAGAATGTTATTTCACATTCAGTTCTTAGAGTTTTAAATGCCACGATGAAGAAACCAAACTTTATTCTTTATATCTGATGTAACTGTTGGAGATTCTATTCTTTTTTTGGGGGGGGGATTCTATTCTTGAACACTTAATTTTACACTTCATGGGAGTGAATTGATGATTACAGTAGTTGTTGGAGATCTTTTGGAATGCATATTGTTTTCCCTAGGAAGGATAACATCTAACAGGTCATGACTCCTGACTGGAAGGTCAGAGTTACTGACCTCCACCCCACCACAGGCAAAGTGGATTAGAAGTATCCTCTGAGAAATTCTGTGATTTTGGTAGCTGGTTTTAAAATGAACTTTGTCTGGATTTTTGGTAGCTGGTTTTAAAATGAACTTTGTCTGGAGAATTTCATTGGCTTGGAGATGAAAATGAGAGGGAATGCAAAGAGTTCCTTCCTGGGTAAGTCTCTGGTATGTAGAGAGGCAACCCAGGACTACCTGGAAGTAATGACCTTTCTATGTAAGATGATTTCCTTACCTTCTCCTATAAGAACCTAAGGACTTTTCTTTCTGGAATAGGGCTGGCACACAGTAGGCATTTAATAAAGTTTTTTGAATGAATGAAGAATGGATACAATTTTTGCAAAAGAATTATTTGTGGCTTTGTTTTTATTGATGTTTGTTAAAAATTGTGATCATTCTAAGTTAATGCATTGTATTTCCATGCTAAAATATGTCTTCAATGCCAGATATACCAGCAATTTAACAGCATGTTTTATTGGTGGGGGTGTATGTGGAGACAAAATGCTGCACTAAATGTACAATCACATAGTCGTGAGCTGCATCTCAATTTCAGAAATATTAAACATACATCAGTCCCCTTTCCCAGGCTTTCGTAAAGACCCTCATTGCGCATTTATGATACATTCACCTTCCTTTCTCTCACATCTTCAGTGGCTCACAGGGTAGCTGTTGATTTATTTATTACTGCAAACTCCTTGGGAATATCCAGTAGATTAAAATCCACGGGCGGGGGGAAGGTCACTACACACCTGCTGTGCACAATTTACGAAGAATAGAATCCTATCCCAGATCTTAACACCTTAAAAAATACACACGCAAAAGAGAAACAAAAAAAATGACCACAAAATTGAAAAAGAAAAACTTGGATGTCCTCTCCTTTAAGTTTTTATTCTTGGCAGAAAAATTCTGTGATTATTGTTATTTGCTTGAATGTCGAGTTTTTGCCCATGCATTCCTACTAGAACCTCCCAAAACAAGCAGTCTCCGCTTCACCTTACTTGTCCTTATGTAGATTTCCCACTGTGAATTTACTCTTCTGTTTATCCAGGAGGCTTCTCTACTGTTCATTTCCTTAGTTTCTTAGGGGCCTTAGCTGTTTTTCCTGAGATTTAATAATTACATTGAATAATACTAATAAAGTAATATATGTAAATATAAAACTCTTTTAACATTTTCATACACTATTATTTAATGTGGGTAGGACAGCCTTTATTAATTCTATTTTTTTTACTTATTTTTTTAACGTTTATTTATTTTTGAGAGACGGAGCATGAGCAGAGGAAGGGCAGAGAGACAGAGCATGAGCAGAGGAAGGGCAGAGAGACAGAGGCAGACGCAGAATCCGAAGCAGGCTCCAGGCTCCGAGTCATCAACACAGAACCCGATGCGGGGCTCGAACCCACAGACCGTGAGATCATGACCTGAGCCTAAGTCTGCCGCCCAACTGACTGAGCCACCCAGGCGCCCCTATTAATTCTATTCTGAAGATAAATACATAGAGGCGCAAATTGAATAAACAACTTGCCCAAGATCACACAGCTATTAAACACCAGCTAAGAAACTAGAACTGAGGTATGGCAAAGCTCTGACATAGTCCAGTCTCACTGAAAAGTGTTCCTTCTTTTTGTTATACTCTTAACTATTCCTTTCCTTGTGATTGATTTTTTAAGGAACTATCTAATTATATAAAACAAATGCATCAGACTGTCTCCTTTAATATTGAACATCTCTTAACATAAATTTTAGTAAAAATTTCTATTCTTTCCCTCTCTCTCCCTTTCTCTCTGTCTCTGCTTCCATCATCCCACTTTCATTTCTTCTTTCCAATAACCCTCAACTGCTTGAAGAGATATGATATGAAAGACATAATAATGATACTTAAGATACTTCAGTTACTCTTTTGTTGTTTAATTTCTGTCACTCGCATTTATTCAGTTGGATGCTGTTCTCAAAATTGCCCTTCAGTTCCTTTTCATATACTCTTTAAAATGCAGTTCATAAACCGCTGCCCATAGGGCCCTTCTGGACAATTCCCACCCACAACTAGACCTTACTTGAGTGCTGAGTCCAAAAAAACCTGCTCCTTTGTTTCTCAGTGCTCTCCCACTCTGCCCGAGACCTGTGCTTCTAGTGTCTCCTGTTGAGGGGAATGTTGTCATCCAGTTACGCAAATCATGGAACTATCCACGGAGATAACATTGCTGTTTCTTTATTCCTCATGCCTCATGTCCAACCAATCACATCTTTTGGTCACTTTTTCCTCCTAATTATCTCTTGAATTAAACTGCTTTCCTCTATTTACATGGCCCAGTCTTAGTTCATGCCATCTCCTCTCTGCTAAGACCCCTGCAGTAGTAATCTAACCCATCTCGTTATTTCCACTCTCTCCTCCCCTCCAATTCTTAAGTCATTCTCTGTATACCACCATTAAAAATGTTTCTCCTTGCTTTTGAGATCAAGACCTCTAATTTATCTTGCTGTATGCATGGTTTGGCCCTTTTAGATCTCTCTGGAGTCATCCCCCTACCCCCATTTTCTTTCTTGTTCCTCACAGACCAGTCTCACTGAGTTCTTTCACTTATTCAAACAGGCCTGCTTCTTCTCAACTCACATGCTATTTCCTCTGCCTGGAGAATTTTCTTTATTCCTCTGTCGCATGGTTAATCATTATTCTTGCTTCAATTCTCAGTTTAGGCACCACTTTCTAATACAAACCTCCCCTGACTCCCCTGGCATGTTAATACCCTGCTTTACAGCAGCATGCGCCTTACTTTTGGAGCACTCACCATAGTGGTAGGTTTACTTTTATTTAGGTAATTGTTTGATCAGGTGCTGAAATGAAAAAGGTTCACAGTGGGCCTGTAACTCATTCTTTCCACCTTAGAAATGACTGAGACAGTTTTTTTTTTAACCCCAAATACATCCCTTTGCAAATATTGACTGACAAAATTTACTAGCTGATTACTGATCTAGGAATGCTTTTAATAAAATATACATGATCTGTCTGGCCTGCTTTTTGTAAATACATGCATAATTTATGGATTTATGAATTGCAGCTGTGTTGATGAGTACAAGTTAATCACATGGCTAGAACTGGACTGTGAGATGGAGATGTATAAACTGTGAGACCACAACACTAAACGGCTTCACTTTGCTAATTCAATCCATACAGAAGCAGCAGTCTTTACTCGAGAGCCACAAAAACACATCAGAGTATACCAAACAGGAGGTTGCATCTGATGGGCTCAGGCCTGCTAGATATTACTGCGGCATACTCTGTTGATATACCCTTCTTGTACAACCTTTGCTAATCATTTGTAAATGTTGATGCTGGGTGAGATTTTTATTTCATGTCTTACAACTCTGGCTTTTATTATTATAGAAGTAGAATATCTATATTTCCTCCTTATTGTCTCATGAGCTCCATGAAAGCAGGAAAATGACTGTTTTATCTGACAGTTGTGTTCCTATTTTCTGGTCCATTATTTAGCACACAGTAGATTCATAATAAATATTTGTGTGGCAGAGATCACCAGAACTCATCATATCTAATTTTTCTTTCCTTCCTGCACACATGGGAAAACTATCCAGCTTCCCATATAATTAGGTTGGGGGCACGTGGTTAATTTTGGCCAGTGGATTTTGAGGGGAAGTAACATACATAACTTCAGGGTAGAGGCAGGTAAGATCAGATTTACATTGTCCATGCTATTTTTCCCTTCTCTAGCAAATGCCGAGACCTTGTATTAATTTGGTTCTAAGAAAAGATAGCAGAGCTTCTATCATTTCTGTGTTCCTGACTAATAGGAAAAGAATACCCTCTCCTACCCATGTTGGATATGTACTATGAGCAAAAATGTCCATTGATTTTATGAAGCTCCTGAGATTTCCAGGTTAGTTTGTTACCTGTATATTATATATCATTTGTCATCTAATACATGAATAAGTAGCAGGTAGTCAAGACTATGTTGTAAGAGCACTCTGGAGCACACTTGTCTTCTTCTCATCCCTTGATTTTCCCATTCTCTCTGTTCCTTCTCAAAATGCAAGTTAGTGAGGTACAAGAGAGAGGAGGTTGCAGTTTCAACTGCTACTCCAGAAACAATCGACTTGTCTTAGACTGAATCGACTCAATGAATTAAACTGATGCCATAATTTATTGAGCAGAGGATCTTATGCGCCAGGCCCTTTGCTCAATATTTGAGATCAATGATGAAGAATGCCTGCTTCCCGCACTCAAAGTGCTCATATATCCCAATAAGAGTAGTAGAAAAATGATTATGCTATAATAAAGAGATAAGGCAGAAAAGAGCCATAATTCTGATTTATGGAAGAGAGTTGGAGAATGACTTTTTAGAATAGGGTGATGTCCAGATATTAGAGAAGATGGAGGATTCCGCCAAATGCAGAGAGAACATAGCCTATTTTAAACAATTTCATGAGGCATAAATGTTTATGGTATGTGTGCATGGAGAGTTTAGTATTTGTGGAATTGGTGGCTGGGGTGAGGATTGGGAAGAGAGTACAGGAAGTCAACTTCTCCTTTCCGTTGCCCACCTCCACTTCTTGCTGTGTCACATTGGTTTTTGTTGTTGTTGTTGTTGTTGTTTTCTCAGCTTGAGACAAAACTACAGATGTTTCAGTTGGTTTCTGATAATATATTGTAATAAGTTCGCATTAAAGTCATTGGCAAGGTAATAGCATTTATTAAAAAATGAAATTTATAAAGGGCAGACCTTCCAGGTTAACTATTCAGAAACATACGTTATCAACCAATTCTACCACCTATTTTATACCCAGAGTGTTCACTTTATTTCTAGCTTTTTAGTTCAATTATCCATATATGGCTACTCTAAACACTCCTCAAATGTGCTCTATATATCTCTCTACAACTATATCTAGCTAGCCCCTCTCATATTTGCATTTCTAAGTTCTGTACTTTATTCACATTTTAATTCTTTTGGTGCTAATTTTCTTTTCTTTTTCATATAGTTCTGTGTTTATAAAGGGCAGACCTTCCAGGTTAACTGTTCAACAGTAATATTTCACTTATGTATACCATGCCAGTAAAGATTTAGCGGATAATCTGGACCACCGAACTTTGAGAAAAACTTAAATCAGAAGAGGAGCTTTTTACTTTTTGTTTTGTTTTGTTTTGTTTTTAAGTATGCTTCATGCCCAGCAGGGAGCCCAACATGGGGCTTGAACTTACAACCCTGAGATTAAGACCTGAACTGAGATCAATAGTCGGATTCTCAACCAACATAGCCACCCAGGCCATCTGGAGCTTTTCACTTTTGACTAAAAAAATACATCTTATGTTCTTGGCCTATGTTTTCTTAGGATATTCAACCACATTTTCTCTTGTGGTTCTCAAAAAAAAATTGTCATGCATAAAAATCACTCCAATAGTTCAGTAAAAATGACAATTTTAAGGTCTCTACCCAATAATTCTGATTCATTAGGTTTGTGTGAGGCCTGGGGCTTTGCATTTTTAATAACACCCTGAGTGTTCTGATTTACATGATTCTCAAAGAACACTTAGACAAACACTGCCATATACAGTTGTTGTAAAAAAATATTGTAATATGGGCTCTTTTTCATTTACATCAGTGTTTCTTAGCCCTGGCTATATATTAGAATTGCTGATACCTTGAAATTGACGACTTTTAAAAACAATATCATTGCACAGGTCATTCTATAGACCAGTTGTACCTGATTATCTGGAAGCAAATGAACATAAGTGAATTTGTATTCTGCACACTATGGCAAAATATTGCTTAGAAGTCTCCTACTTACTGTGGCCATTACAAGAAATTGGTAAAGAGGTCCTCTGCCATTCATCATCCTCTTACCTGAGAACTCTGATGCAGAATATTGTAGAATGAGGAAGAATCAGTTAAAAGTTTAGAACATAGGGAATAGGCTTCTTGGTAAGATACCGGCTTCATGGATCTTTGTTCTTCAACTTGTGTCTCTAACCATCTACCCTTTCCATGCCAAGTTGCAGCTGTGGACAAGGCAGGTGGGGACTGAAGTGCATAAGCCTTGGGCTTTCAGAGCACTGACAGATGTAGCACCAAGTTGCAAAAAATGGCAGAAATCCCAGAGTTAGAGAACCCATAATGAATATCTGAAGACTATAATCCCACTCCTTAGCTCAAATTGATCCTATTTGGGTGAGGGTGTATGTGTGAGAGTAAAGATAAAGAAGCCTTGATAAGCCCACCTGAGTGAACTTGAGAACCTGAGAAACGAAGGTTTCTTCGACCTTTTATGCATGGAAGAGTGCCTAGAAAGTAGGCTGAGTTTTCTGCCCCTGAAGAATGGAAATATGTGGACACCAAGAAACAAAAAGACTTTCTGTAACAAGGCAGGACAACATGATGGCTACACCACCGCCAGCCCACATAGACAGAGGCCCCATCTGTGGGTCTACTGCTGTTTAGTTTTTTCCAGAAGCTTCATTTTAGCGGCAATGAGCAGACCCTAGATAATTAAATCACCTGGGGGGGCACAAAAAGAGACTGAAGTAACTGATAGGACCCTCAAATCAGGCTCCTGATATGGCATACCTGCTGCACATTTAAATATATCAATAATGGGAAGATTTAAAAAAATTTAATTACAGTTCAAAACATCCTTACGGAAATTAAATAACACTGTCTTCAAATTTAAAATTTCATCATGTCAGTGGAAAGAGAAGCTGTTTACTATTGATTACTGAATTAGTAGCATAGAGGAACAGGTGGAGGAAATACCACAGAATAAAATATGGATAGAAAACATAAGGGAAGAGTTAAGCAACATTAAGGACATGGTCAGAGAACAGGAAATCCAGAAGAAGACAAAAAGGGAGAGTATATTATGACATTAATTAATCAAATAATAGAGAAAAACTTACCTGAGTTGAAGAAAGCCTTGATAAAGGGTTTCCATATTCAATTACAATTTATGAGGAGAAAAAACACACTTAAAGTAAAATTTCTAAATTTTGAGCATGAGGGGAAAAAAATTAAGACATATATTAGAAAGAGGATATATAGAAAGACAGACATATCAGATTCGAATTGGGCTTCACATCTACCATGCATACCACAGTAGAACAACGTCAATAGAAGAATAGCATTACAGTAGAATAACAACCACAAGATCTCAACCTTAGATGCACATCACAAACAGAAAGGGACCTTTCAGAAAATGCTTATACCAGGCTCCATCCCAGATGAATTAAATAAGAAACTCTGGGGATGGGTCAAAGTGTTGATATATTTTAGCTCCCCTGCTGCTTCTAATAAATAGCTAATATTGCAATCTGATCTATAGAGTATGGGAAGAAAAAAGAATGTAACCTAAAAAGCCTATGCCCAGCCAGTTCTACCCCCATGTGGATATCTCCTATCCCCATGCCAACGTTAATGAAAAATTATTTACACATATCCATGTTTTTACAAAATATATCACTCTTTCCCTAATCTCAGGAAATGGAGAAGCTAGCTACCAAAAGAGCAGGTAAATAAGGATAGTCAAGGTGGTGGAAAACAAAGAGTGCATGTATGGGAAACCGAGGTAAACCAGGAGCCTTACAATATCTAGTTGAATCTGAATGGATAATGACAGAGATGGTAATTGAAAGCCTGGAAGTTTACAACAGAACACTTTAATAAAGGTTCTTGAAATCAAAGAGACAAATTGTGTAGGAAGATGCTAATAATAGTTTGGAAAGTGTCAAGTTACTACAGTAAAATTTAAAAGTAGGTTTAGACTCATGATGACAAAGCAGAAGTAGAAAGATTCCAAAGATTTCCCCTAAGGGTCAAAGAAAAAATGTGGGGGAAGAGAGGAAAAGAATGGGGACAGTTAACAGTATTCTAACTGTCTCATCACTGGGTGGAATGTCACTGGGGAACAGAGAATTTTCATGCAGGAAATGGTTGCTATCTTGGTTTCAAAAAAATTGGTAGGGTTTTTGTGGGTTTTTTAGAAAATGTATAAGCATCAAGAATAGAAACGCAAGCATTGAATGGCATGGAAAAATAATAGATAACACCTAACATAAGGAATAATGAGCAATTTAACAAAAAAAGCAAAACATAAGAAAAGGGCATCTTCAATCCCATAATTTGCCTTCCTGTTTCTTACTATAAGGTGATGTGTCTAAAGGTGGTCTCTACACTTATATACATTCACTCAGGTCTGTTCAATGATATGTCTCCAGAAAAGTTCCTCTCTCTCCTACGCTTTCACTATTTTACTGTCTACTGAAGCATTGACAATGGTATCCAAACATGCTTTTATTTTTTACGTATTTAAAAATAATATCTTCATTTCACACCCTCTGTTAGCTGTAGGCCTTTTTTTTTTATTTATAATAGTTTATTTTCAAATTGTAGGCCTTTTTATATACTCTGTTTGAAATTCCCTTCATCCTAAGTGCTCTTTAGCTTAATCAGACCTTCCATACCCCATTGCTGCATGAAGATTTTTGGTCAAAGCTCCATGTTGCTAAATCCAGCATTCAATTCATTGCCTCAGACAAAGGAGACATTTACAGTGCAGTGCCAAAATTGGGCACATGACCAAAGGTTCTTTGACGTTTTACTCCAGTATTTTCTAAATAATCAATTGCAAGTGTAACTTGATGAGATCTCACCTCAGCTGCACCATAACTTGTTCACTTTCCACACCCTGGTGCTTCCGTGCCACTACCAGATGATGACTGAATGAACTTGCCTAACCATCTTGACACATATACAAATCAGAAAAGGCAAGGAAATGTAAGTAAGTAAGAATTGGCTGACAGTGGATGTGAATTGGTGGATAAATAGTTCTTTATTCCTTTGGCAGATAATTTTGAGGTGCATTATAAACAGGTCCTTAACAAGTCCACGTGTGATGGATTTTCAGTTGTCCACAGTTGTGATCATCTTAAAACATACTCTTGAATTAGATTTTCCTCTTTCCCTGGTTCATTCTTTCCACTCATCCCCTCCCATTCCTTGGAATCTTTTAGCAAAACAAAGGACATTTATGCAAGACTTTATTTCCAGCTATGCTTTTGGAGGAACATAAGTTAAAACAGTAGGACTTCCTGACATATATAACAATTAAACATAAACCTGTTTTCCAGAAAACTGTATTTCTTTAAAAAGTAAAAAAAAAAAAAATTGGGGCACCTGGATGGCTCAGTTGATTGATCATCCAACTTCGGCTCAGGTCATGATCTCGCACTTTGTGAGTTTGAGGCTCATGTCAGGCTCTGTAAAGAATTCATCAAATTGAACACCCAAAAATCAAATAATCCCGTTAAGAAATGGGCAGAAAACATGAATCGACACTTTTCCAAATAAAATATTCAGATGGCTAACAAATACATGAAAAGTGCTCACCATCACTCATCATCAGGGAAATAAAACATAAAACCACAATGAGATACCACCTCACACCTGTCAGAACTGATAAAATTAATAAGAAACAACAGGTATTGGCAAGGATACAGAATGGTGGTGGAAGTATGGACTTTCCTCAAAAAGTTAAAAACAGAATTACCATACAACCCACAATTGCATTACTGGATATTTACCCAAAAGATACAAAAATAGTTTTGAAGGGGTACATGCACCCCGATGTTTATAGCAGCATTATCAACAATAGCCAAACTATGGAGAGAGCCCAAATGTTCATTGACTGATGAATGGATAAAGAAAATGTGGTATACATATACAATGGAATATTACTCAGCCACCAAAGAGAATTAAATTTTGCCATTTACAACAACATGGATGGAACTAACAATGTATTATGCTAAGCAAAATAGAGAAAGACAAGCACCATAGGATTTCACTCATATGGGAATTTAAGAAACAATATAGATGAACATATGGGAAAGAAAAAAAGGGAGAGGGAAGCAAAGTGTAAGAGACTCTGATAAAGGAAAAGCTAAGGGTTGATGGGGGGAGCGCGGTGGGGGATGGGCTAAATGGATGATGAGTATTAAAGAAGCCACTCATTATGATGAACACAGGGTTTATGTAACCCAGTGATGAATATGTAAGTGATTAATCACTAAATTCTACTCCTGAAACCAATATCATATTTTATGCTAACTAACTAGAATAAAAATAAAAATACATTTTAAAAAATCTGCAAAGCTGGTTGGTGTTTAATTGTGTGTGTGTGTGTGTGTGTGTGTGTGACTACATTGCCATGATCTTACCACAGACATTAAGGAAACAATCATTATTTAATTAATTGTAGCTACTGAGGTTGTCACCTGTAATTTCCATATGTATTAGAGAAAACATACCCCTTCCATAAATAAAAGTTTATGGAAATTCACTCAATATTTATTCAATAAAATTTTAGTACATGTTCATTGTATATCAATAGATACACACTTATATGTGGGGACACAACAGTGAACCAGAGGGACAGAGCCCATATTCTGGGAGCAGGTAATCTAGTAATGTGGGAAGGGGCCTCATGTATGTGAGTAGGTGCTGGTCTGCAGAATGGTATTTGTAGAATAGCATTGGCCCTAATGAATAACTCACTGGATTGATGGTCTCCGAAATTTTTATTATTGCTGTTCAAAAGAACATATATTTTTCAAGGATGCTTGAATGTATGTCATTTCCTGCTAGCAGTAAAGGAGCTACGGAAATAGGAGAGAAAATATGAGGAGGGTATTGGACTGCCTATTTTCTGATTTTCTTATTTTTTCCTTCTTTATCATTTTTTCATCTTTTGGGAAGATTTCCCCAATTTTACATTTTAAACATCTACCTTCTATTGATTATTTTTCATTTCTTCTATCATATGTTTTTAATTTCTAGGAATTCTTAATAGAAATCGGAATAGGATAGAAAATATAAGGAGGGTATTGGACTGCCTGTCTTCTGATTTTCTAATTTCTTTCTTATCATGTTTTCATCTTTCTGGGAAGATTTCTTCAATTTTATATTTTAAACATCTACCTTCTATTGATTTTTTTTTCATTTCTTCTATCATGTGTTTTTAATTTCTAAGAATTCTTATCTATTTTATTTAAGCAATCTGAGGCACTTTAGGCAATAAATTCTCCTATATCTGTATATATTCATCATATCAATGTTTTCTTATCCCTGCATAATCTGTTTCTCCCCATTCTTTCCCCTTTTTGATTGTTTCTGTCATTCTGTTCCACATTAAAGACATCTTTTCTTTCAAATATCAGTTAAGATGTGGCATTCTGTTCATAGATAAAAGTGGGAGACAAAATATTGTCTAGAATCCCTGTATGATTTAGGTTGCCCTCTGGGTTTATCTGAGTGGGTCAGGTCAACATCTTGTCACAATGAAGTTGCTCAGCTTTCTGAATTCCGGAATTCTAGCAGCCAACTAAAGGAGATGGGCTAAGAGTGGTTCTGCCTGCAGTGTTTAGAATTCTAATGGTCCCTTAATCCTCCTATTTCAGAAATGTATGCTCCCAAACTCTCCTGGGGTCCTCAATATGGACCCTCTTTTTCACCTAAGCTAAGGAATAAACCTCCAGATTTCTGCTGGGGGTAGGGGTCAATACCCCCAAGGCATGGGAGAAGGACCTAACCTCTCAAAAGTGTTTATTCCAGTCCGTTCGGTCTTTACCCACTTTCCCACTTAGAGCTGCTTCCCCTGTGCCTCTTGAAATGCAAATTGTGTTGCTGCTTTGTTTTCCCTACTGCCATCTTTAATTTCATTCTTCTTGGGTGTGGTAAGCCAGTTATCCTTATAAACTAGGAAAAAGTGTGGCTTCCAGGAGGATACAGATCTCACTTGGTGAGGGCAGAGTTGAAGGGCTGGATTTTACATCCCACTGACCCTCATCCCAGCCTGTGTCATACAAGCGGCCATGGTCACCACAGGCCCATGTGCTGTTTACTTCATCCTAGTGAGTTTTTATTTTCTCGCAAAATCCCTTCACAAAAGCTTAAATGTGGGGGACTTCCCCCCCTTTGGAGGAAGCTAAATTACATATATTTATTTGACCTACCACTATAACCTGGAAACAATATTTAAAAAAAATTTAAAGTCAGATAAATATAATGTTCTGGAATCATTATCTCAACAGATCCGTTCAGAGATTTGTATTTCACCTTTGTGGCTAAACAGAATCATCTGGTCAGAATTCTAAGACAAATCATGTAGCAACTGAGAACAGAATATTACTGCATAAGCAACCCTGAAGGACACACTATTTGCAAAGTAAATTCAAAACCACCTACTTAGCTTGAATTGGGTAGTCTTAAAGCTTAGATGTCAGTTAGGATAAGCTTGATATTTAAAACTAATTAACGAGTTGTGCAAATTGTACATATATTACTCAGTGTGCGCTGCATGGTTCAGTAATTGCAGAACATTATTCATCCCACTAAGTGACCTCCCATTCAGAGGTGAAAATAGAGATTTCTTTATTTGCAATGATGGAAGCCAGGAACTATTTAGTCTTAAGCTAAGAGTTCCCACACTCTAGTTTTTCTAATGGGTTGGAAATGAGTAAAATCACAAGGGGCTCTGCACTTTCTTTCTCTTTGCCATGGAGATGTGGGCAGAAATGCATAATATGAATTCTTTATCAGAATTTGGGAATGTGTTTTAGACAAAAGACCTTTGTAAGACACCAGTCTTTTCTCTCTCTTTTTCCCCTGGGAGTTAGAGAGTGCTTTGAGGACCACTTTCTCTGCCCACAGCCAATAAGTGATGTTACCTATGCCCACCTCTACCATGGTCAGCTCCCTTCCACAAACCTGAAGAAACCTCAGGTGCTGCTGTAGCAGCCCATCCAGGCATCCCGATGTTCACTGTTCTCCTCAAGGCAAACTTGCCCATTTGTGTTCCATGAGCTCTATGGGCCTTGTTCTGAGTGCAGAACTATCTCCAGACAAATAAAAGTTTATAAGGTACAGTTTATATTTGTATGATTTTCTCCTTAAATTCTTTGCAGTTCATCATCACTTGTCTGTTAAGGTCTATATTCGTTAGCTTGGCTTCTAAAGCTCCCAGAATTTGCCTTCGGTTACCACTTACAGCCTCTACCTCTACCAAGCTGGATGATTTACTATGTCTCTAAAAATGTTGTACAGTTTCCTGAATTCATATATCTGTCCTTCACCGGTTTTTCCATTTGGAGATTCTTCTGTCACCCTCCCATCTGTATCTGCTAAATTTTATCTATTAAATCCCAGCTCAAGGTTACTTCTTTACTCAATCTAGTCTTCTTACTTTATAAACTTTACAGCATTTACAACTTTACAACATGATCTTATTAGATATTTATTTGTGTTATTTTTCCTTACTCACTTTCAGTCACTATAGACAAATCTTCTTATTCTCTTCCTCCTCCTTTTTATCCTCCTCCTCTTCCTCCTTCTCCTCCTCCTCCTTCTTCTCCTCCTGCTCTCCCTCCTCCTCCTTCTTCTCCTTCTCCTTCTCCTCCTCCTCCCCTTCCCCTCCCCCTCCTCTTCCTCCTCCTCCTCTTTCTTCTCTCTTCTTCTTCTTCTTCTTCTTCTTCTTCTTCTTCTTCTTCTTTCTTCTTTCTTCTTTCTTCTTTCTTCTTCTTCCCCTCCTTCTCCTTCTCCTTCTCCTTCTCTCTCCAGCTCTGAGACAGGAGCCTAGCCAATAGTGGATACTGAATAATTCTTTCCTGAACGAAGGGCATACTAAATTTCTCAGTTATTTTTTGACAGTTAGATTTACAATAAATTCTATTTTTGGACCGAGAGAAGACATTTGTTTTACAAAGGAAATATTTTTGTTTTGGTAGTTTAAAGACTGAAGTGAGCATCTACATTGCTTCCTCATGTTGATAGGAAGTATATTGTTGTGAACTGATTGGACTTCTTTTGTGTCTCAGTATCAGCCACATTTTTATTCCACTTGTAATACAATATTCCACTTGTATTTGAAGACAATGTGCAATCTTTCTCTTTGCTGTAAATAAGAGTTTATTCAAGAAATATCTTAGGGGACGCCTGGGTGGCTTAGTTGGTTAAGCATCTTTCTGTTGATTTCTGCTCAGGTCATGGTCTCACTATTTGTCAGTTCAAGTCCTGTATCTGGTTTTGAGCTGACAGCTTGGAGCCTGCTTGGGATTCTCTGTATCTTTCTCTCTGCCCTTTCCTGCTTATGTTAGTGTGCATGTCCACTTTCTTTCAAAAATAAATAAATAAATATTTTTTTAAAAGTAAAAGAGAGAGAGAGAGAAGAAAAAAAAGAAGTATTTTAGTGAAGACCTACTATATGCCAGACACTTCTGTGCACTGGGTAGTATACTATCATACAAGTATTCCTGGAATCTTCCTTCTAGTTTAGTGATAGGTAAATAAATGAGCTAATGATCACATAATAGCTATATCATGTTAATGCTAAAAGCAGTTATCAAGAAGTGTTATGGAAAGTAGTCAGTTCAGTCTTTTTAAAAGATATTTTTAAGGATAAATCTAAAACCAATGAAAGAACAAGCTATGTGACAATAAAGCCAAATATCATGTTAGGCAGAGAGAACAACCATAACTATGGCCTTGAGGTAAGAAAAATCTTGGAATATACAACTGGAAGTAATTAAACATGAAGGAGATTGGGAGAAGTCAGAATTAAAGATACAAGACCATGCAGCACCTTTATAGGCTGTGGAAAATAGTTTGGATTTTACTTTGAATGAGATGGAAACCATTGCCTTATTTGGGCAGCGATGTATGATTTAATTGTAGGGGCCAGGTGACTTCGGTTCTCTCGATAAAATATTATGAAATCTTAGATTAGGGGAAAGGCATTGAAGGTGGTCAGAGTGTTCAGATTCAAGAGATATTTTGAAGTTATAGATAACCAGACTTACTCTGATGATTGGATATGGATATGAAGGGATTTAGTGGAGTGAAGCATGACTCAGGGTTTGGGCCCAAACAACACGGGAAATGGTGCTGTCATTTAATGAGCTAGAGAAAACCGGGGAAAGAGCCAGTTCTTGATGAAAAATCTGCTGTCAAATCTTTCTTTTTAAATGAGTGTTTATGAGATTTTTTGCTTTGTCTTTGGCATACTGAGTTTGACAGTGGTGAGCATAGATGTAGATCTGTTTTTGTTTGTCCTGCTCAGATTATTCTGTCTATTCTGTATGAAAACTTTTGTATTTTTTCAATTCTGGAAAATTCCTTGTCATATTGACTGAATGTTGCAATATCGCACTTGAAGAGGGTCATTCTTCCTATTTTCTCCTTCTAAAATTCCTGTGGAATATATTAAACCTTCTTATTTGATGCTTCATGGCTCATGAGCATCTTGAATCTTTGCCCTGTTTTCTGTGATTTCAACTACATTATCTTTCAGTTTATAAATTTTCCTTTAGCTGGACCTAATCAGTTACCTTTTTAAAGTTCAAATTCGTTTTCATAAATCTGTTTGTTCGTTTTCCCCTCTTATTGTATCCTTTTATTCACTGTGGCTTGCATTTTCTCTTTACTCTGTAATTCACTTACAATATTAACAGTTGTTTAGGGGCACCTAGGTGGCTCAGTCAATAAACATCCAACTCACGCTCAGGTCATGATTTCATGGTTCACGAGTTCGAGCCCCACATCAGGCTCTTTGCAGTCGGTGCAGAGCCCACTTCAGATCCTCCCTCTCCCTCTCTCTCTGCCCCTCCCCTGCTTGTGCTCTCTCAAAAATAAACAATAAACATTTAAAAATAACATAAAATGCTAACAGATCTTTCATATTATTCTATGATATACAGTTCTTTAAGTTCTCCTATATATTTTTTTAACTTATTTTGAGAGATAATTGAGAGCAAGCAGGGGAGGAGCAGAGAGAGAGGAAGACAGAATACCAAGCAAGCTCTGAGCTGTCATTGCAGAGCCTGATGCAGGGTTCAAACTCACAAACCCTGAGATCATGTCCTGAGCCAAAATCGAGAGTCAGACACTTAACAGACTGAGCCAGTCAGGCACTCCTCCCATGTTTCTCTCTTACCCTTATTAGGACGACCTCCTCCTCCTCTTCGTTCTTCCTCTTCCTTTTCTTCTTTTCATTGTGAACTCTCCTCAGTGGGAGACTTTTTTTTTTTTGTCCCTGTTAAATGTGCTTTAGGTCATGGAATTGTGTCTATATAGCATTTTTTTTGCCAAGACAAAAGGAGCCTGGGGGCTCACTAGTCCAGAACTAGTGCTTTTTGTGCTAGTTTCTCAACTTAGGTTTTATGCACCACTTATATAAGGAGTTCTATCCTCATGCATATGATATAAGCTTGGGATCTTGATTTATCATGTAAGACTTTATCCGTTCAACTATAGGCTTGAGAAGAAGGAAAATTTCTCATTTTTTTCAAGGCAAGTGGATAGAGGTTTTCGTGAAAGAGGCAGTAAGATTTTTGGCACCCAGTGTCACATGGGTTGCATCTCAACATTCAACGGAATTACAATCCTAGCCCCAGCTGCTATAACCTATGCCCATTCACCTGAATACGTTGAAGGGACATTGTAATGCCAAATCCTACCCACTTCTTTCACTAGAGTTCCCAACACACTCCTAGCACACAGGTATATAAACTTTTTTTCCAGTTAAGGTTCATTTAATTTTATTGTTGATATATATTATCCAGCATTTCTAGTATTTTTATTAAGGAGAGTTAATTCCCTGCTATGTTGCTAAAATGCAGAAATGGCTTTAGAGGTCCACCTATCAGACTGTATTCAGGAGTGCTCTCCTTTAGCATACCCTGAAACACTGGAAAATATGTGTTAATCTTCAGGCCCTTGGACCAATGTCAGATTGCCTTTGTTGGATGGTCCAGTCTGGATATGCTGATATTATTTTGAGAATAAAGGCCAAACCAAAACTAACAGTTTTGGGGATCACAAGTCACAGTAGAAGGGAAGGCAAGCGAAGAGAAATATCTCATCTTGCTGTTAATAGCTTCATCCAACACAGCATCAGGAACAAAGAATTTTCCTAAACCCAAGAGTGGTTCTTAAAAACAGAAATCAGGGGCACCTGGGTGGCTCAGTAGGTTAAGCACCTGACTTAAGCTCAGGTCATGCTCTCACAGTTCGTGAGTTTGAGCCCCGCATCAGTCTCTCTGTCCTCATTACAGAGCCTGCTTCAGACGCTCTGTCTCCCTCACTCTATTCCTCCTCCAGCCTTTCTCTGTCTCTCAAAAAAAAAAAAAAAGAAAGAAAGAAAGAAACATTAAAAAAAAACCATAAATCATTATTTGTAATTCAAGAAAGAGTAGGTGGTCTTTTTATAACCTTCACCTACTTGTCCTTCATTAGATTGCTGAAATTCTTTTTTTTTTTTAATGTTTATTTATTTATTTTGAGAAAGAGAGAGCACATGCAGGGGAGGAGCAGAGAGAAAATCCTAAGTAGGCTCTGCACTGAGCATGGAGCCCCCCAACATGGGGCTTGATGTCATTATTGTGAGATCATGACTGCAAGATCATGATCTGAACCAATATCAAAAGTCCAACACTTAACAGACTAAGCCAACTAGGAGCCCCTTGCTGAAATTCTTAAAAGGAAACAAGTTGCCTTTTCTTAGTTTTGCATGAATATCAAATTGTAAATTAAAAAATATAAATAAATAAAAAGGAGATGGGTGCCAGGGGTTTTGGCTCAGGTCATGATCTCACAGTTTCTGGAGTTTGAGCCTTGCATCAAGCTCTGTACTGACAGTACAGAGCCTGCTTGGGATTCTCTCTCTCTCTCTCTCTCTTCTCTCTCTCTCTCTCTCTCTTTCTCTCCCTCTCTCCCTGTCTCTCTCCCCTTCTCCTCCTTGTGTTGTCTCAGTCTCTTTCAAAAAATAAAATAAATAAATAAATAATAAATAACTTTCTGAAGTTATATAAATTAGTTTGCAGTCCTATACCCATTCCCAAAGTCTTACTTAAGAAACAGTATTTAATGGGGCACCCAAGTGGCTCAGTCAGTTAAGCTTCCTACTTTGGCTCAGGTCTTAATCTCACAGTTTGTGAGTTTGAGCTCCATGTCAGGCTCTGTGTTGGCAGCTCAGAGCCTGGAGCCTGCTTCAGATTCTGTGACTCCCTCTCTTTCTGCTCTTCTCCGACTCATGCTCTTTTTCGCCCAAAAATAAATAAACATTAAAAAAATTTGTTTTGGCACAGAGAGCTCCCCTCAATCGTAACCCGAATAGACCCTCAGCACAACATATCATAGTGAAGCTGGGAAAATACAAAGACAAAGAGAAAATTCTGAAAGCAGCTAGGGATAAACGGGCCTTGACTTACAAAGGCAGACACATTAGGGTAGTAGCGGACTTATCTACAGAAACTTGGCAAGCCAGAAAGGAATAGCAAGAAATCTTCAATGTGATGAACAGGAAGGATATGCAGCCAAGAATCCTTTACCCGGCCAGCCTGTCATTCAGAATGGATGGAGAGATAAAGGTCTTCTCAAACAACAACAACAAAAAAAACTGAAGGAATACATTGCAAATAAACCAATCTTACAGTAGATCCTGAGGGGGACTCTATGAAGGAAAGGTCACAAGGAACAGAGAGCACCAGAGACATCCTAACAAATATGAAACCTACAGATAACACAGTGACTCTAAACCCATATTTATCAATATTAACGCTGAATGTAAACGGACTAAATGCTCTAATTAAAAGACACTGGGTAACAGAATAGATTAAAAGACAAGACCCATCTATCTGCTGTCTTCAAGAGACCCATTTTAGACCTGAGGACACCTTCAGATTGAAAGTGAGGGGATGGAGAACTATCTACCATGCTACGGGAACTCAGAAGAAAGCTGGAGTAGCCACACTTATATTGGACAAACTAGACTTTAAAGTAAAAGATGTAATTAGAGATGAAGAAGGGCATTATATAATAATCAGAGGGACTATTCAGCAGGAAGAGCTAACAATTGTAAATATCTACACACCAAATTCTTGGGCACCCAAATTTGTAAGGCAACTAATTACAAACGTAAGCAATCTTATCGATAAAAATGTGCTAATAGCAGGGGACCTTAATATCCCACTCACAGCGGATCCACTAAACAGAGAATCAGCATAGAAACAATGGACCTGAATGACACATTGGAACAGATGGGCCTGCAGATATCTTCAGGGCCCTTCATCCAGAAGCAAAGGAATTTACATTCTTCTGAAATGCACACGGTACATTTTCCAAGATAGACCATATTTTGGGGCACAAGGAAGGGCTGAATAAATATGGAAAAATTGAGATCATACCATGCGCACTTTCAGACCACAATGCTTTGAAACTTGAAACCAATCACAGGAAAAAGTCTGGAAAACCCCCATAAACATGGAGGCTAAAGACAAGCTACTAAAAGACAAATGGGTCAACGAAGCAATCAGAGAAGAAATTTAAAAATACATGGAACAAATTAAAATGAAAATACAACAATCCAAACGCTTTGGGATGTGGCAAAGGCAGTCCTGAGAGGGAAATATATTGCAATCCAGGCCCATCTCAAGAAACAAGAAAAATCACTAACACAAATTCTAACAGCACGCCTAAAGGGACTAGAAGCAGAACAGCTAAGACAACCCAAACCCAGCAGAAAGAAAGAAATAACAATTAATCATATGGAAACAGAAAAAGTAGTGGAACAGATCAATGAAACCAAGAGCTGGTTCTTTGAAAAAATAAACAAAATTGATAAACCTCTAGCCAGGCTCCTCAAAAAGAAAAGAGAGAGAACCCAAATCCATAAAATCACGAATGAAAATGGAATGATTACAACCAATCCCTCAGAAATACAAGCAATCACCAGAGAATATTATGAAAATCTATAAGCCGTCAAATTGAACAACCTGGAAGAAATTGACAAATTCCTAAACAGCCACACACTACCAAAACTGAAACGGGAAGAAATAGAAAACTTGAACAGACTCATAACTAGTGAAGAAATTGAATCAATTGTCAAAAATCTCCCAGCAAATAAAAGTCCAGGACCAGATGGCTTCCCTGGGGAATTTTACCAGACATTTAAAACAGAGTTAATACCTATCCTCCTCAAGCTGTTCCAAAAAACTGAGACAGAAGGAAAACTTCCGGACTCATTCTATGAAGCCAGCATCACTTTGATTCCCAAACCAGGTAGAGACCCAGCAAAAAAAAGAGAACTACAGGCCAATATCCTTGATGAATATGGATGCAAAATTTCTTAACAAGGTATTAGCAAATAGAATCCAACAGCATATAAAAAGAATTATTCACCAGGATCAAGTAGGATTCACCCCTGGGTTGCAGGATGGTTCAACATTTGCAAATCAATCAATATGATACACCACATTAACAAAAGAAAAGATAAGAACCATATGATCCTGTCAATAGATGCAGAGAAAGCATTTGACAAAATACAGCATTGCTTCTTAAAAAATTTTTTTAAATAAATAGTATTTAAATGATTAAATGAATTGTTTTCTTTACTATCTTTTCTATACAATCACATGACACCATTTTAATAAAAATAAGATACTCATTCTTCAGATTTCAAAAAATCTCTTGAGCTTCTAAATATTCTTCCCCCAATTAAATATAAGGAAAGAAAAATTCACATTTCTCAACTCCCACTAAGAGTTGGATACTTTACAAACATTATTTTATTTAATTTTCACAGCCACTAATGCAAGCAGTTACCATTACTCATTTAGTGAGCAAATGAGATTCATAGAGATTAAATACACTCTCCAATGTCTTAGAATTATTTAGCATGTGAGCAGAATTAGGGCTTAAACCCCAACACTAATACCTTGGTTTCATAAAGTTTCTAAAAATAGAGAAATCTAAAACTCACTTATGAAATCTGACTAGTGATTTCAGGTCATTGCTAAAAAACTGATGGATGGACCTAGAGTCATAATTTAAGTATATTAACTACATCATGCTTAATTTCCCTTAACTTTTAACTTCTAATGAATAGTAGTACTTTGCAAAAGTCTTTTTAAGGTCCATGAACTGCTTCAGAAGAATCGAATCTACACAATTATTTTTTAGGTATTCTAATCCTAAAATCCAAGTAGATAAAGTTTTTTCTATTATACACGTTCCTTCTTTGTCCCTGTTTCAAACCAAGAGTTTTATGGAGTTAAAGCTAGGTACTGTTTCATCTACATAAATATTTAATTGGTTTAATATTTCCTCAGTATCTTGAAATACAATAGTAAAATAATTTTCCATATCATAAAAACAGCTATCGTTTTCTTTGCAATATCATGTAAAACATATATTACTAGGTGCTGTGTAAAAATTGTCTCGACATATCAGTGATACATTGGAAAAATTCTCTTTTAAGCCAAAGCTCTGAAGTTAGATAGTTTTCCAAAGTTACCCAGCTGATGAGTGGAGACTGCAATAACCTCATCTTTCTGACTCCAAAGCTTAAGATATTGCTACTATAGTACATCTCATATACTCTTGGTAAGAACACTTCTCTTTTAATACACTTCAGCCTCTGAACTCATAGTGGCTATTCTGCTCCTATAGGTTTCTGTGAAGCTGAATAAAATATACATGGAATTGCAATTAATATTTAATACAAATGCACAGGGAAGAGTGGGTGGTTATTACCTTGTACCTGTGTGTTGTTGCCAGGGTAATTTAATTCTACTTCTCCCTTTGTGTTGCACTACTTTTGTGGAGAAGAAAATGTTCTGTTACTGGATGCCATTACTGGAGTATATATGATGTACCTACCATATAAAGTAATAGTAAAGCCATCCCTTTAAGGGGCAACCCCTGAAAGTGTTTATTTAGTAGTACTCACTTTTCTAATGCCTTTGTTTCATTGATTTAATATTTGCCACCTGACATCTCATAGCTAAACACAGTGAGACTTTGAAAGTTGTATGTTCAAGCAGGTTTGGTAAAACATAGACTGTTTTCTCAGATGTTCTAACTTGACCTTCTCTTAATTTTTTGTTCCTATTTTTTTCCACCATAGTAAAGGTATTAGATCAAAATAATTGAATTTGTAGTTTCTGTGCATATCCTCTCTCTAATTATGTATTTATTTTGCAGTGTCCAAAGACATAGTCATTCTTGTGGTTTTGTTTCTTAGAACACTTTACCCATCATAGTTTTCATTCCTTCGCTATTACTAGGACTTTTATTCAGGGATATAATCTGGACGAAGTTTAACTTAGTGTTTGTTTTTTTTTCTAAATCCAATGAAGTCACATATTTGAATGCCTAATAAAAGTATTATTTTACTTAAAGGAGGAAAGAGATACCTGTTTTTCTAGTTAAAAGAAACATAATTACTAATCAAGCCAATACAAAAGAGACAAAATTTTATTTTTGTGTAGCATTAAAATAATAAAACTTAAGAGTGTTGTGTCTCCTTTCTCTCCAGGATTATTGAGATTTTCATTCCTAGTGATATATTATTTTCCTTACTTTTATTGATACATTTTTTTTTACACATTCTAAGCCCTACCTGACACTTTTTCTTCTTGATAATTTTGCTGTTGTCCACATGATAATTGGTCTTTGTTGGCCTTCTAAATGAGTAGATACATACAAGAGATTCTAAGTCTGCTACCTATAATAGCTCACAAACTCTAAATATTTAAATACTATTGGTCTCTTGGATCAAACATAACTGAAATATGGTAAGATGTCCAAGGAACTCCTGTGCTTTTGTAATCTCTTTGGTGACATAGGTCTTGTCTTTGTGTCTCTGAATAGCTTTTATTGAAAGCTATTTTATTGAAAAATGTTTTATTTCATAGTAAGTGTTCAATAAATTCTCGACTTAGTAACTAAAAAGTCTCAGAAATAATTCTCCTGTTTTTGAGGAAAGTGAGACTGTATGTCTTGATTTAAGTTGCTATGTGAGCTTATCAGTAGAATGTGGTTCCCTAGCAAGAAATTAGATGTGTTAAAATTCAGACATTTCTGTAACAATCAACAAAACTGAAAGGCTGAATGGGAGAAGATCTTTGCAAATTCAATAAAGGATTAGTATACAAAATATATAAAGAACTTAAACAACTCAAAACCCAAAAAAACAAATAATCTGGTTAAAAAATGGACAGAAGAAATGAACAAACATTTCTCCAAAGATGATATCCAGATGGCCAACAGACTCATGAAAAGATGCTCAAAATTACTTATCATCAGGGAAATACAAATAAAAAATACAATGACATGTCACCTCACACCTGTCAGAGTGGCGTTGAAGAGGATGTGGAGAAAAGGAATCCTCTTGCACTGTTTGTGGGAACACAAACTGGTACGGCTTTTGTGAAATACAGTATGGTGTTTCATGGGTGCACTATGACCCTGCAAGTGCACTACTAGGAATTTTTCCAAAGGATACAAAAATACTGATTTGAAGGGGCACATACACCCCAATGTTTATAGCAGTGCTATCAACAATACCCAAATTATGAAAAGAGTCCAAATGTCCATCAACTGATGAGTGGATTAAGATTATATATATATATATATATATATATATATGTATGTATATATATATATATATATATGTATGTATATATATATATATATGTATGTATATACAATGGAGTCCTACTCAGCAATGAAAAACAATGAAATCTTGCCATTTGTAACAACATGGACAAACTGGAGGATATTACGCTAAGCAAAAGAAGTCAGAGAAAGACAGATATCATGTGATTAACATATGATAACAGATGATTACAGGGGAAGGGAAGGAAAAATAAAATAAAAACAGAGAGGGAGGCAAATCATAAGCAACTGTTAAATACAGAGAACAAACTGAAGGTTGATGGGGATGGGGAGAGGGGTACATGGATGATGGGCATTAAGGAGGGCACCTGTTGGCATGCGCACTGGGTGTTATATGTAAGTGATGAATCGCTGGGTTCTACTCCTGAAGCCAAGACTACACTGTATGTTAACTAATTCGAGAATTAAAAAAAAAAGTTAAAAATAGAACTACCCTATAATCCAGTAATCACACTATTGGGTATTCACCCTCCAAATACAAAAACATTAATTCGAAGGAATACATGCACCCTTATGTTTATTGCAGTATTATATACAGTAGTCAAATTATGGAAGCAGTTCAAATGTTCATCAACAGATTAATAAATAAAGAAGATATGGTATGCATGTATTATTCAGCCATAAAAAAGAATGAAATCTCGCCATTTGGAATGATATAAGTCAGTCAGAGAAAGACAAAAGACCGTACGTTTTCACTCATATGTGGAATTTAAGAAACAAAACCAATAAGCAAAAGGAAAAAAAGAGAGAGTAACAAACCAAGAAACAGACACTTAAATATGGAAAACAAACTCATGGTTACCAGAGGGGAGATGGGTGGGGGATAGGTGAAATAGGTGATGGGGTTTAAGGAGGGCATTTGTTTTGGTGAACACTGGGTGATGCATGGAATTGTTGAATCACTATATTGTTCACCTGAAAGTAGTATAATGTTATACATTAACTATATTGGAATTAAAATAAGATAAAATAAAATTTTAAAAAACTGAAAAAAGAATCTGTACACCAGTAACTATACTTAATATATGACATCATTTACATGTCGTTGAGAAAAATAAATACAACACTGTAATTTGTTTTTACATTGCTACTTAGAAATTATTTTCAGGGAAGTTTATTTTTCTCAATAATTCTGTGTGACGATAGATGTGACTAAATAAATACATACATACATAAAAAATAAGTAAAATTTGTTCATTACTCCAAGGGAGGAAAATCTTTCAAGCAATGATATTTTACCCAGAAAACCCTCTATCAGAAATAAAAGCAAAATGGGATGCTTGGGTGGCTCAGTCAGTGAGGCACCCAACCTACACTCAGGTCATGATCTCACAGCTTGTGGGTTCGAGCCCTGCATTGGTCTCTCTGCTGTCGGCACAGAGCCCACTTCGGATCGTCTCCCCGTCTCTCTGTTCCCCCTGCACTTGTTCTCTCTCTCTCTCAAAATAAATAAACTTTAAAAGATAAATAAAAGCACAATAAACACATTCCAGGTAAACTGAAAACTGAGACTATTTGTTGCTAGGCTCCTTACATACTAAGGAAAGGCGGACTTGAATATCGTAGTGATTGAATACAGAAGTCTCTTCTAGTATCAATTACTAATGCGCCATTCTATTCACTATGAGTTCTCATGAACATTGAACCAATCTTCAAAGGCTGATAAAGTCAAGCTATACAGACAATTTCCTATTTTTCATACTGCAAAACTGGGAATTAGAACTTGGGTGCTCTACCAAGGTGACACAGCTTGTGGGAAAGACCTGCGTAGGTGACAAGCTGTGGCTACAATGACTTCTCCGCTTCAACTCTCCAACGATGCAAACAGCAGATAAAAAGTTAATCATATCATCCCAATGACTTCTCCAAGCCGCATATAAAGAAAAGTAATTATAATTAGAAGACTCATCAGTACATTATTTATTCAGAACTCTACTTTTATCCCTTTTATTGATAGTCATTGACTGTTTGCTCTGGTTCTATAAAAAACTAGGAAAATTCATTAGTATGAGACTCTATGTCTTGATTACAGCAGCTACTCTGTGACATTATCAGGTGAATCTGGATCTTTGAGAACAGAGTAAGGGTGGGAAAAAAAACTTACGTTCTTAGATGATAAATATTATAACCTATAATAAATTGTAGTACAGACAAGAAAATAATTAAATTTGATGGTAAGATACAAGTAGGACCCTGATTAATAAATTTGCTTATACATCAGAATAAACAGTTTTAAACTTAAGTACAGATTGATGTCATCCGAAAAGCTTGTCAAAACAGAGATTACTGGGCCTTATCCCCAGAACTTGTGAAAATTGGAGTGGGGCCTGGGAATTTACATTTCTGTAGGACCCTAGGAACACACTTTGAGGACTACTATTCTACAACAGTGTGATATTAGTGTTTTCTTCTCCTGAGAGTACATACTATGCTGTTGAAAGAGGGGCTTACTTTGGCATTTCCATATTAAATACTTTTGAATAGAATCCAAAGTGGACATTCCTTTTATAAATTTCTTTTTGTAGTGAAGAGCACTGTATTTTTTTAAGGCGTAACCTAAATTTATTCTTCACTTATAAGTTATGTATTATAAATAACATGGCTAATTTGCTCGGACGTGACATTTTTGGCAAAAGGAATAACTTGGAATGAATCAAGAGGTGCGCAAGTAAAGATTCATTTACCTCTGAGGAGAGTGGAAAATAGACAAACTACAGTAACTCCCATTGGCTGATGTATAGGTCTAACCTGAAGGGAAGGAGCAGGGCTAAACTTCACTTTAGCGAATGTCAAGAAACGTGAGCCAGTAGAGCAAGAGTTGAGAAAAGTTAAGTAGAGAGAAAATAAGAATCAAGGGAGACGAAAGGCAGGGAGAGAACCGGTGATAATAAGAAAGCTGGTTAGAAGAAGGAGATAAGAAAAAAACATCAGCGGGCTATAGAGGTAAATAAATAGTTCCACACACCTTGCCAGCCCTTGATGCACTGAGTCAACATCAAAAGCACAGAGAAAAAGAATTGCCGCTCTCTCCTGTGGATCATGCAGTGAAAAGGCAAGCTAAATATTCACTAAAATGTTTTACAGTTAGAGCACACTAATTGTTGACTTTGATATATAAAGAAAAGTTGAAATAATGTTTGGCATACCCTGTTCAAAAGATGACAAAATATGTAGTATACTTGAGATTTTTCTAAACATTGTATTTCAATAAAAATTATTTTAAAACTCTGGCATGTCGAGTGTTAAATTGCATATGTACAACTTAGTTAAATGTCCACAGGTATGCTTCACAAATATCATCTAACCCATAAGCACAGAATAAGGTTATGTAATTTGCCAAACTTATGGAGCTAGGAGTAATAATGAGAGCAATAATGGAAATAATAATGCCGTAATAACAGGTAACATACCGGTGCATGACTTGGTACCAGTCATCATTTGAAGTAGTTTGCACATATTTTGTTAATCTTCATCATATATTTTTCAATTAGTAACTATAATTAATCTATGAGGTAATGTTATTATCTCTAATTTGTTGATGAGGAACCTGAGGTACAAAGAGGCTAAGTAATTGCCCAATGTCACACACTACTGGGAAGTAGAATTATGATAAAAACAGCCAGTTTGCTCCAGGGACTACAATCTCAAAAACTATGCTTTATTGTCTCTCACAGTAAAGGAGGTGAGATTTCAGAGTTTCTCCATAGCTTGTCCCCCATCTGGGGTATTAACTTACGTAGATCACGGAGATCAGAGAACATACATATCATAGAAAAATAATGGTAAATAAATGTCAATCTGTATGAGAACTCAGATTAGCAGGCAAAAACTGCCTGGCATACTGTGTTGAAAAAGATCATGAAGCTGCATCTGGAGTAGTAGAAAATAGTACCATGGTCAGTTAGTGACATCTGCCAGAGACAAGGGAGAGGAAAAGGGCTATAGAAGTGTAATCAATTGCTATTCTACAGGAGAACAGAAGGAAAGTTGGAATTGTCTAGACCATGGTGAATTAAATTAGTAGCTTTTTTTTTTTATTACAAGAACTTTGTCAAATTAAATTGTTTTATTGAGTGCCTTGGGTGGTAGTAGTAGAGGATCTATGTTCATATACTAAGGGTAATCTACTTTACTGAATAGAAGAGTGCAAATCTGATATGTTTCCATCAGTAAAAAGTTAATTTCTAGACACTTTTGAGAAGTGGCCACGTGGAGGTAGCTTTCTAATCTTCCTATCCTGAAATGAGATTCCAGGTCATATTGTTAAGCTGAACAGAGCATTTGTAGCCTGTGTATGATGGGGTAGTGCCTGCTTATCACTAAACCCAAAGTGCCATCTCACTTTACAGATGAGTTAAGTGGAGTTAAGAGAGGCTGTAACAATTCTGAAATACAGGTGGGTACATGCTGTCAGGCCCTTTGTTAGGGCCCAGTCTTCCTACTCGGTAATGTTTCTCTAAAGTTTTTAACTATGCTCTTGAGACCTCACTGTCTGAGTTCTTCTTCTTTTTTCCATAAGAAAGCGTATATATTTGTAGCTAAGTAGGGTAGCCATTTCTTTTTTTTTTTTTTCTTAACGTTTATTGATTTTTGAGACATAGAGACAGAGCGTGAGCAGGAGAAGGGCAGAGAGAGAGGGAGACACAGAATGTGAGGCAGGCTCCGGGCTCCAAGCTGTCAGCACAGAGCCCGACGCGGGGCTCGAACTCACAGACCGTGAGATCATGACCTGAGCTGAAGTCGGACACTCAACTGACTGAGCCACCCAGGCACCCCTCCATTTCTTACACTATAAGGTTGAGCTCCTCAGCATGTGTTTTAATTTTGAGCTGTTCAGGCCCACAGTGCTTCTTACTAATGTTATTCTTTGTAAACTTCATGAGTTTCCTACCAATCTCATTGGAATTAAATCCATGAGACAAAAGTTAGACCCACCTCTTTTAAGAGGCCTCGCTCTCCCCTATGTGGAGAATCAAAATATTGTGGGACAGCATCTTGAAGACTTTTAGAATTCTAAGTAGTTGAGAATGTCTGTAAGGCACCTTAAGTATTTCTGAGGTCTTACCAAGAGTCTTAAGGTCACACATCTATAGGAATTTTATCCTGAAGCCAAATCTTACTGGCAATGCCTTTGCTTTGCACTAAAGCCATTTCTTACTTTGAAAGTCTTTTGCTGTCTGGAGAGAAAGTTTCACTTACAAAACCAGACAGCTCTGGATACTCTATATTTTCTCTAAATTGTGCTTGACAGTTGGAGAGTACCCCCACCACCACCACCCGTCCCCTTCTAATGTATTTTTCTCCTCCCTATTTTATCACAGGCATCTAGAAGAATCCTTTTCAACACCCTGGGCAGGAAAACTTCTTAGTCAAAATGATCAGTTCCTTAAGTACCATTTCTGTTTTCCATGTTATTACAGGTGACACTCACTAATTGTCCGGCCAAAATAACTTTGATCTTCTTTTTTCCAACTTTGAAGAATAATTTATTTGTTGTACTTCAAGCTTGCACTAACATTCCCTGCTTGTGCATGGTCCCAAAATCAAGAGTACACGTTTTAGGTTTTGGTTGTGTAGCACCCCGTTTTTAGGCCCAAGGTAGAGACTTAGAAAAGAGAATAATGAAAGCACAAAAAGAAATTATTCTGAAATATGTATCACAGTCTATGTATTTGCCACAATAGCTTCACTCTTTGGAATGTATGTTAAGGACAGTTCAGAGATATACTTAAATGTAATACTATGGGGATATGCATTACAACATTACGCATATTACAAAAAGATTAGAAAGAATAATGAATTGCAAGCAACACCTCAGCAACATATGCATATATGCACATCTATACTACACACATGCATATATGCATATATATACACATATGCCTATACACATATATAGCTTTCTTTATAGATAAATGCATAACAATATTCATTAATAATAATGGAAATATTGAGGATATAACAGCATGACATCATGGCATAATATACACATATATGCATACATATGTATACTATATATGCATATGCATAACTTATGCAAAATATGTCGTGTGTGTGTGTGCATATATATAAATATATTACATATAGCATATAATTAGGGCTGGTCAAGTGCTGGAACCGTTGCATTATAGGAAAGTACAAAAAGAAAGAAACCTTGTGCCTGTATCAGAAAACAGTTTTAAGTAAATAAAAACAGGAAAATTTTACTTATTCTAACTCTCAAAACATAAAATTTGTGAAAGAGTTTTTGTACTTAGTAAAAAGTCTAGGGTTTAGAAATATAAAGTCAAAAAGATAACATTATGGGGCTCCTGAGTGGCTCAGTCAGTTAAGCCTCCAACTCTTGGTTCCCGTTCAGGTCATGATCTCGAGGTCATGAGATGGAGCCCAGTGTCTGGCTCTGTGCTGACAGTGAGGAGCCTGCCTGGGATTTTCTCTCCCCCTGTCTCTCAGCTCCTCTCCCACTCATGCACAACACCCTCACTCTCCCTCTTAATAATCAAACATTTTTTAAAAAGGTAATGTTAGAATTAGAAGGAAAAGTATTTTTTACTTCCTTGGAATATTGGGAAAAGAATAATTACTGATTATAAGGTGCTTTGAAAATGTAACTGCCTTGTATAACCCCAGCCTTGGTGCTAACTTTAGTAGGGTTCACAACAAATCAATTAGTTCTTGAGAGTCCTGGCAGCACTGCCAAATATCATTAGTGCTGGAAGCCACTGCAGCCACCATGGACCCTACCGGTGATTACTTCCTGGGAGTTTTAGTTTTCAGTCTGTGGAATGGAGCTGGCCCTGACTGCACATTATAACACAAGTAATTACTCATCAAAACCGGTCTTGCTGCAAGCGATTCAGTCCTCTCTCCACAGACATCCCCCTCTCTGACCAGGAGCAGCATGAATGTGAGCTAAAAATAGAAGCTGCACAATGCAGCCAGCAGCCATAGTGAGACTTTGCTTTTAAGTGGTTTTCATACCGTTGGTTTCTGAGCGCTTTCCTCATACAAATTAACCTTTGAAGAAGTCCTGGAGAGTGAATACTATTTATTCTCTCTTGTGCCTCAGTCCTTTGCGATATAAAGCACATTTCTTGTCATGAATTAATTTTGCTTTGCCTGGTGGAAGATTCTTCCTTTCTTTCTGCTGTACGCATTTACCATTTCTTGTTTTCTGGATTGTTTTCTCCTTTTTCCACAGCTGGAGCGTGGGAGTGTCAGTTCTACAACTGTCACTACACTTTACGATGACACTATATGTTCAAAAAATATATTCATTAAAACCTACTACGTGCAAGTGCATCTAGGCACTTGGTGGATAAATATATAACCCTTATTCTCTTAGCACATCAGCGTCAGGAAAATCAGGCATAAAAATAATAATCAGAGGAAGCATTTGACTCTAATCCTCAGTTTTGCTAACATGATTTTAATGTCCCTGGTCTCCTCACCCTGTTTGACTTCAACTGTCTTCTCATGTGAAGTTCTCATGAACGGAATACTGATTTAAGGACTCTATATTCATCATCTAAACAAAATCCTCTTGAAAGCAGTCTTCTACCATCTTTTGCTGACATGTCTTTGTCTTGCTGATGCCGGGAGCTGGCCCTCCTGGCTCAAAATTATTTTCACAGTTATACGAGAGTGTCTGATTCCCGCATGCTAATAAGGCTGCTAAATCTCACAGTTCCTAAGGTGTGTAGACTGAATTAGCTCAACTCTAGTCTTCACAAAGGAGGACGATGGTCAGATGTGGTCTCTGCCCTCAAGGAATTTATTCTCTTACCATGCATGCTGGTTATGGTTATAAATTCTCATTGTAATTCTTTCATTTTTTAAAGGTTTAAGACTGGACACTTTATTTATATGAAGTCATATATTTATATGGAGTCTGCCTAAGATAGTAATCATTCTGTTTCTTTTGC
Source organism: Paguma larvata (assembly GCA_030068075.1). Classification (NCBI taxonomy): domain Eukaryota; kingdom Metazoa; phylum Chordata; class Mammalia; order Carnivora; family Viverridae; genus Paguma; species Paguma larvata. The sequence continues at coordinate 48,723,090 of CM057834.1, read as the reverse complement.
AGTTTTACTGAGATATAATTAACACATAACATTGTGTAAGCTTAACATGTACAGTGTGATGATCTCATACATATATACATATATATATGTATATATATATATATATATATATATAGAGAGAGAGAGAGAGAGAGAGAGAGAAATGATTGCCATGATAAATTAGTTAACACATCCTTTACCTCACATATTATCCATTTTGTTGTTAGGAGAAAACATTTACAGCTCATGTAATTCTATTACCAGATTTCTGATGAATTGATGAGCAGTAAGATTGACCCTAAATGCCAGGCAAGACCAATAGTGGAACGTGATATCTACCTTGTGGTTCTGACTTAGGCAATGTTTCTTAATCATATGAATAGTTAGCTCTTTTGAACACTTACTATGTATCAGGCGCTGTTCTAAATGCTTTGCATATCTTTAGTCATTTTATCCCCACAACAACCATATTTCTTTTATCATCTTATTGAGAGATAAGTTAAAGCTTTCGAGGTCACACAAGAAAAAGTAGGAGAGATAGGAATGAAACACAGATGGTCTAATGTGGCAACACACAGTTTCACTACGGTAGTAAACAACCACAGTTGGCATTGCATTTCTCGAACTGCACTGTATATTACTTGAAATATTAGTCCTTTAAAATGATGTTTAAAAATGGATGTTCTGTGGACATATAAGTTTGCAAAATATCACATATGCCTTGTATGGGATTCATGGCACATTTTAACATTCTAAAAGCTTACCTATAAATACTGCAGGAAGGAAAACAGTTTAACTTGGTATAGCGCAACATACCCAAATGCTTTTGCCTGTGGAACATTTTCATCATACTGTTCCTTACCAAGCTCCTGAAAAATGCTTCTGAAAAATCTACCTTGAAAAATAATCTTAGAGGGAAGGAATATAAAGAAAAAATGTTTTTGAAAAAGATTCAGTGATAAAATGAGATGAAGTTTCCTATAAAGTCAGGAGTTTGAGACAAATCTCTTTGCTGTATTTCAGTAAAGCATGATTTAAATATTAGTGGGCTGTACTTTGTATTTCTCTTTACTTCTGCTCTCATCTGTAATTCATCTTGTCTTTCTTAAAGGTTACTTGGTATATTTCACCCAGGTCCTGTCTACACTGAGAAGGCGGAATTTTCTCTTCGTATTTACTTTAATGTAAAATGTTTAAAGAAGAAAAACATACATTTAGCAAAGTATACATATCATATGTGTCAGCTGAATTTCAGAAAGTGAACACATGTGTGCCATCAGCATCCAGATCAAAACACAGAGCATTACTGGAAGCCCAGAAGCTTCTCCTTCTTTCAGTGACTTCCCATACTCACCAAGGGGTAACAATTATCCTGACTTCTATCTCTATAAGTTTGCTTTTGCTTGTTTGTTTACAGCATCATTGAGATATAATTGACATCTATAAAACTGCTCCTATTTAACATGTTTTTTTGATGACTGTTGACGTATGTTTCAAATACAATCAAGATAATGAATATATCCACCACTCCCCAAATTTTCTTCCTGATCTTCATGATTCTCCCTCTCCAAGCAACCACTGGTCTGCTTTCTGTCACTGTAGATTAGTTTGCATCTTTCAGAATTTTATATAAATGGAATCATATATGTATCCTCTCTTTTTGAGGTGAGGTCTGGCTTATGTCACTCAGCATAACTATTTTGAGATTGTTTTGTTTTGTTTGTGCTTTAGTGGTTTGTTCCTTTTTATCATATGGATGTACCACAACTTGTTTATCTTCTCACCTGTTGATGGACATTAGATTGTTTTTAGTTTTGAGGGATTACAAATGAAGTTTCCTTGAACATTTGTGTACAAGTTTTTGTTTAGAAATATTTTAACTTCTCTCTTGTCAATATCTAGGAGTGATATGGCTGCATCATGTAGTCATTATAGGTTTAACTTTTTAGGAAACTGTTAAACTGTTTTCTGAAGTGAATATACCAAATTCTATTCCCACTGGTATAATATAGACTTCCAGATGTTACATATCCTCACCAACACTTGATATGATCAATTTTTTTCATTAGCCTTTCTGGTGAGTATGTACTGATATGGCATTGAGGTTTTAGCGTTTTCTTAACGGCATCTCTTCACGTGTTTATCTGCCATCTTTACATCTGCTTTGATGAAATGTCTATTCAAATATTTTGCCCTTTTTGAATTAGTTTGTTTTTCTTATTGTTGACAGTTGAAATTTCTTTCTCTATTTTAAATACAAGCTCTTAGTTAAAAATCAGTTTTGTAAATATTTCCTCCCATTCTGTAGCTTGTTTTTTCATTTTGGTAATAGTGTCTTTTGAAGAGCAAATGTTTTTTATTTTGATGTAGTGTCACTCAGGGTCTGTAATGAAATATTTATTAATTTTCGTTTATGGTGAGTAAGAATCAAGCTGTACTGCCACCATTATTTAAAAGATTCTTTTTCCTATTGAATTTCCTTGGCCTCTTTGTCAAAAGTCAAATGACCATGTATGTGTATATCTATTTCTGGATTTTTTATTCTATTCCATTGATCTATTTGTCTATTTTCATACTAATACAACAGTCTCAGTTACTGTAGTTTTACAGATATTCTTGAAATCAGGTATTATATGTCCTCAACTCTATTCTTTTACAAAGTTGTTTTGACTATTTGAGGTCCTTTCATTTATATGTAAATTTTACATTGGCTTGTCAATTTCTGAAAAAAAAAAAAGAAAAAGAAAAGAAAATGACTTCCGGGATTTTGATTAGCACTGTATTGAATCTGTAGATCAACTTGGGGGACAATACACGTCTTAAAAATATTGAGTCTTCTCAGCCATATATTCGGTATATTTGTTCATATACTTACATTTTATTTTAATTTATTGCAGCTTTTAATTTAATTTCAACAAATTTTTGTGGTTTTCAGTGTTAGGCCTTATATATCTTTTAAGTATTTTATATTCTGGATGCTGTCAAAAATGGTATTTTTAATTTTCAAGTTCTTATTGTTCATTGCCAGCATAACATAAATTACCTTTGCCTGCTTGACAAGGCATTTTCTTTCTTGAAACATTGGAGAACTCATTACCACTACTGGACTGTCTTTTGCAATATTATAATATTTAAAAAATATATGTTGCAAAGGAAAAATACAGAGGAACCCACTGTCTTTGAGAAATCTGTGAATCATTGTTGGATTCACTCATTCATATTTTTAGGCATTTATTCTTTCATTGAAGTGTGTGGTGAAGGAAAAATCTTAAATGTTCTTAAAAGGTTTTTAGGAAAGTTAAGTTTAGGGGTGGAGAGAATTTCTGTGAAAAGAAAGAAACTTTAAGAAAACAGACCCATGCTTTGGCTTTGGACCTAAGTTTGCTATTTGATCACATGCAGAAGGATCAAACCATACTGTTAATACCATGAGTTATAGAATTATATTAGTCCACTAATTGATGGCAAAACTTACCAAATGGTATTATAAACATCTTAGAAAATCTTAACCTTTTAACTTATTCTGTAAAATTCTACTATAAACATTTTAGAAATATTAGTTCTTTAAGCACTTTCTCAAATCTCCTACCCCCAACACATCAACACACACACACACACACACACACACATATGCATGCACACCAAACAAGCTGCTGTGGACTAAATTTTGCCCTCTAGACTATAATTCATATATTGAAGCTTTAAGTCCCTTGTGACTGTATTTGGAGACAGGGTCTTTGAAGGTAATTAAGGTTAAATGTGGTCATAAGAGTAGGGCCCTAAACCAATAGGACTGATGACCTAGTAGGAAAAGGAAGAGAGACAGGTCACTTTGTCTCTCAAGTGCATACATGGGAAAGGCCATGAGAGCACACTGCTGGAACGTGACCATCTGCAAACCAGGAAGAGAGCTCTCACCAGAACCCAACCACGCTGCACCCTGACCTCAGACTTCCAGGCTCCACAACTAGGAGAAAACAAATTACTGTTCTTTTAGTCTCCCAGTGTATGGTATTTTGTTATGACATTCTGAGTAGAATAATATACAAGCCAAATATAATCACATTTTCTATAGCTTTCTCTGTTATATAGTTGCTTAATTTTGCTGCGTGCAGTGAATTTGCTGATTACTCTAGAAGATTTAGGGTTTACAGGTTTCCTGCTCTGAAGATCTTGATGCTTTCTCATTGATTTACTGCTGGGTGTAGTCTTATTACTACCATGGGACCATCAAACTGCAACTCATTAAGCAGTTTATTAAATGACATCTCTTCCCAGAGTGTCAAAATATGCAACCTCTTTTAAAATGAGGCATTATTTTGCTAGTATTTAGTATAGTAAATGGCTGAAAGCTTTAGACTTAAGAACTAGAATAAAGAAGGTGGAAAATTCTGTCAATTATGTTTGTTAATTTGATTTAGTTATGTATTTATTTATTATTTTTAAATGTTTATTTTTGAGAGAGAGAGAGAGAGAGAGAGCACAGGAGAAGGAGTGGGGCAGAGAGAGGGAGACAGAGGTTCCAAAGCAGGCTCGGTGCTGTCAGTGCAGAGCCCAATGAGGGGCTTGAACCCATGAAAGGTGAGATTACGACTTGAGCCCAAACCAAGAATTGGACACTTAACTGACTGAGCCACCCAGGTGCCCAAATTTGATTGTGTATTTAGGTGTCTGAATTTCTGGTAGGCCTTTTATGGGTGTTTCTAATATTTTTCATTGTTTCTTTATTCCCTAAAATATTTGAACCACAATTCATTTTTTATGAGAGAGAGAAACATTTATGATCGGTCTCATGGAAATTGTTTAAATACCACATGCTAACTGTGCTACTGGAGCTACTCATGGCAATTCTTTCATTTTCTTAAGAAAGTCTTTTAATATGGAATGGCTGGGTAGTTTGTCCATGGAGTACTTTAAGAGTCTGATGCTCCTAAAGATACCTGCTTTATTAGTGAGAAATAACTACATTATACTGTTTCCCTGGTAAAATATCAATCAATGCACCCTAAATATTGACAGGCTCCTCTTCCTCCCGCTTCCCAGGATCCTCTTCATAGGAACCATGTTGATGATTCCTATGAGATTTTGAAAAGATAAGGGCGTTTTTCTTTTTTTTTTTTCTGAAAAATAAATTGATAAATATTTGTGTTCAGCTGAAAGACGAAATTAACTTGTTTTTTTTTTTTTTAAATAATACTGATCTTTAAAGAAAGCTGAAAAAATCTTGAAAAGCCAAATCCTAAGGATTCTAAAAACAGTTACATTTAGCTTATTTCCTCCTGGTATTTTTTTTTTTTTTTACTGTTTTATTCGTTTTTGAGAGAGAGCTCACACAAGTCGGGGAGGGGCAGAGGGTGAGGGAACCGAGGATGCAAAGCTGGCTCTGTGCTGACAGTAGAGAGCCCGATGTGGGATTCGATCTCACCACATGAGATCATGACTTGAGCCAAAGTCGGATGCTCCATCGACTGAGACACGGGGGCACCTCCCTGCCATTTTTAATATACATATTCTGCATATGCCATTGTAACTGGATTAATGATGAATAATGGAAGTTTAACAAGGAAAAAAGCTTTGTTATGCAGTCACAGCTTTTCAGTTCTCTTGGCACTATTTCTCCCTAACAAAGGCAAACCTAAAGATTCGTGATTTAGGAGTATCCTATGTGAAATGCGGACAAACTTAAGCAATGCCTTTGATCAGACCAGAATGTATAAGAAAATTTAAAATAATGTCTTAAACAGTTCTTTAAGGGAAAAAAAAAAAACAGCAAAACTTTTATTTTAGAATCCAACACTCCCCCCCACCCCGCCCTGCCCCTTACTCCCTGACCATGTGTCAAATGAGACTGCAGCTACAAGAAAATAAACATCTAGATAAGAAATGGAATATTTAGGTAATTGTGAAGTTCTCCCCGAACCTCCAGATGTTTGGCATTCTGGGAGGAAGCTATCACATGACTGAATTTTCCACTTTACATCTGGATGTTTTGCCACCACAGACATATTCTTTTGGCTGTTTATAAGAAACGTTCATTTCTTGTCATGATTCTTTAGAATAGAGTCAATTTTAAAATAACAGCAATGAAACAAATTATATATCTTCTGCGTATCAGTCAAGATACAAATAAAATGATGTTTGAAAATAAGGATTTAAAGCGATTCATCATAACTGTACGCTTAGTGTGCTTTTGTCCTTTAAGAGCTATGCAAGATGTGAATAGCATTAACTTATGCATCAATTTAAGCTTGGATTAACAACTGAAAATCATCATGCAAACACTAAGTTTTTTTCAGTATTTACTCCAGGGGTAGTTCCTCCTGGATAGTATGCTTTGGCTTAGAAAGGGATACGGGAGAACCTAAGAAAATATATCTTGGAACTGAATTTTGTTCAAGGACTATTCAGTTTTAAAGCTTTAATTTTAGTTTAATTCCCCCCTGGGAATTGTACGCTCCTTTCCTGGAAATGGAGACTGGGGTCCAGTTTGTAATATGATAGAACAGCCTACGTAAAACCAGCGTAAGTTTGATCCCTAACCCGGTAATGTCTCCTTCCCACCACTGTTCTGCTGCTTATACTGCATCCACACATTCTTCCTCAGGTTCTTTAGATTCTTTCACGGAACTGAAACCCAGTACCTGCAAGGAATATAGACATGAGTTCAGATAGTCTAGCTTTAAAAGAATTACCACGTTATATTGATATAAAACAGTAACGCAAGCATGGGCTTTGGAGTATGAATCAATTGAAGCCTCGACTCCATCATTTAGGATTTGTGTGACCATGAGAAAATGAGTCACTTAACCTCAGGGTGCTTATCTGTAATATAGGAAAAGGAAGAGCATTCCTTCAGTGGGTTGTTGGGAGAAATAAATGAGATATTGCCATGAAGTACTTAGCTCAATGGCTAGAAGACTATTAAATACTCAATAAATATTACTTGTTATGGTTACATTATAGACTGTCAGCATAGAATTGTCTTTTAAGAATTAATTATACATTTATTCTTCAACATCTCTAATTTTCTCAATATCTCTGTTTCTGATTTGTGAAACAAATTTATTTATCCATTTATTCATTTAACATTTATATATTAGGAATTTCATACAGGTAAGCATCTTTCTAGACACTGTATTTATAATAGAAAAAGATACAAAAATCCCATGCCATCATGATGTGTAGAGTTTAGTGGAAGAAATACAATAAATCACATAAAAGGAGGGAGAAGGCCACTGAGGGAGGGAGAATGGAGAGAGAGAGAAGGAAGGAAGGAAGAAGAGAGGAAGGAAAGAGGGAGGGATTGATTCAAGTGGTAATACCTGTTTTGATGAAAATAAATGGTTTGGGAAGATAACGGTAGGTCAATAGTTCAAGAATCATAAAGTCCCCAGCAGGGAAACATTGCAATATTCAAAGAATTAAATGAAGCTTAGTGAGGATGGAGCTAAGGAAGACAGGATGAGAGGTCAAAGGTGAAGTCAAAGCGAGATCAAAGGCTAGATTATATAGAGCTGCAGATTATGTAAAACACTTCTACATTTTTCAAAATGTGAAAAGGAAGGTATTAGAAGGTTTTGCATAGGAAAATGTCTTGATGTGACATCTTAAGTTTTTTTTTTTTTTTTTAGAGAGAGAGAGAGAGAGAGAAAGCACATGAGGGGGAAAGAGGGGTATAGTGAGAGCAAGAGAACCTCAAGCAGGCTCCATGCCTAGCACGGTGCAAAGTCCTATGCGGGCCTCCATCCCATGACCTAGAGATCATGGCCTGAATTGAAATCAAGAGTCAGATGCTTAACAAACCGAAACACTCAGGTGCTCTGTTGATCTGACATATTTTGTAAATGTCTACTCTGACAGCGGAGTGGAGATTGTAGAGGGGCAAGAATGGAAAAAGCAAGTAAAGCATTAGGAACCTATTGCAGTAGTAGGGGCAAAGGTGAAGGCAGCCTGGACTAGTGAGACATGAACGAATTCAGGATGTATTTTGAAGGAAAAGCCAATATGATTTGCTGATGGCTTGGAAGAAGGCAAGCAAAAGCAAGGAATTGGTTCCATCTAGTGATTGGTAGCAACACAATGATTTGAGGGAGATTGTGGAACTAGAAGGGAAAATCAAGAGTTTTGCCTTAGCCATGTTTGCTCAAAGTGCTTATCAGGAGCCCAAAGGAGTAGAGCCCATGGAGTGGGCAGGGTTCCGCGGAACAGTGAGGCTGAGGTTTCTTTGGGAAGCATTGGCGTGAGTATGGAGCAGACAGAGTGAGGTGAGAACTGAATGCTGTCACATTCCAAAATTGTGAGACTCAGAACAGGAGAAGTTTAAGAAAAGCCTTCTATTTTTTTCCCCACTCAGGCAAAATTAAACAACTTTGTATACTGCTTACTTTTTGCCCATCCCCACTTTATCAATTATTTTATACTAATTAGAACTTCTAATTACATAATTTGACTTTTTTGAGTCATTATCTACTCTGGTCCTACATTATGAAACAGAATTCAATGAAGTCAATTTTAAGCCATTTTGTTCTCCAGCGTACAAGGAATTTACTGGCTAAAGTAGATAGGACAATAGTCATACTCTAGCCAGTCTATTTTATTCCCTGAGCAATTGAGTAGAAATCAGGATAACTACTTTATAATCATTATGGAAAACAATACTATCAAAACCTATGTAGGGAGGTAATTTATGTAAAGGACTTTACATGACATCTTTCAGTGAAATGAGGATTTCCCATGAGAAGGCAAATGTCTTCAGTAGCAGAGTAAAAATAAATATTAATATTAATAGCTGGCACCAGTAGAAACCGTCCCTCATTAGGAAAATACCCGGATAAAGTACATGGAGTGGAATATGACCCTGAGAAGAGGGTTAGGAGGAAGCTTAGGAAAAGAGATAACTAATTCCTTCTGCATTAGAAATGAACAGACATAGGGAGGAGACAGTTAAAGGAAAAACAGCCAATGCTTGGACAACATTGTGAAGCTGCCCAAGAAGTTTGGAAACAGCAGTATCTAATGATTATTGTTAAATTGTTATTTCTGCAGCGATTTAAACTTCTTTTGATTTAAACCTCAAGCCTTCATCACAGTGTGCTACATACGCAATGCCTTCTGTAAGTGCTTTTTTTCTGTTTTGTCTGTGTTTTTGAATGCTTTTATGATTTTTTTTTTAATTTGCCAAGCAAGGCAAAGTGCTGAGACTAACTCCTGGACAGATGATAAATTCAAAACCAATCATGGAGAATAAGAATTCAGCGGGGTTAGAAGGAGGAGCCAAAAACTTTCAGATGGGGTAACTCAACTATTTCATCACTTTATACTGGAACACCTGAGGCATGCTGGTGAGGATTTCACTAGCTATAAACTGTGAATTGGAAGTCTGAAACCAATCTTGAAAGAGAGCTAAAGAGAGAGAAAGAGAAAAAGAGTGCAGGAGGGACAGGGAGAGAGAGAATTACCCATATTCCGTGAGATCATGACCTAAGCCAAAATCAAGAGTCAGACGCCTGACTGACTGAGCCACCCAGGCATTCCCATTTATTTGCTTTTAATTGTGCTGTCTTGACCCAGTTTTGAGGTCTTGGCTAGAGGCTGGTTTGTTCCCCTCATTGAGAACACAATTAAATCCATCCCCCCAACCACTTCTCTTATCTGGCTTTCACACTCCAGGTTACCGTGCATTCTTAATCACCCCATGGCCAGGTACCATACAACTAGGTACAGCTCCTATGCCCCATGGCCTGCAAAATTATTCAAATTAGCCAACCCACCAGGAACCCTTGGAAACCTAGCAACCCATCCCACTTGCCAATATCAACTCTCCCCACAGTTCCAGCTTGCCGGTATCCTTCTCCTTTCATTCCCCTATGTGGCCCTCTTTTTCTTCTGGAGCTGTAAGTAACTAAGAGTTCTGTCTTTCATCTATCCATGTGTCAAGGTGTCATGTTCCACCATCAAAAGAATTTTTATTTCTTATGAAACACAAAGAAGTGTCAAGTTGATATATGGAATTTACTTCAAAATGTAAAAAATATATTTTATTCCCTACTGTATGGAAGACATTGATGTGGTGACCCTAAATAACACATCTTTCAGCTGGCTATGTAAGAATCATGCCAAAGCATTTGTCAAAAATGTAGACCTATATTTCATCTTAGACCAACTAAAATCAGAATGTCCAGAGGGTGTGAGGTGGGAAACTGTTTCTAAGTTTTTCAGGTGATTCCAGTGCGCATGCTGAAGTAGGTATTGCTGATATGGAAGAAACACAAAAGATACTGGCTTGCATTCAAGGGTTTTAATTCTGGATTGAAATCCTAGATCTGCATTTTGCTTCCATGTTGCATGGAGCAAATTAGGTAACCCTTTTGGAGATTCAGAGTCTTGTCTACAAAATGAGAATAACTTGCTTGTTAAGTGTGATGATTAAAAGAGAAATTACCTGAAACTGTCCAGGAAAATGCTCAGAACTTGAAATATAGTACCTTATTATTTAGAGAGAGCAAATACTCAAAAAAAATGTAATATGTAACAGGGGTCAGGATGAAAGACCTGTACAAAGTTTGAAAATGGGAGATAGAAATGTTAAAATATTTCAATACTTAATTATCCCAAAAAATATGCAACAAACTTTGCCCTATAAAAATGGTAGATATTAAGTCAATATTTAATCCTAGCAGTATTACTAACAGTGTAGTTCCTGAATACGATGTCTCGGCGATGTAAATACTCATTTATCTCTAAGTATTCCTTGAATATCCACCTATTTGCTTAAATGACAATTTGGCTGGTCTCCTTTCTGTGTCTGTGTTGGAGCTTTTGGAGTTTACCTAGATGGGTCCACAACCCTTTTTCTCACGTGCTCTCACAAGTTTTCTCCTCTTTAAAGTCTTCATTTTCATCTTTTAAGAAGCACATGAGTTCTAGCTGCCATCTTGCGTCCCTGCGTGTGTGCGCCTAATCTCAACTGGTCCACCCTAGACCCCCTGAGCGCCAACCCTAGTCCCCCACGCGATACCATTTCCGCTCCAACAAGATGAAAGAAACTATCATGAACCAGGAGAAACTCGCCGAACTGCAAGCACAAGTGCATATTGGTGGGAAAGGAACTGCTCCCCAAAAGAAGAAGGTGGTTCACAGAACAGCTACAGCAGATGATAAAAAACTTCAGTTCTCCTTAAAGAAGTTAGGGGTAAACAATATCTCTGGTATTGAAGAAATGAATATGTTCACAAACCAAGGAACAGTGATCCAGGCCATGCTGAGACAAAGCAGCTGACAGAAATGCTACACAGTATCTGAAACCAACTTGGTGCAGACAGTCTGACTAGTTTATGAAGGCTGCCTGAAGCTCTGCCCAAACAATCTGTGGATGGAAAGGTACCACTTGCTACTGGTGAGGATAATGATGACGAAGTTCCAGATCTTGTGGAGAATTTTGATGAAGCTTCCAAGAATGAAGCAAACTGAATTGAGTCAACTTCTGAAGAAGATAAAACTTGAAGAAGTTGCTGGGAGCTGCTATTTTGTATTATGACTGCTTTTTAAAAATTTTGTTCATGAATCTGATAAAATCTAGATCTCTAATATTTTTAAGCCCAAGCCCCTTGGACATGGCAGCTCTTTTCAGTTTTTACTTATACACAATTCATTCTTTGCAGCTAATTAAGCTGAAGAAGCCTGGGAATAAAGTTTGAAACAAGATTGATAAAGCTCTTTGCCTAGTAAAAAAAAGAAAAGAAAAAGCACATGATACATTAGGAAGTGCTGTTTCTGAAAGATAAAGTGATTATTCAGCAAGTTTTAGATAAAACTCCTACACTTGGAAGTCATTGGAGCAATTGGTAATTAACATCTCTCCAAATATATACATACTGGGATGATCTAGTGGCTGTCAGGGCTGGTAAGGATGACTTTGAATTTTCTGTACTTCTTTTTTAATGGTGACCCTCAGCTTGGCTTGATACTAAGCTTGGAAGTCATTGGAGCAGTTAGTAATTAAGATCTTTCCAAATATATATATACGTACTGGGATGATCTAGTGTTTGTCGGGGCTGGTAGGGATGACTCTGAATTTTCTGTACTTCTTGGCTTGATTTTTATCATTGAAGACGTACTGAGCTATCACATTTTGCCAGAAGTTCCCACATTGCTGTAAACCACAATTACTGGTACTCCCCTCTTTGCCCTTTCCTATTACAAAAAGTAAAGGAAATAAAAGATGCAAATTTAAGATCTCTATTAATGTTGTTACTCTTCTTTCTTCACTATCCGATAGCTGGATGATCTTGAGCAGCTTATTAGTTTCTCTGAGTTCCACTATTCATTAACACAATGAGAAATGGTTAATACCTGCCACATATGTATGTTTCAAAGGTTATATAAAATAAATTGATGTATGTAAAAAGTAATTGGTAAACTTTCAAGCATAATGGTAATTCATTACGATTTTCTTTTAAGGCTTGTAGTTAGTATAAGAGTCAGGATTATTTGCCTAGACTATCCTTCTTTACATCTTTGACCACTTCCACTTAGATACACAGTAACCCAGTGTTCTTATCTTCTACGCCTAGCACCACACCAGTAGCGTCCGTATAGGTCGACTGCATTTGTTCCTCTACAGAAATAGAATTATCCAAGGAAAAGTGGAGATTGTACTGTTAAGTACTGCTCCCTCTGGGGGAAGCACAATGAAAGGGGCTGGGTTCCTTGTACACTCAGCAGTCAGAGGTACTGTGAAGTTGGCAAGAGCTATTTTCTGTCACTGCACTTGGATTCCTCCCAGGCCCAGTGGGGGGAGTTCAACCTTGAATCTAGAGATCTGCATTCTAATTTCAGCCCCACCAGAGGCACAGCAATTTTAGCCGTGTTATTTAAATTTCTTCTTTCTCAGTTTCAGCAGATTTCAAGTAAAGATGCTCATCCTACCCTCGGCCCGCCTCGCAGAGACTCTGTGAGAAAATTTCCTCACGGATACAGACTGCTGTGGGATTATCAGAAACAGATGTATTTTCATTTTGTGAGCCCAGGTACTGCAGTCTGAGGCTCAGGACTGTTTGAATCTCAGGACATGATGTCCGTACATAGAAAGCAATTATCTGTTTCCCTCATCAATGATACTTTCTCTTGATCCTTCTGTTATGCCAGTAAAAATAGAAATGAAGTACCTAGCAATTGGAAGTATTTTATTTTTCTCAAGAAACAGAATGCATTTTGAAAGTGTCATCTTCTAAGAAGCTTACTCGTTCACAAGAAGTGTTTCTTAGGACACACATACCCGGCACAAAGCTAAGGGAAATGCTGTGATACAATTACATTTCTCTTTAGGCAAGTCATCTATTGCCAAGGTGATAAAAACGGGGAGAGGAAATAGGACAGCGTCATTCTATCAACCTCAGTTAAACTGACACATGTATTTCTTTTCAATGAGAGAATCTGAAAATAGTCACATTAAATATCCATTCAAATCCAAACATTTATGGAGCTCTCCTTTGGTGTCAGAGATCCCAATGACTAAAACATGGATCTTGTCCTCTCTCAGTTAACAATCAAACTAATTTCAGCAAATTATCATGTATCCCTGGATTCTGGACTGATGGCATTAAAGAAGAAGTAGCTTTAAGAAATTAATTAGGTTCCTGACTTTAATGCTATTCTCAATAAAAATCAGGATGAGGAGAGAAAGACGGCAAACAGCACATTTTTTTGTGAGCCCTGAAACAGATTTCCAACTATAAAGACTATGATAAACTAAGCAGATCTCAGTTTGTACTTCAGGCTCATAATCCAAATTCCAACAATTTTATTAATATGGCACAGGTTCCAGTTTTATGGGTGTCAATTCTCATTCAAATGGGAATGTAAATGTCACACATACACTCAGTCATTCAGTGAAATTCTGAAAAAACTTTCTTCAAAAGCCATTAAGCAGTAAGGTCAACAGAGACATGGAATCAAATATGCAAAAAGGAAAAGTGCCTTTATCGAGATGAAGCACAAAATCTTGTTTCTCAAGAAAAGATATCACCATCTTCTGTTTCATCATGAAAGGGTTCTAAAGTGGATATGATTTCAACTAGGCCTTTAAGTGAATAACAGGAGTAAATTAGGACTTTAGGTGAAGTCTGGCATGGTATGATCGATCACTTATTTTGAATTCTCCTCCGTCCTCCTTGAGATGATGCTAAAGAAATAAAGTATTATAAACTCAAAAGATAAAGGGAAAAAGAGACAGCTGATAGCATTTTGTGAAATGAGTAAGTAAAAAAACAGAAAGCCAAAAGCTGCAGGCGGACAAGCCCAAGAGAAGGAAGAAGAGACATTCTGCATTAACTGCAGTGAGGTTCTCGAATCGGAAGCTTGAGAGATCTCAGAAGTTAGGGGTAAAGTATAAGTTTGAGAATGGAAAGATTGAAAGATATGGTGAATATATTATTAAGTGACTGTATTAGGATGCTCTTGAAAGTAAAAGATACATTACTGTTAAACCTGGATAAGTGACATACACTAGGACTGTCCTGGGCACTGACATCAATTCCATGTAGAAGTAGCTGTTCAAATCTTGCTCTCATTTTTTAAATTGAATTATACTCCTTTTCAAAGTGATTTTTAAGTGTTTTAATGTACAATATTTTTGATGCTAGCCCTTATCTGATATGCATTCATATCTTCTGCTATTTTGTGACTTTTTTCTAATTCTTATGGTAGAATGTTTTTTAAGGAATAGAAATTCTTAATTTCAATATTGTCGATTGTGTCCATTGATCCTTTCATATTAACACATTTTGTGCCCTTTTTAAGGATTCTTAATAAGATCATGAAGATATTTGTTTACATTCTTTTCTAAAGCTTAATTTTCATAGTTAAATTTCTAACCCACCTGGAATTAATTTTGTGTATGGTGTAAACTAGGTGTCCAACAATATATTTTTACTTTTTAATATTCTTATCCCAACATGTTATTTTGAGAAGCTTGTGTTTTCCATGTTAGTCTCATGAGTCAACTGCCCATACATAGCCAATGGCTTTGTTTCTAACCTTTTAAAATTAAACTTTATTTTAATTAATTTTATTTTTCCTAAGTCTTTCTGTCTAAGTACAACAATATTATATATTTATATTTTAATAGTTTTAAAGAATTATCTACTAAAGCATGCCTTCTCACCTGATTCCTCTTCAAGAGGGTCATAGATACAATTGACCCTTTGCATTTCAATTAACTTCTTAGAATTAGTTTGTCAAATTCCACAAAATCCTTGTTGAAATTTTGATAGGGGCTGAGTCTATAAATCAACCTAATAAGAACAGCCATTTTTATGCTAATGTGTTTTCCCATTTATCGATTTATGGATTTCCATTTGTTTAGGTTTTCTTAATTTTTATAAAATAAAGTTTTATAATTTTTCTACATAGAGATCTTGTGTATTGTCTTAAGATAAATATTGAGACTCTTGAAAAATGTTTTATTTCCAAATTTTCATCTTCTAAGTATTACTGGTGGATATTTGTATATTCATTGATTTTTTTTGGTAATATTTAAATTCAGCAATCTTGCTAAATTTTTATCAAGCCTAATCATGTATCTGTAGATTCCTGTGGATTTTCTTTTTACTCAATCATATAATCCACAAATAATAACAGTTTTATTTCATTTCCAATTCTCACATTTTCCATTGAGTTTTTTATTTACTTCTTCCTCTGCCTAGCACCTTAAAGACAATGTCGCACAGGAGATCTTGATCCCTATCTTAAAGGGCAGACCTTCGGCATTACAACAACATTGAACTTTTAATGTTGCTCTAAATATTATTGCATATATCCTTTATCAGATAAAGGAAATTTCCTTTTTCCCTTCCCTAGTTTCTTTATAAGATAAAATTAACATGGAGGTTAATTTCATCAAAGTTTTGTCGACATGTATAGAGACATCTCTATGAATTTTATCTTTTTTAACCTGTTTTTGTGGCAAAATACATTAAATTATTTTCTTTTTTCTATGTTTATTTACTTTGAGAGAGAGAGAGAGAGAGAGCACACAGGTGCGAGAAAGGAGAGGGGCAGAGAGAGGAGAGAGAGAATCCCAAGCAGACTCCCTGCTGTCAGCACAGTGCCCAACATGGGACTGGATCCCACAAACCATAAGATTATGACCTTGAGAGGAAATCGAGTTAGTTGCTTAACTGACTGAACCACCCAGGTGCCCCACATTCAGTTGTTTTCTAATATCAATCTAATGATTTTTGGATGTTAAACTAATGCTCCTCTGGGGTAAAATACACTTTTTCGTAATATATTATCTTTTCTACATATTACTGAATTCATGGCTTATGTGTTTTACAACCATATTCGAAAGTGAAGTTGAAAAAAAAGAAAGTGAAGTTGGACTCTAATTTTCCTTTTTATTTTTCTACTTTAAAAAAATTAGTTATAATAGCCTCATGAAATGAATTGGAATATGTTATCTATTAATTTTTTTCTACTCTGTAAAGATTCAGAGGACTGGAATAATTTCTTCTGTTAATGTTTGTTAGGACTTGTTCAGTGAAGCCACATAGTCCTGGAATTTTCTTTGTGGGAAGATGTTAAACAAGTGATTCTTTTTCATTAATGGTAGTAATATTCAGATTACTGAATTACTATTTCTTATTTTTTATTTTTTCTACAAATGTAAAACTATGAATTATCTTGCTAATAACCTATTCTTAACAATTTAATATTGACCGTATCTGATATTTATTAGTGACTTTCTTTTTTTCCTTGAGTTACTCTCATTTCAGCTTTGCCACTTTTATTAGTCTTTTTGCCAGATCAACTTTTGGCATTGTTTTCCTTCTATATTCTGTATGTTATTTTTTCACTTATTTCATCGATTTCTGCTATTATTGTTTTTATTTCCTATTTTGCAGGTTCTACTATCATTTTGGGCTTATTTTACTGTTATTTTATTTATTCTACTGTTTATTTTACTGTTACTAATATCTTTCAATGGATGCTTAGTTCTTTAATTTCCATCTCTTATTTTTTTAAATATGAATTTAAGGCTATGACTTTTTCCATATTACTTTTATCTTCTTTAACCATTTTCTTTCACGGTATGATATTTACATCGTTATTCGATTGTGATACTTTAATCTATAATTTCCATTATAATGTCTTTTGTTACTAGGAAGTACATTTTTATTTATTTTTAAAATGTTTATTTATTTTAAGGGGAGAGACAAAGAGAGAGAGGGAGAAAGAGAATCCCAAGCAGGCTCTGCACTAACAGCACCGATCAGGGCTGGATCCCATGAACCAAGAGATCATAACCTCAGCCAAAATCAAGAATCAGGTGCCTAACCAACTGACCCATCCAGGCTCCCTTAGAAGTATGTTTTTAAATTTCAAGTTTAATTTTAATGTCCTGTAAATGTATTTAGCTTAATTCCACTATAGTAAGAGACTGTGCTCTATATGATTTAAATACTTCCAAAACTTTTGAGACTCTACATGTATTATTTTTGATTTATTACAGTCAATGTTTGCTTACTTTTGCCTGCATTTTAAATTGCCTTTTCTGCACTCATTTCCTTCTAGCAGTTGAGACCTTTTGTCTGAAATCACTTCCTTCCTTTCTTTCTTCTTATTCTTTTTTTTTTTTAATTTTATTTTGAGAGAGGAGAGAGAGAGAGAGAGAGAGAGAGAGAATCAAGGCAGAGTACGATATCTAGAGCCTGAGATCATAACCTGTGCCAAAATCAAGAGTGAGTCAACAAACCGAGCCAGCCAGGTGCCCTTGGAATCATTTACCTTCTACATATATAGCATGCCCTTTAGAATTTTCATTAGTAAGTGTGGGAATGCTGACAACATTGATTCCATCTTTTTTTTAAATTTTTAATCTTTATTTATTTTTGAGAAAGAGAATGAATAGGGAAGAGGCAGAGAGAGAGAGACACACACACGAAATCTGAAGTAGGTTCTAGTCTCTCAGCTGTCGGCACAGAGCCTGATGTAGGGCTCGAACTCCTAAACTGTGAGAGCATGACCTTGAGCCAAAGTCGGAAGCCCACCCATCGGAGCACTCCCTCCCCTGCCCCTACATTGATTCCATCTTATTCAGGCCTATGCATGCATCAACCTCCCGCAGGGGCTAGTGCTCTGTGCCCAAGGAGGGGTTAATGTATGCCCTGACCAGGATATGGGAAGGCTTTCTCTCATTGTCCCTAAAGTGATGCACAGAAGGCCCCACTTTAGGTAACTAAGTGAGATGATTGGTGCCCAGAAGGCCCCACTTTAGGTAACTAAGTGAGATGATTCCTCCGCAAAAGAACCCACTTTAGGTAACTACCCTGTGACCTTACCACCATCCCCGTCGCTCTGTAAAAGCAGGATATTATGCGCTGGACTCAGCAGAAATAAGTACGTAAGATAACTGTGTACCACATGGGTCGCAGGCCTACCCGCTGCCTGCATCCTCCCTCTTGGTAAGTTATCCCAGATAAAACTGTATGGAGCGTATGGAATGGCTTGCTTTGTTTTTTGGTCTCAAAGTGCCTTCTTAGTCTACGGGTTCTGACCCTCCTCCACCTTCTAAAAGGAAGGGCTGCTGGTGAGTATTCTGGTATTTTTCATCTGAAAATGTTTTAAGTTTGCCAAATTCTTGAAATGTATGTTATTTCTGTATAGAATTCCAGGTTGAGTGTTGTTTTCTTTCAACCTTTGAAGATAGAATTTAATTGATCTCTGGCTTTCATTGTGCTTAGAAGGGATTAGATAGAGCGTTATTTTGAAGGCAGTGTGTGGATAATTTTTTTTTCCTAGTTGGTTTTAATGTTTTTCTCTTGGTGTTCTGAAGTTTCATTATAATGGTTTCTATCTATGGTTATTCTCCATGTCTTTATCCACTCTTCCCCTCATTCTCCTGTAGTTTTGATCCATCATGCATAATTCTTCCTTTATATGCCAGTTTATAAATCTTTCCTATGTCCAAATTGTTAAATGTCTTCATTACTGCCTTTATTTTAGTTATTGTGTATTTATTTTTAGAAAATCTATTTGGTCATTTTTCAAATCTGCAATGCCATTTTGTATAATTTTTTGTTCCCTGCTGATATCTTCAAGTCAATTATATTCACTACATTTAATGATATAAATAATATCACATATATTATTAAATGTGGGAAATGGTATATGCTTATAATTCCAATATAAATATCATATAGATCTGATATTTTTGCTATTTATCTTTTGTTGGCAAATATGTGGAAGAAATGTAGGGTATATTGATGACCAATTCCTGGGCCTTAGGTTATATCAGGGTTCTAATTTGTAGGTGAATTAGAAGAAATGGACCATGTCCCGGTAAACATTCTTGAAACCTCAGTCACTTAACATAACAAAGTATATTTCTCATGCAGGTCTCTGTTGAGCTTAATGACTTTCCAGGGCAGCTACCCTTCAGCTAATCTGAGAACCTATAAGTATGTCACTTGATGTGGCAAAAGGAACTTTTCAGACAGGATTAGCTAAGGGTCTTCACATGAAAAGATTAGCCTGTACTGTTTGGATGTGCCCGGTATAATCATACAGCTCCTTACCAGTAAGATATTGGGGGCCAGTGAGTCTGAGTCAGAAAGAGACTTGAAGATGCAAATGCTGGTGGCTTTGAACATGGAGGGGCCATTAGCCAGGGGATCCAGAGAGCCTCTACAAGCACATGAGGAGGCAAGGAAATGATTGCCCCCCAGAGTCTCCAGAAGGAATGCCCTCCTGACACCTTGGTTTTAGCCTCAGAAAACCTTGGCTTCTGAGCTTACAAATTGTGAAACAATAAACTTGTGTTTTATGTCACTAAATTTGTAGTAATTTGTTATAGGTGCAAGAGGAAACTAACAGGATTAGTGTATAGGCATACTAGTAAAGTACGTCTCCAGTAGATAGAATAGAATTGAATTTTTTATGCTTTGTCTTTAATCCAAGTCTAACAATCTTTGAACTAGATTATGTAGTCAATTTATATTTACTATTATTATTGACAGAGTTGAGTTTTGCTGTTTGCACTCTAAGATCGTATCATCTTTGTACCCGTATTTCTTCTTGCATGCCTTCTGTTAAGCATGATTTATTATTTTAGTTCTTGAATTAGCTTGGTAGTCCTGTGTTATAATTGTATTATTCTTTGAGGGTTTACCCTAGATGTTATAATATGCACTCATGAGCTCCTACGTAAACCTTAAGCTAGTGCTTTACCACTCTTCCCACATTCGAGGACCCTGAGAAGTTTAACTCTGCCTGCCCCCTGCTTCGCTTTTTATGTAATTTTAATCTACACATTTTCCTTCTACATACTTATAAACCCCATGAGGTCCTATTGTTATTGATTATTATTGATATTTTACATAGTATTTCTATTCACCTATATACTTGACGCTCTCTGGCACTTAAAGTTCTTACAGTTCTCTCCTTCTAGTTAGGATCATTTTCCTTCAGCCTAAAGACTCTACTGTAGTGTTTCTTATAATACACATTTACTAGCAAAGAATTTTCTAGCTTTGTTTTAGTCTGAGAATTCCTCTTCCTCTGGTGGGTAAAACGAAAGCAGTAAGTAATTTATTAACTTCCGGAAACAAAAAGTTATTAAAGAATTTAATGAATCATTATCCAGTATGTGGCTCACCTGTGAACATTATAGAGTTAAATATTATAACTGAACAGTGAGAATTTTTTTTATTTTATAAATAAATTTGTGTCTTTGTTGAATCCTTTCAGGAAAGTATACTGGGTCTAAATATTTTCTGTGGTAGAAGGGAGGATATTATAGGCAATACTTATATTTGATTCTAGATACTCAGTAAATAATATTTACAATTGGAAATTTAAAACTATTCATGGACATAAATTTGAAAGTTATTTGATAGTAGAAATACAGCTAACATAGTTGAATATTTCTGTCTCTGCAGAGAGGGATTTAGGTGGAAGTTGGGAGGGGAAACTGCTATTTTTCTATATAAGCCTCCTAGACTATTTGAATTTTTAAATTACATTCATGTGCTGTTTGATGGAAACAAAAAAAGATAAGTTGTTTCTGAAAATTACTTTGGGTAAGATGAAAAAACTTCTGATAAGTGATCAAACAGATTTGGAATATGATTAAAAATTACCAGAGTAGAGGCAACTGGGTGGCTCAGTTAGTTAAGCATCTGACAGGCTCAGGTCATGATCTTGCTCTTCCAAGTTCAAGCCCCGGTCAGGCTCTGTGCTAACAGCTCAGAGGCTGGAGTCTGTTTCAGATTCCGTGTCACTTCCTCTCTCTCTGCCCTTCCCCTACTTGTGCACTCTCTCCTTCTCTCTCTCTCTCTCTCTCTCTCTCTCTCTCTCTCTTTCTCTCTCATATAATAAAATAAACATTAAAAATGAAAAAAATTGCCAGAGTACTATTAAGGCAATATCGTCAGAAAAAGATCTGGAAGTATCCATTCAGTTGTCTGGCAACAAGCATTTTAGAATTAAGGTCTTATTCTCAGTTGACATTTTAACAGGATGTTACTTCATGTGCATATCGACAGGGCTCTAAAATTAAGTGCACAATCACTCTTTGAAATGTGCCACCAAACTGGGGAGGTCATGAAAGTGAACAACTTGAGGAAAAGACCACTGAGGAAACACTTCCTACTATGTGTGAAACGAAGGACGGCAAACAAGGAGGTTCAGGGATAAAACATCAGGAGCCACCTTAGTGAACCAGACCCACTGGTGTGGATTTTAGAAGAAAAAAACCATCGTGAATTGATAGGTGGCACCCATGCAGAAGGTACACTACTGCAGCGGAAGTGATAGGTGTGATGGAAACGTAGGTTTGGTGGATGAGGAAAGAAAAACTGGTGTATCTTGGCACTGGTGTTACCCTGACTCAGTATGCAGACAAAATGTCCAAATAAAGCCAACCTCATCACATGGGCACCCTAGCAACACAAATTGTGGCATGATCACAACTGACCCAACTTTGGGACCTGCCGTTAGTTCTCTTTACATTTCCCCATAAACACTGTTGAAAACTCAGTGGAATCACATGCAATAATTCTTGAGGGAAAGTTAAGGACACTAGCTATACTAAATATTACAATTGAGTACAAGTGCAAAGACATATTTTTTAGCCAGGTCTTGGATTAGATGTGCACTTTTTATTATTTTTTCAACAAGATATGTGGTAGTGTGGTACTGTAGGTAAAACAGTCACATATTGCGGAGAACCTAAATTCTCTCAGCCTCTGTTTTTCATCTGTACAAATGGTGATGAGTGACTTTAAGAATCTTAAGTTCTTTAAAAACAAGGATATTTGTACAAAATGTAACATACTAATATAAGATGTTAATAATATGGGACATTGGTTGAGTGTGGGGTGAATGGAAGCTCTCCGTACTACTCATTTCTTCTGAAAATCTAAAACTCTTCCCGAACCATAAATTTTATTTTAAAAAAGCACGTATATGACATTCCAAAGAAATGTTTGTCAACAGAATGATTAAATTATATCTAAATTACCTAACAGAGCGGCTGGTACCTGGAATGAGCTCAAAAATGTTACTTCCTTTTCTTTCGTCCTTGGGCTCTCAGGAAATTGATCTGCCAACAGCACGTGAATCTCTGTGCTTCTTCAGCTTTCCTTCTCACTCTTGTCTATTTCTTACCATTTGATTCACATTAATTCAGCCCAGCACACATTTGTTCTGGGGTCCTCATTTTGGACCACCTTCAGATAGTGATTTCTTTAACAGGGAGGTTAGATCACTTTTAAAGTCTCACTTGGTTAGAGTCTTTTACTAAAACACCCAGAAAAACCCACATTCACCAAACTCCTTCAACACTTACCCTCAGGCTTCCCTAAGACACTAAGAAATAAGAAATTATTAAAAATACTTTGAATATCCTCTACAACCCAGATCCTTACATACCTGAATGCTTACTTAAGACTAGAACTTAAACACACACTCGCTCACTCTTTTAGTCCAAACAGAAAGGCAACATTTTCCAATGTCAAGAATGATGATGAGGGGCACCTGGCTGACACAGTGGCTTAGGTGTCTGACTTGATTTCCACTCGGGTCATGACCTCACAGTTCATGAGTTTATGCCCTGTATAGGGCTCTGTGCTGACAGTGTGGTGCCTGCTTGGTATTCCCTCCTCTGCCCCTCCCTACTCCCTGTTTCTGCCCCTCCTCTACTCGTCTGCTCACTCTCAGAAATAAATAAAAATAAAGTTAAAAAAGGATGAGATTTTTAATCACTAAATGATACCTTGGTTGTGCAGCAACAGTTGTTGGTCCAGAACTTGACAAGAGGGACCTAATTCTCAGAAGGGACTTCCATCATTTGGGGGATCCATCATCAGTCTTAATATCCTCTGCTTGTTAGATGCTTCATAGCAGCTCTGTGCCCTCCAGTTCCAGTAACCTTACTTGAATACTTAAGGAATTCTCATGATTCTTTGTTCATCCATCTTGTTGGCAATGTTGTTTCCCTTACTTGAACTTACTTTCCTCTTGAACTTCAGCATTCAACTCCCTTATATATATTTCTTGTTTGTTTGTTTTCCTCATAAGTATTTCTTTTGATGCCTCAGAATGCTCTTGGAGTGATGGACCAGCAGGGCTGGGGTTTAGTTGTCAGAATCTACCATTGGCAGTGACTGGGATCTCCCACCAGCTCTGCGTTTTCCAAAACCCATGGAAGTCTAAGTTCTCCAGGATTTTTCTTTGTTATTAAGAGTTTTAAAAGCCTCCAACTGGGGCTCCTGAGTGGCTCAGTTGGTTAAGCGTCCAACCTTGGCTCAGGTCATGATCTCGCTGTCTGTTAAGTTCGAGCCCCACATTGGGCTCTGTGCTGAGAGCTTGGAGCCTGGAGCCTGCTTCGGATTCTCTGTCTCCCTCTCTCTCTCTGCCCCTCCCCACTTACGCTCTGTCTCTCTCTCTCAAAAATAAATAAAAAACATTAAAAAAAAAAAAAGCCTCTGACTTCAGCTCAGGTCATGATCTCACAGTTCATGTGTTCGAACTCCATGGGGGGGCTCTGTGCTGAGAACTCAGAGCCTGAAGCCTGCTTCAGATTCTGTGTCTCCCTCTCTTTATGCCCCTCCCTCATTCATGCTCTGTTCCTCTCTCTCTCTCAAAAATAAACAGTAAAAAAAAAATAAGTAAATAAAAAGAAATTCGGAGCTATGGAAGAATGTATTGAGCAGTTACTCATTCTTAATTTCTTCCCGACTGTAATCATCTCTCTCCTTTTGTCTCTCCCCCGCCCTAATGTCTTGGGGGATCAAACTGCCTAAGCTCAGTTTGACATAAAAGGTTGTTTTGAATCTTGGACAAAAGGATATATGTTTTTTTTGAGTTACAAAGGGTACAATAAATCACATTTTCCTAAATTATCTCCATTTAAGAGCTATGGGAAGAATGTTTTCTAAAAGGTTTAAAAAAAACTTAGCTTGCATCTAATGTTCATTAGATTTGCCCTAACTTTGCTTCCCTAAGTGAAAGCTGTTGACTGCTTTTAAAAATAATCAAATTTAAAATGAAATGTTTGATCAAAGCTCTTAGCCTGCCTCAGGAAACAAAATTCGTAAAGGCGATGTGAGGAAAATACATCCAAGTGGTCATGTCGCGTTCTCATTGCCTCTTTGATTTACTAGCATTCCCAACGTAGCCTTCAAGACGCTCAGGAAACTTTTACTTTTGAGAACTTTTCAATTATTGCATTTTTCAGTGGCTCTTGAATTGGGGAAAATGTTAATTTGTATTAAATGAGATACAATAGTTTAAGACATTTCCAATGTGCCTGACATATTGTATTCTAAAAACTATATTATAGAAGTAAATAGGTGTTTATTTATAATAAATTATAATATTTTATACACATATAAAAACATTAAATTATAATATTATAATACATATATAAAAACTAGTGTATATAAATATATATACATATACATGTCAATGTTATGACTATAAATACTGTTTATAAAACATGATTAATTAGCAACCTTAATATTCCCCATACAAGAAAACCATAAGTTACAAGGATATGTTAGGTAAAATTTCCAGTGTAGCCCTCCTAATAAAATATGGAGTGTAAGTTTAAACACAGACCTTCTGAAGTGGGTACTGAAGAGGTTAATAGATATTCTTTCTACTCCCTGCCCTCACTCCCCCCAATCTCCAACCTCAAAATTAAGAAAAAAAAATGCCAGAATTTTAAATGCCTTTAAACATGAAAGTATCTTTATGATGAGAAATGTTAAAAACATGTCTTGATTTATGTCACCGTGAACTAATTGAAAGTAAAATGTGACAGTGTGACACGTGCAGTCACGGCACAATTCAGAGGAACAAATAGAAAGGAGGAGAAAGGAGAATAGAGGTTTGAAAGATTTTGGATAAATTACTGGCCACTACCATTCTCTCCTATTAAGTATATCTATCTGTCTTTTCTTGGTTCTCTTTCTCTGGGGAGCCCTGACCCAGAGGCTGGTAAGCAGCAGTAGATGTCTGATGCAGGTGTTTCCCCAGGATAGCTATTCCTTCATTATCACAAGGGTAATTCGTAGGAAAATGCAGAGCTGAACTCTCTTCTACCATCTAGAGTTTTGTTTCAGAGAACAGATGATGTATTCTTCTTTATCACATGCTATATATGTGCGTATTACCTTACAGAGTGTCAGAATGAGGTCATAGGGAGGTATTGTGGTAGTTCCCTCCTGATTAATAATAATACCTTGATGCTTTTCAAAATGTTCCCTATACCCTATCTTCATTTATTGTTCTAAACCTCTAGTGAAGCACTCAGGTAGAAGTTATCCCCCTTGAGAAATAGAGCACGTGGTCTGCTCAAGTTGACCCAGATAGATAGGAAGATGTATGGTATCAGGAAACACCCAAAAAACTTTTTTTCACTTTAGGGAACTTGAGTTTCTAGTCTTATCTTTATAATTTAGTGTTTGTTCTTAAATAAATGACTTAATCACTGGGAATCTCAGTTTACTTACGTTGAGGGGAAAATTACCCATATAATCCCATAGCGTTGTAAAGAATCAAATGAGAAAAAGCTTTCTGCAAAAAAAAAAAAAAAAAAAAAAATGTAAATTCCAAAGTACTGCACACAGTGAACTAGATGGGCAGCCCCTAAGTTTTAATCTAGTGTGTTTCAATGGTTATTTTAATGGTTAATTTAAATCCTCCCATTACTTCAAATATTTGGTCAGAGCTATATCAAAATGTCAAAGTAAGAATAATAGTCTACGCATTGTTATTTCAGTCTCCTAGAACTGCATGGTAAGAAAATCAAGAAGAAAACGCTAGAAATAATTTTTAATGGTGCTACTTAGTTTTTATCAATGACTTCAGAAATCTTGCCAGTAAGGAGCTCTTTTGAATATGAGCCATGATGACTCAACAAAGGAGGAAGGATGGGACCTAGTGTCTTTGTAGTATGTTATGTATGTCAGGTAGCCTGCAAATGCATTGCATGCACTACCTCATTTCATCTTTGCAGCAACCTCTTGTAGTGATACACTGTCCCATTTCACCATAAAAACACTAAAGCCCAAAAATGACAAAAAGAGGACTCCATCGGCTTCATATCAGGCAGCCAGGATTTAAACTCTGATTTGTGTCCTACTCATAGCTCCAAAAACAAAATAACTAAAAATTTTTTACCAGGTTCCCTGATGTTATTCAATATATTTCTCTGTTGGCAAAATCATTTCATTGTTAATCACCATGGTTCTGTCGGCTTTTGCCAAACAAGTATCCTTGCTCCATTTTAAGGGCAACCAGCTCCTGAGTGATAGAAAGAATGGAAATTTTCCTACAGTTGTTAAGATAACCTCATGAAAATTTGTAGCATCAGCTCTATGATTCCAAAAATAGAGCTCACTGAAGCTGCACAGCCTTTGGCTAACACAGCAGAGAGTAAAATTCATTCCAGCCTGAGGCTTCTAACTGGACTTTCCATTTGTTAGAGTTGCATATGGATCTCTCTCCAAATTCCCTCTACAAAAGGGAGTCCCCATAGCCCATTTCAGTGCAGACTTTGCCTTTGATTTAAAATGCCTCTAGACTGCTAGGGCCAAAGAAGATGTCTGGGAAAGCAAAACCAGAATCTCTCCTGGAGGGATATATCCAGAAGTGACGTTTTAGACATCTGCAACTCAGTAGGGTGATCTCTGTTGACAGCATTTTCTGTCTGAAAGAGTTTGATCTAATGCAGGCGATGGATTTGTTTAGCTGGTTTTTCCAAAAGTGCTTATCTTTGAGTTTGGGTTCTAAAGAAGTAATTGAATAGGCAAGTGAATGCACCAGACTTCAACTGCGTCAAATTGATTTGCAGAGGAGATAAACTGAAGTTTAAACTGTAGACAGCACAGCCCAGGAGGGTGGTAAGGGGAGCAGTTTCTATCCCTGGCTCCCTCCCTTCTGTGCCTTCTCCTTGAACGTGGGTTCAAATGCTGATTAGAAATAGCAGAAGATATTAATGTTTTATCCCCAGTTACCTCACTGGTGTTTTATAGCTGAAAATAACCATGAATCATGCTGGGTTTCAAAGAAAGAAATATCTGTCCAGTGGGAGGGGTATCTGGTTTGAGTTCTAACCATTGAGTGGGCAGCATTTACCCTAACAACTGCAAAGCCACTTCCAGTCTCAATTTATTACACACAAATCAGATTAAAAACTTCCACAGAATTTCCTCAGCAACTTACAGTCCTTGGAAAAGAACATGAGATGGGGGTAATGTGATTCTATAGAAGAATCTATTTTTAAGTCTTCAAATGTTTCAAAAGATGATCCGTCTCTGGGGAATGGGGATGTGATACAGACTCTGCAACCCTTGGTGCCACTTTCATTATACAGTCTAACCAAATGGGATTTCAGAAGTAACTTTCCAAAGTATCATTATAAGGACATTTATGTCTGACCAGCAGGATAAAGATGTCAGATTCTCATGGCCTTTCCATTAATTCAAACAAAAGGACACCCTTCTCAGAGACTGTTTAATGTTCAGCTTCTTTTCTATTAATACATTGGTTTTCGGACTGGAAAGTGATGGAAATAAAGTTATGTCGTATTTACAATGTTGTACAAGATGGTTAGTCAACATGGAAAATCTCAGTTGAATTTTGTGCTTTTATTAAATAAGAGCAATATATTAGTAACAATGGCAAGGAAAAGAATACTGTGCCTTAAGAATTAAGGCATTGATCTCTTGACCTATTCATTCAGCGAATTCCTCTGATTGTCTATTTGGGGCCAGGCCCTGTGCTAGGCTCTGGGCAAGCACAAGAGGTAAATGTTCTTCCTGTTATGAAGGAATGTGTAATATAAGGCTATTTACACTGAGCACTGGAAGCACTAGCCTGCAACAGAATCACAGATGTCTCTCCTTAACCACAATCAAAATCTAAAATGATGTCATATACTCAAAAAAATCAGATGTATATATATATTATACATATATATAATATAAATATGTATATAAAGATGACTTTTTGGTGATTTCATGGCAAAATGACCTCTTTTAAGATGTGATTAAGCAAAACCAATGAAATGCATAATCATAGAGTAACCTTGTAGCAGAGACATATAAGAAATGTCAAGAGATAAGACAAGTTGAGTTGGAAATTCCAATTGGAGAAGAGAGCAGGGAAAGAGTCACTGTAAGCCTGGCTTCCTAGATGGGGTTGACTTGTATTTATGCAATTAAATAAGGACAATATCCTGAAATCTCTGGCATTTGCAGACCAGTTGTGTTTTGAAAGAGAGGAAACTTGCTGAGTATGGAATAAAAATGCTATGTTCAAAGACTGTATATACCCTCTCCACTCCCCAAATATTATACTTATAAGTAAATTCTTTTTTAGCTGTGTTCACAAAAGACACTGATAAACAAAGTTCTCGCAGCATTTACCTGATATTCTCTGGAGAGAGGGAGGGATCAAGAAAGATTTCACTGAAGTGATATTTAAATTCTAATGTGAAGGAAGTGTCTTAACTGAGAAATGTGACTGGCAGGCATATATTCTAAGCATTTCATTTTTTGTAATTCTTAAGGTGAAAGTATCTTCTAAATATGAGATGCTTGGGAGACCCACTTTATTTAAATTCCAGTTTCCTTAATTAGAGTATAGAGTTTCTTAAATATGTATTTGTGTACTGACATTTTGCTAACATGATTGGTAAAAGGAAGGAAAGAGCTAAAATCTCTAAATCCATAGTCGCAATTAAATGTTAGTTGTGACACATTCCCAAATTAATTGCTTCATAAAAATTCATTTTAAGAAATATGTATCCTAATGAAAACTCTCAGGACACTTTACACAATTAAGGTTGGTAATAGTTTCTATTTCTAGTGGAGTTTTAAAAATTCACAACTTATATGGTGTGTGATCACTATTCTAAATTAAATTTGCAGAGAGAAGTTTTAAAGACATATTTTCACTTAAAAATCTTAAGTTTAAAGATAGGATACTAGGACCAGAAAGAATTTCAAGAATCCATTTAATTTATCTCCCATTTAATCCTTCCTTTATTTTTGGCTATTCTACTGATAGTCACCATTTTAATGAACACTGAGAACTAATTTATAGTGTAAAAATTTTATGGTATTAGTTTAATTAAACATTGCAAGCATGCTTACTTAAGTGTAAACTTTAAAGTATAATGTTACTATAGCTGAATTGGTAGACTTGATTAAGAAAACACCAAACAGAGCAACAGATAAGCAAAAACAAAAAACAGTAGCAGTGATTTTGAGCAGTTACCTGGAGGTCACCTGACCAAGATTCTAATTTTAGCTCAAACTCTCTGTCACTACCTCTGTGACATGTGACAACTGGCTGACTTCCTGCAAAAAATGACATAGTAGCACAAATCTCAATCTGTTGTAAGAATCCCATAATTAGAAAAATGCCCACCACAAAGATCATAATAAAAGATCACACGATTAAATCATTAAAATAAAATTTAAATTATTCTGCCCCTCAGTTTTTTTTTTATTGTTATTGCTTCCAACCCTGTGAAGCAAGTGACTGCCTTAGTAAGATACTTATACACACAAATCCTCACCTATCCAACCCTGTAATCATTTTGCATACAGTTCACCTTACCCAACTCAACACCATTGGAAGAAATCCCTCAGGTACTAAGAAAATTTCCCTTGAGCGTCTCAGATTTTTTGTTTTTGTGTGTTTCCAGCCATCCTTGCAAGAAGGGTAAAAAGACATTCCTTGACAAAATTGGCTTTCCAGTTTCTTAGAAAAACAACAGAGCTTTTCTTCTACTTCCAACTCAGAAAAAAGAGCAGTATGCTTTTTGCCCTATATCCCTGTTTACCTGCTTGCTCTCCACCATTTCCTTTTCTCTTTTCTACCTCTTTTTTTTACTAAAATACACAATTTTACTTTATTAGTTGTATAAACAGGGTAAATATTTAAGAGGGTTTATGATGAAAGAATGCCGATTACTCAATTTTTTGTAAAAGATAGATGAGCAGGACATTTAACAGTGCACGGAGTTGTGGATACCCATCCCCGCCCCCCCACACACACACAAAAACTCCCAGGACATAAATGAGCTGATCCCTTGATTGGCAGAGGAGCTACACTTGCTGACATCCTGGCCAGCTACCCTAACAGGCTTAGCTTTCTGCCACACCAGCAAAGGCTATCAGGACCCACAGTTCACACTTGAGGCTGGGACACAAGGTAAAGCAGACACTGGCGCAGTCGGGCCAGCCTGGCCCTAGGCCTCCAGCGGTTCCACACGGAGTATTGCAGCATTTGTAGAGGATGGCCGTTGGCTCCTCTGCAGAGTGAACCTGAAGCTGCGTGAAATAGGCACCAGGATGTTCGCATTTAGAACGTGACTCTGCAGTAGAGTCCACGTTCTCCCAGGCAGCAGCTCCCCCAAGCACATCATCCACTTCTTTCCATCTCTTTCAGCTTTGGATATTTCCCATTTGTTGCCTTGTGGGTGATACTGTTCACGTGAGGCAGGTGTTGCAAAGGAAATGGTGGCAGTGCTGTCCCTCCTCCCTGATCAGCCCGTTTCTGCAGGCCGGCAGGCCAGTCCATTTCTCTTCCCTTCTCTCTCCTCTCCTCTCCTCTCCTCTCCTCTCCTCCCCTCCCCTCCCCTCCCCTCCCCTCCCCTCTCCTCCCGTCCCCTCCCCTCCCCTCCCCTCCCCTCCCCTTCGTTTAGTTTTAAGAGAAAGCACACGTGGGGAAGAGGCAGAGAGAGAGAGAGAGAGAGAGGGAGGCACAGAATCCGAAGCAAGCTACAGGTCCCGAGCTGTCAGCACAGAGCCTCATGTGGACACAAACTTACAAACTGCAAGGTCATGACCTGAGCAGAAGTCAGAAGCTTAGCCGACTGAGCTACGCAAGCGCAAGCGCCGCAGTCCCGCCGTCCATTTCTTAACAGTATCCCGTTTTATGTAATTGATACGATCTGCTCCTCTGAGTTTTTTCCCTTATTTTATACTTTTCAGTTCAGGGGCTTTTCCTGTATTCCTTAAGATTTCTATCTTGATGTTTCCATTCACTGGCATTCTGCTGTATGATTTCAATAGCCATGCAATAATTTATTATATACATGACTTACAAATAACCAAATCTCTTTGTTTTTGAACAGTACTAGAAGTTTTCAGAACCACACCAAGGCAGAAATGAGCTATCCAATTCACCAGCCATTTCCTGGTGGTTATTTCCCAGCCTGCCTTGCAATATGTGGGGCCACATGGCTGAGTTTTAGCCCCTGCAAAGCAAGTGGAAGTGATGTACGTCATGTATAGGCCTGGACCATAAAGGCCTCCTATGTATCATTGCATATACCCATGTTTTTATCTATCTCCCCCTTTGACACTGATGAACACATTAAAATTAGAAACAAAGAAGGTGAAACTATAAAAGAGAAGGTACCTGAAACTCTAAATTACTCCTGGAAGGAAAGGAACCTACTAATCTGGATTTTGTATTTTATGAGAATGAGCAAGAATCTTCTCTGATACTTGAGCTTTTGTACCTTTTGGGTGTTGTTAATTACACTGACTGGAATCACCTTCAATGATACATATACCAATTATTTACGTGATGAATATGTGTTATTTAAAATTAAGAATATATAGGCGCCTGGGTGGCTCAGTTGGTTAAAATTAAGAATGTATTGATATTTAGGAGCCATTTTATTCATTTTTAATTGCTGCTTTATTGACTCTTGGAGCTTAGTTTTAGATGTTGATAATGAATTTCTTGGGAGATTGACAAGATGGATAGAAAAAGAGGAAAGAACAGTGTGAGCAGTGAAGGGACGATTACATTGATGTATGTTCAGAAAGTCCCAAATTGTGTGGTGGAGGAGACTGACAAGAGATAAAGTTGCAAAGCTAGTTTGTGGCAGGATCATGAGGCGTCTTTTATGTCAGGCAATAAGATAGTAACATAGCAATTAGAATTAAGGAAAATGGCTCGGCTGTGTCCCCAAGCACTTTCTGCCTGCCTGTGTAACCACCCTGCTCACATTATACCATAATTCAGAGTGTCTGTTAAAAGATACTTTCTGAGGCTTAGTTCTAATATGTCAGTGGTTCTAAATTGACCACAGAATGAATCCAGAATCAGTTTAAGTTGAACTGGTTCCTGTTTCACCCTGGTGCACAGCTATTAGCCGAGAACTGAGTTTCTCAACTTCCTCAGTGCTATTGGCATTTGGGGTTGGATAATTATTCGTTGTAGGGGGTTGCCCTATACATCATGGGGTGTTTAGCAGCATCTCTGGCCTCTATCCACTAGATGCCAGTAGCACTCTCCCCACTGTCCAACCTGTGATGATCAGTTGTCTCCAGACATTGTTATATGTCCCCTGGGAGACAAAATCACCCTCATTTGAAAAAAGTGTCATAGGTGTCTCATCACCATATATTTGGGGAATCTTAGCATTTACTTTTAGTAAAGAATCTTGTTTTTGTGGGTCTTTTGTTGCTTGGATCCCCTATTTTCTTCCTTTTTTGTTAATTTTTTCATCTTAGTTGATTATATCCTCCCAGGATAGAATGCATGGGTGGTAAAATTACTGAAATTTTGCCTTTTTTAACTTGTGATATTCTACTTAATTTAATAGTTTGGCAGAGAATGCAATTCTCACTTGGAAGTCAATTTCTGTGAGAATTTTGAAGGCATTTCTCTGCTGTGTTCTGGCTTCCAGTGTTACTGTTGAGAAGTCTGATGTCATTCTCATTGAACATGAGCTCTTGTAACTTCTCTTGGGAAGCTTCTAGAATTTTCTCTTTGCCTCCATGTGTTTGGAAATTTCACAGTGATACACTTTTAAGTATGTCTAATGTAACTGTTATGCTGAACACTTGATGATCCCCCTGGAAATTCATATACTTCATCTTGGAAAAAATTTTAAACATTTTCTCTGATAACTTTCTTTTCTCCATCTTTTCTCACCTTTTTGTCCTGGAATTCCAAATAGTCAATGCTCTAAGTCCTGGAATAATATTCTAGTCTTTCTCTTTTTTTCTGCTTTTTGAAAGGTTTTTTCACCTTGGTCTTTAACCTTTCTATTAGACTTTCCTTTCATGCTGTCACAATTTTACCTTCCAAGATTTTAATTTTTTCTGCGGGTGGCGCTTAAAAAATTACCTCAAGTTCTCATTTTATGAGTACAATAACTTCAATATCTCTGAAGACCTAAAGGGCCAGTAAAAAAGGTCTTCTACTTTGCTGAGATTCTTTTTTTTCCCCCCTTTTGTTTACTTTAGTCTTGATGTTAGAGGCTTTTCTTCAAATGCCCGGTTATACATGACTTTACCTTAGGACTTAAGAAATAGGCTTCAAAAACCAATTGAAGGTATGCGTGGGTATGTGGGTGTTGTCCATTGTTGGTATTTATTGGTTGGTAATTAATTTGGTTTTACTGGGAGAGTCACATGTGTCACTGTCTTTTGTTCTCATATTTTCCCGTAACTTTCTTAGCCTCCAGTCTAGGATGTATCATTCTCTCTATAAGCATTCTTAGAACCCATTGGGAAAATGTATCTGGGTTTCAATGACAATTAATGAATATTCATTTTTCATGTGGTGTCATTCCCCTCGGCGATGTGCAGTGTCCCTGAGTCCACCGCATTAGAGCAGGAAAGTGACCTGACGGTAAATGTTTGGGAAGGCAATCTGAAGAATATAATAGCGTGTTCCATGGTTAACCACTTCTCCTGATTTCTACCCCACGGGTTAGCCCCAGTTGTAGAAGTTCCTGCCTGATAGTTTTAATCTGTGTTCCCTACCATGGTTCTGTGACAAAATATTCCACTTCAGTTGCTTTCATTACTGGCAGTTTAATTTTCAGCTTTGATGTGCTAAACTCTACCACATTGTGGTAGGTTGGAAAATAGTCTCAAAAGATCATCTAAGACCTAATCCATGAATCTTGGGAATGTAACTTTACATGGCATAAGGGGGAATTGCAGATGTGATTCGGTTAAGGATCTTGAGATGGAGAAAGCAGCCTAGCTGATACAGGTGGTCCCTAAATGTAATCACAGGTGTTCTTATAAGTGGAGGCTGAGGGTGATTTGACCACAGAAGAGGAAGAAGGGAAGGCCATGATGGAAACAGAGAGATTTGAAGATACTTTGCTGCTAGCTTTCAAGATGGAAGTAGGGGTCATGAGCCAGTGAATGCAGCTCTAGAACCTGGAAGAGCATAAGGAAAAAGACTGTACCAGAGAGCCTCCCAAGAGAGCACAGCTCTGCCAGCACCTTGGTTTAGGTTAGCGAAACCATCTTGGATTTCTGACCTTCAGAAGTGTAGGAGAATAAACATATGTTATTTTAAGCTATCAAGTTTGTTTAAAACACTCATAGGAAATGAATACACCAGTCATCCACCTCCTTCCGAATTTCCAAAACTGTGTTAAAGTAACTTCCTTTCCACCTTATTTTTATCCGCGTGCACTTCTGTCTTTTCAGTCTTTCTTGTATTTTTCATGACAGTTTGGATAAGAAAAATACTTCACACCTTTTTATCCTCTAAGTATTTTCTTGCAAGTTTTTTGTTTGTTTGTTTTGTGTAGAGTTATCCAAATAATGTATTGCATATGTAATTCATTGAAAATGGTTGCTGGGTAATGTACATTTTAAATGTTTGCATTTTGTGGGTTTTGAGTTTGTCATGAACTTTGGCTCTTCATGTACAGTTTGTTAGCATATAGCATTTGTAATGGGGAAGGTAGACAAGATTAGCTAGAAAAACTGTTAGAAGTAAGACAGGGATGTTACTATTTTCAATACCATTCAACATTGTTTTGGAAGTGTGATTAAGTGCAGTTAGGGCAAGAAACATGAAATAACTGGTATAAATATCAGACAAATAGAAATTATCTCTATTTGCTAATAATATTACCATATACCTAGAATACTCAAGGTTCCATTTTTATAAATAAAAATAAAATCCCACAGTTATAAACAAAAATATCTCTGCAAAATCAGGTGCATGTAGATCATCAATTTCAAATGATCAGAACACAGAATATGAAATAAGTATGCCTAATGAGTTTAATGGAATATAACAGAGCATTAAAAGGAACTTGAAAAAAGTTCTATCAAAGTGAACTAGCTAACCTGAAAAATAAAGCAATAAAGTAAGTCTACTAGAAAGCAATTGAGGGTTGAAATTAGGAACTTAATGGAGATGTAATTCTTTTTTGGGTATAACTGAAGAAATAACTAGTGAACTGGTATCTGAAGAGACTACACAGAAATTTCAGAGAGACAAAAAAGACTGAAAATCTGAAAGGGACATTAAGAGCTATAGAGGATAAAGTGAAAAGTTCTGTATCTAATAGTATTCTAGACAGAATAAAGAGAAAAAAAGAGAATTAGCATTAGAAGAGATGAATTGTGAAATTTTACAGAATTTATTAAAGGCAAAAGATCATATATTTTGAATGTCCAGTGAATCCCTAAATATGAAAAGGCAATTTAGAGAAGAGCAAATCAAGGAAATGTATATCTACATTAAAATGAAATTATTATCATACCAATCAAATGGTGTTAAAAAGTGTAAAACCCTGAACGTACTAAATGTTGGTAAGCTAGACAGCAATGCAAACCCTCCTAAAGTGCTGGTACCTTCTAAGTTGGTGTGGCTACTCTGGAAAGCAGTTAGGCAGCATTGATAAAAATTAAAACTATGTATGTACTTTGATTAGGAAATCCTGCCTTGAGAATTTAACCTACAGAAATGAAAGTACAAAGTGGAATGATGTCCATATGTAATGTTATTTGAACACAACTGAGGAAGAAGAGAAGAAGGGAAAGAGGAAGGCAAGATAGTGATGACTAAACATCTTTGTTAATATGGTTCTTTTCATGTAAATTGTATGCATATGAATGCATGAAGAGATTCCTGAGAAGATTATCACAAAATCTCCTTGGTGGTTATTTATATCAGGGTATTGGATTTCCTTTATGTTTTATTCCTTTATGAATTATTAAAAGTTTGTCAGTAAGCAGGCATTGTAAAAATGTATAATAAAAATAGTAAAGCTATTTTTTTCTTGTGGAAAAATAAAGGAAACACCTAATACCTTATCAGGCCTAATATTGTTTTATTTGCTATGTTGATGGGAAGCATGTTTAATTCTATTCAACCCCTTGTATAATTAAAATTGAATCTAATTTTATAAAATGAATAAGCAACCTTTAACTTGATTAATAAATACAGTAATGAATCACCTTTTTAGGTGAAGAAATATGGAGAGAAAATTTCTAAAATGCTTGAATGTACCCGGAGATGACTACTGGTGAAGAGAAAGCCACTTCAGAGCAAAGGCATCCACAAAGCCACCGAAAAGTTGATTCATCAATTCGAATGTAAGCTCCATGACAGTGTAAGTACCATAAGGGCAAATGCCTCATTTGTCTTGTTCTCAGTCCTATGCCCAGTATCTAAACACAGTGGTTTCGTCCTCACAGAAGTTCAATCCTTATTGACTAAAGGAGTGAATGCATTCACACATTCATTCAAGACATAACTTTTGTGTTTTTATTATTCTTTTGTTATTTAATATTCTAAATTTCCCCCACAAGCATTTGTTTTGTAATTACTATGTTCAAAGGAGTTCATAATAAATATTAGATTTAGTGATTAAAAGCAAACACTAATTTAGTATGTTTGTGTATCAAGCATTGTTCTAAAGCTGTTGTATATACTCGCTCATTGAATTCTCACAGCTAATATTAGTCCCGTTTTATGGATGGCAACACTAGGGTACTTAATCTAAGATGTCATAGCTACTGAGCTGCAGTTCCAGGATTTGAGCCCAGGTAGTCTAGCTCCAGAGTCAAGCTTTTCCTCCAGTCATGCGTCTCATCTCTGAGAATATAGAAATACAAAACAAAAAAAAAAAGTTCTAGACCAGATCATTCACAACTGGCACACCTTGATTTTATCTTTTCTCCTAAGATTCTACTTGGGCAACACCAGAGCTCTGCAGTCCCTGGAGATGATTGGTTTGGGTAGGCTGTATAACAGATGAAACAATATGCCATGCAAACCAAATGGGTGAAGATAATTAACAACAGAAAAACCAAATGATGCTATGAATCTAGGTAGAAAAGAGCAAAGGCCAAAGCAGAAGATCAGCGGCAGGTGGAAGTGGAGAGGGATTGACTGAGGTCAGGAAGAGCAGGTAGACATGTAGGCCCATGTACACACAGATGCAAACCAGAATAACAACAGAGAAAAAGAACTCAGCCCAGGAAAATTGTTGAGACTTAAGTGTTGGTTCTGGGTAATAGCAAGAGACTGGAAATGCATGTTATAGCTTCAGCAGGAGCAAAGACACTGATGATGAATAAAAAGTTTTCTAAAGTACAACTCAGTGTATCCAGCGAGCTCAAGGTAAGAACTGGCTTTGGAAAGCAAGTAGGTTTAAGAGAGAAGGTGGAATTGTCAGAAACATTTGGATGAAGCATAGGGTTCAGGAAACAACAAGCAAAATATGTTTTCCTATAGATTTAATTTTTGTTCATTTTTACTTTTTGAATATTGACTAAGTAATATGCATTCACTGATAAACAAAAAGAGAGACAAAACGTCCAAAATTCCACCACCCAAATACTGACCCTTGAATAACATGTCAGGGTTATGGGGAGAGCTCTCCTCTCTTATCAGTATGGTGGAAAATCCACATACGACTTCTGACTCCCTGAATTAATAGCCTACCATTGATCTGAAGTCTTACTGATAAGCAGTCAATTTACAGGTATTTTGTATGTAATACATATTATGTACTGTGTTCTTACGATAAAGTAAGCTAGAGAAAGGAAAATGTTATTGAGAAAATCATAATGAAGAGAAAACACATTTACAGTACTGTGCTGTAAAGAATTTGTGTATACAAGACTCTGCAATTCAAACTCATGTTGTTGAAAGGTCATTGTACTATTAAAAAGAGGTGTGAAATCTGTGTGCTTAAAAAATACTATGAAAATTTTCAAATATTCAAAACAGAAAGATGAGTGTAATGCGCTCTCCTGTACCCATCACTCAACTTCAACATTCTACCATTCTTGTTTCTTGTACTCTCTCACATTTTACACACCTGTACACACATACACATACACGTCTCCAAGAAACATCACAAATGTCCTTGTTTTAATTCCATAATCATCAATAAAATGACATGTTAATAAAAACAAATTTAAATCATTATGGCTTCATAATATCACATTCTTTGGATATACCATGCATTGTTTACATTTTATATATGCTTAGCTTGTTCCCAGTTTTGAAAATAAACAATGCTGCCTGATATATACACATACAAAATATACATACACACGGTATATGCACTCATACAAAAATGTCATAAAACACGTATCTTATATACATGTATATATATACACCTATATATCTATACATATATATATGATATTTGTACACTATTTCAATTATATCCTTAGAATAAACAAACTGTTAGACATGGAATTTTGGGATCAAAGAGCAAGCCTATTTTAAAATATTTTATTTCCATTGGATAGTCTTTCCTGCTTTGTTGAAGATTAGTTGGCCATACATTTGCAGGTCCAATTCTGGGCTCTCTATTCTATTCCATTGGTCTCCGTGTCTATTTTTGTGCCAATACCACACTGTCTTGATGATCACAGCTTTGTAGTAGAGGCTAAAGTCTGGGATTGTGATTCCTCCTGCTTTGGTTTTCTTCTTCAATATTACTTTGGTTGTTTGGGGTCTTTTGTGGTTCCATACAAATTTTAAAATTGTTTGTTCTAGCTTTGAGAAAAATGCTGGTGCAATTTTGATTGACCTTGCATTGAATGTGTAGATTGCTTTGAGTAGGTTTGACATTTTAACAATTATAGAACTACCCTATAACCCAGCAATAGCACTGCTAGAAATTTACCCAAGGGCTACAGGAGTGCTGATGCATAGGGGCACAAGTACCCCAATGTTTATAGCAGCACTCTCAACAATAGCCAAATTATGGAAAGAAACTAAGTGCCCATCAACTGATGAATGGATAAGAAGACATGGTTTATGTATTTAATGGAATATTCCTTGGCAATGAGAAAAAATGAAATCCTGCCATTTGAATATCATAGATGGAACTGGAGGGTATTATGCTAAATGAAATAAGTCAATCAGAGAAGGACAGATACCATATGTTTTCACTCATATGTGGATCTCAAGAAACTTAACGGAAGAGCATGGGGAGGGGGAGGGGAAAAACGTTACAGAGAAGGAGGGAAGCAAACATTAAGACTCTTCAGTGCGGAGAGCAAACTTAGGTTTATGGGGGTGGGGGAGAGGGGAAAGTGGG
This sequence comes from Paguma larvata, assembly GCA_030068075.1. Lineage (NCBI taxonomy): Eukaryota > Metazoa > Chordata > Mammalia > Carnivora > Viverridae > Paguma > Paguma larvata. The sequence continues at coordinate 48,683,243 of CM057834.1, read as the reverse complement.
CGATGGACATTGAGGAGGGCACTTGTTGAGATGAGCATTGGGTGTTGTATGGAAACCAATCTGTCAATAAATTATATTTAATAAAATATTTTAAACTTTATTGTCATATAACACTCCAGAAATTTCTTACTCTTGTACACTCTAAAGGCAGTATATGGATACGCATATTTTTCCATTGCCTCAGTAATATTGAGTAGCTGAAATTCTTTGTAATTTTTTCATGTTGATTATTTTAAGTGGTCTCTTGTCGCTTAGATATATAATTCTTTGAATATTAATAATAATAGACCTTTCTATATTTACGAGCCAAGACACTTGCCAGGGAAAATGAGGAAAAAGGCTGATTGCATAAATTAAACATTTCTTTTTGTTTTGTATGTTGATTAACCTTATTTATGTATCTTTCTAGATACTCCGTAGAGGAAAAATGTGCATTCCAAAATTAATATATACAATAGCTTATTTAATTTTCTGAGAAAGTATGGATTGCTTTAATGGAGATTGCTAGCAAATTAAATTAACTATATTTAGCATTCAATTCCACAGCCATTGAGGTTTATATATCCATTAAATATGAATTTGTACCTGAATTCATTTTCTTGCTCTTACTATTGTCACTTCATGATTGGCCGTTTTCCATTTTAAAAGATTTATTATTTGAGTGGGTTGGATATGGTTTAATAGCTTACAAAACCTCAAAAACCAGCCACTGGAGCACTAAGTAAGTTGTATCTCTATATAACCTCATTTCAAAATATAAAACTATGTGATAGTAAAATGAAGTCTGAAAAATATCATGTAGTCTAATGCCTGTGTTTTTATTTTTCAAAAGATAATTTATGACTGCCAATGCATTATGCTTTGAAAAACTTTGCTATCGACGTCAGTTGGTAGAGGAGGATTGAGCATGCTTAAATGTTTTTCTGAATAATAAAAATGCCAAAAATAGCATCTAGCAATGAAAGTCATCAGAGAGGGAGTGATGGAAAGAGGGTAGCCAGGCAAATTGTTTTATATTTTGCATAGCTGAAGAGCCAGATGGTTTAACTGGATTTTTATTTTCAGAACCACCCACTGCAGGATTTTAACTAAGTCCCAAGTCAAATACAGTCCTGCCAGATTGAGTTTAACAGTGTCTAGACCAAAGTCCATTACCTTGTCCAGGCATTCCCAGGTTCCTTATCCTTCTGGTGCTGCCAGACCTGTCTGCCATCCACATTTTTTTTTCTGGAAATGTGCCCTTTTTATACTGGTGTAGAAACAATTTTACTTATAATTATCCTCTTCCAGGTACCAATGAGATAAAGGAATAGATATGGTACATGCTTAGAAAATGTTTAAGATACTACTTTTGACTGTTCTCAACTGCTATCAATTTGACAGTAATATTTAATCAGTTTTATCTGATTATTTTATTCCATTTTGAAGTATCCTATAATGATCATCTTGCTCATCAAAGAGAACCAAGAAAATTGATCCAATACATCAAAGAAATACTGGTGGTATATTTCACTGTTCAATTTTAGGGAATTTTTGCTCTAATACTGTTTTTAATCATCAGTCTTCTAGAATGGTAACTTGGATTAAAGCATATATATCTTATAAAACAGGGTGGTTATAAAGTATTTTATTGATGCTTTCTTTTAAAATTCTTCACTCATTATTCCAAAAGGATGAAATTGTCCCTTTCCTAGTTTTGAAAATTTGTGCTATTTTTTTTCTTTGATTTTTTTGCATCCCCTCCATCCTTGTATTTGACATGTTTAAATTCTGGCAAAGAATTGGAAACTAAATGGCCAAATTCCTGAGGAAAGGCTGTGCTTTTGGTATTTCCTGACCAACAGGAAACATGTTGGACCACAAATCTAGCCAGAAAAAACAGAAGGCTATTGAGAATGATCCAATCCATTTTTGTAGGTCCAAAGTCTGGAGAGAGATTCTGAGCTTCAGGTTAATATCCAACTTTAGAATATATGTCAGAGTGAAAGAAAATCCAGTAGGGCTTGATCACTGTCATTTAAACCCACAGAGATGATTGGTAAAATATATGCATCATTTCATTCCAATTGGCTAACTTTGGAAGTTTTTATGAGGTTGAGTCACTTTTCTAAAGAACTTTGCTATAAACCAGTTTTATGTCAGAATGTCATGAAGAAATTGACCTTGGCATCTGCTCTTTTTTGGGCTTCTATCTTTTCTCCTATCTCAAAATCTTTGGGTTTCTGTCTCATCTCCTATCTCCTGGCTTGGATTTGTTCAACTAGCTTTCCCTGCTTCAGCCTCCTTACTATAGTCCACTGACGGTTTGGGTCCCTGGCACAGCTCTCACTCTGACTTACCAGCTGAGCACATCATGCAACACTTCTCTACTCTGACCTCCCCATTTGGGAACCTTCCAATGTAGTCAAATTCCCCTGGAATATAACAACTACAACAGCATTAAAAATGTCAGGCTTGGAATAATTTTGCTGACTCAGTTCAGAATTGGAATGAAAGAAATTGGGTTTCCATTACCATAGCATTCTATGCTACACTTTGGGATGAGAAAAAAGGCATAAACACAGGACCTAGATTAACCAGGTTGTATTATTTTAAATACAGGAAGGAGAGCTCCATGAGCCTGAGATTCTGTTCAACCTAAGTGATACAAGAGTTAGCTTTTGGCTTTTGAGTATTAGCCTTGACACCGAATTGCAGAATGCTACTGAACAAAAGATAAGTGTGACAATTTTATCTCCATTCACTTCAACCCCGAATTACCTTTAAGTAGTTTTTACGTCTGCGTATTCAGAAAAAAAAGTTATCCCAAACTGATATTTAGCCATATCCAACTTTTTAAGAGGAGCAATAGTGAAATATCAAGTGGTATGACCCTGGGTTACAAACTTACTGGTGAAGAAATTAAACTCTGAAGTAAAAGAATTGAAGCTAATATGCCATTTCCACCATCTACTAGCAGCATCACTTGGAGCAAATTACTTAAACATATTTAATTTCTATGTATCTATTGCCAAAACGTATATAACAGTAGCACTAAATTATTGTAATGTTAGAGAAGGTAATCCATATGAAGACTTAAGACCATGGCCTTCTTAAATGCTTTGTAAAGATCTCTGGAGTTTTAATAGAGTTGGTAGGCTGGGGCAATTGGAGTGAATCACAAGTGAATCACAGTTACCTTGTGTTACTCTACCATCGTGGCTCCCACTTCGCATCCCTGGTTTCATTATGAGTTGTCAAGAATGGGTAGTGAACTGCAGTGTTTGTATATCTCTTATCTTGGGTATTTCTTCCCCTCCCATGGGCTTTGCTGAGAAGACTTTAAACTTCTAGGGGATACCTCAGAGTACTGTCAAATCCTTCAAGTTCTCACTGCCTTTTGTATATGGCCAATATTTGGTAATCATCCTTTCTACGTGTGTGTGTGTGTCATAGAATATGTGTCTTCTTCCTTCTGTGAGATTAATCTTCTATTTTTGTTTTTTTGTTATATTCTTTTCCTTCTTCTTTTACTGTCACCAGTTTCTATTCATCATTCTCTTGATAAAAGCTTAAATTTCTTTCCTCTGTCTCGGAATCACGTATGCTCTTCTTTTCTTTTCAGTATAATTCTATGCGTTGTATTCTAAAATGCTCATTTTCTGCAATAAATCTTATTAAATATTCTTGAATTCTCTTCTTCTTTTCCTTGGTTTTGACTATTAGCGAGATAAAGTTCTTATTTTCTTTTTTTTATGTTTATTTATTTTTGAGAGACATAGAGACAGAGCATGAGCAGGGGAAGGGCAGAGAGAGAGAGGGAGATACAGAATCTGAAGCAGGCTCCAGGCTCTGATGAGCCATCAGCACAGAGCCCAACGTGGGGCTCAAACTCACAGACCGTGAGATCATGACCTGAGCTGAAGTCGGCCGCTTAACCAACTGAGCCACTCAGGCGCCCCAAAGTTCTTATTTTCAAAAGGGAAATACAATATATTCCAAAAACTGTATACTAATGACTTGACTTTATCTCAGCAAGATTCTAGAGTACCTTATTAAAAGGATAGTTTTTTAGCAGTAAGAAGAAAATGATCATGAAGAATCAGCATATATTCTTTTAGGGAAAGTCATGGTAGATATAGTTCATTTCTTCCCTTGGTAGGATTACTAAACAGATGCTCGATAAATGTATTAAGGATGATGTATCTGGGCTTCAGCTTAAGCAACTTAACGAGATTTCTCAAAATATTCTTTTTAAAAAATAGACTCAATTTTTAGAGCAGTTTTAGGTTGCCAATAAAATCAAGAGGGAAGTCCAAATATTCCTGCTATATCTCTGCCTGCACACCTGCATATTCTTCCACTTTATCAGTGCCACAAACCACAATGACACATATTTTACCAAAGGTGAATGTACATTGACAAATCATCACCACCCAAAGTCCAGTGTTTAACCTAGAGTTCATTCTTGGTGTTGTAACTTCTAAGGATTTGAGCGAATGTACCGTGATACAGGTCCATCACTATATATCTTACAAAGGATTTTCACTCCTCTAAAAATTCTCCATGCTCTATTCTCTTCCTGTTGATCTCCACAGCAACCCTTCTCTACTGGCAACCACTGATCTTTTTATTGTCTCCACAGTTCTGACTTTTCCAGAATGTTATATGGTTATATGGTTGGAATCATACAGTCTGTAGCCTTTTTAGACTGGCTCCTTTCACTTAACAATATGCATGTAAGTTTCCTTCATGTCATCTCATGGTTTGATAACTCATTTCTTTTTAGCACTAAATAGTAAATATATTCCATTGTCTAGCTATACCACAGTTTATTTATCCATTAAGATACCAAAAGACTTGGTTCCCCCAAGTTGGACAATTAATTGTAAAGCTCCTATAGATGTGTGCAAGTTTTTGTGAGGATGTAAGTTTGTAATTCCTTTGGGTAAACACTAAGTAGTATGATTGCTTGATCATATCGTAAGAGTATATTTACTTTTTAAGAAATTGCCAAGTATTTTTTCCAAGTGGTTTTAGCATTTTGCATTCCCACCAGAACTATATGAATGTCTATTGACATTCTTGTCAGCATTTGACGCTGTCAGTGTACGGGATTTTGGCCATTCTGATATGTGTGTTGTTGTATCTCACTTTTTTTTAACTTTCATTTTCCTCATGACATACGATGTGGAGCGTCTTTTCATATACTTATTTGCCATCTATATGTCATCTTCGCTGAGGAGTCTGTTAATGTCTTTGGCTCACGTTTTAGTCAGGTTGTTTCTCGTCTTGTCAAATTTAAGAGTTCTTTGTATATTTTGGATAACACTCCTTTATCAGATATGTCTTTTTGCAAATATTTTCTGCCATTTCACCTAGAAGTTACACATTTTAATGAAGTCCAACTTATTAATTCTTTCTTCAACAGGTTGTATCTTTGGTATTTTATCTAAAAAGGCATCAACCTGGGACACATGGAGCGGCTCAGTCAGTTAAGTGTCAGACTTCAGCTCAGGTCATGATCTCATGTTGTGTGAGTTCGAGCCCCATACTGGGCTCTATGCTGACAGCTCAGAGCCTGGATCCTGCTTCAGACTCAGTCTCTGTCTCTCACTGCCCCTCCCCTGCTCGTGCTCTGTCTTTCTCTCAAAAATAAATAAACATTAAAAAATAAAAAGGCATCACTCTAACCAAGTTTATCTAGGTTTTCATACTGTGTTATCTTCTAGGAATTTGATATTTTTGTATTTTACATATAGATCTGTGATCCACTTTAAAAAAAATTAATGTTTATTTTTGAGAGACAGCAAGAAAGAGAGAGAGACAGAGTGGGAGTGGGGGAGGGACAGAGAGAGAGGGAAACAGAATATGAAGCAGGCTTCAGGCTCTGAGCTGTCAGTACAGAGCCCAGTGTGGGACTTGAACTCTCAAAATGCAAGGTCATGACCTGAGCTGAAGTCAGAAGCTCAACTGACTGAGCCACCCAAACACCACTGTGATCCACTTTGAGTTAATTTCTGAGAAGGGTGTAAAGTCTATGTCTAGATTCACTTTCTTTTTTTTTGCATGTAGATGTCCAGTTGTTCCAGATCCATGTATTGAAAAGAATGTCTTTGCTCCTCTGTCAAAAGTCAGTTGATAATATTTATGTGGATTCATTTCTATGCTCTCCATTCTGTCCTATAGATCTATTTATCTATTCTTTCAGTATGAATACCAATGCCAGTAAAACACTCTTGATTACTGTGGTTTTATAGTAAGTCTTGAATTCAAGTAGTGTCAATCCTCCAATTTTCTTATTATTTTTTAATACTGTGTTGGCTATTCCTGGTCTTTTGCCTCTCCATCTAAACTTTAAAATTAGTTCATAGATACTTTTAAAAATTTAGATTAATTTTAAGTCACTGGAAAATTTAACCAGAGCAATATGTAAAGTTGAAGGGTTTAAAAGAATTGGAAACAAGTTCAAGAAATCCTTTCTGAATTTTGAATGAATTCTGAAAAGTTGCAAGATAAATGATCAACACACAAAAATCAGTTGTGTTTCTATGCACTAGAAACAAAAAAAGCCAAAAAAAACGTGAAAACAATTCCATTGACAGTGACATCCAAAAGAATAAAATACCTAGGGATAAACTTAATCATGGTGGTGAAAAAGTTGTATACTGAAAAGTAAAATATGTTTTATGGAATTAAAAAAGACCTAAATAAATGGGGAAATATCTCATGTACATGGATTCAAAGACCTACATGATCAAGATTTCAAAAATGCTCAAAACATTATACAGATACAGTGCAATATTTATAGCCTTTGTTGAAGAAATGGAGGAAGAGACCTTCATATTCATAATAAATTATGGGGAGCTTGGAATAGCCAAAACGATCTTGCAAAAGAACAAATTTATTTTTCAACAAATTGAAAACATACTAACCAATTTCAAAACATACTACATTGCAGCAGTCAAGAAAACAGTATGATATTAGCATAAAGATCATCTAGACCAATAGAATAGAGTTGACAGTTCAGAAATAAATACATACCATGTATGCTTAACTGGTTTTTGACAAGAGTGCCAAGACCATCAGTGATTAAAGAATAGTTTCCTCAGTGATAGTTGGACATTTATATACCACGTGCAAAACAATGAAGTTGTATCCTTCCTTCACAGCATATAAAAAATGACTCACAATGGATCACTAAGTTAAATACGAGGTAAAATTATAAAGCTCTTTACATGAAAATATAGGGATAAAACTTCATGGCCTTGCATTTGGTAATAAATTCTTAGATATGACACAAAAAGCAACAAAAGAAAAAATAAATGGGACCTTATCAATACTAAAAATTTTTGTGTCTCAAAGGAGCTATGAAGAAAATAAAAATACAACTACAGAATGGAATAAAATATTTACAAGTCACGTATCTGATAAGGGTCAAGTATCCAAAATATACAAAGATCTACATTGTAACAAGAAAGAACCCATTTAAGAAATAGACAAAGAATTTAAATAGACCTATATCCTAAGAAGACATATAGATGACCAACAAACACGGAAAAGAATTCTCAACATCAGTAGTCAGTAGAGAAGTGCAAATCCAAACCACAGTGAGATACCACTTCATACCCACAATGATAGCTATAATAAATAAAAGGAAAATAAAAGTGTGGACAAGGATGCCAAGAAGAATGTTAAACATACAATAACCATATCATCTAACGTATTCCAGTTCTGGATATATACCCCAAATTACTGAACATAGGTACTAAAACAAGGCCTTGAACATGACTGTTCATAATAGTACTATTTACAGTAGCCAAAATGTAGGAAACAACCCAAATGTCCATCAGTGGATAAATGGGAAATATGCAAATTGTGGCATATATGTATTGTTCAGTTGTTAAAAAAAAAGAATGTACTACTAACACATTCCACAATGTGAATAACACTAGAAAACGTTATGTATGTGAAAGAATTGGGACACAAAAAAATGACATATTGTAGGATTCCACTTATATGGCATATCCAGAATAATTCTGTCTGTTTAAATAGTGACCAGCTTGGTAGATACTAAGAACTGGGGTTGGGGAAGACGGTCAACAAGGAATAATTGCTAAATGTGTATGGGGTTTTATTTTGGAGTAACGGAAATATTTGGAACTAGATAAGGTAGTGGTTGCAACTTTGTAATCTCACCGAATTGTTCACTTTAAAATGGTTAATTTTATGTTCCATGAATATAACCTCAATAAAAAAAATAAACCTTAAATTTTAAAATCTGGAGTTATACTCTTATTTACACTAGGACATTAATTACAGTTTTAAGTAGGAATGGTGAGTAAAGATACTTCTGCTTTGTTCTTAATCTTAAAGGGGTAAGCATGTCTGTCACCATGAAGTATCATATTAGCTATAGGTTTTTTTGCAGAAGTTTTCTTTTATCAAGTTGAGCCTAGTTTTCTGAGACTTTTTGCTTCGTTTGTTTTTTAATAAATGGGTATTGAATTAATCATGTGCTTTTTCTTTATCAATTAATATGGCCATATATATTTTTTTTCTTTAGCCCATTGATATGAGGGATTATACTATAGATTTTCAAATGTTAAACCAACTTTGTGTTCCTGGACCTGATCTATAACTCTTTTCACACATTAGAGAACTCAGATTGGTCATGTTTTGTTGAGGAATTCTGCGTCTATGATGGTTAGAAATATTGGTCTCTTGTTTCCTTGTAATGTCTCTATCTGGTTTTGGTGTTTGGATGATTCTGGCCCCATAAAATTAGTTAGGGGGTATTCTCTCTGCACGTACTTTACGTAAGGGATTTTGTACACTCGATATCATTTTGCCTTACATGTTTGGTAAAATTTCCCAGTGAAACCATCTGGACCTTTGCTTTCTTTTTCAAGGTTAGTAATTATTAATTCAATCTTTAGTAGATGTAGTGAATTTATTTATTCTTTATTTCTCCTTGTGTGAGTTTTAGTAGTTTGTCTGTCAAGGAAGTGCTCCGTTTCACCTAAGTTGTCAGATTGTTGGACGTAGATTTGTTGATCAATGTATTCTTTTATTATTTTAATTTCAGTAATAATGGCTACTTCTTTTGTTTTTGATCTTGTTAAATTGTGAATTGTGTCTTTTTTTTTTTTTTTTTTTTTGGTTATTCTAGCTAGAGGATTTTCAGTTTCATTGGTATTTTCAAAAAACAGTTTTGCAGGGCGCCTGGGTGGCTCAGTTGGTTAAGTGGCCGACTTCAGCTCAGGTCATGATCTCACAGTCTGTGAGTTTGAGCCCCACGTCAGGCTCTGTGCTGATGGCTCATTAGAGCCTGGAGCCTGCTTCAGATTCTGTATCTCCCTCTCTCTCTGCCCTTCCCCTGCTCACTCTATGTCTCTCAAAAATAAATAAATGTTTAAAAAAATTAAAAATAACCAGTTTTGTGGTTTATTGCTTTTCTCCATAGATTTTTGTTTTGAATTCTATTTATTTCTATTCCAGTTTTTAATATTAATTTTTTCCTGCTTACTTTATTTTTAACCTGCTTTTCCTCTCTAGCTTCCTAAAACAAGACATTAGACTTGTTTTCTTTTAAATAATTTTTTTCTTTTAGATCTTTATTCTTTTAAAGCATATGCAATTAATATTATCAGTTTCATACTAAGCACTACTTGGTTGCATCCCACACCTTTTAAGAAATTGTATTTTCATTTAATTAAAATATTTTTAAAAATTTCTTCTGTGCCTCCTTCTTTGACCCTAATTATTTAGAAGTGTGTTGCTTAGACTCCAACAATTTGGCATTTTTCCAGCTATCTTTTTATGATCAGTTTCCATTCCATTAGCATCTGGTAGACTTTGTATGATCTCTATCTTTAAAATTTGATGAGGTATTTTATCATCCAAAATGTGGTCTGTTTCAGTGAATAGTCCATGTTCACTTAAAAGTATATTTTGCCAGGAAAAAAAAGTACATTCTGTTGCTGTTTGATGGAGTATTTTATAAATGTCAATTATGTAGAGTTGATTGATAGTGCTGTTCAGATCATCCACATCCTTACTGATTTTCTGCCTTCTTGATACATCAATTACTGACAAAAGGGTTTGAAGTCTGTAACTTTAATTACGGATTTGTCTATTTCTATTTGCAATCCTAACAGTTATTGCCTCATGTATTTGGGAACTTATGTTCTTAGATGAATACGAAGTTAGGGTTATTGTGTCTACTTGGCAAACTGACACCTTTATCATCATGCGATGCCCATATTTATCCTGATGATCCTCATGGTTCTGAAGTCGGCCTTGTCTAAGACTAACACATTACATAAGCTGGCTTTTGATTAGTGTTAATGTGTATAGTATTTTTCCATATCACTTTACTGCTAACCTACCTGAGAATTTGCATTTAAATTGAGATTCTTGCAGGCAATATATAGTTGAGTCCTGTTTTTTTAACCCACTCTCAAAATTTCTACGTTTTCATTGGTATATTTAGGTAATTCACATTTGAAGTGATTGTTCATAGAATTGTATCAATAAGGTTTATAATTGCTTTCTATTTGATGTATTTGTTTCTTGTTTCTTCCCACCTGGCCACTTTTATGACTTCCATTGTTTCCAGTAAGAATTTAAGGATCCCATTTTAGCTTTTCTTTCAGTGTATCAGTTATACTTCTGTTAAAGTTTTTTAAAAGTTGTCCAGTAGTTTATGATTCACGTGCAGTGCAGCTATGTTATGGGCTTACAGTTTCTTCTCCCCATCCAGTATGACGTTGCCGCCGTTCATTTAATGTGTCTGTCTCCTCTCATCTCCCAATGTTTGTTCTTATTTTTGCTTTAACCTACAGTTATTCTTCAGATCAATTAAAAATAAGAATATAACATTTTATTTTACCTTTATTTATTACTTCTCTGATACCCTGCCTTTCTTTAAGTAGATTTTTCATTTTATCCCCAAGTATACCTCCTTATAGTAGTAGCTAAAATTCATAGAGCGCTTACTATGTGCCACCCCTCTTCTAAGAATTATCCCATTTCTATCATTATTCCCATTTTAGAGATCAAGAATCTTGACCCAAGATAATTATGTAAGTTGCCAGAAAGGAGTAAAGGAAGCTACAAACCTAAGTATTCTAGCACTAGAATCCATTAAAAAGTGTCATTTAAAAAATGACACTTTGAGTCCAAGACCGAGTCACCTCCAGCTTGCACAACTGCAGTCATCTTTAAGGTCATCATCATTTGCTCTGGCTCCTATTGCATTAGATTTCCAATCTGCAGCCAGATTAACGTTTTCAAGATACATATGTTTTCATTTCAACCCAGTCTATAAAACCCATTAATGGTTTCCATCGCTTTTAGTATAAAAATGAATGTGTTTTCTTGTTCTTTTTCTTTTCTTTTTCTTCATTACTTGCATTATTTCTCCCTTAGGGAATTCTTCTCTGGCTTTTCTGACTAGAGCAAATTCCCTGTAGCATGTATTGTTAATTTACAATCCTGCCCTCCTCTGAGTTCCTCCCCAGCTGCAGTGGACCGTGTCTGCACACCTCATCTCTTACCTCAGGTGCCTGCATCTTTCTGCTTCTCCTCACCAGAGCTTGCTTGGGTGCCATTGGCAACTCTAACTTTGCTGAGAAATTAATGGCCCTGAGGCACACCGCAACTGAGAAATAGTTGGTGGATGAATACTTCAGTTCCCTCATGAATGAGTGGGAACCATTTGACATGTGTTCCACAGAGACCTTTAATCCTTTAAAAAGTCTCTAAGAAGAATGGGTTTCAATGGTCTACAGAGGCAGCCCATTCATGAAAGTGCTCTTCATTAAATTTTTCCCTTCCCTAGGTCAGGTTGTCTACTACCTCACGTATTCTCCTGGGATCAGTTCTCAAACAAACTACCTACATCTGAGTTCTTTTCTCAGAGTCAGCTTTTGGAGGGACCCACAACACGGCATCTCCTTAGTTTACCCTCTCACACTACCATGATATATTCAGAGTTTGTATTCGTATGGATGCACAGAAATAGGCTTGGAACAGAGTTAACCACATTTTTTGGAGGATAGACTTTTACTTTTAGTATTGTTGTTGTTGTTTATATTTTACAGTCATTAAAATTTAAACAAAAATCGACAGCATAAAAAATTTTCCAGAGCCATAAAAATTAATGGAACAATGCATTTTGCTTTTCTTTAAATTTTTATGTTTTAGAGAGAGAGTGTACATGAGTGGAGGGGAGGGAAAGAGAGAGAAAGAGAGAGAGAGAGAGAGAGAGAGAATTTTGAGCAGGCTCCATGCTCAGCACGAAGCTCGATCCTATGACCCTGGGACATGACCTGAGCTGAAACAGAGAGTTGGATGAGCAACTGGCTGAGCCACCCAAACACTCTGCATTTAAAAACGATTTCTTTCTTTCTTTTTTTAATGTTTATTTATTTTTGAGAGACATAGAGGCACAGCGTGAACAGGGGAAGGGCAGAGAGAGAGGGAGACACAGAATCGGAAGCGGGCTCCAGGCTCTGAGCCATCAGCACAGAGCCTGACGCGGGGCTCGAACTCACAGACCGTGAGATCATGACCTGAGCTGAAGTCGGCCACCCAACCGACTGAGCCACCCAGGCGCCCCTTAATAACGATTTCTATAATTTCTATAGAATGCAAACTTCTAATTTAAATAACTTTATTTTATATGACATACTTGTCCACTTTCTTATTCATATACTGATTTAAGGAAATGGCTTCATTTTTTTTTAGGAGTAAGAATATTTAATTACCACAAACGAAAGAGGGTTCTCGTTATTATTTTTATGAGATTTTCCTGAAGTAGAAATTGAAAAATGCAGGTGGCTAAGGAGATACTAGTTTGCCGTACTGTAATTTTTCTTAAAATAGACTTAACATGTCATTTGGTCTGTATTATGAAGTCTAAATTAGAAACAAACTAATTATCTTGGGGTCTGTGTTTCAGAGTTCAACCATTAGCATTTTATGGCCACATTTTGGTGCTATAAACGAACATTTTAAAGAGGAAGGAATACAGCTATATTTAGATAAAGTGGTATTGAAGAGTGGCTCTTAAGCTAATATGAAATTAATGGCTTTTCCTCCTACTTCTTCTTTTAAGTAAAAATAGAAAATGGAAAGAATTTAATCCAGCCAGGATGACCCCAACAGAAACTCAGAATATCATTACAGCTAAATTATCTACTGGTGGCTGTGTTGTCTTTGCCACTGATAAGGGCATCACACATAAATCCTGGCTTGTTAAAATAAAATGTTTCCAGAGAATAGGGTCACTGTGAGTTTCAAAAAATAGGTACTTATACATCACAGATTTTTAAAATCACTTTTTAATTAATAGAAAATTCAAGCCTTCTTTGACAAAATGGTTCAGTGAAGTCATAGAAAAACTTTCCTATTTATTTGGATCCTAAAGTATTAGTTCATAATAAATCACCAACAGTATTATATTAAGGAGGAATCTCTGGAGTCAGAAGATAGGAGTCCAGTAATAAATCAAATGCATTTTTCTTCTATTCAATTTTTAAAGATTAAAAATATTAATATTTTATGTTGGGAGAGATTGGGACAATGAGAACACTCATAAATATCTAAGGGCTGTGTACACACTGGGGAAACCTTAGTATGCATCCCCTTCTATTTAGAATTACTTACCTTAAAAGTATTTATCCTTAGAAAGGAAAAGTGAAAAATTCTGAAAGACGTAAACATAAAAATATTCCCATAAAATGGCTTGTTACAACCAGTATTTTTAAAAGAAAATAACCCGCCAATTAAAATTTTTTTCAAAAATTTTCTAAAATTGAACTAATATTAAGTCATCGCGGAGTTAGATAAATAATGATACATCTATGTAATGAAAGGTTTGTTATCCTTTAGAAATAGTAAACATAGTCATTGCCAGAAAAATATTAATAATATATTAAGTGACAAAATTTTACATATTTATAAGTATGTAAAATACAGTGCCCATGTATGACAAGAATAAACATATTTGAATTTGTAGACAAAATCTACTGATACATGCAAAATTGCAAATAGTGATAAATTTAGTATAATAGGATAGCAACATTCTACTTTTCTTTCTTTTTAACTATCTGTAATTTCTATTTTTTCTACAATTTGTTATCTCTGTAATAAAGGGAAAATAAAAGGTATAAAAATAAGACATATTTGTGAAATGGACAAATCACTTAAGTTTTTCTTTTTATATTATAGTGAAAATTAACTGAGAAAGCATATGTGAAAAATGTCAGAGACTGATCCTTTAATAAATGTGTGATACATTTGATTTTCAGGGAATCTAATCCCTAGATGGGTCTGTCACAACTTAGGTGTGTGACCTTGAGCAAATTAATTTGAGTTTTATTGTATTCATGGGTAATATTGAGAAGTTACACTGATTTTAAGGCTTCTCTCCCAATCATTATACTTTACAGATAATCTAATATCACAAACTGGAGGTAGCAATATTGTTTTCAATATATATAAAGCACGTATGTTTGAATTTAAAGATATGTCTGTCTATTAGGAGAAGGGGAAAAGAAAAGACAGGAGGTGGGCTTTTGTCAATCTGTAGAAATGTTCAACACTAAAATCACCAATACATCCGTGTCTAAGGCCCACATGAGCATTACTTGGTGTAAAATTTGGGAGAATAGAGAAGGGAAAGGAAGATGAAGTAAAAAGTTTTCTAGGCCCGCCTAGAAAAGAGTGAGGCCAGTACAACTCAACTATTGTAGCTGCTTCCTTAAAGGTTGGCTGCACTGCTGGGCACTTCCATGGGTCCACTGACATAAAGTTAAAGACAGAAATTTTAAAGTTCTGCCTTAGTGATATCAGAAAGTAGAAGTGAGTTCTAGCACTTTATGGTAAGCACCCAAGCAAGAGCCCCAGGGCTCCCCGGGGCAAGAGCCCCAATTATTTTTCCCAGAAGATAAGTCAGGTAGGTTGATAATGACTAAACTTTTAGCCCTGAATAGCCCTGTTCCTGGGTTTAAAACAGATTTTGAAAGGAAAGGATGGTAAATATGTTGGATCTACGACATCAGATATTTCCAACTCTTTGGTAGGAGCTAGATGAATATTATGATTTTATTCAACATAAAACCATTTCCATGGGAATAGAGAGCCAGTGAAGAAGAATGGGGGTGACAAAAATACTAATTCTAAGAATTTCAATGGAAAAAAAAAAAAGAGTCATGGCTAGCTCTGCTTGTGACCAAATGAAACATGAAGAGGAAGTGATGATATCATGAATGAAACATTCCTAAATTGGGAATCAGGAAACTGGGTGTGTAGCCCTAGTTTTTCCACTAACTGTGTAACTTTATGTGAGTACTATTACTTCCATGGACCTCAGTTTCTTTCTCTAGAAAAATACTTTTTGTGTCTTAGTTTCCTGTGGCTGCTGTTACAAATACACAAACTTCATGGCTTAAAACTACGGACAGTCTCTCACAGTTCTGAAGGCCACAAGTCTGAGAACAGTTTCATTGGGTCATAATTAAGTTAGCAGAGCCAATTTATTCTGGATACTCTAGGGGAGAATTCATTCCTTGCCTCTTCCAGCTTTTGATGGTTCCTAGTGACTTGTGGATGCATACATACTCCAATCTCTGCCTCCATCTTCACATTGACTTCTTTTTAGTTTTTATTTAAATTCCAGTTAGTTAACATACACTGAAATATGAGTTTCAGGTGTACAGTTGAGTGATTCAACATTGACTAATTTCTAATACATGTGTGCAGTGTGTGTAAAATCTTATTCTCTGTTTCTTTTATAGGGATAAATGTGATGGTGTTTAGAGCACCCCCAGATAACCCAGGATAATCTCCCCATCTCAAGACGCTTTAATTTGATCAGATCTGTGAAGACCTTTCTTTCATAAAAGGTAGCATTGATAGGTTCAAAGAGATAGAATGTGGATATTCTTTAGGTGGCTATTTTTTTGGTCTATTATGTTCTCCTTATCCTGTAAGGTCCAGGTTTATAATTCAGTAACTCTTTAGGAAGAAGCCTTGTTTCGTTCTTTAATTTCATAGAATCCTAGTGACAGAATGAGAAATTAAAAAGAGCTCCTTAACTCTATTCTACTTCTTTTTCCACCCCAGATTGTTTCTGACAAAAGATATGGATGTGGTTGTTGTTTTTGTTGGTTGCTTGTTTGTTTTGCTTTTTTGTAAAAATTTATTTACTTTTTTGGCTATATCAAAGAACACTTTAAAGGAGCATTCTGAAATCTATGTTTGCAGAGGAAGATGTAGAGAAAGTTCATCGAATATCCAAGTAAAGGGTATTTTTAAAAGTTTTAAAAGATAAAAGTAATGGGATGTTTCTGACATTTTTGTTACCAGATCTGAAACTCATGAAAGCATAAAACTTAGGAAAGGACCATCACATGTTTTGACAACAATACAGAGCCCTTCAATAACTAACTGCCAAAGTGAAATACATCAGAACAAATTATTATATTTAGACGTTTGTTTCAGTTTTAAAAAAATAAAACTGCAGCAGATCAATAAAAATATTATCTTTGTATAGGCTTTTTTGCTTTCATGGCAACAAAGAATACTAAATGGAAATTTTCATTGCATTGTACAATTTCAAAAGTAGTCTCTCTCTCTGAGGTCAAATAGAGGAATCTAGAACCTCTGGAAGTGATTTCTTGAGACTTTTCCAGACAACATGACTGATGGATGAGGTGAATTCAGTGGAAATGCAACAGAGCATTCAAAACTATAATGCAAGTGGAGTAAGGATTCCATTAATCATCCAACAGGATCTGAACTCAGAGCAAAGGAAGTGAGGTCTAAGACTTACAAGCACTCAGTCTTAGACTGTGGAATAGTTTAATTGTCTAAGAAATTCATATTTCATAACTAAATAGCATACCACTATCACCACAATCATCACAAACTTGGAATAATGAGCTATTCTTATGGTAATTCTGGGGTCTGTTGTGTGGAGAAAAACATCTAACATTCTATATAACATTCTGTCCTTCCTCCCCCACAAATTCTTTTCAAAGTCTTAAACAAACATTCACTCATTGAATATTTATAGGATGATATCTCTACACTATGGAAAACACTGGGGATAGTTAGACTTTTTTTTTTGTCGTTAGAAATTCCTGACTAATTAATGTAGACAAATAAAAAAATGGCTACCTTAAAATTTTTAGTGTCATGAATAGCTCATGATTGATTAAGTCTGTTTGGGGAAAGTTTTATATATATATAAAAAATATATATATATATATCGCATATGTATTCTCCTATATATATATATATATATGTATTCTCCTACACACACACACACACACACACACACACACACACACATATATGTTACATATGTATTCTATATATATAGGAGAATATTTCAGTTAAGGAAGGGTAGGATGTGAACAATGCAGAGTTTAGCGATAAGGGTAGCAAGGCAACAATATGTTACTTCCTTAACTATAGAATTAAGGAAGATATTTAAAAAGCAAAAAGGGGAGCTGAGGGGCACCTCGGTGGCTCAGTTGTAAGCATCAAACTCTTGATTTCAACTCAGGTCACGATCTCACAGTTTGTGAGTTTGAACCCTGCATCTGGCTCTGTGCTGGCATCTGGCTCTCCCTCTCTGCCCCTCTGCTGCTCACGTGCTCACTCTCTAAAGTAAATAAATAAACTTAAATTTTGGGGGAGCTGAATTTTCAACATTAAGGAGATATTTTGAAAGGCTCACATCAAATGACCATTTAATAAAACAAAATGTGAAGTTGTCTATTGAATGTAACAGAAAAAGAAACTGGATTGATGTTCAGAGAAACATAGGAATGATTTTACAGGGTGAACAATGGAATCCATGGAGAATGGAAACATAGACAACAAAATCCATGTCATATAAAAGAAAAGATTACTAAGTAGTAAATAAGGACCCAATTTGGGAATTTCAACTATGTAGCAGAAAGCAATAGAATTAGTCATAAGCAGCCAATGAATTAGAACAGATGAGGTACGTATTCGGGATTTCTCAGTGTAGGGATTAGAGAGGTTCAAAACGTAAAGGTTCCCTAAAGGATGAATGAATTAGGCAGTAATGTGGATACTACCAAAATGACCAATTATAGGACCCATCTTGGGAGAGACAGAGGTTGAATGGAAAAGTAGGGTAAGAAGTGGAATAACAGCCTGAAAGACGGAGTGAAGTTAAGGAAATAAAAGCATAATCAAGGTAGAGCCAAGTACAGTTGATCAAAAAAAAAAAAAAAAAAAAAAGAGGAGTGACAATGCAGGTGGTTATATTCAGAGAAGAGAACTGCAGAGCTGGAAACCATTTCAAATATAGCTTTTTTATTAAATAGTTTTATACAATGAAGATAATGGAAACTATGGCTAAGGTAAGCAAATAGGTTGATGTTTTAATCATCAAAGATAACAGAGGTCACAGCTGAGAGGATAATGGAGTCTGGCACTGAATTCGTTGAAGAGAGTAAAGTGATTTTGTGGAGGACAGTAGCTATTTGTAAACACTGAGGTAGGCAAGGGGATTCATTAATTTATTCCACAAATACTTATTGCCTACCCCGTGCCTGGCATACTTCACTAGTGAACAAAACTATACAAAGCCTGCTCTCAAAGAATACACATTCTAATTGGAGAGACAGGAAATAAACAAATGAGCAAACAAAAAAATATGTCAGGAGACCATAAGTGCTATAAACAAAAATAAAGCGGGGTTATTATATTGTAATTATATATATGTATACATATACATATATACACAAATTTAGGGAAGAATTCAAATAGGAGATTGCATGAGACATTAGATGTTACAGGTGAGAAGGAGGAAACCCATTTTGATATCTATAGAAAGAGTATTTCAGACAAAAAATAAAATACAAAAACGCTGGAGCAAGAACATTATTGGAATGAATGGCAACAAAAAGCCAAACGTGATTGGGGTCCAGGATGCTTAGGGGTAGGAGCCGAAGTCAAGATCGAGGTAAGGGAAAAAGCAGAAGGAAGAGTATATTGGGCTTTGGATTTTACTGTGAGTGAAATGGAAATTTGGCAGTCTCACTGGCAGACTGTAGGAAGGAAAAGGGTGAAACCAGGGAAAATATTTGGAAAGAAATTTAATAACCTCTGGGTGATTTTGGTGCCTTGGACTACGGTGGCATGGTGAAGATAAGAAGTGGTTGGAAACCAAATACATATTCCTGAGAAATTCCTCACTGTAGCTCCCTGATATCCCTTTTTAAAGAGCATTTACTTCAGGAGCGTGCAAGCGAAAAAAAATATTGTGCACCTTTGGATGTAAATCTCGTGCAACCCAGAATTGTCTTTCTGAAGGACCGAGGAGAAATATCTTTGAAATGTAATCATCAAGAAGGATTGCACCCCTATCTCGCATTTTCTGTGGGAATTTAGGAGGCTAACGTCAATGCATACCGTTTATCAATACTGATGGTTAATCACGTTGACCAAACTTACCCCAAGATTGGTACTTTCTTCCTGTTGTTTCGACATAGTTGAGTTCAATCTCTCTTCCTTATTGCACTGGTCTTGAATAATGTTTTCCTTTTTTGTTTAATAATCTGATATGTTTTATAGATGCCTATTAGGTATCTAAATTGAGATATCAATAAGAAGACACCTAGTTTGGAGTTCCAGGGAGACACTCAAGTGGGAAATATAAACTTAGGAACTTTGAGGATTGCAGTCGTATTTAAATCTGCAAGATAAAAGGAGATCATCTGGGTTAGAGGACTGATTCCTGCAATATTCCAATGTTTAGAGATATGGGATATGTAAAGGAATTATCAAAGGAGACTGAGAAGAGGCAGCCAGTGAGGTATGGATTAAGAGAAGACTGGTACTCTGAAGGTCAAGGACAGAAATTATTTCAAGCAACAGTGATCAACTGTATCCTATGATTCTGATTGGTCAAATTAGATAATGGGTAAATGATCATTTGATATTATCATACAGAGTTTTTTTGGGCCTTTGCCAAGGGCTGCCTTAGTGGAGTGGCAAAAACACGAGCCTGAATGGAATGGGAGCAGGAGGACACAGGAGGGAGTGAGGAACTATGGCATCAAAAGCTCTTCTTGAGAAATGTTGCTAAAAGGAGAGCAGATAAATGATGCAGAGACTTTGAAGGGATATACAATCAAGGGGAGCTTTCTTTAAGATGGTGCATATTTGTATACTAATAGAATTTGTCTAAAATAGAAATAGAGAAAAATGACAATGCAAGAGAGAAATAGGCCATAGCAAGAGCAATGACCTTGAGTAGACTAAAGTAGATGCGTTCCATTCCTTAAGTGGGCAGATTGGCTGTAGACAGGAAAAAGTATAATTTGTACCTTGACATTCAGACAGAGTATATGGGTATTGATACTGGTAGATATGGTGGCTGGAGCATGTGGAAATCTTTGAATTGCTTCCACTTCCTCGATGAATTAGAAGCATGCTCATTAGTTGAAATTGAGATAGGAGGAGAAGGTGGTAAAGAGTTTCAGAGAGAAAAGAAGGTATAAAATAATTACCCAAGAGATGGGGCGTATAAGCGAAAATGAAGAGCGATTGCAGGGCAACACTAAGGCCTACCTAACAAGAGTGATCATGAGATTGATATGAGCATGGCGGTATGTTGTGTAATTTTCTACGGTCCATGGTCAACTGCTAGATTTCAGGAGCAAGACAAGCAGAGAGTTGAATCTAGCTAAGATTAAGGTTGGCCATTTGGGGATGGATAGAAAAATATTTTAATGTTAGACCATAGTAACGAGGAAAAGTAAAGAAAGACATGAGGACATGAGGGGAATCCAGGGCCATAACCTGCTAGTGGGGACAATTGATTAGAGGTTTTTATAGAAGCAAAGAATTTCTGAAGTTGGAATACTCTAAAGAGAGTGGATGTTTTGATGGGTGATTCTAATTAATATTTGGAGTGGGTAAAATTACTGTTAATGACGAGATTTAGGTGTGACCATGGCTGAGGTGGAATACAGGCAAGACCACTGGAATGAAGAGGCCATGTATGGGAAGTAAAAAAATATGTGGGTATTGAAATCACTTAGAAATATGAGAGTAATAGTTAGAGTAGATATCCAGGAACTAAAATCTCCAGGAAATTATTGAAAAGAATTCAGAGACGTATAGATGGCTGAGCCAAAGAGAATTACTTCATGTAATTAACATCATAAACACGTTGGATAGCACTACCTTCATGGAAACTGACAGTTTTAGGAAGGAGGGACGAATCATCCCTGCAAAAAGCAATGGCTAGTAAGGAGGACACTGTTCCTGTCTCCAGGGACAGTGATACAAGACATAGGAAAGAGACACTGGCAAACACCTCTTCCGAGGGGCAGTAGATGGCTTTCAGGGAGTAGTTTTACAGCTTATTACATGAAGTTATTCGATATTCTAGGAAATGTTAAATTTAATATGGTACATTGGAAACTAGTTGATATAAGAAATATCTATAAATCCTGCTTCAAAATGCAAATAGATGCTCCTTAGTCAGGTGATCATACCGTATCCCACCATGAGTGATACATCTTGTTGATCATACGTCACATTACTATGGTGTGATAAGAATGGCGCTTTACCCCAGACATCTACCTCCCCGAAATCCATAACGACACTGTAATTATGAGAAAAATAACACACGGGCACCAACTGAGAGACATATTACAAAGTTCCTAGTTGAAATTGTCAAGGTCATCAAAAAGAAGGGAAGTCTGAGAAACCGTCACAGCCAAGAAGAGCCAAAAGAGACATGAAAACTAAATACAATATCATATCCTGGATAAGGTCCTGAAACAGGAAAAAAGTGCATTAGGGGGAAAATAACTAATGAAATTGAAGTCAAATATGAAGTTTAGTAAATAATAATATGGCAATACCGGTCCATTAGTTATAACAAATGTACGTAGTGATGTAAAATGTTGACAATGTAGGAGACTGAGTTCAGGCATGCAGGGATTGTCTTTTCTTTGAAAATTGTCTGTAAATCTAAAACAGTTGATTATTCTGATAAATACAGATGCTTGGGTAGTAGGACAGAACCCGCATTTAAAAAACTTGAGGTTCAGTTTACATACAATAAAATACAGAGATCTTACTTGTTCTACTCAGTTTTTATGAATGTATATCCAGATATAGAGCGCATCTCTCATTCACAAAATCTTCCCATGTCTTTCCTAGTCAGTAACCCCCCCCAGAAGTTACCACTGATCTGATTTCTACAACCGTAGGTTTGTCTTGCCTAGTCTGGGAGGCCATACAAATGTATCACATCACACAGTATGTATTTTTTTTGCATCTACTTTCTTTCAGTAGAACATTTGTGAAATTCATCCATGAAGTGTATCTGTTGATTTTTATTGCTGAATAGATTTCCATTTTATGAAATTATCACAATTTATTAAAAAATTCTTCCTTTGACAAAGAATTATGTTTAATAACCATAGGAGTGAGTCTGAATCAGGTGGTCCACAGATATTATTTTGAGAAACATTACTATAAAAAGTAGTATGCTCACTCCATTATCATTTAGTTAATAAACTCTTCCAAGCATGAGAAGATAACTATGTATCTAAGAACCTTAATGCACCTGCAGAATAATGTGTCAAGCCTGGCTCACTAGCCAGATAAAACTGAAAAATTAACAACAACAGTCTCATAATGAAAAATCAAGATATATTAGAATGTCTGCATAGACGACAGGAATAATTTGCAGTCCAAGAGGTCTCATTTGTCTTTCGTTAGTGGATAGTGTTGATTTGTTTATTGGCCTTCAGAGGCAAATGAGAACAAAGGATGAATACAGGCAGTGTGTTTCCGATGAGGCGGTAAACATCGCTGGCAATAGCTGGGCAGTTTGGCCAACACCAATGACAAGGTAACCTTTTGAGTTTCTGCAGCATCGTGTATTAGATATAGTGTGTACATTGCACTGAGTGTTTACAAGAATGATATGGGAAAGGAAATAGCCTGATAAACTATGGGAGGTTGTGGGGGAGACGAACAGTAGAAGGAATTTACTTCTGAACCCTGAAAATAGGAGTAAACAGGGAGCTAACGAAGTGAGCTAGTCGCTCACACTTATCTGGGGTGCAATAATTGAGACGGAGAACACAAATAATATTCTGAATAGGTAAAAAAGGCTGGTGCTGAACCTCATGCTTAGAATGTCTCCTATATGGCAAAGTTTCTTCTGTTCCCGTAGAGGCTCAGATCCCCCAGCCCCAGACTGACAAAGCATTTGGGAATACCTTCCACAGCTTTGTAAGAAATGCCAGAATGAATTGAAATCTGTTCACACTCTTTCTGTATCCACTGATTGCAATTTCTCCCTTGTGTGTATTTTCTCTTTTGCTTGTTCTCATTATCTCCTTTTTCTCTTCTCTTGTTTGGACAGTTCATCTTGTAAATATCCTTTTAATTTTACATTTTTACTTTCTCAGTAATATCTGTAAGGCTTATGGTAGTATTTATATGGAAATTATATTTAGCATTTTAAAGATGATTTGGAAGAATTAGAGAGTGCAAAACCCTATGCCGTCAGAAAAGTGATCTGAATGGGTTTAAAAGAACATTGTCCTCATCCAGCAGCATAGCAGCATGAATCTAAAATAGGGACACCTAGATTGACCTCAATCCCTGCAGAAGAACCTCTGTACCTTTACCCAAATTTCACAAGGAACTTGGTTGATGCAAATCAGCCAGGATTAGCCACTCTTGCTTTCCAGAGAACCTATGATCTCATTTGGTTTGCTATTTACATTGGCGGCTAGATGCCCTCAAGATTATTTGATGGTTAAATGCTTAGCCTTGTTACACTGTAATAATTTCATTGTCTAGTGTTTTGCGGTATTGTATATATAGCCTTTGTCTGGAACACTGGATTCAAGTCTAATCCTTACGCATCTGGAAAGAAAAATCTCCAAATTCTGGAGGTTATGTAGTCAACTGAGGTAATTTTAATTGTTGGGAGAATTGAGAGTAATTTACCTAAGAAATATGAACCACATCTATAGTCAAACTTTTCAGTGACTTAACATTCTGTTCAACAAATTGTCACTTCCTGGGTGTAAGTCTTTATATCTACATTTACATTGCTACCGTGGCAGTGGATGTGTGGGGCTCAGGATTTCTTAAAATCTCTGACCATAAAATAACTGGAAATTAGGCCACAGGACCATGTCTTAGTTGGGAGTTTGTGTTTTCCTCCTTTGTGCTTCATTTAGGGTACTGTACCTCCTGTGCTACAGTTGTGAAGTATTTATTTGAGAAGCCCTATCTTATTCTTTTTTTTTTAATAGAATTTATTGTCAAATTGGCTAACATACAGTGTGTACAGTGTGCTCTTGGTTTTGGAGGTAGATTCCCGTGATTCATCACTTACATAAAACATCCAGGACTCATCCTCACAAGAAGCCCTATCTCATTCTTAAGAATTAAGAGTCTCTTCCGCTGTTACCTCTCTAAGTGTCCTGTGAATGTTTTTTAAGAACTATGGGTCTCATTGCCTCATCTTTAAAACAGGAGATCAAAATAATATACATAAGTAGTATACAAGGTTCGTAGAATTGTTTTGATGGTTGAATGAATTTTACCTGCAAAGCCCTTGAGACAGTCATAAAACGTAGGAAGGACCATTAGTGTTTTTATTGCTTTAAATTCCTTTTCTACAACTTGCATCCTAGTGGGCAGGATGCTTTTGATTGGTGATTTTAGTCTTATTCGGAATGCTACTCATAAAATAAATAATGTACACCAGCTACTTTTCTCAAGATTTACACAGAGCTTATTGCAGCATTATGGTGTTGTTCATGTCTACAGTGATGTTT
This sequence comes from Paguma larvata, assembly GCA_030068075.1. Taxonomy (NCBI): domain Eukaryota; kingdom Metazoa; phylum Chordata; class Mammalia; order Carnivora; family Viverridae; genus Paguma; species Paguma larvata. Next base: position 48,658,386 of record CM057834.1, on the reverse strand, counting down.
ACCAGATTCCTTACTATAACTCTCTGTGGTATACCAATGTAATAGTCTCCATCTCATAGGTATACAAACTATAGCCAGACAGGTAACACATATTGATCAAGAGTTGCCTAGTAAGTTATTAGTAAGTTCTAAGAACTCTTCTCAAAAATAGCATTTCAGTACCCTTAGGAAAAGACTTTATTTTTTAAGTTTTTACTTAAATTCCAGTTAGTTAACATAGTGTAGTATTAATTTCAGGTATTCAATGTAGTGATCAACACTTCCATGCAACACCTGGTGCTCGTCACAGTAAGTGCACTCCTTAATCCCCATCACCTATTTTATCCACCGGTCCCATCCCCCTCACATGCCCACACCTACCTCCTTTCTGGTAATCATCAGTTTGTGCTCTACAGTTAAGAATCTGTTTCTTGGTTTGCCTCCCTCTCTCTTTCCCCCTTTTGCTCATTTGTTTTGTTTCTTAAATTCCTCATATGAGTGAAATCATATGGTATTTACATTTCTCTGATTGACTTATTTCACTTAGCGTTATACTTCCTAGCTCCATCCATGTTGTTGCAAATTGCAACATTTCATTCCTTTTTGTGGCTGAGTAATATTCCACTGACTATATACCTATATATATCTATATATATCATTTGTTTATCCATTCATCAGTCAATGGATGCTTGGGCTGTTTCCATAATGTGGCTATTGTAGATTATTCTGTTATAAACATCCAAGATGCATGTATCCTTTTGATACATTATTTCTTTGGGTAGATACCTAGTAGTGCAAATTGCTGGACCATAGTGTAGTGTATCCTTTTGATACATTATTCTTTGGGTAGATACCTAGTAGTGCAAATTGCTGGACCATAGTGTAGTTATATTTTTAACTTTTTAAAAAATATTTATTTTGAGAGAGAGTGAGAGAGAGTCTAGGGTGGGCGAGAGAGAGGGAGAGAGAATCCTAAGCAGGCTCCATGCTTTCATCTGGGAGCCCAATGCAGGGCTTGATCCCATGAACCATGAGATAATGAGCTGAGCTGAAATCAAGAGTTGGATGCTTAGCCAACTGAACCAACCTGGCACCCCTATATTTTTAACTTTTTAAAGAAGCTCCATACTGTTTTCCAGAGTGGCTGCACCAGTTTGCATTCTTTTCAGTAGTGCAAGAGGGTTCCCCTTTCTCCACATCCTCATCAATACATTTTTTTCTTGTGTTGTTGGTTTAGCCATTCTCACAGGTGTGAGGTAATACCTCATCGTAATTTGGATTTGCATTTTTCGGATGATCAGTGATGTCGAGCATCTTTTCATGTGTCTGTTGGCCATCTGTGTGTCTACTGTAGAATAATGTCTATTCATGTCTTTTGCCCATTTTGTAATTGGATTATTTGTTTTCTTGGGTGTTGAGTTTTGTAAGTTCTTTATATATTTTTAGATACTAACCACTTGGAGAAAGCCTTTATATTGGTGATGATTAAGGAACCTAATTTGGTAAAGAATACTCTAAAACTAAAGAGATCATTTATTTGGGTGGCATTCTTATGGCAAATTTTTATAATTTCCAATACTGCCATTATGATGTCTTTAGTACAATAAAAATTTTCAAGAAAAATGTACTAATTCCTAATATCTATACTGACAATAACGGAAGAGAATTTCATTCTGTCTTTCTTTTTCTACTTATTTGTTTGTGTATTAGTCAGTGTGGGGTTGCTATCACAAAATATTATAGGCTGAATAACCGGAATTTATTTCCTACAGTTCTGGAAGCTGGGAAGTCTAAGATTAAGGTGCTGGTGGATTCACTTCATCAGTGAGGGCTGTTTTTCTGGCATGCAGATGGCCATCTTCCTAGTATGTCCTCACATGGTGGAGGGTGGGGGTGGGCGAAAGGGGGAGAGAGAAGGAAGTTGGAAGCAAGCTGTCTGGTATCTCTTTTTATAAGGGCACTAATCCTATCATGAAGGCCCTACTCTCAGGACCTCCCCTAAACCCAAGTACCTCCTGAAGACCCCATCTCTAAGTACCATCAAATTGGGGTTAGAGCCTCAAAATATGAATGGGGGGCACAATTCCATCTATGGGAGTTTTTGTATTGGTGAGAAACAGCAATACTTTGTGACAACTTTTTCTAAGGGAAAATTATTATGAAATATGGGATTTTATAGGATCCTATGTTTTTAAGTCTAAAAATACATTATAGAGTATGAACATCAATTTCACTGAAAAAGAGTTAACGTAAACTAAGGTATTTGAATTTTAGAAGTCTCAGATCATTCTTATTAAAGAGCGAACTCACAGACACATTCCTTGACAGACACCTATGTAGTACTATTTGGCAAGTGCTTAGATGGTGTTATAAATCATGATGAGTTCCTTAAACTTCCACTGTCTTTCTCAACATTAGTGAATTACTGAAGTCTGCAATTACCAGTGTGGGAGTCCCACCTTTCTTTGGGTTAATATATTATGCCTCCCTAAATGTGCTTGGATAGTGTGAATAGTGTTCCTTGGAGGGCAGGAGATAGTAACTCCTGAGCACAGGAAATGTTTTCTTCACAAGAGAGAATCAGAATGAAGGGAACCTAGGAATGAGATACAGCACCTTTAAATTTGGAAATGAGGGGAGAAGAGAAGGATCAGCAGCCTGATCCTGGAATGTCCCATTAGAATCCTGTGGAAGACAAGGAACAGAACGGACAGAACGAGATCATCTAAGTACAGGATACTGGCCAAATATAGTAAGGGCCCCTTACTGGTATTCTTGGTTTTTTAATCTTTTTTATATAGAAATAACCTGATATTCACCAATTTTCCAATTCCAGAGAACCATCAAACTATGTGAACTCCATGACTATTGCTACGTTTTTCAAATAACTGAAAAGTCAGAGATGTGAATGTGCAAATCCCTTTAGCAATTAATTCAGAACGTGACCAACAGGTGAGGAGAGGCCATGAACCTGCGTCGTCGTTTGGTTTTCTTAGGAAAGAGGTCTTTTGATTTACATTCATTTTAAATGCTGAGCAGCACAAATAATGTTTTATAATAACAATTACAAAAGTCCCTTTATAAATCTTAAATTGCTTCTAATTAAAGGGAGGGCCTAATCACCTTTAAGCTAACTAATTTATAATAAGTATTTCCTATTAAAATAAAATGGGCTTAACATGGGAAAATACTAAAAGTAAAATGCTTCATATCCAATTTCATTGTAAAGTCACGTCATAATTAGAGTTTTACCAGAAGTTAGGTTGTAGCATTAGCAAACAGGAACATGAAATAGTAAATACCAGCTGTAGGGATTTTGGTAACTTCCTAAACTCTTAGTAATTAATGATTCATAAAAAAAATATTTACAGTGCCATTTTCTTATGTCACAAAGTAGTTAATATTTCAACATGGCAATAACCCAACTAAAAATGTGAGTTTTTCCTTTTAAAACCAAAGCAACAAAAATGACTTTTCGGTTAATAATAGTATTGTCATGTCATGTCATGTCATAGATTACAACTAACTGAGAGTTTCTGCGAGCAGCGTTTCTCAGCCATGGAGTTATTGGCATTTTGGGTCAGATTATTTTTTGTTGTAGGGTGCTGTTCCACATGACCGGTTACTTAGCAACATCTAGGGTCTCTACCCGCAACCCTACCCGCAAGGTCACAGTAGCACCCTCTTTTTAGTTGTGACAACCAATTGTGCCTCCAAACACTGCCAATTGTCCCCTGGCCTGGGGGGACGGGACAGAATGAGAGTCAGGGAGAGAGATGGCCCTTGGTTGAAAATCACCGCAGTAAGGGAATAAATATATGCAATTCTTAAATGGTGAATAGCTCAGCCTTTGGTGTTTGACCCAAGAATAGATTTAGGTTTTATGGTCCCGAGTCAAACTTTTCTTTAAATAATATTATCTCATCTGATTCATTCTGAACCAGGCTTAGTATCAAACAATGTGCCCCAATTCTCAAGATTACTAATTTTGATAACTTAGTGCTTTAATGGTTCTAAATGTCTTAAATGACATTTTTTTTCTAAGCATCACGAAGGGTGACAGAGGCTGTATTTTTACAACAAACATTTTTAGATGGTGTCTTTGTTCATATCCTCAGGACCTGCATGAATAAATCAGTGTATTTTTAGAAGTCACAAGGAAAATTAAGAAATGCCAGAGAATGACTCTGCTTACATCTTCTTGGCACGTTGGGCTAGAATTGAATCTTTCTGAATCTCCTTTATTGACTCATCTTCTTTCATTAATCTGATTCATTTTTTCAGGGATGTATTTATAAAAACAAAAACACACAGGCCTTACAAATTTTACTGAAACTTCATTACACTGAAGATGGGATTTCTCCTCCCTCTCTCTTGTTCACACACACACACACACACACACACACACACACAAATTTTGCACATTTCCTGCAGCAATAGAAAGTAAAGATATATATAATTCAAAAGAAAAGTCTGAAAACTTTTTAAAGACTTTTTAATGACGAAGGGAAAAGAAATATGGAATTCTCTCTCCATTAACACCAACCAAGTGTGAGTATATACAAAATGGTCAAATTGAGGAATAAAGTGCTCCCAAAGGTACACCATCCTGGAATAGCCACCCTCTCTGCATTCTCTATTTTTGTAAATTTTTCCTATCTATTTCACTATAACCTCTCACTCTAAGGTTATAACATATTAGACTCTAAATTTAGCATACTTGCAGAGTATCGGGATGGTGGAGCTATGCTTTCATGCAATTGTTTTTAAAATATAGAGTCCATCAGTAGCGAAAGAGCATGTGCACACTTGATAATCATTTTCCCGGGGCTGGGGAGAGAAGAGTCAACTAGGAAATGGAAGTGATGTTTATTCCTGTTACTTTCCACCATTTCTGTAGTTTCTTTGTATGTGCATTTGAGTATAAATGATACCTTATATTGATGTAGCAAGCTGTTTATTGAGCATCTGTTATATGCTATGGTTTGGTAAGTGCTAGGGGTATAATGATAAGTAAAGCAAAGGTCCTAATCTCAGGGTTTTTAATACAGTGAAAGCAAAGTGATAACAAACAATGAGTATAACCAGAGATTTATGAGTAGGTAAACTTCACCCTTACCCTGGGCTAGACTAGGAGGGGTGAATAAGGCTGCCCATTGGCAGAGCCCAGAGAAGAGGAAGCCATTATCATTTGTTCATTGGACCCATAAAAATGCATTTAGTAGGAGAAGCCAGAGGATAGAGGCAGTGGGAATAGAAGGAACAAACACAATAGGGTATGAGTCAAACAGAAGAATTTGTGGTCTTTAAGGTCTTTAGTGAGGCTACCTATAGAGCACCAATGACGGAAGAGTAGAAGGTAAGGCTGAAGAAGGAAAAAAAGTTTTTGAGAGTCTTCAATGACATGCTTTATGAAAGAGATGCTCTTATTATGTACTGTGCACTATATCCTTATAATTCCTTTTGGTCATTGTACAGAAAACAGACTAGCATGTACAATGTTTCACAGGTTAAAATTCTCTTCATGCACTTCTTACCATTTGGTTCTCACAGAACAATCCTATTTTGTATAATAGTAAACTCCATTAGAGAGATCGAGCTACTTAGTTTGCTAGTAATATGTGATTATAGAATTTGAACACAAGTCCTCCTGACACCAAGCCCTCACTATCCTTGTGTTCTCTTGTCATTTATCTTAAAGAACCTCCACGCCCTTTCAAGGTAAGTAAAGGAGATAGCTCACCAGCATTCAGAGAGAGAGAGAGAGAGACAGAGGCAGAGAAAGAGGGAGACAGAAAGGGAGGAAGAGGGAGGGACAGAGGTATGAACACTGGCTAACCTTGAGTCAGTGATTCATTCTTGAGAAATCATGTGTAGCCAGGTGGATAGTACAATTTCAGTCACGTGCCATGGGAATCCTTCAGAGAGACATTGCTACTCTACTTCTGCCAACCACAACTCTATTTCTTTGCTTCCCCATGCAGCAAACTTTCTTTTAAAATATACTTATTCTTTGCCCCACTTTCCCTCTTCACAACTGTTATTAAATCCATTCCAATAAAGCTTTGGCCCCTACTAATAGAATAATACTGCTTATCTCCCAGCCACCACTGACCTTTCCTAAGCTTCTAAATTTGAAGAAATGGCCAGTCATTATTTTATTTAGCCTCTCAGCTGTCCCATTGAATATTTGGCAACCTAGAATTGCGAGAGAGGGACTGGTGGGATTGTCTCTCAGGATTCTACTTTCTCTGTGTTATTTGAATATTTTAGGAGAATATATGTGTGTGTTACCTGTATAAAATTTTTAGAAATACTAAAACCAAATACTTTTCTAAAAAGTCGTAGAATGTTAGTTTAGAGGATGCCTGCATTCAGGGATTCATTAAAACTCTTAATTCCGGGGCGCCTGGGTGGCTCAGTTGGTTAAGCGGCCAATTTCGGCTCAGGTCATGATCTCATGGTCTGTGAGTTCGAGCCCCGCATCAGGCTCTATGCTGATGGCTGGGAGCCTGGAGCCTGCTTCAGATTCTGTATCTCCCTCTCTCTCTGCCCTTCCCCTGTTCACGCTCTGTCTCTATGTCTCTCAAAAATAAATAAACATTAAAAAAAAACAAAACAAACAAACAAAAAAAACCTCTTAATTCCTAGTTTCTCAATGTCGGTCTACTCTTCTTTGTTTTAATCCATTTCCGTATTGCCCCTGCTTTGCGGGCAAATTTGCCCCTGTTTTGGCTGCTGTTTATTCCAAGATTATTATCTCTTCTCAGCAGCTCAGCTTTCTTCAACTATGAGATCCAAAAGAGTTCTGGAATATATCTCCCTGCATTATGACTGGGTAATAATCAAGCATCAACTAATCACTTTAGTCACAGGATGTGTTAATTTGACTGGCGAGGACAGGCCACACGCTCACCTTTGGTGTTAGGGATGGGAGCTGCTCAGCTAGTATCACATGAAGTAGAAGAGACAGAGGGATAACTTTCAGAAAAGAATCAGGTGCTGGCACCAGAAGAAGGGTAGAAGGTTTTCACAACTATCAGACATACTTACTTTCCTTCAACTTGTTCAGAAACTTACAAATGTGTATTTTTTCTGAACTTTCTAAGCTCAGTTTAATTCATTTTTAAAGGTATTTATCTATATTCCTACCAACTGTTTATAAATAAATGCTAAACTCTAAGACTATATTCAGCCTTTAAGAAACATCTACTTTTTTTTTAATGTGATTTCGGAGTATCTTCTGCCAGTAAATGGACAATGAAATGTCTTAGTCTCTAGGGCACCATTGAGAAGAAACAGAGCAATTTGTTCACTGGCCTTACTTTCCGAATGAAAATGCAAGATACTAACGTGGCTGATCTTAAAGAAAAGCATAATGGTGATTTTATTTTATAAAAATGCTTACTTTCATGTCGAATATGCCTAGATTTCAATCAACATGGGTGAGAGTTATTTGGGTAATTCCTCTTAATTGGTGGGAGGTATATTGACTCTAACTCCCAGCCTGTCTCATTCCAGTAAAATCTACATCTATGTATCTTGATCGAAATTGGAATGAGTGCAAAGGGATGACTGTGTTGGGAAAGATAAACTGCTGGAAGCTGCTAGCATTCACTACGGCCATCTCTACACGTTGGCAACAGACACTTTGGGAAAAAATATAAATTAATGACTACAGGGGCAGGCTGCCATGACTTAAAGAAACACATCTTTTTTGTCTCCCCACTGATTTTATGGCAATGTGGAGTGAATTGTCTGACGTAAACATCTGTTTATCTCATGAAGCCAGCAAAGTAATGTCGTGCAGCTTTTAGGCAAGTTCTGCATTAAGGCACATTCATAAGAAGGTCACTGGAAACAAGGACTGAAACACCAATACCACCACTACCAATCTATGCAGAGGACCTCTTATGTTGCAGTGCTTGAAGTTACAGTTGTGGAAGTCATGATGACACAAAGCTGACAGTCTGGGATTACTGAAGAAACAAAACAGGACAGAATGTAGCCAATTCAGGGGAATCCAGTCTGTTTCAGGAAATCGTGGAATAAACTCTAAGACAAACTGTTATCTGCTACTCTGTCCTTTTTTTTCTTTTTTTAAAAATTTTTTTAATGTTTATTTATTTTTGAGAGACATAGAGACAGAGTATGAGCAGGGGAAGGGCAGAGAGAGAGGGAGACACAGAATCTGAAGCAGGCTCCAGACTCTGAGCCGTCAGCACAGAGCCCGACGCCGGGCTCAAACTCACAGACCATGAGATCATGACCTGAGCTGAAGTTGGACACTCAACCAACTGAGCCACCCAGGCGCCCCCCACCTTTTTTTTTTCCTTAAGATTTATTTATTTATTTTGAGAGAGATGGGGGGGGAGGAGGGGCCAAGAGAGGAGGAGAGAAAGAATCCCAAGCAGGCTTAATGCTCAGCGTGTGGAGCCCAACTTGGGGCTCGATCTCACAGCGTTGATATCATGACTTGAGCTGAAATCAAGAGATGGTCACTTAACCCACTCAGCCACCCAGGCACCCCTGCTGCCTTGCCTTTTCAACCTCACCAAGCATCGAGATGATTTTGTATGAACTATATTGCTTGTGTTTCCCCAAGTCCAATATAAATAAGTGAAATTCTCAGATGTTCTACCAGATGGAGAGAGAGAAAGGATCCTTCAGCAGACTCAAGTTACCCTAGAGTCAGAAGGGCTTCTTCTACACCTGTGCACTCACATGCGCACACGCACCTACCTAGATAACTTGTTAACCTCAGCTTAAAAAAATGCCACAGGGTTCCTGGTGAAAAAATAATGTTAAAAATGCCTGCTTTCTTTAGATACAGAGTCTATGGAAAAATAAAACCCTTAGGATGATATTAGATATCAGACTGCGTGTCATACCATCGACATCCGCTACAACAAGCAAGCCCAGATCTCTATCCTACAGCTGGAAGTTGGAACGTTAGAAATTCACTGGGAAACCCTATGTGGACGGAAGTAGTAAACCATGCTTTGGCAAAGGAACAATCTTTCATTTTTGTTGTCTCATTTAAAAGCTCTTTACATTGAAACATACTGACTGATGGTCTTCCAACCAAAGTGAAATAAGGTAAGATAGAATTTGCAAAAAACATTGAGTGGTGTGTGAGATTTCTCCAGGGACCCCAGTCTAAGAAACCCTAATACCTCTAATAGTTATAACAAGTTGCTAAATTCCCCAACTTGGACATTTATAGATACCAGCATTAATTTGTATAATAATTACATTGCTGATATTGGGTTCAAAAATGAATTATTAAATACAAAATCAGTTTATTCGGTGCTTAACATATCTTGCAAATAGCAGGTGCTCAGTTTATATCTGTTGACTCTATGGACAGCCAAAAATACTGCTGCGACACAGGACATCCTTAATCAATTAATGAGGAAGGGGCAGTCTAAAACACAGGCAGAGAATTCTGGTGAATAACTTCATTTTTGAAGAAAATGAAGTATTGTCATATGAAACTGTGAAGATACAAACATTTGGACATTATGTTTTGTGACTTGATTTCCTCATTTAACTTGGGGGAAGCAGTGGCAGTAGTCATTTAATTCTTTGTTATCATCCCCTTTTCTGCTTGCAGAAATTCAATTGGTATTTCAAAATCAGCAGTCCATTGTCACTGCCCTTTTTGCTTTGTAAGTGTAAGCAAAGCAAATTGAGAAAAGAAACCTGAGGGTTTGATTTTTTTTAAATTTTTTTTAATGTTCATTTTGTGAAAGTGAGAGAGACAGAGTGAGAGTGGGAGAGGGAGACAGAATCCAAAGCAAACTTCAGGCTGTCAGCACAGAGCCCAATGTGGGGCTCGAACCCGTGAACCATGAGATCATGGCCTGAGCTGAAGTCAGATGCCCAACTGACTGAGCCACTCAGGTGCCCTCTGAGGGTCTGATTTTTAACAAATGGTAGATAAGTTTCTTTAATCATCGTCTCCTGCCCAGACTCTTGGCTTCAGACCTGTGTGGTTGTTCACCTTCAAACCTCCATTTCAGCACTGCTGACTTGGCATGTGCTGAGAAATAAGCCGCTTTGACATTTAGTGGCCTGAGGCTTCTTTTCTCTTTGAGATAATTATGTAAGTTAGCTACATGTGGTTTTGTCTGCTCATAGGGTTTTAAAGCAGATGGCGCATTCTCACCTCAGCTGGATGAAAGGGCGCTCAAAACATTTAGCAGTATTTACCAGTTGCATTTTAACTGTTTGTGCTCTGGTGCCTTGGGAATACATGGTTTACAATCACAGATCCCCAAATCTAGGTAGTGGATGGTATCGATTTCAAAACTAAAGCAAACCAAGAACTCATTGTTCTGTTCTTGATTTAAATCAAAGCCAGGCTATTTATCCTAATGAGATAAAAGAAAAGCTCATTTACTTGAAATTTATCAACCAGGAGATCCCTCGGACCCCCTTTCTCTGAGATTGCATTATGTCTGACAGTTTTGCAAGCTGTGGTAATATGATTTCACTCTGGTTGTAGTCACCAAGGTTATCCCTTCTTTTTTTTTTTTTTTTTTTTATTGCTTCTATTCTACTGGAAATTAGTGTAGGAATCATAGCTGCCATGGACTTTTTGGATCCTTTCATTCATAAGATTTGTATTTTTTACCATGTCCTGACGATACCATCTTACAATTCCTAGGACACAGCGACAGCTTTTCTGTGCTATAATGCAGTCTAGAGCGTGTGGGCATTTCTATGGTAAATGTGCACCTGAACACCGTCGCTGCTGTACAATCACTGTTCTTAGTGAGCAAACTAAGAATATGTTGTAACCCTGCCACCTCTTCCCCCTACTCTTAATATAATGGGCACTAATGGGGTGTATTATACATTTAATCAGTCTCCAATGAAGTCATCTACAAGATTTTTACTGTGGTTTTGTTTTAGTATCTTGACACTTACCTTGAAGTGAAAGAACCATGTGGTGCCTGCCTTGGTCCGCAGTCACATCTGTGTTCCTTTTTTTTCTTTTCTTTTTTAATGATGATGATATGAATCAGTTTTAAATGAGAGTATGTTCATGTCTGGAATTAGTGAAGTCTATTTTTGTGTCTTTAGAGGATTTCTAACAGATTTATGTGCTCAAAGATTATCTTCTAAGAGTAACAGCAAGTAGATATAGAAGGAATATGCTGAGAATTTAGGAAGTGTTAACACAAAGCTGTGATCACTTTCAAAAACCATCTATCTTAGTATGTCTTAGGTCATCCACACAAAGTTTTGTAGATAGCCTCTTGTAGAATTATTTTTTTAATATTTTATATTTTAAAAATTTATCTCCATAAAGGCAAAGATTAAGGAGGAAAATAGGATTCATTTCACAAATGGAATTTTTTTTCATTTCTCATCTCAATCATCTTTTTAGAATTATTTTTTTAATTTTTTTTAGCATTTATTTATTTTTGAGACAGAGAGACAAAGCGTGAGCAGAAGGGCAGAGAGAGAGGGAGACACAGAATCCAAAGCAGGCTCCAGGCTCTGAGCTGTCAGCACAGAGCCCGACGCGGGGCTCGAACTCACAGACCGCGAGATCATGACCTGAGCCGAAGTCAGCCGCTCAACCGACTGAGCCACCCAGGCACCCCTTTTTAAAATTTTTGACACAGTTGACTACTCTCATTTTTAACATAGCTTCTTCAGTTTTCTGATCAATCACTGTCTCATTTTCTCCTATGTTAATGGTGACTTCCTAGTCTTCTCTACTTTCTTCTCCTTCCTGATTTCTATAAATAGAAACATTCAAGGATTTAGTCCTTGAGTATCTCTTTCCTATGTAGACTTACTTGTTTTGTGATCACCATTAACTATTTAGTTTTGAATATTATATGTGCACTAACACATATAACATTCACACTGGTGTCTTAAACTCCAACCTCTTTTCTGACCTTCAGGCTTTTGTATTCAATTGGTTACTGGAAATTTTTTCTTAGATGTTAAATGAATATTTCATATTAAACATATCCTACAGTGAATTCTTGACTACCCCACTGTCAAATCTGCTTGTTTCCAAGACTCCTTAATCTCAGTAATGTCACACTGCCCTTTACTCAGTAGTTGAAACAAAATTTTGGAATCACTCTTGACTCCTCTTTTTTATTCTACAGCATACATTCAAATAAGCAGTTAACCGTGTTCTCTGGTTTCCATATATTCTTTGTTTTTTTAAATTTTTTAAAATGTGTTTATTTTGAGACAGAAGGAAGAGAGAGAAGAGAGTGAGTGGGCTAGGGGCAGAGAGAGGGGAGAGAGAATGCCAAGCAGGCTCCTCATTGCCGCTATGGAGCCCGATGTGGGGTTCCAACTCAAGAATCATGAGATAATGAATGACCTGAGCCAAAACCAAGAGTTAGATGCTTAACCGACTCAGCCACCCAGCCCCCCCCTCCTTTATTTAACTTTTTAAGTTCATTTATTTTGAGAGAGAGAAAAGAGTGTATTTTTCAAGTCGAATAACCTCTCACACCCTTCAGTGATAATGCTCTGATCTAAGCCACCATCATTTCCTACCCAGTTTGCAACATTGGATTATTAAATGGTCACATTGCTTTCAGTCTTGCACACTGGTTCTACATATATCAGCAGGATAACCTTTTAAATAATGTCAACTGGAGACACTTGGTGGCTCAGTCAGTTAAGAAGCCAACTTTGGCTTAGGTCATGGTCTCACAGTCTGTGAGTTAGAGTCCCACATTGGGCTCACTACTGTCAGCACACAGCCGGATTCAGATCCTCTGTCTCCCTCTCTCTCTCTCCCCTCCCCAGCTTGTGCTCTCTCTCTCTCTCTCTCTCTCTCTCTCTCTCTCTGTCAAAAATAAATAGGTATTTTGGGGTGCGTAGGTGGCTCTGTCAGTTAAGCATCCAACTTCACCTCAGGTCATGATCTAACAGTTCGTGAGTTCGAACCCTATGTCAGGCTCTGTGCTGACAGCTCAGGATCTGGAGCCTGCTTCTGATTCTGTGTCTCCCTCTCTCTCTGCCTCTCCCCCACTCACACTCTGTCTCTGTCTCTCAAAAATAAATAAGTGGTAAAAAAAATTTTTAAATAAATATTTTTAAAAATAAGTAATTTCAATTGGATCATATTATTTCCCTACTAAAACACTAAAAACGTTTCCAATCTTTCTTAAAACAAAATTCAAATCTTTACCATGAGTTTTAATATACCTGTGATCTGGCCATTGCCTATAACCAACCTCATTTCATACTGCTCTTCTTCTTCATTACACTCCAGTCATACTGGCCTGGAAAACTATACTGGTTTTCTTGACACTATCGAGAAGGCTCCCGCATGAGAGCCTTTGCTTTTTCTGTTTCCTATGCATTGCCCCTGGTTATTACCATGGGTCACTCCTCACTCCTTTCAGATCTCTGTTCAAGTTACCCTTCCTCAGAAGAGTCTTTCTTGACAGGTCTACTTGAAGTAGCACCTACCACTCCATCGCTCTGTCCCCTCACATTCCCTTACATTTTCTTAACAGTGGTCATTTACTGGCTGTATGTTTTCTGTATGGGTATATATGTTTATACCTAGGTATGTTATTTATGGACTTTCACACTAGAACTTAATCTCCTTGAAAACCAAGACATGATCAGTTTTGTTCATTTTCGTTCCTAATGCCAAGAATTGTGCCGAATTTATACTAGATACTAAATAACTAATTATTGGTTGAATTAAATGAAAATGAAGTGAGACTTCTACAATTATTGCCCCTAGGTGGAGCCTTCAAGTGACCATGCAGGGGCACTGTGCATGCTCAGGAAGGCACTCTCTGGCCTTTCACAGTGTCCTCACATTGTTAACTGTTGAAGCCACCTAACTGGACGAACACTGTCTAGTGGAACTTCTTTTGGTAATGGAAATGTTCTTTATCTTCACTACCCATTACAGTAGCCACTGCCACTGTTTGAATGCTTGAAATGTGGCTAGTGCATCTAAGTAATTGAATTTTTAATTAATTTTAGTTTTAATTAAAAAATTAAATTTAAATAGTCACCTTTGACTACCAAATTGGATGACATAGTTCTAGAACATGGAAGCCAAGCAACTTCTTGCTTTAAACAACCTTGAGCTGGGTCTTTTCTTGTAAATATTAAATGAAATTTCCTGGTTACTTGTCTTATTTTTTTCACCTTATCTGTGTTTAGCTGGGTCTTTTCTAGTAAATATTAAATGAAATTTCCTGGTTACATTGTCTTTTTTTTTTTTCACCTTATCTATGTTAGGCTCATGCTAGCAATACAAAATGAAAAAATATAAAACATTTAAATGTGTCCACTGCAGAAGGCCAATTCCCCAGCAGGAGAAAGATGCTACTAGCAAAACGCTCCCTTGCAAATGAGGATTAGGCAAGAAAGCACAGGATACAATTGCTTTCAGTAGAGCCAGTCGGCAAAGCCATGGGTTTTTGTAGATTCCCACTTAATTATACATTGCTTTCTTTCTCTACAGCCAGTGCTGATTTGAATTTGTGGATATGCATACATTTCCACAACAGGAATAACCAAGAAAAGGATATACAAAAATGAATTTAACATTTCCCTTACAATGGTACACAATTTCTGAAATTTGACACAATATAATTTAAAATATACAACGCTTACAACTAAAGGGGCTGATAATGATATCACAAATAGCTGCACTCCATCCTCCGATAAGAAGTAAATTTAAAAAACTGTATTTTTTAGGCATATACAATGGGAAAGGAGAAACCAGTATCTATATAACTTATTTTCCTATAGCATGAAGACAGGGTAGAAAACAGAAATGACACATGCTTCTCTTTAAATCCTTGTCTCCATCCAACCTACTCTGGCCTAATCTATCATCTGAGAAAACAAACCAGGAGGTGTCCCGGAATGGTGGAAGGAATGTCAAACATCATACTTTTCTCCCTTTACGTCAGGCTGATCTACAACTTACCAGATGACTACCCTAAGTAAACCAGGATTTCTCAACCTCAGCACTATTGAAAAGTTGGGCCAAATAATTTTTTAAAATAATTTATTGTCAAATTGGTTTCCATATAACACCCAGTGCTCATCCCAACAAGTGCCTCCTCTGTGCCTGTCACCCACTCTCCCCCCTCCCATACTCCCCTCACCCCTCAGTTTATTCTTAGTCTTTGAGAGTCTCTTATGTTTTGTTTCCCTTCCTCTCTGTATCTTTTTTCTTTTCCCCTCTTCCTCTCCCCCATGGTTTTCTGCTAGGTCTCTCAAAATCCACCTATGCGTGGAAACGTATGGTATCTGTCTTTGTCTGACTGACTTATTTCACTTAGCATAATACCCTCCAGGTCCATCCATGTTGCTACACATGGCCAGATTTCGTTCTTTCTCATTGCCACATAGTATTCCATTGTATATATATACCACATCTTCTTTATCCATTCTTCAGTTGATGGACACTTAGTCTCTTTCCATGACTTGGCTATTGTCGAAAGAGCTGCTACGAACATTGGGGTACACGTGGGCCAAATAATTCTTGGTTGAGGGAGGCTGTCCTGGGCACTGAAGGATGTCTAGCTGTATCCCTGGCCTCTCTACCTAAGAGATGCCAATAAAAGCCTCCCTCTCACTCCCAGTTGCCATAAGCAAAAATATCTCTAAACATTGCCAATTGTCCCAGAGGGTTCAAAATCATGCCAGGTTGAGAACCAATGAAGAAGATAGTCAAGGGCACTACAGCCTACTCTCTTCCTACTTTACACGGATTTCGAGCTTTTAAGCTTCATCTGTTTTTAACCCTATGTTACTCTCTTGGATACGAAGACCTTTTTTCCTTTTATTGTTTGATCTTGGCATTCTCTTAGACTCAATTTTGGACTTATTTGCTGATGCATCTGATTGAACACTTTTCCTCAATATTTAACCAGCCCTTACATTCACCTGTCCTCAGGGTGGACTCTCCTGATTTGATTCTCTATCAGATCTGCTTGAGTTCTCAAAGGCAGATTATACAACCCTCAGGGAAGGAAATTGTCTAATTCCTGGTGACCTCAGTTCTAGTTTCGTGAAAGTTTGATTGTTACCTTGCTTTTTCTATATCACCTTCTTTTAGTTAAATAGATTCGTTGGGCCTCAACTTCCTTATCTTCAATATGAAAGTGCTGATTTCTGTCCTAATTACTTTAAACATTTGCAAAGTTTAAATAAGATCATTGATATTAAAGTGCTTTAAGGGGCGCCCAGGTGGCTCAGTTCGTTAAGCCTCTGACTTTGGCTCAGGTCATGATCTCACAGTCTGTGGGTTCAAACTCTGCGCTGGGCTCTGTGCTGACAGCTCAGAGCCTGGAGCCTGCTTCAGATTCTGTGTCTCCCTCTCTTGGCCCCTTCCGTGCTCACACTCTGTCTCTTTCTCTCAAAAATAAATAAACATTAAAAAAATAAAATAAAATAAAGTGCTTTGAAAAGATAAGAAAAAAAATCTCCTTTCTACAGATATAAGTGAGGGTAATAGTGACAATGTTCCTTATTCTATGGATGCCAAAAGCAAGTTACACATAGGCTGGTAGGTCTCAAACATCCTACCCTATCAATATACATTTAAAGTGGACACGAAGCTTGCTCTTATCTTTTCTCACATATTGAGAGTGTGCTGAAATTTTATAGAATGGGCATCTCTTTTATTCCCCTGGCAGCACCACACTGGTTTGCCAAAATTCAACTTATCAACCAATACACTAATGTCAAATGAGGTTGGTGCCCGGCTTCAAGATGGAAAATATTTTGGATACTCCCATACTTCTTCAAAAGAAGTATGAGCTCCATACGCAGTGCTGAACTTTAAGTGACTACAACCTCTATCTTCTATCATCTTAACTCTTTCAGCCCCTAAACATGAAAGGACACTCCTGTTTCCTCTCCTAGTGATGGAATATAAATGAGCAATGCTCAGTGAAGGCACCATGGGATGTACTCCAATATATAATTCTGTAATGGTTTTCTAGGCAGATGGTATTTTCCCTCTTGAGGTAGGTAGTATGTTCTCACCTGAAGCAACTCCACTAGACCTTTGTGCACTGTGTGTGTGTGTGTGTGTGTGTGTGTGTGTGTGTGTGCTTGTGTGTGTACTGATATATGTGGACACTCACAGTCAGGATTCCTTCAGGCATTTGGGAAATGCACAAATCAGAAGAACAAACATTCCTAGAATGCATTTGTGATTTTATGAAGAAGGAAGAGGAGAAGATAACTTCTCTTTAAAGGTCTCTTTCCTTGTGAATATTTGAGAAGTACCACCTAGTACCACTGCACATATAAAATAGGACTAGGGGTGCCTGGGTGGCTCAACTGGTTAAGTGTCCGACTTTTCATCTCATTTCATGTCATGATATCACGGTTCATGAGTTCCAGCCCCATGTCAGAGTCTGTGCTGACAGCATGGAGTCTGTTTGAAATTCTCTCTCTCCCTCTCTTTGCCCCTTCCCCTTTTGCACTCTCTCTCTCAAAATAAATAGCTTTAAAAAATCCAACATGCTTTAAAAAATAAAATACAATAGGACCAGACTTGTCCAGTTAAAAGACTGGATATATACCACTAGCAAAGCAAGAAAAGTGAACTCCATAGGCCATGTCTGAGCTTGCCAAGAGCTAGCCTTTATTTCAAGGTCAGAAGCCCACCTTCTTTTGCCGAACTTGGAAATGAGGAATATGTGTGCATAGTATTCAGATGTGTCATCCTTGAGAATGTGAACATTGAAGATAGCCAAGCGAGGGGAAATAGGTCAAAAGATACTGCACAAAGTTAAAAATAGCCACCAGAGAGACTGTGTTTCTATTTGGCCTCCTGCCTTTCACATTCACTTTAATTGGCCATTTGGCTCACTGTGTAAAGCAGACAGCTTTTCACACCTCTGGGACATGGAGGTTATGATACTCTGCTGACTGCCCCAAACCACACAAATTGGAGACTAAGGCAGTTATTTCTACAATTAAAGCTAATATTGCTTTCCTTTTATGTCAATGAAGAGTCTATTTCCAATACAAAAACTCCCCCCCACCCGCCTATCACTGTCTACAGAGGAGCTCTTCTATGTTGACTGCCCCCCTCCCACTGCCCTGACCCCTTATTACATGGTGCCAGATGATGTCACATGCCTAGCCTTCCATTACACTCTGGCTGAGCCGACACAGCTGGATTCTCAGTCGACTATGAAGTTTAAATTGGTAACTCCAAATCTGTTCTATAAATTCCAGCAACCGCTGATTTGGCCAGAATTTTAATGTTATCTTCATGCCTGAGTTCAAGAAAGAAAGAAAGAGAACTAACCAGTCTCTAATGATTTACCTAAGGGAATGTATGAACCATCACATTCTACTTTTATTTTTTTTTGTCCCTCTTGCATACTTTGCAATTTATTATGACCATGGAGCCATGAACGTTGTCAGTGGCTTAAGAAACTGTAACTGTATATTTATGACTAGACAATGAACACACTCCTTTTAAAAATGGGTGGTGGGATGGACTAAAAGGGTGATGGACATTAAAGACGGCACATTTTGGCATGAGCATTAGGTGTTTTATGTAACTGATAAATCACTAAACTCTGCTCCTGAAACCCTTATTACACTACATGTTAAATAACTTGGATTTAAATACAATTAAAAAAATCATTTTATATAGAAGTATTAGAGCTCAAGGAATAAAATATTGTATTTTGCTTGTAATAGAGCTGCAAATCGGCATATGCTTTTGTAAACTGCAGGAAACAGCACTGTTCGGGGGAAATGATCTATCTGCAACAAGTAGTATAAAGAACTTACTAGGAACTAGGAGTTTGGAGGCTTTATAAAAAGCATTTAGAGAGCATTCTGGCATTTGTCCAAAAGAATACAACTATTCTAAGAACTATGGGGTGTCAGATGTTTTAAATTACTGAGCTTTCCCTCTGGACTCCTTCTCTACTTTTCCGGAGAAAACATTAGGCTATCGTCCCATATCTTCAAAATCCCATTTCATAGTTATCTCTGGGTTGCTAATGAACCCTGCCTGGATACCTGAGTATTAAGGGATCCATGGAATCAGGTGGTGTGGGCGAGTCACAAGTAATTACTAAAGGATTTCAAAAAGCAAGAACTTCAAAAAATGTAGAGTTGAGGACAACTATTGCAAAACTGGGAATCAAAAAGCAAAATAAAAGAAACAAGTCAGTGGTTGGTCCTGTTAATTTCCTTGTTTGGAAACAGGGAATACCTTGAGGATTCCTTTAAAAATAGAGCTTTTATTTTTGAGGAACAAAGATAATGTATGAAGATAATATTTTTGTTCCTCACGATTGAAACAGATGCTCTGTAAAAATGAAGTCTAAGTCACTAGACATCCTGAAAATGGACGGCTTATTTTTTTAATCCACTTTACTCAGTCATTTCACACATTCTTAGGAAATACACACTTAAACGTACTTAGTCGTTCTTGAGTACCCTAAAAACAATTTTGACCTATTTTTCTATCATGGTGACCTAGTTTTCCAGCATTAAATTAAAATCTACATTTTATTCATATAGTAAGCGTAAAGTGAAATAAGTCGGAACAGATTAAGGAAATAAATCGGATCTGATTCAGGTTACCCAGAGCGTTAAAGGAGGCTAAACTTCAAATAGAAGGTAATGGAGCTAATTTTTCAAACCGAAGAGATTGCATCTTTCTATGAGTTTTGAGTCATAAACTAATAGTATGAAAGCAGTCACCTCAGGATAATCCATTTGTGGTTTGGGAGGACTTCTCCCAATATGACTGTTTCATATTGGACTAGAATATAACAGATTTTGGCTTGATTGGACACTGCTTACGCTGGAGGATTGAGAGCAAGGAAAAAGAACTGCACTGGATGAGAAAATAGGGTATCGGAGATGAAGTATGAGTCGGAATCAAAAAAGCATCTAGGAATAATGGTGTTGATATCAATAATAACAACAATATAACTGCTTTATCTTTGCGGGTCATTGTGCTAGGTCATGTAAGCCTCCCTCTACTTTCTATGAATAGGAACTTTTAATATCTGAATTTTACAGATAAAGGAACTAAGTTACTAAGAATGTATTTAGTTTTAAAATTGTGGGACTTAAGCTTCTCTGAGGCATCCAAATGGAGGTGTCCAATAGGCATTTGAAATATGACCCATGACTTCAGGAGAAAAAAATCTGGTTTGGAGCTAAAATAGTGGGAGCTATACTTCAGATTCTAGGTCTCCTTCTCTCTCTTCCCCTCCTCCGCTCGTACTCTTTGGCAAAAGTAAATAAATATTAAAAAATAGAAATAAAAATAGTGGGAGCTATTGGATTATAAATGATAACTTAAGTCACAGAAGTACATGAGATAAAGTTTCATGCAACTAGAGGATAAAAGAAAACAGAATGGGAAGTTATATTTTGATTTGATTATTAGCGATCATAATAAAAACTATTTTTAAAGAGTTAAGGAGTCAAAACCCATACTGTACTGGAATAAAGAATGAAGTGTACTCTTCTAAGATGTTTACCTATTAACAAAAGGAGAGAAATAGGTTAATGACTCTTTCGTTTTAGTAAAATATTTGACAGTAGAAAAGAGATTTCAAATAGACACTTATACTGCGATTTTCAAGTGTCAACATCTCAATTTTTATTAACCAAAGGGCTTCATTAACTTTTGAAAGTAGTAGAAATACAGAATTAAAGAACGGTTAATTAAAATTACAGCTTCTTGCATCTCTCTCAATGTTGGTTTAAGAAATGCGTATTGAAAAATCCCATGATGAAATGAATTATTAACAGACTTTAGAATACTTTTACTTGGACGCTAGCCAGAACAGTTATAAATTCCCCAAATGAGATGCTAACAATGAGTAGTGACAGATCGGGAATTTGAGGAACTATGTTCATTGGATGAGGATTGTCACTAGAAAATCTCATTACTTATGAGAAATTAGTTATTTGTTTGCTTTTGTTGAATCTTACAGCATTCTCAATTTTAGTTATTTTGAGATTCAAGTAACTATAAACATATTAGAAAACAGTAATTCTATGTCATATAAAAGACAATAGCAATGAAAAAAAATAAATAGCAATTCAGAAACCCAATAAGCAATCTTGTGTCTTTTGCTGAATAAAAATAGAGACTTCTAAAATTACATTTTAGTCATCACTGGTAATAGAACTGTAAAGATACGGAATTGCATGAAAGTGTATGGGCCAAGCTTATTTTGTAATAAGCACTGTCATCTGTTTAGCACAATCAGTTCTTTTATGGTTCTCTTGTAAAGGAAAATAGTACAAATTACTATTGAAAGAATATACTAGAGAACAATATGATGTCCTGAATAGAAAACTAAAAAATAGTGAGACCATATTAAATCCAATAACCCAAGATTATTTCTTTGTGTATTTAAAATTCTTACTCCTATAACTTTGAATAGAAAACTAAAAAATAGTGAGACCATATTAAATCCAATAACCCAAGATTATTTCTTTGTGTATTTAAAATTCTTACTCCTATAACTTTTCTTAAGAAGAAAGCTTTATAAAACTTGTTGAAAAACTCATAAAAAATAGTTCCCATCATCAAACCTTTATCTGATACTGCTCTAAAATTGTAGGAATAGCTTTTCTTTGTAATCCTTTGATCTTTTTATACCCACTTCTTCCATAAGAAAGCCATTGGAAAGAAATAAAACTGTATGTTGTTTTGACCAGTACCCTTCACCTTTTAAAAGAGCTGTTTCATTCCTTTGTAGCAATGCCTACTCATATGATCCACTGCACATAAAGCCCATCAATTAAAGCTGTTAGCTGTGTACAGAATGTAATATGTCAGCCAGGTTAAGTCTGCTTTTAGAAATGAATCATGGACCAGAGATGAATGGCCACTTTTACTTTCCTTAAATGTCAATCCACAATTTCAATCATATCACTACTAACAGATTCTACTATTTGCCTCAGATTTTAGTACCTAGAAACCCCAGATCCTTCCCAACTGCATGAAGTCTTCTTTCCTGACCACTTAATGTCATCTGTTTCCTTCTGAAAATGCTAATGGCACTTTGAAATGTTTTTACCCTTCTTCAAACATTTATGATATATCATTCTCATTCATTTGTTCAACAAATTTTTACTTAGTTTCTTCTAATTTGGAAGCTATCATAGTGAATCAAACAGGCAGGGCTGCGCCTTCCCACTGCTTACAATTTGGTGGAGAAGGCAGACAAAAAGCAACTAATTGCAGTAAAGGTGATGTTAAAAAGGAAAGTGCAGGATGCCGTTGACTGGCTAACTACTCCAAGATTGTCTTTGGGATCAGGAACAATTACTGGAGGAAATTAAAGTTGAAGTTAGAATCTGAAAGGAAAGGAGTCAGCCAGGAAGAGGCGGGTGGAGAAAAAAGGACAGTGTCACAGGCAGATGAAGGAGTCGCATGTTAAAAATACCAAAAGATGAACTTTTTTCAAGTTAAGGTTTTCTGGACAAGAGGGGAAGTACCCTTTCATAATTCTTGTGTCTCCCACACATTTTAAAATAATACCTCACACTTGGTAAACCTCATATTTATAATGTAACTTATAGAGTGATTCCATATACAATCTCCCAAAATTCCATAATATAAAATTTCAAATTAAATTTGAAATATTAGAACATCAAAGATATGAAATATATAGTTCACTCTAATGGCTTAATCTGATATAAAATTTTCTCACTATGACACTCGTAGAGATCATTTGAAGTATCAGTCAGTATCTGGTGTAACTATACTAAAGATGCAAAATAAGTCAACAAAACTAAAAATAGGGAAATGTCTGACATATTCTACTTTGTTCTCCTCCTCAGATAATTTTTTTTACTTGGACTTTCAGCTTGCATTCAAATAAACTTGATGTATCAGATATTATCAGTATTTTAAAAATAAAGTTGTCTACAGATAAATAAAAACATATTTGGTAAACTTAATAGTCGATTACTAATTGATGCAGAATAAGAACACACAATTGCAAAGGCATATGACAGTCATGACTTTATTTTTTTTAATTTTAATGTCTTATTATTTGTTTATTTTTGAAATAGAGACAGAGTGTGAGTGGGGGAGGGGCAGAGAGAGGGAGACCCAGAATCCAAGTTCCAGCCTCTGAGCTGTGAGCAGAGAGCCTGGCGTGATGCTCGAACTCACAGGTTGTGAGATCATGACCTGAGCCGAAGTCAGATGCCTTAACCAACTGAGCCACCCGGGTGCAGATTGAGTTAATGTGTCAACATTATACTTAGTACTGTCAGGAGCAGAGAACACAGGATTATGAGAAGGAAGAACATTAACTGTTGTGTCAGAATGATATGAGATTATTTGGAGGGTCTAAACTTTTGGCCCATCCAGATTCTTATTTCTGAAATTATTGACTTTATGCTAATCTTAGGCAGTGCAAAACAATGGAGAGGAAGTGACAATAAAAGGCTACTACGAACTGGTAATCAGTTACCCACTTGTAAAAGCTAGAGGAAACTGTGTGGGTATACTTATTTAAATATTTAAAATAATAGTTCAACGATTGCCAATATAGAGACATTCTAATTGCACATGTATAAAGCTAATCTTTATAGACATAACAACAACAACAGCAAAACAACCTTTATCCCTTGAAGTTCATGATGGGAATACATCTATATATTTTTAAAGAGTCCAGTAAATACTGAAAAGCTAGTACCATAAAGAAAAATAAACAAGTTGTTAGAAAGCAAAAATCATTATTGGATAGATGTAGTATATGCTAACAAATAGAGAGATATCCTGAGCTATAGTATATAAGGTGGAATTTAAGGTACTGAAACAGCTTCCACAAATTTTTCCTCACATCTCAGTGCACATCTTATGACAGAGGCTCTTGTACATGTAGCTGCTCATAAGGGACCAACTTGTTGGCAGTGCTTAGCAACAAGTCTTTACAAGTACCTTCTGCTTGACAATGCCATCTGGCCTAGGATGTGTTGCCAGCAAAACCTGTTAATCACTGTTCATTGATTCTCTCTCTCCTTTGATCCTTTCACTCAGATTTTACCTAAATTTAGACTTCAGAGGAAAAATGAAATGACATAGATCAACACACCGCATATCAGAAATAAGTCTTTGTTAAATTATTTTATTTTCTCAATGTTAGGTAAACCTTCCAGTTTTTCTATTTTTGACTATTAATTTTTCAATTATCTATATATTTTAAAAGCAGATATGCCCACATAAAATGTTTCATTTTGAGTTATTAACTCCATGAAAACAGGGATCATTGTAACTGACATAGTAATGAACATATTCTTTTTTTTTTTTTCATTTTTTGTGTGTTTTGTTTTATTGTGTTGTTTTGTTTTTGCTACTTAAATTCTAAATTATATTTTAAGATAAAATCTGGCTCAGTGACTATGGAATATTCTACCAAAATGCATTGATGAAATATGCATTCAGTAATGAACATATTCTTAATAAAAGTAATAGTAAAATAGAATATTTCAGTTCATACTTACTATCATTGGTTACTTTAATTAGTATATCCATCTGTAGTTCAGAAATCAAATTTAATCCACCCAAAATTCTGTTATGTATTCACTGTTAGACATGTTGAATGGATAGGAAATAAAGAGTTCAGAGAAATAGTGAACATCATACCCAACATCATGCAGACAGTATTATGGCTTATTTAGTAGTTGTTATGACCTTTGAAGGCAAGAATGGAATTCTTTTGTTTGGGTCTTTTAAAAATTAGAATGCCATTTAAAAAAAAAAGGGGGGGGGGCGCCTGGGTGGCTCAGTCAGTTGGGCGTCCCACTTTGGCTCAGGTTATGATCTCACAGTCTGTGGGTTCGAGCCCCGCGTCGGGCTCTGTGCTGACAGCTCAGAGCCTGGAACCTGCTTGGATTCTGCGTCTCCCTCTCTCTCTCTGCCCTTCCCCTGCTCACATGTTGTCTCTCTGTCTCTCAAAAATAAATAAAACATTTAGAAAAAATTAGTATGCATTTGAAGCAATATGTGTTCCTTCAAAGACAATTTTGGCTTATCACAAAGACTTTGATAGAAAGTTGTATTATCAAGACTAACTACTGTAGCAGACAGTACCCCTAAATCTTAATGGTGTAACATATACAAGTTTTATTTCTCCTTCATTTTACAATCTAGTATAGGTTTTTGGCAGCAAGTGCTTGGCTTCACATAGACATTCTTCTTGTTTCACCTAGAAACTCCACTCGGACCTTTCTTCGGCCTGAAAAACAAGTGGATTCTCTATACCCAGCAAGGATATATTGAAATCCACACTCCCTCAACTATATTTTTATTCACTCCAAAAATAAAAATAATAAAATACTGTAGGAATAAAACCAAATACTCTTATAATGGCAAAAGCGTTGGCTTAAATTAATTAATTATATGTACTTTACAATAAGCATATATAAAAAATATGAGGCCATGGAAAGTTTGAAAGCATAAGGATGAAAAAACAGGAAGCTGGTATAGTTATAATATTATCAAAGTACTGTTCAGTATACAAAGCATTATTAGAAGTAAGGATATTTTATGAAGAAGGGAGTTTAATTCAGTAGGAAGATAACATAATTCTAAATCATGCTAGAAATATATCCTTACAATACGTACAAATATTTTAATATGCCCTTTTTAATAACAAATAAGACAAAATATTCAGAAGGATATAGAAGATTTAAATAAGATTAACAAACCATATGACTTACTTATTTAGAATAGAACAAATAATAACTGAAGATTATGCATACATTTTCAAGTATGCAAACAAACAATAACACTGAATGTATTCTAGGTCATAATGCAAATTTCAATAATTTTAAAGGGTTCTTGTCATAGAAAACTTTTTTCCTAATAAAATCAAACAAGGAAATATCAGAGGGGCAGGCAACTGTTAGAGTTGGAAATAAAGACAGTTATAAGTAATTCATGGGTCAAAATGAAATATTTGAAATGAGAAAATATTCTAAATTGAGAGAGAAAGAAAATAATACATGCCAAAAATGCTAATACAATAAAACCATTTCTTTGATGAAAGTGTATAAGTGTAAATGCTCTTAATAAGAACATTTGATTATTAGTAATCTCAGTATCTATGTTAAGAAGTTAAAAAAAGCCACAAACCTAAGAAAAATAGAAGAAAATAACAGATTGAGTTATCACCAAAATTCAGAATTGTTTAAACACTAAATAATAAAGGAAAAACAATATATTGAAGAAAAAAATAATATGATCATCTTAATGATACTGAAAAAAATGTTTGCTGTAATTCAACATCAATACAAAAACACTTTATAAAACATATTTTCAAAAACTCTATAATAAACAACAAAGTAAATGGTAAAATTATAATTTTTTACCTTAAGATCAGGATCAAATCAAGGATACTCTTTAACATAACTTGATTTCAAAATTTTACTGGACATTATAGCTAACAAAGATGACAAAACCAAACAGAGTTGGAACTATGGAAAGAAATAGATAAAACTATTATTAACAACATAATTATATTTGTAGAAATTATTAGTTGTAATATTAAGGGTTTTGCAATTTTATAGATAAAATTAGTATATAAAATTTGTTTATATACATTGATTATATTTGTACAAAATACTTCTTTAAAAATTTAAAAATATTTCAAAAGATATAACATTTACAAAACAGCATAAAAATAACAGGTGTAATTTATGAGCAAGACCTTTAGGAACAAAATTATGGAACTTGATTAAAGACATTAAAGAAGATGTAAGTAAACGGATAGAAACAGTGTTTATGTATTGTCACCTCAGTAATATAAAGATGCCAGTTTTCCTCCATAATACTTTGTGTGTGTGTGTGTGAGTGTGCAAACTAAGAAGAGATACCATATCAATCTTCTAAGGCTGTTTACAGACATTATTGAGAAGATAGTGTAATCAAAATCTTTCAGAACAGATGGAGAAACATAAGAAGCCTATGGAGGACCTCTTATGTCAAACAAAGGGTAATAAATGGTTCTTGAACAACACACTACATATGTAGAGAAACAGGACTGAACCTCAACTCACAAAAAAAATTGTAATAACTTTGAAGCCCTAAATATGACAAGTAAAATAAAATTTAGACAAAATGTAATATCAGTATGAAAATGTGAAGGATATCTTAAATAAGGTGAAAAATTGCAAATTATTATGTTGAACTATAGAAAACTACAGATACTCAACAGTTTTTAGAAAACAGAAATGAAAATCTGTGATTCCTAAATAAAAAAAATATGTGTAATTTGGAGTTTAATACAGAGAAAAAAGATTGAGGGGCTCAGTCCATGAAGCATCCAAGTTTTGATTTTGACTCAGGTCATGATCTCATTGTTCGTGGGATCAAGCCCCATGTCAGGCTCTATGCTGACAGCAGAACCTGCTTGGGATTCTCTCTCTCCCTCTATCTCTGCCCCTCCTCGCTCTTTTGGCTCTCTCTCAAAATAAAGAAATTAACATTAAAAACAAAGCAAAAGATTGCTAAATTTGACTAGAGTAAAATGAGTAATTTTTGTTCCTCAATGTTCACCATATAAAGAAAGAAAACCAAGCTATAAAATGGGAATAAATACTTGTGCATATATGAACAAACTTATAAATATCCAGAATTTATAAAGAATTGCTACAAATGATTAAAGGGCAGATTTTCAGTAGAAAAATAAGCAAAGGTGTACAGAAAAGGGAAACCTGGTGGTTAGTCCCACATGAAAAGATAACCCATTAATAATCAAGGGATGGTGTGTTTGAATAATGCTGTTTTACACACACTTGATTGATAAAAATTAAAAATCTGACTATATGGAAGATTGGCCAGGATGTGAAATAATAGGAGTTCCTATATATTGGTTAGTAGAAGTCTAAATCAATGCAGTCACCCTAATTATCAATATTAGAACAGAAGAAAAACACCTAATATTATATTGATACAATGAAATACTATATAGTGATGAAATAACCTTTACTTTCATGCTCCCAAAATGGATGGGACTCAAAAAACTCATTTTGTGCCAAAGAAGTGAGTCTCAGTGAAATAGTAAAGTCTGATTCCACTTATATAAAATGGGAAAGCAATCAAGATAATACATTGTCTAAGGAAACACAAATCAGTAGTGAAGCTATTCACTTTTCTAAAAAGCAAAGGAATGATTAACACAAACTTCTGGAGAGTCATTGGTTGTTGGAGAGAGAGGAGGGGATATATAATGAAGGAATTACTCATGGAGACCTCTCAGCTTATAGGACATCTCAACTTCATCACTCAGCCATTGGATGCACAGATGTATATTTTTATTATTTCACTTTTTCATAGGTTTTACATATTGTTAAGAATATGTATTTCAGGGGCGCCTGGGTGGCTCAGTCGGTTGAGCGTCCGACTTCGACTCGGGTCATGATCTCGCGGTCTGTGAGTTCGAGCCCCGCATCGGGCTCTGTGCTGACAGCTCAGAGCCTGGAGCCTGCTTCAGTTTCTGTGTCTCCCTCTCTCTCTCTGCCCCTCCCCCACTCGTGCTCTGTCTCTCTCTGTCTCAAAAATAAATAAAAACATTTAAAAAAAAAAAAAAAAGAATATGTATTTCATTGAAAAATTGTTTAAAGTTGAACTAGTTTAAATGGTCATCATCTTGAAGATCCCACGAAAGCCTAAGTAATCCCATCACTGACCTATGAACATTTCAGAATATGAGGTAGTAAACATTTATTTTTGTAAATCTTGACTATGAAGCCTATTGAAGATAAATTAAGAGCTAAGAAGCAATACTGTAACAAAAATTATGAAGACTTCTGCAAACATTTCCATGTTTCAGTAACTCAGTTTCTGCTCATCCCAAGAGTCCTTGACTCAGGATATCCTTGAATTTCTCCTCTATTTTTCTTTTTTATTTCTACTGTTTGTTTCAAATAGAGTCTATGTTTTAGTGAATTAAGGGGTCAAGTTAGTGTCTCAGGCCATGGTTGCCATGGCAGTGGTTCATGTGTTTTGGACTTAGAACAAGTAAATGGTCAGTACTCCAAACTAACCATCCACCCCCTCTTCCTCTCATGGGACTAGTAAGGTAGGCCTACTCCTACTCCTCTGGATTCTTGAGAAGTTACCAGAAGGAAAAGAAGAGCAAAGATGAAAGTCCACAGACTTGGTCTTTGTTCAAGAATTGCTCATGACTTGGTTTGAGAAGCCATTCACATTATCTGGCCTTCAATGTCCTTATCAGTTAAAAAAAAAAAAGTATACATTACTTAAATGGTCACTTTCAGTGCTTCAAGGACTTTGAAATCATTTTCTGAAGTTTTAGCCAATCTTATATGGCTTCTGAGCGGGTATGGCAGGATTTAAAGTCATTTAGGTAAAACTCCCTTGAGACTTCCTTGAAACCACAGGGTTAAGCATCTTGCTTAATATATAGTGTTAAAGTCATAGTTATGTTTTGACTAATCCCTCCTTGTGTGTTCTATCTCATCTGAAAATTTAAACCATGTTTCTTTACTGCTGTCCCCTTCTGGGAAAGGCAGGCTTTATGAGAGAATAAGACCTACTGTTCTACTGCTGTGTGACTAATCCTTACACTATTTGCTGTTGCTGAGTCAATCTTTTCTGTTCCAAATAAGGGTATTTAAAGGACACTATACATTGTAGCCTGACATTTTTTACTTCACACATGACCCCAAGGATGTATTCAGACCCAAAGATTCAATTTATACCCCCTTGGTGAAAGATATAGCAGATTCTTTGGACTAATTCTCTTGAGAGAAGGAGGCTTATTAGAACAATATTGGGAGATAATTATAAGAAGAGCTTTAAAAAGATAATATCCCCAAACTGAAATCAATGATTTACTTTAAAATGTAACCAAAAGATTTGTTAGTAAGTTTGTTTCCTAATTAACACCACATCGTTGAGTCAGAGGCTTATCAAATTTCCATCAAGACATTCTTTTCTTGAGAAAGACCCAGGATTCGTGGATGCAGAAAACCAGCTGATAATCATAAACTACAAGTGTACAAGTCTCTGCAACCCTAAATTATAGAACATCAGCACCAATTTCCATTTTATCCCTGACTTGCTTTCTCGAAGCACAATTTGGCTTACATAAGCATTTTGTGATTTGTAATCAGACTCACATAAGTTTGGAATAAAAGCCAAATCTAATTATTGAGAGACAGAAGATGAATAATATTTTACCCAACTTTTCCCCATGTCATTACAGCACAGGCTATGTTTCCCAGCCAATGAGCAATTATTTGTACCTCTTGTTGCCCTGTTAGTAATTTCTTTTTCCACAATGCAGTAAGAACCATAGCAAAGGGGAATACTCTGTGCCTTTAAAATGTCCTGCTCCATAATATTCAAGAAAGAAAAAGACCCAATTTTTCATACACGTGCTATGCAATAGAAGCCAAGATATTTTTGGCATAATCAATTAAGTTAAAACAGGTAGCAGGACATGGAAGAAAATTTAGGATAGGAAATCTATTAGCAGTAGGATCAGATCTTAAGTTTAAACTAATGTCTCTTAAGACACTAGAAAAGAAGACTTCACCTTTCTTCCCTTTGAGGAAAATTTTAACAAAATTTTCTTTTAACGAAAGCATCAGAGATCATGTATGTTGTATATGTCTTAATGTAAAACATTTTAAGTATATTTTCAAAAGTATGCCTCAGCGGTCACAGTTGTCTTATATGTAAGTCCTCTTGAAGTTATCTACATTATGCAATGTATTCTCACTGAATTTAACTTGAGCACCAAAACTCCATCTGGATTCAGTGCTAATTTCAGTCCTGAGCCTAATCCTTCAACTCCTGAAGGTTAGCCTTACAATTGCATGTGTTGATTGTCACTGTAAATTAACGTTTTAAAAGATCATTTTCAAAAACAAAAAAATAAATACTTTGGTTAATGAGAGCATAGATCATGTAGGTACAAGCCCAGCTGATACTCCATCTTCCAGTACCGCTACAGCTGAAGCAGTGCCCAGAATAAGGAAATACTATAATTCAAAACTACCTATTGCTCAGAGTCCAGCTCCTGCCCTGGCTCCTCGCCTACAACCCTCATACCACCACAAGACTCAGAAACAAAGGAAAGGATAATGCCTGGCGTAGAGGGGTCCCCAGAACTCCTCAGCACTGTGGTCATTTCTGTCCTTAGGGAGCATGAAATACCAGTTGATAAATATTTTGAATACAGTTTTTAGCCATAGACAAATGAAATAAACAAAAAGGATGATGATGATGATGATAATGATGTATTTTGCTACTTAAAATATCAGTGAGGGCATCAAGTGTGAATTTAAAAGTTTCTGAATCTTAAACAACTTAGAACAAGCATGATAGTTTTAAA
The DNA here is from genome assembly GCA_030068075.1 of Paguma larvata. Lineage (NCBI taxonomy): Eukaryota > Metazoa > Chordata > Mammalia > Carnivora > Viverridae > Paguma > Paguma larvata. The sequence goes on along the minus strand of CM057834.1, from coordinate 48,627,040 downwards.
AAGGTGTTAGATGATCCATAAACACCTCCACTGATTACTAATATCCCAAAGTTGAAGATGCCTATGATAGCTTGGAGTGAGATTGATTTATAAATGTAAGGATAAAATAATGATATTTTTAACATTAATATGTCTCTAATCCTTTATCCGAAACTTTTTATTACCCAACACCCTAAATCCAATAATCAAAGTTGATGGAAATATATTGATGAATATTCATATCAAATGAGTTGTAAAAATCTTAGTTCTCATATCCTTGGAGAATTTGGATAGACAGATAAGTTGTTGTGGAGTCATGTGCTATAAAATTAATAGGTTTTTAAAAAATGTTTATTTATTTTGAGAGAGAGAGAGAGAGAGAGAGAACACAAGCAGGGGCAGGGCAGAAAGAGAGTGTGAGAGAGATAATCCCAGGCAGGCTTCACACCATCAGTGCAGAGTCCAACATGGGGCTCGATCCCACAAACCATGAGATGATGATCTGAGCTGAAATCAAAAGTCAGACGCTTAACCGACTGAGCCATCCAAGTGTCTCTAATGTTTTAAAATATATATATATATATATATATATATATATATATATATATATATATATATATGGATGTGTGAGGTAATTAAATATTATAAATATACATTTGAGTAAGTCATTTTAATTTCTAATAATTTTTATATTGCTATTGGCCATCAGTATTTGGTAGGGTTTTTTTCATCAGGAAGTTAGGATTTTGCCTTACATTCTTAGATACATGTCTTACATATATCATTGAAGAAACTTCTTTGTGCAGAGAATGTTAGAAAGTGGGACGATAGACATGAATAAGGAATGGTGATGTGTTAATAAGTTACTGAGGCAGAGAGCCAGTGCAACGTCATGTGATAAGACTGTAAGAACAGAGCCCCTATCTACATTGGTACATATGTCTCTAACATTTTCATTCACGCAGTGGAAACACAAATGTTCAATGATTTCATTTAAATACAAGAGACATATGCAAAATACTGGGAGGACTCCAGAAATAGGAATTACTCATTCTACTATGGAGGAGGTAATACTTGAACTGCATCTTAAAACACTGAATAGGAGCCCACTTGAGAAAAATAAGAAATGACATTCTAGGAAGGGGAACAGTATGTACAAAGGCAGGATATTTATGGTCAGCTGTGCTTTGCTAAGATGCAGTAAGTGTGCCTGGAATACTTGGGAAGACAGGGTTGGAGGCCTATGAGTATAAGAAGAGTTAGAGAGACAAAGAAGAACTTTTTTTCTAAATCCTCAGACCTTATTCATCTTATAGGTGAAAGTATGTGCCCTTTTCCCAATCTCTATTTCCCACACCCTCTAGCCCCTGGGAACCACTTTTCTCCTTTGTTCTGTGAGTTTGACAATTTTTTTGTTTTGGTTTTTAGATTGACCTATAAGTGATACTGTACTGTATAGCATTTGTCTTTCTGTGTCAGACTAATTTCACTTAGGATAAGGCCCTAAAGGTCCATCCATGTGGCAGTTCTATTTTTAATTCTTTGAGTAACATTGATTTTCCATAGTGGCAGTACCAATTTACATTCCCACCAACAGTGTATAAGAGTTCCCTTTTCTCTACATCCTCACCAGTATTTGCTATCTCTTGTCTTTTTGATGACAACCATTCTAGTAGATACAAGGTGATATCTTATTGCAGTTTGGATTTTCATTTCTCTGATTAGTGATATTTCTACACTTTTTCATGAATCTATTGATCATTTGCATGTTTTTGGAAAAATGTCTTTTTAGTTTTTCTGCCCATTTTTTAATCAAAAATTTTTGTGTGCTATTGAGTTATATGAATTATTTATATGTTTTGCATGTTAACCCTTCATCAGTCATATGATTTGGGAATATTTTATTCTATTTGTTACATTGACTTTTCATTTTATTGGTGGTTCTCTTGCTGTAAAAAAGCTTTTAGTTTGATGTAGACCCACTTAGTTATTTTTGCTTTTGTTGCCTTTGCTTTTGGTGACAAATCTAAAAACTAATTGCAAAGACCAATGTTAAGGGCTTTTTCCCTATGTTTTATTCTAGGAGTTTTAAGGTTTCCAGTCTTATATTCAAGTCTTCAATCTACTTTGGTTTGATTTTTGTATATGGTATAAGGTCCAGTTTTATTCTTTTCCCTGTGGCTGTCCAGTTTTCCCAACACCATTTATTGAAAAGACTGTCTTTCCTTATTGCATATTCTTGGCTCCTTGACAAAATTAATTGACTTTGAGCATCCTGATTTTAAACTTTATCGTTTAATATCTCCACATGCATTGATTGAGGAGTAATGACTTAACATTCAACATGGTTTTGCCATCATGTGTATATTTCAAAGAAAGAATTAATGGTATTGTAAATAAATTCAGTACAGTTTCATGTTATTTTTATCAATTGAAATTCTCATGGGGTTTATAAGGACAATTTCTCCAAATAACTCTCCAAGTACTTTTGGCATGATATTACAGCCTATTTTAGTCTCTGATGTATATATATATATATGTATATATAGTTTGGCAAGCAGTCCCTAATTGCTTTTGTCACATATGTTAACTCAATTCCTAATTGCCTAAAATGTTTCAATGATGGAAAAACACATTTTAAAGGGAAGCATTATGGATAGGCAGACTGTTTATAGTTCCTAGTTTGTGCCTGGCAGAGACAAAAATAAATCACACACATGCAACCCAAACAATTTATTGTAGTACATTTGAATACTGAAACTGTCTTATAAATGAAAATAGCAAAAATACAATTTGGCTGAATTCTAGCAATTTGAACACATTGTTATTTAAATGCATGCATTCCATAAATTACCCCCAAATAATTTAGGGCTGTCTTCATAGATGTTTTTTTCTGAGTGCTATATAATGTGAACACCAAGCAAGAGGTTATTACTAGGAAGCCATATGGACATGAAGCACTACATTTGATCATTGTCAATAGCAGCTATAAGCTGTTACTGTACTCTGCAGCGCCAAGCTCTGTAATTGGTGGTAATTTCGTTGTGGGATTAGAAACCAAAATAATTACTGAAGCTAAGTTTTAGGAAATCAGAACATCAAAAATATAGGAAAATAATCAATACCACAGCAAAAGGGAAATTTCTATCCTTGCTTTTCTTAATGCACCTTCACTGGAGAAGAGAATTTGTTAAAAAGCCTGATAACAAAAAACTTATTTATGTTTGTGAAAAATTTTTCCTTTCATTATATTTGCTTTTTTTTGCTAATACAAAGAAAATATTATAGAAAAGAAGTTTGGGATTAATTTATGGATTATTACAAGTAACCAAATAGTAGTCCTTTATGTTATTTCATTTAAAAATTTAATTGAAAAGATCTTATCAGCAATAATGGAGTTGTTGATAACCAGAGAGAGAGAGAGAGAGAGAGAGAGAAAATTTTTGTATCACATAAAGAGAGAATACAAGAGATAGTCATATCTCATATTTTTTTAAAATGAGCCAGCTTCAGTATAGAAATTGTAAGGGAGAATAAGGTGGGTAGACTAGTCCAAAAACTGTGAATAATTGCATCAAATAGATCCTTAAAGCAATAAGAAAGCTTTGACTTGAGCTATCACCGTCCAACTTTGTGTATTGACAATATATAATACCATATTTTTAGAATTTACTGGCCATGAAAAATCTGCTCTTATAACTTAAATAGGACATTCTGTAAAATAGCTGTTGGCTGGTAACCAGAAAATAGCTCTGTGGTGTCGATCTCCAATATTATATCTATAAAAGATGTGTATCTAAGAAAATCCTATTGCCTATCAGATCTATAAAGCAGACTCCTAGATATCCATAGTTTCTCTCTCTCTCTCTCTCTCTCTCTTTTAATGTAACTCATCGCTGTTAGTTTGTATGGGACAAACACTGTTGCTCATTTTTCACTGAGACTTTTGCCAGATCACCTTCCAGAGCTCCGTTCCAAAAGATTGCAATGTAGAATTGCTGAGAGTTTCCATGGTAACCTTTGCATGTTTCCACGTAACCATGTCATGGCCACAGACCCTCAATCATCTATCAGTTGATTCAGAAGACCCAGAGCTTCTAGGGAGTTCTACTTCATTGCAACAGAAGTGCTAGACAAAAGTATGCAAAAGACAAGAGCTAGAGCAAAATTATAAAGACAGCACTTAGACTTCCAAGAGTGCCTTTTCTTTTGTAGGTAACTATGTGTTGTGGACCATGAAGAACCCTTGAAGACAGGTGCTATATCAGGTTCTTACCCAGTGAGTGGTCAGTAGCATACAGTTTGGTGCCTATGGTGTTCAAAGTAGATGTATCTCTCTTGTAGCTAGCACAGGGCTGCCACACAGGCACTGAGGGTCTTTATTTCAACTTTAGAAGCATGATGGGTAGAGCAAAGGGACTCTAAGACTCATAAAAATATTAGGGATTGTTTTAGACCATTAGGTGATCGTTAGTTGCCTAAACATGTTAGTAAGTCTTCTTAACTTCTGAAAACACTTTGTATGGAAATATACTCTTATGTATACATAAGAGTAGAGGAGTTTATTATAATTTTATAGTTGGAGGGAAAAAACAAAGTATCTTGAATATCCATCAATACAGAAATAGTTGGAAAATATGGTATATCGAAATATGGAATATCATGTCCTTATAAGAAATAATAAACTATACCTGTATTTGTTGAAATACGGCTCTATATTATGTACTGTTAAGAAAGAAAAGCAACTGCAGAATATATTGGGCAAAGCATGGAAAAAGATGAAGATGATTGGCATGAGGCAATTAATATTTATTTCCTCAGGGAATGGTGAAAATAGGAAGCCAGGGAATTAGGGTAATAAAAAATAAGAATACCTTGGAAAAATACACATGGTATAATATTAAGTTCAAATATAGAAAAGAATGGATTTTAACATTGCTATAAATATGTTAGAAAAAGTCTGCATGTAGACAAAGAATTAAAAGTAACACAGACATATAAAAATATTGATTTGAATTAATGATGGTATTTGGAGAACATTTTTGCTTAAATTTGTCTGGTTATGTTAATACAATTTTTAAAATAAAGAAAATATTCTGATCCCTGGATTCTAGTGCTACATTCTCAGAATCTGTATATTTTAAAGCTCCCTGGTTTCGGAAGAACTTTCTAATACAAAAGAACCAAGTGTTGGAATTATTAGAATACTTAAAGATAAGTGAACCAAGAGATTTCAATATAACTTGAAGACATGGCCATGCTTAAAATGGTACTCAGGTATACAGGAGTCGTATATATAATAAATATTCCATATTTCCTTTTTATGGTCATTATAAGCCCAAATCCTTAGTTTTAGATTTGTTCCATTAGTCAAGAAACCGTGTATTGAGTTTAACAGAACTATATGAATTCAATAGAGGGACAAAAAGAGCTTGGCTCACTAAACACATTGATTACTTTGCTTGAATTATATACTGAGGACGGTCATAGGAAAACCGTGAAGGGGAAAAATCCCCCACTCTTCTCTTCCTACTTCTTGTGATCTTTTTTAGAGCTTTGCTTGTTCCCATGAAAGGCTAATTATCTTAGGAGTTGCTCTTTTCTCCTTTTCATAAAACCCAGTTCCCCAAAACAATATGGACCTATTACATCAAAAAGTTAATGGCTTACGACCTTATTTCTTTCTTCTCGCTAGATTTCAAGAATTTATAACTCAGTATTCTTTTCTGAGTGCCTAATTTATTGCCCTCTTATTGTCTAGTTGTGAAATATATATGAGCCATATTCTAAGCTTCTGTACTTCAATAACTTCCAAGGCAAGTGGCTCCCTGCTGTGGTAAGAGGTTGTTGGTTTTGAGTGCAAAGTTAGCTTAGAAATTCCCAAATTTGAAGCAGTAAAACTTTACCTACCATTTTTGTATGTGGTAGAAAAAAATAGACAGCTGAGAATATTAAGAGGAACACAGGACTGAGTGATGTATTAAGAAATCCTTCCCAGGAAATTCTTTTAGAATTTTTTTATTGCTTTTACAAAATCCCAAGTTGTAGAAACCTTCAGGTACTGTTACCCATAGTCCTATGCTGTTTTGCTCTTTGTTTTTGTCATTGATTTTCAGTTGACTATGCCTTGATTTACTTATGCCATCAAAATTCTGGTGTCCAAAATGGGCAGCCAAGGCACACATCCCACCTAGCAAAATGTTGCCTTATACCATTTAGTTCTCAGTGAGTTCCTCACTACAGATACATAGACTAAAGCAACAAAACTTTAATTTTGGAGTATCAGGGAACAGTGAAGAAGCCAGGAGCTACATGGTTTCCTCGGAAAACCATACATCCTCTGCTACAGAATAAAAATTATCAATTTGTATGCTCAAATTTCAACACCCTTAGCTAATTAAATAAAGTACTTATTTCCCCTTATGAGAAACATTTAAAAAGACATAAAAACAAGTATATAACTTCAACCTCAGGTTTACAGAATTTGCTTTCAGTCACAACTCTAGTTGAAATTGAAAGCTGCCTCAAACTAAATCAGAGAAATAGGAAAATGTTCTGGTTCTTATAATGAAACTTCAGAAATTGCTGGTTAGACTAACTAACCAGGGCCTAGTATCCAAAGGGATTCTCTCTGAAGCCCTGCTTCTTTATCTGTGTTGTTTTTACTTTCTTCGACTTTTCCCACACAGTTGGAACAGCCACCCACAACTCCAGATTCAAATATTCTCCATAGAAAAAGACAGAGCTCACTCTGCATGTTCCCAGATTTTAAAATGCCATGAAAAGATCAGATTAACCTAGCTTCAGACAGGCGTCCATGCCTGGATCAATCAACTGCGGCCATGGCCACAAGATGGGATAATACACACTTGAACCATATGGACAAAAAGGACATTTCTCAGATGAAAGAGGGTCACAAAGCTATAATGTCCACTACAGGTTATGATGTTCTATACATGGATAATGTTCCATACATTAAAAAGTACTTTTTAAAAAGTAAGTTACATTAAAAAAAACAAAAAACAAAAAACAAAAAACCAACAAACCAAGAATTGAAAATGGGAAATTCTGTCTGGATGAATGGTAAGTGTCTGTCTTTGTGTGTGCATGTGTGTGTGTGATTATGTGATTGTGTGTGTGTGTGTGTGTGTGTGTGTGTGTGTGTGTGTGTGTGCGTGAGAGAGAGAGAGAGAGAGAGAGAAAGAGACAGAGGGAGGGAGGGAGAAAAGAGAAGGAAAAGTAAAAGGGGAGGAGAGGAGAGACCAATTCACTAATGGCCTTGGAGAAAACTCATATTCAGCACAGCCTAGCATTATAAATGTTTAGGAATCATATGTATAAGTTTTACTTACTGAGAAAAAAGATCATTAAGGAGAATGGAGTTCAAGCAAATTCCTCTAGTAAATGCAATAAGTTCCATTATATGGGAATCAAATATAAGAAATGCAGACTTCAGTTTCTGTCTTGTAAAAATAAGGCACAGTTGAAAATGAAATTTTAACATCAATACATTCATGTTTGCTTTTGCTTTTGACTTTTTTATTTCTCAAGTACTATATAAGAGTAACAGATGATGGCTTAGGGGCACTGTGGACTATAATTTTGGAATTGTTTTCTATTGTAGAAGAAATGGATTCTGAATCTTGCTATCTCAATTTAGGACATTGTACTTTTCTGATCATAATGCTGCTTCTAATCTACACCCCTACCAAATCACTAAGGAGTTAAAATATAGTTTTCTGCCCTTTAATCGTTGTCTAATTGTCCTCACTATGCAAAACACTGTACCAGGTACTGTGTATAGTTCCTGCCCTGGAGATTTATGAACTCCCTGGGCAAAAGAATAACATAATATTCTCCTTTATTTCCATTCCTATCGTCTAGTTTAGATGTAGAGATTTGATATCTATGAGCAGTTGGTATCAGTAAAGTGATGGTAGCACATAAGATGTCAAAGGAGATTTTGTAGAGTTGGAAGAGGATGGCAAAAACAGAAATCTGAAAAGTTAACCCACCTAGGAAGCTCTCTTCCCCTAAGAAAAGGAAGCCATAGAGGGGCACCTGGGTGGCTCAGTTGGTTGAGTGGCCGACTTCAGCTCAGGTCATGATCTCATTGTCTGTGAGTTCGAGCCCCACATCGGGCTCTGTGCTAATGACTCATTAGAGCCTGGAGCCTGCTTCAGTTTCTGTGTCTCCCTCTCTCTCTGCCCTTTCCCTGCTCATGCTCTGTCTCTATGTCTCTCAAAAATAAATAAACATTAAAAAAAAGAAAGAAAAGGAAGCCATAGAGATGGAAAGGACTCCACAAGAGAGGTAAGTCATAAAATACAGTGAGGGAAATTTCTTATAGCCAAGAGTGGTGCATTATGTACAGTGCTACAGAGAAGGCTAATGAGAACAAAACTGTGTCTGCTAGATTTAGCAATCCAGAGGTAAATGGAATCTTAGAAGAGAAGGATGGCGCCAGTGGAAAAATAAAGGGAGATAGGATGCCAGTTCAATTTCAGAGGATTGAACAAAGCTGAAGCAGTGAATATAAACTATGCTGTTTTCCAGTCTTGGCTATGAATAGAAGAGAAATAAGAAAGCAGACATAAGACAGGAATGTGAGCATGATGGGTGGTGCATCTTAAAACATGGGAGGAGGTATGGGAGAATACAGAGGACAATGACATTGCATATGACCCTGAAGAGGTGGAAAGGATGGCCCAGAGAGGACAGGGAAGAGAACCTAGAGTTGAAATGGAGAAAGGAGACTTCCTTTCCAGAGAAGGAAGAAAAGAAAGTAGGAATGAGGGCAAATGTATAAATTTGTGAGTATTTGACAGCAAGTTAAGTAATTTCATATATAGGCTTCTCTAATTTTAGGGAAGGAAAAATAAGATCACCTGATTAGCTAATGAGAGAGAAATCGAGTATTAGATTGGAGTTATGTACATTTCATACCTTTATGGACAATTACAGAGACTCTATTTATCTGGCTTCCTATACGTCTGTTTATAGATCTATGAATTTCCCTGAGTACTAAGCTGACATTATTTGGGAATAGAGGATCAAAATTATTAGTTACAATGAAGTGGTACCCTTACCCTATAAACACAAGGTTTTAAACGGAAGGGACTGAATAATAGTAATGAAGGAAGGGAAAAGGAACAGGAGGCTTTGTTAATGTTGAAAAGCTATAAGACAGGAAGTAAATAGTAGTCATTAAATATAAAACATTAGAAATAACCCAGTTCATAATGACATCAAGATTGAAAATGCAGCTATTATGAGAATGGTTGAAATTAAGCAAAGGTAAAAATAGTTGGAGTCCAAGATGATAAGAAGCTTTGAGGCTAAGGCTTCAGATGGGTCAAGCACATGGATATTGAGGTTACCTAAGACAACCTACAAAGGCTATGGACAATGAATGTAAGTCAGATATCAAAGTCCTCAAGGATCAGAGAGAGAGTGAGATACTGGTAGATGATAGTGATGAGGAAGAGCAGAGAAAGAGACAGTGGTACTGCTTAGGAGGTTGGTTTCTCAAAGAGGAAGGGTTTTTGCACAAAGGATAAATAGTATTGAGCTAGAAGTGTTATTAAAAAGGGTGGGGGCTAGATCTAATGATACATCTGTGCTCTGTAGGAAATGAGTAGGCTCTGAGAGAGGCCCTCGCAGAAGGATGGACCAAGTTTCACCAAGGCAAGGAAATGGAAAGTGTAAAGATATTGAGAATAAAGTCATTAGTTTGATTTTTATTTTTATTTTTTTTGCCAGTTTTTGTAATGGTATGGGCTACCCAAGGTATAAAGGGTTGGAAGAGAAATCAGCACACACATACCTCATCTTTGTTTCTTTTTGGATTTTTTTTTTATTTTTTTGGTGGCAGTGGAATTTCTCCATGGACATTTTGCCTAATAGCTCTACCAATTATAATCTTTTCTTAGCTGGTTATATCATAACATTTTGTTGGAACTTCTTTTATCAATTAAGCATGACTGGAGCTCAGGCAGGTATTGTCAATCATGAGGTAACACATATAAATGATGAGAAACCAAATAGAAATAACATTTTGTGGAATTCTCACACTACCCCACTCTGTGTATCTCAGAACTTTTCTTCATTGTAAAATAAAAATGTATGTTGTTAAGCCACTTTTACTTGATTTGAAATTTGTGGTATTTGCAGCCAAATGCTGTCCTGTTTGATATCATGGATATCTTTGAGCTTATCTAGCTTAAGTGTAGTTTTAATTTTTTAAAAAATCAAATTTTAGGTGAATCTGTACAACTTTTCACCAAGATTTCAATACACAACTTTGATTCTTTTGTAACATCTATGGAGAATTATTTCCCTCTTCCTGGTGAAAAAGTACCTTGACATATTTTCTCCAATAGTTTTCACTTGTATATATAGATATAGATATAGATATAGATATAGATATAGATATAGATATAGATTTAATTTGTTTTTAATGTTTATTTATTTTTGACAGAGAAAGAGACAGAGCATGAGCGGTAGTGGTGCAGAGAGAGGGAGAGAGAGAGGCAGAATCTGAAGCACGCTCCAAGTTCTGAGCTGTCAGCACAGAGTCCTCCATGGGGCTCAAACTCACAGACCATGAGATCATGACCTGAGCTGAGGTCGGATTCTTAACAGACTGAACCACCCAGGCGCCAATTCATTTGTATATTTGAGACAAAAGTTAAACTCTTCTATTAGAAATTATTTGTAGCAAAGTTAAAATTAAGAATGAACTGCAAAGTCTTGTTCCAATTTAAGCTCTGGGAAGCTAATTAAAAAGAAAAGAGAAGCAATAGGAAGAAGAATTTTTTTTTCTAAAGGAAATAAATTCCTCTGAGTATTGTACCCCTGATGATGAAACTTACTTCTTTGATGTGGAATTTGCTCTTTAAATATCACCGTTGGTTTTACAAAATCTTCACGTATTTCTTTTTAACATTTGTATGGTTTTTAATATTTTCAAACATACTAAATAAACATTTTTTAACACTCTTGATATCCATATGAAGTAGGTAAACATTTTTCTCTGGTTTTCAAATGTCTGTCTGGAGCGGTCACACTAATTCCTTGGAGGAGTTCATGTGATCACTAAGAGTCAGGCCTGGGGCATGTATGTCTTAGTCATCAATTGTTGTGTAACAACCACTTTGAAACTTAGCACTTAAAACAGCAAACTTTTTATTATTTCTCATGATTGGTGGGTCAGGGATCAGACACGGTACTGCAGGCATAAATCTCTGCACACGGTGTCTAGTAGGGCTTTAACACCCAAGATGGCTTCTTGACTTACAAGTCTGATGCCTCTACTTGAATGGTTCAAATGCTTGGGGGTTGAGTAGAGCAATTCAAATGGAATCATACTCCTAAGCCCTCAGTTCCTGGGGTAAGCTGAGCTAACTTCCGTGTAGTCTTACCAGGTTAGCTGGACTTCTTAAATGATGGCTTAACATCCACAAAACACAAAAGCAGAAGCTTCCAGGTCTCTTTAAGGATTAGATCTGAAACTGGCAATATATCACTTTTAACACATTCTTTCAGTTTCTGCAAGCCATACACCCATCCTAGATATAAAGGAGGAGGCTATAGAAGGTATGAGTACGGGAAGATGTGTTTTATTAGGCACCAATGCTCGGGTTCTCAAGTGAAAAATAAGACACACGGTAAACTCTGAATTTCAGATAAACAATGAAAGGTATTTTAGTATAAGTATGTTCCATGTAATACGTGGAACATGTTTGTACTGAAACAGTATTCCTTGTTAATCCACAATTTCAAATTTAACTGATTATCCTGCATTTTTATTGGCCAACTCTCATAATCCTAGAATCTACCAACGTAACAAACTACCAATAAAGAGAGTCTGATATTCTCCTTCGACTCTGTAGCAACACACTAGTAACGTACAGTTTAATGAAAATATTCATCAGCACTTGCTCTGTCTCCTAGCTCATGCAGTATACACTTATGTTAGCTACATCTCTGAGTTCAGTAAAAGTGATCATGGTAGTCAGATGAATTAATCAGTGAAATGGGATTGAGCTACTGGGAAAAAAGGCTTTGCACTCCTAAAAATAAGGAAAGTAGAGAGATGATTTAATATAGTCATCATACCTAGATTCTTCTGAAAATCTTGCTTATGTGTACAAGTTATTTTTCTGGCAGCTTTTGTGTAGGTGTTAGGTAGTATTGCAAGACCATAGTTGTTGTTGCTCTTCCATTTAAAATGAATGATTTATGTAGGAAAGTAGTAGCATCTACTGCACGAGGCTTGTTAGAATCCTTTTAATACATTTATATAAACGGTTTAGTGCCTTTGTTGGTATTTTTAAGGAAGAGCTCCTAATCCTGAGAGTTAACTTTTTACTATACTTTTAATAAATCCTAACTTAGACATCCTGCTCTCACAGGTTTCCAGAAAAGAATAATCTGGCAATAATTTGATGTAATCGACACTATTGCAATCACCAGTGATCATTAGAAATCCATCTCCCTCTGCCAGGAGCCTCTTCTCCATATGATGTTACAAGGTCAGATGCCTTAAAAATTATGTAGGAGATGGCATACGACTTTCTCGGAACTGCACAAAGTTCATTAGCTATCTGACATTTTTTTTAAAATTTAAAATGTAATTGCTGTGTATTAGGTTACCACTTGTTTATCTAATATTTATCAGTGATCCACCAAATTGGACCTAAATTTTAGAACTACATTTTTCAAAAGAAAGATATAGTATTATATAAAAATAAATAAATAAATGGAGAGGGAATTCGAGCCCGCCTAAAACCCTTCCTAAGCCGAAACTGTCCTTTCTCAATCCTTCTCTTCATCCTTCCTTTTATAAGTTGCTAGTTTGAGACTTGATATTTAAGAATACTAGAGATTGGCCATAGGGCCTATATACTTGGAATGACCCACTCTTCAGAGTGAGCAGTAGAATTTCGCTAATAAACATGGAACCTCCCTATTGCTCAGAGGATTTGGGAGGAAGAGCATATTGCTGTATAGTATTTGATTCTGCAGGAATTCTTTCTGCATTTTTCTCAGCTCATTAAAGACACAATCTCCTGAAGATAGTAACGAAACAGTTTAGGTGGCAGTGCCATAAAAGGTTATAGAATGCTTGATAGATTCTGAAAGATGATCTGATACAGTAGCAGGACTTCACTAATAAGGAAAATGTCACTCAAAAAAATTCAATGACTTGTCCAAAATCATGACAGCACTGAGACCAGAATGCAGACCTTCTTTAACCCAGTGCTTTTCTCACTAACGCGTGTCCCGCTTTCATAATATTGTATCTCCATACTGAAGTCAATGACTTCTGAAAGTCCTTTTGGCTTAATGTCTACATGCTTTGATCCTTCAAGGAAAATATCTTAGAAATATTCCCAAAATTCTTGTGTCAACAACTTTGCATTCCTTTAAGGTACTTTGTTACAAGGCTGAGGTTTGAAGCTTATGGCTTTTGTTAAAATTTCTGAGCAAAGTTGAATTTAACAATATGAGCATGGGGTGATGGTTTCCACAGTGGTATTTCATGGTAAACAAGGGCTCATTTTTATTTAACTAAGCTCCTTTTGATGGTCACTTAGGTTTTTCCAATCTTTTGTTATTAAATATATGGTTTAACATATGGGGAAGTCTATCAATGGATACATTCTGAGGAAGGGGTTTGCTTTAAGTTAATTAATAACTAATTTAACCTGCCGAGCTTGATTGTTTGGAATATTAAAATCAATTAATAACTTTAAGTTGTGATGATGATGATGATCGTTAATTGCCAGTTTATCAATTTGAAAAGTGAAATGATCAGTTATCTTCATTTTTTCTCCCTGGATAGATGGTTAATATTTAATCTTACTTCTCGTTTAAATTACCATCTCCATTTGTTTCTAATTGTTCAACTGGTAAGCCATTTTTATATGGAAATAGAACTGTGAATTTTCATAGCTCATGAAATATAGAAAAAGGGCCATCAGCGACTATACAAAGACACATAGGTTTCAGAACTGATTTTAGATAGAAACTCATTCAGTTCTCAGCTCAATTAACGGACTTTTATGTGACATAGCAGTTAAAATCAATTTAAGAGCTTCCTGGAATACCATTTACAGCAAATATGCAGACATCTTCTTATTTAAAACCTGGAACACTGACAAACTCTAGCAGATTGGGTCTCATAGGCATTGAAACTGTGGGAACATGCACAGTAGCGGCAGGTCTGCTTTTCATTTTCTAGGTTCTCAATGACTTAACCATGAATATGAAGCAGTTATGTGCTTAGTTGAATCTATTGGTGAAGCTAAAGCTTTGAATTAACTGGGGATTTCAGTTAACTGTTCTGTTCCTACTTCTTTAATTAAGAATCTAATTTGTCATGATTATAACCATATCTGCCAAATATTTTTCAAAATGAGAAATATAATAAAAGAGGACAAGTCAGCATATATTGTTACATTTTAGGAATTTAAAGTTATTTAGCCACAAGGTAAGATTTTTTGAAAAACCAGATTTCGACATTAGTTACTTCAAAGAATTAATTCATCCATTCTATATAATGTATTTATTTTTGAAATAAAGAAACAGCCTGGTTCCTTCATGTGATTTTTAATCGTATGCCTTTTGTTTGATGACAGAAAAGGAAATATAATGAGGCATAATTTTGAACTGCATCTCGCTTCAAGCAGCATGCTCTAAACCTGTGTTTTATTAAGAGTATTTCATAGAACATTAGCCAGAAGAGATGCTTATATGGAAAAAAAGTTTTCGTGACTAAATTTGTTTAGGAAACTGCTCATATTATAATCTTAGAAATTCTCAGTATACGTTCACCCTGAACTTCTAGCAATTTCCCAGGTGATGCTTTTGTTGCTCATACATGGACCATAATTTGAGAACCACTATCTATAGGCTTCCCTCCCGGAAAGTTTCCCTAGAAACTCCATGGAAACAGTCACCAATTTAAGTACATAAGATGAGCAATCCTGGTAGAGTGCAGAAGTGGTAGGTCAGCACGAAGGCTACTGGCTCATTACTTCCACACTGCTAAAGGGAAGTCTGTTTTTCTCTATCATAAATATCAACTGACGAAACCCAAGGCAAAGTTTTCATTATGTCAGACAGCCATATTCTCAAGGCTTGAGTCCTAATCTCTGATATACCAGGGGAGGATCAAGTTGTTTTCAAACCAAGAAATTCTGAGGTGGAAAAATAGAGTTAGAGGCTACAATTTCTTCACTTCATGCTTTCCTCAGCTCCCGGATGATGTCCTATAGCCATAGTCCAAGTCTCTTGCTCAGCCTGATATCCAGTCCTGCTAAATGATGCATCTCCTGGTACTTCAACCCTGTTTTATAGAAATACTAGGACATAGGAATTTCCACCCTATAACCACCAAAGAGATGCATATAATCAGATTGTACATAAATTAAAGAGAATTTTAAAGGACATGTCATCAAAAGTGAAGGCAAGGACAAGTCTAAGATGTTATCCCTTCACTCTGAAATTAGATAGCTAGCAAGTTAGATGGGGTGGCTGCCAGACCACTTACAATTCCAAAGCCATTTGATAATTCAGATTATAAATTTAACATATCATTTCCCAAAGGCAGGCATATCTCACATAATTCAAATATTAAATGCATGACTTCATTTACCATTGGCATATAATATCCAAATAGAAGATTGGATTTAATATGCAATTCTGCTGATAATGTAAGCAGATGTATTTCACATAACCAATATATCCTATAGAACATGAGTGAACCAAAGTGGTTGAACAATTATTTCCGGTATGCAATACAGCCTTGGAAAACTATATTCCAAGGCTGTGGGTTTTGTGTTTGCTTTCTTTTTCCTATTCAGTTATAGTAACTATCCTTTAGCATTACTGACAGTAATATTAGCAGCTATAATCTCAACTCCTACATGTTGAAAGGGTACAAGTTGCTCAAGAAATAAGGTATAGTGTCCAATCCTTGGTTTTAGCCTGAGAGAAAAGTGTTAATTTGACTGATTCATTGCAAATAGGACTCTCAGAATGAGTCAACTTTTGCATTAAAATCCATAGAACTATACACAAATAAATGTTCATTTTAGTTTATGATTATTTAATAAGTAGGGAGAGTTTTACCTTTTCTCTCTTGACCTTTATGTGTTTTATTTCTTTTCCTTTCCTTACTACAATGGCTAGAACCTCTAATATAATGTTGAATAGAAGTAGTAGAAGTAAACACTATTGTATTTTTCTTGAACCCAGGAGGGAATAATTCAGTCTTTCACCACTAAGTTCAATATTAGCTTTGAGTTTTTTTGTTAGGGGTGATTTATCACATTGAGAATGTTTTCTACCATTCTTAGTTTATTATGTATTGGTGTTGCACTTTACCAAACATTTTTATCCATCCATTAAAATTACCTTATGGTACTCCTTTTTTTTTTCCAGTTAGTTTTCTGAATTACATTTATAGATTTTCAAATAGTAAGCCGACCTTGAATTTCTGGAATAAATGCAACATGGGTTCATGATTCCTTTTACAGATTATTACATTTGATACACTAGTATTGTGTCGAATGTATATTCGTAAAGTGATATTGAGTTTTTATATTAATGAGGAATATTTGTTCATGTTCTTAATGTCTTCTTGTGGTTTTCTTGAAGTCAACTTTACACATGGTGAAATGAACAGATTTGAAGAATATAATTAAACGAGTATTGATATATGATTATATCCATGTAGTCTATAAGGCAATAAAGATTTAGAACACTTCTATAACTTCATAACCTTATGCTCCTAAACAATTAATCTCTACTCCCCATAGTCAAAGACTCTCAAAATTTATTTCTATTAAGCTAGATATGTTGCCCTTCTTGATCTTCATATAAATAATATAGCATTCTATGGACCTTGCTTTTTTGTCCAACACATGACATTTATCCATGTTGTTACGTACACCAGGAGCTCACTCATTTTTATGGCTGAGTAGTATTTTATTGAATTAATATGTTACAATGCTTTTTTTTAATTTTTAAGTTTATTTATTTATTTATGAAATTTATTTATTTAATTTGCATCCAAGTTAGTTAGCATATGTTGCAACAATGATTTCAGGAGTGGATTCCTTAATGCCCCTTACTCATTTAGACCATCCCTTCTATCACAACCCCTCCAGCAACCCTCTGTCTGTTCTCTATATTTAAGAGTCTTTTATGTTTTGTCCCCCTCCCTGTTTTTATATTATTTTTGCTTTTCTTCCCTTTTGTTCATCTGCTTTGTATCTTAAAGTCCTCATCTGAGTGAAGTCATATGAGAGTTGTATTTCTCTGACTGATTAATTTTACTTACCATAGTACCCTCCAGTTCCATCCATGTAGTTGCAAATGGCAAGATTTCATTCTTCTTGATTGCCGAGTAATACTCCATTGGTGTATATATACCACCATTCATCCGTCGATGGACATTTGGGCTCTTTTCATACTTTGGCTGTTTAGATAACACTGCTATAAACCCTGGGGTGCATGTGCCTTCGAAATAGCACATCTATATCACTTGGGTAAATACCTAGTAGTGTGATTGCTGGGACATAGGGTAGTTCTATTCTTAATTTTTTGAAGAAACTCCATACTACTTTCCAGAGCGGCTCTATACTAGTTTGGATTCTCACCAATGGTGCAAAAGAGATACCTTATTCCACATCCTTGTCAACATCTGTTGTTGCCTGAGTTGTTAATGTTAGCCATTCTAAGTGTGAGGTGGTATCTCATTGTATTTCCCTGATGATGAGTGATGCTGAGCATTTTTCATGTGTCAGTTGGCCTTCTGGATGTCTTCTTTGGAGAAGTGTCTATTCATGTCTTTTGCCCACTTCTTCACTAGATTATTTTCTTTTTGGGTGTTGAGTTTAATATTATGTATAGATTTCAGATACTAACCTTTTATCTGATATGTCATTTGCAAATATATTTTCCCATTCCGTCAGTTGCCTTTTAGTTTTGCTGATTGTTTCTTTCACTGTGCAGAAGCTTTTTATTTTGTTAGGTCCCAATAGTTCATTTTTGCTTTAGTTTCCCTTGCCTCCGGATACGTGTTGAGTAAGAAGTTGCCACAGCTGAGGTCAAAGAGGTTTTTGCCTGCTTTCTCCTCAAGGATTTTGATGGCTTTTCTGTCTTACATTTAGGTCTTTTCATCCATTTTGAGTTTATTTTTGTGTATGGCTTAAGAAAGTGGTCCAGATTCATTTTTCTGCTCGTCGCTGTCCAGTTTTCCTAGCACCATTTCCTGAAGAGCCTGTCTTTATTCCATTGGGTATTCTCTCCTCCTTTGTCAAAGATTAGTTGACCATATGTTTGTGGGTCCATTTCTGAGTTCTCTATTTGTTGCACTGATCTGAGTGTCTGTTTTTGTGCCAGTACCATACTGTCTGGATGATTACAACTTTGTTATAGATCTTGAAGTCTGAGAGTGTGATGCCTCCAGCTTTGGTTTTCTTTTTCGAGATTGCTTTGGCTGTTAGGGGTCTTTTCTGTTTCCATACAAATTTTAAGAGTGTTTGTTCTAGCTCTGTGAAGAATGTTGGTGTTACTTTGATAGGCATTGCACTGAATACGTAGATTTCTTTGGGAAGTATCAACATTTCAACAATGTTTGTTCTTCCAATCCAGGAGCATGGGATATTTTTCTATTTTTTTGTGTCACAGTGCTTTTTAAATGAATGTATATCTCAGTGGAAATTGTTTCATTTTTAGTTTGATGCTATTGTCAATAAAGGTGACATACATTTTTATGTTAAGTCTTCTGTGGATAAATTGTTTCATTCTAAATAATTATTTTTTAAAAATTTTTTAAATATTTATTTTTGAGAGAGATAGAAAGACAGAGTGCGAGTGGAGGAGGTGCAGAGACAGAGGGAGGGACAGAATCCACAGCAGGCTCCAGGCTCCAAGCTGTCAGCACAGAGCCAGATGCAGGTCTCAAACCCATGGACTGCTAGATAATGACTGGAGCCAACGTTGGCCACTTAACCTACTGAGCCACCCAGGTGCCCTTCATTCTAAATACTTAGAATTTCTGAATAATAGGTTAGGTGTATGTTTAACTTCTTAAAAAAATATCAAACGGGACTAATGGAGATCAAGTCTGCCGAACAAAATTAGAAGATTCCAATGAAAGTTAACCCATCATCTGATAGAGATGTGTTAAAGTGGAAGAATTGGAAAAACATAGCCCATGTACTATATCTGATATTGTACCTAATTTTGGATGGCATGTGAGTTGAGAATGTTTTTTACCTGTTAAAATACAAAATGTAAAAGGACTATTAGACTTTTGGCAAGAACAATTGCTTAATTTTGCTCATTGGATTCCATGAGGCTTTTACCATGTGAAAGGACATAAGCATTTACCATGTGGCTCTTAGAGAAAAAAATGTGCTGATGCCTAGGCATAGGTGCAGTTGTAATACAATTGAATATATAAAGAATGTTCTGATAATGATGATATACATTGTCCAAGATAAACCATACAATTCTGAAGCAAAGAAGAATTTTATTGGAATTGGATGTAGTGATACAGAGATGATAAATGAAAAAATTGTTTCCATAGGTCTTTCTGAAATACCTATTAGATAGAAATACCCCAAAGACAAATGAGATGGACTACCATCACCAAGTATCCCGTAATTATTACCCATTATGGAAAGTTAAGCATTATAGAAAATGATAAAGAAAGAAAAATAATTGGAAAGAAGACAACATAACAGGAAGAGGATATCCGATATAAATATTATATTCAAGGTAACTGGGAAAGAAAATAAAGGAGCATTTAGACAAATAATGATGACAGTGAAGAAGAGAAGTGAAGATGAGGATTTCTTAGAAAAAAAAATAATCAGGATCTCAAATAGAAAACCACTCAAACCATGGGAATTAGGCAGGCTCCAGGTGGTAGCCATGTCAAGGACAGTTGTAAGTCTACCATTAGTGACCATTTGTTTCTAAACACTTAACTGTATTAAATAAAGCCCCAAATGTATTGGATCAATAGATACAAGATATCAAGTAATCATGATCATAGGTGAATTTAGTCATTGGGAACAATTCCATGAATACAAGAGAAAAATATTGGGAGAATCTATAACAAAAAAAGAGCATCAAATACATATACTAGATTGAACCAAGGTCATTAACAACCTCGTAATAGTATATTATTTATGTAAAAAAATGTTAATACTTTTAATAAGGATTTACTACAATATATGATACATATGTATATATGTATATAATTTCATGATTATGAGAAAAATAAATTGCAAAATAGAGAATGGCTGTTATCACAAGAAAAAGTATAATAGGCTGAAATCTTAATTCACGTCTTATAAATAATATGGAAATAGCCAGCCCAAATTTTAAAAATCAAGTTTGAAATTGTGCCATCTGTTTGTAACTGTAAGAATAATTTCTTGCTTGGGGTCCTTATATAAGACAGCAAGAAAATCCCAAGATTTTAAATGGATACAAAGAGATGAAAGAATAATACACAAAGTCAAGTATATGTTACAATTTCCTCTGCCTGTGATACCTATAGGAAAGTATTCTGACTTCAGAGTAAGTAACCTTAAATAACTATGGCTCCTGGTCCTTGCAGCTGAGACCGTAAGGATTTAGATTTGAACCATATCAGCCAATTAGCTTTGGAATCAGAAAGGTCACTCACTCAACAGCTTGATATTCTCAGTTAGAAAAACTAGGATAGGCCATTTATAATGTCTAAAAAAGGCCCTGAGTTCTTAACTGTTAACCAATCATATATTAGTTCCAATTAGCCCCATAACAAATATAAGAGCTAGCTTAGTAGAGCACTCATGGAAAATGGAAAGGGGACCTCTTAGAATGAGACAAATCCAACACTTTAAGTTTCACCTTTGCATCATGAGATTGCCACTGTTGAGATGAAATTTTCTAAGTTCAGATTAGATCTGAAAGTTTTATCTTCCTCTGAGCTCACAAAGGACCAAGACAAAGAACCTAGTTCTTGGATAGAGGAGCCTTGCTTACAGCAAAATCACATGTCAAAGCAGATTCCTTATCAATGGGTAAAAATCAAAAGAATTCTGACAGATAATCAGGTTAAAAATATATTATAAATTATTGTTTTTGCAATGAAGCCAAAATTCCAAAATACAGTAGAAGCAGATACTTCTTACAGAAATTATAACTCAATGCCAAAAATTCAAGGTGATTACATTGAGCCTGTGTTGTATGTGTGAGGAAACTTACAGATACTTCTTCAGAAGTAGTGATAGTTGACCACTCCTTTAGGATTAATGCTGATACCATAAAGTGAACAAGTAAACAAATAAAAGACTTACTCTGTAGAAAACAATTTATTGATGGCAGATCAAAAAAAAAAAAACATTTTAATTCTGAGAGAAATTGAGTAATCCAAATGAGAAAATATGAAAATTTCACCTTTTAAGTATTTCCACTGATATAAGAATCAGTGAGAGATAGACTGGGCTTATAAAATGTAGACAAAGAAAAGCTAAATATAAAGAAAATACTAGAAATTTCATGCTGTATTAATCAAGTCAATAAGACAACAGAATAGAGGCAAAAATTATGCAAATGGACATTTTGTAACCATGCTCTATGATAAAAATCTCAGGGGTAACTTCAAAACAAGAACCACCCCCTGCAAGAAAGGTAAAATCTTTTGTCTTAAAAGGTAAGACAAAAGAGAATAGCTAATTTCATGAGAGATTATAGTTAACAGTCATCCCAACATTAATTGCATCAAAATCAAAGAAAGCAATCTGATCCAAATAAAAATCTTGTTAGTTTTGTTTTGAAAAGTTCATGAATATATATGAAAATATCAATTACTGTCCTCCCATTATGAATATTTTCTAGTCCAAGCTATGAATATTTTCTAGTCCAAGCTATGTGTTTTTTCACTACCTGTAGTACTTTTCTGAGTGTTGCTAGCACTTAATACTCTTACTGTTATTTCTACCCTCTGGTTACCAAATTAATTTTCAAAATACACATTATAGAAATTCAGAAGAAAAATGTGTATTTCTGGAGAAAATGCCAATTTTGAGCTTATCTGATGGCATTCTTTTTGAATGACTTACCCAATTTATGAAGAGATAGAAGGATGTACTACTGATTCACCCCAAGGACAATTAGACGGTTGATTATTGGTAGTTGGACTGTTGTATTGTTCTAAGGATGGCCGTTTGATACACCATGCCCCCTTCAACCCTAGCTGATGGATGCAAACATAAGAATCCCTAAGAACGATTTCCATTATAATCTGCAAGTATAGTAAAGGGGCCTTACTCACAGCCTTATAAGAACTCTAGAGAGGGCGCCTGGGTGGCTCAGTCAGTTGAGCGTCCGACTTCGGCTCAGGTCATGATCTTATGGTCTGTGAGTTCAAGCCCCGCATCGGGCTCTGTGCTGATGGCTCAGAGCCTGGAGCCTGCTTTGGATTCTGTGTCTGCCTCTCTCTCTGCCCTTCCCCTGCTCATGCTCTGTCTCTCTGTCTCTCAAAAATAAATAAATGTTAAAAAAGAAATTAAAAAAAGAACTCTAGAGAAGTATCCACTATTGCTGCTTTGATAAAAATATGCGGTTTAATATGTAGAGAAGATAAAGAGGGCATCTTTTTTAAATTAGTATGAATCATAACATAGAAGACAGATAAAAAACTGGAAATAAGACATAAGGGTAAGACAGCCATTATATGGGTGTGGATTGTGTTTTATAAATCGTCTTGAAAAGAACATTTCAAAGAATCATTCTTTGTCTGTATAATTCATTGTTATATAAGACTCCAACTTAGCTGTCTGGAGAGAGACTGACCTTAAATTGATGGAACAAATAGCAGAGAACTGTGGATGACTTCTATGAGCTAAAGGTCTCAGTCATACAATTGCTAAGAAGGTTTTGTCCCCAATCTCAATGAGTTTGGGAGTGGATCCTTTCCTTGAAATGAGCCTTGAAATGGCGCAGCCAACAACTTGATCACAACCTGTGAGAAGACTTGAAACAGAAGATCCAGCTAAGTCATGTCTATGGAAACAGTGATATATAAGTGTATTGTTTAAATTGCTAAGTTTTTGGCATTTTTTATATAGCAGTAGAAAAATGCAACTATCTTCATGAACTACCTCATCTGAAAAGAAAATAATCTGCATGCCGTGTGCTTAAGATTTAAACAACCTGACAACTGTAAACATGTTTATATAATAGATAACTTTAAACAAGTGGAATCTATTGCATGTATGCTTATTCACCAGGATAATAAGATAAAGATAAGAAAGATGTTACTTGTTTACTAGAAATGTGAAGATACTGCTAAAAACAATAACCTTAAACAAATAGAATATTAGGCATGCTGAAAACATCCAGGACCCCAAAGAACATAAATCTCAGAGTGTCGCTGCCACACCAACAACCAGGCAACAAATTCCTTGTATGTCTGGTGGGATACGTCAAGTGGGCTATGAATTTTTTTACACCAGCCATAAGGTAATTCCAATCTCTTTGCATATTGACCAAAGGGGTCTTCATCCAAGTGCAAGTAGATACAGAGAGATGATGACTGACCGAATTTTGAGAATAAAATAATGTGTGCTTTCCTACTTTGCTAAGTCTCACTGCCATTTACATTGCTTAACTGAATGATTGCTTGATCAATTTATTGAATGGGTTTAAATGTGTATGTGACGGGCAATAAGTGATTCAGTTTTCTTGATCGCCACTTCAGATTAGCATATTACAACACATTCTTTGTAGTAAAAGCAAGTTAAAATCTAAATTCAAGGCACACTCTCAAATAATTGGGATCTGGCTCGAAGGCAATGTACATATCTTCTTAATTTTATTTCCAAGTATTTTATTCATTTTAATGCTATTATAAACAGAAGTTTTGAATTTTGTCTTCTAATTTTTTAAATTCTTGTTTATTTTGAGAGACAGAGAGAGAACAAGCATGAGCAGGGGAGGGGCAGAGAGAGAGAGAGAAGGAGAGAGAGAGAGAATCCCAAGCAAGCTCCATGCTGTCAGCACAGAGCCTGACATGGGGCTTCATCTCATGACCATAAGATCATAACCTGAGCCATAGTCAAGAGTAACATACATAACTGACTGAGCTACCCAGTGTAATTAAAAATTACTTTTTAATTCTTAAAATAGATTTCTTAGGATTTTTAAATAAACAATTATGACATATGTGAATAAATTCAATTTTACTTTTTCCTGTCTAATTTGTATGGATTTTTAAAAATTTCATGTTTCCTTTTATTATTTTTTGTTTTATTGCACTAACTAGAGCCATCAGAACAATGTTGAATAGAGACACCAAAATGGGTAACATTTTCATCTTCCCAAGTTTACCAAGAAAGCATTCAACATTTCACTATTAAATAGGGTGCTGGGCACAGTTTTTTTCATAGATGCTCTTCATAAGAAAAGGGAAATTCCTTCCTGATACTACCTGACTGAGAGTTCTTATCATGAATAAGCGTGGAAATTTGTTCCGTGCTTTCTTTGTATTCACTGAAAAGCTTGTAGTTTTTCTCTTTATCCCATTAATATGGTAAATTATAGAGATTGATTTTCCAATGTTCAGTCAAACTTGCACTGCTGCAATAAAACTAATTTGCATATAGTATATTATCTTCTTTATAAACTGCTGGATCCAATTTTTGGTATTTTGTTTCTCAAATGTTTTTATCCTGCTATCCTTTCTTTCCTTCTTTTGCTTTATCAAATGTGTGTGGAATTTTATTTTAATTCCTATAATAACTGTTTAGCCAAACCTCCTTGCAGTTTGGGTGTTTTTTCTAAGAATTGTAATATATGTTTAACTTACCACAGTCCAATACTTCCAAAATTCCATATTTATACATGTATATACATATTGCTTTATGTATATATATACATATTGCTTTAAATGATTATGCTCTTTGAAAATTAATGGGGAAAAAGCATTGTGTTTTGTGCTTACTAAAACTTTATTGTTGCATCCCCTTTCCATTTCTCCCTGAACATTTGTGTTTTCACTTGATTTTAGTTCACTTGACCCTGAAGAACTCCCTTTAGCAATTCTTGCAGCTTAGTTTTCTTCAGATAAATTTTCTAGCCTCTGTTTATCTGAAAAGATCCTTAATTTGTCTTCATTTTTAAATAATTTATTTGCTAGATACAGAATTTTCCATTGTTAATTGTTTTTCTCCTTTGCTTCCCTCCTCCTCCTCCTCCTCCTCCTCCTCCTCCTCCTCCTGCTTCTCCTCCTCCTCCTCCTCCTCCTCCTCCTCCTCCTCCTCCTCCTCTTTCTCATTTCTGGCTTTTGTTTGTCTTACATTATTTTTGACAAACAGGCAGCATGATTTTTATTCTTGTATATAAGATGTCATTTTTCTTTGGATGCTTTCAGATTTTCACTTTATATTTGATTTTGAGTTCTCTGACCATGGTATGTCTTTAGATTTCTCTGTGTGTATGTGGCTTGTGCTTTGCTAAGCTTCTTAGATCTGTTATTTAATGTCTTCCATCGGTTTTGAATGTTCTCAGTCATTACACCTCCAAAGTTTTCTTGTGCCTCATTATCTTTTCCTCCCCTCTGGGACCTCAGATGGGCAAACAATAGACTATTGGTATTTTCCCACAAGTCAACAAGGGTTTACTGATTCATTTTACATTAATTGTTTTCCCTTAATTGTTCACATGGATAATTTCTATTAATCTGTCTCTGAATTTACTGATCCTTTAATTTGTCATTGTCAATCTGCTCTTAAGTCCGTCCACTGAGTTTTTCATTTAAGATATTGTATATTTCAGAGTTAAAAAATAGTTTTACTTCTTGCTGAGCTTTTCTGAACAATCAATCATTTTGGCCATGATCATGGTTTTATATCCTAAAACATATTTATGAGAATTGCTTTAGAATGTTCACCAATTAAGTACCTAGATCACCTCAGTATTTCCTTCCATACATTGCTTTTCTCTAAGTATAAGTAACAAGTTCCTATTTCTTTGCAAATCTAGTAATATTTTTATTGAATATTAGACTACTGGTTCGGTGTTAGAAAACAATATATATATATGTTGTATATACATACATATACATATATATACATATATATATACATATATATATACATATATATACATATATATATATACACATATATATATATATACACATATATATATATATATATATATATATATATTACTGGCTAATTACCTTGAACATGCAGAGCTTTAAGTCTTACATTTTTTTTTAAACACGGGTCTTTTTTCATTTTGTCCTTAATCTAAAAATGGGTTTTTAGTTTTGTTTATAGTTTTTAGAGTGAAGTTATGGCTTTCTGTAATTTAGGTGGAAATCCCAAAGTGTCTAAAACAAGACTCAGATGCTATGTTGTATCTCTTCTGCAATTGACAGGAGCTAAGATATCTGCTCAGCTTTTTCAAATTTCCAGCTGTTGTTTTCCACTAGATTTCTTGGGATTTTCTTGTGAATTAGAAGGTCAGCCAAGAACTGGAGAAAAATTTATACACTGATCTGGGGACTCTTTCCCTGTGGTTCTTTCTTTCTCAGGAATTTCCCTTTCAATTTACAGCTCATCTGGTAGTTTAAACTCTGTTCTCTGACACCTCAATCTGATAAAACAGCAGATTTCTGCTTGAATTATAGCAACCCTCTGCCATATGAATTGGAAAATGCCTTTGGGCAAAAGTCAAATAAATGTGGATCTGACACAGTACTATTTAATTCTTTCAATGGTTGAAATCTACCATAATTGCTGCCTGCCAATGGTCATTCTAAAAATTAAAAAATGTTGGGGATACAGTGGTAAATAAAACAACAAAATTATATTCTAGTAAGAGACCTATTTTATAGTGAGGAGAGATAAATATAAACAAAAAGATATAAATGATCTTAGAAATAATAAAATATAAGGAGATAAGTGCTGTGGAGAAAAATAGAGAAGGATATCTTGGAATTATATTGTTTCCATATTTCTATGAAATTTTATTACTTTTTTTCTAACTGCCACTATTTCTTCATAAGTACATCATGATTGATATTACTTCACAATAGCATGCCATTTCCTTCCTTATGTTTGTCCAAAAGTGTCCTAATTTACCAATAACATAAATATATTATTTACTCTGTGCTATTTTTTTTATTATCTTTTGGAGTGCCTTCCACAGATATTTTTATTCCCTGAGGTTTAGGAAAGTTTCAAAATTATTCATATTTTATATTCTTCAACTGATGCATGAATATTCATCACTATTTCTTGAATAGAATTCCCATGCTTTAATCTATAATTTTTACTGTGCGGAAAAAAAAAAAAAAAGGTCTTCTCTTCAGGAAAACAAATAAGATTTGTTATTTGTTCCTTGCTTACAATAAAGCAAGGTGGAATTTCTGACTAAGTAGAAATAA
Source organism: Paguma larvata (assembly GCA_030068075.1). NCBI lineage: Eukaryota > Metazoa > Chordata > Mammalia > Carnivora > Viverridae > Paguma > Paguma larvata. The sequence goes on along the minus strand of CM057834.1, from coordinate 48,599,586 downwards.
CTACTTCTAAAGTTACCAAGACTGATAAATGAATATAAATAGCGACATATCAGTGGTAAAAGAATGCTGTAAAGAAATTTTCTTTGGCTTTGGAACAGATTGTGTGTTTGCATGTGCATGTGTGTGTGTGTGCGTGTGTGTGTGTGTGTGTGTGCGCATGGTAGTAACATATTTTCCAACAACTCAGCTTTCTTTTGGCTTTATGTTAAAAGTTAGTAGTGATGTCACACACATGAAACTTAACAGGATCAAAAGAAATTTTACGTAGTAACAACTAAGATTATCTTACTCTGAGTGAAGAATAGTGTATTAATTACTGCAGTTTTCACTTTTCAGTCTTAAATTATCGTTTCCCGCCATCTGCCTCATATCATCTCTGTTCAACATTTCTTCATATTAAAATAATCTTTAAAATAGAAGAGAGTTTCCTTGAAATCAAGTCTCGTACCTACTCGCGAGTGGGCTATTGATTGCTCCCTCACTGATTGTTCTACTCATCATTTTCTTGCAGTGTACCTGCCTGTTGCTTCTTTTGCTTCTTCTTTCCCTAGAGTATGAAAAGTCAAAGTCCTCTTAAGTTTTATCTCTCAGGCTGTCTCCACATTATACTAGAAACAGTTCAGTCAATTCAGCCAAGCAGCTGGTCTGTTCAGTCACACCATGAGTTTAAAAGATAATTGTTCTAACTCACTGATTGGTACCCTAAAATGAAGCTGTCAGTGTGATAACACGGATAAATACAGACTCATTGTGACTCAGTCTGAGCTCCAGTTCTAGCCTCTTGCTCATTTTTCTGTTTCAGTTTTACCTGATTTACCTCTCCCACGATGTCCTGACACTAAGAGGGAGTCTTTAATCCTATTCTTTTCATTTTTCCTCAGTTTTTAAAAAGCAATGGGTGAAAATAGGAATATAGGGTCCTGCGAACCTTAATATTACAATTTTATGGAATATTAAAGCAGGAGTGGAACTCAGGGATCATCTCTGCCTCTTTCAAACTAGGGATCAGTGGCATTCTTTCAGAGTTGGATAATAATTTTATGTGCATGGTCACAGTGGGTGAGAGTGGGAGGTGGGCAGTGTGACTCAAATGATGCTTGGTGGACTGTATTTTCTGCCTCTCTTGAGGGGCACAGCCCCCCTCCCATATACAGACATGTAGACACATTTCATGTACCAGTTCTAATTATCAGTTTTATATAATGGAGCTCCATCAGCAGTGACTTTTGAGGAAAAGTCTCTTCTTCTAAGAAAATATTTTAACACGAATAATTTTGTTTAAACCTTTCATTATACAGACGGGGATATTTAGAATTACAGAGAATGTGACTTTCCCGCGGTCGTGCCCGCCAACATTGAAGAAAAACTCAGTCTCTGAGCAAAATCACAATAACTTTCTGGGGCACAGATCTCTCTGTAAAAAGGAAAACTGAAGAAAAGCTAAAAATGTTCATTTAAGAGCCTTGTGCTGACTGTAGTCAGAAATTGCTCTCATTAGCTGTTCTACTTCCATTAAATACTCATTTCATTAGGTTTAAATATCTATTCGTCGACATTTTTTTTTAAAAAAAAGATTGTTCATGTAAAAACCATGTGCCAAAAGTTGAGGGCATAAATATGGGTGAAAAATTTGACATACTTTCACTTTTAAAGAGTTTACATTTTAAAATATATGTATATGTACTTTAAGTAAAGTAAAAATATATGTATATGTACTTTAGTTCATAAAATTTTTGTATTGTAATTTGAACAGTAATAAAAATAGCTACTGTTTATTGAAAACTAGGCACTGGGTGATATATATATTATTTTATATATATATATACACATATATATATTATCATTCTTTATAGTTTTTATTTCCGTTCTACAGGCAAATACATTGAAGTACTTAGAGGGTTAAGTAACGTTTGTAAGACCATACAACCAATTAAATGCTACATCTAGGAGTGAAACTTCCCTTTTATAAGGGCTAATAGTCTATATTACCTTAAAATCTTTACTATGATGACTTCCAATTTGTATTTTAATATTACATATTTTTGTTCATACAGAATAGTATTTTATTACCATTGACATATTATTTAAATCAGGGCCTCATTTATAACATTTGTAACTTTGTTACATCAGATCTAAGATAATCTTGACTGTAAGGCAAACTATTTTATATACCACTAAAAAAGAAAAAACACCACTGCTTCAAATATAATTCAGTTTTATCTTTTAGTATCTTAACCTTAAAAAAAAGAACTATGTTGGATAGACATGATTTTTAAATAATATATTACTTTTATGCCTATATGAAGAGATAAGTATAAGTAAAATATGTTGAAAGTATTTCTAATATTTCTTCTCAATAAATATTTGAGTCTTCTGAGTCACTTTTTAACTCAGTCATTAATATCCAGTTTTTTTCCAAATGTCATCTTGTCTGCAATGAGGAGCAATAGTGATGTAGCATTTCTTAAAATAATGACATTTATTCTAAGCCAAGAATCACACATTCTTCCAATTTCTTAACTAGAAATCCACATATTAAATAATTTCACTGACTTTTTCTTTTTCTTTTTTTTAATGTTTATTTATTTTAAGAGAGACAGAGCACACACAAGGCAGGAACAGAGAGAGTGGGAGAGAGAGAATCCCAAGCAGGCTCTACTCTCAGCACAAGCCCGACACAAGGTTCAGTCTCATGAACCATGAGACCATGACCTGAGCCGAAATCAGGAGTCAGATGCTTAACTGACTGAGAAATCCAGGTGCCCCTTCACTGACTTGTTCAATTACATTTTAGCATGATGGCAAGAAAAGGGTAAAGGGAAAAATAAATTAATAATGATTCTCTTGGCTTAGCATTCCTAAATGCGAAAATAGATTATGAAGTATTTTACAAAGGCATTTGCAACATGGTATGAGCTCAGCCATCTAATCCTGTAACCCAAAGTGTGGTTGTCACCAGCAGGGTAATAATTTGGCACCTTTTCAGAACTATCAATGAGGGAAACTGTTTCTTATTCACCAAATTCCGTTCTTCCTTTTCCCATACAACAGAACTGTGGTCACACAGTTGACCAACTAACTTCATTTCCCTGCCTGTGTTGAAGTTATGGGTGATCAAGTGATGAAAATGTTGTCAATGGAATGTGAATACAAGTCTAGGACCTCTAGGATTTAAAACATTAGGTGCAGTTCGTCCACATCCTCTCCTTCCTCACTCTCTGTTGGAACCTAGACAGGACAACAACCCAGCAGCCAATGCTGTCGACAGTGACCATGTTGCCTAGGCTGCCAGGGTTGGAAAGCTAAAGCCCACGGGCCAAACCTAGCCCATGACCTTTTTCGTATGTGGTTACCAGCTAAGTATTATTTTGTATTTTTAAAGCATTTGTAACAAAAGAGAAAATGAGAAAACTATGCCACAAAGATGTGTGTGGGTTATAAACCCTAAATGTTTATAATGTGGCATTTTATAAAAAGTTTGCAGACATGTGACCTAAGGTATAGCAGACCAACAGCTTAGAAGAAATCCAAATCTCTACATGATGACAAAAGCAAAGCTCTCCAGCCCATCTAGTTTGTCATAGTCCACAACATAAAATAGAGATAAACCGAGAGACTGGTCACATTACATAAGAAAGAACAATGAGTGAAGCTGACTCACTCATTGGGAAACAGCAGGAAACAGCACAAGCAACTGGGTGTTGTGTGTAAGTGATGAGTCACTAACTGCTACTCCTGAAACCAATATTGCACTGTATGCTAACTAACTAGGATTTAAATAAAAATTTGAGAAGAAAAAAAAAAAGAAACAAACAAGATAATGAGACATCTGTAACTTTAATGCAATGAAAGAGAAATGTTAACCTAGATTTATCTATCCAATGAAAATATCCTTCACAAATGGAGGTTAAATACATTTTCAGAAGAACAATAGCTGAGAGAACTTCTCTCCAGCAAAACTGCATTAAGTGGTTTTAAAGCAAGGAAGGGATACCAGATAAAACCTGAATCAGCAGGAAAACATGAAGATTCTTAGTGATGAAGTTTTGGGGTGTTGGTGGAGTGGTCCGTAGCCAGTGACCAAGAGAGAATTCTTAAAGATGTCTTTGGTACCAAAAGGTGATTTTATTAAAGCATAGGGACAAGACACATGGACAGGAAGAGCTGCGCTGGGGCTATGACCATGAGGAGAGACTGGTTTTATATTATGGAGTTTCTGGAGGTAAAGTACAGGGGAAGTTTCCAGTGAGATTTTGATATGCTGAAGAAGACTCACAGGATACTGGAAGCCTAGCTCTTGTCAAGATAAGGTTGTTTTTCCCTCTAGCAGAGCATTAGCATTAAGACAGTAGGGAGTTCCTGGAGAAACATTTTGCTTTGCCTACCTCAAGTATTTGTCAATGGGCTGCATTGACATTAAATAAGGAAATTTAATTTTTCCTGCCATTTCCTTCTGCCTTTGTTTCCCACATCACTTAAGAAGGACAAATATTTAGGTAAACATAAAATACATTTTATTATAGTTGTGTGTGTGTGGTTTTAAATTTCTTTAGAAAAATTACGGATTGCTAAAAGAAAAACAGTAATGTAGGGTTAATGTCATACATTGAAGAAAAACATGCTAAGATTAAAAAAAAAAAACACACAAAAATCAAAAAAAAAAAAAAAAAAAAAACAACCCACCAGGTGATGAATGGAGTGGGTTGCAAGGTTTTAAAAATGTTGGTGAATGTATGAATTGAGACTAAAATGATGTGAAGATTCATATTGTATTCATATTTTCTAGAGAGAGAAACTACTAAAAATAACATATAAGGTTGTAGATTAAAAAACAACACAGAATAAAGCATGGTATGTTAAAAAAATAGTATTCATTCAGAAGGGGAAAAAGTTGTAACAAAGATAAATGAAATAAATAAAAACCAAACTTCTAAATGGAAGACTTAAACTTTACAATAGCAAAATTATATTAAGTGGCAACTAATAAGCATTCTAGCTCTAGTTAAAAGACTAACTGTGCAACTGGTTAAGCAAGAAAGATTTGTTTATATGGAACACACTTTAACAGGAAATACACAAATAGGTTGAAAGTAAGAGTTAAAATAGGGTATATCTTGGGGGCGCCTTGATGGCTTAGTTGGTTAAGCGGCCAACTTCAGCTCAGGTCATGATCTCACGGTCTGTGAGTTCGAGCCCCACGTTGGGCTCTGTGCTGATGGCTCATCAGAGCCTAGAGCCTGCTTTGGATTCTGTATCTCCCTCTCTCTCTGCCCTTCTCCTGCTCATGCTCTGTCTCTATGTCTCTTAAGAATAAATAAACATTAAAAATTTAAAAAAAAAGATTTAAAAAATAAAATGGGGTATATCTTGGAAACCCTAAATATAAGGTTAATGTAGCTATATTAATTTCTACAAAAATAGAATGCAAAATAAAGAGTATTATTAATGCTGATATTTCATAATGAAAAATATCAATTTATTAAGAATATATAAAAACTCGAATTATGTGTATATTTAATAACAGAACCTCAAAATATAAGATGCAAAGGAAGAAATGGACAAGTTCACAATCATAGTTGATAGAAGAGTGGACACAGAATTAAGGGAAAATATGAGAGATTGAACAATACAAACAGCCAGCATGTTAGTATTGTCATAGAACATAAAAAGGAAAACAAAAACAAAAACAAAAAAACACAAAACACAAAAAGAACAGATGAACTAGAAGATCATGGAAAATTGCTAAAAATTTTTTTCTTGAGTTGGGTAAATTGGACTGTTATATATAAGCTTTTCCGTAAGCTTCCAGGCACTTTCCTGCAAATTATTTGCTGTAGTGTTGTAGGAAGTAGAGGCCTTACGTGATGCTTTCCTATAATTCTGGTATTTCCTGATTTCTTATATATTGACAGAAATTTTCTTAAACTTCACTCTGCCCATCTTTTCAAATGCCTGTGTTGAATTCTTTTCTTCTTGAAATATCTAAAGTAATTTTTGTTTTTGTGACTGTATATATCATAATGTGTAGGTACAGAGACTGCTAAGTGGTTGAATTTGTCAATTTGAATTGTTGAATTTGTGAGTCTGTAGAGGTTCTCTTCTAACTGTTTATATTTTCTCAGTGAAGAAGAAAGTAAGGGCACCCGCCGGGAGTAAGTGAGAGGAAGGAAGTGAAAGAGTAAAAGATTTGAAAAAGTTCTTTAGGGATCTGGTTAAAGCATGAACTCTGATGGCTAGGCCACATAAAGAGTGCTTCTTTATGATTCTGGTAAATGTGAATTTGTGGTTTTCCTCAGCCACATTTGTAGTCCATAGATAAACTTTCTAAGATAATTGACTGGAAGGTCCCAACATTGAGGAGTTCTCAGCTTTGTCTGGACATCAGACTTCCTTGAGAAGCTTTTAAACAAGACAAATGCCTGCTCACTTCCCCAGATATCCTGATTTAATTGTCTTAGGGTAGAGTCTGATCATCAAAATAATTTACCTACCTGGTAAATTTGCCTACCACTTACCTGGAGGTTCCCAGTGGGAGAACAAGGTTGAGTCCCATTTTTAGGCTACGGTCATTCATGAGTTCAGGATCTGTGTTTTTTGAATATTTTTATTATCATTGTTTGCACAAAGTAGGTAATCAAAAACTGTTAATGGAACTGAAGAATAAATCTATGAAAAGTCAGGCTTTGATAGCTGACTTTCAACTCTTATTCCCTCCTTTTAATGATTTCTTACATTACCCTGCAGTAGTTTGGAGTTGGTATTTAGATTGGATTTAAAGGTAGCCATGCAATCCTTACACCTCTATTAGAGAATGAACTATTAAAATGCTAAGGATGAACATTTTGTGGCACAGGATCTCACAGATTGGTGTCAGAGATAATCTGCTTCATACATAAATGCCTGAGATAGAGTTGGCTTGTTGGACAAAAAAAAAATGTATTTCATCTTCTTTATCAGACAGCTAGACTACACCTCCTGGTCTCACTCCCAGGAAGATATGGCCAAGAGACAGAATTCTAACCAATGTAATGGGAGTTGAGGTGATATGTATCTCTCTAAACTATAAAATTTCCCCCATAGTCATCTTGCTTTTGCCCTGGCCCCTGGCCCCTGGCCCAGGGAAGATGATCAGGATAAACCTGGAAATCACATAGTGAAGGTGGTAGATCCCAAAATAGAAGGTCTTGTATCTCTGAATTGTCACTGAGAGGAAAACTGCTCTGAGATCAGGAGCATCTGTTTTGAACTGTGAGTGAGAGGTAAACTTCTATAGTGAGTCACTATACATTTATTTATGTTTATCCAGGATTGAAAGTGATATTTGTTACATAATCTTGGTAAAGTATCTTCCTATAATTAAATATTTTCTCTACTTGAACATGTTAGACTGGTAAAAGACACCATTTTATTTCAAGTGTCATTTTGTAGCTAGAAAAGACAGGAAAAGTTATAAATGCAATCTTGTAGCATTGGTTAACAGCATTATGTATCTAATAAAATTCCGGGCTTCGGGTCCTACAACATGATTCTCAAACTAATAGTGTACATTTGAATAACTGAGAAATTGTGTTACTGTCAAATTTTGATTCAGTAGGTTTGAGATAAAGCCTGACGTTCTACATTGATAATAAGTTCTCAGATGTTGCCCATACTATTGGTCTGCAAACCACACTATGTATAAAGAGCACGGCCGTACAATTAAGGCATTATCTTTCCCTCACTAGACCTAAAATCTCTACTCTTCTATACATGTTTAAGTCTTCTTATGAATGCATCCCTTTTGTTATGGGTTGAATTATGTCCCCCAAAAGCATATGTTGTTGCCCTAACTTCTGATACCTGTAAATGTGACCATATATGGAGATAGGGTCCTTGCATACACAATCAAGTTAAGATAATCAAGGTAAGATTAGGGTACACCCTAATCCCTATCTCTAACGTGCTTATAAGAAGAGGGAAATTTAGACATAGAAACTCACAGCGAACATCATGTGAAGACAAAAGCAGAGACTGGAGTGATAGACCTACAAACCAAGGAATACCCAGGATTGTAGTTGTTCGCAGAAGCTGAGAGAGAGGCATGGGACAGATTCTCTCTCAGAGCACTCAGATGGAGCCAACTCTACTGACACGCTGATTTAGGACTTCTAGCTTTCAGAATTGTGAGACAATAAATTTCTGTGATTTTAAACCATCTAATTCTGAAGTATTTTGTTATGACAGCCCTAGGAATCTAATATACCTTTTTATGACATAATGTCAAGTTGCTATGGTTTTTTGGAATATTATTCATCAATGAGAGAATAAAAACAAATCAATGCATATCTTTTTCCCCTTTTCTTTGCAAACAGTAAAGAAATAAAAAAAAAATATGTGTATTTTATCAGCACCCACACCAAAACAGTTTTCTCATCACTGAATCATTGATTGCCTAGGATGTCAAGAATATTTAACTTCTTTGTGAAAGTTAGGATGAGAAGTGTTTCATTATTTTATTTTTTCTCTGACATACGGTTTACTTAAGTGCATATTCTACCTGATTTCCCACTTTGCATGGAAGAGGAAAAAATGAGCTAAAACTGCCCCTATGGGCTTCAGAACTGCTGACACAGTTATGCCTCCAAGAAACTGGGCCCTCAAACTCATTTTTCTCAGGTTCCCAGAGAATAAAAGTATTAAGTATGAGTCACAATGGATGTTAATTTCCTGCCCTTTTTGTTCCTATTCTATTACTGCTCTTTCTTGGAGCTCTTCACACAGACACAGTTAAGCAAAGAAGGGTGAGACCATTTTCCCTCTGTCAATTGTATGATAGAAAATTACTGTTCACTTCTTTAGAGAAGTGGAGTTAAATAATAATAATCATCAAGAATATTTTCCATTTATTATCCAAAAACCATCCTGGAAGGAAGATGATAACACTTTTTCAGAACTTAAATACAGATGAGTAATTGCAACATTGAAAGTGGTGTTTGTTCTTGTTTGAGTAAAGTGTCTGTCATTATCTAATTAAACATATTAGCACTAGTAAAAGACATCATTTTATTTCAAATGTCACTTTACAGCTAGGGAAAAAAAAAGAGGAAAAACCACAAATGATGTGCCTGTGGGAATAGATTATGCAAAGGAAGAACAAGAAATTAAGCTCAACTAAATTTATACATACTGGGTCCTATTGCTCTTTGATGAGTATATTTAACTCAGAGTAGTTTCTCCTGGATTTTCCTACAATGAAGACTAGTGACATAAAGCATGGCATAGAGTATTGCTCCAGAATTAGCTTAGTTTGTGTTGTGGATCATTTTCAGAATCCTTTCAGAATGGAGACCCTCGTAACCCCAAGTAATGGGAATGTTGCTTATTGAAAGCTCTCAGCTAAGTCCCTCTACAATTTCACCTCTGGAGAGGTGAGGAGAAGCAGCCAGTTTCCAGTGACTGGTTGATGCAGAGACATCAAGATCCAAGTTCTCCGCCTCTAGCTGATACAATCAACTTCTCAGCTTTCCATGGGATTGTCTAAGACCTTTGTGTGATTTCGTTACAGTTCAACTTCTATCCTGTGTTATTCACTCACTGACTGGTGTTGATCCTAGGAATACTCTCTCCAAAATCTCAGAATCTCAATCTGTTTTTCAAGTAACCAAGTTTTAACAGTCTGTAAATTCAAGAAATTCAAGACAAATAAGCAAAGGATAATGAATAGTAATAGTGAATACGGGTACTAGTGGAGAATACCAATGGCGATACTGAATACTAATAGTGAAGGGCACCGATACCTGATCTAGTATGTGTGTTAGATAAAATTACAATTCCCAGAAAATAACCATGCCATAATCCCTGGAACCTGTGTCAAAAGAGGCTTTACAGATGTGATTATTATTAGGATCTTGAGAATCAGAAATTATACTGGATTTTCAAATGGGCCCTACGTAATCATGCTTTGGTGCTTTGAAAGTAGAGAAAGGAGGAAGAAGAAATCAGGGTAAGGTATGTAACAGTGGAAACAGGGTCAAATTTATAAGATATGGAAGGATCTCAGCCCACTGCTGCTAGCTTTGAAGATGGAGAAAGGAGGCTACAACCCAAGAGATGCCATTAGCCTCTAGTGGTCATATAATCCTTTCAATAGATGTAGAAAAAGCATTTGGCAAAGTACAACATCCATTCATGTTTAAAAAACAGAAACAAAAACACCTCAACAAACCGCAGAATTAGAAAAATAAATTCTCCCCTAGAACCTCCAGAAAGAAATGCAACCCTGCCAACACTTGGATTTTAGGACTTCTCACCTGAAGAACAGTAAGATAATAAATTTGCATTGTTTTAAGCCATGAAGTTTGTGGTATTTGTTACAACAAGCAATAGAAAAGTAATACAGCATATTTCTTGTGCACGTTCAATTATGTGAGCTAAAGAGTAAAATCAGTGTCATCATTTTATGATCTTTAACATTGGATAACATGGTCTGCCTGGAGTACTGAATTTGCTCTGAGTCAGTTCTTTACTGCCTATGCCATTTGGGTGATCAAATTGTATTCTCAACCATGTATTATTCTTGATCATGAGCTACAGTTATCTGACCATACCTGGATATGTTTTGACATGAAATCATAGGTTCAGAACATCATGGTGTTAGGACAACAATGTAAGGTGTCTTCATAGGATAGTCTTTGTAGTTCTTTGGACCTAGATCCAAATCTCACACCATAATTTACTACCTATGTGCCGCTAAGTCAATTACCCAACTTCTCTCCACCTCCTTTCCTTGTATATCAAATTGGGGTAATATATAACTTGTGCAGAAAACCAAATCTCAACAAATTGAAGAAGATCCAAATCATTCCATGCATATTTTCTGACCACAACACTATGAAACTGGAAGTCAACCACTAGAAAAAAATCTGGAAAGACCACAAATACATAGAAGTTAAATAACATGCTGCTAAACAATGGATGGTTCAACCAGGAAATCAAAGAAGAAATTTAAAAGTACAGGGAAACAAAACTAAAGCTCCCAAAACCTATGAGAGACAGCAACAATTCCATTTACAATTGCACCCAAAACAATTAGATACTTCGGAATAAACCTATCCAAAGAGGTGAAAGACCTATACTCCCCAAACAATAAAACATTGATGAAAGGAATTCAAGACAACACAAAGAAATTGAAAGACATTTCATGCTCATGGATTAGAAGAACAAATATTTTTAAAAATGTGTATACCACCCAAAGCAATCTACACATTTAATACAATCCATATCAAAATTCCAACAGCATTTTTCACAGAATGAGAACAAACAATACCCAAATATGTATAAATCCACAAAAGACCCTAAATTCCCAAAACAGTCTTGAAAAACAAAAGTGAAGCTGAAGGTATCAAAATTGTGGACTTCAAAGATACAGTAATCAAACAGTATGGTACTGGCACAAAAATTTACACATAAATCAATGGAACAGAAGAGAAAACCCAGAAATAAACCCACAATTATATGGTCAATTAATCTTTGACAAAGCAGGAAAGAATATGCAATGGGAAAAAGATAGTCTCTTCAATAAATTGTGTTGGGAAAACTGGACAACATGCAAAAGAATGAAACTGAACCACATTTCACACCATATAGAAGAATATATTCAAAATGGATGAAAGACCTAAATATGACACCTGAAACCATCAAAATCCTAGATGACAACACAGGCACTACCCTCTTTGACATCAGCTGTAGCAACTTCTTTCAAGATATATCTCCTGAGGCAAGGAAAACAAAAGCAAAAATAAACTTTTGGGAGTACATCAAAATAAAAAGCTTCTGCACAGCAAAGATAACAGTCAACGAAACTAAAAGGAAACCTATGGAAAGGGAGAAGATATTTGTGAGTGACATATATAGTAAATGGCTAATATCCAAAATATAAAAAGGTATAAAACTCAACACCCAAAAAACAAATAACCCACTTAAAAAATAGGCAGAAAACATGAACGACATTTCTCCAAAGACCTCCAGGTGATCAACAGACACATGAAACAATGCTCGTCATGACTTATCATCGGAGAAATGCAAATCAAAATTACAATCACGTCACACCTGTCAGAATAGTTAAAATCAGTAACACAAGAAACAGCAGGTATTGTTGAGGATGCAGAGAAAGGGGAACCCTCTTACAAGGTTGGTGGCAATACCAACTGGTGCTGCCACTCTTGAAAAAGGTTTGGAGGTTCCTCAGAAAGTTAAAATTAGAAATACCTATGATCCAGCAATTGCACTAAAGGATATTTACCCCAAAATACAAGAACATTAATCCAAAGGGATACATGCACCCCTATGTTCATGCAACATTAATAGCTACGATATGGAAGCAGCCCACAAGTCCATCAATTGATGAATGGATGAAGAAAATATGATATATATATATATGTATATATACACACACACACACACACACATATATACACACACACACAAAATGCTATTCATCCATCAAAAAGAATGAAATCTTGCCATTTGCAATGATATTGATGGAGCTAGAGAGTATAATGCTAAGTAAAATAAGTCAAAGAAAGACAAATACGGTATGATTTCAGTCATATGTGGAATTTAAGAAACAAAACAAAGAAGCAAAGGGGAGAATTGGGAGAGAAAGAGAGGTAAAGGAAGAAACAGGCTCTTAACTATAGAGAACAAAGTGATGGTTACCAGAAGGGAGAGGAAGGGGGGATGGGTGAAATAGGTGTTGAGGATTAAGGAAGGTGCTTTTGATAAGCACAGAGTGATGTATGGAAGTGTTGAATCACTAATTATATACCTGAAACTAATATAACAGTGTACGTTAACTAACCAGAATTAAATAAAAACTTAAAAAATATATATAATGTGTGCAGTCCTGTTATGTGTATTAAATTACATCGTGTTCTTATACAGTGTCTGGCACAGAACAGGCACTTAAAAGTCATTTTTATTATTACACTATAGTTCAATGGTTCATATATTCAACAATTATTTTCTGAGCCCCTACTCTGTTCTAAGAATTGTTTTTCCACCTTGTTTAATTATCACATTGAGATAGAACTGACATTATCTTTAAGATTGGAGAATCTCAAATTATAAGTAAAATGCCTGCTACTATGCCCAGAATCAATACTTATTTAGTGTTTAATAAATAAATTCATTAATAAATGACTTTGATCATTTTTATTCAGTGTGGACAGGCTTCGTGTTGTCCATTAGAGACCATATGAAAATACTTCGCACCAGCCAAAAACACATACACCATGCATAGAGTATCTGAAGAATACAGCATTTTACCTAGAGTCCTTGAAAAAAAAATATGATTGTGATAGACTTCATTGAAAATGGAAGGGAAAACTTCAGAGCATTTGAGGTTATGACCAAATATGTATTTTTACCCTTAGGTTATTTGACTAAAACAGCATATGCACATTCAGTGTTTTATTAAAAAGCACATTCCTGCTCAGAGACATAACAGATATATTTGCAGTAGAAGAATTTTATTTATTTTCCTATTGCAAACTCTGCCAGAACCACATGGAAAAAGACCAAAAGATTTATTACCTTTGTAAATCTATTCACCTAGCTTTGAAAGATTTTTTCTAAATACCAATTAAAACAATTTTATTATTTTCAGTTCTTACTGAAGTGTTTATGGTTAATGTCTTCAGAAGAACAATTATCAAAATGTAAGAAAATAGTGTAACTAAATAGGCTCAATAAATCAAATGCAAAGGAATATCTTTTATTCATCAAAATAGTTGAAAAACTGGAAAAGTGAAAGAACTATTTTGTGAAATCTAAAGGGTCTTTATAGGGATGAATAAGTATAGTGTATGCATATATAAACGTTTATTTCATTTACAAAGAGAAATGAAATCACACACAAAAGGGAAAGAAAAAATAGAAAATGCACCTTAGTGGGCTTGTCTTATGATGGTTAAAGTCTCTATTCTTAGCGTGAATAGTGCCATCACTGGCTTTGAATATGGATAAAATATAATTCTTTAGGTATTCCAACAGATTCCAAAACCAGTTCCACTATCTTTGAACATTAAGGCTAAAAGGAAATTAATTACAAAATTATAAGAGGGCTTAAGGAGGCTTCAAAATAGTACAAACTTCTAATTTTATAGAAAAATAAATTGAAGTCTGACGAGGTGTACTACAATCCAATTTATGAGTCACTCAAATTTAGAATATTCAATATTTAGTTGCTGAACTTTGTTTTTGATTCCTCATGTGTTATCCAATTTTATCATCACCTCATTTAACAGGCTTACTTCAAAATGACTTTTGACTGTTTTCCAAGATCTGGTCCATATTCAAGTGAAACTTGCTTCTAAGTTTTCCCAGGAATGTGCCCCAGGGCTTTGAAAGTAATTCTAAATAAGAGCAATAAAATATTTCCAAGGCAAGTTAGTATTGTCTAGAGCAGCACTGTCCAATAAAAATATTTTCTAATAGATATATTGAGAAAGTAAAAAGAAACAGAAGAATAACTTTTAGTAATATATCTTAACTCTGTGTATCAAATATACAGTCATTTCATCATGTAAAAAATGTTACAATATTTAATTAGATATTTCATATTGTTTTCATACTCAGTCTACAAAATCAACATGAATTTTACATTTAAGTACATCTCAATTTGTTGTTTTGTTTTGTTTTTTTCAATTTTTTTTTTTGATGTTTATTTCTGAAAGAGACAGAGTGTGAGCAGGGGAAGGGTAGAGAGAGGGAGACAAAGAATCTGAAGTAGGCTCCAGACTCTGAGCTGTCAGTACAGAGCTTGACGTGGGGTTTGAACTCCTGAACTGCGAGATCATGACCTGAGCCAAAGTCAGACGCCCCACTGCCAGAGCCACCCACGTGCCCCAGTACATCTCAGTTTGTATGAGATGTATTTCAAGTGCTCGACACTGGTATGTGGCTACCATGTTGGATAATACAAAACTAGAATAACAACCACTGTTCAAATTCTATATTAAAATTAAACTTCTTGAGTTTAATTGTAAGCATAAACAACTTGGATAAAAATTCAGTTGGCAACTTTGGATTTCCTAAACAGTAGAAACTACTCTGTTCTCATGTTCTGCGTTTCATATTACATGCATTTTTAATCCCTCATGTCTTATTTCTTTTTTTTCCTCTTATTTCTCTTTCCCCATTTCTGCTGTGTTCTGGGAGAATCCTTTTTAACTGTCCTTCTATTTCATTGACTTAGTTTTTCATTCTATCTTATCAACTTTTCAAGCTTTCAATTGCACATTTAAATTCGATAATTTTATTTTTTAACTAGGCACTGATTCTTGATCTTATTCTCTTTGATAGATTTAATGTACCCTTGAGTATCCCTGATATTATATGCTGAATATTATTAATTTCTCCTTCTTTTGATTTATTTCATTTGATTCTTCAGAATCAGTTTCCTTTCTTCTATACTCTGAAATATTTGCATAAGTATTACATTGGTAACTTATTTTAAAGTCCCGTGGCAAAAAAGTAGAATAGTATGTGAGCTAACTAACTTTAGTTCACACTTGAGGCATGGATAGTTAGTGTTTAAAGCAACTAAGCACATGGCTTCAACATCAAGGGGTTTTAAATAACACCAGAGGGAACATCAACATAAAGATAGTTGAAGATTAATTTTGTGAATTTTAGTGATGCTCAAGATATGGGGTTCACCAGAATGGTAGCACATGTCTGGCATGGACAACATGTAATTATACAGTATGCCAACGTGCTGAACACCTTTGGAGTAAAACATGATATCCCGAACTCTACATGGTCCATGGTCTGTGTTACAAAGAGGACTATGTGGTCAAATTCAACTACAAACCAGACTGATTTTGCTGTCAGATGTGTTTACATTCACCTCTGAGTGAATTTCTCAGGCAAGGGCCTCATCAGTGTGCTTGAGGACAGAGAATACATTCATCTCCAAGTTTGCAAGAACATGTCATGTGACTATTTTTTTATCTTTCCTAAAGGAAATGTGGTTCATTTGGCAAATTTTGTGTAAACTTACTTTCATTTTAGCAGACCACCTGATAACCTCATGTCACACAGTACACCCTCAATTCCAATCTCCAGAGGATACCAACTGTTAAACAGTCAGTTGAATCAGGTCTGTTTAAAGTTTTTTTGACATTTATTTTTGAAGAAGAGAGAGACAGAATGTGAGCATAAGAGGGGCAGAGAGAGAGGGAGACAGAATCTGAAACAGGCTCCAGGCTCTGAGCTGTCAGCACAGAGCCCAACGTGGGGCTCTAACCCACGAACTGTGAAGTCATGACTTAAGCTGAAATTGGACACTTAACTGACTGAGCCACCCAGGTGCCCCAGTTCCATTTAAAATGATGAGTTCAGTCTTTTTTTCCCATTCCTTTTGTAATTTTCACACAGAAAATTCTGCAATTATCTTACTGTCATGTAAGTGCCTGTTAAATGTTATGTGGCTTTCTATGGAAGTATTGTTCTTGCCAAAAGGGAAAAAGGAAAGTTTATCCTTTCTCTAGTTTTATTTGGTGGTTCGTATTGTTTGTGAGGTGTAGAGACAGAGTAACTAGTTGGGGCAACTAAGAAGTAGGAGGATATTTGTTATGGTACACTGAAGAATCCCACCTTCTCTGACTAGCATGCCCGACTGTCCAGATAATGTACTTGAGGTAGATGGGCATTCCTCTTCTAAGACTAGGACAATCCCCACAATATTAGGTGGGGTCAAGATTGTCTCTGTGACATCTTGGCAATAATTGCTCACAATTTCGCTCACTGTTTTCTCCTGCCTGTCTCAAGGTCATCTCCCATGTAGCCATAACTTCGTGGAGTTGCAAGACATTGTACACCAGAAAGGGTCAAGGAGGTTTGAAGACTCTTAAGAGTTTTCATTGACTACATGGTAATTTCTAATCTATGAAGGAAAGGAAGGAAAATATTTTTAAAGCCTGATATTACAAAATCTCTCCAGTGTCATTTCAATACTACCTCTTCCTGTCACACTTCAGTCCAATCAATTCCATTAGATAATGGGTCAAAAGTATCTAACTCCCTTCTGTTATCTTGTCTCTATCCTTAGCCTACAAGCACAGCATTATATTTGAGATAACCTAAGATCATATCAATTCTAAGATGCTAGAGCATGGATCTCTACAGATAGCCATAAAAATTAAAAAATAAATTTAAAATATATTAAAAAATAAAATCTTTAGCTCTACCCCTATTATTTTCTGAGAGAGCAGAAGCATTCTAAAATGTTTACTAACGTCCAGTAAAGGAAAGTCATTACACAAATGTAGGGCCATTCATAGCAAATCTTAAAAACATAATGCAGACTAGATAAATCCTTTGCAAGAAAAGAGATTCATGTTTTGTATTTGTATTCACAATTTGCTATTTCTTTGCAATTATATTTTAATACTAAGCCTCCTTATAACTAATATTTTATCTTATTCCAGGCCTTCAAAGTTTTAATTAATAGTCTTTTACATTTTCAAGTATAATAGTTTTTTTTATTTAATATTTATATATCAGTCATTGAAGATTTAGGAAGGAGGAAAGTTGAGTGTTAAATAAAATTAAAGTCTCAACTTGAAAAACACACCAGAGTCCTCTTAAAATTCTTGACATTTTCATCAACTCTAACTTCAAACATTTGCTGGTTAATGACTTTACTTGTTCTTTCTGTGCCCTGGGTGAAAAGTTGGGAATGTTTTAATACTATAAAGCCTTAGATTCGTTCTTCTGAGGAACTCTCAGAAAATGTCTGCACAGTCTCACTGGACGCCCAACACACAGTGTTCTTTCAAGGTGTTGTTTTCTTTCAGGCATGAATTAACAATATGATAATTGCTTGATTACATGATTACAGAAAGGAAAATGATTTCATCTTCTCATGTCTATGGTTTCATTCAGAAAAGGCTTAAAATATGTACTCCTTATGCAGGAAAAATAGCCCTTTCTTTACTCAATATGAAGCTCCCTATTTTCAATAGGTGGATTCTAACAGGATCAAATTGTTTCCCCTTGTGATGATCTTGTAATGAGAAGACTGCATAATTGGAGGAGTAATTGATTGAAAAGAACTGGAAGTCTCTGAAAATATATATATTTTTAAAAAGCCCAAAACCCAGCAAACAAGCCAACAAAACCTGGAACTGCTACCCTAAATAACTTCAAAAATTATATTTTATATTCTAGTGAAAATAAAAGCAAAACATGATGCTCTTTGTGCTCAAAATATTTTGAAGAATTGTATCTAAGGCCTGGTGAAAGATGGATTGTTTTAAAGCTATTTGTGAGGATTGCAGCAACAGAAGCAAAAGCATGTAGCTCAGGTGGAATGAGCATGGGTGTCAAAAAGGCATCTGTCAGGAGAAAAATTCTGAACCCTGATAGTTCTCACTTCCAATTATAGCAACAGATACAGTATAAAAAAATGTTGGAATGAAATCCAAGGGTTATACTCAGCTGACAGTTTTTCTTGTGCTGCTGTCTCTTTTAGGAAATTAGTCCTTCTAGGAGCTATATTTTGTGTAAAAGTTTTGCATTTATGCATTTGAGATTTTCCCTTATCTACCGCATAGTATGTTATTATATATGACCAGCTAATTTCTCCTTGAGTCTTTTCCATATGACAAGATAGAACTCTGGACAGTCAAAATCAAGTAACTTACTGTTCCATTTATGGTAGCTTCAGAAAAGGCTTGAACTATGGAAACGACTGGTAAAATGACCTGATGGGTGATGAATCTTGATAATAGTAAAAATAACACAGAAATAGGTCAATAAATCTCATTAATATTCCATCATAGAAAAGCAAACAAATAGTTACTAAGATAAAACTCAGTTACTAAGATAAAACTCAGACATTTTCCCTTTAATCCAAGTATGTAATTTCTCTGTAACTATAGACATATAAAGTATATACTATTATTTCATTTGCAGACATATATGCAGTGTAACAAAGAACTTTATGGAAAAAAAATTTTTTACCTTTAATTTCAGGTCAAAGGGACAAAAGTAAAAGAAACAAATTCATACAAGAATTTGTTTTAAAAAAGAAATGCAGGCTTTTATAGGTGGAATGACAGTTTACCTGTCCATTTCTCGCATCTTCTTCCTCTACACGTATGGAGAGCTACACTATGAAAGTGACTACATAAAGCTATAGTATAGTGGCACTACAAAGTCCTTAATTAGTTAATAAACTTAATTATGTTTAATATGTTCTCTCTCTTACTATGACAAGAGAGCAATATATCTGATAGGTAATTTTTATCACAGGGTTTGAGACCAAAGGGTAGCATGGAAATAATCAAGAAAATTTAACTAAGCACTCTATTCAAAAGAAGTTTAAAATCATACTGAACTTTGAGACTTATTTTATTATCACTTAGGATTATTTTTAATAAACTATATGAAGATAACTATATATTTGAGAATGTGAAAAAAATGTTTCACCAAAATTTCCTAAAGGAAAAATACATGAGCTCATAGCCTATGAGTACAATAAAATATTTTTATCTTAACCTTTTCTATTTTATCAAGCCTGATCATGTATTTGAGGAAAAGCTCTTGAAAAGCTTTTTAATAAGGAAAAAAAAGTATCCCTTTCCAAAAGGCACAGTCCTAAGGATTTAGAAATATGGTCCTGTGGATTAGAAAGAATTTACTTAGGGAGGAAATTATATGGTGATTAAAGCATACTACTGTTACAAATTATATCAGGGATTTTACGGTGGGTTTCTATTTAATTCCTTAAATACTGCATCTTTAGAGCTTAGAGTATGATGTTACCAAAGAGATTATATTATTAAAAAGACTGGTGAAACCCAGTTACCAGTATGAGAGGATTACACTGATGTTTTAAAGGATGGCCGGTTTGTTCAGTATTATTAAAGTCAACTGTAAATGGAATAGAAAGTAAGCAAAGGAATACATTTACCTTGTACAACTGGAAAAATGTCATTATGTTTTGAATTCCCAAGTTATGGATTTACACAGATGTACACAGACACAGACACACACAGACACACACACAGACAGACACACACACACCCCTATCCTTTATTAACTCATTCACAGAGAGTTAAATGATGACTAAAACCTAGAACTAGGTCTAGGGTCGATAACTCAGCACTTCTGAATTTTAATCCTAGCACAGAAAGTTATTATTTCCAGAGAAATAAAATACTTTAAAATTAACATTCCTCGTAGTTTCAAAATGTGATAAGCCAATAAGACCTCATTTAGCTTGCAGATAAGACCTCATTTAGCTTTACCTGAGACTCATTACACCAGTCTTATTTATAGAAAATAAGCAAAGTATAAAAAAAGTACTTGAAAAATAGGACATTATTATAAAGAGAACAAAACTGTATTTAGCGTAATGGAGTTGCTTATCAAAACAATTAACATATAATACATGAAATAATTTTTATTATAAAATTTTCAAATAACACAAAGCTTAATACTACACAAAGAACACACTCTACCAAACCTGTTTTTAGGCTCATGTCTTAGTTTCCACGTTGGAAAAATCATCTCTGTAATTATAAGCTTGGCCCTTCATAAGACATGAAAGTAAATATATAATATATTCATCTATGCAACTTAGAGAAAAGAGTGCATTGACTGTGAAATAGTGAGATAATCAAAGAATAAGGAATTTACATACATGCCAGAGACATAATTCTGCTTTGTTGTTACATGCCATAAATTTGAAAGACTATCTGACAAGAATGTGGATGTCAAGGTAAAAGGATATTTCTTTTCATTTCCATGCTACTTGATAAAAAGGCATGCATGGAGTCATATTTATCAAGTAATATAGCATCCTTTTTGACCTTCCTTTTCTTCAGTGCAGGGCCTACAGCTTGATTGTAGATGCTTTAGGAATCTTTATTTAGATAAGTAAAGGTAGAAAGAGTATCTGTTTCTCATTAATCTAGAGTAATAATGCAACTTTAAAAAAGATCCGAGGTATTTAGTTTCACCCAAGATCATAGTGATGATGCCTTCCTAATATGACCTCAGTCTGGTTTGTATTTGTGAATATTGTACATGCTCCTTCTGACACTTCAAACACACATACAGTCTTCCGAGGAGTGTAAAAATGTACTTGAATATGATTATTATACCTGACCCCATCATCACAATTTATGTCTGTCTTCAGCTTTAATACTGTTGATGAGAGCAGAAATTCTTGGCTTTAGAATTTTCATATCATAGATGACTCTCAAGTCAATATAGCTACCTCTGCTTTTCCTTTTAAACCAATAGTTGGATTGTCTATTGGATATTTGTACACCTGATTTATATTGATTATATATGCCTTAAGATCAACAGTGTACCATATTCAATATATTCAAAAGTAAATACATTAAGTCTTCATCCCTTTTCACTATCTTACACCTAATTTTCTTTCAGTATACATTTCTTGTTGGTTACAAGATAATCATAAAAAAGTAATTATCTAATATCTACTTCTTGGAGTAACCCAACATTAAATATTCAGAGTGGCAAAGTGTTCAGATAAAATACAACACTTCCCAGTCACCCTTGCTGTGAGATGTGATCATGTTACTAAGTTCTGGCCAAAGAGATATATGTAAAAGTGGGTAGGTGGGAATTCTATGGGCCTTTTATTCTTATTATTTATTTTTAAATGTTTATTTTTATTTTTGAGACAGAGAGAGACAGCATAAATGGGGGAGGGACAGAGAGAGAGGGAGACACAGAATGTGAAGCAGGCTCCAGGCTCTGAGCTGTCAGCACAGAACCTGACGCGGTGCTCGAACTCACAGACCGCGAGATCATGACCAGAGCCGAAGTCGGACGCTCAACCGACTGAGCCACCCAGGCGCCCCTCTATGGGCCTTTTAAAAGGGAGAGAAAAGGCTGAGTTGTGTTCATTTCGGTCCTTTCACTTCCTCCTCTGCCTGGTATATGACAATAATGCTGACCTCCAGCTACCATCTTGGACAATGTAAATTCTAATGAAGGAGAAAAACAGATGGTGGAGCAGCAGATCGATGGAGCCTAGGTCTCCATTAACCTGTGTTGCTATCATCTTGTCCTTCAGTACTTACCTTCACACTTGCTTCATTGAAGAGAGAAAGTGCTAGTTTTTTAACCACTGTTAGTTGTGGTATTTGTTACTTGCAGTAGAAGGGAATTCCTTACAGTACACAAAGTCCCCAAGAGTCCTTTCTTTTTCCTTCGTAATCCACCCCAATAGCCAATTAATCACCAAGTTCTGTCACTTTAATTTCTTAAATTGATTTCAGATTTTCTGCTTTCTCTATCTGCACTTTCATTGCTTTAGTTCAAACACTCATCATCTATGACTTACCACTGCAGCAGACACTAACTCATCTGTTTTCAGTCTCACTTCCATAAGGTATGTCATGCACACTGCTGCCAGAGTGTGCTCTCTGAAACGATTATCTGATCACAATTGCTCTTCTCCCCCTCAAGATCATATGCCTTCAGTGACTAATTTCCGGCCAGGTAATGTTTTTTTACTGTGCCAAAAAAATATGAATCTTGAGATTGGCCTTATTTCTGGCTTGTACTCTAGAAATATCAAAATACTGGTAGGTCCCTGAATATTCCTTCTATGCTATGTCGGTACTGTTTATTCTCTGGCATGCCTGTGCTCAGACTGATGGCTATAAAACTCTTACTTACCAGTTTTCAATTAAAAACATAGTTAAGTTTTTTTGAAGATTTCTTGACTTTCTGATTTTCTAAACACAATCTCTACTCTGTGAAATTGATTGCACATAATTTTATTGGTATATATCACTTTGATTTATTTTTATTTATTCTACAAGACTGTGGACAGTCTGTTTCCTTTACAAGACTGTGGACAACCTAAAGGGGATAGAATTTAGCAGTCATTTTCATACTTCCAGATCCCGTCTCACCATCTGGGGAATAATTATACAGATCACTTAGGAACTATTTGAGGAATTTGGATTATAGTGTGCCTCCTTTTTGGAATATTGTTAGTTAACAATCCCTCAAGAAAGGATGACATCATGGATCACGCTAATCGAAGCCAAAATCATTCAAGATTATTATCTACATTAAATGGCCTTTGGAATTATCTGGAACTAAGCTACTGTTATGGTTGGGCTGGTCAGAGAGGGTCAGGGTCTTAGAAAGTAAGAAGAAAAACATATGGTTGCAAATGATGTCAAGACCGTTTTGGTACTATTAATGATAGCCAACACCACTGAGTCACCTTTGCGAGGAGACAACAATTTGATTATGAATTGATAGTTCACTGAAATTCTTCTCTTTCTGTCAAGTTTTGTTACAGAGATTTATCATATGGTCCTGTATTCATAGGCTTATTTATTTCTGTATCATTTGGTTGGGTTATTTTATTATTCAGGCTCAGGCAATAGATAACATTATTTCTATTTTTTTAAATTCAGCAATTTAGCTACTCTTAGTACTTAATATGTTTAAATGCCTTAGATGTTTGAAAAATACTTAAAGCTATTCTACTCTTTTGAACTAGTTACTAGTCCCTTTCTTAGACATACTTTTTATTATCATTTACAGAGAAATAAGGTATTTTAAGTACATTAGATAAAACCTTTGACATTCAGTCTTCAGAACGTAGTGGTTAATAGAGGATCAATCATTTTCTCCTACCGCTTTGTTCATTAGAATTGGGTATTTTATTTCCATCATTCTATGATTATCATTCTGTGATAATCACTACCAGATTGGTCCAGTTTTTAGAATAATCTTTTATTCCGACACTACTCTTGGTGTTCTCTATCTATGGTAAATCAGAAAACCAAAAATTTCAGTTTGAAAGCTTACTCAAAAAATAACCTTGACAACTGATGTACTCATTACACTATTCCTGTAGAAACCTACAGGACTATTGTGACTAAACTCTGATGCAGACAAAGTCAACTAAAATATTATTTCATTCACCTTAAAGACTTCAGGCTGTCTATGTACATTTTATTATAAATAAAGTCAATTTTTGAAAATTCTTTAGAGATACACATCTTTAAAATCTATTATAAAAGTTTTTTTTGTCCTATCTGCTTCAATATTGGCTTTAATAGTACTAAAACTATTGATAGAGAAGAAAATGAAATTTAAGTATGTAGGTGGGAGGAGTAAGAGATGTTTGAACCTGCTTTTTAACCATATGCCATGGCAGTTTCCCTCACTAATTTTAAGTAGCTTTCTCAAGGTCATAGAGCAAGTTTGTGTTAGACATAGGATTCATCTTTAGGTGAGATGGCTTGGAAGTCATCACTTTGGACAATTTTTTGTGGTGGTGTCTCCAGTGGACATTACATTGATATTCAACAAAGCATGTTCAGTTCAATTAAAAATTATTCAACAAAATTTATTGAGAATCTGCAATGATCAAGACCTTAGATGCCTAACTGTAGAGCTCACATTCAAACTGGGGGGACAATGGAAAATTAGCATGATAAATAAATAAATAAATAGGTAATCCAGTGTTCTAGAAAATTGTGTTAGAAGAAAAAAAAAAAAACAAAAAGAAGAGACTGGAATAGATGGGTTGTTTCTGAATTGTTTTATATTCACTAACCTGTACCTTCCACGGGAAACAACTTTTATCTACTTAGAGAACAGTGCTCATATACAGTATATATGAATGATATAGAATGAAGTTTTACAGTCTTCATTCATTTCCAAAGTTGTTTAAGTCATCAACTTTTATCCTACCCCTTCATTGAGATTTTATACTGTAATAGAATCAGATTTTAAAAATCACATCTGCCTGCTGTCCTGCGATCCTTTGATGTCCTAAATATTATTTAAAATAAAAATTTTTACAGCAAGTACACTTTTTTTGCCATAAAGTTTATGAGTTTTGACAAATGCACACTGTCATGTAGCCACCACTACAATATCATACACAATGCATTTTTTCTCAGCAGCTTATTGGCAGTCTTTCTGCTGAAATCCAGAATACAGTCATCAGGAATGACATTCCTTTAATGTATGGGTCCTTCTTGAGTCTTGACAGGAACTTATACTAGTGCTTCTCCCAGTTCTCAGGCCTTTGGCCTCAAACTTAAACTTTTACTTTCTTGAGTGTCTAGTTTGCCTTCTGCAGATCTTGGGACTTTTCAGACTTTATAATCATATGTCCCACAATATCTTATAATAAATTATATATGACTATATGTATATGACTTACATATAATAAATCATGTATAATTTATTATAAGGAAATACATGTTTATGTATACATATATATATGTGGGTATACATATATACATATATTTACATATATACATACATATCTCCTTTGGTGAGATGTTTGTTTATATATCTTTAATTGGGTTATTTGTTTATTGTTGAGTTTTAAGACTTCCTTTTATATTTTGGATACAAGTCCTTTATCAGATGTATGATTTACAAATATTTTTTTATATATTATCTACAATGTTATTAACCCACCAAGTGCCTAGGGGAGAGTGATTCCAGGTCAAGCAAAGTCAGGCACCTTAGTAGGGGAAGAGGTTATGGTCCATTGGCTCTGGAGGAGAAGAAAATGGACTTTCGATTCAAGATAGTGTTCTATTCAGATATTGCTAATGAAACGTAGAGAAGTCATTTGAATGTTATATTAGTGAAACATAAGGCTATGTTATAGCCTTAGAGTCTCACTTTAAGCCTTAAATAAATTTTAATCTTTTCCTACTCTCAAGAAATACTGCAGTGAGAATAATTTAGGGAGCTTCAAAACCACTATGAAGAAATACATCTCCAAGAAAACAAAGCCATCTTTACAATCTCCATTCCCTGCTTGTGCAAAGAATAAGAGCCATAACTCACCCCCAGTCGCACTCACAGGCAAATCAGTTAAGTATATAATAGTCTCAGAGTATAGGGTTTCGCAATAGCCCTGGAGAGAGAGGGCCTTCATCCCTTACTTTCCTAAATGAAGACACTCATGCTTCTCCCTCAATATCCTTAAAGCTTTTATATTTTAGCTTATGGGAAACAAGATAAAATGGAAAGTGTCTTTGCTCAGTGTCTACCCAGAGTTCCCATCCTCTAGAAGTAATGAGGGGATAATATCCATACTTTCACTGCCCCATCTGAGAAAGCAAGAACATTATTGCTAAGGTACTAAGGAAACTGTAATACAGTTAGAAACTAGATAGCTCTTATTCATTCCCTATTCTCTGCCTTTTCCCTATGTAATGCAAACCAGCTCAATGACACCAGTCATTGCCTAATTTAGAAACAGGTTTCTGATTTAGAGCTGAAAGCACATGGATAGCAATGACACCTTTAGTTTGTGGCTTTCATTTCTCTTTTTTATGGGGTGAGTAGCATAGAGGTTTTCTGTTTTGTAATGACAACAGAAAAAAATGGGCTTCATGAATTACTTAGATGCTTTCTGTTGTAATATATAATTTAATTATTAAGCCCACCAAAAACGAACACAAAAATAACTTATGAGAAAGCATTGCCTTAACTAGAAAACTACTGTAAGAAACTAGGTATTATGAAGTATGTCTATAGAAGATTGAAAATCAGTCAATACAAACAACTAAAATTCCAAAGAACTAAATTGACAACTTTAAATTCTCATTATAATATGCCCCAAGTGCAGATAAGTTAGCCAGACCCTGATGAGACAGGTGATTCCATACTCAGAACACCCATGGTGTGAGAGTTTTCCCCAAGTGTCCAAGCCCAAGCATCCACATCAAAATGAGGGAACTTGGAGCCTTCAGCAAACTTGCTCTCTGAGATCTGCCGCTATCTCATTAAGATTTCAATATATCTTGACCATTCTGCGAATACTATTTACCAACTCTTCTTAAATTAGGTGTTAGCAAAGTTTCCTTAACACAGCAGAACTATTTATTGTGCTGAAGGAAAAAGAGGAAATGCAAATATATGGAATTCAGAAACTAATTTTCAGACTTGCCAAGAATGTCTCCAACTCCCAGGAAAGGAGCAACCATCTCCACACCTGGATGTCATTAAATTTCTTCATTGTTTGTGCCAAGATGGAATCTGAGGTGAACTTGTACATTCAAGATTTAGCAGCCACCTGGGATAATACTGCTATAAAGGTTATTTTTGAGAACTGTGTTCACTGACTTTTTGCCACTGTCTTTTCACATAAGGTGAAAAAACACCAGCCTGTGGCTACTGCCCTTAATTTACTAGGAGGAGGTAGGTTGTACCATTGTCTTTAATATATGAATGCTTTAATGAAATGAAAAGAAAGTTAAATAATCATATTATAAATTTGATCATAGGAGACATGAAAAACTTTGACTAAACAGCACTTCCTAGGAGCTGGGCAGGAACAGTGAACCTGATACGTGTTTAAGTTTACTAACAATACCTGCCTGGAAAAACAACAACAACAACAGCAGAGTGTATATAAATATGTATTTACTTTCCAGTTTCCCTACTACATTCTTTGTATGATAGTGTTCTCAATCGGGAAAAAATTACTCTTTTCAGGGAAACATCAGAATGTTGAAGGGAGCCTGTTCAATGAAGTACATTCTAATTAAATTAATATAATTTTGGGAAAAGTAACTCTTTTGAATGAAAACAGATAGTAATGCTCAACAAACCACATCCTATCACCTTCACAAGGAGATACTTCAAAATTTCCTGAGGGAGAAAAAATGATATTTTTATATTATAATAATATACAGACAAGGCTTTAAAAAGTCTTAAAATAATTTACTGCAAGGTATGACTCTTTTTTAATGGCACCTTTTTAGGGAATGAAAATTGGTGCAACTGCTCTGGAAAACACTATGGAGGTTCCTCAAAAAGTTAAAAGTAGAACTACTCTATGACCCTGCAATTGCACTACGAGGTACTTACTTACCCAAATGATGTGAAAATACTGGTTCGAAGGGGCACATGCACCCAATGTTTACAGCAGCAGCATCAACAGTAGCCAAATTATGGAGAGAGCCCAAATGTCCATTAGCTGATGAATGGATAAAGAAGATGTGGTATATATATTTACCATATACATATATACCCAATGGAATATTATTCAGCCATCAAAAAGAATAAAATCTTGCCATTTGCAGCAACATGGATGAAGTTAGAATGTATTACACTAAGCAAAATAAAGTCAGTCAGATAAAGACAGATACACAGGATTTCACTCATATGTGAAATTTAAGAAACAAAACAGAGGAACATAGGAGAAGGAAGGAAAAAAAGAGAGGGAGGCAAAGTGTCAGAGTCTCCCAGCTATAGAGAACAAACTGAGGGTTGCTGGAGGGGAGATAGGCAGGATATGGGCTAAATGGGTGATGGGTATTAAGGAGGGCACTTTTGTGATGAGCCCTTGGTGTTATATGTAAATAATGCATTACTAAATTCCACTCCTGGAACCAACACTACACTACATGTTAACTAACTAGAATTTAAATAAAAACTTGAAAAAATTAAATAAGTGACACCATTTAAAATAGACATATCACATTTTATATATTTTCAAAGATCTTCAAAGTTTTCAATGTTACCATCACAATGTTTCTTAAAACATTTGGAAATTTTCTTCTATAAAAGTCTGATGTGGTTGACAATAAGCATGAATAAATCCATTTATTTCCTTTATAGGCATATGTATCTGTGCTCCATATTTGTATAACTGTGCACAGCCAACAGATTTGACCCCACAGAATTCTGTATGCTTACCAAATCATCTTTTAATGTAGTGGTTTATTGAAAACCTGAAAAAATGGAAACCCTGGGCACTAACTCAAGAAATTCCTATTTATCTAGGTATTTTCGATGGTTCTGAGGTAGTTTATGGGAAACTATATATTTTGATAAATATTCAATTTATAACTGGAAATTTCCTTCCGTTAAAGAGAGCTAGATGAGCATACCAAAGGTACCGAAGGCTTTTCCAAAAGAAATTCCAAAATAGTTTCGGGTAATCACACCAACATTCCGATATATGCATGGTCTCACTCGTTAACAGCCTTCAAAGGCAAAATTTGCTTGAATCTATGAACTATTACAAGTTTATCTTTCTAAGAAATCCACAGTGTTGTCACTTATGTTATATTCTAGGGTATTCTATTTCTGACTAGCTTCTGGTTGCCTTTTCCCTCTCTGCCAGAAAACTTCCGCACTTGGCTTGTCATCTCTACATTGACTGTTATCGTCTGTGATTTTTGCTATCTGCTCTCTGTCCAGCCTTCTACCTCAGCTCTCCCACCCCTGGTTTGGAGTTTCCAAGCTGGTATGAGTTAGATTACTAGGAGCATCCATTGAATAACAAGTCAGAGAGCAGCTAAATAATAATCCTCATGAGGATAGCACGTTGCCTGAAGGTAGGAGAAAACGAGCTCTAAGGATTTTGTCAGTTAAGCCTTTGCATTAGATCTAGAAAAAAAAAAAATCTTGACACTAAGGATTATAAAACACTGAATGTGTAATAGCTTTCTCTGGAAGTTTCTAGGATGGTTAACATGAAATTCTGCTGAAAGTCAGAGAGAAAATTAGGGTTGTAAGAGTTATATTTTCTTCTACTTAATTCCCTTTACCCATCAAAAGTAATTCTTTCCACCTAGAATTCTCTTGCTTTCCCTAAACGCTAAACATCTATAGAGTCCTTAGTATGACAGTAAAAGATCAGAGAGAGAGAAGGTTGAAGGATCATGATTTTTTAAATCCAAAATTTGATCACACATTCCTGTTGATCTTCAAGATTAAAAACCATGTGGTGAGCACTCTAAAATGCAAACAATCTTTATTCAAATTGGAAAGTTTATACTCTTTAATGTACATTTTTAGGACACATACATGTAAAAATGGATACATTTATTTATCATTTTAAATTATACTATCACGGAGTTCAACAAAGTCATAACCTGAAATAAATTTTTAATTCTTCCCTCTAAAGAATATTAGCTCATTGACCTCTAAAAATATTTGCATGTTTGGTTTACACAGAAAATAAGCATGTTTGTTTATATAGAGAGGTGTTTTAGAATATCATCTTTGAATATTAAAAAGTTACATCAGCTTATTCCATTCCTTAGTTTAAAAATAAAGCTTTTATATTTCATAGAATTTTACAGCTAACAACACATCTTGGATTTTTTCTAGCATCATTTATGCTAATTAACATACTCCTGGTAACGATTTTGATTATGAGATGTATAAAGTTTAAAGAGCCAGCTACAAAGTGTTGACTCCTAATTAGGGTAATTTGGACCCTAAAAATTACTCCTTGGGTTTAGATTCAGGTAAATTAAACAGCATACGTTTATTTGGAAGCACTTTAAAATAAATCACTACACAGACAATATAATAGATTCTGAGAACATCAGCTAGCTAAATTTAAATTATATAATAGTAGCTATTTGACTTAAAAATTTAAGAGGCACTTGGTGGGGCTCAGTTGGTTAAGTGTCCGACTTTTGCTGAGGTCATGATCTCACAGTTCATGGATTCAGCCCTGCATCTGGCTCTGTGCTAACAGCTCAGACCCTGGAGCCTGCTTTGGCCTCTGTGAATCTCTCTCTCTCTCTCCGCCCCTCCCCCACTCATGCTCTGTCTCTCTCTCTCTCTCAAAAATGGATAAACATTTAAAAAAAATGTAGGGGCTTCCAACTGGCTCAGTAAGGTAAGCGTCTGGCTTCAGCTCAGGTCATGATCTCACAGTTCATGAGTTCGAGCCCCACATCAGGCTTTGTTCTGACAACTCAGAGCCTGGAGCTTGCTTGGGATTCTGTGTCTCCCTATCTCTCTACCCCTTCCCTGCTCATGATCTCTCTCCTCTCTCTCTCTTTCTCTCTCTCAAAAATAAATAATAATTGAAAAAATAGTTTTTTAAATTAAAAAACATTTAAGTGTCACCATAGTCATCTTCAGATTATTATCAGATAATAACTGAATATTACTACTTGGATTTTGAAGTATGCATGAATGTTAGTTTTAGTTCAATTATAAAGAGTGTCCATTCTACTTCAAGAGGAAAAATGAAAAAATGTTTATAATATTGAAATTATAAAAGTTAAAAAATAAAATATCTCTAATCTCTTTATAATATAATGGTATTGATCATAAAAATAATGATAATGTACCATTGTTATAATCACCTATATTCTAACTGGTAGTAAATTTTAATCAATAAGGTACCACATATAATGTATATCTTGAAGAATGTGTTTTATTTAAGCTTCAATAATTAACTGATGCCCACTCCATCCTTCTTAAAGTACTTATCTTTTCTAGAATCCCATTATATCCTCTTGGTTTTCCTTTCCTTCAGTTTCTGGCTACTACTGCTCAACATTCACCATAGCCACTGATTCTTCTGCCATCTCATTGTATATTGCCAATTCTCTAGGTTCCTTTCATCTAGGGCCTTCTTCTCTCATTGGGCATCTCTCCTATTCTTAGTCTTCAGTTACCATTGATCTAATTCCCAAATCAGAATCCACCCCCTCCAGATGTAGGTCTGACTACCCAGGTATCCATTAATCTACTTGCTTAAATATTTCATAGCAACTCAAACTCTCTCTGTCCCAAACCAGTCAATCCTGTACTCAAATTTATAGTGATCAAGACACTGACAGAGGCATTGTATTTCATTCTTTCTTCTTCATTCCACACTTCAACAGTTTCCAAAATATATTGATTCTAACTCCTAACCATGGACACTCATTGCCCCCTTCCATTCTCAATGATACTCCCCTAGTCCAGGAAATCAGTTTGTCTCCCCAGGGTTTCCATACTATTCTTCTAAATGACCTCCTTGTATCAAATATAATCTTTCAAAATTATACTACAATCCCAGCAAACTCTCTAAGTGGAAATCTCATCTTGTCACTCTTGCTCTTGAACCACTTTAACCAATTAGAGAGAGTACTGAGTTCTAAGGGTTGTCATGATCTCATCCCTGCTTACTTGTCTAGTGTTGAGTATCTTTACTTACTACTTCATTTTTCTTGTATTTAAAATTGTATCCAGTATTACTCAGATTTAATTGACATATAACATTGTGTTAAAGGTTAGTTTAAAATAAGATGATTTGATATATGTGTGTTGCAAAATGATCACACAGTTAATTGACACGTCCATCACTTCACATAATTACAAATTTTTTTGTGATGAAACTATCTAAGATTGACTCTCTTAGCAACTTTCAAGTATATAATATTGTTAACTAGAACAACCATACTGTAGACTAGATCCCCTGAAATTATTCATCTTACAGTTGGATGTTTGTACCCTTTGACCCCCTCCCTCCCCAACCCCAGCTCACAATAATCACCATTCCACTCTCTGTTTCTGTAAGTTTAGCTTTTTTTTTTTTTAAATTTCCACATGTAAGTGAAATCATACTGTGTCTTTCTCTGTCTGACTTAATTCACTTAGTATAATACCTTCAAGATCCATTCATGGCTTGATTGCTCATTTCTTTTCTGTGCTGAATAATATCTCTTTGTTTGCATATACTGAAGTTTATGTATCCATGAACTTACTGAAGAACATTTTGGCTGCTTTCAAGTTTTGGCAGTCACGAATAAAGCTGATATAGGCATCCATATGCACACATCTGTGTAGACATCAGTTTTCATTTCCCTTAGGTAAATACCAAGAAACATAATTGCTGGATCATAGAGCAAGAGTATGTATAGTCTTGCAAGCAACCACCAAAGTGCCTTCCAAAGTGCCTGTATCTTTTCCCATTCCTCTCAGCAATGAATAAGAGTTCCTGATGCTCCACATTCTTGCCAACATTTGGTATTGTTAGTGTTCTCGATTTTGGCCGTATACAGATTTTGGCCATTCTGATAAGTGTGTAGTGAAACAGTTCATTTTAAGCATCAGTTTAAATTTTATAAAAAGTGTCTCTTCTCATTTGATAATAGTGTATAACTTATACACTCAATATAAAATAGCAACAAATACAATTCTGTCTTAAATAAAACTGAAACTACGATAGAAATAAAAATATGTAATGTTATTGAATATAAAGTATGTGCTAGTATGAGTATTCCATTTTTATAATCTTCATACATTTTCAGATCAACATATCAAATGTAAAAGTGTAATTTGCTTGTATTAAAGGAGTAATGAACCACTAGTTTACTTGAAATAATAAGAATTGGTCTTTAAACACATTTATAACATTTTCAAACATCTTATTTTTATCAAAGAACCCTGAAAATATGTGTGAAGAAGAGAAAGCAGTACAGGAAATTTTAACACTTGAAAGAAAACAGTTTAAAAGAACTTAGAATTTGCAAAATTCTTTGTGAGTTACTTCTTGTAATACTGAGAAAAATCTTATGCCTAACATTATAAAACAGGAAACCAAATTTCAAGAGAACATAAGGTAATAGCAAAGTATCAAGGGCTTGAAAATCCTTCAATATGTGTTTAATTCAGGTGATAGTTGCAAAGTCCACATGTCTCTTTAAGATTCTATGGCATAGAAACTGCATACACTCTCCAAAAAGAAAGAGTCCACATTTCTTGCATGTCCTGGAGGACACAGGTGACCTCAGAATCCTAGAAATAAAGTTAAAATAGTAATGGATACAGTATGTACAATGAAACCTAGAGAAATTATTTCTTCCATTTTTTTATTTTTTGTATTGCATACAGGCACTATGTCAGGCATTGTAAAAGTACAACAATGAATCAGCTACAATTCTTGTCTAGGTACTAATAGTGCCTCACAGACAAGCTAAACATACCTAAATATAATCTAATGAAGAAGGTCATCAAGGGATTAGAGGCAAAGAATTAGAATAATTGAGAGCAGGGAGGATTAGTTCTGCTTGCAGGAAGTCTTTCCAGATCAGGGCTCATGAGCAGCACCTGTAAGTATGGGTAGATACAGACAGAGATTATGAGGAAGTTATGGTAGGGAAAAGCAACAACTTCAAGCAAAATAATTAATGTGGGAAAGCATGGGATGTAGATAGAAAAGAGAAAATAGTTCAGTTGATTTAGAGCATAGAATGACTGAAATGCAATAGTAGACAATTTTTGGAAATACAGATTGAGTTTGGTCTTTAGGGGACTTTGAATAGCATGGTAAGTGCAGTTGTTTTATTCTGAAACACTGGCTAAATTTTAAATTTTATATTGAATTTTATTGACAGCTACCTTTAAGAGTGTGTGATAATACTCTAGCTCAAATCAGGAAAAAATCCAGGTCTTGGTTAAAGATGTACCAGGACTTGAAAGATTAATGCTTTTCAAGTCAGCTTTGGAAAGGACCTGGGATATTTGCAAAACCGTTTGCTTTCATTTCCTATCTCTTAGTTTACTAAAAGAAGAATTTATCACCTTCAATTATTTGACATTTCTTCTCCTGGAAGAGGAATTTGTTTATATGCCTATGCCAAAATTTCTGTCCTTCAAAAACATAATTTCAACTAGTAATAATATAATAAAAGTATGATTCATTGAGTGTAATATCCCAGACATTATACAAGCCTATTAAAATATATCTTTTAATTCTCATAACAAGTCTACATGTATAGTATTATTGTACTAATTTTACATATAATGAAACTGAGAGTCTTAGAGACAAAAATCACTCTTTCTTATAACTAGCATGTTAGGAGAGATAAGGTTTGATGAGAGTCTTAGAGACAAAAATCACTCTTTCTTATAACTAGCATGTTTAGAGAGATAAGGTTTGAACAGGATGCTTTGACTCCAAAATTAGCATAGTCTATCTACTATGATAGTAAATGAAAATACAGTAAATTCTATCTCTTATGTTTCTTCATAAAGAGCCTATAAAGTCTATATTACCTCTTCCAATCAATTATGTCATTTGAATTCTCATAGAAGTGATCTCAGACAAAATTTCTCTTTTCCTTGTTTTCTCTGCATGTAACATGACTCTTTTCTACATTTACCATGATTAATTGTGCCAGACTCAGGACCTTACATGATATTATTCATGGTTCCGAGAGGAAATATTCAAAATACTTAGCAACTACAACATGGCAACAACCAATAAAAAGAGACCACAAACAATCAAGCTCAGCCATAAACAAAGACAATGACAGCTCTGATACAGGCAAACTAAAATATACCTCTTGTTAATATCTCAGTAGAACTGATAAACAGTATTGTTATCCAAACAAATTCCTGGTTGACTGCATCCCTCATCTTTTATGTACTTAAGTCTCATAACAAAATATGACTCTTGAAAGATTCATTCAAGGAACAGTGAGCAGAATTTGAAGAGATCTATGTTTCATGCTCCCTGCTTAGAGCTACGTGTCTTCAAGTAATCCCTTACCTCTTAGAGTCTGTTTTCTCCTGTGGAAACAATGATCACAACACTTGTTTTTCAGACATTTATCAAGACTAAATTAATATGTGTCTAGGGCCTCCTAGCTGCTGACACAGAGCAGCTATCCTTCACTCTTCATGACCCCTGCATTAGTTTTCTTCCTTCTGTTTCTCTAGCCTCTTCTTCTCTAATGTACTGATCTAAAGAAATGGCCCAAAGTAAAAAGAAAATCTCAGTTCCAAATGAAGAGAAGAGCAATATATTTTTCTTCGTATTTCTTATATTTTTATTAACCTATTCTAAATCCTGTTTTCAGCTCTCCTTGTCTAAACTTTGCATTTGTGGTTGATTTTCATCATGCTTATATATCTGAAACCTTGATAAAAAGTTAGATCAAAATGTCTTTATGCAAAAATTAGGATTCCATGTCTTATAAGATTAAACCTAAATCTGCCGTGGAATTCCATTGAAAAACGTGCTATTCTCATAATACCCAGCCCTTATTGAATCCTTCTCAAAGGATGTATTCTTAACCATATTCTTTGCTTGCTTCATACTTTTAATTCATACCTGTGACTTCTCCCAAAACTGCATCTATACCATGCTGTCTTCTGAGATCCATACCTATGTTTCTCTTTACTGTTTATCTCATCCTGAATGTTTCAGTGGCATTATTTCCCCTTCCCTTCCACAAACTTCCAAAAGTTTATCCTTCCACCCCTTTCCAAAACTATATCACCCCTCTCCTAAAGCCTACCAGTAACACCCATCTAGTTACCAAAATTAGAAACCTGGGAACCGCATGAGATTCCTCTATCTCTCATCACTTCTACCGCCAGATAAATCTGTCCTTTTTATCCTTTATTGAATCATTTAATTACATATTCATTCAATTATTCAACATGTATACAATGAATAGCCAATATATTCCAAATACATTGAGGAAAATAAGAGACAAAGACAGGCTTCGTTCTTGTTCTCATAGAATAAAGGGGAGATAACAAGGTGGACAACTGGATTTTGAGGTTCTCTACTTAGATGATTTTTGTAAGGCTCAAACTGGACAGATAAATAAAAATTGTGGAATCCTCTATTCTACCTTATAATTAGTTGTATATATGTCTTTTTTATTCTCATAAGTGAAAGAACCATGTGTCATTTATCTCAGCAGAGTGCCTTCCACTTGGTCCTTGACTTACAAATGCTCACTGAATGAAAAGGGTGTGATGGAGAGAATGCTGAGGTTAAAGTGACTGGGTATGATAAATAATCTCCCTTAAGAAATATATACACAAGCTTATCACTTCAGGTGTTTAAAAATAAATTTTAAATTATTAATAATTCATTTTACTGCATGTTCAAGCATCCATTAATGGAGTGAAACAAAGATTTAATTACTCATGTTTCATTGAGGAAGAGGCAAGAATAGTGAAGCTGAAATACACCTTGAATCACTACCTAGTTTGAGAAAGAGTGAAATACTCCATTTCAGTATCTGAATGCTTCCTTAAATGGGTGATTTTTAATGTTCCCTCTCCCCATAATGTGTCCTGGATCTATGCCTGAAATGCAGCCTAGTTGGTAAGTAGCTGAGAGCAAGACCATGGCCTCTGCAGACCCCAAAATAATAGCTTCCTAGGAATACATCTTTCCAGATGATGTAAAGAAGCTACATTGTTAATAGTCACAACAGGATAGGAGTGTTACCTGCCCAAGAATAAGACTCAAGGCTGAATCCAGGAAAATATTAAAGAGTTAAAAGAATCACTTTTCCATTCTTTGCACCTGTCAGG
The DNA here is from genome assembly GCA_030068075.1 of Paguma larvata. NCBI lineage: Eukaryota > Metazoa > Chordata > Mammalia > Carnivora > Viverridae > Paguma > Paguma larvata. The sequence continues at coordinate 48,562,473 of CM057834.1, read as the reverse complement.
ATATATTATTATTATGTTTATAAATATGAAATAGCAGTATGGACAAAGAGTTGAAATAATGCCAAGAGAACAAATAATGTGTGTGTTCCATTTCAGATCACTGCTGATTTGTAAACTGCTCTGTAACCTGCTTATTACTTTCTGGACTGTTATAAAAATAGCACGTTCAGTGTGTTCTCCCTCCTAAGGATACTGGAGGAGCACAATGAGAGTGAAGGGAATAGAATGAGTGATTAAATGTTTACCATGCAAAGTTCAGCTCAACAAATAATGTGATATTTCTTTGCTTGACTAATTCACATTTTATGAGAGCTATTTTTAAATGTGTGCCTCCTTCTCTATTGACTTTGCCTATGCTCCAGAGAGTCTGCCACACATAGAAAACATTTGTATTGATATTTCTAAATGAACTTGTTTATTCATTTGGTAGAATATTTCTAATTCATCCATATCTGGTCTCTTAATATGTAGTAACATTCCTTTGATTAGATATTAGTTAACTATTCTTTCTCCTATTACTCATAGGAACTCTGATCACTTATGAAGGAGAGAGAGTTCTCACCCACGCTTCCTGTAAAGGAAGAATACCTTAAGCAAAGTTTGTTTTAAAAAACATACATAGTAAAATAAGTAAGACACAGAAAGACAAATACTGTATGATCTCACTTACATATAGACTCTAAAACAAAACAAAACAAAAACAAAAACCTCACAGATGCAAAGAACATATTGGTGGTTACAAGAGGTGGAGGCTGAGGGGTAGGGGTGGGCAATATGGGTGAAGGTGATCCAAAGATACAAATGTCTAGTTATAACATAAGTAAGTCCTGGGGATGTAATGTACAGTATTATGACTATAGTTAATTAACAAGCAATGTTCTTTATATTTGAAAGTTGCCAAGAAAGTAGATCTTAGAAGTTCTCATCACAATAAAAAAATTATAACTAGAAGTAGAGATAGATATTAACTAAACTTACTATGAAAATCATTTCACAATATATACAAATATCAAATCACTATGCTGTACAATGTTATTTTTTAAATTTATTTATTTTTGAGAGATAGAAAAGAGCATGAGCAGGGGAGGGGCAGCGAGAGAGGAAGACACAGAATTCAAGGCAGGCTCAGGCTCTGCACTTTCAGCTCAGAGTCTGTCTTGGGGCTCTAACCCACAAACTGCGAGGTCATAACTGGAGCTGAAATCGGAAGCTCAACTGACCCAGGTGCCCCAGTTGTACAGTGTTATATAAAACTCTCTGACCTCATCTGCTCTACAAGAATAATAATTGTACATAATGAATGTAACCTTGGATCTTTACTATGAAATCTGTCTAAACCATATTTTTTGGTCATTTCAGGTTTTTATTTAGGGGCAGTTGGGTGGCTCAGTCAGTTAAGCATCTGACTCTGAGTTTTGGCTCAGGTGATGATCTCATTCAGAGATTCTAGCCCCACATTGGGCTCTGCGCTGCTGGTGCAGAACCTGCTTGGGATTTTCTTTCTCTCCTTCTCTCTGCCCCTCCCCTGGTTTCTCTCTGTGTCTCTCAAAAATAAAAAATAAAATAAACTTTAAAAAATTCCAGTTATTGAATAGACTGTGTAATATTAGTTTCAGGTGTAGAATTTAGTGATTTGTCACTCACATACAATACCAGTACTCATCACAACACGTGCCCTCCTTAATACCCATCACCCATTAAGCCCATCCCTCTTCTTATATCACCTCAGCAACTCTCAGTTTGTTCTTTACAGTTAAGAGTCTGTTATATGGTTTGGCTCTCTCTTTTTTACCCTGTGTTTATCTGTTTTGTTTCTTAAATTCAACATTTGAGTGAAATCCTGTGATACTTGTTTTTATTTAACCGTCTTATTTCACTTAGCAATATACACTCTAGCTCCTTCCATGTCATTGCAAATGGCAAGATTTCATTATTTTTTATGGCTGAGTAACACTCATTGGATATATATAGATGTGTGTGTGTGTGTGTGTGTGTGTGTACTACATCTTCTTTATCCATTCATTAGTTGATGGATATTTGAGCTCTTTTCCTAATTCGCTTATTATTGATAACATCAGGGTGCATGTATCACTTTGAATCAGTATTTTTTTTTATCCTTTGAGTAAATACCTAGCAGTACAATTGCTGGATCATAGGGTAGTCCTATTTTTAACTTTTTGAGGGAACTCCATACTCTTCTCCAGAGTGACTGCACCAGTTTGCTTTCCCACCAATAGCGTAAGAGGATTCCCTTTTCTCGGTATCCTTGCCAACATCTGATGTTTCCTTTGTTGTTGATTTTAGACATTCTGACAGGTGTGAGGTGATATCACATTGAAGTTCTGATTTATATTTTCTGATGAGGAGTGATGTTGACCATCTTCTCATGTGTCTTAGCCATCCGTATGTCTTTTTTGGAAAAATGTCTATTTGTGTCTTCTGCCCATTTCTTAAATGGTTTATTTGTTTTTTGGGTGTTCAGTTTGATATCTTTATAGATTTTGGATACTAATTCTTTATCAGATACGTCGTTTGTAAGATCTGTACTATGAGAACTATAAAACGCTGATGAAAAAATCGAAGATGACACAAAGAAATGGAAAAACATTCTATGCTCATGGATTAGAAAAACAAATATTGTTAAAATGTCCATACTACCCAGAGCTATCTATACATTTCATGCAATCTCTATCAAAATACCACCAGCATTTTTTCAGAGAGTTAGAGCAAGTTAATTCCCACAGGAGTACTGGCTAATATTTCTGATACTGCTGTAGGTATGTACTCGAACTGAGCAATTAAGTGAATAGATGGTGGATGGTGAGAGTCATGTTTTGCACTGTTGTTATAGGAATTTATGAATAAAGATTGGGAGGATCCTAGAATGATCTATGTGGGAATAGAGTAGAGTTAAATATCAGTATGCATACATGTTTAGATTAATATAGACATTGAAGGCTACCTATAGAAATATTTATAAATGTGTATATATGCTAGTTTGTATAAACACCATATTTTTTTTGCTGTCAGCTAAAGAGGTCTACAAACAACAACATCCCACTAACAACTAAACACCAAACAGCCGGAACTTGGTTTCTCGTACTGTACTCTAATATCATACCACACTCCATACATCCTTGGATAAATGGCTGATTCTACGACTAAGGCTGGAATCAGTGAAAGAGTTCTTAATAGCCAAAGGGAGAACAATTTGAGCAAATTAAGCCATATTTTATTATAACCCAAAGTATAAAATAAATATCAATAATTTTAGGCTGATGTAAATGAATGATTGAATAAATGGATAAATAGGGAGGAAAGACAAATTTCTCATGCAGAATAATTTCAAAGAATTTTCGAAGGTGCACCACTTTCAAAGAAGAGGATATACTCCAACCTGAAGGAGTATACTGCATTGTTGCTATTTATATGTGTATTATATGTGTATATATGCATGTATATACATATATAGAGCTTATATTTGCATTCATTTATATTATATGTATTATAAATTATATATGTGTTATGTATCACATGAATATATTATATATCATATGATTATATGTTACATGAATACTTAACACAGTGCCTGGCTCATAATCATTATTCAAAGAATAATGTGATAGTAGGAGTCATAACTGAAGAAATAATCAGTAATAGTGATTATTTAATAATAATAATAATAATAATAATAATAATAATAATAATGAATGATAGGCACTGGTAGAATCATTTTGGAAGACTTTTGACTTTATTTACCAAAGTTGAATATTTGCACAATCTATGTCTCAGCAGTCCCATTCCCAGAAGGAGTGTATGTGTATGTACCTGAAATATGCACATATTTCACCAAATGGCGTATACTAGAATGTTCCTAATAGTACTGTTTATAATACCTAAGTGACCATCAACAATAGAGTGGATAAATGAATTGTGGTATATTTACAGTTTGTAGAATAACAAACAGCAGTTAGAATAATAATACAGAGCTACATATGACATTATGGGTGCATTTCACAAGCATAATGTTAAGCCAAATATAAAAGAGAGTATGATATATAATTTCACTGATACAAAAAACAAAAGCAGGCAAAAATAGATGTTGTTAGAACTCATGATCTTGGTTATGCTTGGAGTGTGGTAGGGTGGATAGTTACTAAAAGCGGGCATGGAGAGTGTCTAAGGCACTTGGTCTGGGTGCTGGTTACACAAATGTGTTTGATTTGCAAAACTCCATCAACCTGTACACTTACATGCATTTTTCTGTTTGCATATTATACTTCCCCTCAAAAGTAAAAACCCTGAAGGAGCATTATATAAACCTGTGTGTGCAAATGCTATATGTGAAATTTTTTTGTTGGTTGGTTTGTTTTTTATTTCCTTTTTGCACCTCTTACCAGTTTATCCACCTCTGTCCTTTTTTCTACTCAAAAATAAATCCAGGCTGCAATGCAGTGGGTGTTGTTCACATTCAAAAGAAAACAAAAACAAAAACAAAAAACGCCATGTAAAAGTCCTTGTGTTTATGGAAGCTGTCAGTAATTAGCTCTAAAAACCTGAGCTACTTAACTTCTGAAACTGAGTTTACCCAACTACAATATATTACAGAGTTATTGTAGGGATTAAATAAAATTAAAGTATGTAAAATCATCACAGAAAAACTTAATCACTACCAACCATACTTACTTGTGTAATGGGTGTCAGACCACTGAATTGTCAGTATCACAGACGTGGAGAAATGAGTGATGTGTTACTCATTTTCAATTACTTTGCATATTCTTTATCTAGAGTATGATTACCTCAAACTCACTCGCCAAGGGGATCTTATATCTATGAGCTTGTGTCACATGGCATGACTGCCAAGTAGATATAAAGTGAAATAAGTTAATATAAAATTTGCTTCCTCATAGTGTCAAAGGATGCCAATAGCTATTTTGGGCAGTGTGTCATGGTGAGAGGATTATTATCACTTTCCATATGACTGTGTTAAGCTTGCACCTGGAAAACTTTTTTTTTTTTTTTTTTAATGTTTGGCAGTTCAAGAGCCTCCCGCAGTAGACCAAGTGGTGGCGAGCCTAGGAAGTGGTAAAAGAGTCCATGAAATTCCATGCCTTTAAGAAAAAGAAAAAAGAACGATAAAATAGGTTAAAAATGCTCATTGTGCTTTGTCAGTGAGAATAAACATAATAGCTCATAGACACGGGAAATGTGTAAGTTCTAAAATAAGGATACACGATTATAGTCAAGTGTAAGAAGGTATATCTATGAGTAGTAGGATATCTTTTTTTTAAATAACAATTTAGATTAAACACTAGAAAGAAAGCTCTCCTGAGAGTAACAACTATTCAACTATGGAATATTCATTTAAGAGAGGCAGTGTGGGCTCCATTTCTCAAGACAGTGCAAACAAAAGCAGTCTAAGCAGCCACAGGGTGAGTTATAGGGAGCAATGCTTTGCTGACAAGATGTTGGTTTGGTGTCGCCTTCAAAACACAGAACTTGGTCTCATTTTAAAACATACTAAGAGCTAACTAACTTCAGATATATATTTTTCTTTATTTTTATCTTGCCATTACCAATTATTTGTCTTTGAGTGGTGGATAAGAAAGATAAAAGATCTGTTTTATAAAATATATTATGTGTCTCTGTAATGTCATTAAATAATACTTTAAAAATTTTGACCAAAAAAAAAAAAAAAAAGAGGTTTTCCTGTTCTACTCTCAGCTCATAAAACAGTGCTTTGCAGGCAGGCAGTATAAATATTTTTTGAACAAATGATGAAAAATTGAACTTAGAGGAAAATGGCCTTACCTAAATTAGGCTCAGTATTTAAACATAAAATGGGCAAATCATTACACCATGCCAAATCCAATTATTGACCCTATTGAATTGAGACTCTGATAAAGTATTTAAGTGCTACTAAGTTCAATCCTTGTATATTTGGAAATTAGTCATCTTATCTTTCCTGATCCCCTAAAGCTCTTTGAAGTTCAAAATGTAGTGCAATATTAGATTTCCTATGTAGTAATGAAATTACACTGAGAATATCTGATTCTACCAACTCTACTTATCAAATCTTTTATTAGTATCACTAACAATAAACAAAATCATACTTGATGAAATGGACAAGTTACTGTTTTGCTGGGATACCACTTTTCCTCACAGAAGAAACCTGTTTGCCAGGTTCTTCTCAAGCCTCTTCTATAAGTGATAAGAATCTTAGATGAAGTCAGACCTTATAGGATGCTTAAACTCTCATGAAATTGACATTTGTTCACTCTTTTGCTGTCATCTGGTTTATAATCATTTATTACATAAAATTGGTATAAACATTCTCCTCAAAACTTATATATAATAAGAAATTTTTTAATTCAAATTATTTTACTTAAATTATTGTTTCCAGAGTTTCTAATAAAAGTCAATATGATGCAGGGCCAGGGAGCTATTTTTTCCACCCAAGAACTGTATAAGAGTTCAAGAGATCACACACCATCCAAAAAGTTGGAAAGTAATTTTGTCCTTGATCCATTATGGTCTATCCTGAGAAAGTTATTATCCAAATCAGCCCTTCTCAACCAGGGCTTCCATAAGAGTTAAGCCCTACTGCCCCCTAAGGCATTCATTATACGTAATAAATTATCTTTTCTCCTATGTTTCTAAAATGGTACTACCTATAAACCATCCTAGCTAAAATTGACAAAATATTCATTTCTTATTAAGCTTAATTTTGTTTTGCAGAACCTTGGTTGGGAAAGGGTGCCCTAAATCCAGGCGATCCATTTTAAGCCTATTCCTTGACTACTTACAGTATCCATTCTTTTGGACATTTTTAAGGATTCTTCCTGTACCAGCAATCACATTTAACAGATCCACTTCCTAAGGCCCTGCATTAGCATAGGGACCAAATTTTATCACTCACAGAGATATTACCTCCTCCACTGTCCCTCAATCCTGGAAAATCGGTCTTCCCTAACCTTTATTTCAATTCTGCCAAAGGCCCTCCAATTCTTTCCTTCTTCTTTGGTTTTCTCCTGGAGCAAAGGAAGTCTCAAGACGAATTTGCTCTTCTGAAAGAAGGAATAGATAGTACGCTATATTCTTTCTGAAAGAACCTAGGAAGCAATAGGACAAGATAAGTTCTCAGTTGATTTAGACATTAGCATCTGAACTATCTCCATGTTCTTAACTGTTCCTTTCCAAGGTACAGTAGTTTCTGAGCTTCCTGATCTATCTCAAATCATGGCACGTAGAGAAGATAATGGAAGATATATGGTCCATTGGGGAAAAATGGAGGAAATTTGGGAACATCCTCATGGAGTTTGGTTAAAAAATAATTACATTTTCTTTAGATGGCATAATTATGATTAAAATCATATAAAATATTAGAGAAAATAATACATTTTGAATTTATATAAGATTTACAAATATACTCTAACAAAATTATAATGGAAATAAGACTCTATCAATTTTTTTCCCATTAATGGGATATGTTATCTCTAATCAAAGCTTTGCTAAAATGATCTTTTCCAATTCTTAAATTTTTTTTATGTTTTTTATTTATTTTTGAGAGCAGGAGAGACAGAGCATGAGTGGGGAGGGTCAGTGAGAGAGGGAGACACAGAATCCGAAGCAGGCTCCATACTCTGAGCCATCAGCACAGAGCCTGACGCGGGGCTTGAACTCACAGACCATGAGATCATGACCTGAGCCGAAGTCGGCCGCTTAACCGACTGAGCCACCCAGGCGCCCCCCAATTCTTGACAAGAAACTATATTTGGATCAGTACTGGATAATAATTTTTAGTCATTACTATAAATCATCATAAATAATATTTAAAACGCAATAATTTTGGGAGTGTCTGGGTGGCTCAATCAGTTAAGCATCTGACTTTGGCTCAGGTCATGATTGCACAGTTAGTGAGTTCAAGCCCCATGTCAGGCTCTGTGCTGACAGTTCAGAGCCTGGAACCTGCTTCAGATTCTGTGTCTCCCTCTCTCTCTCTCTCTCTGCCCCTCCCCTGCTCACATGTGCTCTCTTTCTCTCTCTTTCTCAAAAATAAACATTTTTTAGAATTTAATAAAATGCAATAATTTTAACACTATTTCTTCTGAAATTTCTTGTAGGAATATGAATGCTCCTCAAATTCAAGTAGATATTTTATATCAAGTATTTCCTGATAACCATCTGTAACTGAGAAACTTCTTGCAACTGACCTACATGGCACTAAAAGGGCACAAGTGTCACAAAAAAAATGTTTCCAATAAGCATAAAGACACTACTACCTAAGGCTACGAACTCTAGAAGCTTCCATATGACCATCTACCATTTTCCCCTAACTCTGTTACCTTGTGCTGCTTCAGTATTCCTTAACACCAGTAATCCTTAGGGTTATTTCATTAGCCACTCTATTCATGGAGTGTGTTTGCACCTAACTACTGAAGTAGATGCCCAAAAGATAGAGTACCTCCTTGGCAATACTCAGTATCACATACCATACCAGCAAATACTGGAGGACACTGAGTACTATGCTGCCTGCAGTGATTGCAGATACATCCAGCAGTGAGACATATCCATTGGTGGGTATGGGAGGTGATGAAGGGAAGAGGAACAGCACTATAAAATAAGATTACAGTTGAATGCTCTATTTTTTTAAGATTTGATTTTTTAAGTAATATCTACACCCAACACGGGGCTCGAACTCCCAACCCTGAGATCAAGGGTTGCATGCCCCACTGAGTGAACCAACCAGGCGTCCCCTTGAATGATATAGCTTTTTAAGTTCAGATTTCTCCCTTGCACAATACTGTCAAAATGTCCATCTCACCAGCTACAGAACTACCTCTCTAGTTCCAACCTTCATTTTCAGAATTGTAATAGACTCCTGCTTCTTCCATTCCCAACCTGTACCTCAGTGGATTGCATCTGGAGTTAACAGATTCAGAAATAGATTTTATTAAAATATAAATCATTTCATGTCATGTCTTTTCCCAAACGCTTCTAATCTATCAACTTAGAATTAAATACAAAATATTACCTTGGTCGAGCAGCTTTAAATAATCTAGTGCCTGGCTACCTCTTCATTCTCATTTCCAACTACTTTCTTCATAACCCACTGGGCTTTAGCCATCCCAGAAACATTCAATGTCCCTTTCTGCCCTTTGCCTACTGTGCTTTTTTCTCAGTTCTTCCTCAGGTTCACACACTCACGTCATCCAGAGTTCTCTGATCATGTGTCACCTCCTGGACACTATCTAAAATACCCATTCAGCACTTCATTCCTATACCTTAACAATTTATTTCACTGTCTGAAATTATATCATATAATCATTTGTTGACTTGTTGTATGAATTCCCCCCAGAGTGTAAATCGATTAGGGCAGATATTCTGTCTTATTTATGGGCTATTCCCAACAGCTAGAATAATGTCTGATGCACAGTAAGCAGTCCATACATAAGAACTATTATTCATCTTTAGTATTATCTCATGAATCAGTATTACCCTATCCTGCTCAGAAAAAGTTTTCAGGGTCTGAGCCCACACATAGTCAAGATCTGGTGTGTGGGTGAGGGTAAACTAATTAAAATAATTGAGAGGAATAATTTTATCTAACTTATTTTTGATATCATGTAGTAGTGTTCTTCCCAACTCATGCCCTTCAAAATAAAGTTTGACCTACTTCTTTAAATATTCTACTCTTACGGCAATGCAACAGTCCAGTCAATCAGTAAACCTAAAATTTTTAACTGCTATTGGCTGTGTACAGAGTTCTGAACAAAGAACATTCCTATGTTACCAATGAAATGTAAAAGCCGATTTTATTCTTCAAGATTTTACTGACTGAAGATGCAGGAAGTGAAATAAAGTACTAATTTTATTTGTTTCTTAGTGGCCTGAAAAAGTGAACAGAACTTATGTTTCTTATTTATTTCAAACAATTGGCATACAAGCTGAGAGAATATAGTGTTAGCTGAACAAAAAAGGGTTTCCCTTGAAATCTCAGAAACCTTATGGTGGTTTCTCTGTGGTTTATAATCTACTACAGTTATGGCCTATGATCTATAGTTATGGCCTATCATTGGAGGAATAAACTTTCTTCTCATTGGATTTTCCATATTCTCTTATCATTCCTTAAAGGCATACAAGTGTCTTTTTTTAAAAGCTTAAAGATTTCTGATTTAAAAACTTATTTTTAAACTTCTAATTTATTCCCCTGGCTTCTTAAACTGTGAATATTTAACATAATATAACTTTAATTTCCAAGCACTATCATTAACTTAAAATTTTAAATTAAATTTAAATATAATAAGATTCTATGGAGGTATTGAGATTCATAGGTGTTTTCCCACCCACATTAAGCAACCTTACACTTCTGTGCTTTTTAGTTCCTGTTTTTCATTGTATAATTTTTCTGATTAAAAATTAATACAAATTTTTGTTCACAAATTGAAAAGTACAGAAAGTATAAAGGAGAGAATAAAAAATATTTACAAGCACCACCTAGAGCACTAATAAAATGTAAAATTCCTTATAGTATTTCTTACTTTCATACTTTTAAAGCAAATTAGGATTGTTTTCTTTACTTCTATGATTTTAAAGTATAGTTTCAAGTCATATTTATTGCGTGGTAGTATATGATTTTAAAATAAAATTTTAATGACTATAGGTTATTCATTTTATAACTTTCTAATTCTTTATTTTACTTTTAGCCTTTAATTAGAGTTTTAGGCTGATTTTAACTTTTTTCCTAAAATGATACTGTTATGAACATTTTTATATGTAGTCTTTTTGATCATCAATGAATATTTTATTAGAATAAAAATGCATAAGTTAAATTACTGAGTCAAAGTATATGAGCATTTTTAATACTCCTGATAAATATTGCTGAATATCTTTTTAAAATATCGTATCCATTCAGATTTCCAGAGTATTTATGAAAATAAGTATTTAACTTCACCCCAACAACATTAATTATTATTTTTAAAAAATAAATAGTCATTTTTATAGTTGTTTAGCTATGAAAATTGCCTGTTCATACATTGTGATCTTTACAATCAAGTTGTTTTCATTTTGTTTTGAAATAGCTTTTCATATGTTAAGAATAAAACTGTTATTATTGTTTCACATTTTCCAGGTTATTATTTGCCTTTTCCATTTTACTTTAAAATAAGTCAGGGAAGAAAACAAGGAGAGGAATTACCATGCTGATTTGCTTTTTTGTAATTAAATATCAGTTGAAGAAGTGGTGGATAAAGTCTTGGAAAAATAACATCTCTCTTTTTGTCATCAACTCTTTTTATATTTTAATTGTTCTTATATTTGTTCAACAGATAATTTCCAAGTATTTGTTCAGTGAGTTTATAAGTTGGTGTCAACTCAAAATAGGGGGAACAAACATTGACATAGTGAGATATACACCCAAATCTCCACTGTGTGTAAGATAAGCCCCTAGCCAAATACTGTAGTTGTAAGACAGCTGAACTGTACAGGAATCCCTTAAAACCAAAATTCTGATGATAACTACAAATTCTCCATTTGAGAGGAAATAAAAGGGTAAAAATAACTGAATCTTGTGTTTGTCTAAGAAGTAATCAGATAAGAATATATTTTGGGGTAAATATAAAAGGCTGAAAGTTAGGACATTTACATAATGATAAACCTTAGAGTAGTAGGAATTTGGAAATACAGAGACAGAAAAGTAAGAACCATAAATGAGCAGAAACTTGTTAAAAACAATGCCAAAGACAATAAAAATGACATTTTTAGGAATGTTCAGAACAAGAAGAATGAGGCCAGAATAGGCCCACTGCTTGGGGGCAAATGACATATAATTCCGGACGGAATAGATAGTGCATGATATGACAAAAAGAACATTCAAAAAGATCTCAGCAGGAAAGAATGAAGGGCCAAAGCCAACAAGATGAAATTAGATAGAGATAAATGAGTCAACCAGTCCTTACGTTAAAAAAAAAAAAAAAATCAGCTCTGTGAGTACAAGATTGGAGAAAAAGGACTGTCCATAGGACAAGTACTAAGTGTTGTTTTTTTTTTTTTTTGGTTGAAAACTTAGCCTTGTATCAGTGGTTTAGAGTGTGGCCATAAATGGTCAAAATCATTATAAGGTATATTGACAAAAAATATAGAACTACAAAGGTAATTATCCTCTAGTACTTGGTTCTTATTGGAACATACCTGTTGTACTTTACATGGGCGTAAGTATTTTTATTTTAGAGAAGCAGGGACAAGTTAAAACTCCCTAGTATCAGTGACTGGGACTATTTTATATGATCTTGAAGGGACTTGGAAATTTCTCCAGTAAATTTTCGATGTGACACACAGCATGAAAATTGTAAAATATTTGCATGATCATGACAATAAAAATAGTGTTCACTTGTTGTTTGTTAGTCCAGAAGACAGATGTTGATTTTTTAAGCAGACTTTTTAAAATGCAGTCTGTTCTGGGTCACTGGATGAGTTAAAGCGGTCAGGAATGTAGTAGAAAGGATCTAAATATAAGATGAAATCTAACAAGAAGTCTTCTCATGGCCCTATCAATTCTACCATTCTGTAGAATCTACTTTTCATATTTGTTAATGTAACCTAATAGCTCATTCTTAAGAATTTCTTTGGCTTTGAAGTAACGACGTGAATGTTCAGTTGAAAAATGCATGACATTATATCTTAGCACTCATTTTTTAAGTGTAAGAGATGATCAGGAATTACAAATACATGTTGTTTGAGAAGGAATAGGTATTAGCTCTTCTTTAAACGTTTGGTGGAATTCACCTGTGAAGTCACTGGCCCTGGATGCTTGTTGCTTTGGGGTTTTTGATTACTGATTCAAATTATTTGCTGGTTATCATTCTGTTCAAGTTTTGTATCTATTTCCTATTTCTGTTTTGGCAGTTTATATGTTTCCAGGAATTTATCCATTTCTTCCAGGTTTCCTGGTTTCCAGGTTGTCCAACTTGTTGGCATATAGTTTTTCATAACATTTTCTTATAATTGTTTGTCTTTCTGTGGTGTTGGTTGTAATTTCTCCTCTATTATTTGTGACTTTATTTATTTGGTCTTTTGTCTTTTCTTTTTGAGAAGTCTCACTAGAGGTTTATCATTTTTATTAATTCTTTCAAAGAACCAGCTCCGGGTTTCATTGATCTGTTCTATTGTTTTTTTTAGTTCCTGTATCATGTATATCTGCTCTAATCTTTATCATTTCCTTCCTTCTGCCGGCTTTAGGTTTTGTTCTTCTTTTTCTACCTCCTTTAGGTGTATGGTCAGGTTATTTATTTATAAAGAACTTATAAAACTCAACACCCCCAAAACAAATAATCCAATTTAAAACTGGGCAAAACATATGAACACATATTTCTCCAAAGAAGACTTACTGAGGGGCGGTAGACACTTGAAAAGATAATCAACATCACTCATCATCAGAGAAATGCAAATCAAAACTACAACGAGATAGGACTTCACAACTGTCAGAATGGCTTCAATCAACAACACGAGAAACAACAGGTATTGGTATTGGTGAGGATGTGGAAAAAGGGGAACCCTCTTGCACTATTGGTAGAAATCCCAACTGGTAAAGACATTTTGGAAAATAGTATGGAGTTTCCATAAAAAGTTAAAAATAGAACTACCCTGCAGTCCAGCAATTGGACTAGTAGGTACTTTCACAAAGGAAACAAAAATACCAATTCAAAGGGATACATACACCCCAATGTTTATATCAGCATTATCTACAACAGCCTAACTATGGAAACAGCACAAGTGTCCATTGATAAGATGAATGGATAATGAAGAAGTGATATATTTATATATACAATGAAATATTACTCAGCCCTAAAAAAGATTTCAAGAATGAAATCTTACCATTTACAACAATATGGATGGAGCTAAAGGGCATTATGCCAAACGAAATAAGTCTGTCAGAGAAAGACAAATACCATATCGTTTCACTCATTTGCAGAATTTAAGAAACAAAACAAATCAGCAAAGGGAGAAAAAATGAGAGAGAGAGAGACAAGAAACATACTCTTGACTGTAGAGAACAAACTGGGGGTTATCAGAGGGGAAATGAGTTAGGCGATGGGTGAAATCTGGGAATAAGGAGTACATTTGTGAAGAGATGTATGGAAAAGCTGAATCAATATATTGAACCCCTGAAACTAATATTATACTGTGTTAACTAACTGGAATTTAAATAAAAACAGAATAAAAATAAAAAGAAAGAGGTGTAAAATCTCTGTCTTATGGTTGCAAGACTTTGGGCCTTCTCTTTTGCTTTAGCTATTAATTTTCTTGGCTTTGCTAGAATTGCAAACTTTGTATTTTGCATGACATTTCTGGTCTCAGTTGCAGAAACAATGCGAAAACATTGTGTCTGGTTTCCAGTATATTTACCACTATGGCACTCAACATTCCTTTGTGTAGACCCATATTTCCTTCTGGCGTATTTTAATTCTGCTTGGAGAATATTTCTTTTCTCTTATTTTTTTAAATTTATTTATTTTGAGAGAGAGGGAGAGAGTGTATGCACACACACATGCAAACAAGTGGGGGAGGGACAGAAACAGGGAGAGTGAGAATCCCAAGCAGGCCCAGCTCTATCGGTGCAGAACCGTGCTTGAGGTTTCATCTCATGAACCCTAAGATCATAACCTAAGCTGAAACCAAGAATTAGATGCTTAACAGACTGAGTGACCCAGGTGCCCTAAGCATATTTATTTTAATATTTCTTATGATGAAGATCCTATGTCTAAGTAAATTCTCTTAGCTTTTTGCCTGAAAGAATCTTTTTCTGTTTGAATTTTTAAGGCATTTTTCTGGGCATATAGTTCTAGGTTAATAGAGTTTTTTGTTTGTGTTTACATTTCATTGCTTTAAAGTGTCATTCATTTGTCCTCTGGATTGAGTAATTTTAGATGAGATGTTTGGAATTCCTTCTTTTCATCTGTATATAATGTGTCCTTTTTCCTCTGGCTGCTTTTAATTTTTAATACTTATCCCTGGTTTCCAGGACTTTGATTGTGATATACCTGATGTGTTTATCCTATTTGCAGTTTATTGAGCTTCTTGGATGTGTGGGTTTTTAGTTTTCATCATATTTGGAAAACAATACACCATTATTTTGTCAAATTTTTATCTGCCTCTTCTTTTAAAATTTTTATTATATCCATGCCTCACTTCTTCAATTGTCCTGCAGGTCAGTGAGTCTCTCTTTTTTTTTCAGTCTTTTTTTCTCTCTGTGATTTAATTTGTATTGTGAGTTTTGGGTGGGTTTGTGTGTGTGTGTGTGTGTGTGTGTGTGTGTGTGTGTGGTTTTTGTTTTTTTGGGTTTATTTGTGCTGTAATTCTAATTTCTATGTTGTATCTTAATGTTCACTGATCTTTTCTTCTTTTGTATCTAATCTGACATTATTCTCAAACTACTGTTTTTGATTTCAGATATACAATTTTTCATCTATAGAAATTGTTATTTTGTTGTCTATTATATCTTCAATTTATATAGTTTCACATTAATGTTTTCCTTTTCGTCTTTGAGTATATTTCTAATATTTATTATAGAGGTTTTAAAGTATTATCTAATTCCATCATCTCTGATATCCCAGTAATGGATCACATTTTCCAGCTTTTTTCATATTCAGATATTAAGTGGAGTGTACGCTATGATTTTTACACTGTTGAGTAATGGCTTGATTCTCTTTAAGATGTGTTAGACTTTCTAAAGTTACTTACTGAAGAGACTGATAGTTTAGGGGCCTGTTTTGAAGCATTTTCAGGTCAGATGTACTTGCCTTTACTCCAGGCACAGGTTAGCCCTACGACCTATGCATGCCCTGCCTCAGCTCTCCACTGAAGGCCGAGTGTTCAACAAGGGCTCTTTTTTGCTGCTGTGAAACTTAGCATTCCCAGACATCCTGTAAGCCTCAGATTCTAGTTCTCTAGTCATTCTATTTCTAGGCTAGTGGAGTTGCACCCCATGATTATGGGGCTGAGAATTTAACCTTACCCTCAATGGATCCCTGTAGAGATCTCTTTCTCCTCAAAAGACCCTCCTCTCTAATATTTTGTCCTGAAAATATTACTATCTCAGCCTCCCAACATTTGGAAAGCCTACCATGCTCTATTTGGTACTCCTTTTCTTATAACACAATCTGTTAAGTGCCTATAGTCAAAAGACCAGGACGGAAAACCTTGCTTTTATTTCTCCTCACCCAGAGATTACAATGCTGATCTGCTTCTCAAACAGTATTTGAACAGTTTATTTGAATACATTGTATATAGTAAGAGAGTATATCCAGTCCCATTTACTCCATAATTGTCAGGAATAGAAATACCTACACTTAATAAGAGTACAAATCACTATAAGTACATCATTTGGGTTTTATTTTTTCACATGTCATTAATTAAAAGTCATTAATAGTCAAAGGATATTTCAGATATAAATGAGAAATTGTGATAAATACAGTTTTAAGGACTATACTTTCTCTAATTTTCATAAGCACTGACAATATTATTAGTTAATGACTTCTAAGATCTATCACCAGAAGATAAAAAAAAAACAAAAGATAAATTTTGTTTTAATTACCTTTGCTTCTTTATATTTAAATTTTAAAAAATCTTCAAAATGTTGTTTTCTATTTTTCCCTTTTTACCAGAGTCACTTTATCAAATCTTAGCTAAGTATTTAGGTATAATCATTTCTAAACCACACTGACAAGAGTATTAAGATATTAAATGTACTTGTAACATTTAAAAACTGCAAAGTGGTTTGTAATTATTTTGTGATTTTTCTTTTCCTTAATTTTTATACTACATTATTCATTCAGTCACCATACAAATTTAGCTTATAATAGTTTGAACACTTTAAGTCGGGTTCCAAAATTAATCAGTTTAAAATTTTGACCTTTTCATTTACTAAACCTATACTGGTGACTGACTTGCTTGTTTCATCAACTTACTTCATTATATTAAGACAGATGGTATTTGTTTACCAACTCTGGGATTTTCCTTTATCCATATTTTAAAATTTCTATAAGTCTTCTTTGGGAAGATGGGTGCATGAGTATCTCAGAA
Organism: Paguma larvata; assembly: GCA_030068075.1. Taxonomy (NCBI): domain Eukaryota; kingdom Metazoa; phylum Chordata; class Mammalia; order Carnivora; family Viverridae; genus Paguma; species Paguma larvata. Next base: position 48,545,394 of record CM057834.1, on the reverse strand, counting down.
CTCTTACATACTTATTAGCAGAACTTAGGTCCTTAAAGAGATCAATTATAAAGGATTTTCTTCTGATTAGTTAACAAGTTTAATAAGAGTTATTTTAGGTTACCTTTACATTCATATTCATTGTATCGTTTATAAACCAGCAGGTGGCAAACTTGAGATTTTTTTATACTGTGGCTCTTGTTGAAGATGTACATGTATTGAGCCATGTGTCACTTGATCTCATGAATAGGTCTTTTGTTGTCCATGATTTAAAAATTAAACCCTCTAACTGTAGAGCCACTGGTCTTGGGAGAGCAATGCACTTTATTTATTTATGTATATGTTTAATTTTAATTTGATTTTCAGTTTTATCCTATAGTTTTATCTTAAAAACAGTTTTGAGAGATATAAGATGCCAATTTGAATCCATTTTTGTTATGATTTCCATGGTTAAGAGTAAATTTTAGTGTATGTTTTGTTTACTTTGGGGGGAACTGTACATCATTTAAAGAGGTATATAAAGTTACTTTGTTCCTTGAACAGGTAATATTCTTTTGAAAGTTCTAACAGCATTGATCCTCATGTTTTTAAACATAAAACATAATTTCCTCTATGGATAATTATTGTTTTTATTTTATTCCTCTAAATATTTCTGTGTAAGTGTGACTCATTGGTAGTCACTGTTAAGTGAAGACAGATTTAATTTCTTCTGTGTACATTTGATTTTCAAAAGTTATGAGTTATGTGCCAGTTATCTAGGATAAGTCAAGATTGGTTATATTCAGGCATATGAATAAGCTGTGGGGAATTTAAGAACACATATTTCTAGCAAACACATTCACAGATAATACAACCATAATATATGATTTACTTATTTCATTCTCTTTCTGAAATCCATCTGTTGTTAACACTGCTTGTATGCCCTCTACAAAATTAACTTCCCTTCCTTAAGTCACACTCCTTCCTATATGCCTGTGTTGACCAATCTAAATTACTCTAGCTTGTTACTCTCTTTCAAATGGGGAAGAATTAAAAACAAAAAAGGAAAAGCAGTAACTAAAGACAAAATCAAACCTAGGCAACCTAGATACTTCATTATTTCTACATACAAATTGGATCTTTTAGATGGCTTCTACAAGATTTAAATAAAATAAACTGTGCCTCATTAAAACCAAAAAATACTTGAAGGATTCTAACAACTAGCTGTTTGGTGGACTGAGTTTTCAAGATGTGGAAAATGAATTCACTAATTATTCAACATAAATATTTGAGTTGCTTTTCCAAAATTACAATAACTGAGGACTATATAAAGCTTAATAATTTACAATTCTTCCTTCCTGCTTTTATATTTTTAAGGGAAGAGGACTCAATTCATTTTAAATGTAGAATATAAACACCTCGTAAAGTAAATCATAGTCAAGTTTAATAACTTAACAGCTTAATTTAAACTATTAAACAAGCCCCGAATCAAATTTAAGAAAAACTGATATTGACACTTATGCTGTAGATTGTATATCACCCAGCTTTAGTGATCTCAGCATTAGGGCTTAAAAAAAAGAAACTTCTAATCAAAGAAATGCCTATATTGCATTAATCTGCATGTATTCAGAGGTCGAGATGCCCTGGTTTTGTCTCATATATCCTAATTCAGTCCTCCTTTATTTTATTTTCCTCCAATCTATCGCCATCCATGAAACCCAGTTTTTGAGAAAGATGACCCACACCCCAAAAATACCTTCTCATCTCCCTGCTTCCTGAGTCTCCCTGATGAAATGCCTTGTGATTTTTCATGAAATAAAATCAAAGACATGAAAACGGGATGCAGACACAGCAATTTCCATACTTCTAGAGCCCCGTGTGCGTCAGATTATAACACAAAAACACCTAAGCTAGGTTTGGCTCCTGCCCTGATGATTCTGACAACTGTCAGTTGTTCGAAGAGCCAGATTTTTTGTTTTTAATAACGCCCTTTCCAATGAAATACTTAAATGTACACATCTCTTGAATTTCAGTATGAACACAGGGTCCTAGTCGTGCTCAGTCTGGAGATGCATCCCAAACGGGTGGCAGTGCTACTGGGTAAGAGCGAGGGTCTGCTGGAGAGGAACGCCACCAACATCCCCACAAAAGTGTCTCGCCACTGACACGCAAGGGACTTGTCTTGTTCCGCTCATTATGAGCAGGCTTGATTCTAGCTCTTTGGAGAGAGGAGTTCCTCGGTGAAAATCCTTAGGAGTCCTAGTGAATTTAGGAGTCTGGCCTTTCTCCATCCGCTCGGCTCTCCCTGCCCGCGATGCCTCCACCCTACCCCGTGTACATGCAGAAGAAAGTTTTACACAGAATGAGCCCCGCGTTGACGTAGGCATCCCTCCCCTTCCATCTGGATAGAAGCCCAGAAGGGAGCGAGTAGGGGAGATGCGAAGGCAGGGATCGCCTGGATCATTGTGGTTAGGGTCCCCAGGCGGGGCCGATCAGGGGCCAGCCAAGAGTATTGGTTCTAGACCCACAAATAGCTCTGGTTTTTCCCTCCTCCATCAGCCTCTCGAATCCCAATGAGGTCACTGAAATGAAAGAGAATCAGACCAAGAGAGAGGGGGAGGAAGAGGACGACGAGGAGGGAGAAGAAACCCAGACGGAAAAAGGCCATCAGACAAGGTCGCTTTTTCTGGCGACACAGCAACAGCGAGGAGCGTGGTGCTGAATATATCCGCCCGCTCAGCCTGGGGACCGAGGGACTCGCAGAAGCACTTTGTGTTACCACGAAAACAAAGGAGAGGAGACGAGAGGGAGAGGGAGAGAGAAGCTCTGAGCAGTTCCGCTTTGGATCTCTGGGAAGCAAGGCTCATCTCCTTGGCAAGGAAAGAAAGGGGAGCCTGAAGGGTCTGCGAGGCTAAGAAGGAAGCAGGTTTCCTGCGGAGACTTGGGACGCGGCAGAACTCTGGACAGCGCCTCTCGAGCAGGGCTCCTTACTCCTGGCTCCGCCAGGTTTCTGGCTCCTTCTTGAAAGCCCTTCTGCGGGTGCACTCTCGTCTCCTGACCGCGACCACCGAACCCGGGAAAATCCCACGACCCCTGTCTGAACGTGCGAGGGGGTGAAGCGACTCTTGCCTCTGGCCCGGTCAGGGAAGAGGGTCTCCGGTTCTGGAAATCTAGTCCTTGTGGAGAATGCTTCGCTGGTGAAGAAAGAAAAGTTTTGGGGTCTGGTAGGGGGCGGAAGGGGTAAGGAGGATAGGGGAAGAAAGAAGGTGGATGGTTGGTTTCCCTCTCTGATCTGAAAGGAATGATGACCGAGGAAGGATGTGCACCAGCGGCCAGATTATTGGGAGCCTCTTGGTGCTCTCTGTGCTGGAGATAGGGCTGGGGGTGTCCAGCGTGGCCGTGGGGGCGGTCAGCTTCAGCCTGGCCCTCCGAGAGCACAAGCCGCAGCTCGGAGACTCGTCCCCGGTATGGAGCGGGGTGTGTGTACGTTGAGCCATTTCACTCTCTCTTTACCTCTTTACGGTGATGGTCAGTGTGCGTGCGTTAGTCACTCCCTCTCTGAGAAAGACAATCATAAATCTCCTCTGGCTTGCATGTAGGTTCTTGTTGGCAGATTATGCCTCTTTACGTTGTCCTTTTATTTACTAATTGGTTTTCCCCCCTTACCTTGGCTTAAGACCAAATTAAATTGGCTTTGTTTAAAGTGTGTGGTGGTGGTTGGGGGGCGGGGGCGGGGAGCGGTTCAGCAGTTTCCACTGGCTGAATCTGCAAAAGGCTGCCTAGTAGTGCTGATTAGGGAGTCACACCTGTCAAGGGCAGACTCACTTAGTCTGTTTCTTTTACAAGGAAGATCAAAATGAAAGTGTTACATCATTTCTTGTATCAGGAACAAGCAAGGGTAGATTTATGCATGTATTTCTGGCAACAGTGTTCAAGGTACACTAAAGACAACACTGATAAAACAGAGAAATGTTGTATGTGTGCAAAAGGAATATTTTATCCCAGAAAACACTGCTTTTAATTTTTCTTTGCTACCTTTCTGATACTTCACATCTAAAAACTCTTTTGTAAGTTCTAGGTAATAAGTTGAACAGTAAATGGTGTGCTAGGTAACAGCATTCTAATTGGAAAATAACTCTGCTTAAAGAATACCTAATTCTCAGGGAAAATGTCATAATTTCCTCTAGTTCAGATGTCAGACCCAATGACCTTCTTGTTTACTTTGGGTGGAATCTCCAGGAAAGCTTTAGAGACCCATTCCTTCCACCAATAAAATAGTTCAGCACTATTCCTAGTGCGGGCCTAATTGTGAAAATCATTTTTTTTCTTCTCCTTTAAGTGTATACCCACTTATCCTTCTTGGTGTCTAGCTTGATTCCAGTTTCCAAGATAATTTAATAGCATGCTGTTCTGTCACTCATGATCAGGTATAATGAACAATCATGGCTTGGCTATTTGTATTTTAAGTCATTGAGGAAAAAAATGACTATGAGTTTAAGAAAAATCATTTCAAAGTAATTCAGATTTGAAGGAAGGTCTAGCATTCCTAAAACTAGTACAATTGTGCTCTGGAAAATGAGTTTTTATATTTTAATTTTTCAAAGTGAAGCAAATGTTTTTAAACCGAAGAAGTTAAAAGGAAAAGTAAAAATGGTACTCAATTCTATCACTAAATTTTTACAAGAATCCTGGTTCTGAATTCAGTAAATTACTATCAATCTCTAAATAATTACCTTTTTCTTTATTTTGTAATTTTTATCAATATATGTTTTAAGCTTGAGTATGAAAAGCTAAAAGGCAAATCTTAAATCTGAGAAATTTACATCTTATATGTAACAGTGATTATTTTGAGAGTTGTAGATACTATTATTTAAACAGAATTAGTCAGACTTTAAAACTTCTATCAGACAATTGTCAAAATGAGATATAATACCAACATTTAAAACAAAGGGAGCAAAATGTGACAATGTGATAACTTATGAAAGGAGAAGCCTCAAATACTCCTCGAATAACTTTCCCCCTTAAATTTGAGAAATTGGGTGAATAAACATAGGTTGTATCTAAATAGTATTAAAGTATCCATTTTATCTTTAAGAATTAAAAGAATGGTTACATTTGCTTGGCATCACATAAGAAAAAAAGGTTATTTTATTCTCTTCCCAGACAACATACCGTTACCTAAATGCGTCAACATATGTATTTGTACAAAAAAATGAAAAATTTGAATCAGCTCAGTAAAAAGCAAATAAAACAATTATATATATAGTCATTATTATAAATAATTATTTCCATCTTCAATTGGTTTTTTAGAGTAACCAAAATTCATCTAGGGTCCTCAAACAACAGTTTAGAATTCTATTGTCTGATTCAATAAAATTAAGAAAAAAATACATGTGATCGAATGAATGGATTTGAAACTGGGATGCCCCAACAGGTGACTTTTTGGGGTCACTCTTATAAATTCAAGTTAAAAATCAAATTTATGAAGAAATACTCAGTTTTGATCATTACTTATTAAATTATAGGCTTGCTAAATTGATTTTTAATTATTTTCAGAGGTCATTTTGATACAATCTCAATTATCTCTTCATTCTGTCAATGACAAATTCATATGACCAGTAGTTATAGAGGGCTAACCATGTGCATTTTACTATTTAACACAAAGACTAATAAGAGGAGTCAGAATAACTACTGGAGCAAGCAAGATGAGCATATCATTAACTTTATCATTGATAAGAAATTAAAGTTTGACCTCAGAGAGAAACAGGGGCAGATATAAGGGAGAAAGGATGGGGTGGCCAATGAAATAGCCACGGGAGAACAATTATTTTTCTCTTGATCTTGAAAGTTCTTTGGGACTTGTAATGTACATATCAGAGTGTGAAGTAATGCATCACAGAGTGGACTCCAAAGTCTACGTGCATGCAGATCTGTCATTTATTATCGAGATAACTACCAAAGTTCTCATATTCTGTAAAATAGGGTTGTTAAAAGGCACATATGAAATAATGCTCTTAATAAATGTATGGTGTGTGGTAAGCACTGAATAAATGCAAGCCACTAATATTGGGTGCACAGACTGCCTCTCAGGTAACATGGATGAAGGCACAAACTGGGATGGAATGTGTTATGTTCCAGAAAGAACAGGCTCTTCTCTTTTTCTGGGGCTTACGTGTGAAGGGAGGATAAGGATGGAAAGAGTAGTTGAGGTCAGACCATGGGAGGCTATGTGCTAGTCTAAGACAATAGACTTAATTGCCTCATATTTTTAATAATAATAATAATAATAATAATAATAATAATAATATACTAATTCATTCTTCCCAAAGAGATTCAAGGAAATGCAGGGGAAAACTAGATTAAAAAATTATTAATCTCTTTCGTATTTTATGAATTAAAAATCTGTATTAGTTATAAACACTTTTATAATGATTCTCTTGTCACAATAACCAGAGTCTATAATCAGAGTGTGCTTTGATTGGTGCCTTGAAGTTTTTTTCAATACGTTATTGTCATTATTATAAAATGTCTGAATTAAATTTTAGAAATCACTAGAAATAAAACTGTACTATGAGGGGATTTTATATATATATATACATGTAAAAAGCTGTAAAAAGCTTACATCAGAGTCCATATATATATGGAGCTTATATACATGTAAGCTTTTTACCTAGTCAAGTGCACTAAGAATTCTGGGAACTATTTTGATATTTGAACCCAAATATACACATTTTTTTAAAATGTGGCTTAAAAATAAAGTAGTAAAATAAAGGGCCTAGAAACCTATGGAATGGATGCTTATATTTCCAGTCACTGTTTTATAATCAAGCAAAGAGTGCTTCCTATGATCGGTTTAAAGATGTGGGCAATAAGCAGGAAAATAAATGATTTCACTATAATTTCATAGAGAAAGAAAGTTATAAATCCCTTCTAGGATTTTTGTTTCTTCTTACTCATTTGTTCTAGCTGGTATAGTCACCTTGTTGAAAGAAGACATTACTGCTAGATAACAATGAATGAACCATTGAGTAAACCGCTTTGGAAAAGACAGTCATGTGAAATATAATTGATGTGTACAATTTATTGACAGAGTTAAATAGACAGGGCTATGTTTCCAAGTTGCTGTATGATAGTCACTTTTCCCAGTCTCCAACTCATCATCTGTAATGGAAATGGATTCTATTTAGTAGTATACAGATTCATTGTTCCAAGAGAATTTTATTTTGCTGCTCTAGGTTGGCACTTGAAAATGTGGAGATTCAGATGGTTGTGTCCAGAACGGCATCTGGTGCTAAGTTGTATTTGACATATACAATGCTAAATTCCATCAATCTTTATCTGATAATCGTTCTACACATTAAATGTATCAAAAGAAGCTTTTCTAAGACTTGTTCACCCCACATGCAAACACAGTCTTTTTAAATATTCAAAAAATTTTTACCTAAATCATTTAAAGTTTGAACAACTTTGCTTATGTTTCTGGACATACTCGATTTGTATATTATAACTTTCTCCAGCTAATAAATCTGATACTTTAGGTGAGTGAAATTTATAGCATAATCAAGGCCACTTGTTATGTGGACTCCTGATTTACTATAGCAACAACCCAGCCAATTGTAAGTTTGTGTTGAAATTGATCCATACTATAGCAGTGTAAGTGAGGTGCTGTATATAAAATGATATCTGCCTCAAATTATTATATTTAATTTTTAAATCTGTCCAATTCATTTAAGGAAAAATAAAACAATAAGGTAAAAGAAATCTCTCAAACTTTGAAGTTAGTTCAAATGCACAAAATTTGAAGCTAATATGTCTCTAATCACATAATATATAAATTTTATCCAGATTCAAAATATATAACATAAGGGATTTTTATTTCTTAGTATGAGATGAAAGTGCTACCCCATCTTCAGAAAAATTACAGGTACACATTTATAACCAACTTTAGAATTAATTTTAATTTTACAAGTAATTCATACATAAATTCTCATATCAAAAGGTTAAAAAAAGAATCAAAACTGAAGTTCTCTATCAACTCATCAAAATTAGCCAGAATTATAAATTTAGTGTGTAATCTCACAGACATTTCTCCAGATATAAATAGTATTGTTTGGACTTATAGATCAATTTTGATTAAGTTTTGGATATAGTGAAGCCCATTCATGAACTCTATAAAGCCCAGGTAAAGAATCTCTTTCTTATCTGATTCATACTATTATTCTCAAGTACCACTCTTATCTACAGAGGTTAGGGCCATTAGATACTGGCAATTAAAGAATTTAGGTAAGCCAAACTACTAGGAAATATAGTTATTATTCAAGGAAACATATATGTGTCAAATGAAACATAAATAAAATGTTTCTGGTATTGATTGCTAATGGTATAACAGAAGAAAAATGGTGACTTTTGCCATTATCTGATGAGGTATTTTGCTTTAGTCTATATTTCATCCTCATATAAGTGACATGTACTTAGGTTTCCATCTAGGGCCTATGACAAATTCTGTCTCAGGATTTTGGCCCTGATCCAAGGGTATAACTGATCTTGAAGACTTTGATATAGAAATATTAGGGAATAATTGATAATAATTGCATTGGTCACCTTTTTGTTGGCAATTTGCTTGATACAAACATGATTTGAATACACTCGACCCTTTCATTTGGATGATTTTGCCTAAAGTGTTCAAGGTGGCTTTCTGTATTGACATGATTATTAACCAGATCATCCAATACCTGCTTCAAATGTGGCTAAGAAATTTAACTTTTTATATATTCACTTAGCCCTCAGATAATATTTAATTTTTTGGTTGATTGGGGAGCATAACCCAGCCATTCCACCTGAAATGCTCGTCTTTAAAATTCTATAAAAACTAGAATAGATTTTGGTGAATGTGTATGTAAACAACCACTGAAGGGAGGAAAACCCCAACAATTTTCTGTTGAAATGATGTTGGGTCATTTACTTATGAAATAAACAGAATTTCATTTTACTACTACAACATATATATGTGTGTATATATATATATATATATACACACACACACATACATATATATATACTCACACACACATATATATGTACATATATATGTACATATATATGTAATCTTATTCAAATGGTATTGCTATAAATAGATAACTAAGCTCAGATTCTTAATAAATATTTGACTTTACTGTCTTGGTAATTTAGTAAAATTACCAGGTGGTCACTTTGCAGGTAGATGTTTATTTCAAAATGCCGAATGGAAAATTTCAGAATAAATGGGTGGTAGTGTGTAATTTCATTGAGCATATTTCTAGGAGAGAAAGAAGAAATTGTATGAGTACTTTCCTCTATGATATTGAAAGCTGTGCAGTTCTTCTTGTGGATGCAGATCCAATCTGTATATACTTTATTCAAATTGAATGGCAGATTGGATTCATATATCCGACTCAATATAACTATGGCACTGGACAACTTTACTGTCAATACCAAGGATGGCACAGAGTAAGTGCTCAGTGAGCATAAGCTACTTCTTTCCTCAACTGCCCTCATGCTATCCTAGGACTGCCTAGGCCCTAGATCACACTAATACTGTACAGGTTCTCAACATTGCTCCGACACCCTTAAGCAACTTTAGTTTCACTCATCTTTTGTTTGTTTTTTCATATATAGTATGTGTCTAGTTACCTTTTGATTTAATTCACAATGTACATTAGCAACTACAAAAATGTACCAAAATATCTACATTAAAGAGGTCATGTAAAACATTCAGCTTAAAACTGAATGGGGCAACAGCAGTAAGGCACTTCTCTCTCTCTCTCTCTCTCTCTCTCTCTCTCTCTCTATCTTTTTGTTTTTCTTTTGGAGGTAAAGAGAATGGTAAAAATCCTCTCATAAAAATATTCAGTAATCAGATAAATTATACAATTATTTAAGTCAGGCAAGTCAAACAGTGAGGATATAGGAGCCATTATTTATGCCATAAAACAAAGTCCTTGAAAACATAAAACTATATAAGTTGTTGTCATTAGTCAAAATAAAAGTACAAATTAATACTTATAATAAAGATACATAGTATTGGGGCGCATGGGTGGCTCAGGTTAAGCATCTGGGTTTGGCTCAGGTCATGATCTCATGGTGTGTGAGTTCAAGCCCCACCTTGGGGTCTGTGCTGTCAGAATGGATCTTGCTTCAGATCATCTGCCCCCCCTCTCTATGCCCCTCCCTTGCTTGCACTCTGTCTTTCTGAAAATAAATAAACTTAAAGAAAGATAAGTAGTATCTTGGAGGTTTTTATAGTTTTGCTTTTGAAGCAATATTTATTACATGTTGTAATATTAATAGATGCATCAATGAAATAACTAGATTTCAACAATGATTCTTATAACATTAGTTGGGGCTTATGGTTTTTAGCAGCAGTATTAAGACTCCTGAGAAGAAATTCTAAGCTCCATTAGTTCATGATTTATTGTTAAATATTGGACAAAATTATGTAGTCAAGACAAAAAAGAAAATATTAGTGTGTAAGAAGACCACCTTGGGAGACAGGGTGCCTTAAGCTATTTGTCTTATAGAACTAAGACAAGACATGATTTATTAATAGTTAACTCTGTTCCAGATGCTTTTATATACATAATTATTTCTAATCTTAACATTGTGAAGGATGTAGTATTTTATAAAATTCATGTAGGGAAAAGCACTTAGAATGCACTCTTATTTAATCAGCTGAGTTAGTATTTAAAGATGGACAGACTTTTTTTAAAATCTGAATTTTCTATTGCATTGTGTGGAAAATGAGAAATTGTCATGAAAAAGTCATTCGCTGAGGTCTGACCTCGTTATTTGCTCCCACCCCTGAATATATGAGTCAGACAAAATGGCATAAAGTTCAAGTCCCTGTCACTGTATGTAACTGTTTCCTGGAAGTGACTGACATAGTCACCTGATGAACAAGCACAACTTCCATATTCTCAGAAGAATGTGACATATTAGACCAAATTGTTCCTACCTTGAGAACATAGGCCTTAGCCTTAAAAATTAAACTGAAATTATGCATCTCAAATGATCATTACATATTATGAAAGACATAAAACAACTTGTTTAATCATAGTTCAAATGTTATCAATGAGGGATCAGAGTTGACTCCCTTGGTGGGGGGGAGCTCTTTATCCAGGCCTTGGAGATTGGGCAGGTTTTCAGTAGGCAGAGGAGAGAAGAAGATATACTAAACATAGCTATTAACATGTGAAAGTCATGGAAGAGACAATAAAATGGAGAGTTTGTGGAAGATTGAGGAGACTGGACTTGTTAAAACAAAGAGATGTTCACATAATAACTGGCAAGTGAAGATCTAGCTCATCTAAATACGATGGGACCAGCTTGAAAAGGGTCCTGAAAGAATGATAAGACTAGGCTGCCTTTGATTCCTAACTAAGCTTAGGGGCTTTGCTGGGTAGAACCTGATGATCATGAGGCCAAAGCAGTTGGGCCAGGCATTGCTGCTCAATTTCAAGGCAAAACACCAGCTCTTGATTCCAAGACATGTGTCCTGTATCAAAAGAAAGACTTGAGGGAGATCTTGAGACTTGAGGGAAGTGTAAACCAACTATCACACATGTAACCTCACTTCAAGTGACTGTCCTGTTGATGGTGCATTTATAAGATCATAATTTCTTTGTGTTCTATAATTCTTACAGCTGCCAGACGTATAAGAGTTCATTTATTTAATTGGAGATATCAGCATTACATTATAAATGAAAAATAGATTTGGAGGCATTAAAATTTGGGTTAAAATTGTAGCTCTAGCATTTGTTAAGTTTTGAGTGATTATGTTATCTCCCTGAGCTATCAGCTAAGTTATCTGTAAAATAGCAGGACTACTACCTGTCTCATGGAGTTTAAAAAATTAAAAGGAATACTTATATAGAGGGCTTGATACATGTTAAGTATTTAATAGCTATGATGAACCCACAACAATGACTGCAGGCTATTGCTGTATTTCTGAAAAATCAATTTTCTGTATGTGGTTTCTATTTTTGTATTAATAGACATTTTATTTTTATACATTTCTGAAGGGTAGCTTTTCACAAGGCCATTGATGAAATTGATCTTGGGCTTGAGACTCGGTAACATTTAGGTCATATACCCTCTCTTAGAAATTATGTACTTTTCATAACCAATTTCAAACATTAATAGTTACTTGTTATTTAATATGCATGTTCCAGGGTTCCAGGAATATTATCTAGGTCAATATTGGGATAAAGAGGTATAATTTTTGTATGTTCTACCAGATAGAGATATGTGTTTGGTTTTATCATTATTTTTGGCTAGACTGTTGGAATACTTAGCTCTTTCCCTATTTGTTTCCTGCTGACTATTTCCCTACATTGCTTACTCTGTGGAATTAAAATAATAATAATAATAATAATAATAATAATAATAATAATAATGACATTAATAATAATAACACTGGCAGCTTATATTTCCAAGATACTGCATGGCCTAAGAGTTCCAACTACTTTGTTATACCATTTGTCTCAGCATATGAGTTTCTTCACCTAAGCAATGAGAATCTAGGAGATTTAAGATTTAGTGATCTAAATCACCTGAAGAAATAATGTGTGTGTGTGTGTGTGTGTGCGCGTGCGCGTGTGCAGGGGAGATGAACAGATAAGAAATTTATACAAGGAAGTTGATAATTGTCCCTGATATGCACTATACACTGCTGTTTCTGCTGCTAGTATCCTGATTTGGACACAAGTCCACAATGCTTGTGATCTTCTATGAGCTGCAACTTATTTCCATAACTGGCTGGCTTTCAGAAACTGCCAGGCATGTTGGATGGACATTCTTCTATGGTGTTGACAATTCTTGGGAAGAGCATAACTTCTACCCTCCAGTCCCTTGGAGTCCCTGGCTATTTTCAGTTCTGTGAGAACAGGTCACAAATCATAGATTCAAAGCTGGCATGTACCCAAGGGAATTTTTGTTTGTTTGTTTCATCTTCACCAAATCCATCTTCTACATTTTAAATTTTGTTGTGTTTTCCACACGTATCAAGTTATGGACATTATCTTTGAGAGTTGTTCAAATATATTATGGTGTCTATGTTAATATTACTCAAAACTGACATGAAGAAATCTTAAACAGAAAAATATAAACAAAAATTATGCAGTTTGCAAGTATAAACAAAAATTACCCACATTAATGTAAAACTACCTTAAGCTATATATAAATACTTATTAAACTGTCATCACGACATAGGTCATATAGAGAGGTCCCATATAATATATATAAAGTTTAAGCTGCTTTAAAACAGAAAGTTATTGACAATATTTCCATACCTGGGTATTCAATATTGATTGCAACTTCTTGTACTTCCCTGCAGGAATAATAATTACCTTAAATTTTTATATGTTTGAATTTTGAAATTCATATATTTATTATAATGGCTAAAATAACAAAAATTTGGACTCAGGAGATAAACTCCTCTGATTTTGTTACTGCTATCTATGAGATAGTTTTATTTTGTTTCATTATAAGGATTAAAATGAGTAATGACTATACCTAAAAATTATTTGGATGATTAACACTTAAATATACAGGACTGCAAATTCAAAATCCCTATTACCAAAATTCACAAGTTTACTATAATTTTCTTGCTACTTCTGAAGCAGAAACAGCTCTGCCATCAAAAAGCCTTATTTACTCAGCATTCTCAAAATAGTCAACAGATTATTTTTTAAAAAGAAAAACTATCACAAAGCAGAATTGGAGTAGAACACAGTTCATATTGCATTAAATACAAGAAAGATTGCATTCCATGAACCCTGAAAGGGAGATGTGAAGGAATGGCGTTCTGAGAATCAAGGCTGATTCTTTCTACACAGTGAAGGATTTGGTTACAGGGACAGTCGGAAGTTTCTGAGGGTTTTGGACTTGGGGTCACTTAGAAAAGTTTGGCATGCCAATCACCTACATGCTATGTTTGATAATTTCTTCTGAAATTCATTCTTATGATTGTTGGTTTCATTCAGTCACTTTACAGTCACTGAAAAAGATTTCGCTCACTGCCTGCTGTGCATCCTTTTTATCACTGTGAGGTTCTTCTTTCCATGTCTCCCTTGCGTGCTTTTGGTTCAATTTCGTTTTTCACTGTAGTTGCCTCTTATCCCATGCTACCTGCTAAGCCACCAAGATGGCCCGAAGCTAATGGAGAACTGCTGATCACAACATATCTCTTGTTCAGATTATCCCTCTGGTATTTTATTTTTCGTAAAGGTGATCATATTTGTGAGAGGTCATGGGTTTCATGATAAAAATGGATAACTTTTCCAGTTGAATTTTTGAAATATTGAAAATGTCATTCTTTTCTGGAGTGAAAGAAACATGGTATATGGATCTATGTGCTTTGCTTTTTTCAGTGCTCTGTTTTGGGGTGGAAAATAAGAAATTAGCTCTAGCTTAAGGGAAAAAATAACACTGCATAATTAGCAGGGTTTTCCATGGACTAAGAAAAGAAAGAAATAAAAATAGGAAAGTGGAAAAGTGACTTCTAAAGATGAACACTATGCTAAAAATGCAAAAGAATTGGGAGAAGGGAAAGCAGAGGTCACTGAGGAGATTTGTAAATCTAATAAGGGCAGACAAATCCAGGGAGCTGGGTTGTGGGATAGCACAGCTCAGGGCCAAAGACTCCTAGGGGTTAGGCATATGGAGATGGGGACCATTCCATGTTGAGATCAATGGTAAAGACACCTCATGAGCCTGAGCTCCATCATCTGCACTGGGTTGGTATGAGTCAAGAAGACGAATGACAATGTAGTATGGAGAAAGAGCTAAAGCAAATCAGAAGAATCAGCTTCCCATTCCAATTCTCATGTCAGATGCTTATTCTCCTTAGTTCTCTTTCCTATAAGATTTCGTTAATATATAATTATTCTACAGCTACTGAATTTTACAGTCTAAGTTAGGTTCTGAGGATCTAGCAGTAAATAAAATAATCATGTTTCCTGATCTTCTGAAGCTTAATTTAAATATATGTTTGTATTTAAACACACACACAAAGAACAAATAATGCACAAATATCTAAAACATCTCAAGGAAGCAATATTCTCTGAAGGATGATGAAGCATCACCCAGATGAAACAGGGGAAGAGTACTGCTCCAACTGGAGGGAACAGTGTGGATAAAGACCCTCAAATAGGAAAGGTTTGATGTATTTGAACAACTGAAAGAAGGCCAGGGTGACTAGATTATGGCAAATGAACAGGAGAAGATAGAATGCACTTGGTGAGGTGGAGAGGCAAAAGGGAAAAAAAATCACTTAAGGCTTATACACAATCTACAATGTGTTGATTTCTCCTTAATTATAATAGGAGACTATTAAAAATAATGGAAAGGTTTTAAACATAAAAGTGACAAGATTATAGTTGCATTTAAAGATGTTCATTTGGGGCTTCAGTTTATAAAATATATTGGAGTCAGACAAGAAGTTACAAGTCTAGTTAGAAGGCTACTGACATGTATGATATGGTTACATGGATGACAGTGAAATAATGAAATGAAGTGGAGGAAGCAGATGTTTGAGATACAGAGTTGACGAGATGTAGTGTTTGACTAGATGCCATTGTTGAACAAGGCATTAAGAATGATGGGGCGTCTGAGTGTCTTAGTCGGTTGAGTGTCTGACTCATCACCCAATGAGTTATCAGGAAAGCTCAGGTCATGATCCCAGGGTCGTGAGATCAAGCCCTATGTGGGGCTCCATGCTGAGCACTGGGCCTGCCTTAGATTCTCTCCCTCTCTCTCTCTCTCTCTCTCTCTCTCTCTTTCTGCCCCTCTCCCCCACTCGCACTCTCGTTTTGTCTCTCTATAATAAAAGAAATAATAATAATATTTAAAAAATAAAAGAGTGAGTCTCAGATTTGGGAACTGAGCAACTGATAAGATCCCATTTACTCTTTTGAGAATTAGATGATTAGAAAAGGAAAAACTGTGTGTGTGTGTGTGTGTGTGTGTGTGTGTGTGTGTGTGTGTGTGTAGGATATAATTGCATAGGGTGTGGACAGATGAAGAATTTATTTGTGATCTGTTAAAAATAGAGGTACTTATGAGATGGAGACATGCTATGGACTACTAGATGGGTCTAGAGTTCAGAACACAGGATGATGGGGAAATCTAAACAATCTATAAATACATTAAATACATTTAAAGATATTTAAAGTTATGTTACAGTTGAAACCACCCAAAACAAAGTCTTTAGTTACTCTGATATTCACAAGCTGGATATCGATATGAAGGTAAGAAAGAAAGACTGAGAACTTGTGACCAGAGGTATGTGTGGAAAACCAGGAGAGAGTAGTGTCAGAGAAGTCCAAAGGAGAGAGCTTCCTTGTTAGATGTGGACTGTAATGTGGAAGTCATTGCCGACCTTAACAAAAGCAAAACAATTGAAGTAAAGAGCATATATTCCAGTGTGAGTGAAGTCTGCTAACGAAAGAATGGGAAGTAAGAATACAGAAATAGTAAGCATGGTTGTGGTGAAAGAGTCTGTGTAGAAAGAGAGAGCAATTAATGTGAAAGGAATTGGAGTCAAGGAAGGTTTTTTATTTTAAGGGAGATTTTGGAACACTTCTGTATGCTGAGGTGAATAATGGAGTAAGTAGAAAGGGAGGAGAAAGTCTGAGTAGATGAAGGGTGATTTAATTTAGAGATGAAGTGCAGGTTTTGTGCTGATACATTGTATTTTTGTGTATTTAAAGAGAGAGAGAGAGAGAGAGAGAGAGAGAAATATGACTGACGATGCAGTTTATCACACTTAATGGCAAATGGTGAGAGGAGTCTTGAGGGCTTCTGTGTTCTCTATCTCATCTGAGGTCGGTCATGGCTAAGGGTAAAGAAGAGAATACCATTAAAATGTTTCCTCTCCCTGTTGGTTGAGATTATAATTAGGTCACACAACATAAACTGGATAGAAACATAGAAGTAACTTATTCCAAATTTATCCTTTTATAGATAAGTAAACTAAAGCCCTGAGAGGTAGCACTGTTGGCTAACTATAGAGCAAGGACAAGACAGCGGGTCATCTAATTCTTAGTCTAACCCAGTTTTCACAGATGCCTCAAAATATTGAGTAATCCTTAAGATAAAAGCTTAACCAAAAGGAAAATGCTGTTATTTGGTTACTGTCTCAGACTAAATAGGAATGATCTCAAATTATTGGCACTGCTAAACTACCATGAAGATATAAGTATTTGGACACATTTTAGAGGTCTCCCCCCAGTTGGAGATTTCAAGAAAACAGCTTTTTACAGAAATCGTGGCATGTTCTCCATGGTGCTTTTGCAAAGCAACAGGGAAATTGTGGCTAATTTTTGGAGGTTAGCAAATATTCCAAACCCACTAGAGCTAGTGATCAATTTAGGTAAGTAAGCAAACTGCTTTCAAGAAGCCTCTAAAAAGAAATTCCAAAGCTAATTTATCAAACTCTACGCATTCAAAGAGTTTGGACAGGGAATGTCAAAGTCATATAATTCTGAATATTTTCTGTCTGAGGGTTTTCTTCTTAATTCAAACATATAGAAATCAAAATTAACAGTCAGATTTAGTATACAATTTGCCTAAAGTATCTACGAACAAATATGTGTATATTATGCCTTTATCCAATACTGTCTTAAAAACTGTCAAAATATTTTATAAAGCTAGATGACTTTAAAAGGGCCACATACACGTGTTGGAATGAACACTGGGTGTTACATGTAAACCAATTTTATAATGTAAACTATTATAAAACAGCAAAAAAAAATAAAATTAAAATTAAAAAATAAAAAAATAAAAGGGCCACATATAAAAAGGTGCACTTTTCCACAAACGTATCCTTGACTATAGGTACATCAGAGTGTATTTACTAGTAATAGGGTAGGCTGACTTTTTAACTGCAATTTTAGTAAATTAAAATATCATTATGAATGATAATCAGTATTCTGATTTATACCCCAATAACTTATAAAGTAAATGGTTTCCTAAAAGGAAGAGTTTTTTTTGAAGAAAGAAGTATAACTTTAACTGATGATTTTGCTAACGTCTTTTCAGTTGTAGCCAAGGGGTATCACCTCAGACCTTCAAACTAGTCTTAGAGGGATACATGAGGAGTTTAGGAAATACCAGGTGAAAAGTATTTGATGAGTTAAAAGATACAAGTTTGGCAGACATCACCCAATGAGTTATCAGGAAAGCCAGGCCAATAGAAATTAAGTTGTCTCGAGAGCTCACACATAACTGAAATGAACTGGTTTAAAAAAGCATCGTATTTCCTGGGTGATATATGTGGGGGGAACCCTTTTCTTTGGCTTATGACCGTGACTGAAACCAGATATCATCTAGATTTGTACAAATAGAGTAGTCATTAGCCACATATGGCTATTGAGCACTTTGAGTGGAGCTGATCTGAATTGAGATGTGCTAGAAGGATAAAATACACATTTGGATTTCAAGGACTGAGTATGGTAGGAAGAACTGTAAAATATTTCAAACTTTTCAATGTTGACTCCATGGAGAAATGATAGCAACTTGAATATATTAAGTTGAAGAAAATATTTTAAACTTTTCATCTTTTCTTTTTTAACGTGACTCTCAGAAAATGCAGTTGTGAATGAGACTCGAATCTGTGCCTTGTGTTAGATTTCTAATTTCTCTCATCTAGAAACATTTTTCTTATCAAAAGAAGTAATTAGCTGATCAGGAAAATCTTCATGCTTTGTTTACCTAAGACATGCACTATGGGTGAGGAAAACCTTGAAGACAATTTGAGCTATTAGTGGACTAGAAGGCTCAATTGACTTAGTCGACTGGTAGAGACAGCAGAAACAGCATGCTAAGAACAGTACAGTATTTCCAGTACAGTATTTCCCAAAATGGATACCCACGTTACCTTCCCCCATGACATAAGACTTTAAAACTTTCTTTTTTAAAATGGTGAAATCCAAGTCTGTATGTGAATTTTCATTAAGGGGATTTCAGGTGTCATTTGGCAAGTACCAAAAGTGTTTGAGAGAGGAGAGGTTTTTCCCCACCTCTCCTACTCACTGGAAATTCAGTCATTCATTTATCCATTCACCAAAGAGTTTTCATTGAACTTTTTATAAGTATGAGGTCCTGCGTTAGTGCTAAAGTTTTAAAGGTAAAAAATATATTAACACCTGACTAAGACTTCGGAACCTTCTGGAATGACAGATGTGTAGTGAATAATTACCATAAAATATGATCAATGCATCAGTGTTGTAATAGACATGAATATAATATATTTTGTTAGGTTCTAACTAGGAGTACATGCAGGGATTGAAAAGACTTCACAAATAAACAATATTTATACTGGATCTTGATGTGTAAGAAAAAATTTTCCAATTAAAAGGAGAATATAAACATTTATTGGCACCCACCACATACCATAACAAGGTGAGCACTTTCACTGGATTATTTCTTTTAATCACATAATCATGCAATATTAGTTTTAGTCTCCTCATGTTTCTAAAAGGAATGGAGAATAACATTTCATTATAAATGATATATTCAGTGTCAGAGAGCTGTGATAGTGTCATGGTAGTTAGTCGAAAAATACCTCATAAATACTGGAGAAATGTCTTCTAAAAATGAGTGGGGTAAAAACAGGACCACTTAAATTAGTGATCAGATAATGTCAGAGCAGGGAGGAACTCATGAATCCCATCCAATCCACCTCTCTTCTTTTAAAGATCAAGCCCCAGAGAATTCAGTTGCCTTGTCTAATGTAAATGACAAAGGAAGTTAAATGACAAAGGAAGACTGAATGGGAGCCTAGGGGTTCTGTTATAAAGTACAGAACATTTTTCTCAATAGTGTGTGGTCATAGCCTCTTAGCCCATGACTACAGAAAGCAATTCTGTCAAAAGCTCCACTTTGGTAACAACACTTATCAAACTCTACTGTCATTTCCCATAAGTCTTCAGCTTGTTTGTACCAGATTCCTTTGTGTATTCACCTGTTTAGACTTGCAATTACAATATTATTGAAAATGTTTTCACATAATTTTCCCCCTTTTAAAAATTCTAATAATTTTCCCTCCCTTTCCTTTGCTTTCCTAAATATTTGTTCCTTCAACAGGACATTTAACAGGATCTTATTGAAGCAGTTATGGTAATACAAAGCCTCAAGGTATACAGGACCCTAGAAGTTTGCAAGTAATCCATTTACAAGTAATTACTGGTCTTTAAATGAAGCAGTTTGCTGAGAATATGGAGAGAGGTAATTATCTGTGCTTTGGATCCAAGGGCTTCATAGCTGGTGGCACCTATGTAAGCAAACAATAACAGATATCGAGCACTTGAATTCTTCTAAGTGCTTTGCACCAATTATTTTATCTAATTATTTACAGCAATTCTATGAAGGATGTTCTCTTATGCATCCAATTAAACAGAAAGTTGTGAAAGAGAAAGCTGTGCTAAATCATTTAAGTAACTTTCTCAAAGTTGCACAGATTGGAAATAATGAAACCATGATTCGAATTCAACCATATGATTCTGGAGAAGCCATTTCATCACTAAACTATAGTGCCTCCTACTAAATCCAAATAAACGTAGTTAAATACAGAATGCAGTGTGTCAATACCCTGTGGATGCACAAAGGAAAGTGAAAGGCGAGACAGAAGACTTCATGGAGGATGTGCCTTTGGTGCCAAGTCTGGAAAACTAAAGTAGGGAGGGCCTGATGGGAAGTGAGAAAAGAAGGGCATTCCAGGTTGCTGGAGGCATGGTGTGCGGAAAGCTTGAGAATGGCAAAGAGAACATTGGTTTCAGAATACACAACATGCAGAAAGAAGAGAGTATAAAGAGGCGGGCCTGACCTAACTGTGAGGAACTCGAGTAGTATACTATGGAATTTGAACTAAATATCTTTAAAGAAACAGATGGATACTGGCCCCTGGGTGTCTCAGTCGGTTAAGCCTCTGACTCTCAGTTTCAGCTCAGGTCATGGTTTCATGGTTTTGTGAATTTGAGTCCCACATCAGCCTCCGTGCTGACGGTGCAGAGCCTGCTTCGGATTCTCTCCCTCCCTCTCTCTCTGCCCCTCCCTGCCCATGCTGTCTTTGTCTCTCTTAAATAAAAAAATAAAATAAAATAAGAACAGAAATGGGCAGGTACTAAGAATGTTTTAAAGGTTTTGAGGATAGGAGTAACATGAGTCATTGTATTTTAGGAATAATCACCTAGGCAGCAGTGTGAAGAATTAGAGCCAGGGGGATTATGTACATCTTTCAGGTTAAAATTTAGAATCAGAAGGAAGCTCCTTGAATGCAAATGGAAATTAAAAGGGCATATGTGAGAAACTTTTTGGAGGCATATTCAACAAGACTTGGTGAGAAACAGGCTATGAAAAATGACAGTGGAAGAGATTTGAAATTAAGGCTGACTTTCTGCCCAGGTTAAAGAGAATGAAAGTATATTGAGCTCAGAAAAACAAAAACAGAGGCATGTTTGTCGGACAAGAAAACAAATTAAGTTTAGACGAGTTGTGCTTCTTTGATGCATTTATTCATGAAATATTCATCCATCAATTTATAATAGATTTTGTATTATATTCTGGTGATACTATAAAGAACAAGAAGATAATGTTCCTGCCTTCAAGACACAATCTATGGTAGGGATACAAACATTAAACAAATAAATATACAAATAAGTATTTAATTGTAATGCTACAAAGAGAAAAAGCCAGGATGCTACAAGAGTTTAAAATGGGAACTTAGTCCAGAAAGTTGGGGGGGGGTAATATTTATGCAGTAATATTTAGGTAATGTTTAATTCTGAAATTATAGCAGTCAGAGAAGAATAAGACTCTTTCAGGCTAGGGAAACATCAGATGCCAAATCCTTGAGGGGAAAGGAATTTGATAAATTCCAAGAAGTTAAGAGAGAAATCAGTGAAGGCTGAGGCTGTAGAAGAAGGCAGACTATGAAACACTTTATTGACCATGTAAAGATTTTGAGTTTTTTATTAAAAGCAATGGGATAAAATTGAAAGATTTGAAATGTGAAGGTAACACATTCGGGGAACAGTGGGTTTGATGAAGGTAAGGATGGAAAGAACATTTGGAAGCTTTTGCTCTTACACTGATGAGGTTTGGAGTAGAGTGGAAACAATGGGAGCGAAAAGAAGCAGATATATTTCTGAAGACAAACCGAATCCTGTGTGGTTCACTGACAAACAGGTGTCAGTAAGGAGCCCCAGATGTCAAGTATGAGAACTCAGGGGATGGCTGTGTTATTTCCAGAAGTGAGAAATTTTGGAGGAGGATATCTCTAGGGTGATGATGACAATATTTTCAAGAGAATATTTTCACAATATTTTCAGGAAATGATTAGGGCATTCTGAGGGTTAAGTATTTTTGTGAAGCTGTCTTAGTGCCTGATTCTTCTGGTTGACTTCATTTTTTTTTTTTTGAAAGAGGTGGGAAGCAGGAAAGGAAAGATGAAGAGGCTAGGCAGAGAGAGAATCCCAAGCAGATTCCATGCTCAGCGTGGCCTGACACAGGGCTCAATCTCACGACCCTGAGATCATGACTTGAGCCAAAATTAAGAGTCGGACGCTTAACTGACTGAGGCACCCAGACACCCCTGGTTGACATCATTGTTAATTTTTACAATGTAGCCCCTACTAGTTCTTGGGTCACATCATCACCATATATAGGCCAGTGGAAAAGACAGTTTTTTTCTCTTAATGATGAAATAAAGTTTCTAGAATTTATTCTCTTTCCCTCTGATTGGCCTTACTTGTATCTTGTGGTCATTCTGAAGCAATCACTGTGACAAGGAGGACAGACATCCCAATTCATTAAACTTGGTTCACAGAGCTGGGCAGGGTGAGAAACATATGACTGAGAGTTAGGGATAGACCCCTTCCTCAGCAGAAAAATGAGGTATAAGGTATAATTGCTAGAAGATGGGTAATAAATTATGAAGACCAAAATAATGGTGCTCAACCACCACAGATGATAATTGATACTGTAGAAGTGAATGAAGAAAGATAAAAATGTGTAGTTTGAAATTTTGGGAGGGCATCTTTGTAAAAAGTACAGTTGGAACTATTTCAGATAGAGACTGGTATTCAATCTATACGTGTGCAAAGTTGTTGGCAGAGAAGTAATAGTTAAAACTGCAAAGAGTATACATGAGAAGAGACTGGCCCTTCAGGAAAACCAGCTTATAGTAAAATAGGAAAGAGAGAACACACTAATAGAGACTGAGGACTGATGGACAGAAAAGAAAGAGGGAAAGTAAGGAGAAGTGAGCCCCGAAGTGCCTGGGTGGCTCAGTTGGTTGAGTGTCCGACTTGTGCTCAGGTCATGTTCTCACAGTTGGGTTTGTGAGTTCAAGCCCTCAAATGGCTTGCTGCTGTCAGTGAAGAGCCCCACTTTGGATTCTCTGTCTCTGTCTCTGCCCCTCCCAAGTCCATGCTCTCTCTCTCTCTCTCTCTCTCTCTCTCTCTCTCAAAAATGAATAAATATTTAAAAAAAAGGAGAGGAGCACCTGAGTGGCTCAGTTGGTTAAGCATCTGACTCGGTTTCGGTTCAGGTCATGATTTCAGGGTCCGTGAGTCCAGGCCCACATCAGGCTCTGTGCTGACAGCGTGGAGCCTGCTTAGGATCCTGCTTCCCTCTTTCTCCGCTTCACCCCTGCTCAGTCTCTATCTCACTCTCAAAAATAATAAATAAAATTTGTGAAAAAGCAGGGAGAGCTGAGTCCCATGGAATCCTGTTAGGAGACTATTTCACAAATAAAGAAATAGTCAGTAGGTCGTCATTGATAATCTTTGAGTAATTTTATGAAGTAGGGGAATGAAAACTGCATGTATTTATACAACAAATAATTATTGAGAACCTACTGATTGATAAGTACCATGGCCAAAGTCCTTCCTCTTCCTTTCCAATAATTTAATAAGTATGTACTATACACCAGGGAACATTCCAAGTATTCTGGTTGGGAGTAGGGTACTGGTGGTAGTTATAAATACGAGAAAATAGTCTCTTCCTTAAAAAGCTTGATGTCTAGTGATACAGGTAAAAAACATAAAAATGACTGTGAGTTGAAATGTAACAACATCCATAAAAAGATGTACATATGGTACTATGAGAAATCAGAAAAAAGATGAAATCATATCTGGTCAGAAAAGCTTGAGATGGGCCCTGGAGAATAGATAAGAATAAGAACAAAGTTTTGCAAATAGAGAAGTGAATTTAAGGAAAGATGATAAGCTGAGTGTGTACAATGATTATTAAGTCCACTTTGGCTGTAGGATATCAGCAGGAGACCAGTTTGCAAACTGGATTGGAACTATTCATCTAGGCTCTGATGGGAGGCCAAGATATTTGTTGAGTCATTAAAAAAAATTTGAAGAAGTGAGGTACTAAAAATCATGCTTAGAATAAACTTCAAATGACATTAGACAAACAGAAGGCAGAGACACTCTCTACAAAGTTCTTAGAGAATCCAGGGGAGGGCTATTGAGGTCCTGGATGAAACAAGAGGTTCCCTGTGGATGTAGAATTAATGGCACATAGTAATTGGATCGATAGGAATCATATGGAAAGAGGAGGGGAATCAAAAGTGCTTCTGAGTTTTAAGAAAGTAGTGGTAAGAGTGATGGAAACAGGAAAGTGATGAATGGAAGCAGATTTGAAATTCATTTGTGAGTATAGTACCCTGCTGAATCTCTTTTGTTGACTCCCATGCATCTGGCTGTGAGCACACTGAATTGTAAGATGATTGTAGGCTGAGCTAAAAATAGACGATGCTTTCATGATGACCAACATCCTGTGTTATTCTCTGGTCTCTTAGAACATGGATCCACTTTGGAAATGACATTTCCAAATTTCCCACTTTGTTTTGAAATATCACATTCAGTGGTAAGTATTATTGGCGACACTTAGAAGACTTCCTTTGTATCAAATAGAAATTAATACATTTGAGAATTACTTTCTAAAAGGTAATCCATTGATAAGCCTTAAAGTCTTGTTAATTGCTGCTCAGCACATCAGGGCTGGAAGTTGGAGAGAATAATCTCCACATCCCTGAGTAAATATTGATTTTATAGGGGACAATCCACATCCACAAAGGAGGGAACATGAGCAAATATGCACACAGTTTTGCCATAAGGCAAGATTCTATGAATGAGGGGGGGAAAAAGCAAAGAATTAATATCTAAAATATTTTTTTATAATTCCTGTCAGGAATTCAGACACTGGTCTGTAGTCATCAGACCTAAAAAAATATTATATAATTTTATTAACAACTCCACTTATGTATGGTTGATTGGGTAGTAAAAAGTATACCAGAGACATCATAAACATTGTGTCATTAATCCTTTTAATAGCACTGTAACATAAGTTTTAGGATAGTTTTAGTAGTATGCCCATTTTATAGATGGGGAAGTTGAGATTCAGAGAATTTAAGTAGCTGCTACAAGGCCCACTAATTTGTGGCAGAGCCAAATTTAAAGCCCATGTTTTCTTTACTCCAAAGTCTGTCTCTTAATCATTATGCTATATTCCATCCATTTATTCTAAGCTCTGGCTGTAAAGAATAGGGCTGATTCCATATTCCAGGCTCTGGCGGACAGCGTCCATCAACTAGCCTTTTCTCAGAGTGAGAAATGTCCTGAAGCATATATATAGCTCCTCTAATGATTCAGAGGACCCGACAGTTCAATAGGAAAGCTGTCGCAGATACCTTCTTCCTGTTTATAATCTCATTCTGCTAGCTGATACACAACCATAATACTATATCTTGTCAGGGCAAAGGAATTATTTTCTCTCTCAATATATGTGTTTCGTCTTCATGCCATTTAGTAGAAAAACCATGCCAACCTACTTCCTAGTTCTGCATAAAAAACAAAAAAAAAAAAACCATAATATCCTCTTCATCTAATCAGATGCTTTCCTTATTGTGTCCCAAAAAATCCAGGTAAAGCTTAAAACTGCATTACCGTTTTAACTGTTCCAACTATTGTAGCTACTCCTCACAGATAACTTTGGAAACAAAACACTATTCAAGGAAATGCACATTGGGAAATTGTAATCTTCAAAAAATTTATTTATTTATTTATTTATTTATTTATTTATTTATTTATTTTTTATAGAGTGAGAGCACGCATGAGCTGGAGAGAGGGACAAAGGGAGACACACACACACACACACACACACAGAGAGAGAGAGAGAGAGAGAGGAAGAGAATCCTAAGCAGGCTCCATGTTCAGTGTGGAGCTCCACGTGGGCCTCCATTCTGCGCCGTTGGGATCACAACTTGAGCCAAAGTCGAGAGTCGGATGCTCAACTACTGAGCCACCAAGGCGCGCCTAAAACATATATTTAAAAAAGACATAGTACAAGGCACTTGGGTGGGTCACTTGTTTAAGCATCTGACTCTTGATCTTGGCTCAGGTCATGATCTGACAGTTCCTGAGTTTGAGCCCCACGTCGGGCTTTTCCTGTCTGGGATTCTCTGTCTCCCTTTCTCTCTGCCCCTACCCTGCTCATACATGATCTCTCTCTCTCTCAAAATAAATAAATAAATATTAAAATAAATAAATAAAACTATAAGTAAAAAATAAAACACAAAACATGATTGTTCCTCCTTCACAGATTCTGAAGCTGCATTTTGGTTACAAATTGTATAAGATTTGCTTTATTTCTGAGGGAATGATATCATTTCTATTGAGTTCCATAAATTATAGAACTATTTGTAAAGGAAAGGAATTGGATAATGGATGGTGTTTGTTTATAGACTTCTCAACATTGCAGAGCCAATGTATTTTACTCTTTGTTGTACTTTTTGAGAGTAGAAAATGTCCTGGAATTGATAACACCAGAGGGCCACTGCTTAAAACTGCCTCCCACCAAACAGCAAACCTCCGTAGGTAAAGACCGTTACGTGTTAATTCTTGTGAGATACAAATACCTCTAGGGAGGGCAAATATTATGAGCCAGACGTAATAATGATTAGGAACATAAATGAACTGGAAATTTACTAGAAAGAAATCTCCTGACTAAAAGAAGAAGCCCTGCCAATTTATCGATTTGCTTACCAGGCAATTCCATGGTTGACATTTTTTTGTTTGTTTTGTTTTTTTCTTAAAGGGACACAGAGAGAAAGGCATCAGAACATTTAGGAGAGAACGATCACAAAGATGGCTGAGAAACCAGAGTGTGTTTGCCTAGAAAAAACACAGGGTTAATGGTGTATTTGTCATAAAAAGTGGGCAATGGGTACATATTACAGGTTATGGCTTCAGGCTTAAAGGCTACAGGCTTAATGAAAGAAAGAACTTTCTGGCAATCAGAATTATTTAAAGGTGAAAAAGCCTACCTGTCTTAATGGAAGAGATTGATCCTAAATTGTAAAGATTCTTATCAAGTAAGAAATGCAAATAGTATATTGATGGCGGGCATGTTATGAGTCACTAACATTCTAGTTTCCACAGCCTGAGTGTATCCCCAGTAAGCAGAGTTGTTTGTGAATGTTGTGTATTTGGAAGAAAGAGGATTAATGGCAGAGAGGAATCTGGAGGAGCTGTTAATGACTATAAGGCTGACCCACAAAAAGCCTTGACCTTCCCTCTCACTGAAACGGGAACTTCCAAGACCAATTTACATTGCTTTGGATTATTATCAAAGGTTCTCACATATCCAGAAAGCAGGAAAATTGTGTTTTTCCCACATGGATACCCATTTTTTTTGTGTGTAAAACCCACCCAAGTTAAAGGATGAATTTTAATGGATGCCCTTTGGGGATCCTGTGGCTTAATTCAAATAAATCATTCACATGAGAATTTAATAGCCAGCAAGGAAAGTATTTTGATGAGCTCTTTCTGTAACATATTTTATGAATAGGTCATCCTTCACTTTTAAGAAGGTTGCCTCTGCTGACTTAGTTTCCATCTTGTTATATTCATTAACTCTTCTAAATGCTAAAGCCATAGGCCAGTATGATGTGATGTGATCAGAACAGAGTTCTGGAAAGAGCAAATGAAACATTCTATTATTTTATGTAAGTTTACCTTAGAGACCTGGGAAAGAGCAAAAAAGATGTTAAAATGACTGGTGATCCCACCACTCGAAGTGATCCCTATTTACATGATAATATTGTTGCCTTAGCTTTGCATGCATGAACATAATAATTTTTGCAAGAACAAAATATGCATAGTTTTGTATTCTGTTTCGTTAAAATAGTATTACAAGCATTTCATCATGGCCTAACATATTCTAAAACAAAACATAACTTTGAGTCCTAAATTTTTGCACCTTAATCCTGTATTTTGCTTGCAGATGGTTCCATAGAATTATTTAAGACTGATATTGTATAACCAACCAAAAAAGATTTGCCTTAGCTCTTTTAGTAGATGATTCCAACTTTCCACCTGACTTTAAAACTAAACAAACTGCACTCTCTGTCACCATAAACTCATTTCTTATTCTTGTGTCTACGTTGGAGAGTTGAACATCCTTAGAGTTTTGAGCCTGAAAATTAGAAGTCTTTTGTGACAACTTTCTCCCTTAGAATACTAATATTATTGTCAGAAGGGTAGCATGAGACAGTGGAAATTGCATGTGCTTTGGTGTCAGACTGATTTGGATTTGAATTCTGCTTCTGCCATTTGTTAGCTGTATACTCCATTCAAGAGTTCATCAAAATATCCACTTGTCCTTATCCCAGATAAGATAACTTACACTTCTCTGAACCTCAGTTTATTCTTCTGTAAAATGAACTGGACATGTGGACTGAGAAAACATGCTTGAAGTTTCTTCATTATTATGAACACAACTAAGTTAATACTCATTGATTATATGTCCCCTTCTATTAATGGTTTGGTAAGCCGTCCTGTCTCTTCTTGATGAGCTCTGTCATTAGCCTATTTTAGTCAGTTACACAGTGAACATCTCTGAAGCTATAAGGTTGAAATTGGAAATTTTCTATTGTCATTATGTATGGTGTTCATTCTAAAGGGAAATCCAAAGAACTGAATGATGTCCAAGACAATAATTAATAATAATAACAATAAATACATTTATTGGAAATAAATGTATTACATTAACTGAAAGGAGAAAACTACTCCCAAATAGAAATAAAGACCACTACTTTAGTTAAATTGAAAAAAAACACTGTGAATTAATTGGTAGCTACTGCCACCAAGTGGTAGGAAAATACCTCCTTAGAGACTAGAATCCAGTAGCCTTCAGCGGGGAAAGTTCCCTCCCACAATTTAGTAATTACCTGTGGAGGTGAATTTATTTCATCCTTTCCCATTTGCATCATCATAACCATCCAAGGTCTGATCTTCATTAAATGGCAACTTACCTTGGATTTCTTTTACTACACTACCAAAATATCCACCTGTCTAAAGAGAAATCTTAGGGCTTATTTGGATCTTTGTCCGGGAGCATACTTTAATACACAAAGTAAAAGGAAATATACTGTAGTAAATACTGAAAAAGTTGGGGTAAAATTACTGTTGGAAAATCTTAAGTTAATTCAGTCTCTAAATTTAGAAAGGCCAGTATTTGAATACCAGTTCTGCCAAATGCAAATTGTTCGAGGATCGGTTTTCTCAACTGAATATGTGGATTAAATTAGGTGATAGGTAAAATGTTTAGCCCAGAGCCTGGCAAGTGCTCAATAAATGTTATCTCTTATCTTTTTGATAACGGATCATTATAACAGACATGAAGTAATATCTCATTATGGTTTTAATTTGCATTTCCCTAATGATGTGGGGCTCAATCTCACAAACCAGAGATCATGACCTGAGCTAAAATCAGGGTCAGTCGCTTAACCGATTGAGCCACCTAGGCACCCGTGGAGTCTTTTTAGATATCAGTTGTAAATGTCTCTTCTTTCCATTTATAATTTGTTGATTTGGGTCCTTTCTCTTTTTTCCTTGGTTAGCCTAGCTAAGGGTTTCTCTATTTTGTTTATCTTTTCAAAGAACTAACACTTAGTTTGGTTCACTTTTTCTATTGCTTTTCTGTTCTCTACCGCATGCATTTCTGCTCTGATCTCTATTACATCCTTTCTTCTGCTAACTTTGGGCTCCACAGCTGGTACTGGCTTTGCTCTGGGGCAGCCAGGTCTGCCTGCCCACCCTCTGCTTGAAGGCCACTGAGTCTTACAGCTTCCACGAATTGTGACCAGCCCTTCTGGTCAGATGGGGCCGGAAGACACTCTCCACATAGCAGATAGGGCTATGATTCAGCTCTTTGCCTGGACCCGGGGCAAACTGGGCTCTCAGGCCAGCAAAACTCCTCGACTGAATATCTGAATCAGGCATATCTGCACCCTGCTGAGTCCCCTGGTCAGAGTTTACCCCTCACTTGGTTCTATAGATGTACAGAGCTGCTGGTTGGGATTACTACTCGGGCACTGCAGGTATGAATGAACTCAGTCGACTGAGATCTGTGTGCCGGCGGTTGCACGCCTTCTCCATCACAGTCACTTCCCCAGTAGTTGAGTTTTATAGATAACCCTGCAAGCACCATGGTGTGAGGTCAGAGCAGGGGCTCCCACAGAATGACCCACAATGCTGGTGGAGGTCGTTGTCCCTCTTCAGTTCTCTTTTCTCACTAGACGAACGAGAGGCTCAGGGGAGACCTCACTGCCGGTAATGCGCTGGCCTGGGGGGAGGGGCAACATGGTCAGTGAGTGGCTGCTTCTCTTAGACTTTGAGTGCAATGTATCTTGGTCTCTGCGGTGAAGGGGGTGCTTCAGTCTCACCCCCATGTTCCAGAGTTTTTTCATTCGTGTCCTTGATCAGTTGTTAGTTGTTTTTCTCTTTGTTCATGAGAGGGAACAAAGTCAGGAACAATCTGTGTCACCATCTTGATTACGTCGCTCTGAGTTCTAAGTCTAGTTCTGGCTGTAGTTCCTTCCTGCTGAGGTTCTAGGCAAAGTGATAAAAGTCCCCTAACTACCGCAATTCTATAAAGAATATAAATTAACTGATGTTTTGGAAAGTGGCCTAAACCAGAAAATCTGTATGTGGATGCCAGTTATAATTTTATACACTAGGAACCATAAAGAGTCATCTATTATTAACCTTAAATAAAAAGAAAGGTAAAAATAGCATGGCTGTTTCTGCAGTTACAGTAAACCGTTAACCAGCATTCTATATTCAGTGGAGTCAATTAACCATACTTTTATACATTGTCTTGGCTAATTTATGGTCACAACAATAAATAGCCCAGGACACAGAGGAGCCTGAAATGTCTTCTGTTTCATCAGAGATAGATTGCACAGAGCCACTTTTGTCCTTGGATGCCAATTTTTTTAAATTGATCTTGTAGTCATGTGGTAAATTAATCTCATTCAGAATGTCAGTGTATTTCATAGCATCCTACCTCAGTCCTTCATCAGACTTATACCAACCTGTTCTCCGCACCCTAAGACGTGGTCCCTCGGTCACTCTCCAAACATTTCCAAAGGGATCTCATTAACGTTATGAGGAAGCCTGAGCTACTTTGTGAACATGAGAAAAATCTACCTGGTAATGCATTCAAATCTCCCTCCATATAACTCCTCTCCATTATTCTTCATTATAACATTTGCCAGAAATAATCGATGACATTTTAAACTGCTCCCATTTCCCAGACACACCAATGGACAGAATTTTGGCTAGTCCCCATTTCACCCTCTGAATATGCACGTCCTGCAGCGCCAAAGGCACTTGTTTATGCTTGGGTCAGGTAATCTCCCAGACAGGCATTTTTATGGTCTCAGTGCTTTAAAATAAATAAAAATGAAGGTTCTCTGAGCCTCTCTGAAGGTTTTATTTAAGAAAAATCTGGACAAACATCAGAATGAAATGCAAGAATCATCATTTTTATCAAATCAATTCATATACTACTCAAAAGAATAATTTTAACTGGGAACAGATGAACCCAGAGTGGCCCCTGATGTGTTGTCTCTTAGGGTTTGGCATCCTCTTGGAATCCTCAATCCTGGTCCTTCAGATGGGATGTGGGATCGCATAGGGCATGGCTGTTAGATGAGATATGCATCAGGAAGGGGACTGTTGCCATGCGTCTTACAATTTCTTTGTTAATTTTGCCCTTGTACCCCTTTGGTTTTTTTATCAAGTTCTTTTGACAATTTCAGCTTATTTTAGTTGTGTTGAGGAGATAAATAGACAGGGGTTTATCTTACTTTACGTTTTATCCACAGCTGGGCTAGAGATACAGCTGGGAAACTGAGGCCAAGTATGACAATGACTATAGGGAAAAGAAATTCCAGAGGAAGGTTAAAACTAAGGTGATAGTCATTCTTGTAGAGCTCTCCTTCCCACCAGGGATATTTCTCTCACCGGCTTTTCATTAGGAACATTTTATGGTTTGTCTATTAAAAAGAATATCTTTGGGGACACCTGGGTAGTTCAGTAGGTTAAGCGTCCGACTAGAGTTCAGCTCAGGTCATGATCTCATGGTTTATGAGTTCGAGCCCCACATCAGGCTCCACGCTGGCAGTGTGGAGCCTGCTTGGAATTCTCTCTCTCTCTCTCTCTCTCTCTCTCTCTCTCTCTCTCTCAATCTGCCACTTCCCAGCTCTCTCTCTCTCTCTTCTCTCTCTCTTTTCTTTCTCTCTCTCTTTCAAAGTAAATAAATAAACTTAAAAAATATTTTTGACAAGTGTTTCTAATATACTTACAGCTAACATGAAATGAGGTATAATGACCAATAAACAATGGATTGGAAACCCCAATGTTCAGCTCTTGCTGAACTTTTGCCACTGACATGCTGTATGATTTTTTTGGCTTCTTAATCCCTCTACCCACAGAGTGGAAATATTAAAGAGTGTTTTTTTAGCCTTCCCAGAAATATTGGAAGAGAGAACCCAAATAGTAAGTGTTGTGAACTCTTGAAAAAGTAAACTTTGGAAATTTGAGAATTTATCCCAACAGAATACTTGAGAAAGTGTTTCCATTTGGGGTCCTTTAACAGGAACCAAACTAAAAGGACTGGAAGATGAGGGTAAAGGTCCATCTGCTAAGATATATTGTAAACTTTCTTCCAGTAAGGCAAATAATCTTTGTGCTGACGGATATGGATGGAGAGTGCAGTGTTTAATATTTTCTCCAAAGCCCATTACCCAAGTGTGTCTTTTAATGTTCCGAAATTATTTCTTTTTGCTACATTGTTATTTCTTCCTGTAATCTTCGAGGGTTTTTCAGTAAAAGCACACCTTAACTCCAGGAAATAGGAAATCTGTCAGGCTTCATCTTTTTGTGTCTTTAAGAGCCAGCACCTATTGTCAGGCTCTACCGAATGTCTAACTTATTTTTTCTTCACTGTAGTATCACGTTATAATACTACAAAGACAGGTAAGTGTCTATGCAACTTCACCGGGA
This sequence comes from Paguma larvata, assembly GCA_030068075.1. Lineage (NCBI taxonomy): Eukaryota > Metazoa > Chordata > Mammalia > Carnivora > Viverridae > Paguma > Paguma larvata. The sequence continues at coordinate 48,512,035 of CM057834.1, read as the reverse complement.
CAATATTGTTGCTGAATAATGAAGAAATGAATCAGTGGGAGGCAGAAAGGAGGGCTCAAAATTATTTTAGGCTAGTCCTCTTTATCCAAAGAAAGCTGAAAGCCATCACGTTAATAACAGAAATCACTGAGACTCAGAAACCACCATTCAGAGCTATTCTGAAACAATTCAGAAATCCGGCATCTTCCCTGCGTCCTTTATTAAGTTTATAAATCTTCAGCACTATTATTGCACTTCAATTACAGTGATTCCTTCCAAAATTTAGCCCTAAAAACCTCACTCTCCATATTCACTTCCCAGAATCTGATAGTTTTAACAGCCTAATTCAAGTTCTTCAAAGATCTTACTTTAGATGTTTTAAGGCAATGAGAAATTTTTAATCAGTTCTTAATATTGTATGTTTTTTAATGATCTCTTTTGAGAATTAACTTACAAGACTATTTACCTTGTCAAGGTTTTAGGGCTCTCTGGCAGTCAAATTGAACCAGGTTACAGGAATGATGTAATGCACGATGCTATCATTTAAAACCAATTTGAAGTTCACTAAATGGGTAAGTGGAGAGAAAGGACACTTTACCCTTAGTGAATTTCAGGTGCATTATAAATAGTGCTCTGCAACTCTGATTACCCATGGAATTTTGGAAACATCTTATTCTAGTTTACTCTTTCCAACCTAATGGTTTTCACAGTCCAATTATGTATACTGACAGGCTCTGGCATAAACATATTCACGAAGAAAACTATAATTTCCTACCTGATCCAAAATATTCATTATGAGAACTGTACCAGACACAGAAACCTGGCTAAATAATATAAACTATAATGCTGAACCACAGAGTGGGTGTAAAATTCTTCTCTGTGTTTATTTTGCAAGACCCTAATCAAGACTCCAGATTCTCTTAAAAGAGAGGAGACAGAAAACAATGAACAGAAAAAGTTGGGCAAGAAAACTTTCTTTTGTTAATGCCCTTTAAAGAAACAGTTCTACCACTCCTTAGAGGCTTTATATGGAGCACTGATAGCCCCCAACTTTGCTTCAGTCTAGGTGTTCTGGTCACCAGAAGTGGTTTATCATCAAGAGAAACACAGCGGTTAAGGGGGGGGAATGCTTGAAGACCTTAAAAGCCTCCATTCTTTGATGGGGGAAATGAACCTGTCAAAGATAAGCCACTGAAAACTTGTCTTGCAAAGGCATAGAATGTCTATGATAGGATCCAGAGAAAGCAACATCAATTTCCTTCCCCATCCTACCCACCATGGTTGATGGAGATATGCATGAACACAACCCCTTTACTTCTCCTGGAGGGCTTCTGATAACTGTTTCAATACCTGGGAATGAAGAGACAAATATTCTCTATTAAATCCTAGGGAGGATTTATCATAGAAGCCTAGGGAGTCTTCAAAGTCTGAGATTAGACATCCGTCCATTGCTGCTTCCTTCAGGGCTATTACTCCCATGGTAGGGAGCCAGCCCGGCCAGCTCCTGGTAGGGCCAGCTCACCTAAGCCAAACTAGAGAATTAAATCAGTCCTTGATTCTATAGCTAAGGTTCTCAACTATAAGGAGCAAAGCAGTTACCCCAGAATTTATGCAAGATGCAGGTTCTTGGATCCCATGCCACCAAAATTTGATTCAACGGGGGCTCAGAACTCTGCATTTATGACAAGTATCTTCATGTCACTGTGGTGAAAATGGTTTACAGCTGCCATTGTTTGAAAAATTCTTGCCAATGTTGATAACTAAGGTCATTTGGGCCAAAGTAGGTCAAATCATTAAAACAGCCAAAAGTATATTCTCAAAGATTATCCCGGAAGAACAAAAAGGGAGATAGCATGAGCAGCTGTTATCTTCTTCCTCAATCTCAAGAGTGTTAGGGGAAATCTCATGACATGAAACTGGATGCATACATATTCAGATGGAAGTATTGGGTGAAACGTGTGTCCTCAGATGGGAAGAGATCCCCTCACTCTGAGAGCTTACAAAGGATTTCAAGGAGGATTCATAATTGCTATAATTGTGACATAAGCTTTAAAGTTTGATGATGTTGTTTTTAGGGATCCTTCCCTGCCTACCATAGTATTCTCTAAGGGAACACACAAGAATGGTAGTTATCTACCTGTGGTCATAGCCCTTCCAGGACAGGCCATTGCTTGTCATCATAAAATGAGGAACTACTCTCCTTCCTTTAGAATCTCTGCTCTCAGACAGAAAGGCTTGCCATCTGTCTTATCTTGAAGGCTTGAAAGAACCTCAAAGTAACAAACCCAGTGATCCCATGTGTTGAAAAATTATATTCTGATTTTTTAATGTCCTGAAGCTTTTCTGTGATACCTGTTGACTGGTTTTTACATTTTTTGATCTTGACTAAATGAAAAGTATCTGCTTTCTTTCAGGAGCATCTTTGAGAATCTTACTGGGATAGTGTGTGCATCAAGAGATGGTGTCTACAGAAAGAGTATTTAAAGGTGGTGGAGGTCGGGGGGGGGGGCAGGGCGGCACCTCAGTGGTTCAGTCAGTTAAGCATCCAACTCTTGGTTTCAGCTCAGGTCATGATCTCACAGTTCGTAAGAGTCCCACATGAGGCTCACTGCTGTCAGTGCAGAGCCCACTTTGGATCCTCTGTCTCCCTCTCTCTCTGCCCCTTCCCTGTCCTCTCTCTCTTTCTCTCTCTCTCAAAAATAAATTTAAAAAGGGGAACCTGGGTGGCTCAGTCAGTTAAGCGTCCGACCTTCAGCTCAGGTCATGATCTCACGGTTCGTGGATTCGAGCCCTGCATTGGGCTCTGTGCAGGATAGCTCAGAGCCTGGAGCCTGCTTCGGATTCTGTCTCTCTCTCTCTCTGCTCCTCCCCCGACTCATGCTCTGTCTCTCAAAAAATAAATAAACATTAAAAAAATTAAAAATAAATTAATTAAAAAAAATTTTTAAAGGATATTTAAAGGGGAGGTTGCACTATAATCACTCAGACCCATTAACAGAATAGACTAGCCGCTAGGAGGTAAAAACATTCATCTGAGAGTGTTGACACACTGCTCAATTTCTAGTTTCACCAAGGGGAAACAGCTATACTGTGTCTATTGAGAGAAAATAAATCAACAGCTGGAATATATACTCATAGTGGCCTTTCTCAAACCATGTTCTGGCTCACATAATTAAGAATACAAACTAATATAATGTTATATGTCAATTATACATCAAAAAGAAATTAAAAAGAATACAACCTTTTTTGTTTGGAAAGTCACTTCTCATATTTAAAAAGAATCTACTGGAAGTTACCACTCAGTGTCAAGGTAACATCTTTTTCAGTGACTTTGGTGTAGAAAAAGGTCCATTGTTGCTGACATCTTGAGGACATCTGAGATTTGAGAAGGAAACTTTTGAAACCCACAAAGCTATGATTGCGACACTTAAAAGGTCAACACCATCCAAATTATTTTCAAATGTCACCATTGAGAAGAGAATTAACCCAATCTGACCAATCATGAGTGTTCCAGAAAAACAAAAAAGAAGTTAATCGGATTTGATTCAGTGAAAAGACTAATTGCACCCAGTTATGTGTTTTGGAATTGGCTAAATTTGATTAATTTCTGCCCCACCCCATACATACTGTGATACATTCATCCAACCATCTACTAATTCATTCATTCAGGTTGAAATTCCATCATGTCATCCAGAAACTTCATCACAACAGCAGAGCTTTGTCTGAGAAGCTATGGCAAGGTTGGATATAAAAATAGATGATTCCCTCACCCCAACAGTACTAGTAATGGCAAATGAAATAACACATTCAATTCTATTTTTATGTAGCACGCAGTTCAAAACTGTTTATTTGCTTCATAATTTCTTTTCCTCATTGACGTGCCCTTCATGAAGTAAAATTCCCTTTTTCAACACATTTTTTGCTAGAGAATTGAGAGACTATCAAAGACAACACAAAAGCTTTATTTCAGCCACTATTATGAATGTGTACAACTAAAAAAGTTTTTCTGAGTAAAAATGAAATATGGTGGTCATTGAAACTGTTTCTATTTTAATATGCGGTCATTTATGATTCATTATATCTAACTGAGAATAAAACCCCTCATCCTGATGAGTCTAGCCAGGGTATCACGTAAGAAAATCACAATCATATCAACACAGTATCAGGAAAAATATGAACTATGTGGGCACACTAGCATTTTGTGGGCTAAACTACAAAATAATCCTTTAAGAAACTTCAGTTATCATGCTTTAACGGGTGATTGAAGTAGAAAAAAAATATTCAAGAACTGGTGGTAGAAAAGTAAATTATCAAACTTTTAATACATGTAACAAGGAGAAAGACACTATATGACCAGAAATAGATTTCTTTTGAATCAGTCCCCCACCATTTAACATTCGTTTTCCTGGCAATTTTTCTATATATTTTAAAGAAATGTTAATCTTGACAAAACTGTGTACATCGTTATTGGTTACCAAAGTATTAAGTTCAATTTATTGTTCAGCTCATTACCTTAAGGGGGGAAACTAGCGCCATTTCTACTTTCTTCCTTAGTATGTACATCAGTTTATGATGTATGTATGTACATAGTGTGTATATTGCTTCATGATGGGCAAGTCAATGGCTAGTGAATTTCAGTGAAACCTGTTTCACCTGAGGTGTAAATGTTATGTGGTAAAAACTTTTATAAGCTGTTTTAAAACAACATTGGCCATCTTTCACAATCTCACTTGCTTGTTCTGGTCACTGTTTTTATCTGCTTCCGTTACAACCATGGTTTCAACATTTTCCATTATATAATTTAAAACTGAGAAATTCTACAATAACCTTTTTACTGTTTAAAGTAAAATAAACTTTATTGGACAGAAAGAAATGCTAATAAAGAATTTGTTAACTAGCAGTTAGGTCAATGCTGAGAGAGAAACAGAGACTGAAAAGCAGAAGGAAAAAAGAGTTTTTTCAATCATTTATTCATTTTAGGAATCTTTTAACAACCCCTTTCCTTCTTTACCTAGTAGGTTGTTTTTTCCCTTCTATTTTCCGTCTTATTAGGAAAAGTGAATACATTCACATTTAGTCTGATTGATTACGCTATTGAAATTATTTATACCAACTTATTTTATAGTTTCACTTTATTTCCTTTCATTTTTAAAAAAAATTTCCTGACATCTATTGGTTCAATCTTTATTGTCAAATTGTATTTTTCACTTTATTTTTATTTTCTCAGTCTCTCTATTTTAATGCACAAATTTAAAGTTGTACTTATCTGTCAATATCTAGAACGCATTAGTTTGCCTGTTATTCTGCTAAATGATAAGAGTTTTAGAACACTACTTACATCTTCTTTACCCCCACCTCACTGTCTCTCATGCCCAAATCACTGGGATACTCATTCTAAACAGATATTAATTTTTCCAACCAATACTTTTCTATCTAAAAGATTTACTACTTTTTATTTTGTGCTTTGTCTACAACACTCCTTTGCACCTCCTGTCTTTCCCTGTTTGTTTTCCTGAACAACATCTAGTAGTTCTTATAGACTCTCTCATGTGGAATATTGTTTTGAAGCCTGTATTAGTTTCCTATTGCTGCTGAAACAAATTGCCACACACTTAGGGGCTTAAAGCAATTGAAATTACTTCTCTTTCAGTTCTGGAGGTCAGAAATCTAAAATAGGTCTGTGGCACTAGATTCCTTTTGGAAGCCACTGGCAGAATCCATTTCTAGCTCACAGAGACTGCCTATATCCTTGGCTTCATGGCTTTCTTCTTCACTTTTCAAAGCCAGCATTATGGACTCTTCTTTGAGCTTTCTTTCTCTTTTGACCTGCTTGTCTTCCTCTTAAATGACTCTCATGATTATATTTAGGGCCTATCTGGACAATCCACAATAATCTCCTCATCTTCAGATTATTAATTTAATCACATCTACAAGGGGTTTTTTTGTTTGTTGTTGTTTTGTTTTTTTTTTTTCGTTTGTTTTGTTTGGTTTTGCCATAGAAGGTAGCATTTATGGATTCTGGCGATGAGGACATACATATCTTTGGAGAGCCATAATTCAGCCCACCACAATGCTTTTGCCCAAATACTCTTGTCTTTTTTGTAATCTCTTGTGGGAATGAGAGTTTGACTATATGTACAGCTCACATGTTCTTTTTCTTTTTTTTTTTTTCAAAATCTTGTATTTTATCTTAATATTCTTTTAGACTGTTAGTGCAAAAGGCAGTCATTCTGGTGAGGCACTGATGTTACTATTATAGTGATTATCTTTGGCACAGGTAACTTTTTCTACTTTTCCTGTAGTTGCAGTTGCAATGAATATTTGCATATACCCTGGAAATGATAGGTTTTGATACCCCTTTGCCAGGGGCTTAAAGCATTTGCTTCATAAGAAAGAAGGCGTAAGGACGGAATAGAGCTCGGCACCACCACCCCTCCCTCTTCCCCCACCTACTTATGTAACAACCATGTCCCCTCCTCCTATCTCTGTAACAAATGGCATAGTTTGTGTATCCAGAGTTTTCTTCCAGGACCTTCTTCCTCTTTGAACTACAGTTATTCCACTGCCTTGGACCTCAGCATTCTGATGGGCTTTCAAAGTTATCAATCTATAGTTTTTCCGCTTTGTCTTATTGTTCAAGCGGGAATGGCATCATTATTCTTTCTACATCTTAAGCAAAAGCAGAAGCCTCCACGGACATTCCATTAAGAAAATCCACTCAAATATAGAATGCTATTTCCATAATAGCTACATTTCATCCTACAATGAGTCACAACCCTAGTTATCTATTGAATTTAATCTAAATTGGAATCAAATGAATTCCACTTGGAGGACTAACTGGTTTCATTATATAGTTGCCCTTCCTATCAGTAGATTACTTCATTTATGTAACTTCATGGTAAGAGCAAAGAAAATGACTCTCCTTTGATTTAAACAGCCCATCTTCTCAGAAATAAAATTAAATTTTCTCTTGTAAAATTGCACATCTAATTTAGATATATTTCCAGCCATCAGTTTTCTTTTTTTTTAACAAAGTTATTTTTTCACTTGTTTCATGTCAGGTAAGTGCTTTGCATTCTTTTTTTTAAATTTTTTTAACGTTTTTATTTTATTTTTGAGAGACATAGAGACAGAGCATAAGCAAGGGAAGGGTAGAGAGAGAGGGAGATACAGAATCTGAAGCAGGCTCCAGGCTCTGAGCTGTCGGCACAGAGCCCAACGTGGGGCTCAAACTCACAGACCATGAGATCATGTCCTGAGCTGAAGTCGGCTGCTTAATGACTGAGCCACCCAGGCACCCCTGCTTTGCATTCTTAATAAAGTTCCTCTGGGCACAAACAGTATCTTGAAAAATAAAAATTCCCTGTATAATAAGGTATGCTTAATTTTAGACTGTAATACAATTGACTCATCTTGTGATCATTGTTATTACACCAAAAATTAACAATGGCAGGGCGGGAAAGCAATTATAGATGACCAAATGTTCATTGAACACTTCTGGTTGGATATAACACACACTGTACTAGCACTGAAAAAAATTCTTTTGAAAAGCATTCCATTACATTTTTGGATGTTAACTTAGATACTTAAAGAAGCCTTAGATTATATGTGCAATTCGTGACCTCAGTGAGTGACATTGAGCAAGTTGCTCAGCCTGTCTAGACCTCTACTTCCCCAATTTGCAAACAGCAAGGGCTGCCCCAAGTTGCAAACAGCAAGTTATCTTTTAAGATCCCTTCCAGTACTCTGACTTGGGGTACAGATAGCCAGTGAAATAAAGGATCATTTACTGCTTTTTTTTGTGCTTCCTTTATACTTCTTTATAAACCATGATGGCTTAAGTTTCAGCTAAAATCCATTAAATCCTTCTCATAAATTCCATGATTTTATATACTGTCCATTACGTGGGTTCGTTTTTTTTTTTTGTTTTGTTTTTCTCTCTCAGATTCCAGGTTTCCTCCAGGGAATGTGGATTTTGGATACCCTGACAGAAGTAACTATTGAGAAATATTTGCACTCCACCCCTGACTGAGGGTGGAAAATATTGTTTGGTTCCCCTCATCCTCTACCCTTCCCCTCCCCAGCCCTGAACTTCCTTTTCTTAGTGGACCATAGAAGGAAGCAATTTTATTGCCACCTAGATCTTCTTTAAAATTTTTTTTAATGTTTATTTATTTTTGAGAGAGAAACAGATTGTGAGCAAGGAAGAGGCAGAGAGAGATACGGAGTCACAGAGTGCAAAACAGGCTCCAGGCTCTGAGCTGTTAGCACAGAACCCATTGTGGGGCTTGAACTTAGGAACCCTGAGCTGAAGTCTGACACTTAACTGACTGAACCACCCAAGCACTCCTGCCACCCAGATTTTCTAACCAAGTGGCTGGGATGGAGAGCTCTGCTTAAGCTCCTGAGGTCCCTTCAATCTTGGCTGTGAATAAGTAATGGCAATGTTTATAGATCTCAGAAAAGATCCAAGGAACACAAAACTTCACTGCTTTCAGATTATTTCAAGAATGAGTTCTGGGTGAATGACTTTCAGGGTGAGTAATGGGTTAGTCAGGCAAGCAAGGAACAGGGCATGCTGAGGCTTTGATCTGAAGCTTGGAGGCACTGAGAACTACGGAATTGGTCCAAACCCAGAATGGCTTGAGCACAACCTTGATAGACATGAGATGGGATCCTCAGTGAGAAAGAGGCCACATGAGGACAAGTTCATCTAGACCGAGGACACAAAGGGAGGTGACAGATGGTTACTCCAAAGTAGCTTTTAAAAATTTCTGAAAAGTATACAAGTATTTAAGTTTTATGAAGTTCTGAGCTTTTATGTTCTCATGGTTTTATGGTATTTGAATTAATTTATCAGATCAACTTATATAGTATGTTATTAACCCTTTGTCTTTCATATGCTTTCTAAATATAATCTCAATCTGTTGTATGCCTTTGAGAGAATATTATCTTTTTACTACCAAAAATATAATTTTAGTATAATATTTATAAATATTTTCCATTTTGGTCTGTAACTTTGCTGTTATGTTTAGTGAACCCTTCCTACTCCTCTAAAATTACATAAATATTTAACTTCGTTGAATGTTGCCATACTTTTTTATACACTTAACTATTCAAACAGTTTCCTAGACATTTTGGTGTATGATGTTAAGGACACTTAATAAACTATCCAAATCCCATTGGATATTGATCTTTTTCCCATTAATTTGAAAGATTATCTATATATTAAGCAAAAGCTTATATATCCTTGTGTTCCCTGATCTGTCTTGCTGCATCATTGCCTGCCTTATAATCACTTTGTTCCCTGATACAGAAAGTTCCCTGCAAAGGGAAACTTCCCTTACTCATTATTTCTTCATCAAATTTTGTTGGTGTTCTCCCTAAGCATATTATTTATTTCGATAATTCTTGGAATGTTTTTATGTGTACGTTTAAAAATCTACTCCTTTGTGAAACACTCACTTAAAACCATTTATGTTATGAGTTCAGTCTTGAGATAGCAAAATTTAAGAGAAAATCAAAAGGAAAATCATAACTGCATTTAAAGCTTTCTTGGCTAGTCTGAAAGCCCTTAGTGGGCTTATTATTTATTAATGGCTGTCCTATTTTATTTATGTGGTTTGCATCCAGCCAGATGTATGTATAAATATACATTCAAATGGCTCTAAATGTTTTTAACCAAGTTAGATGATTTGCCGTTTTCTGATAACCGAAATATCTACTAGCGTGGCCCTGGTAGACGATTTCATGTAGCTGCTTTTGCAAAACAAATACATCACCAATGTGCACATTTGCAAGAAATGACATTCCACCAATAGTCTCCATGAGTTCTTCCAACATACCCACGAGAACGATATTTCTGATAGAATGAGGGAGGAGGTCACCGGGTTACTGACATAGTTTGAGAGATACAAAGAATGTGTCTGAAGAAAAACATCTCCCTTTGTGATGCCGGATCTTGTTTGTGTGAGATTCACTACCTGTAGTGGAGTTCATTGATTTCTAACCATTTAGAAATGTATTACGAATGAATGTATCATGCCACTTCTCTCCCTGAGAAAGTAGAAAGGGATAAGAAGACAGTGAAAGAAAACAGGAGTAACAAAACCCTGAATCTATTTACTCCCTAATGTTGCCTGGTGTAAATCTGATTCTGGTTTTTCTTCAGTCCCACAATTACCTCTCTCAACCTTACAAAGACCAAATTTTCATTGAAGTTTGCATTTTTACCTCTTAGTATTCTCGAACGAGGCATTTTTCTTTCCAGCGCTTGATGGGAATGTAAACTTTTCACGCTTTCCCTGGAACAAATGTCGTGAGTGAGCTATAAGCTAAAAACTAGACGTTTTCTTATCTTTGAATGTGGAATAATTGTTATTCTTTTCCTTTTCAGTTTCTTCTTTGTGGCATATGTGGAATATTGTGCGCCAAAAAAAAATCTGGACTTGTCGTAAGTTTCCGCCTTGTTTGTATCGTGCGTTGATGTATGTGAAATGTAGGGACCTGAAAATGGAAATGATGACAAGCCAACTGACATAGTGAATGTTACTCATTTAGGATGAAAAGAAGACTGGCAAATACTGGCTTTTTCATTTGCACAAAACAAAAAAAACAAACCAAAAAAAAAAAAAAAACCCAACAACAAAAAGCAAAACAAAACAAAACCAAACCCATCAAGATTATTACAGACTATGATAAAAGAAAAAGAAAGGCTTTGATAGACTTTTTAAATGCATCAATATGCAACCCGTAATGACTGCTGTGACTGACAATCTCCACTTTTCCAGTTCATAGACTCCCAGACACACACGAATCTTTCGGTAAGCTGAGAAAGACGTGGCTTACGTTCATGGGAAATTTAACTGTTTAAATGTGGAACCAGGCCTCCAGATTTCTGGCTTTGACTGTGAAGTTAATTTTGCAATGCAGCAAAAACAGCTGTGTTGTCATAGTTACAGTTAATTCCCAATGATTTTTTATTTAATTTTATTTTATTACCGCGAATGTAATTGTAAGTGCTTTCAGATGTTTTACAGTACTATCATGGCTTTCCGGGTTATGGAACATGCTCCCAGTTAACTCTGACAATGGCGGGAGGACAGTTTCTATGTGCCAAAGTGGGGATTCCCCACATCCCTCAATAATGTTTTTTGGAGGGTTGAATGGAAGGAAAAATGTTGTTTATTTTATTGTGTGCAAGAGGAAAGATCATAGACCTTTATAAGTTAGAAAACTTAATACTACACTTGGACCTTATAAAGTGGGCTTTGAGCCCAAGAAGAGTTTGCCAGGGGGAGGCCAGTTATCTGAGGAGGTCAGGGATGGGAGTATTACAGTTATTGTTGTTTAACTACTTTTTCTAATCACATCTTTTTTTGTGAAAATAGCTACTGTGACAATAAAAAAAATGAAGTGCCTATTGGTTTAGACATGTGAGGTATAATTTTCTAAGATTACATAAAGGGAAACCTTTAGATACATATTTTTGGAGGTTTTTAATTTGCATCTGTGATTCTTCCATCACTTTTTAGATCTGGCCTACATTCTCTCTATTTCTTTATAGCTATATAATAACAATTTCTTAGAAGAGAGAGAGAGAGAGAGAGAGGAAGAAAGAAAGAAAGGAAAGAAAGAAAGAAAGAAAGAAAGAAAGAAAGAAAGAAAGAAAGAAAGAAAGAAAGAAAAAGAAAGAAAGAGAAAGAAAGAAAAGAGAAGGAAAGAATGAGAGAGGGAGGGAGAGGAAAACAGGAAGAGGCAGAGAAGGAGAAAGGGAAGAGGGTAAGGGAAGGGAGGGGAGATGTCTTCATCTATTTGCGCTGTTATAACAAAGAACGATAGGCTGGGTGGGTCAACAACAGAAATTCATTTCGCACAGCGCTGGAGGCTGGACCTGGATCAGGGTCCCTGTGTAGTTGGGTTCTGGTAAGGTTCTCTTCCAGGCTGCAGATTTTTAACTGTGATCTCATGTGGCAAAGGGAAAGAGAGCTCTCTAAAAAATCTCTTTTGTAAAGGCACTGACCCCATTTATGAGGGCTCTACTCTCCTGACTTAATTACCTTTCACAAATCCCACCTGCAAATACCATAGTACTGGGGCTTCAACATTTGTATTTAGAGGGACACAAATATTCCCTTCATCAGAGAAGGGGAAGGAAGGGATTTTAAATTTATTTTTGTTTTTTTTTTATTTTATTTTATTTAAAAAAAATTATGTCTTTATTTTATTTTGGGAGAGAGACAGAGCGGGGAAGGGGCAGAAAGAGAGGGAGACACAGAATCCAAAGCAGGTTCCAGACTTTGAGCTGTCAGCACAGAGCCCGATGCAGGGTCGAACCCACGGACCGTGAGATCATGACCTGAGCTGAAGTTGGAAGCTTAACCAACTGAGCCCCCTCTTTATTGGGGGGAAAGGGCGGGGGGAATTTTTTAAAAGGCACTAGTGTCTTTGTTCTGTCTTTCTAATTCTCTTAAGAGTTATTTTTTTAAAAAGTGCTAAGAGCTGAACTTTTTAGAAACTACCGTTCACTTTAGCCTCTTTTACCCTCTGATAGTCCCATCGATGACACTTAGCTATCAAGGATTCTCTACCCTTCAATCAAAGTGCCTGATAATTTCTCCACTCCAAATATCTCTGGAGTCTAAATTCTGAAGTCTGGTTAAATTCAAAAATCATATATGGTTATAAATGTGGGTATAGAGTTTAACATTTTAATTCCTAGGTGAGAATGTTCTGTGTGTATATGTTAAATGAAGTGTCATGCCTTTAAAGAATGAATAAGAGTGATATCAGGAGAGATACATCGTTTTCTTATAATAGCCAGATAATTTGTCATTTACTTTCTTAATTAATAGTAATTTATTATTTGAAGGCTAGAATGTAACATCGTTCCATGGTTTTTGAGAATAACTAAACACCACAGTATTTCCCAAGAAATTGCATGCCATCCGAATATACTTTAAAAGGTAGTATATTGATTCTATGTGAAACTGGGAGCTATAGGTTCCCACTTGGATGATTCAGTTATTTGGCAATTGATATTCAGTATTATATTTGAACTGATATTCAGTATTATATTTAACTATAAAAAGATACACTCAGTCATCATTGGATTTTCAGTCTTGGTAATAAACATTGTGAGACACGCACAATTAGGATGCTGAATTAAGTGAGAGAAACAAAACGAAGTACTTGGTACTCTTTCTGCCCACCATGGTATTTCATTATGCTATTTTGTACATCCATAGCTTGTCCCTTTTCTCGGAGTGGCATGCACTTAGTTTAGATGACATGTTACCAGGGAGCCTTGTCTGAAACCCCCGGTTGTGCTAAGTTTTCCTCCTCTCTACTCCAAGGGCAACTAATTCCTCCTTCTTTCTTAATATCTGCTACGCCATGTTAAAACATTGGATCTTCTCTCCCACAAGACTGCCGTGTACTCAGGGCAATAACTATGAGGTATTCTTTTATAATGCCAACAGCTGCCTCCTTCAGGGCCTAACACATGCCCGGTACTCAATAAATGCTTCCTAAAGTCAACTAATTGTCAACAGCAAATGATTCCTAATAATGTAAAATTAAATACTAAAGTAAGTTAAATATCTGTTTGTCCTTTGGAATTATGCCAAAAGAGGAGGTCAGTAAATTCAGGAAGGCTTTCTGAAGACATAAGACTAGATTGGAGTCTTCCATCTAGGAATCCAAGAAAAAAGCAAAGTAATTTCCAGGAAATGGGAAATATCATTGAGGTGGGAACAAACAAAAGATATGATTGGCAAGAGAGGTGACTGGAGTGGAGACCGTGTTTTGGAGGAAAATGAAAATAAGCTTATATAATTACACTGCCATCACACTATAAAGTATAAAGGAAGCCCATAGGGGAACTTAGACAATGCAAATACAAAATAAAATTGTTAAAGCTTTTGGAATATTCAGTTAAATGTGTAACATTTCAGTTGAATACAAACCCCCTCCCCACTTCTCTTATTAGAGACCCAGATCAAATCAATTATAGGAGCAAAAGTATAGACACATCCTGTGTTTCCCCAAAACAACCAGATAGTATTTTTGGAATGTGTATTGTGTATTCTTCATTGTGGTGCCACAGAGTAAGAAAAGATTCGTAATATAAAGGGGTCAGTTCACAGGGAGTCCCTAAACTATCCTATGGGAGAAAGGGATACAAAATAAAACTTGTATAAATGAAGAAAAGAGGTTAACTAAATCTCTAAGCTCGCATAGCTAGAGAGTATAAACATTTGAAGTTTGTTGGAACTAATGACAATTCAATGAGAAGATATTAAGATATTTTAGGGGGATGAATATAGTGAAACTGGATTTAGAGTCAGAAAATCTGGATCCAGTCTCCACCTAACCTTGAGTTTTACCTGTTCACCATTCATTTTCCTAAGTGCAGATCATGATTTCTCTCAGAGGTTTTCTGGGCAGGTTTATTGAGATGATATCTGTTTAAGTTCCTAGCGTAGTAAGCACATGATAGATAGGAAATATTATTTAAATCTGAATCGACCTCGAAGACAAATTTTGCTTACTTCATGGTTTTCGAAAGATGTATCCCCGGCCTTTACACAGTCAGCTGTTAATTCCGAAACACTGGTCTGGACTCTCTCCACTGAGATCGTTTGCATGGGAACTCGGTGACACTATAGCTCTCATCCTCTGAGAAGACCCGTGTTCTCTTTCCTGTAGCTCGGTCCTCCTGGAGGTGCGGCACGCCCGGCTCGCTGCGTTAGGTTGGTTTTGCTCCCTCACCTTTGACGCTCCCTTCCTTCTTCCTATCAGATGATCCTTTTTTCGGCCTGCTGCATCTGTGGACTCATCGGGGGCATCCTGAATTTTCAGTTCCTTCGGGCAGTGACAAAGAAGACCTCTTCCCTCTATCCTCTGCACCTCGCCTCCATGTCTCTCGCGTGCATTGGCATCGGCGGCTGCACCCTATCGTCCTGGCTCACCTGCCGACTGGCCAGCTACGAGCAGAGGAGGATGTTCTCGGAAAGGGAGCACTCGCTGCACCACTCTCACGAAATGGCCGAGAAAGTGAGTTTTGTACCTTTTCTGCTCACCGCGAGCGTGGGATGAAGACTATCCTCACACCTCGGTGAACCAGCTTGCAGCTTAGATGAGAATTTGAGGAATTGGATTTATAAGTTTGGCCCTGTTGGACTAAGAATAGGAGTTTTCTTCTTTTTTTTTTTCTCTGCTATTTTGGGTACACCTATTTTCAACAATTTCATAGCTCTCTATCTATACAAAAACACTGTTCCTAAAATAGCATTTCATAAAATATTGAATGCCTTATAAATATGGATTTGTATGTATTGTACTGAGGAAAAGCACATAAACTCAATACACTCACAACTCAATAATGCCAGTTTTAGAAATCTGATGAATTCCCCTTTCTAGCGCACCTCTTGTGCTTGTAAGGAGATGCATTTGATTATGTAAATTAGATTTTCAAGCATAAAAGGACCTTTTAATAAGGCCACAAAAAGCCTTGCCTATCAGTGCCCATATTACAATCCACATAAAGCTTCATTAAATTCTCATCTAAACTTCATGCATATTTGGGTAGCTTTGCCTGTATTTTAAGTAATATTCTTGCATAAGTGTTTCATGAAACCCATTCAAACCGGAAGCAACATTTATTGCTTAAAGCACAAATGATATAGTGAGCTGTCTGTGTTTCTATTACATTTTGCACATATTTCTTAATTCAGTTCCTGTTGCTGGACCTATGAAGGAAAAGATAAAATATCTGTAAAATAAGCTTGCTAAGATAATGGCCACATCGTATTTCACTTGGTATCATGGAAATAAAACTGCATAACCACAGAATAGAAGAAAGAGTAGCAAGAGTTACTACCGCATATTCCTTTATAAGTTATTTTGAAGAAAAAATATTTATTCTATGGTTTTATGTGTTTCCATTTTGTATGCAATCAACACATTCAAGTAAGGGGAGTAGGTATTCTTAAATTGTTCTGTGAAAAAAGCAATTATAAAGATATGTACACATGTTTTCCAAAAAAATTTTATAGTACAAATAGCAAGACTGGTAATTTAAAGAAATGGGTTCTTAAAATGAGATTATCGTTATATATTTGGAGAGTGGCTTTTTTGTGCTCTATTTTTATTCTAGTGTGATTTAGTTTTCTGTGTATATGTTTGTGCAATATTTATTATATGATTGTTATATTTATATTAGAGATTGAGGGCTATTGAAATAACCGACTTGCCCAGCTGCCCGGTGGTGCCCCCGACACCAGAGTTACCTACAAGGTACGCTGATTTTTAGGGAGTTACCATGTTGTAATGTCACTGTAGGAAGCAATGCCTCTTCTAGCAAGCCATGATGTCAGCAGATCAGTCTGCTATAATGTCTGTTGTTCCTCAAAGTATCGCTTTCATGAGAACTACTTTGAGGACCCAACATAAACCTACATGGCAGAGTCTTGCAGCTTGAACGTTGGTTGAGTATTTAAGATATTCAGCCTCCTATAAGCATCCAAACACATTTCTGTTTGGATGATTGATGACTCCTTTATTTTCTGCTACATCATGATTCTGACTCAATACCATCATTCGCAGATCAGAGTTTTGTTTTTAATGATAGGTGAGTCTGATCAAGACAAACTGTTTCTCCCGTGTGCCAAATTGCATGAGCAGATAACCTAAGTTTGACACTAACACAGTAAAAATGCTGTATGAAAGCCATCTTTTCATAAAATTATCTGATGTGACACATTTCAAATTTACTTCTTTTATTTTGGTTTGCTAAAAGTAGTCACCCACCATTCTTGCTTTGGTTAAGCAATATAATTGAAAATGTAGAAAGCTACATAGATACTTTGGCCCCCTTGCAGAAAGCATATCCATTTGCAAATAGTCCCATTTGATACTACCCAAATTTAGAGTATATTCTTCTTGTTAAGTTGAACACGCCTGTTTGCAAATAAACTGAAGATTATAATACATTTAAAACCTAATTTATGCTGTATTCTCTTATCGGAGATTTTACTTTGTCCATATTAGTGTGAATTTAGTTAGAAAAACTCTTTTATTTTGTAAGATTTTTAAAACACTTAAACACTGGATTTTTTCTTCATCCTGCAATAAAGTATTATACATTAGATTAGTTTTTATGGGTTTTTGCCAAATTTTAAAAAATTTTACTTATTTTTAGAAAGAGAGAGTGCACGCATGCCTGAGCAGGGGAGGGGTGGAGGAGAGGGAGAGAGAGAATCCCAAACAGGCTCTGTGCTGTCGGCATGGAGTCTGACATGGGGCTTGATCCCACAAACCATGAGATCACCTGACCCAAAACCAGGATTTGGCCACTTCAGGGTTAGGTGCCCCTGAAGCAACTTTTTGAATGCAAATTCATTTTAAGAGAACAAGCACCTAAGAATCTTACTTCTATAAATTCATTAGGAAATTGTTTGTGTATTAATAGAAGGAATAGAGAAAGCTGAATGAGTAAGTTTTGTTAAAGATCATTTTTGAAGATTCATTTCTATTTTATCTTGCCACCCACAGTGCATTCACGAATGCACTCAAATCAGGCTTCTTATCTATAAACTTAACCTCAGCCCAACAACCCTACTGCACTTCCACACCTACTTTTACCATGTACATGTCTAGCAGAGCCATCCACTCAGTTAGACAGAACCATTGCCAGTCCGCAGAAGCAGGTGGCTGGCACCGAAGGATCTTCACTTTCCCTCAGTCTTTTCCTCCAAGGAGTTTGAGTTTCTAGGCTTTTTAGCTTGTAATTCATTGGCATGTTGGATACCCAGGTTTAAGACAGTTTCCTAGGGCCTGGAAGGGACCAGGCACTTTGCATGGAGAGACAAATCTTGATGTAAGAGGATAAGTCTCCAATGCATATTGTCCCTTTCTCCAAATTTTCTTGGCAGCAACTCTACCAAATCTTCAAAAGACAACAAAGTTTTCAAAAGCAAAGTTCTAAAAACCAGGTCAATTCCTTCCTTCTGGTCTTTCATGGAGCCTCCTAAGTAGCTTTCCAAACCACCCAATACAAGAAGCATGAATTTTTATTCTATTTCATCTCCTATATTGAATTTTCAAAGAGAAGAGATCCAAAATAAGGCATGAGTACCTTTTAATTTTTCGAATAAATATTTGGAAGAATTTCTAAAGTTTACGAAAACAAATACATTAACTTTTAATATACTTAAAAGGTGAATTTAAATGGTGAATTTCTAATTCATCCAAATAGAAATTAGATATAAACTTGATGGGCTTGAGATAAATGAGTAAATAATTCTGGTTTGAATATTTTTTACCATATGCTTTTGCAAATTGGCTTGTTCAAATGTGAAAAGATTTTTAGATATTTTTTGCCTAAGTATTCTTTACAATATGGCGTACTACCATTATAAATGTGAATGGGCTTCAGTATCTCCTCATTATCCTTTAATGTTTAGGGAAGAGTTTAATGTTCAATAAAACATATGAATTCAAAACATCTAAATTTTTCTTAAATTAATGTTTTCTAAAATTGCAAATGGAACTTATGTTAGTTCATCCTTTATATCTAAATTTTCATCTGCCTTCCATGTAGTTTTCCTTATTAACATCTTAGTAATTGACCCCTTTAAAAAACTGTTAAGAAGTTTTACTGTACGGTTGGCTTTTGTTTCACTGTAGTATTGATAGTGTCATGAAAACCAATCTTTCCCATTGTGGTTTATTAGTAATCTACCATTGCATATAAGCAATGATCCCCTTGTGGGCCTAAAAGGCCACCTGTTTTTCTATAGAATAAGGTGTCCCCTAGAGTGTGTTGGCACTTTGTTGACATGCTCAGCAGAGAAGCCTATGCAATGGGGGAAGAAAGGAGGCACTTAATCATCTTCTTTCTAGGTGAGGTCTTTCCAAAATAAAGTTGAAGAACAAAAAGAGACTCAGGGCACTGGAACAGATTAAACTGTTTCTGTGTGTAGAAGACTTTGGTCTAACAGACTATCATTTCAGCATTTTCATGTGCTCCAAGATGCCATGAAATTTCATTTTCTCAAATACAACAGCAATATCAATCCTTGTCCTTCCCCAGAACGCAACAAGTTTTTCAATGGCTTGATATTTCTGTTTTGCGAATTCATTAACCAAAATCAGTATCTTACTCTGGAAGTGAACTTTAACTAATTCATCTTATTTTCCTAACAGGAAATGACAGACAACATGAGCAATGGAGGACCACAACTGATATTTAATGGAAGAGTATAATCAATGTTTTAAAGAACTGAACATTTTTTAGGATTTTCATGAGGCAAGGAAATACCAAAGGACTAGTAGATAAAATTAAAACAGTTCTTGCATTTGCTGTTATCTCTCTTGAGCACCCACTGCAATTTTTTTCCCACAGTTTTGCCTCACTTATTTCTTCAGCATTTTTATTGGGTGAAAACCTTCCAGAAATGTTCTAGCGCAGTAACTTTAGCAAACTTTCCAGATCGTTCTAAAGACTTTTCAGGAAAAAAAAATAAAGAGGAATGAGTAGATTCATATTCTACAAAAACGCTATTTGACTAGCATGAGTATTAGATTTGTAATGATACATTTCATATAAATAATCAAAAGTACAAATATCAAGAAGTAACAATAACCTACTGATGTCTTTGTTTTGAAAGACAATAACTTCAAGAATATCACAATTCAAAACCTCAGCAATGCCTTGTTGTAAAAAACGTTATAATTATTTCCAATTTGTGAATGACCTATATTTCATAATTTATTTGTAAATGACAAACAAAACCTAAAGCCTAAAGAATTTTTTAGAGAGAGACAATACTAATCTGTATGATATTTTTGCATTTTTGCACAAGAGTGAAAAATTATAAATGAATATCATTTAAGGAAAATCAATATGTTTTGATTATACAGTGCAGATTGATCTGCATGTTCATGAATGAGTCTAAGAATAAAATAAAGTGTGTGTGTATGTGTGTGTACATATACTGTAAATATAGAAAATATATACAGCATATATTTATAGCATTTATGAATGTAAATAGGTAGTCAAAAAGAAATTATAATGTTGTTGGGGTATTATCGATTCTATCCCCAAAGATATGGGAAAGCAATTTTTCAAGGCTTTTCTATGCCCACAAAATCACACATTTGATTTCTACTAAATTTGTTCATTTTTATTCTTTTTATTATGTCTGCTGTGTGTAAATATCATTGTGACTGATATTTATAGAGTTGAGATATCTGAATAGGGTAGTATAAAGATAGATTGCTTATTTGGCTATTTTACTATTAGGGTATTTATGTAATAACAGTGATTACTACTGATTTATAAACATAACAACTTTAAATCGCATACTTCCACATTTATAAATATAGACATAATGACTTGTGATTCTTCATGATACTTCTATTTCAACACTTTACAGCCCAGATGATGTATGCCCAAAAGGGAAAGTTACAGTTAGCTTTGCTAGAACTTAATTGATTTTTTTTTAACTTTATGATTTACATGAAACAATACAGACCATTTTTAACAATACATTTATCCAAAGAACCCGAAGAGTTCTTTGTAGAAGGAAATAGGCCTACATTTATATACTATATTCAATTCTTCTCTTCCATAATGGAATGTTAAAATAGAAATCTGTAACAATATGAATAGGCAAGAAAATAGCATGGTCTTTGAAAATACCTATGAGAATACAACCTCTGGTAACAGATTAAAAAATCTAATATTTTATCCAATTTGACAATAAATTATTTAAAAAAATAAAATATGTAATTCTGTCTGTATTGTGTACTTTTATTTTTCCCCAAAGCTAGTCAATTTTCAAGTCATTTTTATGAGTTACTTATTGCGCCACAGGTAAATTCAACCTTTAATCTTCAGGATGAGAACATGTTATAATTTAGAAACAAAATATGGATTTTAGTTATGATAACAAAATAGTAATTCCAGTTAATGGAAATCTGAAGGTCTTTTAGTTTTAGAGCAACATGATCATCACCTGCCCTATTTAAGTCAACTCATAAAAAAATTCTGGCTGTATATAGTCAAAAGAAATAGCTGGACTATGGTTGTTTGGTGTAGAGTTTGAAGTCTCCTAACTCATATGAATAACTTCATAATCCAGCAAATTACAGCAGTTGTCAATAAATGCAATCTAATAGTGAATCTACATTGTCACTATTCTTTTAATTCCACAAACAGGCATAATCATGTCACTGAAAATTTAAACTATACATTGCAGATATTTTGTATATATCTGGCTCTACTGACTTTATGCAAGGACGTAGTTTTATACCGAAGGAATAACCACTGACTCTAATTTTAGATGGCATTTCTTCGTAGACATGTTTGTGTAATACAGAGTTATAATACATCAGTAAGATGTTTTAATGCCTTTTGAAGTAATTTATTAAATCACCCTTCAAAGGACAAAAGTTGGCATATCATTGCTTTGATATAGAGTTAGGAAGAGATGCAATCATTACAATTATCCAAATAGTCTACAGTGTATATAACCAAATATAGATATGTCTTTAAATGTAGTTATTTTAACCCAATATTTTCAGGGCTCAGTTATTTAGAGGGATTTATTTGTGATGTATAGTGATTCTTTCTGAATTAAGTAGGGGAAGTTAGGAAGGCATTGTTCAAGTACTTGAAATTTTCATTTTCACAATAAATTGAATTATGAACTAGAATATTATAAGTGACTGCATTACAGTTTTAGTATGAACCTACTCTTGGGAGAAAATAAATTAGAAAAAAATAGGTGAAACTAGTGTGGTGGTGTGCTATAGAGGCTAGCTACAAAAAGGTGCAGTTATTATAAGCATAAAAGAATAAAAGTGGCCTCTTATTGGACAATTTTAAACATATATGTGTATGTATGTATAAACACACACACACATACAATTGTTTAGAAGTGGAACATGGCGTGGTGACTCTATCGATATGTTTATGTAATAAAACGGTGTACTTTGAAACTACATACGGTGTGAACTTTCTTTTCATCACGAAAAAAATAGTTTCTCCCAATAAGTTCTGAGATTGGCAGGGGACAGGATGCTGTGAATGAAGAGGCAGAGAGGGTCCCAGTAGTGGATGTGGAATTCAGAAACGGTATTTTCTGAGATAGGAGATACTGAAGTCTGTTCAAATGTAAAAAGGGAGTGGTTGAAAATACAGGTCACAATGAACATAAGAAAGTGAGGTCCGGAGGAAGCAGGAGTTAATAAGATACACATTATAGGAGATAGATTTAGCTATAAGTAGGACTGAAGTTGTAGGGGATCTCACAAATGAAACCACAATAATCAGAGAACTCCGCTGACCTTGTGTTTGTCAAATTGTTGCTACAGGCATTTGGGGTAGACAGTAATTCATTGCATAGACGGTGCTATGCATTTCAGGTCATTAAGCATCTCTGGTCCCCATCCACTAAATGTCAGGAGGATACCCCAGTCGTAATAACCAAAAATGTCCTAACAAATTTTCACCTATCTTTTTGGCAGGTAAGTATTGCCCCCTAATTTAGAACTACTGAGGAAAACTCTTTAATACAATCCAGAGTAGCCAGTGTTAATGCTACTTACTTACAAATGTAGACTTGAATTGCTCAGGGTCATAAATTCACTGTTCTAAGGTATACCTATATTATCTAATACAGTAGCCACTAATCTAACCACGTGTGATTAAATATATTTTAAATTAATCAAAACAAAATTAAATGTTTAGTTTCTCAGTTGAACTAGCCACATTCCAAGTGCTTGAATAGCCACATATGGACAACAGCTATAGAATATTTCCATCACCTCAGAAAGTTCTATTGGACAACGCTATTCAAGAGCACCTAGAGGAGAACTTTCCCTAACCCCCAGTCAACCAATTATCATTATAATAAAATGTGTGAAAAGAATCAGTAAAGTCTCCATGGAATTTGAAGTTGATGGACCAGTTAAATCCATGGACTGAAAAAAAGCTACCAAAAATACAGTGTAGGCCAAAGGCATAACAAAGTCTAAAAGTTGCTATAGAGATTTCATGTTTAAAAAAAAAAATTCTGCTCGTGAAAGATTCCACTAAATAACTACATATTTTATGTTTGACAGGTAAAATGAGATGTGTAACTCCTATTTTTGAAGAAATTTACTCAACCTATTATCATGCGCCAATGAAAAATTCTGCATTTCTTATTCTTGGGAAGGTGAGAAAAATATGCTGCCCTCCCCTTTCTTCACTGACTTAGCTCAGAAGTGGCATGTTCAGAAACCGTATGTCTAAGGCTACGTTTCCAGAGATTATTTAGCAAACACATTTTAGAAATTCAGAGAGAGCATCTTAACTACCATTTGGTTAGAACACAGTTTCCAAATAAAGTTTCAGAACTTGGCATCACTTCGCTCTTGTCTTCCTTAAATCATTTTCTGGAAACATATGTAATATTTTTTATTCAAAGTATATGACAGCCAAGAAATTCAATTATTCCAAAACCATAAATCACAGGTTGTGAGTTACTCGGAGCAAAGGAAACCAATTCAGAAATTGCTGGAAATGTGGATGCGTCGTAAAATTTTATAAAAGTTTTTTTTTTTTTTTTTTGCTCCTTTTGCCAGGAAAGTCACTGAATACAGAAGTCTTTTGCTAGGAATGTAAATATACAGAAACATATTGGAAAAAGTCAAACCCTAGATCTTAACAAGTTTATTTAAAATTTTAATAGGTTAATATTATCGACATTAACTAGTTATAGGCATGTTGCCTTCATTTAACTGGAAATCTTTAAGAACTAGGATCCATCTTTACTTTCCTTCACATCAACGAGGGACTTTTGATTTCAAAGCTTTATCTTCATTAACACCCAAAGGCTTTACTCTCTTAGCCACACAGTACATTGCAAGCCCCACCCCAAAAGCCATAATGTGTTGTGTTACTGAAAATTGTCAGAGAGACTTCAGAAAACTGAAGCCTCACAGAAAACCCTGAGATCCTGTCAAATGTGCATCAAGTGTTTGATTAACCTCAAGGAATCGGGACTCATGACTGCTCCTTGTATTAGTTAATCAGGACATTTGCCCTCACCTCCTCACTAAGACAGGGGTCCTCAAATGTCATTTCACAGAATCCTGATGGAAGGCTGGAAGATATCCCTTGGGCTCCCCAAGGTCATTGCTCTGGAAAGAAAAGCTGCAGATTCCTTTATGGGGGGCTCTAGCGTCCCTTGCTCTGTCCCTCATTGTAAACCAGCCAAGGAAGGAGGTAACACTCAGTTTTATTCATATAAATGTACTCTAGGGGCCCCGTGCTGTCTAGATGTTCACTCCCCCTCGTTACTATCTAAAAAGTCTTTTGAGATAAGGACTTCTGTGTGCCTTTTCTGTCTTTTAATTACATTAATAACCTCTACATCAATGTCTGAGAAAAATACTTTTTTAGTGTAATGTAACTTAAAAAGGCTCTAGGTCTTTTATAATTTAAAAAATTATTGGCGAGGATTTTTTTTTCAAATCATAATAAATAGTTGTGATATTTGTTAGCCTATCGCTATCAGCACAAAGGATGGTAGTACAGCAGGTGAAAGGGAGCCATTTGTCAAGTGCTGTATAATGTACATTGTCTATAAATGTGAATATTCCTCTATCACATTAATATAATTTATTTAATATGATATACGGGTAACGTGGCAAGACATTTATATTTCACCTGAAAGGTAAGGTCATTTCTGGTTGTACCCATGAATCTTAAAGCTATTCAACCTAATCATGCAACTTGTACAGCCTTAAGTCTATAAAACAAACCACAGCTCTATCTCCCGGGATTCACCGCCCTTTATTTGTTCTGCTTCTCTCGATTTCAGATCCAAATTTCTGGTTCTGTGACAGTGCTTTGATTTCAGGTTTTAGTTCCTGCCCTTAGACCTGAAACTTTATCTCCGTAGCTGTCAGGTTTTGACCACAACAGCTACTCACCTCACTCGAGGCACCCAGGTTTGTTTAGCAGAACTCCCTACGCCTGAATCCGCTGGCGAAATCCCCCCAGCAGCAGCTAGTGACAGAAGTGGCTTCAACAAAAATGCTAGTCACCTGGTAAAGAGACATGTGCTCTGACTGGAAACGAGAATTCAAAAGAAGGATCCCGGATAACTACAAAGAAAACGTGAGCTCTCCGTAACGTGAATGTAAAAAGGTTGGAAAATCTAGATCATTGGAAAGCAGGCAGGGAGCTGTAAGTGAGGAAATGAGGCAAGATCATTCCTTTCCTGGCTTTCATCGGGGATTCAATCAGTAAGCTATAGAGAAAATTAAATTTGTCCTGAACAAAATTTTGCCTTTATATATCAGATGCGATCTTTTCTTGTAGTATCTTTCTTTTTCTTCTTTTAAATCTCTAGCTTAGCTTGTTCACTTGTGCCAAAGAACATCGGACGAAGAGGTTTCATTCAAGGGAGCTAGCACTGTAGGTGTCACTCTAAAGTTGATACGGTGCATGACAGCAGGAATCACAGGAAACATCAAGGGAAAGTGAGAAGCAAGGGTTGCTTTCATCAGTCACTGGTCCTTCTCAACCAGAAATACCTCTTTCGGTGTGGATCTTGGGAGTTTTCGATTTTTATTTTATGCAGTGTCTTCCCTTGTAAAGTTCTGCTCGCTGTTGCATTCTTTCACAACTGGGAAAGTCCCTTTGCCACTGGATGAAGATAACTTCATTGCTGTACTAATTTCCAAGGCATGGAAGTATTAAGAGCACCTTGTGGCCATGAGACAGAGCTCGAGGATAATCCATTAATATGCATTTTGTTTAATGACCGGAGAGTAAATTATATATCAAAGTGTACTGTCTAAATTTCATTTTTATCTACTTTCTACCTTCGAACTTTCCGTATCACATTCTTTGGAATGTATTTAGTGTCAAAGATCTGTGAATTCACCCCACATAAACTCTGCAGCCAACTGGTGGTTTATTAAACTACAGCTTTGAGGCAATAGCTAAAAGTTAAAAAAGGAAATCGTTTTCCATTTTTGTTCTCTAGTCAGCTAAAGGGAGGTGGAAGTCAATGAGAATGTCTATAGTTATTCTAGCAAGCACCATGCTTAATTTTACCAGCCACGTTCTTTGGATTTGAAAATCTTTAAAAGGATATTGAAACTCGGCTGCAGTAAAGTCTAGTTGGGAAGGAATCAGGGTCCTAGGAGAAATACCAACCCTAGCTTTCATGAAAAGGCAGTAAATCATATAAAGATGACATCAAATCCTCAGTAAGTACCCCCACCTCTATCTTAAACCTCCTTTACTCCTTCCCAACCAACATTAGTTCTCAAGGCTACACACGTACACTCACATACACACCCCCAAATTATTTTACTTATTTTCTTTCTTTTTTTTTAATATTAATTCCAGTACAGTTAACATGCAGTGTTATGTTATTCTCAGGTGTACAGCATAGTGATTCAACAATTTCATACATCACTCAGTGCTCACAGCGGCAAGTGCACTCTTTAATCATCACCTATTTCACCCATCCCCCACCCATCTCTCCTCTGTAACCATCAGTTGGTTCTCCACAGTTAAGAGTCCGTTTCTTGGCTTGTCTCTCTTTCTCTTTCTCTGTCTCTCTCTCTCTTTTCTCCCCTTGCTCATTTATTTTGTTTCTTATTCCACATATGAGTGAAATCATATGGTATTTGTCTTTCTCTTTAAAAAAAAATAATGTTTATTTGTTCTTGAGAGAGAGAGAGAACATGAGCAGGGAAGGGGCAGAGTAAGAGACGGACATAGAATCCAAAGCAGGCTCCAGGCTCTGAGTCATCAGCACAGATACCGATTTGGGGCTCAAACTCGCAAGCCGTGATATCATGACCTGAGCCAAAGTCAGATGCTTAACCAACTGAGCCACCCAGGCTCCCTGGTATTTGTCTTTTCCTTATTTCACTAATTGTATTATTGGGTATTTACCCAAAAAGTGCAAGAACACTAATTCAAAGAGATACATGAATCCCATGTTTATAGAAGTATTATTTACAATAGCCAAATTATGGAAGCAACACAAGTATGCATCAATAGATGAATGGATAGGGCGCCTAGGTGGCTCAGTCGGTTAAGCATCCGACTTTGGCTCAGGTCATTATCTCACAGCTAGTGGGTTTGAGCCTCAGGTCAGGCTCTCTGCTGACAGCTCAGAGTTTGGAGCCTGCTTAGATACTGTGTCTCCTCTCCCCCCTGCTTATGCTCTGTATGTGTGTCTCTCTCTCAAAAATAAATAAACATTTTAAAAAACTTTAAAAAATAGATTAATGGATAAAGAAGATATGGTATGTGTATACACACACAGCATATATATATATATATATATATGTATATAGCATATATATACATATATATGTATGTAGTGGTATATATACTATATATATAGTGGAATATTATTCAGCCACAAAAAAGAATGAAATCTTGTTATTTGCAACAAGAAGGATGGAGCTAGAGAGTATAATCCTTATTTTACTATTTAAAACAATCCTTTTCAACTAGAATCTTTCACTCAAATGGTATGTAGTTGGCTTTCTGTTAGTAATTGGTACCTAGATAGATACTTGCAACCTCAGGTAAGTAGAGCTAAAAATTAGTATCTTTTATCAAAGTCCATAAAGTTCATCTTTAAAGTATATATGTATCTCTCTATTGAATTATAACACACATATTCTTAGGTAATAATCAGAGAATCTCAACTACAGCCAAGAGATAAAACCTAAGCATAAAGATCAGAGTGTTTGAACATTATTGTATGTGGTTACCACAAAAGTGAGAAAGACACAAATAATTCCATTGTTAGTTAGAATAAATGATTATTTGCTTTTTGCTCTTATTGTTACCCTCATAAGTACCTAATGTGATTTACAAATAATTCACTTATTAAAACTGTAAAAATTGTGTTTATGCATTATGGACAAAAAGAAAGGTGGCCTTTAGAACGCAGAGGTTGAGTAAACACTGCCTCTTCATGGGAACCAAAAGTTTATGTGTTCTTTGAGAAATTCTGAATTAACACAAAAATTAATAAAAATTTTCAGGTAGGAAGGTAATTGAGGCAAAGCAGTGTTTACTACAAAATTATCACAGCAGCAAACTATTTCTGCATAACTTCTCTTCTTTACAAATGAAAACATGGCCTGTATATATTTGTTGGTAATTTATTTATTTTATTTATTTTTGAGAGAGAGATAGACTGTGAGCAGGGGAGGGGTAGAGAGAGACGGAAACACAGGATCTGAAGCAGCCTCCAGGCTCTGAGCTGTCAGCACAAATCTCGTAGTGGGACTCGAACTCCTAAAACATGAAATCATGACCCTGAGTGGAAGTAAGCCACTTAACCGACGGAGCCATATAGGCGCCCCTGTATGTTGTTAATTTAAATTGTTGTGCCTCTTATTCCAGCAGCAACATTGCAGGAGGAAATAACTCTGCCTGACAGAACATGGGACATACGTGTTAATACAAATTCCCTTTATAGGGAATTCTTTTCCTTCCTTCCTGAAGATTGTTCTATACGCCTTGGAAATAATCACACTTTGACTTAATTTTAATTTGTTAGATTAGCTAAGTTCCAATGCACAATTTACCATAATTTTTCCTTTTTAGTACAGTCTAGGAGGGAATATAAACAAATTTTTCATTCAGTATAAGAAATGTGTGGAAATTAAGCAATGCTATTCTATGTCTCTGAGTCTGTAAATTGTGTACTATTTTATGTTTGTTATTTTGCAAACTTGAGTGTGTGTGAACACTAAATCACATGAAAGAAATAATCAACTATATTGTTAATCATTACTGCATTTATATCAATTATATCTGAATAAAAATGATCAGTGCAGAGCCTCTCCCGTAATTCAAGTCTTTTCAAGGGACTGGTTCTTAAACTCCAGCAGGTGTTACAATCACCTGGAGGGTTTGACAAACAGATTGCCCAGCTCCGACCCCACAACTCTAATTCAGGAAGCCTAAGATGAGGCCTTAGGATTTGCATTTCTAACCACATTTCAGGTGATGCTTGATGCCAGGCAGGGCTATTGGAACCAAACCCAAATCCATCTTCTTGATGGAGGACAGCAAAGCCAATCACTGAGACATCAGGTATGTAGCAAGGAACGGGTTTAGTCAAGAGGCAGGCAAACCAGGAGACCAGAGGGCAAGTCTCAAATCCATCCCCCTGAAGGGGAAAAGAACAAGATTTTTACAATCATGGGGATTGAGATTACATACATCTTGATGAAAAGGGAAGGAAAACTTATGACTATTCATGAAAAAAGATGGGGTATGTGCATTCAGCATACATTCCATGTTCACTTTGGGGTGAGACTTAACAACAAGAATGCAGAACTCAGCCCCTGATGTCAGGAGGTGATTTTAGGACAAGGAGAAGGGACTGTGGACATACTCGGAGACCCGAAAGCTGCTATAAACTGGATGGGGGCTTGGACTTCTTATCTCAGTAAAGAATGCAGGGCCTTGCTTGCTCATAGGCTGGAGCCTTATCAGTTGACTTTGAGTCCAGGTTTCTGAAGAGACAACTAATGAATTTGTTAGTAGGGTCTGAAAAAAACACAATAGATTGTTAGGGGAAATCAGTTCTCTGAAAAAGAAGCTTTCAACGGCTAATTTCAACCTCATTAATCCTCTGTTTTCACTACCAATAAGACAGCATTATTAAAGCGGTTGGGTCTTAACTTACAGATACATCTGAATTACTTCATTCCTTTGTAGTTTCAGCAACAGCTGAATATAGTTTCAGCAACAGCTGAAAATAGTTTGCAAAATGTAAAATCTAGCATGTTCAATAAAATTAACGTATTTTTCCCTGCGTAAGCACAGTATATACCGTCAGTTCGGCAATCTAATAAGCAAATAGGACGAGCTTTCAGAGTTAAAGATTTATGCCAAATCCCTTTTTAAGGATTGTAAGTTAAAAACAAGCCATCAACAAATAGTTGCCTTGATTCTTGCCATTCCTGCAGTGCTTTGGGCTAAAGCGGAACTTTACAAATTTAAAGCTCACATATGCCATCTGCTGACACATTTTGTGAATTACAAGCAGTGGACATCAGTATCTGTTCAGACTTCAGTTTGTTTCTTCATTTCCAAAACATATTAGGCAAATTTTAAACATGTATTTTCCCCCAAAGAACTGTATTACTTGATTTATTTAACTACTAAAAAAACCTATTTCCCCCCAAAACATATTTATTTCAAACAATTAATTTGTACTGAAGCTACTTTATTCTTCTTACTGACCAAGGAAATTGCACATTGGTATCTCAGAAACATAGTTCATATCTAGAGTGGACTTTATCAATAAAATATTTTAAGAATATTATTTTGAACTCTTCGATTGTTTTAAGCCGAGTTACATTTTATGTTATAAATTGTTTATAAGGGTCAGAACCTTGATGAGGGGCTGAAATTAATCATGCTAATAACATCGACACACAAAAAAATCATTCATGGAGATGGGACCAAGTTATTCTCCAGTTTTATTCATACTGTTCTATGAATTTTACTCTTAGGTCCAGGGCTCTGCTTCACTCTTCATCCAAAGAAGACATAGCTCCTGTTCCCAAATTCAGCTTTACAGCCGTAATCAGGCTGATTCAGGCATCTTTTACCGGAAGTGTTGCTCATGGATTCCGAAAAGCCGATATCATTAAGTACTTACTACAGGTCAGTCACCGTGCTTGGCATCACACTGTCATCATTTCATCTACTCCTTGCAGCTCCTCCCTATCATTATACTTCTACACTGCAGATTGGGAAGTTGAAGTTTAAAAAGAGGAGACAGGGTGACAGAGCCACAACTGAGACCCAAACCACGGGACTCTTACACCCGGCTCCTACCCGCCATGCCATATTGTCTGAATTACTGTCTGCAAGACCGCTGGCACAAACACTTGGGCCCACAACGGTGCTTCTTTGCCATCTTGCCAAGCCTGTTAAAAAGGTTTTGTTTACCAGTTTGATCTGATCCCCATTTGCTTTTAGGCAGATGCTAACGAAAATCAGCCGCCCATTTTCTTGATTCTTAAAATTTCTTCCCTTCCCATCTTTAGCCCTGTGTATTGGAAAAGTGAGGATTTTTAGGGATTCAAAGCATGAGTTTTGCCTGGAATGAGTCACGCCTGGGTTAGATTCCTTGATGAGCAGCTGTGTATCCTTGGAAAACTTATTCACTTGTTCACTCAAAAAATAGGCCTTTAGCTTTTAACAATACAGACAGGATTGCAACCTTCATGGGGCCAACATTTTAAAATCTTCCCTAGATTACAGTCTCCTCATCTGTAAAAATATTGAGTAATGGCAATAAGTACCTAAGGATTCTGTGCCGGCGATTCGTTTAAGGCACTTACCACAGTGCCTGGCAGCTTTGTGACAAAGTTTAGCTACGGTGATGAGGATCATGATGGTGGCTGTGATGTTGATGAAATCATCATTCATTCTCACAATCTGATAAAATCAAGAAACTCTTCTTGTCAGGACTGTTATTACTGTATCTGGGGTGGGGTTACTTTTAGGGACTTCCATGGCACACCTGGTATGTGATAGAAGTAGCCTTGGATCCTTTCTTAGGCAAAGGACAAGGTACTTGCGATCCTAAGTATTTCATGCTTTGGATTGCATTGCGCAAGAGGCCAACTTCTCTGGTGTGCTCTGTCACTCTCTCCTGCTCAGAGACGTACACAGCTGCCAGGCAAACAAACCTACTCCAGCCTGTAGAGGATGAAACACATGGACCACCCACACCTGACTACAGATGTTTGCATGAGTCCAGCTGAGCCCAGCCTGAATTTGTATTCACAGTAGTTTTGAATTACTGATTCGAAACTACCCCATATTTAAAATTTATGAAAAATTATTTCTGAGGTAGTTTTCGGGTAAGTTTTATTTGACTGAATTGTCCTGATGTCCAGTTTATTGCTTTTACTAAATTGCTTGGTACAAATTGTTTTCATTCCATTCACCAGCAGAGAAGCTACATGACTCTTGGTGGCCGGGAGAAGTTTTGATTTAACTAGTCTGGGGATGCTGTTAAGGCATCAGATTTTAAAGCTCCTCGTGTGATTTTAATATTTAGCCAAAGCTGAGAACACTAAACAAAAGGGTCCTGCAGAGGGCTTTTGCAGAATTTTGCAATCAAATCCAGGTAAAGCCCATTAACATTTCCCATTTGCTGTTTATTCCTGGGCTTTGGGAACAGTTTCGTCCCATTATCATCACATGCTGAATTTGAAATTAAAGAATACTGGAGAATGTAGTTTTTTTTTACTTATTTGAAACTCCTACCATTTCTGTGGTAAGCAGGGTGAGTATATTATTATTATCATTATTTTACAGGTGGGAAAACGGATTGAGAAAGGTTTAGAAGGGAGGTGGAGGTATATTAAAACTCACCCCACTAACTGCCATGCATTTCTCTTGGCACTCAGGTAATCTGTTTTTTATATATGTGTTTAGATTCTGTTTCTTTACTTACACTGTAAGTGCACTGTGCACTCTTACTGTGCACTCTTTGTCACCTGTTATTTCATTCATTCATTCATTCATTCATTTCCCATGCTTTGGCTGTTTTGAGTCATAGGGGAGTTGCCATGGTGAAAAAGACGGTTATCATGGTTTCTGCCTTGGTGAGCTTGGAGTCTTTGAAGGAAGGTCAACAGGGAACTGACATAAAATTAACAGAAAAACAAGTGCTTGCAGTTAGTAATTTACAAAGATGGGGGAACTAACTAATCCTTATGTGGGGGGTGGGGGAGAGGTAGGGCGGTAGTAAACTGCAGAGGAATGGAATGCAAAATCTGAGCTAAAATTTCACACATGAGGAGAGTTTTCCCAAATGAGAGAAACTGCTAGATTCCCCCCAGGTAGCAGAAACTGAGAAAAAGAGAGGGACCAAACTGAAAGTGAATGAGTGAGCATGGGTGGTGGCTCGCAGATAATGTAAAGTGGGGAGTGTGATAAAGCCACTGCTGGGCTGACAGCAGATCCTAATATGGTTTTCGAAGTAACTTAAGAGCCATAGTAAGGAGTCTGTATTATCTTGAGAAAAATGGGGGCGTGTATGTGGACAAGTCATGGTTACATTTTCCTTTCAGAGAAGGTGTTCTGAGCGTCCTCTTGACCATCCACAGGCACTTCTGTGGTTTTGGAAGCAAGAACAGAGAAAAGTATCCCATTAGACTGATGTTTCCACTTTGGACCCTACAATCCTTGGGGCTGATTACATATTTGAGGGTACAAGAGAGGTTACAAGGATGACAGCTGGACTGAGCCATTTGGAAAGTGGTAGTAAGATTTCCTGAATTAGTTATTACAATAGAGAGAAGAGACAAGCGGGATGGGAGAGATGATGGGTTTATTTTCAGATGTGTCGTATTTGAGGCATCTGGGCTGCTTTTTAGGATTGGGTTCCCTGTAGAAAATATATTCCCTAAATATTTTAAAATTTATTACTGCACCGTCCACGCTTGTAAATTTTACCAAACCATGATACTACAGGAAATTATCAAAGTGTGAATCCCTATTAAGTCTACATACTACATCCAATGAGGACGTTGGAGAAAATGTAGTTTTGCCAATCCTGAAGAGAGGTGGTGGTTGGCCTTGCAGCGTATTAAAGTACGCTCAGGCTTCTAGCTAGCTAGTCGAAAAAGCGGTTGCCCTCTGCTGGTCAGAAGTGAGTAATGCAGCTGAAGGAGAGAAATTTCCTAGGGGCGTGCCAGCCGGTGGATGACGGAGAAAACGGGCGTCCGGAGATAGGCGGTTTTGCGTGCGTCAGCAGCGCGCGTCGCGGGAAACCTGACAAGCCGCATGGCTGCGGGTTGTTTAGAGGCTACGCCGCCGAAGGCGGCCTCTGAGGGACCAGTGGTGGGCTCGTCCGGCGTCCTACCCTGTCTAGAGCTGCCAACCTACGCTGCCGCGTGTGCGCTGGTGAACAGCCGCTACTCCTGCCTGGTGGCGGGGCCGCACCGAAGACACATCGCACTTTCGCCGCGCTACCTTAACAGGAAACGCACCGGTATCCGGGAACAGCTCGATGCGGAACTCCTGCGCTATTCCGAGAGGTATCAGTCTCTCCGTCTCTTCTTCCGCGGAGCGGATAAAGCCATAACGCAGCTTGCCACCCCTTCTTTTCGGCGCGGGAGGGGGCGGCGGGTGGAAGCGCTGATGGCGTAGCAGAAACGGGAAGAATGGACGAGAACGCGCCGACCACCTCGAGCTTAGCCTTGAGGCGTTGTGGAGTTTCCAACTAGCCGAAGAATTCAGTGTTTCTCTAGTTGGGATCTGTTCGTACCATTTCACAGGCAAGAAGGGAAGCATAAAGGTGACGTGAATTCTTCGGGCGGAGAGGGGAGGAGAAGCTTGTTTTAGAACTGGCGTGCATGCGTAAGCGTAGATCAGGGGTCTGGGGACCCGGTAAAGCCAGTTCTGTGTTTTCTCACTTAACAGTGGAAGTTTCGAATGCATTACTTCAACAGATTCTCTCTCATTCTGTAGGAAATTGCACATAAAGCCTTAGTACAGTCTTTTATTTGTAAACCGTGAGAGTTGCTGTTGTTTATTTTGGCCCTGGTACTTTCGCTGGGTTCTCTCCTCTTGGACCTGATCGAGGGGGAGAGAAGCACTATTTCTGTTTTGTTTTTAAGAGCAGGTTTTAAGTCTTAACTGGAGTGGAAAAAAAAAAAAAACTTTGTGGCGCATTTAATATATTCAGTAGTAACTTGGAGAATCGTGGAGTTGCAAGAATGGGAGGGTCAGAGGGAGGGGGCATATGTACCTTAATACTACTAAAGACTACTTTGTCTCAAAAGAATGGGTTCTAAAACTAGGGCGAGAGGAATCCCTAGGGATTCCTTGTGGCTCTGCAGGAATTGCATGAACCTCCTTCCTTCCTTCTGGGAAATTTCCTTTCAGTTTTTTTGGGCAAAGCATCCAAAGTGTTCACTTTTCTCAAGACATCCCGAACAGCTTAAGAGTCAGGCAGGTCTCTAATGTACAGCTTACTCCAAACACCAACACACATTTTTGTGGCTATTTTGTGTATTAGGGACTTGGGATTAAAAACAAAACACACACATCCACGATCTCTGTTTTAAGAAACTCAAAGCTCTCGTAAAGTTATAAATGTAAGCCAGATAAATCCAATGAACTGTTAAAATTTGCCAGAAATCTGAAGTAAGTTATACCGAAAGAGTAGTGAATTTGATACTAGGACCTTTTTTGAGAACAGCTTAATAGGAGAAGGGTTCTTTGAGATGGTAGCGTTCAAGGCAAAGAAGTGCAGCCTAAACAAATGGATAGTAGATAGAAAATAGACTGCTTTGGTCAGAGAATTGTAAGTACTATGTTACTGGAGTAACGTTTATTTTAGGGGGAGGACGTTGCATGCGGTGGAGAGGAGGGCAAAGATAGCTTGGGGGACAATTCAGGATGACCATTTTGCTCTTTCTTTCTGTCTGCTAGTTGTTCTTTTTTTTTTTTTTTTTTTTTTATCCTTTTTCTGTTTGCTTAGCACTTGGTCCTTTCAGTGTGCCCTCCAACTCTGAAACTTGGCCCACTCTGGAGAGAGTAGGACTCCGTGATCTCCAGGACCAAGCAGACACACAGCTGGAGAAGCCACACTTGGTAGCATTAGCCGATGACTTAAGGAGGGTGAGACTGTAGACTTGAAGACTAAGAGATTGTTACAACTGTCCAAGAGAAAAATGATAAGAAAGTATGGGTTTGAGAGGTTTAATGCTATAAATGTTATAAATCTGGGAAGAGGCACTGTTTGATGTGTTTACCACTTCCTGTCACCAGTCAGTGCCTCCAGTTGACAGGCCGAGGGGAAGCCACCTGAAGTGTCTCTAGTCAGAGCGGTTATAGCAGAGATATAAAGAACCAGTTGAGGGATAGTTTTTGTAACCGAATGGTGCAGTGTGACTCTGTGGAGCAGGCTGCACTCTGAGCAGATCAGGACTGCGCACTCTACACCCTCTCCCCCTCCCCACCGTTACTCGTGGGGTGTGATGAAGACTCTGGCGTGGTCAGTGCTGATGAGGCGGCACACATCAACTCTGCATCTCTAATTAGGGACACAGCGTTGAACATACCAAGAATTGTAATGTCAGTCAACCACTTGGCGTGTATAGTTAGGTTTACAGATTTGGGGGCCATCCTATAGTATCAGGAGGACTTGATTCTCTTTTTTTAAGAAACAGGGAAAAGAGAGTGTTGGAAGGTGGAGGACGGACAATAAAGTATCCCCAAAGTGCGAAGGCACTTGAGATTGGAAAACGAAGGAGGTGACTCCATACAGATTACAAAGAGTTTTATTCAGAGTAACTTACTCACTGGGGGATTGGGCAGGTGATGAGCCAGGTAGCTGCACAGCTGTTCTTCACAAAGTCTGGACCTTAGTCCACAGATTTTATGGAGTGTGAAGGGATGTGCAGAGGGCACTGTGGTGGGGTCACGGAGTCTAACACTTAACAGACCCCATGGCGCCACATGTACTCCAGACGATGGGGGAGGAAAGGATAGTATCTCTGCTCGTTATCTAAACAGCTTTAGGGAAGCTCACAACAAGCCTTCCTGTATTCTGGTCGGGGCACACCTGAACCTCAGGAGGCCTGGAACACACAGCTCTGAGGGAGGCGATGGCCTGGATGTGAACCAGACGGAGGGCTGAACGTGGAGTGAGTACTGTCAGCGTTGGTATGCTTCACCTCCAGCATGTTTATGGCCCGCACGGGGTTTGCGTGACATTCTGCCGTGATGGCCCTAGAGCGAGATATTGGAAGTTAGTTGGCTCACATACCTATGTCACAGCAGTAATATAAACAGCCACATGAGGTTCCTGCACCTGTAAAAGCAAACACCTAGAAGTACAGTTCCCCAGTAAAGAGGTGAGTCACCAAGTGAAGGTATCAGCAAAAGATCCTTTCCAGAGACCCAGCCTCAAAGCGATTGTGAATTTGACCTTAAGTTGTGGCTCACAACAGGGAGACACTTCCTGAGGCAACAGGAACAGAGGGACGTCAGCAGTGCTGGGCGGGGGCAGGAAGACGAATGTTTCAGAGTAGACATGGCAGGTCTTCATTTAGCAACAACACAGTAGCTGTTGGGTCTCCATACCAACCTGACTTTTCATCATTCCTCATTCTTGAGTGACAGGGAGGACTCAGCTGCTTCCTGCTGAAAAGGGGCATAGATCAAGATTCAAGGAGTGAAACTGCCTTTCATCCAGCTCTAGATAGCCCCTAGTGTTAGGTTGAGCCCTTATCCTTCAGAGAGCCATTTTTTGGAACTCTAATGTGTAGTTTTAGTTTCTTACTCCACATTTCACAGTGAGGTATATCAGGTCAGTTCAGTTAAACAGCTGTCTCGTTTCAGGAGGCAGTCCTATATGTGGGCTTTCAAAGTCAGGGCTATGTAGTAGTGTGTTAAGTAGTCAGGTAGAAAATTAGCCAGATAATCAAGGAAATCATTAGAATGATCCAGCCAGCATGGTAAACAACAAACATGCAAGGGCAATTAATCAGAACTAGAATCTCATACCCATAGAGGTATGTTACAGAAACATAATTTTTTCTCTCCAAAATCACCCTCATTTCCATCACCAATAGCCAAAATAAGACTAATTTGTTGGTAAAACAAATCCACCTTTAACATATTTGGCCCGGATGTTTATGTAAGCACAGCAAGAATAGTGCCTGGCCTTACATGTTCTCTCAGATCTGCCTTCCTGGAACTTTATTTTCATAAGGAATTTCGAGCTTTTAAAAGCTTTGCAAGGCTAAGAGCCAAACCAAGTACTTGCCATCAGACTCGCTTTTAATACCTAAAGAAACGAAATCCTTCCTCACTTCTTGGCGCCCCCCCCAAATATCCTGAGGTTCCCGAGCCTGCCAGGAAGTGACCTTCCTTAACTTAACCTGGTAAGGCTCCCAGGAACCGTGTAAGCAAGGTACCAACCAGACCAATTCTTCTAGGGGCTTCATTGGCACCGTAAAGTCAACCCTAGTTCCTTAAAGCTTTCTGATCCTTCTGAATCTATGCATGTCTTTCTCATATATGACATTCTAGTCAAAGCCGTGGTAATAGAATCAATTTTTCTAATGGTGACCTGTTACAAGAAGAGAGTCTTACTGAATTTATGCAAATAACTTAACTGCCACGAAGGTAAGAATACTGAGAGTTTGTGAATTCAGGAGGGAACAGGTAGGGGGATAAAGAAAAAATGTCTTAAAATTCTGAAGAACAAACATTAGATAACCAGTGATGTTTCAAACAAGTCGTAAAAACTGTAATCCTCTTCCTTGATTCCTTTAGTCGTGTTATTATTAATTCTTGTTCAGTTTGAGTGTGGTTTTCCCATTCCCAGAAACTCTTATTCGGCCTAGTTTTATTATCTTAAGGGTATCACAAACCTGGGTTTGTCAAAAGTCCTCTCTATGAATGTCGTTGAAGATGAAGCACATTTGTAGGAGTACAAATTGGAACAGTAACTATAAATAACGAAGGACTCAAAAATGACCATGGTTAAGATGTGATCAGAGTTCATTATAGTGTAATGAACATTATAGTTGACAAGGAAATTTGGTTACTTCTGGGACAGACAGTACTTAAATACTTAGAATTACAAGTAATGAGGTTATACCAGGACATATTAATAAAGCTTTTGGAATATCATAGCATTCACTTATGCAATAGAACCTTAAAAGGTTTGTCATCACTTTTCTGACAGTGCTTTCCATGTAATTTATTATCATCCCAAATAAATAAGCCTGATTAGTTAAAAAGACTTTATTTAGGATTTGAATTTTGGGAAATTTGTTAAAAATATCAAAGTTTTAAAGCATATACTTAATGGGGCGCCTGGGTGGCTCAGTTGTTTAAGTGTCTGACTTTGGCTCAGGTCATGATCTCACGGTTCATGGGTTCAAGCACTGTGTTGGGCTCTCTGCTAACAGCTCAGAGCCTGGAGCCTCCTTTGGATTCTGTGTCTCCCTGTTTCTCTGTTCCTCCCATACTCGTGCTGTTTCTCTCTCTCTCAAAAATGAATAAATGTTAAAATTTTTTTTGTTTAAAGCCCACACTTTTTAAAAAAATTTTTTTTTTAGGTTTATTTATTTTGAGAAAGAGAGAGCAGGGGTGGGGCAGAGAGAAAGAGAGAGAGAATCCCAAGCAGACTCTGTGCTGTCAGCATAGAACCTGAGGTGGGGCTCGAACCTACATACCATGAGATCATGACCTGAGCCGAAAGCAAGAGTTGGATGCTTAACTGACTGAGCCACCCAGGCGCCCGTAAAGTACACACTTAAGTAGAAACACAAATTATTACAAAACTTAAAACTTAATTACTTATTTAACCTAGGTGGCAATAAGAGATTCTAAAGGCAAGTACAGAAGGTTACATAGTTGTTAACAAAACTTAGCTCCTTTAGTATTGATGAGATTTAAACGTATTAAGTAAAGACCTGATTGCAAACTTTATTTTTTCAGAGCAGATAAAGGAAAAAAACCTTGTATTATTTTTTCCTGTCAAAAACAGACCAGTATTCCAGGAAAACCCTGTCATTTCACCAGAGAGAAAAACTGAACTCCAGTCGTGAACCAGGGTACTTTTAAAACTCATTAATTTCAGTCTTCGTCCTGACCACACATTCTTTTGCAAAGATTCCTTTTTCACAGGCTTTCTACAACCTTTTTTTTTAAACATTCAGATTTTTTCCTGTTTTCCCTTTCTAAATGTCTCATTTTAGGTCAAATTCCTTTCTTTTCCCTCAACAGAAATGTATTCCCATTTCTCATAACTTTCTTAACAAAAAACATGTATCTTATTTTCTTTGTGTGCAGAGTGCTTCCTTCATGATTTCCTGTAGATTTAATGACATTTGCTAGAATTCTTAATACTTGGGAACTACTTTTTAGTGAAAACTAAGAAGTAAGCAATATTAGTTTCAGGCTTACAATAGTGATTTGAGAGCTCTGCATATTACTAAGTACTCATCATGATAAGTTCACTCTTAATCCCCTTTATCCATTTCACCCATCCCCTTCACCCACCTCCCCTGTGGTAACCGTCAGTTCTCCATAGTTAAGAGTTTGTTTTTGTTTTTTGGTTTGTCTCTTTTCTTCTCTGTTCATTTGTTTTGTTTCTTAAATTCAACATATGAGTGGAATCATATGGTATTTGTCTCTCTTTAACTTATTTCACTTAGCATTGTACCCATCTATCCAAATGGCAAGATTTCATTCTTTTTCATGGCTGAATAATACTCCATTGTGTATATACCACTTCTTTAACAGTTTTTCTATTGGTGGACACTGAGACTACTTGCATAATTTGGCTATCAACACAGGGGTGCATGTATCTTTTCAAATTATTGTTTTCATATTCTTTGGGTAAACACCCAGTAGTAGAAATACTGGATCATATCGTAATTCTATTTTTAAA
Source organism: Paguma larvata (assembly GCA_030068075.1). NCBI lineage: Eukaryota > Metazoa > Chordata > Mammalia > Carnivora > Viverridae > Paguma > Paguma larvata. The sequence continues at coordinate 48,471,554 of CM057834.1, read as the reverse complement.
TTTTGAGGAACTTCCATACTATTTTCCTCAGTGGCTGCACCAGTTTGATTTCCAACAAAAGTGCGTGAGGGTTCTTTTTCTTTACATCTTTGCCAACACTTGTTCCCTGTATTTTTTTTTTTAATGTTCATTTTTGTGAGAGAGAGAGAAGGACAGAGCACGAATGGTGGGAGGGGCAGAGAGAGTGAGACACAGAATCTGAAGCAGGCTCCAGGATCTGTGCTACCAGCTCAGAGACTGATGTGGGGCTCGAACTCGTGAACTGTGAGATCATGATCTGAGCTGAAGTCAGAACCACCCAGGTGCCCCTCTCTATATTTTTTATTATGGCCATTGGGATGACAGGTGCAAAGTGATATGTTACTGTGGTTTTGATTTGCATTTCCTTGATGATGAGTGATGTTGAGCATATTTTCATATGTACGTTGGCCATCTCTGTGTCGTCTTTGGAAAATTATTCATACCTTCTTTTCCTTTTTTAATTGGATTATTTGTGTTTTTCGGTGTTGAGTTATATGTTTGTTTTATATATTTTTAATATGAACCCTTCATCTGATATGCCATTAGCAAATATCTTTACACATTCCATAAGTTGTCTTTTAGTTTTGTTGATTGTTTCCCTTGCTCTACAGAAACTTTTGATTTTTTAAAATTTTTTTTAATGTTTTTATTTATTTTTGAGAGACATAGAGACAGAGTGTGAGCAGGGGAAGGGCAGAGAGAGAGGGAGATACAGAATGTGAAGCAGGCTCCAGGCTCTGAGCTGTCAGCACAGAGCCCGATGCGGGGCTCGAACTCACAGACCGCGAGATCATGACCTGAGCTGAAGTCGGCCGCTCAACCGACTGAGCCAACCAGGCACCTCAGAAACTTTTGATTTTTGATGTAGTCCCAGTAGTTTATTTTTGTTTTTGTTTGTCTTGCCTTGGGAGATATATCGAGAAAAATGTTGCTAGGGTTGATGTCAGAAAAATGACTGCCTGTGCACTTCTCTAGGTTGTTTATGGTTTGAAGTCTCACACTGAGGTCCTTAATCCGTTTTGAGTTTATTTGCGTGTATGGTTTAAAAAAGTGGACTAATTTTATTGTTCCACATGTAGTTGTCTGGTTCTCCCAACACCATTTGTTGAAGAGACTATCTTTTTTCCCATTGTATAGTCTTGTCTACTTTATTGAAGATTAATTGACTATATTATCATGGTTTTGTTTCTGGGGCATCTATTCTGTTCTATTGATCTTATGTGTGTATTTTTTTGTGCCACTATCGTACTGATTTGACTACTATAGTTTTGTAGTGTAACTTGCAATCTGTGATTTTGGTACCTCCAGATGTGTTCTTCTTTTTCAAGATTGCTTTGGCTGTTTGGGGTCTTTTGTGGTTCAATAGAAATTTTAGGGTTATTTGTTTTAGTTCCTTAAAAAATTTTATTGGGATTTTGATAGGGATTGCATTAAATTTCTAGATTTGGTTAGATTTGGTCTAGTTATGGGCATTTTAACAATATTGAAATATTCAACATATTCTTTCTTCCAGTCCATGATCATTTTATGTCTTGCTATTTGTGTTGTCTTCAGTTTCTTTTATCAGTGTTTTTTTAAAATTTTTTAATGTTTATTTATTTTTTTTTCCTGGAGATATTTATTTATTTATTTATTTATTTTCAATTTGGCTTCTGTATAATTTTTTTAATTTTATAATAGTTTATTTTCAAATTGGTTTACATATAACACCCAGTGTTCATCCCAACATATGCCCTTTTTAATGCCCATCACCCCCTCTCCCCCCTCCCTCATCCCCCTCACCCTCAGTTTTTTCTTAGTCTTTGAGAGTCTCTTATGTTTTATCTCCCTCCCTCTCTGTGTCTTTTTTTTCCTTTCCCCTCTTCCCCTCCCCCTGGTTTTTGCTTAGTCTCACAAAGTCCACCTATTCGTGGAAACATATGGTATCTGTCTTTTTCTGACTGACTTATTTCACTTAACATAATACCCTCCAGTTCCATCCATGTTGCTACACATGACCAGATTTCATTTATCTCATTGCCATGTAGTAGTCCATTGTATATAAGTACCATAACTTCTTTATCCATTCGTCAGTCGATGGGCACTTGGTCTCTTTCCATGATTTGGCTATTGTCGAAAGTGCTGCTATGAACACTGGGGTACACGTGCTCCTATGCATCAGCATTCCTGTGTCTCTTGGGTAGATTCCTAGCAGGGCTATTGCTGGATCATAGGGTAGCTCTATTTTCATTTTTTTGAGGAACCTCCACACCGTTTTCCAGAGTGGCTGCACCAGTTTGCATTCCCACCAACAGTGTAGGAGGGTGCCTACTTCTCCACATCCTCGCCAGCATCTATAGTTTCCTGATTTGTTCATTTTAGCCACTCTGACTGGTGTGAGGTGGTATCTCCGTGTGGTTTTGATTTGTATTTCCCTGATGATGAGTGACATTGAGCATCATTTCATGTGTCTGCTGGCCATCTGAATGTCCTCTTTGGAGAAGTGTCTATTCATATCTTCCTCCCATTTCTTCACTGGGTTGTTTGTTTTTCGGGTTTGGAGTTTGGTAAGTTCTTTATAAATTTTAGATATTAGTCCTTTATCCGATATGTCATTTGTGATGATCTTTTCCCATTCCGTTGGTTGCCTATTCGTTTTGTTGGTTGTTTCTTTTGCTGTGCAGAAGCTTTTTATCTTGATGAGGTCCCAATAGTTCATCTTTGCTTTTAATTCCCTTGCCTTTGGAGACGTGTCGAGTAAGAAATTGGTGCGTCTTAGGTCAAAGAGGCTTTTTCCTGCTTTCTCCTCTAGGATTTTGACAGTTTCCTGTCTCACATTCAGATCTTTTATCCATTTAGAATTTATTTTTGTGAGTGGTGTAAGAAAGTGGTCTAGTTTCATTCTTTTGCATGTTGCTGTCCAATTCTCCCAGCACCATTTGTTAAAGAGGCTGTCTTTTTTCCATTGGATACATTTTCCCGCTTTGTCAAAGATTAGTTGGCCATATACTTGCGGGTCCATTTCTGAGTTTTCTATTCTATTCCATTGGTCTATGTGTCTGTTTTTGTGCCAATACCATACAGTCTTGATGACTACCGCTTTGTAGTAGAGGTTAAAGTCTGGGATTGTGATGCCTTCTGCCTTGGTTTTATTCTTCAGTATTATTTTGGCTATTCGAGGTCTTTTGTGGTTCCATACAAATTTTAGGATTGTTTGCTCTAGCTTTGAGAAGAATGCTGGTGCAATTTTGATTGGGATTGCATTGAATGTGTAGATTGCTTTGGGTAGTATTGCCATTTTAACGATATTTATTCTTCCAATCCATGAGCATGGGATGTTTTTCCATTTCCTTGTGTCTTCCTCAATTTCCTTCATAAGTTTTTTATAGTTTTCAGTGTAGAGGTCTTTCACATCTTTGGTTAGGTTTATTCCTAAATATTTTATGGTTTTTGGTGCAATTGTGAAAGGGATTAGCTTCTTTATTTCTCTTTCTGCTGCTTCATTGTTGGTGTATAGAAATGCCACCGATTTCTGTACATTGATTTTGTATCCTGCAACTTTGCTGAAATCATGAATCAGTTCTAGTAGGCTTTTGGTGGATTCCGTCGGGTTTTCCATGTAAAGTATCATGTCATCTGCAAAAAGTGAAAGTTTGACTTCCTCCTTGCCAATCTTGATGCCTTTTATTTTGTTTTGTTGTCTGATTGCTGATGCTAAGACTTCCAACACTATGTTAAATAGCAGTTGCGAGAGTGGACACCCCTGTCGGGTTCCTGATCTCAGGGGGAAGGCTTTCAATTTCTCCCCATTGAGGATGATATTAGCTGTGGGCTTTTCATAGATGGCTTTTATGATGTTTAAGTATGTTCCTTCTATCCCGACTTTCTCGAGAGTTTTTATTAAGAAAGGGTGCTGTATTTTGTCAAATGCTCTTTCTGCATCTATTGACAGGATCATATGGTTCTTTTCTTTTCTTTTGTTGATGCGATGTATCACGTTGATTGATTTGCGAATATTGAACCAGCCCTGCAACCCAGGGATGAATCCTACTTGATCATGGTGGATAATTCTCTTTATATGCTGTTGGATTCGATTTGCTAGTATCTTGTTGAAAATTTTTGCATCCATATTCATCAGGGATATTGGCCTGTGATTTTCTTTCTTTGCTGGGTCTCTATCTGGTTTGGGAATCAATGTGATGCTGGCTTCATAGAATGAGTCCGGGAGTTTTCCTTCCGTTTCAATTTTTTGGAACAGCTTGAGGAGGATAGGAATTAACTCTGTTTTAAATGTCTGGTAAAATTCCGCAGGAAAGCCATCTGGTCCAGGGCTTTTATTTGCTGGGAGGTTTTTAATAACTGATTCTATTTCTTCACTAGTTATGGGTCTGTTCAAATTGTCTATTTCTTCCCGTTTGAGTTTTGGTAGCGTGTGGCTATTTAGGAAGCTGTCCATTTCTTCCAGATTGCCAAGTTTGGTGGCATATAATTTTTCATAGTATTCTCTGATGATTGCTTGTATCTCTGAGGGATTGGTTGTAATTTCTCCCTTTTCATTCACGATTTTATCTATTTGAGTTCTCTCTCTTTTCTTTTTGAGAAGCCTGGCTAGAGGTTTGTCTATTTTGTTTATTTTTTCGAAGAACCAGCTTTTGGTTTCATTGATCTGTTCCACTACCTTTTCTGTCTCCATATGGTTAATTTGTGCTCTGATCTTTGTTATTTTTCTCTTTCTGCTGGGCTTGGGTTGTTTTAGTTGATCTGCTTCTAGTTCCTTTAGGTGTGCTGTTAGAATTTGTGTTACTGATTTTTCTTGTTTCTTGAGATGGGCCTGGATTGCAATATATTTCCCTCTCAGGACTGCCTTTGCTGAGTCCCAGAGCATTTGGATTGTTGTATTTTCATTTTCATTTGTTTCCATGTATTTTTTAATTTCTTCTCTGATAGCTTGGTTGACCCAGTCATCTTTTAGTAGGTTATTTCTTAGCCGCCATGTTCCTGGATATTTTCCAGGCTTTCTCCTGTGGTTGATTTCAAGTTTCAAAGCATTGTGGTCTGACAGTATACACGGTATGATCTCAATTCTTTTATATTTTATTCAGAGCTTCCCTGTGCCCCAGAATGTGGTCTGTCTTGGAAAATGTACCGTGTGCAGTTGAGAAGAACGTAAATTCCTTTGCTTCTGGATGAAGGACCCTAAAGATGTCTGTGAGGCCCATCTGTTCTAATGTGCCGTTCAGGGCTATTGGTTCTGTGGAGATTTTCTGTTTTGTGGATCTATCCAATGCTGAGAGTGGAGTGTTGAGATCCCCTACTATTAGGACATTTTTATCGATGAGGTTGCTAATGTTTGTAATTAGTTGTTTTATAAATTTGGGTGCCCCCGAATTCGGTGCGTAGATATTTACAATTGTTAGCTCTTCCTGCTTGATGGTCCCTGAGACTATTATATAATGTCCTTCTTCATCTCTTATTACATCGTTCATTTTAAAGTCTAATTTGTCTGATATAAGTGTGGCTACTCCGGCTTTCTTCTGTCTTCCAGTAGCATGGTAGATAGTTCTCCATCCCCTCACTTTCAATCTGAAGGTGTCTTCAGGTTTAAGATGAGTTTCTTGAAGACAGCAAATAGATGGGTCTTGTTTTTTAATCCATTCTGTTATCCTGTGTCTTTTGATTGGCACATTTAGTCCATTTACATTCAGTGTTAATATTGAAAAATATGGGCTTACAGTCACTGTATTATCTGTAAGTTTCATGTTTGTAAGGCTGTCCCTGGCAGTTTGTGTTCTTTGCAACCTTGTCTTCATAGAATGCCCCTCAGGATCTCTTGCAGTGCTGGCTTATTTGTGATAAATTCTTTCAGTTTTTGTTTGTTGGGAAAAACCTTGATCTCTCTTTCTGTTCTGAATGACAGGCTAGCCGGATACAGAATTCTTGGTTGCATGTCCTTCTTGCTCATCACATTGAAGATATCCTGCCATTCCTTTCTGGCTTGCCAAGTTTCTGTAGATAAGTCTGCTACTACCCTTATATGTCTCCCTTTGTATGTTAGGGTTCTTTTGTCCCTAGCTGCTTTCAGGATTCTCTCCCTATCTTTGTATTTTGCCAGCTTCACTATGATGTGCCGTGCAGAAGGTCTATTCAAGTTACGTCTGAGGGGAGTTCTCTGTGCCTCTTGGATTTCCATGCCCGTTTCCTTCCTCATGTTGGGGAAGTTCTCAGCAATGATTTGTTCAAGAACCCCTTCGACTCCTTTCTCTCTCTCTTCTTCCTCTATAACTCCTATAATATGGATATTGTTTCTTTTGAGTGCCTTGCTCAGCTCTTGAATTCTCCTTTCCTGTTCCTGGATCAGCTTCTCTCTCTTTTTATCTGCTTCCTCTTTTTCAATGATTTTTGTCTTCTAATGCACTAATTCTTTCCTCTACCTCTTCAATCCGTGCTGTGGCTGCTTCCAGTTTCCCCTGTATTTCTTCCAATGTCTTCTTTAATTCTTCCTGACCGTTTTTAAGGTCCTTGAACTCTTCCGCGCGGGACCCCTTGCATTCATCTAAGCTTTTTTCAAGGCCAGCGATTAGTTTTATGATTATCATTCTATATTCATGTTCTGTTATGTTGCTTATATCTGTTTTCATTAATTCTTGAGCTGTCACTGCTTCTTGTAGATTCTTTTGAGGAGAATTCTTCCGTTTCGTCATTTTGGCTGGATGTGTTTTGGGTTGTTTCTTGAAGTTGCCCTGGAGTTACTCCACGCAGCGGTCTGAACTTGGCCTTTGTAGCTCCTGCTGAGAGGTGTCTCCTGAGCTGATGGGCGTGGTTTAGTGTAGGCGGGTGATCTCCACTGAGGCAGGGATGGCTTTGGGAGTGACTTCCTGGGGCTGGTGCTTGTGGGCCCGTAAGACAACAATGGCGTCCCTTCAGTCCTTTGTTCCCAGTCCCGGGGCTTCCACTCGCCCCCTTGTTTCTGTCCTTACTCCCCTATGGGCACCGGTGCAGTGCGGTCCACTGGATGGTGGGCGCCTGCCTGCCTGCCACCCCCCAACCTTCTGCAAATGTGTCAGGGTTAGAGGTGCTCCGCGGGCGACTAGGACCCCCCCCCCCCCCCCCCCCGCAGTCGGTCGCCTGGCCGGGGTGACTTGTGCACACTCCCCACGCGGGCAACAGCGGTGGCGGCAGTCCCAGAGATTGTTCGCACCCCATGGGGCCCTCTGCGGCGACTAGTGCCCAATCCCGGCTCAGTCGGGCAGAGGCAATGGTCACAGGTCGCCGGCTCCCCACAGGATGGCAGCTCGACTGGCGCGCAATCCCTGTTCAAGTGGCAGCGTGGCGGTCCCAGCGGTTTTTCACTCCCCACGGCCCGGCGGCGACTAGCATGCACTCCCCACTCCCGCCCGCAGCAGCGTGGCGGTCCCAGCGGTTTTTTGCTCCCCACTGGGCGCGCGGCGACTAGCGCGCACTCCTCGCTCCGGCCTGCGGCGGTGGCGGTGGCGGTCCCGCGGTTGTTCGCTCTGGGTGCCGGAGGCGGCAACGGCGCCTGGCGCGCACTCCCTGCTCGGTGATAGCAGTGGCTGCAGTCCCGCGGTCTGTCGGTCCCCACGCTGCTGGCGGCTGAGCGACTCTGGGCTGGGCGGGCTGACTGTGCCTGGGTCCGCGGTCCCACACAAGGAGAGTTCTGCTGGGTTCTGCTGTTAGACACAGAGCTTCTCCTTCTAAGCCCTGTCTTTAGGGGCTGGATGGTGGTGGTCTCCCCCTCTCTGGCCCTCTCCTTCGGATGTTGGGCACTTTCCCCGCTGTCCCCGGCTCACCCTCCCCTCAGCTCAGTTTCCTGAGATCGTTTTGTCCGTTCTCGGTTAGACTTACGGTCCTAGGGCGTTGTCTATGTTTCTTGCATTCCTTGTGAGCTGCTACACCTTTTCTGCCAGGTTCTTGGAGTTGAGAATCTCTCTGTTTCGGTCCCTCTCAATTCAAAAAACAAGGGAAATTTTGGGTCTCCCTACTCTTGCGCCATCTTGGTCTCCCCTTCTGTATAATTTCTTCTCCTTGCTGCAATCTCCATGCCTTCTCTGCAGGTCTGCTGCCTGGGGCTCAGGTGTCATTTAATCTACCTCCTGGAAGTGCTTATTGGCATGCTGGATGCTCCATTTCTTCCAACCTTGGCTTTATATAATTGTGGATGCTCCCTGTTTCACATAGTGGTGTGGTCAGGAATAACAGCCTGGATACTGTGGTTGCACAGTCCAATCGCAAGTCCAGTACTCCACACAGAATTCTCTTGATGTCCACTGAATTGGGCAGCAATGCCTGCTTGGAGACCTCATAAATTTGTTTTGCCCGGCTGTGCAGGTTCGGCGATCCTTCAGTAATAGCAATTCTTTCTTTACAAGAAAACTACCAAGCACTGTGGAAAGAGGACTTTGGGCTCCATTAGCTTTTCTCAACAACCCTTCGGGCCCCACGTTGGGCACCACTTGCCAGGGTCCAGGTCTGGCGAATCTGGGGTTCTCCGAAGGATAGATGGTCAGGCGAAAGGAAATGAGAGAGCCATGAGAGAGATGTAGTCTGATGACCAAGCAGGAAGTTCTGGCAATTCTGGCATCTCCCTAATGTTTATTTTCGATAGAAACAGTGCGAGCAGGAGAGGGGCAGAGAGAGGGAGACAGAATCTGAAGCTGTCAGCTCAGAACCTGACACAGGGCTCGAACTCACAAACTGTGAGATCATGACCTGAGCCAAAGTCGGACACTTAACTGACTGAGCCACCCAGGGTCCCCTTTCATCAACGTCTTAGAGTCTTCAGAGTACAGGTATTTCACCTTCTTGGTTAAGTTTATTCCTAGGCATTTCTTTTTTTTTTTTTTTTTTTTAATTTTTTTTAACGTTTATTTATTTTTGACAGACATAGAGACAGAGTATGAGCAGGGGAAGGGCAGAGAGAGAGGGAGATACAGAATCTGAAGCAGGCTCCAGTCCCCGAGCTGTCAGCACAGAGCCCGACGCGGGGCTTGAACTCGCAGACAGTGAGATCATGACCTGAGCCGAAGTAGGCTGCTTAACCAACTGAGCCACCCAGGCGCCCCTCCTAGGCATTTCATTATATTTGGTGCAATCATAAGTGGGATTGTTTTCTTAATGTCTTTATGCTACTTCATTATTAGTGTATGGAAACAAAAGAGATTTCTGTGTATTGATTTTGTATACTGTGACCTTACTGAATTCATTTATCAGTTCTAGTAGGTTTTTGGTGGAGTGTTTCAGGTTTTCTATACATAGTATCATGTCATACAAATGGTGAAGTCTGCTTCTTCCTCATCAATTTGGATGCCTTTTATTTCTTTTCATCGTCTGATTGCTGTGGGTGGCGCTTCCAGCACAAAGTAGTGATAGCAGACATCTGTGTCTTGTTCCTGATCTTAGTGGGAAAGTTCTTGTTTTTTCACCATTGAGTATGAATGTTAACTGTGAGTTTTTCTTATATGGCCTTTGTTATGTTAAGGTATGTTCCCTCTAACCTACTTAATTCAGAGTTTTCCTCATGCATGGATGTAGCACTTTGTTAAATGCCTTTTCTGCATTATTTGAAATGATACCGTTTTTATCCTTCCTCTTTTTGAAATGGGTATCACATTGATTTGCAAATACTGAATCTCTTGAGTATGGTGAATAATTTTTTTAATATATTGATGTATTCAGTTTGCTGATATTTTGTTGAGGAATTTTGCTTTTAGGTCTTCTTTAAATGTTTGATACAATTCACCTGTGAAGCCATTTGGTCCTAGACTTTTTTGTCTGTAGGGAGTTTTTAGATTACTCATTCAGTTTCATTGCTGGTAAGAGTCTGTTCATATTTTCAACTTTTTTATTGAGTTTTGGGAGGTTATTTGTGTCTAGGAAGTTAGCTATTTCTTCTAGATTTTCCAATTTGTTGGCATATAATTTTAAGATACCTCTTAAAATATTTTGTATTTCTGTGATGTTGGTGATTTCTCTTTCAATTCTGATTTTGTTTGAGTTCTCTGTCTTTGTCTCTTTTGTTTCTTTCTTGATGAGTGTGGCTAAAGGTTTATCAATTTTGTTGATCCTGTTAATGAACTAGGTCTCAGTCTCACCTGCTCCATTGTTTTTTAATTTCTATTTTATTTTTGCTCTAAACTTTACTATTTCCTTCCTGCTACCAGTTTGGGGTTTTTTTTTGTTCTTTTTCTAGCTTCTTTGGGTTAAAGATTTGGTTGTTTGAGGTTTTTTTTCTTGTTGCTTGAGGTAGGCCTATATTTTTATAACCTTCTCTCTTAGAACAGCTTTTACTACTTCCCAAAAACATTTTGGACCATTGTATTTTCATTTTAATTTATCTCCATGTATTTTTTGAGTTGTTGGATTTCTTGGCTGACCCATTCACAGTTTAGTAACCTCTTACTTAATCTCAATGCATTTGTGTTCTTTTTAGATTTTTATCTTTTGGTTGATTTCTAATTTGATAGCATTAAGGTTGGAAAAGATTCATAATATGACTTCAGTCTTTTTGTTGTATTTGTTGAGACTTGTTTTGTGGGATAACATATTTCTTTTGGAGAACATTCTGTGTGCATCTGAGAAGAATGTGTATTCTTTGTTTTAGGATTGAATGTTCTGAATAGATCTGTAAGACCATTTGTTCTAATGTGTTATTCAGAGCCACTGTTTTCTTGTTGATACTCTGGATAATGGAGAGGGGGTGTTAAAGACCTCTACTGTTGTATTATTGTATTACTGTTGATTATTTCCTTTATGTTTGTTACTATGTTTAGGGGTGATGACTTTCTTTCACTTAGTTTGGGAAAGTCTTTATCTCTCCTTTATTCTGAATGATAGCCTTTGTGGATAGAGTATCCTTGTTGCAGGTTTTTACTTAACAGCACTTTTAATTTATCAAGCCACTCCCTTCTGGCCTAACGTGTTTCTGCTGAAAAATCTTCTGGTAGCCTCATGGGGTTTCTTCTGTATGACTTTTGTTTTTTCTTGCTGCTTTTTAAATTCTCTCTTTATCACTACTTTTTGCCATTTTAGTTACTACCTGTGTTGGCATGGACATCTTTGGTTTGCTTTTGTCAGGGGCTCTCTGTGCCTCCTGGATCTGGTTGTCTGTTTCCTTCCCCAGATTGAGAAAGTCTTCAACTATTACTTCTACTTTCTGCTCCTTGTGTCTCACTTCTCTTTCTGGGGTCCTTGTAATGCAAATGTTATTGTGCTTCATAGTGTCCTGAATTCTTTTAATCTATTTTCATTTTTTATTACTCATTTCTGTCCTGTTCATCTTGACAGCTTTCCATCATGCTGTCCTGTAGGTCATCGACTCATTCTGCTTTATGTAGCTGTTATTTATTCTCTGTAGTGTAATTTTTAGTTACAGTGATTGAGTTCTTCATATTTAATTATTTCTTTTTTATGCTTTTTTAAAAGTATAATTTATTGTCAGATTGGCTTACATAAAACACCCAGTGCTCATCCCACCCAATAAGTGTCCTCCTCAATGCCCATCACCCACTTTCCCCTCACCCCCAGAAACCTTCACTTTGTTCTCTATTTTAAGAGTCTCTTATGGTTTGCCTTCCTCACTCTCTGTAACTATTTTTTTCTCCTTCCCTTTCCCCATGGTCTTATGTTAAGTTTCTCAAGATCCACATATGAGTGAAAACATAAGATACCTGTCTTTCTCTGACTGACTTATTTCACGTAGCATAATATCCTCCAGTTTCCATCCACGTTGCTGCAAATGGCATGATTTTATTCTTTCTCATTGCCAAGCAGTATTCCGTTGTATATATAAACCACATCTTCTTTATCCATTCGTCAGTTGATAGATATTTAGGCTCTTTCTGTAATTTGGCTATTGTTGAAAGTGCTGCTATAAACATTGGGGTACATGTGTCCCTATGCATCAGCACTCCTGTATCCCTTGGAAAATTCTTAGTAGTGCTATTCCTAGGTCATAGGGTAGTTCTATTTTTAATTTTCTGAGGAACCTCCACACTGCCCTCCAGAGTGGCTGCACCAGTTTGCATTCCCACCAATAATGTAAGAGGCTGCCCATTTCTCCACATTCTCACCAGCATCTATAGTTTCCTGATTTGTTCATTTTAGTCACTCTGACTGGCGCGAGGTGGTATCTCAGTGTAGTTTTGATTCGTAGTTCGCTGATGATGAGTGACATTGAGCATCATTTCATGTGTCTGTTGGCCATCTGGATGTCTTCTTTGGGAAAATGTCTATTCATGTCTTCTGCCCATTTCTTCACTGGATCATTTGTTTCTAGGGTTTGGTGAGTTCCTTATAGATTTTGGATACTAGCCCTTTATCTGATAGGTCACTTGCAAATATCTTTTCCCATTCCATAGGTTGCCTTTTAGTTTTGTTGATTGTTTCCTTTGCAGTGCAGAAGCTTTTTATCTTGATGATGTCCCGACATGTCATTTTTGCTTTTAATTCCCTTTCGTTTGGAGATGTGTTGAGCAAGAAATTGCTGTGGCTGAGGTCAGAGCGGTCGTTTCCTGCTTTCTCCTTTAGAGTTTTGATGATTTTCTGTCTCACATTCAGGTCTTTCATCCATTTTCAGTTTATTTTTGTGTATGGTGTAAGAAAGTGGTGTAGTTTCATTCTTCTACATGTTGCTGTCCATTTCTCCTAGCACCATTTGGTAAAAAGACTGTCTTTTTTCCATTGGATACGCTTTCCTGCTTTGTCAAAGATTAGTTGGCCATACATTTGTAGGTCCAGTTCTGGGTTCTCTATTCTTTTCCATTCTGTGTGTCTGCTTTTGTGCCAATACCATACTGTTTTGATGATTACAGCTTTGTAGTAGAGGCTAAAGTCTGGGATTGTGATGCCTCCTGCTTTGGTTTTCTTCTTACTACTTTGGCTCTTCGGGGTCTTTTTTGATTCCATATAAATTTTAGGATTGTTTGTTCTAGCTTTGAGAAGAATGTCAGTGCAATTTTGATTGGGATCACATTGAATGTATAGATTGCTTTGGGTAGTATTGACATTTTAACAATATTTATTCTTTCAGTCCATGAGCATGGAATGTTTTTCCATTTCTTTGTGTCTTTTTCAGTTTCCTTCATAAGCTTTCTATAGTTTTCAGCGTACAGATCTTTTATACCTTTGGTTAGGTTTGTTTCTAGTTATTTTATGGTTCTTGGTGCAATTGTAAATGGGATTACTTTCTTTATTTCTCTTTCTGTTGCTTCATTATTGGTTTATAAAAATGCAACCGATTTCTGTACATTGATTTTGTACCCCGCAACTTTTCTGAATTCATGTATCAGTTCTAGTCGTCTTTTGGGGGAGTCTTTTTGGGTTTTCCTTGTAGAGTATCATGTCGTCTGTGAAAAGTGAAAGTTTGACTTATTTTTTGCCAGTTTTGATGCCTTTCATTTTGTTGTCTGATGGCTGATGCTTGGACTTCCAGCACTATGTTAAACAACGTCCACTCTGTCATGTTTTGATCTCAGGGAGAAAGCTCTCAATTTTTCTCCATTGAGAATGATACTAGCTGTGGGCTTTTCATATATAGCTTTTATGATGTTTAAGTATGTTCCTTCTATCCCCAATTTCTTGTAGGTTTTTATTAAAGGATGCTGTATTTTGTCATATGCTTTTTTTGCATCTGTTGACAGGATCATATGGTTCTTATCCTTTCTTTTATTAATGTGATGTATCACACTGATTGATTTATGAATATTGAACCAGACCTGCAAGCCCAGGAATGAATCCCACTTGATCATGGTGAATAATTCTTTTTATATGTTGTTGAAAATTCGATTTGCTAGTGTCTTGCTGAGAATTTTTACATCCATGTTCATGGATATTGACCTGTAGTTCTCCTTTTTTGTGGGGTCTCTATTTGGTTTGGGAATCAAAGTGATGCTGGCTTCATAGAATGAGTTCAGAAGTTTTCCTTCCATCTCTATTTTTTGGAACAGCTTGAGAAGGATAGGTATTAACTCTGCTTTAAATGTCTGGTCCAGGACTCTTATTTTTTGGGAGATTTTTGATAACTGATTCAGTTTCTTTACTAGTTACCGGTCTTTTCAAGTTTTCTATTTCTTCCCGTTTGAGTTTTGGTAGTATGTGGGTGTTTAGGAATTTGTCCATTTCTTCCAGGTTGTCCAGTTTGTTGGCATCTAGTTGTCATAGTCTTCTCTGATAATTGCTTTATTTCTGAGGGATTGGTTGTAATAAATCCATTTTCATTAGTGATTTTTATCTATTTGGGTCCTCCCTCTTTTCTTTTTGCGAAGCCTGGCTAGAAGTTTATCAGTTTTGTTTATTTTTTCAGAAAACCAACTCTTTAGTTTCATTGATCTGTCCTAGTGTTTTTTGGGGTCCTATATTGTTTATTTCTGCTCCGATCTTTATTAATTTCTCTTCTTCTGCTGGGTGTGGCGTTTCTTTGCCATTTTGCGTCTAGTTCCTTTAGGTGTACTGTTAGATTTTTGTATTTGTGATTTTTCTTATTTTTTGAGATAGGCCTGGATTGGAATGTATTTTCCTCTTAGGACTGCCTTTGCTTCCTTCCAAAGGGTTTGGATTGTTGTGTTTTCATTTTCATTTGTTTCCATATATTTTTAAATTTCTTCAATTGACTGGTTGACCCATTTGTTTTTTAGTAGGATGTTCTTTAACTTCCATGCATTTGGAGGTTTTCCAAACTTTTTTGTGTGTGATTTCAAGTTTCACAGCATTGTGATCTGAAGGTGTGCATGGTATGATCTCAGTTCTTTTATATTTATTGAGGGCGGTTTTGTGACCCAGTATGTGATCTGTCTTGGAGAATTTTCCGTGTGCACTCAAGAAGAATGTATATTCTGCTGCTTTAGGATGAAAAGTTATAAATGTATTTGTCAAGTCTAGCTGGTCCAATGTGTCATTCAGGGCATTGTTTCTTAACTGATTTTCTGTCTAGACGATCTGTCTATTGCTATGAGTGGAGTATTGAAGTCCCTGCAATTACCGCATTCTTACCAATAAGATTGCCTATGTAAGTGATTGTGGTATATTTTCCGGTGCTTCTGAATTCGGTGCATAGACATTTATAATTGTTAGCTCTTCTTGATGGATAGACCCCGAAATTATTACATAATGCCCTTCTTCATCTCTTGTTACAGCCTTTAGTTTAAAAAATAGTTTGTCTGATATAAGTAGGGCCACTCCAGCTTTCTTTTAACTTCCAGTAGCATGATAAAAGTTTTGCATCCCCTCACTTTCAATCTGAAGGTGTCCTTAGGTCTAAAATGCGTCTCTTGTAGACAGCAAATAGATGGGTCTTGTTTTTTTATCTTTTCTGATACCCTCTATCTTTTGATTGGAGCATTTAGTCCATTTACATTCAGTGTTATTATGGAAGGATAGAGGTATAGGTTTCATGCTTGCAGTGATGTCTTTGGTACCTTGTGGTCCGTGCAACATTTTACTCACTGAGTCCCCCTTAGAATCTCTTGTTGGGCTGGTTTGTTGGTGATGAATTCCTTCAGTTTGTTTGTTTGGGAAAACCTTTTATCTTTCCTCCTATTCTGAATGACAGGCTTTCTGGATAAAGGATTCTTGGCTGCATATTTTTCCTGTTCATCACAGTGAAAATATCCTGCGACTCCTTTCTGGCCTGCCAAGTTTCAGTAGATAGGTCTGCTACTACTCTGACATGTCTACCCTTCTATGTTAAGGCTCCTTCATCCTTAGCTGAAAATCTTTCGGAATTTTCTCTTAACTTTGTATTTTGCCAGTTTCACTATGATATGTTGTGCAGAAGACCGATTCAAGTTAACATCTGAAGGGCATTCTCTGCCTCCTGGATTTTAGTGTCTGTTTCCTTCCCCATTGTGGGGAAGTTCTCTATGATTTGTTCAAGTACAGCTTCGGCCCCTTTCTCTCTTCTTCTTCTGGAACTCCTATGATATGGATATTGTTCCATTTCATTGAATGACTTAGTTCTCTAATTCTCCCCTCATGATCCAGAATTTTTTTTATCTTTTTCTTAGCTTCCTCTTTTTCCCTGATTTTACCATCTGTTTCACCCCTTCTCCCTTCTGCCTCCTCAGTCCTCACTGTGACCACCTCTATTTTATTTTGCACCTCATTTATAGCATTTTTTAAATTCATCATTACTAATTTTTAGTTCCTTGATCTATGCAGCAATAGATTCTCTGCTGTCTTCTATGCTTTTTTTAAGCCCAGCAATTAATCTTATGACTATTATTCTAAGTTCTTGTTCAGTTATATTGTTTACCTCTGTTTTAATAAACTCTTTTGGTGTCATTTCTTCCCGGAATTTCTTTTGAGGAGAATTCTTCCGTTTTGTCATTTTGGCTAGGTTTCCATCCCTTGTGTGTTTTAAAAGCTTGTTATGCGCCCTGCATCTGCAAGCACTTCTATATTAAAGAGGGTTCATACACTGTCCGTGGCCTGGGCCTTCAGGAGGTGATTTTTGGAGAGTGTTAGTTGCTCTTTGTTGTTGGGACTCTGGTTACTTTATCTCACTGCTCACAGTGATGTTTTGGACCCTCCCCCAGGTGTGCTTTGATTTGTTCTTGAAGTAGGCCTGGAAAGGAAATCAGACAAAAAACAAACAGAAAACGAAAACACGCAAACACACACACAAACAAAAAAAAAAACCAGAAACACCAGCTACAAGTAAACAAACAACAGGGTGGCTGCAGTGCTGATGGAAGAGGCCTTATCCCATACAAAGAGAGAAATTACAGGGGCAGGGGAAAAAGAAGGAATAAATATTGACCAGAGAAACTATATCGCTTAATCCAGAGAGAAAGGAAAATAAAGAAGGGGTCAGGGGAAAAAGAAAAAGAAAATACAGTTATCCAGATAGAGAAACTATATGGCTTAATCCAGAGGGAGAATGGAGAATAAAGGAGGAGGTGTGGAACATGTATCCAGAGAATGGATTAAATATGTCTGCTTACAGAAACCAACAACCAGAGTAACCAGACTAGAGGAGGGAAGAGATAACAGTGAGAAAAGGAAGAAAGAATGCATCTATATAATGAGAATTGTCCCGGAATTAAACCAGGCATTGCAGCAGCACAGGTCCGGAGACTGGTCCTCTGGTTCCTCCTGTCAATCCTGCTCCAGTAGATATGTAGTTACCAGGTGCAGAGGGCGTAGTTTGGTGTAACTGGGTCCTGCCTCTACTGTGGGCCCCCCATCCCATCCCTGAGGCCCCACCTTGGTGGTGGTGGGGAGAAAAACGGCAATCCCTCAGTCTCTCCTCCACGGACCCAGTGCCCCAAACCACTCTTCACGTCGTCCTCACTGTGCCACGGGGGCAAACGAGGCAGTTTGTGTTGCTCTCCTGACTCTTGTGGCCTGGCACTTGGCTAGGATTTAACCCCTTGCCCTGCGCGCTGGTACTGGGGAAGCGCCACTCCACGCCGCCGGATATGCGGTTCCTGACTGGCAGAAGCA
The DNA here is from genome assembly GCA_030068075.1 of Paguma larvata. Lineage (NCBI taxonomy): Eukaryota > Metazoa > Chordata > Mammalia > Carnivora > Viverridae > Paguma > Paguma larvata. Next base: position 48,454,097 of record CM057834.1, on the reverse strand, counting down.
GGCAGGCTTTGTCCTGTCCCACGGCACTGCAGGGAGGAGATGGCTTTCTCTTACTGAGGTCTGTGCCCCTGACCTAGCCACTGAGCCCGGGGCTGGCTCCCCTCCTCCCCACGTGCACGTATTGGAGCACCCAGCCCCATTCCGGAGAAAGCTCTGCAGTTAGAGACTGAATCTTTCTCCATCCTGGTTGAAGGTTTTTCTTTTGTCCAGATACAGTCCTGTGCTTCCCCAGCCTCTCTTTCTATTCCCTTTGTCTCTCCACAGAAGCGGATACCTCCCCTCCACTTGTTTTCTCTCTCCCAGTTTGCAGTCACGTACCTATGGCCAGTCAGGTTGTCCCGGTGGGTCCCTGGAAGTGCGACCGTCCCTTTTCCTCCCGGACTCTTGGGGTTCAAAGCTCTTTGGCTTCAATACTTCTTCTCTTTCTTACGTTTTTTATTTTTGTTTCTAGCTCCTTTGAGTGTAAGATAAGATTATTTTAAGATTAGGACTGATATCCTCTACTCATCTCAAATCCAGTGATTATGATCATTAATTCATTAGGTATTTTAATATTTCCATTCTGTTTAGCCCTCTTATTTTGAATTTCAACTGTTTTTTCACTTGGGAGATACTCTCATTTTGTCTAACTCTGTCTTTTTCTGTGTGTTATAGGGAAGTCACATGCTCTTGGAAGTAGTGCCTTTATGAACGTGAGGTCTTGTAATGCCCTGCGGTGCAGTGTCTCCTGTTTACCATAACCTGGTGCTTCAGGGGGGTCGCCTGTGTATTTATATGTGCCCTGATTTTGTGGCTGAGCCATGTTTTCCTTCAGTCCAGTTATCTGCAGTCGCTCTCTTTGCTATTGTGGGCAGGGTTTGGTCCTTGTGTTTTTAGTGGGCCGGTCTGGGTCTACCTTGGGCTTAAGTGACCCAGAACAGGGATGTCCGAGTGGCTTAGTTGACTGGGCGTCCGACTTCGGCTCAGGCCATGGTCTCTTGGTTCTTGGGTTTGAGCCCTGCTTCGAGCTCTGCTGACAGCTCAAAGCCTGGAGTCTGCTTTGGATTCTGTGTCTCCCTCTCTCTCTGCCCCTCCCCTGCTTGTGCTCTCTTTCTCTCTCTCTCAAAAATAAACAAGTGTTACAAAATTTAAAAAAAATAAAGTGAACCACAACAGGCATTTGCCAGCGCTGTAGTAGCATCAAACTCATGTTGTCACTAGAGGAACTTGGTGGGCTGGGCCTGTAGTTGGACTAGGTGTGCTGTTACTTTCCCTTTCCCAGGGGCAAGAGTCATTTGGAGTGGTGCTCGCTCCTTTTGGGGCTGTTTGCACACCACAAGGCTTGCCGTGCTGCTCAGGATAGGCTTCGGCAAAGGTCTGCAGGAGAACACGGGGGCTGGGTGTGCTGTACATGGTGCCAGCAAGGTCCGCACTGGTCTGCTGTGGGAAGGGAAAACTGCCCAGGCAGAGGGTTGAAGAGGAGTGTCTCCACGAAAGTATGTGGCTGGGGCACACTTTTAGCAGGTGGGTGTCTGTGTATTTAGGCTGGGGATGGGGAGTGGGGGAGAGAAATGGCACCCATCAGTTCTTTTGTTCTTGGGTAAATCTCTCAGATTCCCCTGCCTCTCAAGCACCTGCTCTGAGAGCATTAAATAAATCTCTTTCAGACTGTTGCTTCTGTGTTGTATCTCAGTGCAGGTGAGGAGCTCTGTTGAGCCAGTTGATTTTCAGAGTTCAAGGTGTGAAGCCCTTCTCATTGGAGTGGGGGAAGGGGACAGAACTGGAGAAGCTTCTGGACCTCTAGATTTCAAAGCCAAATGTTATAGGGATTGGTCTTCTCAGGGAAGCCTCCCGACCTGGAGTGCCTGCGACAGGGTCCTCTCCTCTCTGTGCCTGTGGAGTCCGTCCCTCTCAAGGACATTCCCACTTTATGGTACAATCTTTCAGTACTTTCTCAAGACAAAAGTAGTTAAAACCTATACTTAGTAATCAGTGTTTTGTTATTTTATTTGGAAAACAGTTTGATGCCAGTGAAGGGTGTCTCAGGGGTTTGATGGATTTACGCAAATCCATTTGGATTTGTGCTCTGTGGTTACATTCCCTAGTTACTGGTTTTGAACCCTAAAGAACCTAGTACCTCTTTCTGATGGGAAGTATTTTGCAGTACTACCTTTACTAACATGAAAACACATCTTTATTGTGAATTGAAACTTAAAGGTAATATAAGCTACCTACATGATTGCAAAAAACAAACATCTGTAAGTGCTGTATTATAATACAGTAAAATCTACTTCATTGTGAGAATACTCAAGCATGACTACCTGGGAAGACTGAAGTAGTTGGATGACTTCTGCACTGATACCTAGAATCATGAATGTGTCTGAAAGGTAGATTGACGCAGGGGTTTTGAGTTGACAGTTCCGAGAACACAGTGTCTCCAATGGCGAAATGCTTTTCTGAAGTAATGAGTACTTCTCAGTAAAGTTCCATAGTTAATAATCTACCCATGAATTTAATTTGAGTGAGTGAGAGAAGGAGCAAGCAGGGAGGGGCAGAGAGAGAGAATCCCAGGTAGGCTCCACATCAGCAGTATGGACCCCGACTCAGGGCTTGAACTCAGAAACCGTGAGATGGGAAAGAAAACCAAGAGTGGGATGCTTAACTGAGTGACTGAGGTAGGTGTCCCTCCTGGTAATTTTTAAATATATTGAAACCATGCACACGTGATTTTATGCTGATACATATATGTGTTTGTGTGTATATATATACATACATATATATTTAGAATTAGATTTTGTGTCCAGCTATTTATAAATAGGTTTGTTCCCTCATTCAGAAGTCAGGTGGACTTCTGGGTTTTCTGTGATGGTGTAGTTCCTGCTTGGGAAAACACGTGCAGAAATTAATAGCTGAAAAGGGGCTTTGTTGAGTAAATCTCTGAATTTAGGATCTTCTTGATTTGATAGTTATTAAAGTTTCTTTCCAGTGGCTCCTGGCTGTTTTATTAAGCAACAACTATTAGAGAAATTCTTTCTTTCATACTGTGTGAATACTTTGAGAAATTCTATTAGAGTTACACAGAAATGTTCTGTGCTCTCAAGGGCTTTTGAGCAGTGTACGCCATGCAAACATACACACAACTAGAGTCAGTAAAACGAGAACAAGCACAGTTGTGATGCTGATGCTGTGCCATGGAGTCTTCTAGGAGTGGAAGAGGAATGATTTCAGCCTTTCTTGGGGAGTCAGGGAATTTTTCTTGAATTAGGTAGTCGGTGTGGTAGTGAAGCCTCCTCAGTATTAAAATTTCTTTAGTACTTGGAAATGACCTTTTGAAATAGTAGTTGCCCTCTAATCTGTTCATACTATGTAGACTAAATTGGCAAAATCAGTTCTGCTTTTGAGAGCTAGAGAATGAGCGTGTGCATGTACACACAGAAGTGCACAAGCAGGATAGGGACAGAGAATCTTAAGCAGGCTTCATGTCCAGTGTGAGCCTGATGTGGGGCTTGATCTCTTTGAGATCATGGCCTGAGCCAAAATCAGGAGTCAGAGACTTACTGGCCGAGCCACTCAGTTGTATTTAATAACATTTCTCTTCACTACTAACAGTTACAACTTGAAGATTTTTCTCCCTTAAATCACTGTCTTTAACATTCAGGACCTTCACCTTTAATACTGATCTTGCTCTGGGCCATCTAGTACAGAAATCCAGTCATCGTGCTTGATATCAAAATTGCCTTCACTCAGTTATACTCAGAAATAGAGACATTTTTCTTTCAAGCTATTTTTTTTCTCAGTGGAGAAAGACTTTAATTCCAATGCATAGCTAACAGAAAAGAAAGGTAAACCTGCTTATGTATAATTGGACATTTTGTTTCTGGGTACTTATATTAAATAATCCTTCTTAAGTTAGTATATTGGAACCTTTTGGTCGAGTTGAATTACTCAAGTTATTATGGACTAATGATAATGCTATTGCGTTTTGGCATGTGTGCTTACATTAAGAGGTGTATAATTTTTGGACTTGGAATATTTTATCAGGACAATGGACTAGTTTAAAAGAGGGTAAAATATATCATTTTTTCCTTTTTTTTTTTAAATAGCCTTTTAGGTGTCCCCATTGCATATGATAACATCAAAGTGGTGGGTGAACTGGGAGATATTTATGATGATCAAGGACACATTCATCTCAACATTGAAGCAGATTTTGTAATTTTCTGCCCTGAACCAGGGCAAAAGCTGATGGTATGTATATATATTTAAAGCTTTCTTGTATAATGATAATGTTACTTGGGAGATTTTAAGACTATACAACTTGAGCAGTAAGTGGCTTGGTATTGTGGGTAACTAAAAATTATTTTTTAAAATGTTTATTTTTGAGAGGGGGACAGAGGATCTGAAGCAGGCTCTGTGCTGACAGCAGAGAGCCCCACTTGGGGCTTGACCTCAAGAACCGTGAGATCATGACCTGAGCCAAAGTTAGACACTTAACTAAGCCACCAGGTGCCCCTAAAATTTCTTAAAGAAGAAAAATCAGTTCAGCCTTGGTAAGTGTTGGGCTCTTTGCTAACAGATCAGAGCCTGCCTGCTTTAGAATCTTTGTCTCCCCACCCCCATCTCAAATAAATAAACATTAAAAAGAAATTATATATATAAAAAAAAAAGATTCAAACTGTGTCGTAATGTTTGAAATAGGAGTTGAAAATTCGAGGAGTTGTGGGACCAGGAAGGTAAAGTAGGCCCTGTGAAGAAGGTCTTTTAAGAGAATCTAGAAATACAGAGGGACGTGAAATTGAGTGTCTTCTACCAGCAGTTTTCTGTGCATTCGGTGATATGTGTGTATTCATACGTGTTGGTACGTTTTTTTCTCTAAGCACTTTCTATAAAATTTGTTGTTCATAGTTCTTGTAAGATTCACCCTTTACTGTTAATGAAATACTGATCAAATTTTACTGACAAAATCTACAAGGCATTTCTAATTAAAAAATAGTTTCCTGGGGCTGCCAAACTTGGATTATACAACCAGCCTCCAAACTATTAAAGTTGGTAGATTTGTACTTAAAAATTTCCACTTACCTGCTTTGTGTAAGTTACCATAAAATGTAAACATGGAAATAACATACTGTACAAAAAGTATGAAATGAAAACTAAAATTACTCATTTTATTCTATTCCCTTCAGTGAAGTTGTCTTCAGATTTCCAGTTTTTAATTTTAACACATGGTATAATTTACATGCAGTAAGTATGAGATCTAAATTATGTACAACAAAATGCATAGATCATAGTGTGCAGTTAAGTGAATTCTGACCAGTGCGTGTATACCATTTTATTTTAGAAATGACCCTCATGCCCTTTCCTGCTCAATCCTCTGTATTCCAGCTACAACCACTGTTCTGCTTCTGTTTATCATACATTAGTTTTGCTTAGTTTATCATTTTATATTAGTGGAGTTTTTCATTATACACTCTTTAATGAAAATCTGACCTCTTTTGCACGTTTTTTTGCATTTCATCCATGCTGTTTGGTGGTGTTTCGGTAGTTTTATTCCTTTTTTGTTCGGTTATAGGAGTACATTATTCATCTTCATTGATGGACATTTTGGTTTCCAGTCTGGAGCTGTTATGAATAAAGCTGTGTGAATATATATTTTCATTTGTAGAAACTGGAAGCAGTATTGCTAAGTCAGAGGGTAGGTGTTTGAGAAATTAGCCTGCTTTTCATAAAGTTAAACATTCAGCACTATTAGTTGCTCTGTGTGTCCTTGCCAGCATTTGGTTTTGTTAGTCTTTTAATTTGTATTTGCTTCATGAGGTTTTTTTCATGTGTTTCAATAAGAAGGGCCTGTTTAAGTGCTTTGCCCATTTTTAGTTGGGCTTTTGTGTTACTGAGGCTCAGTAGTTTTGTTTATAAACTTCATATAAGTCCTTTCCAGGTAAACATATTGTGAATATTTTTTTTCAGTCTGTAACTCATCTGTTAACTCTTAATGGTATCATTTCATACACAAGTTTTTAATATTGATGAGGTCCAATTGGTTATATTTTACTTTTATGGTTATTGCTTTCTGGATCCTGTGTAAGAAAGGATTGTGTACTACTAGATTGTGAAAGTACTTTCTATAAGCTTCTAGAGTTGTTTAGCATTAGGTTTACCATTTCGATCTATGACCAATCTCTAATGTGTGAGGTAGGCCCTTAAGATCCATGTTCTTCATATGGTTATTCAAACTGCATATGGAAAAGACTTTTCTTTTTCTATTATTTCTTGGATAAGTTTTTTTTTTTTTTTTTTTTTAGAGCAGTTTTAGATTTACAGAAGAGTAGGAAATACCACCTCTTCCCTCCCCCAGCTCAGCACAGTTTCTCCTATTATTGACATCTTGGATTAGTGTGATATTTGTTACAGTTGTTAATGTATGAATTCTGGCTTATTAAAGTCTTGAATTAGAGTTTACTCTCTGTTGTACATTCTAAAACCCATGGAATGTACAACACAATGGCTTGTGTCCGCCATTACTGTATCCTGTAGAATAAATGGGCACTTCTCTGAAAATCTTCTGCTTTACTTCTTCATCCCTCACTCTGCTTCCTTCTCTCGAAACCCTGGCAACTCTTGATGTTTTCCTGTTTCTATAGTTTACACCTTATCCAGTTGGATCACAATATATGTAGGCTTTTCAGATTGTTTTCTTTCACTATGGAGTATGCATGTAGTTTAAGATTCCTCCTCCATGTTTTTTCATGGCTTGATGGTTCATTACTTTTTATTACTGAGTAGTACTTCATTGTTAGACACACTGTAGTTTGTCCATACCATCCAGAATGTACCATTGCAAGCACCAGACTCCTGATAGTAATAGCCAAGAAATTTTATATGTATAAGCTGCTAATATTAAGCAAGGCTGTATAAAGTAGTTCAGATTTTTAGTCATACCTTATATTTGTTAATTCTTAACGGAAAAAAAAAAACTAAGTTTTTTTTGGAAAACTTTCATTTTAAGCTTAAAATCATATAGCACATACTTTTAGCTTTAAAGCTTCTAAAAATGTTTTTGTGATTCAAAGTAGCCAGGCTCGAGATCTACTGATGAAGGGTTAGTGGTCTTCTAATACAGTGCTTATTACATCATACTAAAGTTCAAGAATTTAATTTTTTAATGTTTATTTTTGAGAGGGAGGCACAGAACCCAGTGCGTGGCTTGAACCCATGAACCATGAAGTCATGACCTGAGTTGAAGTCAGACACTTAACTTACCGTGCCATCCAAGAATGCTTTTTAATAAAGCTTTGAAATTCAGACTGTTTATGAAATATAATGTGGATCTTAATTATAAAAAGCATATGCTTCCTGCCTTAAGGTCTTTTCACATTTACATCATATCAAAGAGTATATTCTGCTTGGTTTCTATATGGTTATCACTATATGGTTATCATCTGCTCTCCAGGGAGTCCTCTAGTAGGAGCTAAGGTAGGTGGTTTTGTTTCAGGGGTGGGAGAGAGTAGTTGTTTATCCAGTTAGGCAAGTGATACGCAATTACTTAGCAAAGTTCTAGCTTTCTAAAAACTCAACAGTGTCTTAAAATGGTTTAGTATAACATGCAAATTTTAATTGAAAAACTTTTTCATATTAAACCATTATTTTGATGTTTTCTCTTTGAAGATCTCTCAACAATCAAAACTTAATAAGTTTTATTTACCTTTTAAACTCTTTAGATAGCTTGATGTTTCTTCTTTCTTCCCAGGGTACAGTTAATAAAGTATCTTCTAGCCACATTGGCTGTTTAGTACATGGGTGTTTCAATGCCTCCATCCCTAAGCCTGAGCAGATGCCAGCTGAGCAGTGGCAGATCCTGGAGATAAATGTGGGTGATGAACTAGAATTTGAAGTATTTCGTCTGGACTCAGATGCTGCTGGAGTATTCTGCATTCGGGGAAAATTAAATGTCACTAGGTCAGTTAAGATAATAATCACATTATTTTGATAGTCATTTCTGTTTAATTCTAAATTTAGACAATATAAACCCGTCTTTCAAGAAGTAATTTTATTAGACTATTGATGCCTTGAAGTCAATGTAAATGAGAGTCTTAAGTGCTTTGACAGTGCATTGAATATTCTAAAGGTCTGCACATCTAGCTAATGGGTCTGTAGTTTACTAACTCAGTCTTACTATTTTCTAGTTTAATTTTTTAAACGTTTATTTTTGAGACACAGAGAGTGAGCAGGAGAAGGGCAGAGAGAGAGAGGGAGACACAGAATCCAAAGCAGGCTCCAGGCTCTGAGCTGTCAGTACAGAGCCCGACGCGGGGCTCGAACTCACAGGCTGCGAGATCATGACCTGAGCCAAAGCCGGCCACCTAACCGACTGAGCCACCCAGGCGCCCCTCTAGTTTAATTTTTTAAAACGTTGATTCTTCAGCTTGAAACTGCTAAAGGCTTAATCATATTTGATTATTTTCACTATGCCAGGTGGAAAATTTCTAAATTTTTCTCTATTGAAATTTTTCTTAAGAACTGCTATGATCTTGAGCTTATTTCCATGGGAGGCAAGATTAATGAGGTGAAGAAAAGAAAAAAAAACTTTTCTAGATTTTGCCTTGATAACAAGAGTATGGATTAGTTTGAGAGCAGTTGTCCAGTAGAACTTGCTGTGATAGGAGTGTGTTGTATTTGTGTAGTATAGTAGCCTCGGTACTTAAATGGGACTAGTGCTGCTCTATGGGCTCTGCAGGTCCTGAGAGAGGACTGCTTCACTGATCCTTGTTTTTTTAGTGTTAACTCACCACTTTGAAAAAAAATGAATAATTTGAAACAATGATTCAGAGAGTAGATGGGAAAACCATTAATTTTGGTGGAAATGTATTTTCTATCACTTGTCAGTTGTTTGGCTAATAAGCCTGAGTATTGTGATGTTTCATGTACTGTAAATTTTTATGAATCCAAACGAAATATATAAGCCACATTAATTTATATGCAGTTTTTATGTATGCAAACAGTCTGGAAGAAGGACTTTAGAAAAATTTTAACTTTTCCAAGACATTTTAAAGGGCAGAGGGATTACAGAATAGAATGTTTGATATTTATGCCATACTTCTATATTTTGTACTACTGTGATTATTCAGAAAAGAAGACTAATATTTGGGATATTCTTGATCTCATTTTCTTCATTTATTTTTGTTTGTTGCTCTATAAATTTTTTCAACTGTTATTTTAGTTTACAAACCAAGTGCTCTACAGTTTCTGAAGAAGTAACAGAAACTTGCACTGAAGAAATTGTAGAAAAACCTCTGAAGAAGAAGAAGAAAAAGAAAAAGAAGACAGACCCAGAGCCATATGAAGTGGAGAGTGATAACAGAGAGCTAGCAGAATTTGCAAATGTTGCTTTGAAGGAAGAGACAGACCTGCAGATAAATAATGCGAATGGCCTCGGGAAGGAAGAGCCAAAGAAGAAGAAGAAGAAAAGACACCAGGAAGATCAGGACCAGGATCCTGTTTTCCAAGGTAGTGACTCCAGTGGTTACCAGAGTGACCATAAAAAGAAAAAAAAGAAAAGAAAACACAGTGAGGAAGCCAAATTGATCCCACTTTTGGAACCCTCCTCTAAAAAGAAAAGGGAAAAGTAATTTCTTTAGTGCATTTTAAATACTCAGTTTTTTAAAGATATACGTATAATAGATGAATAAATTTGGGAATGATATGAAATACTTGTGTATTCCAGTAGTCTGCAAAACAGGAAACATTTCTTTAGTAAGAGTTTTTGGTGCTAAAATTATCAAAGTGATAATTGGGAAATACCAATATTATTAAACTGCCATTTTATTGTATACAGAATGAGAGGATAATAGCTGCTCTCTCAAGTCTTGGATTTTTCTAGTTTTTACATGCTACATAAAATTCTGTCGTCTGAAGACTGGCAAAGGACTTTGTAATATAATTTTATTCATATCATTACCAAATGATTTTGAGCTTGTGTTTTTAGTAGGTGTGACCTTTAGTCATAATCTTATACGAGATTTTTAGATTTTCTTTTGTCACAGCTACTATAATAGTTCTGTGGTTCAGTTTAGAATGGTTTGCCAAAGGAGCTTCTGAAGTGTCCAGAGCTTGTTAGAACCATGCCCTTATTGACAGTGGTAGGAAACATTGGTCACTCTTCTTCCCTTCCAGATGCATGTTTGCTCTTTTATATAAGAGGTTGATATAGAGGGCTGTTTATTTGTGCCTCAGCTGTAAATGCCATGCTTTTTAAAGCCTTAACCCAATTATCATAAAGAAAAAATTCCACTGAGAAATGTGGACTCTGTCTGAACTACTGGAAAACACAGGGTAATGAAATGACAAGCTGGTTCAGGCTGATAATCAGTGGTTGATTTAACAGCACCTGACCATTTGCTATGTTTAAAACATTCTAACTAAGGCAGACATACAGTGACAAACGAGGTAGATACAGTTCCTTCCCTTATGTACTGTCACAGGAGAAGCAGATGCACACATGCGCAGTATATATAAGTAAAATACAGGAAATTACTAATTCTGATAAGTACTAAAACAAGACTGTGTACCGAATGTTAATTTTGATAATATCTGTAAGTGGATGAATGGTTGAAATAAATTTCACATGGTAACTATTTCGTTCCCATCTATCTAGTATCAGATGTAGTACTGGTCTCACACTGTTTATTAATATATAAATTCTGCTAAAATATATCTTGATTCAAATCTATAATAATAGAATACAGACTTTGGAGAGTAGCATATGTTCACACGCTTGTTCTTAATTATGACCAGACAATAGAAAAATACAGGCCAATTTCTCTTGCTACAATTAATTGTGGGAATTGAACCTTTAAAATAAGGCTAATGCAAATTGATCTGCTATCAGTATAAAACACAAGATTTTGAAGATGTACAAAGAATGTAAATTATCTCAATTTTGTACTAGTGAAATTCTATTTTTGGTATAGTGTGTTAAATGTTAGATCCAGCTGTTTTCATTTTCTTGCTAAAAGATTAAAAATCGTAGGTGAAATTAGGTTGTTGAGGATTTCTGCATTTAGAGTCATTAGAGAGACTGGCTTAGTTTTTTGGATTTTCTTGGTAGTGTCTTTACCCTGATATCTAAATCATATATTCTCAACAAAATACTATTAAAAAAAATCCAACAATACATTAAAACAAATTATTCATCACAATCAAGGGATTTATTCCAGGAATGGAAGTGTGTTTAGATACATGCAAGTCAGTTGCATTGTACATGACATTAAGAGAAAGGATAAAAACCCTATGATCTCAATGGATGCAGAAAAATTACTTCATAATAAAAACTCTTAACATTGTAAGTTAAGAGGCTATAAAGACCATCTATGAAAAACCCACAGCTAACATCATACTCTATGGAGAGAGACTGAGGTTTTTTTTTCCCTCTAAGATCAGGATCAAGACAAGGATGTCCCCTTTCACCATTTCTGTTCAACATAGTATTGACGTCCTCACTTTCTTAAACCATACACAAATTCAAGATGGTTTATTAAAGACCTAAATTTGGGACCTAAAACCATAAAACTCTTGCAAGAAAACATTGGTATTAACTTTTAATACTATTCACAGCAGCAATTTTCTAGGGATGCCTTATCTGGCAAGGGAAGCAAAATTAAACTAGTCGGACTACATGAAAATGAAAGGTTTTTGTAAACCAAAGGAAACCATCAACAAAACAAAGCAAGCTAGTGCATGGGAAAAGATCTTTGCACGTGACATATGTGATAGAGTTAACATCCAAAATATATAAATAAAAAATGGGCAGAGGACCTGAATAGACATTTTTCCAAAGAAAGCATACAGACGGCCAACAGACACACGAAAAGGTGCTCTACATCAGTAATCATTAGGGACATGTAAATCAAAACCATGATTTATCACCTTACAGTGGTTAGAATAAAAAAGACAAGAAATCAGTGTTGGTGAGGATGTGGAGAAAAGGGAAGCCTGGTGCACTGTTGTGGGAATGCAAACGGGTGCAGCCACTGTCGAAACTGTAGGGAGGTTTCTCAAAATTAAAAATAGAAATGGACTTCTAGGAAGATGGTGGAAGATCCTAAGCTCAACTTTTCCAACAGACACACCAAGATAACCACCACATGAGTGCAGCTGATTCAGAAGATGACCAGATGTCTAGAACAGACTTCCCACTGTTCATCTTAGAGAAGAGGCCACATCTAAAAGGGTAGGAGAGGGGGAAACATGGTTGGGAATCAACCTCTTGGTGAGACTGGCCAGTAATGGGAGAGACCTCCCCACAAGCATGGAGAATCAAGAGTATCAGACCTCATACAAGGCCCCAGAGACCTGCACGAGGAAGACCAGTCCCTTTAACATGTGTCTTTGTTTTTTGTTTTTTAAGTTTTCTTTTTTACATATTTTTTAACATTTATTTATTTTTGAGACATAGAGACACAGAACGTGAGCAGGAGAAGGGCAGAGAGAGAGGGAGACACAGAATCCGAAGCAGGCTCCAGCCTCCGAGCTGTCAGCACAGCCTGACGCGGGGCTGGAACTCACAGACCACAAGATCATGACCTGAGCCGAAGTCGGCCGCTTAACCGACTGAGCCACCGAGGTGCCCCTAACACGTGTCTTTGAAAGGAGTGGAACTTACTGAGTTTCATAGTCATTAGGGCTTAACACGGAGTACTTTAAAAATCAGCATACTTAACTCCAGGAGAGTCTGAGGACCACAGGAAACTGAGTTCCTGCCCTTAGAGGCCCCTAACATAGCTGAGATACAGCATAGAAGCAGCAGCTTGAAAAGTGCCTAGGCTGTATGTGAAGATTTATTTACTAAATCTCCATGTGTGCTGGAGAGGCAGGGACCTTTAGAAGACTCCTCTAAGAACAAAGTATCTGACAGGTACCATTTCTCCCCACCCCCAGGTGAGATAGCCAGACACTTGTTGGAACCCACACACACTCTATCTTGCTAAGATTTCCTGCTCCCATGTTGTGCATATTTGCCCCATCCACCTCACCCCATTTGGCAGGTGTCTCCAAAGTAGCTCCTGTCTCAACACACCCTATATGCAGCCCTAGTAGCAACTAGCAGCACTCCAAAGTGACTCCTGCCTTGGGGACACGGGAAGATAACCACACATACCAGTGTACCCACATACCCTGTAGCTGACCCTTATAGCTGGCAGCACAGAGAATGCACCACTCATCAGTGGAACTGCAGCCCTAGCAGGACTGGGAGCAGACATTGGGCCTGACTGCAAGCCTTGACCCACTCACAAAAGCCAGCGAAAAAGGAAGTGAGAATGCTTTGCCTGCCCATGTGACTACAGCCCTGGCAGATGAGCTGAGGGTAGGCACCTGGTCTGACCACTGATACAACCCAACTATAGGACGATGGTGGCCCCCACACTGGCCCCTTAACAGTACAAGTACCAAACCCTGCCCAGTGTACCCCCGACAGGCAAAGTAGCCTCTTGCCACTGACTAGACTGAAGGCAAACGTGAGTTACCAGCAACAGTACAGCACCAACAGCCCACATAGAAAATAACTCTAAAGCACCTGGTCCTGGTAAAGGGGAGGTTTGCACTGTAGGGCACACCTGGAACTCTTCTTCCTAAGGCCACTACTTTCAAGAGCAGGAGATGTAGCTGGCTTCCCTAATACTTAAAAACAGAGTTAGACAAAATGAGACTATGAGCCAAGTGAAAGAACAGTGTAAAACCACAGCAAAAGAGCTAAATTAATTGGAGACAGTCACTCCTGATAGAGAATTTAACATAATAGTCATAAAACCACTCAGTGGACTTGACTGATAGAGAATTTAACATAATAGTCATAAAACCACTCAGTGGACTTGACGTAAGAGTGGGAGATCTCAGTGAGAGATTTGACAAAGAGAAAATATAAAAAAGAACCAGAGATGGTGAACTCAATAATTGAAATTAAAAATGCACCAGGGGTACCTGCATGGCTCAGTCACTTAAGCATCCAACTCTTGGTATGGTTCAGGTCGTGATTGCACAGTTCATGAGTTTGAGCCCTGCCTTGGGCTGTGTACTGCCCTTGGAGAGAAGGCAGGACAGTCCACAGACCTGCAGCATGGAAACAGTGATCCAAAGAGTACCTGGGGCACACAGTAAGAGTTTATTTGCCTTTATCACAGCATGTCCTAGAGAGGCATTAATAGGTCCCTCTGAGAATAAAGAAACTGGCAGGTGCCATTTCCCTCTCCTACCATTCAGCATAAGTACAGGCCACTTATGGGAACCAGCACAGCACCAACACTTGCTACCAAACTTGATTATACCAAGCCCTGCCTTCCCATGGTCTGGTTGAACTGCCCTTCCCAATCACATGCCTCAGTCCCAGCACGGCAGGCCCCCTCCCCCAGAGGACTGGACCAAACCTCTGCCAACACCACATTTCCTGACCCAGGAGTTTTGCAGAACCTCAGATCTATAGTGATAGATCTCACTTCACAAGCAGACCAGAGTCCACCAGGCCAGACACCAAGCACTGCCCACAACAGGCAGATCTCCTCTGCAGACTGGCTTGAAAGATAAAGCATCCAAGACAAAACAGCAGAGCAAAACACAACATGAAGGTAAACAATTCTCAGAAGCACCAGGTCCTAGAGAACAGGAGACACTACACAGCAGGACACTGTAGGACCTCTTCTTCGTAAGGCCATTACCCTCAAGAACAGGAGACATAACAGGCTTTCCTAACACACAAAAACAGACACAGAGACTTAGACAAAATGAGAAGACAGAGAAATTTGACCCAAATGAAAGAACAGGGTAAGGCCACAGCCAGAGACCTAAGTGAAATAGATATAAGTAACATGCCTGAGGGAGTATTTAAGCAATGACCCTAAGGATACTCACTGGAATCGGTTACATACAATGGAAACCCCATAAGGCTATCAGTGGATGTTTCAGCAGACACTTTTCAAGCCATAAAGGACTAGCATGATATATTCAAAGTGCTGAAAGGAAGAAATCTGGAGCCAAGAATACCCTATCCAGCAAGGCTATCATTCAGAATAGAAGGAGAGAGAAGGAGTTTCTCAGACAAAAACTAAGGGCATTCAAGACCACTAAACCAGCCCTGCAATAAATACTAAAGGGGACCATGAGCGGAAAGGAAAGACCAAAAATGACAGTATGAAGGCAGGAAACAACAGCAGTAAAAATGATTATTTCTATAAAAAATCAGTTAAGGAAGTCACAAAATAAAAGGATGTAGATTATAACAACATGTACTAAAATGTGGGGAGGAAAGGAGTAAAGAATGGGTTTAAGCTTACATGACCATCAACTAATATAGATTGCTATATGCAGAAGAGGTTATATACACACATAATGGTAACTATATATTAAAAACCACTAACAAACATGCAAAGAATAAAGAAATCCAAATATATCACTAGAGCAAACCAACAAACCATGAAAGTGAAAGACAAGTTCAGAGAAGATCTTCAGAAACAGCCACAGAACAGGTAATAAAATGGAATAAGTACATATCTGTCCGATACCTACTTTGAATGCAAATGCACTAAATGCTCCAATCAAAAGATATAAAATGACAGAATGGATTAAATAAGACCCATCTATAGGCTGCCTGCAGAAAATTCATTTTACACCTAAAGACATCTGCAGATTCAAAGTGAGGGGATGGAGAAGCATCTGTCATGTAAGTGGATGTCAAAAGAAAGCCAGAGTAGCAATACTTACATCAGACAAAATAGACTTTAAAACAAAGACTGTAATAAGAGACAAAGGACACGATAAAATAAAGAGGATTACACGACACGAAGGTAAACAACTGTAAATATTTATGTACTCAATATGGGATGACCCAAGCACATAAAACAGTAACACACATAAAGGAACTAATCATTAATACAATAATAATAGGGGACTTTTAACACCACACTTATTATCAACAGACACATCATCTAAACAGAAAATAAGCAGGGTAACAGTGGCTTTGAATGCCCACCAGACCAGATGAATTTAACAGATATATTTAGAACAGAATCAAACAGATTCATTTTTAAACGGTAGAGGGGTGCCTGGGTGGCTCAGTCTATTAAGTGCCCGGCTCTTGATTTCAGCTCAAGTCACGATCTCACAGTTTGTGGGATGCCCCATGCCGGGCTCCATGCTGTCAGTACAGAGTCTACTTGAGATTCTCTCTTCTCTCTCCTTGTCCCTCCCCTACTCATGATCTCTCTCTCTCAAAATAAATAAACATTAAAAAATACACATACAACAAAATACACATTCTTTTCAAGTGCACATGGGACATTCCCCAGAATAGGTTACATGTTAGGCCACAAACAAATAACAGCAAATTTTTAAAAGATTCCAATGATAACATGCATCTTTTCTGACCAAAATGGCATGGAACTAGAACTCAATAACAAGAAAAAAAAAATCTCGAAATAACACAAATACCTGGAGGTTAAATAACATGCTACTAAACATTGAATGACTCAACTACAAAAATCAAAGAGGAAATGAAAAAAAAATACATGGAGACAAATGAAAATGAAAACACAACAGTCTAAAACCTTTGGGATGCCTCTCTCTCTTCCCCTTCCTCCCTCCCCCCCCGCTTTCAAAATAAATAAAAACTTTAAAAAGAAAAGGATAAATACCACAGATCATCTCAATAGATACAGAAAAATCATTTGACAAATGCAACATCCATTAATAAAAATTCTCAACAATTTAAGTTTAGAGAGAACATAAACTCAATGTAATAAAAGCCATATATGAAAAACCTATAGCTGCCATCATACTCAACAGTGAAAACTGAGAGCTTTTCCTCTAAGATCAAGAACAAGACAAGAAAGTTGATTTTTACCACTTCTGTTAAACACAGTGCTGGAAACCCTCGCCATGGCTTCAGGTAAGAAGAAAAGGCATCCAGGTTGGTAGGGAGAAGTAAAACTTTGACTACTTGCAGATTATATGATACAGTAAATAAAAAATTCTAAATATTCTACCAAAAAACTACCAGAATTGATAAAATTCAGTACAGTCCCAGGATACAAAATTAATATACAGAAATCTGTTCCATGTCTATACACCAATAACGAAGTAGTAGAAAGAGAAATTAAAAGCCCATTTACGATTGCACCAAAATAATACAATATCTAAGAATAAACTTAACCAAGGATGTGAAAGAGTTGTACTCCAAAAACTAGAACATTTTCATAAAAGGAAATGACGATGACACAAGATATTCCATGTAGATGGACTGGAAGTACCAGTATTGTTAACATGTCCATACTACCCGGAACAATCTGCATATTCAATGCAACCCCTAAAAAAATACAACATTTTTCACAGAGCTAGAACAAATCTAAGATTTGTATAAGACAACAAAGGACTTTGTATAGCCAAAGAAATCTTAAGAAGAACCTGGAGTTATCAAAATTCCAGATTTCAAGATATACACAGTTATATTAATCAATACAGTATAGTGCTGGCATAAAAATAAACATTTAGATTCTAGAGAACAGGGAGCCCAGTAATAACCTCATGCTTACATGGACAATTAATCTATGTCAAAGGAGGCAAGAGTATACAATGAGGAAAAGACAGTCTCTTCAAGAAATGGTGCTGAGAAAACTGGAGAGCTACATACAAAAGAATGAAGCTGGTCCACTTAAACCATACACAAAAAATGACTCAAGATTAAAGACTTAAACATGACACCTAAAGCCATACAACTCCTGTAAGAAAACAGCCATTGATTTTTGCCGTTGGCCATACCAACATTTTTCTGGGGAGGTCTCCTCAGGCAAGCAAAATTAAACTAGTGGGATTACATGAAAATGAAAGGCTTTTGCACAGCAAAGGAAGCTATCAACAAAACAAAAAGGCAAGCTAGTGCATGGGAGAAGATATTTGCAAATAATATATCGGAAAAGGGGTTAAAATCCAAAATATGTAAAGAACTTACTCAATGCTAAGAAAAAAACATCCGATTAGAAAAATGGGCTGGGGACCTGAATAGACATTTTTCCAAAGACATAGATGGCTGGCCAACAGATTCATGAAAAGATGCTTAACATCACTAGTCAGCTGGGGAATGCAAATCAAAACCATTACACTGGTCATAGTGGTTAAAATAAAAAACGAACAAGTGTTGGTGACGATGTAGAACCCTGGTGCACTGTTGTGGGAATGCAAACCGGTGCAGCCACTGGGGAAATGATACGGGAATCTCTCAAAAAATTAAAAATGGAATTGCCATATGATCCAGTAATTCTATTATTATGTATTTATCCAAAGAAAACACTAATTTCAAAAGATACATGCACCCCTAGGTTTATTACAGTATTATTTACAATAGCCAAGATATGGAAGCAGCCCAAGTGTCCGATAATACATGAATGGATAAAGAAGTGATATGTGTATACATTAGAATTATACTCATCCATAAAAAACAGTGAGATCTTGCCATTTCCAACAACATAAAGGGTGTGATGCTAAGTGAAGTAAGACAGAGTAGGGAAAACACCATATGGTTTCACTCATATGTGGAATTTATGAAACAAAACAAAGAGGGACAAATAAAAAAATTAGACTCTTAAATACAGAGAACAAACATGGTTGTCAGAGTTAGTGGATGAGGGGATGAATGATATACATAAACAGGATTTAGAATACACTTAATCATGATGAGCACTGAGTAATGTATAGAATTATTAAACCATTATATACCTGAAACTAATATAACACTGTATGTTAATTATACTTCAATTAAAGAAAAAAATCCAAAGGATACCAAAACTTCACCAGACTTTCAAAATAAAAATCTTGATGGAAGACTTAAAAATAAAATAATTTCATATACTAACCTTCTAGGAGGCAAGATATGCCAAAGTTTTGTGTATATTATTTGCCTTCTTAAATTACTATTGTTTTTATTTACCAAGTTTGCCGATTTCTGTTTTGTCTTTACTAAATTCTATGTTTTAGTCTACTTTTTGTTTTCTTGGATCCTTAGATTCTTAGTTCCCATTTAATTTCAAGCTTTCTCCTTTTTGAATGGAAGCATCCTACCTTAGAATCTTCTTGTGATTTCACTCTTGTGTGTATCCAAGATGATGCATATGTACTGTTCTTACTGTTCCGCTAACGTCTACATATCTCTGACTTATTTAATGCAAGATTTATTTAGAAGGGTCTTGTTAAAATTTTTTAATTTTTTTTACGTTTTTATTTATTATTTAGAGACAGAGAGAGACAGAGCATGAGCATGGGAGGGGCAGAGAATGGGGGAGACACAGAATCCGAAGGAGGCTCCAGGCTCTGAGCTGTCAGCACAGAGCCCAAAACCGGGCTCAAACTCATGAACTGCGAGATCATGATCTGAGCCGAAGTCGGACTGAGTCACCCAGACGCCCCTCTTGTTAAAATTTCTGAGTATATGTGTTGATGATGTATATTGTTAGTTTTTGTTTTTGTTTTTGTTTTTTTTTTAAGTTTCTAACTGTTTTTTGCACCGTGGTCTTCAAAGGTAAGCTCTGATTTCTATTTTTGGAAATTGAGATTTTCTTTGGAGCCCAAATCATGGTTAGTTTTTAAAAATATTCTTTAAGAGCACCTGGGTGGCTCATTCGATTGAGTGTCTGACCTCGGCTCAGGTCATGATCTCGCAGTTTGTGGGTTCAAGCCCTGCATCGGGCTCTGTGCTGACAGCTCAGAGCCTGGAGCCTGCTTCGGATTCTGTGTCTCCCTCTCTGTCTTCCCCTCCCATGCTCATGCTCTGTCTCTCTCTGTCTCTCAATAATAAATAAATGTTAAAAAATTTTTTTAATGTTCTTTAGACACTGCAAAGAAAATTTATCATTTTGTAAGTACACAAACCATTTTAAAAATAGTTTTAATATACTGTTCAGTGAGAACAAAACTAAAATATAATGGATAACTGCACATCTGAATTTTTTTGGCATTTCTTTTGGGTAATTCATGGAAAATGTAAGAAATGTTGAACTTGGTGTGTCATTGGCTCTCCTTACTAAAAACAAAGATGTTCAAATATTTGGTCTAAACTGTTTTCTCTCTCTAACCTCTGCCCTGGCAGCAGTAAATAACTTCATGTTATTGTTTTGTCTTCTTTCATATAAATATTTAGTCCACTGGATCATCTTAAAGCCCAGTTGCCTTTCCTTGGACATTACACTGATAAACCTGTTCCCACTTACTTACATTATTTTGGTAACTTGTCTTGAAATTTTAAATGTTATAGTAGGGCAACTATTTAGTAAGTTACAAAATTGGAATAATTAAAAACAGAAGCAGAAACAGCAAATACGAATTTGCAACTAAGATTTCAGTAGCAAATAAGCTGCAGTGTGTGTAGTTATAGGATATCTAGTTCCACATACGCTGGACATAAATAGGAAATGCTCTGGTATATACTGACCCGAAGGAAAACCGGGACAAATGAAATACCTTGCCAATTTTTGTCTTGTAAACAGTTGAAAATACAAGGTAATAGATCCACAAAGAGGACCATGATTTAGAATTCAAAATTAGAGTGTTAGTAAATAAAATGACCTCTAGTGACTTACGAGATTATAAACAAGGAAGGAAGAAATCTAAGTACAATGTGTCTAATACATGAAAGAAATTCCTGTTAATTCTAGTGTTAATTCTAGTTGTTCAATCTAGTATCTGACAGACGGTAGGCCAGATCACCAGTTAAAGATTCTTTGAGACATCAAAAGATACATATTGTGATTCATGCATATGAATCCTAAAAGAATACCATCTTCAGTGCCTAGTATTCTCAGATATTCATACCCAATTTTTTATTCATTACTTTTAATGTTGGCATGTTAAATGACAGTGGCTAACCCAATGGAGGGTGGAACAAAGCAAACTTGATTGTGAATGTAACCGATTCTTACCAGTTTGTTACTTTGAACAATTTTGCTTACCTCTTTAGGGTATGTTCTTTTTTGTGCACAGTAGTAACATTCAGTTGAGAGCTAGATGATCTAAAGATGTCTTTCAGTTTAAAACCCTAAATGTCAGGTGTACTGCTGTATATCTCAAATAGTTTATTATGTACCTGGAATCTCATTCACTTACTTGCATCTGTTAAGAACAGTGAGGAGTGACATTTCAACCTACTTGCAAGCCAACAAGTTGATCTGCAACAGTTTCATGGAATGCTGGCATAACATGAGACTCCGAGGTGAGGAACACGGGACTTTATATTCATGGCACACCAAGCAGCTTGAGCTTCTTGTTTTTTCAGTTTCTTTTGTCCCGCAAGTCCCCTGAGGACAATGCTGAGGGCCCCTGGTAGATGCTGTGCATGAAGCAAGCTTGTGTTACAGCTAAGAAACTGTATCCTTAGGGACTCTCATCATTTTCATGGCTGCAGGCAAACTTGCCCAACCTTGCCCCAGAGGGAGATGTTACCATTACAGTGGATGGCAGACCAACATGGCCTCTGCCATGGAGGAAGACACTTTTTATTTTCCATGGCTTTAGCTATATCAACAGTTCTGAAAAGTCAGTCTGGACCAGAAGCTGACGTGCAAGAATGCAAGAGACCTGTCTCCTGACATCACCTCTTCTCAAAAGACAAGGTAAATTTATATCCTGTATGTAATTTTTACATACTAAATATCACTACAGATTGATACGATATATACAGATGTATACAGGAATATATTCATATACCACCCATATCTCAAGTTTAATACCAAACTTAATACTTTTTATTTTATGGGTTCACCTTTAGAAAACTTTTCTTCAAGTTGCTTACTGTTATGTCATTTGTCTTATTTTAACACTAAATGTCAAATAAAATGCTAACGTCTTGGTGCATTACATGCACACATACATATGCTCACACATAGTAATGGAGATCTACTAATTTTCCTTTATAATATTGCTTTTAGAAACCACCTCTCCCGTATTCCATGTATTAACATGGGGTTATGAAATCACAGGACCCAATGTTTGGACTCCATGTGACCCCATCCCCAGAGTTATGAGTTCTAAAATAATCAACTGATGAAGCGAATGGCCGGCGAGCTTTGGGAATACTAATTTTGACATTGTCGGAGAGAAGCTTGTTTCCGTACCTCGGAGACCATTCAACCTTCTTGGGAACAGACCTCACCGACCTCCCAGACAGGGAGCTTTATTAGCTAACTCCATTAGCTGCTGCTCTCTGAAATCCATAACTACATTTACATCAAGGCTGTGCTCTCTACTACTGGCACTGACGGCACAGCGTGACTGTAAGACAGACATTCCTGGGAGACACAGGACTTCTCTAACAACCAGCTTTGACTTGAGGACTCGCTAATGGCCCTTCTGCGAAGCTTCAGATTACTTAGCAACCTAGACACTTCTACCTAACCCTCCTTACCTCT
This sequence comes from Paguma larvata, assembly GCA_030068075.1. Taxonomy (NCBI): domain Eukaryota; kingdom Metazoa; phylum Chordata; class Mammalia; order Carnivora; family Viverridae; genus Paguma; species Paguma larvata. The sequence goes on along the minus strand of CM057834.1, from coordinate 48,431,691 downwards.
CTATTTCCTTCTGGGTCAGACTTACATTGTGGTTTGACAGCTTACCCTGTCTTCCCCAGTTGCCTCCCAATTCTGTCTCTCAGGCATTTTCCCTAACACAATCCTTGCATGTGTAACTGTGCATAAGTGCTTGTTTTTGGTGGAGCTGACTAATACAGATCACTAGCTGATAGTAGGTTCTAAAGGTGATACTATTTTGACTGTCATGTGGAATTAACCTGTGTCAGGAAACCACAGAAGACAATAGAGCCACAGAGATGGAGAGAACTGGTAATACTCTGAATTCCTACAACCAGTCAACCTGAAGTCAGAAACATCTTCTTGAATGTCTGCAGTTCATAAACCAAGAAGTCTCTCCCTGCTCCCTCTCCCTTTCCAGGAGAGCAGGAACACTGCCCATTTCCCTCCATGTGAGCAGAAACATAGTTGATCCACAATGCCTCTGAATTTCAGATGGTACATTGCTGGTCACACAGTAGGCACTAAATACAGATTTGTTGAATGAATAAAAAAAATCACACTCTAATTCCTCTCCTTATAACCTTTAACTACTAAAGCTGAATTATTACAGAAGTGTAAAAGACAGCCACGGAGCCAAGTGTACTCTTTTAGTCCAGGAGATCCAATGGGCAGAGTCTTTGTTCTTCATGTTCTTTTTCAAGGTCTGAGTAATCTACCCTTAGGAGAGAAAATCACTTAAGGCTACTTTAACAGGATAGAATTCAACCTTTGCTCTTCTCTGTAGAGCTCTATGCCAATAACAACCTATTTTCTCTTGCTTTGTCAGAGCCACATTGTCTTGTCCCATCAAATTAATATTTTCTACCTTGACAGGCTCTGTTACAGAAAAAAACTCATAAGAATTCACAAGAACTTCACAATGAAGAGGGTAGGAAGGATAGATTTATCTCCTGGTAATCCCGTAATTTATAATTATTCCCATGTAAATGAAGCCTACTGTCATTTATTTAAGCTTAAAGGTAGGAAAGAGCGTTGTTATACAAATTCAGCACTGCCATAGGAATTCCAGGATAAGAATGAAGCTGGACCTCAAGAAAGATTTCGAAGTTCCTGCACAGTACCAAGAGTTTCTCTTGATCACTCAGAGACCTTCCCTACAAACGTTTTACAGCCCCTGCCATACAGACAGTGATTCCTTGGCCTTCAGTCCCAATGGCAAATTCTCAGGGGGAAAGAATCTGTCCCAGTGGGGAGATGGGGTCCACTGCTGGGGGTACTAACACGGTTGCCTACCGCTCTGACTTACGAGAGTTCATTACAACTTGTGAAGATTCGTACAAACAAGCCCTCCAAAAAAAGGGATCACTGTTATCTGGCAGGTGTCCCAAACGGGGACCTCTGTACCTGGGACCCAAAAGACATTTTTATCTTAATAAGCATTTTGAAATGGTAAAATTTTCTTTTTGTATTGTTCCTTTCTCCATAGAGTTCCTTACTGAATGACATCTTTTGTTCAGTGAAAAAGGCATGGGATAGAAATAGCAACACTAAAGAGTCCTAGAATGATCCTAACCCATGTACTACTAGTATCCCAGTCTACTAACAGATGGCTTGGGTTATTGCTAAATGATTCAGTCAAGTTGGGAACATACAGCTTTAACAAGATGTCGGTTCTGTTTTTATAACTCAAAAGTAACCTCCTAGTCATCACCAGGGGTCCTAAGTGGTGGAAGGATTAGCAGATACATTTATAATTTTATTATGATACAGTACTGGAAATTTGTATTTTATCTATGAAATACATGGCCCGTTCATTTCCTTCTTTCAAAAATCATTTTTTTAAAAAAAGGGAAGGAAGCCATTTATTTTTAAAATTACTTATTAATTATAGCCATCCCTGGGGCAGCACATTTGTCTATTCTTCCCATTCATTTGTTTGATTCTGTGTTCATTGCCCTGGAGGCCGTGGCTTGTAGTGCTGGCACACTGTTTATTGCTTTTTGCAAGAAAAACAAGTGAAAAAGGGGACTGCCAAAGTGTCTTTGTGGGTGTAGTCACCGGATTAAAGACAACTCCAGAGAATATCGTTTTCATCCTGCTAAATGCTGGAGATTATATTTTACCAACACACATGACAGGAAGAAAGAATAAGTACACAAAGCCTAGATCTGGGTTCCTTTGTTAACTGTCTCTACCTGTGAGTTCAAAATATGGAAAACCCATACTGCTGACACATTCGAAAAACAAATGAGGTCATTGCTGGGAAGATGATGGCTAGGAGGACCTGAAGCTCACCTTGTCCCAGGGATATTCACATCAGCATAAATAATGCAACAAACAACCCAAGGGCTGACAGAATCAACTCCATAAGTGTAGACAAAAGGCCACAATGAAGAGGGTAGGAAGGGCAGAGATGCAGTGGGGAGCAAAAAGGACCTTGGAATTGTCCATGGGAGGGAGGGACCCTGAGGCACAGAGGAGGGAGAGAAAGAAACAGACTATCACACCAGGAAGCCCACAGAGGGAAGATGAATTTCTGTAACATTTGGCTTTGAAAACCAGAGAGGCTTGAGTTTTTCATGAGTGTTTACAACTAGTGGGACTTAAAGCTTGGAATTTTAAGAAAGCAGTGGGCCAGGTTCTGCAAAGCCCAGAGGGCTAGAGGAAGCTGAGTCCCTGCCCTTAAAGTGATAGCAGAACAAACAGCCCACGGAAATACAGCATAGAAGCAGCATTTGAAAAGTAGCTGTGGCACACTGGAGAACGATTTACTCATCTCAGAGCGTACCTCAGGAGGACAGAGACCCTGGGAGATAACTCCAAAAACAAAGGAGCTAGAGGGTGCCATTTAACTCCCTGCTCCCGAGCATAAACACAGGGCCACCTGCAGGAACCAGCACTGGACATTCACTGTTTAACTTGCTTACACTCTGCCCTGCCCTCTGGGGTTTGGGGACCCACTCTTTTCAGCCAGCCTGCCTCAGTCTCAGCACCCAATGTGCCCTCCCCCAGAGGACAACTCAAACCTTACCACAACTCTGTGGTTTGGGGGTCCTGGGTCCTGGCAGCAGCGGGTCTCCTCACTGTGGACCGGCATGCAAATGGATGTATAAAGCCATGTGTTGCACCCCTACACACTTGACAGATCTGCCCCCCTCCGATACTATTCTTGGCCAAAGTCCATTCAAACCAGGGCCACAAGCCTGTCAGTATGCAAACAGCCCCAAGTAGCCTCCACTACTCCAACATGATTCCTGCCCTGGGTAGAACGAAAGGTAACCACACAAACCAGTCTGACTGTGTCTCCAGCAGTGGGCTGGGGGCAAAGAGCTGATCTGATTGCAGTTTCTGCCCACCAGTGAAGCTTCTCAGGGGACAACACAGGGAAAGCGACATGCAGTTCTGTGCTACTCAATTGCTGGGAAATGCTTGGTCTAAGTCACCTCAAGTCTAAGATGGCCCCAGACTGGCCGACTAACACAACAGTGACCAAACCCTCCCCACAAAAGGCAAAGTGAGCCACTGCAGACAACTGGACTGAAGGAAAACATGGCTGAGACATGACAGGGCACACACAACACATGTAGGAGACTCCCCCACAGCCCCGTTTCCTTTAAATGGAGCCATTGCATTGCAGGGTACTATATGACCTCTTTTTCATAAGGCCACTACTTTTAAGAGCAGGAGATTTGGCATACTTTCATAACACACAGAAACAAAGAGAATTGGGCAAAATGAGACAAATAAATATGTCCCAAATGAAAGAACAGGGAAAAACCGACATCAAGAGATCTAAGTGAAATGGAGATAAGTAATCTGTCTGATGGAGAATTTAAAGTAATAGTCATAGTATACTCCCAGGACTTGAGCAAAGGGTGGAGGGCATTAGTGAGACCCTTAACAAAGAGAGAAAAAAGAACCAACCAGAGATGAGGAAAAGAATAAATGAAATTTGAAAAACAATTACAATTGCAGTTTTAAATAGGATAATGAGTTAAGGTGTCATTAAAGGGTAAAATTAGAATACTTGATGATGAGGAAATCCGGAGGCAGAGAACTTCAGAGTTAAGAGCATAGTCACTGAAGAGCCCTAAAGATAGGAAAAGTGTCTTGGGTTTCAGATTTCTGAAAGCTTTCCAGCCCCAGGATACCTGTGTTGGCTACGGCAGAGTGAGCAAGGTGAACATGAGATATGAGGAGTTCAGATGTAAATTTCCTTTTACATCTTTGTATCTTTGACATTACTTAATCTTGGCCAATAATCTCAAGAAATTACTTTGAAGCAGTTAATGGTGTTTGCTTGATAATTATTTGGATATCAATTATATCAAGGATAATGGAAGACCTGTAATTGGAGAAATATATTTAAAATACTAATTGCCACATGAAATATGCCTTATCTGTTTTAGTTTCAAATAAAAAAGGAAAGATTATATTCATAGGTTTTTAAATGATATAGTAAGATCAAATAGCATTCCTTCTGTTTAACATTGATGTGGTAGCTTCTAGATGTCACTTTTTGGTATTTTATCTTTGTCTGAATTTAAATGATTGCTTACGTATGCTTTCTTCAAATGCACAAACATATACTTAAAAGTCTGTGAAAATACCTAATCTGGTAGTTTGTAATGAAACTAGATGATTTAATAGAATAAGGAGGCGAATATGCAATTTAATATCCTATTACAAATTAGTGATAAGAGAAATGCACTTTACGTATAATTAGAAATGGGGGCACCTGAATGACTCAGTGGTTAAGTGTCTGACTCTTAATTTCAGCTCAGGCCATGATCTCACACCCCATCTTGGGGTCTGTGCTGGGCGTGGAACCTGCTTAAGATGCTCTCTCTCCCTCTGCCCTTTCCCCCATGTTCTCCACATGCATGTGCTCTCTCTCCCTCTCTCTCTTTCAAAAAAAGTATAACTAGAAATGAAGTTTCTCTCTTCCCATGTGCACCCGCTTTAACCCAGTCAGGTCTGGCCCACAGTTCCAATAAGGGCATGCCTTTGTTATCATACAGCTGCAGTTTTCCAGTCATGTCGATTTGATCAGGGATGGACGATGATACAAACTGAACTTAATGTCCCTTTCTGAAGAATGTGGAATATAGAAATAGAGACTAAATCAGGATATTCATTGGAGATTGGAGCTGTAAATTCATGGAGAGTACAAATAATGCCAGAAAAATAATCAGGTAGATTCTGATGCAAGATGCAGTTACTGAAAAGCAAAAATTAGGACATTACAAAGAGCTGGTTTTCTGTGAGAAGATAGATTATTCCCAGAAGAATAATCTTTGTTTGAGAGATTGGCTGCCAGCCAAATTTCTACTTCATGTTAGGCCTACGTATACTTCCTGCTGTTGGCTTCCATGAGTTTCTTCTCTTTATGATAAACACCATTTTAATCTGAACCCTTCTGAGAGGGTTCTGTTTCATGCAACCAGAGCCCTTTACTATTGTTAGAGACTGGTTATTGTAAGGATTTGACTTATGTCAATTAAGTAAACTCCTTGCCTTGTTTAAGCAGACTTTAAAATACTGTTTATGGTAAAAAGTTGCTCAGATTCCTAATAGGTATCCACAACCAATATGACTATCAGCTCTTCCTCCTCCTTTCTCATTTGATCAAGTTTAGGGACTATCCTGCCACATTTGGGCACCGTAAAGTCATATTTGTGAGTGTGTAGCATACTCACTATTTGAGGGAAATATGTAGGCTTATAAATATTCTCATCTATATGTGAATGGGTCTTAATTCTTCAGTAATTTGAAAATATAACAACTTCCCTTCTAAATATCTTTTTTCCCCTTCTTTCCCCATTCTATAACAAAGTAGATGGAAAACACCAACGAAAGAAAAGGTTTTGTAGATTTTATTTTTAAAATCTTAAAAATAGTGTAGTAAAAACTTACTAATTGCAGGTTTTAAGTATACAGAGGGCTACAGATGTGATTAGCAGGTGGTATCCACACTGTTCCAGTCCCTAGAGGGGAGTGTTTGAGTTAAAGAAAATCTTTGGAAAAGCAATGGCATGCTCTGGGTTGCGTGACTACAATTCAAATTTTGTCCACTGTGATGGCCAAATAATGTGGATTAGTTAACGTTCACCATAATGTTCCCTTGTGGTGGAGACTCACCTTTAGGAAGCTTACTATGTTAACTTTTCACAAAATGCATAAGATTTGTAGGCATATCTTAAAGTTACTTTAACATTTTTATAAACATTTAATAAGTTTCTTAAAGATCCTAACAAACTCTTCAATCAGTAGCAAGATTTAGGTTAGTGTTTTAAAAACCAAAAACAGAAAACAGACAAAACATGAATGTATGGGAGGGCCAAGGGGAGTAACAATAATTTTAATCATCCACTGGTCAACTATGAGAGTAGTAAATGATATTAGGGAAATACTATATGCTTTCTGAGGTGAAAATAAAGGAATTTCTTTGTAAGATGAAACAGTGTTTATAGTAAATGTTATCCTTTTTATTACTACATTGTAATATAGTTTGTAACATTATTAAATTTTAGTCCTAAATTTTTGTTTTTCAGGTAGAAATCTGAAATGATATGATGAATGGGGAGGGGAAGATATTTTGACCTTATAACTTTTACCATAATAGCATAGTTTGCATTAGAAAAAAGAAATATATATATATATATATATATGTACTAATGCAAACTATGCTCAACCCTTTTAAAAGTCAATATGAAAAAGACATAAAAGCTTTCAGGGAGTTACCATATTAAAAATACATTATTAAATTATAATTATTATAAGTAAAAACCATGCTATTATGGTAAAAGTTATAATGCTATATATGAAAGATATAGATACAGTTAGCAAATTGAAGGTTATTTGAAGAACAGAAATAACCAAGAACCAGACAGATTTATGCAAGATTAAAATAATCTAAAAACTCAATAGTACTTAATTACTGTTAAGTAGATGATAATATTCACTAAAATAACTTGGACATGTAAAACTAAGGGCAGAAATAAAACTGATTATAACAGCGTAAAGTTGGACAAAACCACATGAAACATTAGGTAAAAACATAATGATAAATATAATTGGACTGATAATCATTTAAAAGAAGTGATTTTATTCATTCCAAGTCAGCTGTGTTTTTATCATTTTTAAGATCTGAAACAAATGTAATAGGACATCATATAATTTTTATAGAAAGTAATGAGGGAACAGGTCCTAACAGGTCAGAGGTTTTGTGAATAGAATGAGGCCGGGGAAAGACGAGTGTGCTTGGGCCCTCCCAACGTGGTGAGTGAAGATGAAGGAACATGAATAGGCCATCTTCAATTTCTCATATTTGCACTAGAAAGAATATATTCCTTTTTTTTTTTTTTTTGCTTCTGTAGAGAATTTAAATTAACATTCTGGTTTCACAGTTCCCAGGGCACAAAAATAATGCCTTTCTTACTTTTCTTGTCTCTTAACTCCTGTCATTTTCTCTTATCTTTCCATTGATACTCTGTTTCATCATCAACTCTATCCCTCCTCCTGTTTTCCTTCACTTCTATATACTTGAATCTTTTTGTATATTGGAAATAATCATTCCTACGGCAGATGGTCCCTTGAAATCCACTGCAGTTAATAGATCTACAACATAATTTCTTTTTTCCCTAATATCCTTCAAATTAATTTACTCCTCATAAACATAAATTGTGTGAAATTTAAATAATCAAAAGAATCTTATAAATCAATAAACATATGGGAGGACTTGCAATTTCTGGTTCTGAGGAGAAATTAATGCTATTTTTATTTTTATTTCCAATTTCTGGTTCTACAGAACTACTCCATCCTAACATGAAGTAAAAAGCTGAAAGACTAAAAATTCACCAATTCTTCTTAGATCCGTATGAGAGGAGAGGACACGGGGCAAACTCCTGCCCCCAAATTATAGAGGCCGACAAGTGAATACAGGGAGCCACAGCTTTCTGGAAGAGAGACTCCTCAGTGGAAAGAGCCTGAAGACCCAGTGCTCAGGGAGGAAAACCTCAACTCTAACTGGTGAATCCCTGGAGGCTCAGGGTGGGCAAATCCGAAAGTCAAAACCCCCAGGGGGAGGTGGTCACAGGGAGGCTTCCACTACACTGTGAGATCTCCAGGAGCTTGACCACGTTCCCATGTAAACATCCATGGAAAATCCCCCTGTGCTTCTGGCACTGGAAAGGGAAAGAGACCATTTTGAACGAGGACAGAGCACATTGCTCTTCTTATTAAGGCCTGCCTTCAGAGGAAACTAGTTAACTAGACCCTAACCTGCTGGGATATAATCAGAGCCCAATCAAATCGTGGGAAGGAAAATAACCAACATGTAGCTCTAGTCTTCCATGTAAGAGGAGGGATACACTTAACTCCAGCCCATTCTAGCCATCCTTTCCCACCTAAAGAGAGAAATGAAAAAAAACAAAAACCTGAAAACCTTGTGAGGTTCACAGTTCAGCAGCCCAGGCTCACCAAAACTGAGCTCTAATCCCAAGACTATAGAATGCTTCCCACACTCCCTGTATCTTATCACCACATTACTAAAGACCTATTTACAGTGGTTCCTTTTACCTGGTACATCATGCCTAGATATGAAGAAAAAATCACACATCATGCTGAAAGGTAAAAAATACAGTTTAAGAGACAAGGCATCATAATCAGGTATACCAGCCATGTTAGAAATACCCGAATGGGAATTAGAAAAAAAAAACAACTCTTAATATGCTAAGACTTTTCAATAGATAAACTAGACAGCGTACAAAAACAGATGGGCGATGTGAGCACAGAGACAAAAGTCCAAAGAAACAACCAAAAAGAAATGCTGAGATGAAAAATACTATAACAGAAGTGAAGGCTGCCTTTGATGGGCTTATAAGAGACGAGGCACAGCTGAGGAAAGAATCTGAACTTGAGGGTATCTCTGTAGAAACCTCCAAAACTGAGAGGCAAAAAGTACAAAGATTGAAAAAAAACAAAACTTAATATCCAAGGACTGTGGGACAACTACAAAAGGTAGAGTATTATGCAGGATGGAAATCCCAGAAGAAGAAAAGAAACAAAAGACATATTGGAAACAATAATGACTGAGAATTTACGCAAATTAATACCAGACACCAAGCCACAGATCCAGGATGCTATGAAAACAGAAAGGAGGAGAAATGCCAAAAAACAACGCCGAGGCATATCACATTCTCAAATGACAGAAAATCAAAGGAGAAAAGATTCTGAAAGAACCCAGAGGTGGGGGTGGGGGAACACCTCACCTCCAGAGACCCAAAATAAAAATAGCATTAATTTCTCCTCAGAAACCATGCAAATAAGAAGAGAGTGGAGTGTAATATTTGACATGTTGAGAGGATAAAACCACCAAATTAGAATTCTGTACTCTGTGAAATTATCTTTCAAAGGTGAAGGAGACAAAAAGACTCTCTAGACAAACAAAAATTGGGGGAATTTATTGCCAGTTGACCTGCCTTGCAAGAAATGTTAAAAGAAGTTCTTCAGCGGAGAAGAAAAATACTATAGGTCACTCAGATATATATAAAGAATGGAAAAGCATTGAAAAGGATTTACTTATTCTTAATTGATCACACAGAATTTGCTCAAAATAATAATGGCAACAATGTATTTGATTATTACGCTAAGCAAAATAAGTCAGTCAGAGAAAGAGAAATACCATATGATTTCAACCATATGTGGAATTTAAGAAACAAATGAGCAGAGGGGAAAAAAGAGAAGCAAACCAAGAAACAGATTCTTAACTACAGACAACAAAATGAGGGAGAAGGTAGGTGGGTGCCGGATGGGAAACATAGTTGATTGGGATTAAGAAGTGTGCTTGTGATGAGCACTGGGTGATGTATGGAAGCATCTAATCACTATATTAGATACCTGAAACTAGTATTACACTGCATGTTAACTAGAATTTAAATATAAAGTTTTTTAAAATCCACACAATGTGGCAACATTGTACTTGATTAGGAATGCTTATGTTTTATATATATATTACTTATAAGCATTTATGTTTAAGTATTTTTTACATATTTAATACATAAGCATACCTAATCAAATACCTTGTTGCTAATATTTTGTTATTGTTTATGTATGTATACACACTTAAATATGCTTTATATAGGTAAAACGAATAAAAACAGTGATACAAAAAATAGACAGTAAAATTTGGAATTATTTTGCTATAAGGCACTCATTCGTGAAGTAGTATATACTGTTACTTGAAAGTGCACTATGTTTAGTTGTAAATGTATATTGCAAACTCTAGAGTAAGCACTAAAAATATAAGAAAAGAATTTTAACTGACAGGCTAAGGAGAGACAATGGAATCATATAAAATCTCAGTTATAAGCACAAAAGGTAGAAAAAGAATAGAAGACAAAAATAAGGACCAAGAACAAGGGCAAAAATAGAAACCAGTAACAAATATGGTCAACATGAGTCCAACTATATCACTAATTACTTTGAATATCAATGGTCTAAATATACTAATTAAAAAGAGATTGTCGAAGTGGATGAAAACACAAGGCCCAACTGTCTATAAGAAACCTACTTTAGAAATAAATTCACATATTAATTAAATCAATTTTTGGCAGAGCAGACCTTAAACAAAGAATGTTATCAGGGATAAAGAAGGACATGGCATGATAAAGCGGTTAATCCTCCAAGAAGATATATTTAATGTGTATGTGCCTAACGGCATAAATTATGTGAAGCAAAAACTGATAGAACTGCAAGAAGAAATAGATGAATTCACTATCATAGTTGGAGATTTCGACATACCTTATGAGAAAGGGACAGACCCAGTAGTCAGAAAATCAACAAGGACATAGTTGAACTCAACAACACTATCAATCAGCTGTATAAAATGAACATCTATAGAGTATTTCATCCAACAACATCAAAAGACACAATTTCATCAGCGTCACATGGGAACATTCACCAAGCTAGATCACAATCTGGGCCATAAATACACCTTAACAATTTAAAAGAATAGAAATCAAACATTGTCTGCTCTCTGACCTCTATGGAATTAAACTATAAATCAATAACAGAAAGATAACTGGAAAATCTCAAAATATATGGAAACATATATTAAACAACATACTTCCAAATAACCCATGGGTCACAGAAGAAATTTCGGGAAACATTCGAAAATATTTTGATCTAAATGAAAACAAAACAACTTGTCAAAATTTGTGGGATGCGTAAAATGAATTCTTAAAGGGAAACTTAAAGCATGGAATACATATATTAGAAAAGAAAATTTCTTATTAAACTAAAACATACTTTTACAATATGGTATAGCAATCATGCCCTTTGGTATTTACCCAAAAGAACTGAAAATTATATCCACACGAAAACCTGCACCTGGCTATTGATAGTAGCTGTATTTGTAATTGCCAAAACTTGGAAGAAACCAAGACGTCTTTATTTTCAGTGCTAAAAAGAAATGAGTTATCAAGACATAAGAAGACATGGGGGAAACTTAAATGCGTATTACTAAATGAAGTTATCCAACATGAAAAGTTAAATATTGTGTGATTCAAACTATGACATTTTGGAAAAGGAAAACTATGGGTATGGCAATAAGATCATTAGTTGCAAGGGGGTTGGAGTAGGAGCACACAGGGAGGGATGAATAGAGCACAAACGACTTTTAGGCCAGTGAGGTTACTCTGTATGATACTATAATTATGGACACATGATATTATGCATTTGTCTCAATCCAGAGAATGTACAATACCAAGACTACCCCATAAGGTAAACTAAGCACTTTGGATGATAATGGTATGTTAAAGTGTGTTCATCAATTTTAACAACTGTACCACTTTAGTGGGGGTGTTGATAATTTGGGAGGCTACAAATGTGAGGAGGCAGGAAATAAATGTGAAATCTCTATACCTTCCCTTTGAATTTGCTGGCAACTTAAAGTTGGTCTAGGAAGATAAAGTTAAATGAAAAATTGAAAAAAAATATTAATAAAGGAAAAAACTCTAATGTATTTGATGAGAGCTCTATACTCCTCTCTTGATCTCACTTGGAGACTTAAAGTGCTAATTATTCCTTAATTTCTTCATTTATTTGATTGAATTTTGTTTGGATTAGTCCTTCCACCTGCAGATCATAGCTCAATGAACTTATCACTATTTTATTAATGTTTCATTGCCAAGTCCTTAATACATGAAAAAATTTAATGTAATTTAATATCCTTCATACATGAGAAGTTAATTATCACTTGCACTTATTCTATTTCATTCTTTTCTATCTTTAGGATTATCAGAGGGGGTGGGGTAAGGCATGAAAGTAGTTCATAAAGTACACCTCAAACCTTCAGGAACATACTCTAACTACAATGCTGCTAAATTAAAATAATTTTTAAGTTTTTAGAGGTGTTTCTGATTATTGTGAAGACTGAGTATGCAAGATTCGCCCTATCTGAATTTAATTAAAAACCCTGGAATGAATATACAGGACAACTATTTGAGGACTCTGGAGAGTAGCAGCAGCGGGTAGATTGGGGAAGGAAAGCAGAAAGTAATGTACCATAGAACCAATAATGAATTTGGTCATTCCTTTTTCCCTGGGTGTCTCCTGATGTACACTTAAAAGAGTCCTGAAACCAAGGATTGTGCATTGCATGCGGACAGACTTTCAAGAGAAAATTTCTATTTCTGGTCGATGCAAAGAGTAGGAAAGGAGTACACTGTGAGATAGTAGAGAAATTTGTTGTTGTTGTTGTTGTTGTTTTAATTCCTTTTGGCTGACTTCCAAGCAAGCTGGTGGTGGCAGAGGAATTTTTTTTTTTCTTTTACCAGAACTGTGGTCTCACGAGCATGTGGAGAATGCCCATTACTTAATTTTTACTCTTTACCTTCTCACCATTTGGATCTGGAGGAAGACACTTTCAGGAATGCTTGGCAGAGGAGGGAAACTAAAGCCACCATTTTTTATAAGGAGAACCAATAAGAGGGACCTCTAAGAATCACAGGCATTTGGTAGTGTACAGAGGAGGAAACTTAAGAAAGCAATACCCTAAAGTTGTGTGTTAGCTTTTTCTCTTACTCTCTAGCTACGCATGCATGGATCCGACCCTAAAATGTATACCAAAGTCTTTAAGAAATGAACTCTGAGTTTCAATAAGACCTACTCAGGTCTCTTATTGGCTATTGGGGAGCACTTTGAAACTGGGGTGCCAATGAAGCTACAGACCATGGAAAGCGGGTAGGAACTCAAGGATTCAACCTAACAAATGCTATAAACATTTAAAGAAAAAAATAATACCTATTTTACACAATCTCTTCCAGAAAACAGAAGAAGAGGGAGCACTTTCTGATTCATTTCACGAAGCTAGATTTACTCCAAACTAGAGAAAATACAAGAAAATGAAACTACCAATTAATATTTATTGTGAACATAGACACAAAATCCTCAATAAAATAAAAACAAATTGAATTAAGCAATATATAGAAAGTCTCATCACCATGATCAAGTGGGTTTAATAATTAGAAATGCAAGGCAATTTCAATATTCATAAAATAAACAATATAATTCATCATATTAACAAACTAAGAAAAGTTACAAGCTTATATTGTTGCAGAAAATTCATTTGGCAAAATTCAATATCCATCCATTATTAAAAAAAAAAAATTCTCAGCAAACTAAGATGACAACTTCTTTTTCCTGCTAAATGGAATCTAGAAGACATCCACAGCTAACATCCTATGTAACAATGAAAGAATGGTTTCCTCCTAAGTTTGGGGAAAAGGCAAAGATGTTCATTCTGACCACTCCTAATTAATAAAGTAGCAGAAGTTCTAATCAGTGAATATGCAAGGAAGAGAAATAAAAAGAATACAAATTAGAAAGTAAGAAATAAAATGGTTCCTATTTGAAAATATCATTTTCGACACAAAAAAGCCCTAGATTTATTTTATTTTTTGAGAGAGAGAGTGAGGGCGAGCACGGGAGGGGCACAGGGAGAGAGAAGACAAGAGAGAGAGAATATTAAGCAGATTTCAAGCTCAGCACAGAGCCTGACTGGGGGTTTGATCCCACGACCCTGGATTATAACTGGAGTCAAAATCAAGAGTCAGACTCTCAACCAACTGAGGCACCCAGGCGCCCTGAAAAGCCCTAGATATTCATCCAAAAAAGCAAGTAAGTAATATTTTAGTTTACTGTGTTACTGGATATAAGGATAACACACACAAAAAAATAATCCTACTTCTATATATTAGTAGTGAAGAATGAAAAAATAAAACTCCTGGGGCACCTGGGTGGCTCAGTTGGTTAGGCATCTGACTTTAGCTCAGGTCATGATCTCTTAGTATGCAGGTTCATGCCCTGCGTTGGGTTCTGTGCTGACAGCTCAGAGTCTGGAGCCTGCTTCGGATTCTGTGTCTCCCTCTCTCTCTCTGCTCCTTCCATGCTTGTGCTCTGTCTCTCTCAAAAATAAACAGTAAAAAAAATGAAATTCTTAATTTTTCAAACTGACTTATAGTTTAATGCAAATCCAATCAAAATTCTAGGATAATATTTTTGAAACTATAGACAAGCAGATTCTAAAATTATGGTAAGATAAAATAAATAAAATAGAAAAAATAGAAAAGGAAAAAAATTGTTAGGGAATGGACACTACTCCATTTTAATATTTAATATACCATAACAATAATCAGATTATGTGATATTAAAGGGGTAGATGCAAAATCAATGGAAAATAAGAGATGAGAAATAGACCCACACAAATATGGCCAGCTGATTTAATTTTTTAAAAGTGTTTTTAAAGTTTATTTATTAGAGAGAGAGAGAGCACGCGCATGCGCAGGTGTGAGTGGAGGAAGGGGCGGAGAAAGGAGAGAGAGAATTCTAAGAGGCTCTGTGTGCTGTCAGAGGTGGGACTTGAACCCGTGAACCATGAGATCATGACCTAAGTAGAAATCAAGAGTGGGATGCTTAACTGACCAAGCCACTCAGGTGTCCCAATTTTTTTTTAATTAACATTTTATTTTAGAACAAATTCAGATTTACAGAAAAGTTGTAAAGATAATAGAGCCTTTCCATTTACCCAAATCCACTTTCTATTACAATTAACACTTTACATTAGTATTGTACATTTGTCACAATTAATGAACCAATAGTGACATATTAACTAAAGCCAATGCTTTATTCAGATTTTCCTAGTTTTTACCTAACTCCCTTTTTCTGTTCCAGGATTCCATTCAGAATAATCATCATGTCCCCTTAGCCTCCTCTTGATTATTAATTTTTTTTACAGTTTCCTTATTTTTAATGACCTTGACAATTTTGAGGAGTACTAGTAAGGTATTTTGTACAATATCTCTCACTTAAGACTTTTCTGATGTGTTTCTCATGATAAGACCAGAATTATGGATTTTTGTGAAGACGACTATAGGGGTAAAGTACTGTCCTCTTTGTAACATATCAAGGATACATGCTATCAACACCACTTACCACTGTTGATACTAAATTTCATCACCTGACTGACATAGTGTTTGTCAAGTTCTTAACTGTAAAGGGACTTCTCCCCCATCCCCTCGCCCCAGCCTACTTTCCAACTGTTCCCTTAAGAAGGAAGTCATTACATGCAGCTCACATTTAAAGAATAGGGAGTTACACTCCACCTCTTTGTTTCTTGTTTTATTTTTTATTTAAATTCCAGTTAACCTACAGCATATAGCATAATAATATTTTCAGGTGTACAATATAGTGATTCAGCACTTCCTTCCATACAACAACCGGTGCTCATCACAAGTGCACTCCATAATCCCCATCATCTATTTAACCCATCCCCTCACCCATTTCTCCTCTGGTAACCATCGGTTTGTTCTTTGCAGTAAAGCATCTGTTTCTCAGTTTGTCTCTCTCATTTTTGTTCCTTTGTTCATTTGTTTTTCTAAATTCCACATGAGGGATGCCTGCATGGCTCAGTTGGTTAAGCATCTGACTTTGGCTCAGGTCATGATCTCCTGGTTCATGAGTTCAAGCTCCATGTCAGGCTCTGGTGCCAACAGCTTGGAGCCTGAAGCCTGCTTCAGATTCTTTGTCTCTCCCTCTTTCTGCCCCCCCACTTGCCTCTGTCTCTGTCTCTCTCAAAAGAAAATATTTTTTTTAAAATTCCACGTGAGTGAAATCATATGGTATTTATCTTTCTCTGACTTATTTCACTTAGAAAAATGCTTTTCAGCTCCATTCATGTTGTTGTAAATGGTAAGATTTCATTCTTTTTTATGGCTGAGTAAGATTCCATTGTGTATATATATACACACACCACATTTTCTTTATCCATTCATCCATCCATGCACATAGGCTGTTTCCATAATTTCGCCATTGTAGAAAATGCTGCTATAAACATCAGGGTCTATGTATCCCTTTGAATTAGTACTTTGGTAATTGCTCCACCTCTTTAAAGGTGGAATTCTTATTTGGAATTCTTCTGCAGAGGAAATGTGTCTATTCTCTATTTACTTAGTCAATCATTAATGATACAAATAAGGATTTATGGAGATTAATTTAATACCTTGTAATTCTATATTCCTTTAATGATTTTGTTATTAAATTATTCCAGCTTTGGCCATTGGGAGTGATTTCGTTTTCTTTTATTTATTACAGAATGGTATTAGAAACCATGATGTGGGTGCTAGGTGTGCTCACTGCTGCTGGGTTGTTGTTCCAATTAGGCCTTCTCAGCTGACAGATCCAGGAAACACATGTGTGTATACTAACCCATGGAGATGTATGTATCTTCAAATACTTATGTCTGTACCATATGAGGGTACATGGGTTTACTCATGTCTTCAACTCTAACCTGTCACCATGAGATCATTCTAACCCTCTGTCTTGCTTTTCCACACACTCCTTTTGAACACTGAGAAAACTCACTGTACATTTAATTGTTCAATTTCTGCATACTTATATAGCATATATAGTATTTTTAGAGTTGTTAACTGGCACTCCTGTGGGGGGAAAAAAACTTTATCATCTAGAGTATTGTGCTTATGTGCAGCTTCCTCTGTATGTAGTATTACAGGCTCATCTCGCTGCCAAAGTCACTTAGGTCAGCACTTTTTCCTCCACTCCCTTCTGTGAAGTTGTTTCATATATTTGATAATCTAATACTTAGATTATTTTGTCACATTCTGCATTCTATCTTAGGGACTCCTCTGAAATCGCAAATGATTTTTTAAACAAATCTGCATAAATTACTCTATTTTTGTTGTAAATTCTTTGAGTTTCAATAAATACACAGTTTCATGATCCACCATTATGGTATCACACAAAATAGATAAACTGTTCAAAAAAATTCCCCATGTGTCACTTATTCAACCCTTCCTCTACCGCTAAATCTCAGATATTTATGCCATCTCTATAAATTTGCCTTTTATTGAAGGCCACATAACTAGAATTATACAATGCATACTCTGATTTCTTTCATTTAGCAACATACATTTAATTCACCCCTTCCTTTTCATGGCTTGATGTCTTCTTCTTTCTGTTGCTAAAAAGGATCCCACTGTGTGGATACATCAGTTTGTTTATCCATTCACCCTTTAAACGACACCTTGTTTCTTTAATTTTTGCTGCTGCAACATTTCAAACCAGTTGACTGAATACCTAGGAATGTAACTGCTGGGTTATATGATAAGACTACTTTTAACTTCTCAACAAACTTCCAAATTGTCTTCTAAAATAACTATACCAATTTATATCCACATCAGCAGTGATTAAGAGTTCCTGTTGCTCTGCATCCTCTCCAGCAGTTACTAATGTTGGGTTTTTGTTTTGCTTTGCTTTGTTTTGTTTTAGCCATTCGAATAGTTATGTAGTAGTATCTCATTTGTTTTAATTTGTAATTTCCCCAATGACAAATGATGTTGAGCATCATTTTTATTGAGATATAAATGATATATGAGTGTATTAGATTTAGATGTACAACTTAATGGTTTGATATTCATATATACTGAAAATGATTACCACATTAAGGCTGGTTAACATCTAACATCACACGTGGAATTTTTTCTTCTTGTGATAAGAACTTACGATTCGCTCTCTTGGTAACTTTCAAATACATAATACAGTATTGTTCAGTGTAGTTTCCATGGTAGTTGAAGGGTACAAACTTCCAGTCATATGGTAAATAAGTTTACCAACTTTTCATGTGCCTGGCTGCCATTCGTATGTATATTTGGAGAAGTGTCTGCTTTTATTTTGCCCAGTTTATTAATTGAGAGGTTTTATTTCCTTATTGTTGAATTTTAAGGTTTTGGGGTTTTGTTATTTGGCTTTTGCATACAGATAAAATTCCCTGATTACATATATGTTTTGCAAATATTTTTTCTCAATCTGTGGCTTTTATTTTCATACCCTCAAGTGTTTATCACAAAGCAGAAATACTAGCTTTAAAAAAATCCAACATTTTCTCTTTCATGATCATGTTTTTGGTAATATATCTGAAATTTCATCATCCTTTGAAACTCATAGTTTTTCCTTTATTTTCTTCCACAGGTATTATAATTTTGTATTTGAGGTTTCTATGATCCATTTTGATTTAGTTTTATGTAAGGTGTAAAGTCTGTGACTAGTTATATATATTTTTTGCTTATGAACATCTAATTATTTCAGCACCATATGTTGAAAAAATTACTTTTTCCCCTTTGGATTGCCTTGGACCTTGGCCAAAAATTAATTGACTATAGGCATGCATCTTTTTAGGGCTCTCTGTTATATTCCATTATCTTCCATCTATGTATGTATTCTTTCACTGCTACCATGTTGCCTTAATTTCTGGAGCTTTGCCATATGTCACAAAATTGAGTAGTTTGAGTTTTCAAACTTTGTTCTTCTTTTCAATACTGTATTCACTATACTAAGTCATTTGCCTTTCCACAAAAGACTTTAGTAAAAGATTGTATCTTACAAATAATGTGCTGAAATTTTGCTGGGATTTCATTAATTCTAAAGATCAAGTTGAGAAGAATTCACATCTTAGTTATACTGCATTTTCAAATCTATAAACATAAAATATCTCTCAACTTATTTAGATCTTCAGTTTCTTCCTTCGGTGTTTTCTGGTTCTGCATGCAGATGCTATTCTAATTTGATAGACTTATACATAAGTGTTCATTTTTGGTGCTATTGTAAAGATAATATTTAATTTTAACTTTCAATTGTTCACTGATAGTATATAGATAAGAAATTGACTTTTGTATATTGACTTTGTATTCTCTGACTTTGCTATATTCACTCATTTGTTATAGGAATTATTGTGTAAATTCATTAGTGTGCCTACACAGACCATCATTTCCTGTGCAATTAAAAACACTTTTCTTTCTTTTAATATGCATCCCTTTTATTTCTTCCTGTATTTCATTAAGTAGGGATTCTAGTGTGATGTTGAATATAGATGGTATAAAATGACATTCTTGTCTTTTTCTAACTCTTAGGGCAAAAATGTCCAGTCTCTTACCAATAAGTATGGTGTTAGATTGTTAGAGAATATGCCTCTTTCAAGCCTGTTTCAAAAAGTGTTAGATATTTTTATTAAGTTAGGGAAATTCCTCTCTACTCTTAGTTTGTTGAAAATTTTTATTGTGAATCAGATGTTTTCAAATGCTTTGTCTTGCATCAATTTATGTGATCATATGATTTTTCTTCAGCCGTTGGTAAGGCAGACTAGAAATATTAAAACTTTTGTGTTAGAGACTTCAGGGGAAAATGGCAGAGTGGGAGGACACTAAGCTCACTTTGTCCCATTGATACACCTAGAGGACACTCACAGAAAATGACCCAAAGACTGGCAGAACAGACTCTCCACAGCTAAGAGATATAGAGATGTAGAGAAAAGACCACATGGAATGGGTAAGTTGGACAAAGATACTGTCAGGAACGAAACTGATGTGTGAGATTGTCTGTGGGAGGGAGAACCAAGGAAACCAAGGAAACCAAGGAAAGGAGCAAACCCCACACCAGGCACTCCAGGCCCAAGTGATCCACACTGGGAAGATAAATCCCCATAATATTTGTCTTTGAAAACCAGAGGGGCTTAATTTAGTGAGTTCTTATAATCAGAGGGTTTTGACACCAGGAACTTTAAAAATCAGTGGCCTTGGCTCCGGGAGAGCTGCAGAGCAATAGGAAATGGAGTCGCCACCCTTAAAGAGAAAGTGTTAACAAACAGCCCCACTGAGATAGAGCACAGAAGCATGAGTCTGAAAAACTCAGGGGTATATGGGAGGGAGATTTGTTTACTTATCTCAGAGCATGGGAAGGAGGGGCAGGGATCTTTGGGAGACATCTCCAAGAACCTAACAGCTGGCAGGTGTCATTTCCCTACCCTGCCCTCCAGCCTAGATACACACACACCTACAGGAACCAGCACAGTATGTCCACCCTCCAACTAGGTGGCTAACAGCATGCCCCTATCCACCACTTTTCTGTGGAACCACCTCCTCCATACTGCCCTCAACAATTCACCAAAGCCACTCCAGGTCCCTTCCACAAAAAGACCAGTGCAAACCCTGCTAACACTGGTTGGTCTGCCCCCATGTTCTCCTGTGAACCCAGACCCTCCAACATGACCTCTGCAGGTTTCCACCCAAAGCAACACCATGAGCATGGCACTGGACAAACGGCACCAACAGGAGTCAGCACCACTCCAAAGTGACTCCTGCCCCAAGAAGAGGGGAAGATAACCACACACACCAATTCCACTGAAGCCTCATCAGTGCACTGGGGGCAGCCATCTGGTTTGTTGTAGGCACTGTCCACCAATGAAGGCTTATCAAGGACAACAGAGGGAGAGCACCCTGCAATTCCATGAAACCACATCTCTAGCAAATGCTTGGTCTCACTCAACTCAAGCCCAAGGCAGCCCAGACTGGCCCAATAACAATATTAGGATCAAACTCTGCTTACAATAGGCAAAAAGAGCCATTGCAGACAACTGGACTGCAGGAAAACATGGCTCAGCAACAACACTAGTGTGCACGAAACACACATAGGAGTTGTACCTCTGAAGTGCCAGATTCTAGTGAAAAGGGGACACTGCTCTGCAGGGCACTACAGGGCCTCTTCTTCATAAGGCCACTGCTGACAAGCAGGAGACATACATGGTTTTCCTAACACAGAGAGACAAAATGAGGAGACAGAAGAATATGTCCCAAATGAAAATATAGGACAAAATCACAGCAGCAGAGCTAAATGAAACAGAGATAAGTAATATGGCCGATAGAGAATTTAAAGTAATGGTCATAAGGAAACTCACTGAACTTGACAAGAGTGGAAGTTCTGAGCTAGACCCTGAACAAAGATAGGAAACACAAAAAAGAAACAGAAATGAAGAATTCAATAACTCAAGTTAAAAACACATGAGAATAAATAGTAGACTAGAGAAAGCAGAAGAACGAATCAGAGACTTGGAAGACAGTCATGGAAAGCAAACAAGGAGAAAAAGATTAATAAAAATGAGAAGATATTAAGGGATCGCAGTGCTACCATCAAACATAGTAACATATGCATTGTAAGGATCCCAGAAGGAGAAGAAAGGGAAAGGGAGGCATAAAATTTATCTGAAAACATGAAAGCTGAAAACATCCTGAATATAGGGAAGGAAACAAGAATCCAGATCCAGGAGGCTCAGGAGTCCCCCAGCAAAATCAACCCAAGGAGAAACTTCAGGCCAAAACGGAGAGAATGATATATGAAAAGTGCTGAAAGAAAAAAACCGTAACCAAAAATACTCTATGCAGGAAGGCTGTCATTCAGAATAGAAGAATAAATAGTTTCTCAGACATACAAAAGTTAAAGAAATTCATGACCACTAAACCAGACTTACAAGTAATATTAAAAGGGCGGGTGGATAGGAAAGACCATGGCTGGAGTAAGAAAAATAGGAAACACAAAAGCAGTAAGAATAAGTACATCTATAAAAATCAGTCAAGGGATTCGCAAAATAAAAGGATGTGTAGTAGGACACCAAACACCTAAAACATGGGGGGAGAGGAATAAAATTTAGTGCTGCTAGAATAGGTTCAAACTTAAGCAACCACCCACTTAACAGAAACCACCACTATATGCATAATATGTATAAACGTAATAGTAACCATAAATCAAAACCCACTGATATGCAAAAAATAAAGAGAAAATTGTACAAGTATATCTCTAAAGAAAATCAGCAGCGATGAGAGAAGAGACCAGGAGAAATAAGGAACAGAGACAAGTACAAAATGACCATAAAACAAGCAAAATAATAGCTGTAAGTACATACCTAAAATAACTACTTTGAAGGTAAATAAACTAAATGCTCCAATCAACAGACACAGGATGATGGAATGTTTAAAAAAGCAAGATTCATCCATACATTGCCTCCATGAGACTTATTTCAGACAAAAAAACACAAGCACACTAAAAGTGAAGGGATAGAAAGCATTTATTATGCAAATGAAAGTGAAAAGAAAGCATGAGTAGCATTCATATGGGACAAAGTAGACTTTAACACAAGGACTTAGACAAAGAAGGACACTGTATAATCATTAAGAGAAGAATTCAAAAAGAAGATGTTAGAATTATAAAGGTTTTAAAGAAATTTTAATGTTTATTTTTGAGAGACAGAGAGATACAGCACAAGCAGGAGAGGGGCAGAGAGAGAGGGAGACACAGAATCCAAAGAAAGCTCCAACGCTGAGCTGTCAGCACAGAGCCCAATGCAAGGCTAAAATTCACAAGCCATGAGATCATGACCTGAGCCAAAGTTGGATGCTTAACTGACTGAGCCACCCAGGCGCCCCAACCATTACAAATATTTATGCGCCCAACATGGAAACATCTGAATACATAAAGCAAATCATAACAAACATAAAGGAAATAGTCAATAGTAATACAATAATCGTAAGGGACTTTAACACCTCACTAACATCAATGGATAGATCATCCAAACAGAAAATCAACAAGGAAACAGTGGTTTTGCAAGAAAATTGAACTACATAGATCTAACAGATAAAGTCAAAATATTCCACACTAAAATAGCAGAATGCACATTCTTTTCAAGTCCACATGGCACATTCCCCAGAACAGATCACACGTTAGGCCACAAAACAAGTTTCAAAAAATTCAAAAATACAATCATACCATGCATGCATCTTTTCCAACCACAACACTATGAACTAGAAATCTACCACAAGAAAAAATGTGGAAAGAACACAAATACATGGAAGTTAAATAACATGTTACTAAACAATGATTGGGTCATCCAAGACATCAATGAGTAAATTAAAAATACAAATGAAGATGAAAGACACAAAAATGACAACAGAACAGCCCAAAATGTTTGGTCTGCAGCAAAAGCAGTTCTAAAAGGGAAGTTTATAGCAATACAGGCCTATAGCAAGAAGCAAGAAAAATCTCAAATAAACAACCTAACATTACACCTAAAGGAACGAAGTAATAAGAACAAACAAAACCAAAACTGTAGCAGGAAGAAACATTAGAGCAGAAATAAATTAAATAGGAACTAAAAAAAAAAAAAAATCAGTAAAACACATCGATGAAACCAGGAACTGGTCCTTTGAAAGGATCAACAAAACTGACAAACCTCTAGCCAAACGCATTAAAAAAAGGAGGCCTGAAATAAATAAAATCAGAAATGAAAGAGGAGAAATAACAACTAATACTACAGAAATACAAAGGATTGTGGAGAATATTATGAAAAATTATATGCCAAAAAATTGGAAAACCTAGAAGAAAGATGTTTCTATAAACATATAATCCCCCAAAATGATTCAGGAATAAATAGAAAATTTGAATAGACTGATTACCAGCAATGAAAGTGAATCAAAATTTAAAAATTCCCAGTAAATAAAAGTCCAGGACCAGATGACCTCACAAGGGAATTGTACAAAACATTTAAAGAAGAGTTAGTAGCCATTCTTTTCAAATTATTCCCAAATATAGAAGAGGAAAGAAAACTTCCAAATTATTCTACGAGACCTGCATGTATCTGATACAAAACCAGATAA
Source organism: Paguma larvata (assembly GCA_030068075.1). Classification (NCBI taxonomy): domain Eukaryota; kingdom Metazoa; phylum Chordata; class Mammalia; order Carnivora; family Viverridae; genus Paguma; species Paguma larvata. The sequence continues at coordinate 48,407,677 of CM057834.1, read as the reverse complement.
AGGCACTACAATAAAAGAGAACTGCAGTCCAATATCGCTGATGAACATAAATGTGAAAATTCTCAACAAAATATTAGCAAACTGAATTCACGATATGGTAAAAAATCATTCATCACAATCAAGTGGGAACCACAATCAAGTGGGATGTATTCCTGGGATGCAAAAATGGTTCAATATTCACAAATCAATGTGATACATCACATCAAAAAGAGAATAAAAACCATATAATCATTTCGACATATGAAAGAAACCATGTGAAACTATACGACATCAATTCATGATAAAAACTCTCAGCAAAGTAGGTTTAGAAGCAACATACCTCAACATAACAAAGGTTATATAGGAAAAACCAACAAGTAACTACATATTAGATGGTGAAAAGCAAGAGTTTTTCCCTTAAGATCAGGAAGAAAAGAAGGATGTCTACTTTCACCACTTTTATTCTAGGACCTTTAGTCCTAGACACAGATTTCAGACAATGGAAAGAAATAAAAGACACCATAATTGGTAAGGCAGAAGTAAAACTTTTACTATTTGCAGATGGCCTTATACTATATATGGAAAACTCTAAAGAATCTGCCAAAAAGTTAAAAGAACAGATAAATGAATACAGTAAGGTTGCAGGATACAAAATTCATGCATATAAATTTGTTGCTTTTCTGTTCACTAATAATGAAGTAGCAGAAAAAGAAATTAAGAAAACAATCCCATTTAAAATTTCACCGAAAAATAATAAAATGCCTAAAAACGAACTTAACCAAGGAATTGAAAGGACTGTACTCTGAAAACTATAAAACATTTATGAAAGAATTTGAAGATGACACAAACAAATGGAAAGATATTCCGTGCCCATGGATTGGGAAGATATTGTTAAAATGTTCATACTACCCGAAGTAATCCACAGACTTAATGCAATCACTATCAAAATACCAACAGTCTTGGGGCAACTGGGTAGCTCAGTTAAGTGTCAGACTCTTGATTTAGGCTCAGGTCATGATTTCACAGTCTGTGGGATAAAGCTCCGCTTCAGGCTCTGTGCTGACAGCGTAGAGCCTGCTTGGAACTCTGACTGACTTTCTCTCTCTCTCTCTCTCTTTCAAAATAGATAACCGTTAAAAAAAATTACCAAAAGTCTTTTCCACAGAAGTAGAGAAAATGATCTTAAAATTATTTTAAATAGCTAAAGCAATCTTGAAAAAGAAGAACAAAGTTGGAAGTATCTCAGTCTTAGTTTTCAAGATCTATTACAAAGTTGTAGTAATTAAAACAGTATGGTACTGTCACAAAAATAGACCTATAGATCAACAGAATAGAGATCCCATACATAAAACCACACTTATATGGTCAATTAATCTACTACAAAGGAGCCAAGAAGATACAATAGGGAAGGCAGTCTCTTCAACAAATGATGCTGGAAAAATTGGAAAACTACATCCAAAGGAATGAAACTGGATCACTTTCTTACACCATAAACAAAAGTAAACTCAAAAGGGATTAAAAACCTAAATGTGAGACCTGAAGTCATAAAAATCCTAGAAAAGAGAACAATCAGTAATTACTCTGATATCAGCCATGATGACATCTTTCTAGATATGTCTCCTGAGGCAATAGAAACAAAAGCAAAAATAAACTATTGGGACTACATCAAAATTAACAGCTTTTGCACACCAAATGAAACAACCAGCAAAATGAAAAGACAACCTACCAAATAGGAGAAGATACTTGCAAATGATAAATCTGGTAAGGGGTTAATATACAAAATAAAATTAAAAAAAAAACCACTTATACAACTCAACACCAAAAAAGCAAATAATCCAAATAAAAATGGGCAGAAGACATGAAAAGACATTTCTCCAAAGTAGATATACAGATGGCCCACAGACACATGAAAAGATGTTCAACATCACTCATCATCAAAACAAACCATAGTGAAATATTACTTCACACCTGCCAGAATGGCTAGAGTAAAAAAAACAACAAATGTTGGCAAGGATGTATAAACAAAACAAACAAACAAACGAAAAAGGAACTCTTAGGCACTGTTGGTGGGAATGCAAACTGGTGTAACCACTGTGGAAAACAGTATGGAGGTGCCTCAAAAAATTAAAAAGAGAATTACTATATGATCCAGTAATTTTACCACTGAGTATTCACCCAAAGAATAAGAAAACAATCATTGGAAAAGATATATGCTTCCCTATGTTTATTGCAGCATTATTTACAATACCCAAATTATGGAAGAAGCCCAAATGTCCAGTGATACATGAATTGATGAAGTGTGTTTATGTGAAAAAATGGAATATTACTCAACCATTGTAAATAATTAAATCTTGCCATTTTCAACAACGTGGGTGGATCTAGGGGGTATAACACCAAGTGAAATAAGTCAGTTTGTCACTCAGAAAGACAAATATGGTTTTGCTCATGTGGAATTTAAGAAACAAAAGAATAAAGGAAAAAAAGAGAAACAAAAAAACAGACTTTTAAACACAGAGAACAAACTGGTGGTTACCAGAAGCGAGGTGGGGAGGATGCGTCAAATAAGTGAAGGGGATGAAAGTACAGTTACTGTGATGAGCACTAATGCATAGAATTGTTAAATTGCTATATTGTACACTTGAAACTAATAAAACACTATATGTTAATTATACTGGAATTTAAAAATTAAAAGGAAAACTTTTAAGTTAAAAAAAATAGGACATGAATATTTATAGCAGCTCTACCATAAGCACCAAGAACTAAAAACAGTCCAACTGTACCTCCGAGATAAGTGAATCAAACCAACTGCAGTCCGTTTCTACAGTGGTATACTACTCCACCATAAAAAGGAATGAATCGTCAAAACATGCAATAATACAGATAAATGTCAAAGGCAGTGTGCTGAGTAAGAGGGCAGTACAAAATAGTTACATATTCCACGATTTTATTTATATGACATTTCAAAAAAGGTGAAACTGTAGACAAAAGGACAGGGTCAGTGATTGTGAGATTGGGCCTTGAGGAAGCAGCTTGACTACAAATAGCATGAAATGTTTTCGGGGCAGGTAAAGGGATTGTAGATAGTTACAGAAGTCTATGTATTAAAACTCAAGGCTGTGTACTAAAAAAAGAAAGTCAATTTCAAATTATTTAACAAAAATTCTATGGTTGGAAATATTAGAATTCAAAATCCCCTTCTTAAAAGTTTTATTCTCTTTCTGCTTCTACATCACTCTTTCGAATAAGAAATAAAGACAGCGCAGTATATTAACACGTCCAAATTCTCTGTCAGTGAGAGAACGAATATGTTTGTGCTTGTGTATAAAATGTATTGAATTGTGTAGTTTCTCCCCTTTTTGTAAACCTTTTCTCCACCACGTGTGCTAAAGACAGGTTGTTAAAGTCTACGACTTAATTTCATGGGTTCAAGCTCTGAATCCACTTCTTAGTGCAAGCGAGTTGTAAATTTATCCAGATTTTGGAGAATATTCCCTCGAGTTAAAAAAATATCTTTCAAAACAAGTCAATCAATGTCTTATATTTATTTTGAACTCTTACAAAATGACATTTACATTTTCCTTTAGTATGAATTTTTTTAAGGGTTAATTTTTAAGTTATTAATCCAAGTGGCTGCTAGGTACGGATGGTTCCCCTAATAAAATGTCATTCCTATTATATTTTATATAAATGAATTGTAAATTAAAATAGGGTTTGGTCACCGGTTCTTTGAAGACTGAGAAGGCCCCAAGATTGCTGATTGTAGCTTCCTCATTTCTAAGAAGATTCTTCCTGCCTGGAAAGCCACTTTAAAGCAGAGATGGCAAGTAAATCTGGATTTTTTTTTCTTACAAACTGTTTCAAACTTCTTCAAAGCACATTTTCTTCAGTTTTCCAAAAATGACCCCTTTGAGGGAAATCAAGGAATCATGATGATTTCCCCAAAGATATCTTTCACTCCCTATCATATTTTTGATATATTTGACAATTTTGATAAATATATTGTTAGCCACTCCCTAAATAAAATTATGTCTCCACCCTTAAGCCTTTTCTCTTAAGTGTTTTGAGGATATTCCATTTGGATTAGTTGAGCGACTGTCAGCTAACTCAGACTATAGTCATCAAGTATTTTCAGCCCATGAATACCTACTGTTGGACTTCCTCAATGTGTTCACCTTTGTTTTTATCATGATACTTAAAAACAGACTTCACATTTTATTATAAGGCTAATTTATCCTGGCCTAAAGTGATATTTGGTCTTTTAACTCTTGCATTGTGATCTCATATATATATAGGTGTGTTAGACTCACATGGTCTTTAAATATGTATGTAGAGCTTAAATTTTAAATATTTCTTTTACAAGAGCAGTATGTTATTACTCATTGATTTCATACAAACTTAATGCCGTATCTCATGGTCTGTAAAAAAAACACTAAGTCCTCTTCACACAATTTGTGAAATCTGCTTTGTTTTATAAATGAACCACTTTACCCTGGCCATGCCAAATAAAAAAAAAAATTCAAGGAATGTAGGGGCTTGAACTGTGGCAGAATTAGGTCAAATCTTCAGGCTGATTACTTAACTCTGAACCTGTTTCTTCATCTCTCGAGTGGGGACAATAAGATGTATCTTGTAGGAATACTATAGGTTTAGGGGTAGGGTTAAGAAAACGCCAGTCAACCGGCTGGCAATCGTTGGCCCACAGATCATGGTGGCTCTTTGAAACATCAATTACTTTACATACTTAGAGATTTTCTCCCTTAAAAAGCAAAAACAGAAAATTTTGCCATATTAAAAAATGCCTTAAAAATCTCAACACTTCTACCCAAATACCTCTATTATTATACTTCAAAATGATTAAGATCATCTGAGCTTAAATTAAAAACTGTATTGACTATAGAGATTTCAAGATAGTATTTTGTTGACCTTTTTTTTTAAACCCTGGATTTCTTTTTACCATAAACAATGGTCCTATTAAAAGTGCTTTTTCTTATGGTGGAACCATAATTTATAAAACCATTTATATTATAAATGCATATGCATATACGTATTAATTTTAGTTTTTAATTTTGACTTTTCTGAAATTCTAAAAAGTCTGTCTTATTTTCTCCTTAGAGAAAAGCAATCCATCACTTCTGTTTTAAGTTTCAAATGTATTTTTATCAATATATGCATATTAAAATAAGTCACTATGGTGTTTTATTCTTTTCAAAGGTCTGCTCCAAATTAAATGGAAAGTTTGCTTTTCTTTAATATTTGAGAAATCATTATTAATAAACATATAAACATTCCAGCATTTTTCAAAGAGAAAAAGTCAAGAGAAAAAATAAAAGCCTACTTCGGAGTCAACAATTTTGTGATAATTTCTTTGTTGCTGAAAAAATTTCTATGTGTTTTTCATATTCTACCACAGGGTGGAGTATTGCTTTAAATATCAGACCTTTTTATGTGATGCATTTCTAACTAGATTAATTCTATTACATAGATGAATAGTGAAGTAGGGCTTTGGTGAATGCTGAAATTTTGGGACACTAAAATTTTGAACACTATAGGAATTATCTGAATTACTATTCAGGTACAATGAAAAACAAACATTAAGCAAATATTTCATTCAATGGTCCCAACAGAAAAGCATTCTATTGCAACCCTGTGGAGATTTTATGACTTAGTGTCTTGAAATGATATTTAAATTTCATGCAACTGTGTATGTTTTTTCTTCAAAAGCAGAAGTCACAGCATAGTCTACTGTTTTGATTATTTTTATTTCATATACATGTATTAATTTTTTTCATTTTTATGTATGCATGTGTTAATTGTGATAACATAATTTGTATCGAAAAATGTTTATTGAATTATATTCTCTTATTTTGGAAGTATGATGGTGCTACTGAATTGCTTCAGGATTATCACGTGGAAGACTTGGCTTACTGAAACAAAATCAGTTTACTGACATTAAATAATTCCTAGCTGATATACAGTAGTCTTCTTTCAATTACTCAATACTGCTTTTAACTCATGGCAAGGACAGATATATCCCTTGAAACTTAGGCTACTTGGACCCTATGGATTTTTATAGATTTGGCAGTCATGAAATTATATCTTTTTGATATCTCTCTGCCTTATTTCTTTGGTTTGTTACGGAATAGATTAATGACAGGAGCTATGATTGGGCAGCAACACAGATCAAATGACAATTATGCATGAAAATAAAGAAAGCATGTTTAAGTGTTAGCAAGTGGTTCACAGCTCACATCTCCAGAACACCTCTCGAGTGCTGCTCAGGACTTGCACCAAAATGCTTTAGAACCCCCATCCAGAATTACCTATCTCCTCAAAATATTTCAACTTCTGAGCACTGGATAAAGCACATAAACAAGGAAACAGACTTTCTGTAGCCCTCACATCATCCTTAGCCTGTATACAGAGCCAAGATTAAGGCAGTAATGGAAGACAAATTCCAATTTGGAAAGAGAAAGATGACATTTAAAGTGATTATTTCAGAACTGAAGAGTTTAATTTTTCTTCTTATAATTGTTGCATGGTAACAAACCAAGCATTTATATTTTTAGTCTAACAACTTATTTTTTTTTAGGTATATTTCAACTAAAATACAATTACACATTTTAAAGTGTACAATGCATGGTCATTTAGTGTATTCAGAATGTTGTGCAACTATCCTCTTTCCCAGTTTCAAAACTTTTTATCACCTCAGAATATCCTGAACCCATTATGTTATCTTTCTTCATTCTCTACTCTTTCTGTCCCTGGGCAATCACTAATGTGCTATCTTTATGGATTTGCCTATTATGAATATTTCATTTAACAGGCATCATATGTGACATTTTGTGTCTGGCTTCTTTTACTTAGTATAATGCTTTCAAGACTCATGCACACTGTGTCATGTATCAGAATATCATTCCTTTTTATGGCTGAATAGGATTCCATTGTATGTATATACTGCATTTTATTTATTTATCCATTGATGGGCACTTGAGTCATTTCCACCTTTTGGCTACTATGAAAAATGCTGCAAGGAACACTGGTATGCAAGAATCAGTCTGAATTCCTGTTTTCATTTCTTTTAGGTATATATGTAGAAGTGGAATTGTTGAGTCATATGATAACCCTATGTTGAGCTTTTTGAGGAACTGCCAAACTGACCATTTTACATTTCCACCAGCGATGTCTGAGGGTTCCAAACTCTTCACATCTTTGTCAGTATTTATCTTAAGAGAAAATTGCAACCATATTAGTAGTTGTGAAGTGCTAACTCACTGTGGGTTTGATTTGCATTTGCCTAATAACTAATGATGTTGAACATATTTTTTATGTGCTATTGGCCATTTGTGTATCTTTCTTGGGGAAATGTCTATTCGAGTACTTTGTTCAGTTATTAGACTTTGTGTTGTAGAGTTTAGCGGTTCTTTATCTATTTTGGATATTAAATTCTTATCAGATATATGATTTGCAAATATTTTCTCCCATTCTCCCTACATTTCCTTTCACTTTCCTGGTATCATTTGATGCCTAGGTTTTTAATGTTTATGAAGTCCAAGTTGTCTTTTTCTTTTGTTGCTTGTGCTTTTTGTGTCAAATCTGAAGATCCATTGCCAATAATGAGGTCATCAATAATTACCTCTATATTTTTTCTTTTAACAGTTTTATATATTGATCCACTTGCAGTTATTTTTATTTATTTTTTGAGAGAGAGAATCTCAAGCAGGCTCCATGCCCAGCACAGAGTCTGACACAGGGCTTGGTCCCATGACCTTCCGATCATGATGTGAGCCAAAATCAAGAGTGGGATGCTCAAACCACTGAGTCACCCAGTTACCCTGGAGTTATTTTTTACACATGAAGTGAGGTGGGAATCTGTGGGAAATCAATCGCTATGTCCTGGTTAAGGAGATTATAGGGAACACATTATACTCCTTTCTGGCCATGTTGAAAAAACGCTAACCAGTATCTAGTTAATGCATATTTAGGGGTTGGGTCCTGCCTGTGCTCAGGAATTTCTTAGACCAGTTATTTATGGAGTATCTTATTTTGTTCTCCACCCTGCTCTCGGCATCTGTTCTTTTGTAGTCTTGGGAATGCCGTTTTTTTTTTTTTTTTTTTAAACATTTTCTATACATTTTTACTGGCACGTAGCCACGGACATATTACAGTATGTTTTCCCTATAATATAGGCCTAATATATACAGGAGCTTGAGAGCAGCTCAGGGAGACTTTCCCTGGCCTCCCTCTCACCTCTCTTGATTTGTGGAGTCCTGAGTAATCCTTTCTGCCAAACCAACAGGAATCCAACTTAATTCTTTTGTATATGGCTACCAAGCTGTCTTAGTATGTTATGTTACATATGTTAAAGAACTATTCTTGGGGCGCCTGGGTGGCTCAGTCGGTTGAGTGTCTGACTTCGGCTCAGGTCATGATCTCTCGGTCCGTGGGTTCGAGCTCCGTGTCGGGCTCTGTGCTGACAGCTCAGAGCCTGGAGCCTGCTTCGGATTCTGTGTCTCCCTCTCTCTCTGACCCTCCCCCACTCATGCTCTGTCTCTCTCTGTCTCAAAATAAACATTAAAAAAAAAAAGAACTATTCTTGGGGCATCTGTATAGCTCACTCGGTTGAGTGTCTGGCTTGGCTCAGGTCATGATCTCATCATTTGAGTGTTCAAGCCCTGCATCAGGCTCTCTGCTGTCAGTGTGGAGTCAACTTGAGAGCCTCTGTCTCCCTCCCTCTCTGCTCCTCCCCTAGGTGCACCAATGCTTACATGCATGGGCTATGTGTCTCTCAAAACTAAACATTAAAATAGAAAAAAAAACTATTCTTTCCCCATTGGATGGTCTTGGCACCCTTGTCAAAGATCAGTTGTCCATAAATGTTTGGGTTTATTTCTGGGTTCTCAATTCTATCCCACTTGTCTAAATTTGTATCCTAATGTGAGTACCACACGATTTTGAATACTTCGACTTTGTAATAAGTTTTGATATCAAGAAATGTGAGTCCTTCAACTTTCTCTCTTTCTATGTTGTTTGGGCTACCTGCAGCCTCTTAAAATTCCATGTGAATTTTTGGATCAGGTTTTCTATTTCTGCAAAAGAGAGAAGTGGAATTTTGATAGGAATTGCATCAGATTCATACAGCACTTTGTCATCTTAAAAATATTAAGTCTTCCAGTCCATGGACGCAGAATATTTTTCCATTTAGGTCTTTTAATTTTTTTTAGCAGTGTTCTATAATTTTTAGCCCATGAGTCTTTTAATTCCCTGGTTAAATTTATTCCTAGGTCTTGTATTCTTTCGAATGCTATTGTAAATAGAACTGTTTTCTTTATTTCATTTCATGTTGAATCTGTAACCTGTAATTTTGCTGATTTTGTCTATTAATCCCAGTAGGGTGGTGGTTTTTGGTTTTGATTCTTTAGGATTTCCTATATATTGAATGTTATCATCTGCAAATCAGATAGTTTTATTTCATCCTTTCTATTTGGAAATTTTCCAATTTTTTTTCTTGCCTAATTACTCTTGTGTGGACTTTCAATACAACGTTCAATAGCATTGGTGAAAGAAGAATCCTTGTCTTATTCCTGATCTTAGAGAGAAAGCTTTCAGTCATTCACCATTGTGTGTAAAATAGTTGTGGGTTTTTTTTTTTTGTGAATGCCACTTGTTATGTTAAGGAATTTCCTTTCTTTTCCTAGTTTTCTGAGTTTTTTTTATTATAAGAGGCTGTTGGATTTTGTCAACATTTTGTTTTTGTTTTGTTTTGTTTTGGGATGATCATTTTCATTGCTGTTTCTTTGTTCTATTAATGTGCCACATTTCATTGACTGGTTTTCTTGTGTTGAACCTCTGCTGCATTCCTGGGGTAAACCCGAGCTGACCAGGGTATATAAATATTTTAATGTGCTGTTGGATTTGGTTTGCTAGTATTTTGTTAAGGACTTTTGCATTTATTTTAATAAGGGGTATTGATCTGTTGTTTTTCTTTTTTTTTTGTAGTGTCGTCATTTGGCTTTGGTATCAGCATAATGCTAGTCTGATCATGTTACAAAGTGTTCCTTCCCCTTTTTTTTCTTTTCTGAAGGTTTTCATTAGAATTGGTGCTAAGTTTTCTCCACATGTTTGATAGCATTAATCAGTGAAGTCATGTGATTATGGACTTTTCTTTCTTGGAAGGTTTTTGATTACTTACTGATTCATTCTTTTTTTCTAAGTCTGTTTAGATTTTGTATTTCTTCCTGATTGAGTTTTGGTGACATGATATTTGTTTTCCATATGTCTGTTATCTTTCTCTTCCTCGTACTGCCTTCTTTCTGTTTGATAGTTTCTTTCCTAGTAAACTGTTTTGACTCCCTCTTCATTACCATATATATATACACATACACACACACACTATATATATATATATATACATATATATATATAGTGTGTATATGTATTCTATGGTTTACCGAGATAGATTTTTTATACAATAAAAATCACCGTTTTCGGAATACAATCTATGAGTTTTGTCAAATGTATACAATATTAACTACCACCACAATCAGGACATAAAACAGTTCTCTCCCCACCAAATAGTCACTTGTGCTCTTTGTAGTCAACACTCTTCACAATGTCAGTCGTTCACAACGACTGATCTATTCTGCCTTTACAGATTGTCCTTAAAGTCAGTTTGTTAAGTGTCTGGCTTTGGTTCAGGTCATGATCTCATGGTTTGTGGGTTCAAGTCCCATGCCGGGCTCTGTGCTGATAGTTCAGAGTCTGGAGCCTGCTTTAGATTCTGGGTCTCCCTTTCTCTCTGCCTCTTCCCTGCTAGTTCTCGGTCTCTCTCTGTCTCTCAAAAATAAATTTAAAAAACATTTAAAAAAATCATACAGCATGTAAATTCTTTTGTGTTAAGAATACCTAACATAAAATAGGCTTTCTTGGCAAATCAGTGTCATTAACTGTAGGCAATACACCATACAGTATATCTCTAGGACTTACCTGTATAAATAAAAGTTTCCACACTGTGACTAATATTTCTGTTTCTACCTACCCAAAGATACAGGCATCTATTTTTCTACTCTGTGTCTAGGGGTCTATTTTAGATTCCTTATATAAGTGGGATCATGTATTATTTAGCCTTCTGTGTCTGGCTTATTTCACTTAGCACAGCATCCTCCAGGGTTATCCATCTGATCACAAATGGCAGAATTTCCTTCTTTATAAAGACTGAATAATATTGCATTGTAAGCATATACCACATTTTCTTTATCCTTTCTTTTGCTGATGGACATTTAGGTTGCTTCCATATCTTGGCTATTGTGAATAACGCTGCAATGAACCTGGTAATGCAGAAATATCTTCAAGTTCCTGATTTCATTTCTTCTTGGAATATACCCAGATGTGACTGCTGGTACAGAGATATGGTAATCTGTTTTTAAAAACTTGAGGAATCTCCATCAATTTACATTCCCACCAATAGTAGACATGGATTACCTTTTCTCTATATCCTCATCGACACTTGTTACACTGGTTATTTATCTATATATATATATATTTTTTCTTTTGGTAATAGTCATTCTGATAGGTGTGAGGTAATTTCTCTTTGTGGTTTTAATTTACATTTCCCTAATGATTAATGATGTTGAGCACCTTTCATACATCTGTTGACCATTTGTATGTCTCCTTTTGAAAAATGTCTATTCAGGTTCTTCTCCCATTTTTAAACTGGGTTATTTGTATTTTGTGCTTCTTTTCTTACAATTGAATTGTAGGAGTTCTTTTTATATTTTGGATAACAACCTCTTATCAGATATATGGTTTGAAATGATTTTATTCCATTCAAAAGGTTGCCTTTTCATTTTTTTAATGATTTCCTTTAGTGTAGAGAGCTTTTTAGTTTGTTGCTGTTCTGTCTATTCTTGCTTTTGTTTCTTGCAAAACATTTCTTGTCATAGCCAACAAATTATTGCCAAGACTGATGTCAAGAACTTTTCCCCTGTTTCCTTTAAGGAGTTTCATGTCTTACTTAAAGTCCTTAATAAACTTTGAGTTATTTTTTGTGTAGGGTTACAGTTTCATTCTTTTGAAAGAAACTGTCCAGTTGCATTCCTTTGCATATAGATACTCAGTTTCCCCAATACTTGATCATTCATATAGAAAACTACTAAGTAACAGCAAACCTGAATTAACACCATAGACCAGATGGAGCTATTAGGCACATACAGAAAATGCCCTCCTAACACAGCAAAATATAGTTCTTATCACATACAAAACAGAACATTCTCCAATACCGATCATATGTTCAGCCACAAAACAGGTCTTAAAAAAACATAAGATTGAAATCAAGTCAAGCATATTTTCTTTTAACATTTATTCATTTTAGAGAGCTTGAGCAAGGGGAGGGCAGAAAGAGAGGGAGATACAGAATCCATAGCAGGCTCCAAGCTCTCAGCAGTCAGCACAGAACCTGACATGGGGCTCGAACTCACAAGATTGAGATCAGGACCTGAGCAAAGTCAGATACTTAACCAACTGAGCCACCCAGGCATTCCATGTCAATGTATTTTCTGATCACAATGACATGAAACTAGAAATTAATAAAAGTAGGAAACTGAAAAATTCAAGAAATATGTAGACATCAAACAACACATTCATGAACAACCAATGGGTCAAAGAAGAAATCAAAAGGGAAATCAGAAATTATGTTGAAACAAAAACAAAATCACAGCATACCACATCCTATGGGATGTGGCAAAATCTGCATCCCTACAAAAGCAAAGTTTAGAGCAATAAATGATTACATTAAGAAAAAAAGAAAAATCTCAAATATACAACCTCACTTTACACCTCAAGGAATTGGAAAAAGAACAAACTAAACCCAAAGTTAGCAGAAGGAAGGACAAAATAAAGAGCTGAAATATATGAAGTAGAGACTAGAAAGACAATAAAAAAACCAATGAAACTAGTGTTGATTTTTTTTAAAGATAAACAATTTGGACATACTTTTAGGTACACTTACACACACATACACAAAGAGGACAGAAATAAAATGATAAAGAAGATATTACAACTGACACCGATACAAAGGATCTTAAGAGGCTACTATGGACAACTACAACCAAAAAATTGGACAGTCTAGAAGAAAGGAATAAATTCCAAGAAACATATAACCTACAAAGATAAGTAAGGGAGAAAGAGAAAAATCTCCATACAGCAGTTATTGCTAAGGAGATTTAATTAGCAATTTAATACCTCTCATCATCCCAAGTATGGGACCAGATGCCTTCAGTAGAAAAGTCTACCAAATGCTTAAAAAAGAATTAACATGAATGCTTCTCAAACTCTTCAAAAAAACTGATGAGGACGAAACACTTCCAAACGCACTTTGTGAGACTAACATTACTCTAATACCAAATCCAGACAAGTACGGTACAAGAAAACAAAATTACAGGTGAATACCCTTGATGAACATAGATGCAATAATCCTCAAAATAAATTAGCAAATTAAATTCAACAGCAAATTAAAAGGATCAACACACCATGATCAAGAGGCATTTATTCTTGAGCCTAAAAAGTGATTCAACATATGCCAATCAATAAATATAATACACTGTCTTAATAAAATGAGGGTAAAAACCTTATGATCACCAAATAAGTATGTAAAAAGCATTTAACAAAACTCAACATCCTTCATGATTAAAAATTCTTAACCAACTGGTTAAGAGGAAATGTACCACAACTTATAAAGCCCATCTATGAAAAGCACACAGCTAACATCATACTCGATGATTAAGTGCCTAAAGCTTTTTCTCTAAGATCAGGAACAAGACAAGACTACCTACTCTCACCACTTTGAATCAATATAGTAACGGAAGTTGCTGCTAGAGTAGTTAGGCAAAAAATAAATAAATAAAATAAATAAATAAGTAAATAAAGTAAAATCATCTCTCTTTGCAGATGACATGATATCTTATCGTATATAGAAAATCCTCAAGACTCCACCAAAAAAAAAAAAAAAGCTAGAACTAATAAATTTATTTGCATTGCAGGATACAGTATCAGTATAAAAATTAAGCAGCATTTCTATATACTACCAATGAAATATCTGAAAAAGAAATTAAGAAAAAAATTTCATTTATAATAGCACCAACAAGCATGAAATACTTAGAATAAATTTAACCAACAGGCAAAGATCAGTACACTGAAATTATAAGACACTGAAAGAGTTTAAAGAAGACAATCAAGGCAAAGCTATCCCAGGTTTGTTCCTCATTCAAGGCACAGATGAGTTTTAGAAAGCTCATAGCAGTGATTCTATGTTCAGGTCACAGATCATTTTCTGTTCATGCCAGTCGTTAGGTCCTGTGTTCACAGATGTGTATTTCTATGGATATAAACTTCCATTACTAATAATTGCTATTAAAAATGGTGACAAATTTCAGGAGTGAATTTTAATTTGTAGTTATACATCTTATCTTCTCACCTAGAGTATGCTCTTATACTCCCACTCCCTCTTCTTTCAAAAATCTTAACTAAAAGGACCTAATATTTGATAGTTTGGTTTTCTTCTGAAAAGTTTCCATTAAATTTACCTATAGAAAGTGGTCGGATTTAGGTCAATGTTCCAACTGCAGGTGGCACCGACTGACTTAATTTGTTAGCTCTGTTCTTAGTTATTCATTCTTAACCTGGAAGTGAACAGAATACTACACATCATAAATCATGTTGCAGGAAAAGTCTCAAGAGTGGTTCCTTTGAGGGAGCAGTTTCATTTGGGAAACCATTTTCTCCTTTTATCTATTATGCTCCTAGAAGTCCAGCCAGGACTGTATCTGTTTAGCTTATTTGAAATATCTTACTGTCTAGCATGGTGACGTGAGCATGCAGACATTTGATAAATGCTGTATCATGATAGTAGTGGCTATCATTATTAGAATGACTATGAAAGCCCATTCAAAAATGATTTGATCCTGTGATATCACGGTAATAGAGGTTCTGTCTCTACATTTCTTTTAATAGGAGCCTTGAATGAACTACATTTCTTTAAATATTCAGTGAATCACAGGTGGAATCATAGAGGCTACCTAGTCCATACACCTTACTTTACACAGGAAGAATTTGAGGAATGGGAAGGTTTGACTTGTTCAGTATCTAGAGTGTAGTTGTTTCCATATGTACGAGAAAAAAACTGGTTTTCTGATCTTATAAACAATGATATTTCTGCTATAATAAAAGAAGCTGCTTTTACTCTAATAAAATGGTAATTTTCTATTAAAAATTGTGTGTTAGAAGTATATTTTAGAATTCACAAAAGAATACAAAGAATACTGAAAATGATTTGGTGTAAGTCTTTCCAAGTTGAAGATTTTGATAGAGGGGGTGAGCCTGTCCCATTTTATCAGGCATTTATCGAATAGTTATAAAATCCAGAGCTAAGAGAATACAACCTAATTAAGTTTAGCTGTAGAGCCAATTTCAACCTCAGCTGACAGAGGAAACTGACAGATTTAAGCGAACAGAACGTCAGGGTGTGTGTTAATATTGGCTTTGGGGAATTAAAGAAATTTTTGAGATTTACCTAGCTGGCGAAATGACCAGTGTTGAAAGCAAATCTCCTTTATAGTGACCCAAATATTGATTTCTGTTGGAGTTCAGGGAAAAGACGGAGGATTTCATAATACACAGTATTGTATATACTCTGACATTAATGACTTTCATTGGCCGAGGCAAATTGATGTAGTAGAAGAGGAAAATCCTATACATCCCAAAGTAGGCTTGATGCAAAATGCAGCTACCACAACAAACCTCAAAAGACATTTGTTCATTTGGTTAATTCTGTGGCCAAATGTTTTCGTTCATAAGTCTGGAAGTCAACCAAGTCGCTGTTCCCTCACTACACTTCACCTCTGAATAAATACAGCGCTGGACTTGGCCCACTGAAAACGACCTGCTATCACTCATGCAGGCAAAGCCACAGATTCTGAATTGATTTGGTCTTCCTTCTGGACTGTGGTAGGGAAAATAAACGCACACAGTGACTTATGTCTGTTTCTTCAGGTGACTTTCACCTTGGCTGACTTGATTTGTGCTGGAGGAACCACAGAGAGACCTTCCTCTGCTTCCCAGCAACCAAAGGTCAAGATGCTTTAATGCTTCTTGGTCTCATATTCCTTTCTTCTGAGATGGATCCTTTTCTTTCATGTCTTCTATTATTGTCACACCTTTTTTTTTTAACCCTTTTCACTTTATGATTAATTGCATGACCCTTTTCAGTGTAATGTAAACCTATTTGTTATTTTACGAAAGAATTCTTATGTAGAGTCTTCTTTGTCTCTGGTCCCAACCATGCTGAACCATTTGCTATTCTCCAATGGGGGGCGGGGGAGGCACCTTCATTCCTTTTTGCTTTTGTGTATTCTGCTTCATTTGCCTAAAACATCCTTTCTTTCCTTCTGTGTCTGGCTGATTTCTATACCCTTTAAGACTTAGCTTTATCATTACCTAAAAAAATTTTTTCTTGTCCCATTTGGTCTGGATTAAATGTTTCTAACTATATTTCCTACACTTTATCTTTGCTCATTTTACTCCTCACACTAGATGGTTAATGCTATTTTGTTGCCCTCGTGTACCCGAGCACAGCCTCGTGAGGCAGCTTAGGGAAATCACTGGCTCTTTTCTATTGCATATGCCTAGCATAGGGCCCATCACACAGTATGCACTCAACACGATAGTGGAATAAATGGATAGGCATTTGGAAGAAAAAATCAGCTCACTCTACTGCTAATTTTTTTTTAGTTTTTTAAAAATGTTTATTCTTTTTGACAGAGAGAGAGAGAGAGAGTATGAGTGGGCAGAGAGAGAGGCGGGGACAAAGAATCCAAGGCAGGCTCCAGGCTCTGAGCTGTCAGCACAGAGCCCTATGTGGGGTTCAACCTCACGAGCTGCGGAATCATGACTTGAGTTGAAGTCAGATGCTTAACTGAACGAGGCATCCGGGTAACCCCTGGACGGCTAATTTCAAACATACACTTTATAGGCAATAGTTATGTTATATAGATGGAAGAAAATTAGATGGAGAATCAGAGGATGTGATTTGACCTAGGGAATCCCGGCTAACCCTCATTTCAATTTACTCCTCTGTAAAGTAAAACTGCACTAATGGATTTTTAAGGATAAAAACAATTCTTAGAAGACAGATTTTTTTTTTTCCTCCGCTCTAAGAGTGAAGCGGCCTGGCAGCTTCTAGTCAATTAAACAACTATATACGGAGGCTTTAATACATATTTGTCACAGTGTACAATGTTCACAGCACTTAAATAATTCAGAGCTGAGCT
This sequence comes from Paguma larvata, assembly GCA_030068075.1. Taxonomy (NCBI): domain Eukaryota; kingdom Metazoa; phylum Chordata; class Mammalia; order Carnivora; family Viverridae; genus Paguma; species Paguma larvata. The sequence goes on along the minus strand of CM057834.1, from coordinate 48,390,380 downwards.
GACTTATAAATATTCAAATAAATAAATGTTTTAACCAGAACGAACCTTATTTGGTAGAGACCACAAGTTCATATGCTGTTATGTATAGGAAAAGGAAGTACTGACTCAGTATGGTTGTGGGGGGAAGTGATGCAGGACAGGAATTTTACAGCTTAAGGAAGGAGGACCAATGAAGAGTAACGAATTTTAGAACTGAATGGGTCCTACGGTCACCTATTCTATTGATTTAGAACAAATTCAGTTGATGTTTGAGGAGTCAGCCAAATTAAATAATATGCAGAATCCTGCCTGGAACAGATGATTCCCAATCCGGTACCTTAACACCTGACCTCTTATATGATGGCTGAGGCTAGAGCCAGCAGTGACAAGGCACATGTGATGTCGAGAGTATAAAGAAAAAAAGTAATGGAGTCAAGGCACCTGAGGAGCACATGTAAAATTAAAATTCCAGATTAATATTCTAGACAAAATTCTGACATCTATAATTCCAAATGCTACATGAAGTATCTACTCCTATTTTTTCTGCCCAGTATCACTTGTTTTGATAAGAAAACTCTAATTTTCCTCAATGAACTATCTCTCTTCCAGACTTTCAGTCCTTATGGCTTAAATGGAGTCTCTTTAAGGGCAAACTTGTTGCAAGTCTATACATTTCTCATTTATCTTAGACACTTGTAAATATTTCAAAATGGATAAAAGATTATTTTTTTAATCTAACCTTTGAAAACTCTGCGAGGACTTGATGAAGATCATCCATTCTCTAATAGTGTATTTATGCCATATTCTAGTGAAATATTGACATCTTCTCCACCTCTGACATTGTGAGCCTCTGCTTTTAACTGCTACCATCTTCCCGAATGTTTAATGATTCTCGACTCTCCTAATTGCACATCTCCATCACTAGGCTTCTACTACACCCTGTTCCACACAGCTTCTTAGGGTCCACAGTCCGTATTATCAATGATAACAGTCTGATTCATCTTTGTCGAGTGTATTTTTGAACACTGCCTCTTGATTTTATAAAAGAATCCTGGCTCTCCAGATAGACACCTTTGGCCTTGAATGTTAGGGACAGTATCTTGGGTAAGCTAGTTACCATCTTTTAGCATAATTTTCTTTATTTGCAAAATATATACTAACTCTTATCCACCTCCCGTGACTATCCTATGTCTAGAGGAATATAGATATTATATGTAATACATTTACCGGAGTTCATGGTATGCAATAAGCTCTATAAACATTAGACATTACTTGTATCATTTTTCTTATCCCAAAGCATTTACTCTAGGTACACTTTTTCACTTTAAGTTATTAAATTTTTTTTTGTGCGATCTTTCAATATTTTGAGGGCTACAAACTTAGTTGAGTTTTACTTTAAGTCACAAACTCACTATTGCTATTGAATCCTTTGGTCATTTGATGATAAAATATTTATCTCCAATAACTCTAAGCATGTTAGGGGATAGTTGCCAATGTATCTATCTCTACTCTCTACCAATAGACTCCAGCATCTGCCTTAAGGAAGGACCGAATGTTTGTAATCTTACTATCTATAGCTCCTATTGAATATGATCTGGTACTCAGAAATAAGAAAGGGAGGGAGAAAGATAGGGGAGAGACACCAAAGAATTACCTGATAGTATTTCCACATTTTTTCACTCTAAAATCTAGAAAACATTTTAAGGTGGTGCATAGAAATTATACATATTTACATCATACACATATGTATATATTTTATATATATCCAAAATGTCAAAAAACTGTCCAAATTCCTCATAAAACTATAATGTGTACATTTCTTTGAATGAATCTGCCAATTGCTTTGTAAAAAAGTGTGTCAAAATAGAGATAGTGCTTTGTTTTCTTCTTTGTGTAAACACATTTTATTTATTCAACATAAAATTACTGATCACCTACTGTGGTGTAAGCAATGTGCTAGGTATTAGAAATATGCAGACTAAATATGACCTCTGACTTGCTAGAGATTACATATTAGTGAAGTATAATGACTAGTAAGTAGAGAATTTGCGATACAACATGGCAAGTGTGTGATTCGATGGAGTTATTAAGTTAGCACGGACACTTACTGAGTAACTATCACAATGGGAAACTGAATGGCTGTCCTAACACTAGCTTTTTTTGGTTTGGTTATTTTTGCCAGGACAGAATGCATTTCTTTATAAACTTAAAAAAATTAAATCTTGGGATGCCTTGGTGGTTCACTCAGTTAAGCCTCCAGCTCTTGATTTCAGCTCAGGTCTTGACCTCGCAATTTGTGAGATCAAGCCCCATGCTGGATTCTAAGCTGATGGTGCTAAGCCTGCTTGGGATTCACTCTCTCCTTCTCTCTCTACCCCTCCCCCACTCATTCTCTCTCCTTGTCTCTCCAAATAAACATTTAAAAATCTATAAACATATAAAAATCTATAAAAAATTAATCTTAATTTTGCTCTTTCATAGCTTGGTCTTTGAAAATCACTCAGGAATACTCTTTCTGCTTTCCTTTATAGGTGCCCATAATTTCTTTTCTAACTCAAGCCTAACTTTTGCCTCTATCATTTCTCTCTTCCCAAAAGTGGAGGAGAGCATAGCCAAAGGTGAAGGCAGGAGTGGGGCGTGATAAAATTATTAGGACACAAGCAGATAGATCTTTTGACACAATGACAGAAACTCAATCCACACCTGCTCAGGCAAAAAAGGTGAAGTGTCATCCTTCAAAACCAAACCGTGTAAGAGGAATATGCTATCTTCCATGAGGCAGCTAGGAGATTTGCAAACTGACAGAATCTTCTCACATTTCATGTGCCTACTATTTCCATGTGCATTTCCTTCTCCCAGATAAACTTAATACTCTTGAAAGAATGGTTCCTGGTGGCTTCCAAGCCATTATGATACAGTAAGAGACCCTTCTGTCAGTTTCCACTTGAAAAACTCCAGAAACATTTTTGATTAGACAGATGTGATATGAACAATGAACCATGAAATGTGACCACGATATTGTGGTTCTTATTCAACCACAGAGTAACTGAACAGGAGGAAAGAACACACTTGAGAAGGAGGAGAATGAGTGGTCAGTCAAACAGAAGAAGTCACACATACATGCTGGGTTTCAAGAAATGTTTACTGCATTCTCACTATGAGCCAAGCACCAGACTTGGTGCCACAGTCTAATGGGCAAGAATAGTATTATTCAAATAATCTATAAATAAGCCTTCTCGATGGAGTACAGGGGCAGTTGCCCTGATTCAAGTGAGTTCCACTTTCCAGCGTCTCCCTGAACCTGACCACAGCCAGATCCATCAGCCTGGGAGCAGTCAGGAAAACAGACCCACTAGTATAACTCTTCCAAGAATAAAAGGTTTCACTTAGAAGTCATTTTATATGAATGTTAGAAGATCGGGGAAGGGAAGATCATAGAGTTGCCAAGGAAAATCAAAGGCACTGAAACTGGAAAGTCCGGGAAATTGGGAAAGTCCTCTGCCATCTGAAGTAATGATATGGGTAGTTCTTATGTGCTCACTGAAAAGCTGCTGTGATTCTCATGCCTGCCTTGGCTGCCACCACATTCAGACAATAATATATTGAACTTCTCTTCTGCTGCCCAAACCTCATGCAACTTCCTCTCAAAGCATAAAGGGAAATCTTACTCAGTTTGAAATAAGGATGGGCAGTTTGGGGAATTCAATTTCCCATACCTTAGAAAGGTATAGTTATAATGCCGAGTTGGCAGCAGGGAATTCATTCCGGCATCCTTACCCTGATTCAGATGTTAACATGTTGGCCAACAATTATTGACAACTAGCTCCTGCCAGGCACGGTGCTCAACATTTCAGGTTTTCTCATTGAAGCCTTGTAGCCACTCTAGTGGTGGTAGAGACAGAAGGAGCAGCAGGGAGAAAAGAGCTTTTTAAAGAAAACTAAAGAGAAGGAACGGATCCTAGTTCCACAGCTAAAGTAACGTGGACTGTAGTTCAAATTCAGATCTCTGCCAAGAGAACCCAATGTTCTGAACTGCACACTACACTGTTCCTCTCATCTATTCCTTCTTTGATAGAATTGTTGGTCACATCTTAGGGAGCCAAAAGAAGTTTATTCTCCCATGTAGTTTCACTGAAGATGGTACTTCTGATTTCAATATTTCTTGTAAAAGAGCCATTTGGGGACATATATTTAGATGTGTAAAGTTTAAAGTCTTAAAAGATAGATGGACTCCAAAGGAAATTTCATCAATTGTGAGAAAAGCTAAATAGCACATGTACACCATGGATGGATAGGATTCCTTGACCAAAATTATTTAAAGGCCTAAAAAAAAAAAAAAAGTAAAAGTAATAATCTTTTAAAAAAATCTATACTCTTAACTTGTAACATAACATTAAAGTATGCTGAAATGAAGAAAGGTGCTATTGCAATGAAAAGGAAAGGCAGTTATAATGGAAAATGGGACAAAGAGAGATTGCCAGAGAGAAAAAAAGTACTAGTGGCTTTAAGATCAATTTGAGAAATAAGGGAAAAAAAGACAAGGAACAAGAACAGAAGAGTGAGTGAGTGTGTGACAGACAGTGAATCTGTATGGAAGATTCAAGTAACATACTGTGTCCTCAGAAGTAAGTAAGCTGGAGATCAACAGTGCTCAAAGGGCTTACTGAAGAAGCCTCCAATTCCACTCTAGCCCTTCTCTATGGTCTCACATTCCTCGATTTCTGCTTGCTCATTTGACTTCTAAATGCTTTGAAATTAGGAGTTGGGTATCTTATATGGTAGAAGTGATCTTTTTGATTATTGGAAAGGTATGTTCCAACATAAATACACATACCTGAAATTTACCCTATAAATATATTTCTGGTACATATATAATCAGACACCCAACTTTCTCAAGATCTCCTGTAGGAAGGCTATCCTGAAATCCTGTACACTACAAATTTGAGAACCAAATACTAGAACCTGATGACAACTCCATCAATACTCAGAAACCTCATGGATGTCATCGAGAGATGGTCTGCAGCCTTAGCTTCCACATCCAAAAGAAAAAATGCAGAGTGTTTTTTGGTCCAGATAAAGAAGAGAAAATTGTGTCAAATGTGTACCACTGAGAGTTAGTGTTCTGTAATTCTCACTTCTTAGCTCGTAAGGGGAGGAAGTTACGAGGTTGTCTCCATTTGGTATCTGTGATGATTTAAATATCTGTTGAAAAATACCCTCTATCTGAAGGGTAACAGTTTTAATAACAGGTCCCCCATTTTATGGGGGTGGAGTTAAGAAATTAATTATTATTTTCATATTTGTTTATTTATTTTGATTGAGAGCGAGCACACATGCATGTGTGTGAGTAGGGGAGGGGCAGAGAGAGAGAGAGAGATAGAGAGAGAGAGAGAGAGACAGAAACAGAGACAGAGACTCCCAAGCAGGCTCCGTGTGGTCAGTGCAGAGCCAGATGCAGGGCTCGATTCCATGAACCAGGAGATCATGACCTGAGCCAAAACCAAGAGTTGGATGCTCAACCAACTGAGCCACTCAGGCAGCCCTGATAATAATTCATGAGGAACAAGCAACAAATTATCAAAGATGAAGTTGTATTTTTAAAAAATATTTTTGATTAAATTGACTGATATTTGCTTATGTTGACAATAATCATCAAAAGTGAGGTAATGAAAGATAGTAATCTGCTAATTCCAAAGACTTTTCACTCCAAATTTTGAGAAAAAAGAATGCCACTGTGAGAAGCTACCTTTAGTAGTTTATAGTCATTCAACTGAACTACTCAGAGTTCCCAAAAGAAATGATTTCCTGGCTATTCCTGGCTAATTTCTCCAAAGTCCTTAAGTTTGTTTGTTTGTTTGTTTTTTATTCACCTGGCAAAAGCTACTTCATGCCGACCTGTCATCATTCTATCATCTCCAACTACTGAAATTCAAAAGCTCAGAAAGTTTAGAAAGAAACACACAGTTGTGAAATTTTCAGTACGTAAGGCCCCTAACCAACAAGTCATACAACAGACATTCATGCGAAACTCAATGCAGCTCCACTTAAGGGTATTCAGCTACCTCCCTTCAGGTTGGCTGCTACACTGGAGCTGGGAAAATGCAAACTAGAAGTTGAAAGAGCCAGGTGACAAGGGGATTTGGTAAAGCCACTCTTCATTTCTGGAAGTCTGTGTGAAAAATAATGCTGGAATCAAAATCCAAAAGTGTTTGGTGGAGTGAGCCCAGTCTCTGGATATTTGGCTGTACAAACTCCAAAGGCCTACGGCTTATGGCCAAAGGCAGGATGACTGACAGCTCACAGAGATGGTTGGGATGGAAATAGCAGGCATGTAGATCAGAGCTGAGGTGAGTCAACAAATGTGTGGATCCCCGGAGAAAGAGTATGTGGAGAGAGAGAAGCAATATTTTGGCCTTCAGGGAAGTTTCTGGATTCACTAATCATATTGAAGAAAAGATAATGTGTACTTGGCAGAAGATATGAAACCTAATGAATCATTAGTTGAGATAAACCGGATTCCTCTTGAAAGAAATTCTATCTCAGGTTGCAGTTTGAGTAATCATATATGTCAAAAAGCAACTTATTTTATTTATAACCAGAATGGAGACGAATGTGAACAGTAGCAAAAAGGGAAATGAAGAAACAGTGAATAAAAGGATTCAAAAGAGTGTAATAGTACGTAGGCAGGGGTAAGAACTTGCCCAAGCGTGACCTTCCAGTTTGCAAACATGTGTAGTATGGCCCTCTTGAGTTGATTTTTATTTTACCGAAGTTCATGTTCTCACCAGTAAATCTTCTACCAGCCAACTCCAAAATGAAAAGAAAAATACACACACAGATCCTTGCGGCCATAAAAATTCAGTCTTTAACCTTGAAAGAAGACAGGGAGGTAGGAAGAAGGGATGAAGGATGGAAAGGTGGGAGAGTGAGAAAGGAAGGAAAGAAGAAAGGCGAGGGGGAGAGGAATGAGGGAAGGAGGCAAGTTGGCTGATGTTATTAACATAATATACATGTTACTAATAATAATATGTAAAAGCACATAGAGAATCCAAATGTTATGATCCAGATAATTAGGAGTTAGAATAATAGGCTAGTAATGATAAAGATACCCAAGGTATTACATGAGGTGGGAAAACGAGAAGGGTGTGCTCTGAGGAATGATATAAAGACAATTTGTACTGTAACGAGGTACCACAGAAAGTTTCTATGAAGGCAGTGTTCTGGTCACTGGAAACAGATGGCTGCTTTGACAACGGTAATCAGTTTATACCTAATAATATGTTGAGAATTGTAATCTATATAAACCAAATAAGAATGGACAAATTTATAAACTCCGTAAGGATTATTTTGCAAATTTTTTAAAGGTTATATTTACTTTGTGTTGAGAAGGAGAGAGAGAGAGAGCACGGACAGGGGAGGGGCAGCAAATAGGGGAGACACAGATTAAGAAACAGGCGCCAGGCTCTGAGCTGTCAACACAGAGCCCTACACAGGGCTTGAAATCAACCATAAGAACATGACCTGAGCCGAAGTCAGACACTTAACTGACTGAGACACCAGGTGCCCTACATGTATTACTTTGAAGAGAATTGTTCACCTAAATGTTTGTTTCTCATCAAACAAGAAAGATGATATTCAAACACAGAACAGGTTCTAGTCGGCTTACCTGAGTTAGGTACAGTTCTCTGAGGGCTGCTGAGTTCTTGTTTTTTTTCTTCTACACAACAAGCTAGACTGGAAAGCAATGAATAGAGAGTATTATTTTTATTATAGGGATGGCCTTACATTTACTTTTCTTCTTTAAAAGAGAGAAATCATCCGCAAATCTCAAGTGGGTGGTCTTTGCTCCTTGACATCTTGAAGACAATGTTTAGAGGTTGGGAAGAGATTTCTAAAGTTAATAATATGGTTCACAGTTCTGAATGTTGGGTAGAGCCAGGTCCAGTGTAAAATATATTTTCCCCATTTTTTCCAGTTTTCCAAAGGCAAGAAACCTTTTGAATTTCCCCCGAGTCTGTAAACATCGAAAGGGCATTCTTAATGGGTTGTAGCACAGGAGTAAGGAGCTCTTCGGAGGAAATCTTTTGTTCCTTTAAAAGGTTATATTTTTTCCCAATGACAAAGGGGGGAGTTGGCGTTCTCTGGATCTAGGGGTGCTGAAGGGATTGGCTGGCAACAAGGAGGCTTAGGTTCCTGAAATTTTTATTTACTTTACTGTATCTTCATAAACATCATCCGCACTCGGGGAGAGAATGGTCGTAGGGACAAAAGACCATGTAAGAATAACCTCAGGGAGAACACTGGTGCCTTCTGTATGGCGCACCTTTAGTGTTTTCCCTGTTTGTTCCCAAATGTCTGGGTCGAAGGTTCCTTGCTCGGGAAACCAAGGGCACTGTTGCTGATAATCGTTAATAATATAAGGAGTGCTTCACGAATATATTGTTTCTGTTCTGGGGATAGGGAGTATCCCATCACGATTCTCTCAAAAGTTCCGCGGCAGCGAATCCTAATGTAGTTTGGCCTTTCTCTTACCTTGTCAGGAGAGATTGTCCACCTTTACTTTCCTAGAGCTCCGGTGGTTCCGCGGCGTTCTGCGGCCCTTGAGTTCCCTCTGCTTCTTAGCCATGTCCGCTTTTCTGCTAATCACTTCGCCTTCACATTGCCTTCAATCACGTGGGGGTTACCACCTGTCACAGACTAGAGTCTGGAGTTCTCGCCTGTACAGCAAGAGAGCAGACACAGACTTGGAAACAAAAAAGACTAACGTCCGGGAAGAGACAAGAGACTCCAACTGGTTTTTCGTCTCCTTTTTATTGAGCTCACAAGATATTACCCTCGTGGTGAACGCGAAGAAAACAATCTGACAGTAATCATTAAGCAAAGGGTCTGGGGGGGCAAGTGGAGTTTGTGATCAAGGTACACTGGCGCCAGATGGAACGTAATTTCCTGCAGGTGATAAAACAAGTTACTGGTGATCTCATTACAAAATCTCGCTAGCTAATCGCGGGTACTTTCGCCCCCTGGTGGCGGCTTTCCCCTCTAGGCTTTTTTCTAACCTATTTATGCAAGTACAACCTATTTCCCCACAGTCCCTTAAACTCTGTCTTCGAGCCTTTTAGTTTTGATCATTGTATTTTTCAATCATAAAATTTCCATTTGGTTCTTCTTTACGTCATCATCGATTATTTGCTAAGACTTTCTAATTTTTCACTTGTTTCAAGCATGTTTTTAGTTGTTCACTGAGGTATTTTTTTTTCCACTGAGGTATTTTTATGATGGCTCTTTAAAAATACTAGTCAGATAATACTAACATCTAGGTCATCTTGGTGTTAGCTTTTGATTACTTCTTTGCAACTTCCTGGTTCTACGTATGATGAATAATTTTCCCATCCAAGTACTAACCAGACCCGACCCTGCTTAGCTTCAGAGATCAGATGAGATGGGCACGTTCAGGGTGGTATGGCCATAGACAAGATGAATTATTTTCTATTACAACCAGGACATTTTTATATTATGTTTTGAGGCTCTGGATCTTATATAAATCTTCTATTTTAGCTAGCTTTCTCTGACACTGTTCTGGTGGAGCTGGGGGCAAGCAGTTCATCAATATTGTTAGGTGGTGGTTAAAGTCCAATTTCCTACCTGTCTTCCATTGACACAAGAAACAAAGCTCTTCATTACTGCTGCATGGGCTTAGCTATTGTGAAAGTCCTGACTTTCCACTATGGCGCATCTGACACTATCCAAGAGAGAGGGGGAAGGATTCCTTCTGGGGATCCCACCTTCGGGGTGGGAGTGGAAGTCCAGATTTCTAGTCGGTGTCCACTGACACTGAGGGTTAGAATGAAGGCTTAGTACTGGCCAACAAGGATGAAAGTCCCAGCTGTCTACTTGGGTTTCCCTGGTATCACTCGTTGGGGGCTGTTGGGGTGCCTTATTACAACCTCACAAGGGTGAATTTTAGACTCCTTGGTCAGCTTTTACAGGTAAGGGTTGGAGTGACACGACACAGTTTTACATGGCATTTGGCTTGAGTAGATTATTATCTATATGTTTTCTATATTGGGTCCTATGATTTCCAAATTCAAAGGAACTTTAAAACTCATATAGTCCACACCTTTAATTTTACATATGAGGACCAGAGAAATGAAATATATTGCCTTGATCATATTATCTAGTTAGTTCAGATATTGAATTAAAACATGTCTTTGGATTCCCACTTCACGGCTCCTTCTCCTTTGCGAAGCACTTTAGACAGCCACAATTAATTAAGGGGTTAAAAGAGTACCATCGTAAATATTTAAAAATTATTTTGATCTGTTAGATAACTGTGTATTTGTAAATGTAATGGTCCAAACATCAATGTTCCACTTTACCAATGTAAATATGACATCACAGCAAAAGCCTCAAGTTTCTGAGCTGTAATTTTTACAAAAACTGGTATATTCACATGATCTTAGATATTTCTTTTCCTTTCTCTCTACAGATTCCCTCAACACTGCCTTGACATTTGCTCCTACAATATTTTGCTCTTTGAAGTTCAATAGGATATGCTATCTTTTCAGAACTGTGCCTTAAAATTAGTTCATTTTTCATAGCTTTCAGTGGCATATGTAATAGTAGAAGAAGATGAGGCATATTTAGAATTTATGGTGTGCTCTATGAAAGAGGTCTTTGCCTTAAAGAAATATTTATTTAGTCCTGGATAAGAGGAACATGATTGAGATGTTACCCTTAACGCTAGGATTGGAGAATTGGTTACTATCCAAAATGCATAAAAAGACTAAGGCAACCCAATTCCAAAACACTTTTTATAGTAATATCTCACTGAAAGTGTCTCTTCAGTCCATGCCTACTTTTCAGTGTTGGGAATTAGAGAGAATGTGATTTTATCTTATTGATAGTAATGAATGAGAATTCTGCCTGTGTTTTCAAGAGTGACTGACTGACAGCCAATCAGAAACTTGAAATAAAAAATATTTAGCTATAGAAAGAAATTAATAGCACAAACGTTTTAAGACTTAACCATCTACTTTAATCTCTTGTACATAATGTGCTATTTATATTAAAAATCTAGACTGTGTGCATGATAGAAAGTGTGGGGTGAGTAGAAGCAAAAAGCTACTACATTGTGTGCAAAACAAAAAAGTACATTAGGTAAGTAGCAGGAAAGCATGAAGTATCATAGGAATAGAGTATAAGAGAGAGGTAATGTTTTCTAGAAGCTCATGAATTATAACAGCTAGAGTGATACATTCATTTTTATGAATCAGATCACCACATAATATTTCCATATATGCATAATAATTTTAGTCTTCTATTATTTAAGACTTTACATAATTTAGGTGATTTACAATTTTCATTTTAACATGAAAATCGACATTTTAACATAATACTAACTGATTACATAATTAACATTACAACTTATCATATTAGAATATAATAATTTATTGAGTATTTACTATGAACTAGTCACTGAATCAAGTACTAAAAATCGTTAAAAACTAATCATGTCTTTTTAATGTTTATAGTTTTATGGCACGGTGTAGATTTGCAAATGTGCACAATTATAATCAAGATCAGGTGATACGTGTTGTAAGAGCTATATATATTGTTCTAGTACAGACGGTGAAAGATAACAAAACACTGACTTCCTTTGAACTTCCAAATTCAAGCACAAGGCAATATGTAAAAACACTCCATGGTTAGAAAAGCCCAGAATCCTGTTTCTACATTTAAAGTCTAACACGGAAGAGAGGATGATTTTCTTAAATTTGCACATAAAAAAGAAATACAGGCACACAGAGCCAGAAAAAAAAAAAAGTTACTTAATGTTAATCTACTTTGATAAAGATTTATATTCCTCTATGAAACCAGATGGTAAAGATTATATATTTTGATATAAAATGGGTAAATATGCTATGATGGAAAGAAAGGATTATGGCGAGAACTTTGATCTATGGAGGTGCTAGAAACAATTAAAGATATGAAAGAAGTAAGTATCACCAGTCCCAGATGGAGTTCCTGTGAATTCGACTAAGTGTTCCAAGACTGTTTGACAAGTCTTCTAGCAGATGTTTTTAATCTTGGATTGAGAGCCCAAGCATTACCTGGATGCATGAAAAAGGCGACTTTGGAAGTGATGGCAGGAAAGGAGTAAGGATCTTGACTCTGTCTCTTCACTTTGATTGGTCTTCCTGACATCAGTGTCTATCAGCCAAAATTGACTCTTTGGTGATTATCTCTGTAGGAGGCATAAGAAAGACCGTGTGTCATTTGAGATCATTTGAAGAATGATAGTAAGAATTGTATCTATTCCCTAAAAGTACCCAACAGTGAGGTTTTACATAAGAACAAGCTAATTAAAAGAAATATAGATTAGTTTCTTTTGGTAGGGGTAGACTTATAGGTAGTATGTCACCCATCTAAATGGCAGAGAGAGGACATCTCATCTTGACATGGCCCAGATATTCTGGACACCTTCGACTTTAATTCGGGTGTTCTACTGGAAAACTACTATCAGAAAAAAAGAATCCTGGCAGGATCAAAATGGTGAGTTGTCTATTACCACAGTCTGGAGTTTAGATGCAGTCTAAAAGTTTGAGGAAAAAAGATGATTTTAGGTTCAATGATGCCTGCTTATTAGATAACAGACAGAAAAAAAAAAAGAAAAAAGTCATTTACTTCCTTCCTATTGGGTAATTTGAAAATAAGTATACTTCCAGAGATAGGGAAAGTGATCCGTAGATGTTTCACTCACACTTCTGAAGTTTTTTGTTAGCACGTTCCAAATCTCACTTGGCAAAAGTCAAATATATTCTCAGCTGAATGCAAATGTGCAAAAATCTATAAAGAGTTATTTGCCAAGAAGCTCTCTCTCCTTCCTTCCTCCACTCCCTGTCTTTCCCCTGCTCTCTCGCTCTCTCACTCTCAATCTCTTTTATTCCAGACACTTCCATTTGGAGTCCTAGAGAAATAAATATTTCAGAGAGGAATTCCATGCTTTCTTTGGAGGAAAAATTCCCCAAGAGTTCAATAATGCTCTATAGAAACAGTTAGTGGTGGGAGGCCTTCCCTACTAAATTTAAAACAATATTATCAGGCATGCCAATTAAAATCCTTGTGGGATTGGGTGTGGTGGTGGAAGCACTTCAGGTCACTTTAGAACATAGAGAAAATGTTCAAAGCAAACCTCTAAATGAAACTGGGTCTCTTTTCCTCCCCTCTTACTAGAAAGGATGGTTCACTCTTATATCCACTCTATTGTTGACATAACCTTAAAGTTTTGGCAACATGTCTCAGAAAAACTGACCACATCCCCACCTTTTATTCCGTGAAAGATGGGGAAATGCTGATCTGGATATGTTTCTGAGGAGACAGAGAGAAGGTTCGTGAACCTTAGCATTATTACAGTTCTCAAAGCGGAACTGTTCCAAGAACAAGTTTAGATAGAGGGAGAGCACAATTATTTTCCATTTTAGAGCTCTATTCTCTAAGTTTTTGTATGACTGACCACCCAGTATAATAAAGTATTGTTATACCATAAATGGGTGGCAGTCAAGTATTTATGAATCAGTATAATTTAACAACATATCTGGTAAAATAATTTGATACATAAAGAAAAAGGGAAAAACTTTTGTATTTCTATAATTATAAGCAATATTTATTTTCACATTTTAACGTTTTTATAATTAGTATGCATTTTTTATAATCGATGTGTACCTTTGTAGTGGACTTTTTAAAAGCAGACTTTAAAAAAAGGTGTTAGTAAATCAGCAATGCCTTTTCATGTTATATTAGATTTTAACAAGTACGTTATTTGCTATAAAATGACATGGTCTCATTTTCTATGGATCTTCTTACTCTGCTTCTCATATCTGTAATAAAGAAAAGACTATGTGAAAATCAAATGATAGATTTGGAAGACTCATATCTCCTCTCCCCCCGCCCCCCTCCCAATTATGAAGAACTGGATCACCTTCTTCAAACATCAAAGAAAGCTACTACTGAACACTTCAGATAATAAAAGTAGGCCACAAGCCAGAGTGTTAGTCCGTTTGGATTGATAACAGGATACCATAGACTGGGTGGCTTAGAAACAAGAAAAATTGATTTCTCATACTTGTGGAGGCTGGAAAGTCCAAGATCAAGGCCTTGGCAGCTCTGGTGAGGGCCAGCTTCCTGACTCAGAGCTGGCTGCCTTGTCACTGAAACCTCACATGATGAAAAGAGGGCAAGAGAGCTCTCCAAAGCTTCTTTTAGAAGGATACTAATCCCATTCACGAGGGCTCTACTCATCTCCCAAAGGCCCCACCTCCTAATACTCTCATATTAGGTATCGGGATATGATAAGAATTCCAGAGGGACATGAACATTCAGTCTATAGCAGCCAGTAAGAAACCAAATTAGCATTCCGGACAACAAATAGGCTAAGTCTAAAGAGGCAGACCTCTTCAAATTATGTTGTGCTTTAATCTCAAGTGTTTCCCTTCTACATTGACATAAAGGCAGTTGTAGAGAATATTTTAGGTGGCATGAGAGAGTCATGATTGCTCGTCAATGGTAAACAGAGACTTGAAGTTGAGTTATCTTCTATCTGGAATTTTCTTCTATCTTATGTAATCCCACGGCTATGATATTGGAGTTACCAAGTCTATACTTAATAGATTCATTATTTCCCATGTGACCTAAGGGTTTCCTGGTACATTACCTAATATGGACTGAATGTAACAAATATATCTTTATATAATTATTGATTTAAGGTCTTATGTTGGATTTTTAAACACATGGGAGAAAATGGACAAATAAAGAATACTTATTTCTAAAGAGTGTGAGATGAGATATTAGACACATGGACAGAAGTTTTGTGAGGTAAGGAGTTGGTTAGAGCCAGGAAGAAGACATGTAAACTCCCAGGCAGACTTGGGAAATTATTCATTAAATCACTCCTCACTCTACAAAATCTAGTCAATATTCGTTGCTACTAAAAAAGAATTGTAGTTCCTAAAAGTATTAAACTCCTTCTTTTACTGCCTGTATCGTTTCGTTGTTGTTGTTGTTGTTGTTGTTGTTGTTGTTTGTTTGTTTTTGAGATATATTACACTATGCTTATAAATTGGGTAAGCCTTAAAAAGTTGGTCAAAGTTTCCTTAAGACTTTAAGACACTGGAGAATATTTCAAGAAAGTGTAGAATAAACTACCCTTAAATATTTTTAGAGTAGAAAAAAGAAAGCCTATTGTTCAAATTACTGCTGTTGGAAAACAAGAAACATCAAGAACACAAGTTGCTTGGAAATAGCTGAACTGCATCCTCAACTATCTTAAATGTCAGTAGAAACAAGGAAGTATTGCCCCAAAGTGAACAGCTTCACCAAGGATGCCAGCACTCTCCCTCTTAGATGTGGGCTTTGAAATCAATTGTGCATAGAAAATCCTCAAGCTATAAGATCTCGCTTAGGGCTGGCGAGGAAAGTGGTGGGAGAGAATAGTTTGGAAAAGATGCTTTCAGTTAGTGGTTCGTTTCTAAAGTTTTATATTAGTTCTTAATGAAATTACATACACATAAGTGCAAAATACTCATATGCACATACAAATAGACTATGAGTCTGTTTTCCATGGACTCATTATAATCTATATACATGTTAGATCACCTTTAAATATCTGCTTCCTCTCCCTACACTGCAAGTCCAGATTCAAAATAGTTTAGGTCTCTGAGCTTTTCCACGGAAATGAAATTCCTCTTCCAGCCAAGTTCTGAGGCACTTGACAATGAAGTAGTCCTGACTAAATGTCAGTCAGCACTCTGCTCAGTTTGACCACAGATATTTAGGTAGGTAATAACCAGCTCCCAAACATGTACCAAAGCTTGTTGTCCGACTTCTACAAAGATAAAATCTTAAAAATATAAACAGTTCTTTAGAACCTGGCCTCGTCTCAAACGAGAAGTGTATCTGGCTGTTAGTATGTTTTCTAGCACCAGACAGAAAAGTCACATCAGTCCATTCATGTCTGAATTATCTTGTCAGGATTTCACACAGACAGTGGAAACTTTTCAACATTGTACCTCATAAAATTGTAACCAGGCTGATAAATCTGTTTATTTTCCTCTAAGCGTGTCCTGGTTTTCATAACACAGACATTTTGTAAGTGCGTTAATGAGTGGCAACACCCTCATCTGAAGCTCAATCTTCATACTCCCTCTGCCAAGAAATTTGTTTTGTGAATTTTCAACTTTTGTTTTTCCACCCTCAAAACAGTTTTAGCTTGAAAGCAGTTTTTGCAATTTTTTTCTGAAAAGTAATTTCAGCACTTACTCTGATAGCTGAAAATGACCTTAAAGGATGATTAATACCTTGGGGGGCTCGACGACATAAATCTGCTCCCATGTGCCCGATGCAAGTTCTCTCAGAAGGAATGTTACAGTTATATTGCTGTGGAAACCTGGTGACACTGAGCAGACCACACCAGATATAAAATCTTCAAAAAGCATAACTACTTAACCTGGACTTGAATTTATATGTACTTGACTTGTTACCAAAAAAAAAAAAAAAAAATGCAGTGAACTATTTTCCCTAGAAACTGCATACTGTGTTGCAATACTACCCAGAAGAAAACCCCTCTCCTTTAACTGTTTCAAATGTGCTAACAACAAAAAAGAATGAGTTACTTTCTGATGATTTTAATTTCTTGGGTCCCTTAAGCCTGTTTTTCTTTTATATGAGAGAAGAATAGTGCAGTGAGGGCAATGGGTGGCGAGGTGAAGCAGGTACCAAAAATCTGTCGCGTGTGTGACTACACAGGTTACTGAGACAAAATAATATGTTTGGTCAAAATGTTGGGGAGGGTAATCTTTAACAAGGTTGACTGAATGATTTTATGGGAGTCTCATATACATAAATCAACTAATAAAAAGTTGATTCAATGCTCCTACCTGACAGACTAAATAAATTATGAATTAAGAAACATTTATGGTTATGGTGACACAGGTTGCTTATATCGTACTGGTTAAGAATGTGACCTCCAGGGGCGCCTGGGTGGCTCAGTCGGTTGAGGGGCCGACTTCGGCTCAGGTCACGATCTCACGGTCTGTGGGTTCGAGCCCCGCGTTGGGCTCTGTGCTGACAGCTCAGAGCCTGGAGCCTGCTTCAGATTCTGTATCTCCCTCTCTCTCTGCCCTTCTCTTGCTCACACTCTGTCTCTATGTCTCTCAAAAATAAAATAAAAACGTTAAAAAAAGTAAAAAAAAAAAAAAAAAAAAGAATGTGACCTCCAGAGTCAAGGCATGGGGAATCGAAAATGTGTGTGACCATAGGCAAGTTAATCTCCCTGTGCCTTAGTTTCCTCAACTGTAAAATGAAAATAATAAAAGTACCTACTTCGCAGGGTTATAATGAGGATTTAACAACCCAAGTTTTGTTTAAAAAAAAAAAAAGGCCTGAAAAGTAGCTATCAAATATTCAACAATCTCTGTTATTTTTATTTTAATGTTTTATTTTTATTTTTTATTTTTTGAGAGAGAGAGCATGAGCGGGGGCGGGGCAGAGGGAGAGAAAGGGAGAGACTCTTAAGCAGGCTCCACGCCCAGCATGGAGTCCAACCTGGGGATCGATCTCACAATCCTGGGATCATGACCTGAGTTTAATCAAGAGTAGGACATTCAACCAGACACCCCTTAGATTCATATAAGTGATATTATCAACATCAAATACTAACAATATAAATACATTCATGTGGTGAGTGTTGAATTTAAAGAGCTGATTTCATACTTCACTGTTTAAAGAATAGTCTCACTATTGTGCCATGGTATATACATACATGTGGTTAAACTTTTAGCTATTGAAGCCGCAGGAACTTTAAAAGGGTGAAAATTATAATCTTAGAGATGGAAGACATTTTAGCTGTAATTCAGTATGATTTTTTAGAGTAAGAAACCAAGATCCACAGAAATTAAGTGGCTTTCCCAAGAAAACATTAATAGCTGAGCCGAGCCTTGAATTCAGATCTTCTCATTTTGTGTACATGTGTACAAATAGACAGTTCATAATTTTTGGATGTGTGTTTCAGTCATCGTGGTATAAAAAGATACTTGTCCACTAGCACGGGAACTAATTATACAATTACATCTTTTGATTCCTATCAAAGACACCATTAAATACATTGGACATTATTTAATAATTACAATGATATGATTAGTATTTATATAATTATTTAAAGTAGAAAAACGTTTGGCATAGTCATATTGTATGTAGTGACTGCATGAAGTATAATATATAGTATAAAGTATAGATAATTTTAAAAATAAAGCCCTGTATGTTGAAAAAGAGGAATAAATACTTTTATTTTTCATCATGTTTTCTCATGTAATGCTCATAACAATCTCTTAAGTATATTGTTATTGAATTTATTTCATGAGTAAGTAAACAGAAAATCAGAGTTATTTAGGCAGTTTTGTACAGGATCACACAATTAGTGAGTGGCCCAGATGAATTCAAGCCAGATCTCCGGTATCAAGCCCTACACTACTTCCAATATATTGGATGAGTTTATTCTGCATGTATTTATTCATTCTTTGCTCTGACTTCTAAAAATATAAAGGCTTCTTAGAGATGATTTTTTCACATCGTCCAAATCTTTTTTAAATGATAGATGGAAGTTCCATTGGATGGTTTCCCTTCATGCTCAGATTTCATCACACAGGCAAAGGGTTGCAAATCCTTGCAAGTTAGTGTAGTTCGAAGCCCCACATTGGGGGCATCACTCAGGAGCTTAGAAACGCAGATTCTCAGCTCTTGGTCCAGACCTACTTAATTGGAATCTGCATTGTAACAAGCTCCCAGATGTTATATACGCACATTGAACTTTGAAAAGCATCAGTCTAAATCACTGTATACTGCTGCTCATCTACCGAGGAGTGGTGTTAAGAGCAGTGGCTGCAGTCTTGCTGTGTTACAAACTAAACATTTTTTTAACTCAAAAGTTCAATCAATTATTTGTCGCCTTTATAATTTCTTTCCTCTTCAGTGTGCCTCAAGCTTTGCCCAGCAAGTAGAAAGTGTCAATCAGGAAAGTCAGAGGACCTCATGCATTTTTGAAAATAATCAAGGTAATGATCCTACCATTGGGATGTTTACAAAGATTCCAAAATACCTTCCAGAGAACCAAGAAGAACAAAATACTGGATCAGCATCAGTCACCTTAATGGCTAACATTTACAAATCTCTAAAATGGGAGAGCTAGGTTCACACACACCATTGTATTAATGTCTCAGACAATGAGGAGAAATGGTAATATAATTAAATAATCCAGAAATTGGTATATGTGACAGACTTTAAAATCAATGTATGTCAATTAGGAAAACTTATTTAAATATTGATACTTGTACTAAGTGCTTACATGTCATATAGTTTGTTTTTCATAACAGCCCTGTGGACTAAACTTTGTTATTCCTATATTTCAATAGAAAAATCAAGAACAAAGATATTGAGAAAATTAATAGAACCTTGATTGGCTATTATATTATAATGGATTGTATTTGGCTATCTGCAAGCCTATGTTCTTTCTATTTTGTGGATTGAGTTCAGTGGGGTTTCTAAAAATCATGTAATTCAAAAACTTTTTTTACTTTCAAAGTATTTGAAGCTTGCCCCATAGGCCCAGTAGAAAGACAAGGTTTTAGCTATTATTCTGATCATTGGATTTATAATTTGATAATGCATTTGAGTATAATATATAGTGGTGGCTGAATATTCACCTTCTTTGAATGGCGCTGAGGCTGATACTTCAAGGATGAAAAGTCTGTCATGAGGGACTGGGGTTGGGGGTATTGGAGGAAAAGACAAGAGAATATGGAGAGAAAAGACAGGGAAACTGGTCCTGAGTCCAGAGGATCTCTGATACTTGAAGTCTTGTTGAAGAAATAATACGCACAGTAGAAAGTAATGAGAACACAGAGAGTTCTGTAGGAAATTTTGGAAACCTATTGATAGAGAAAATAAAAGAGTGTCAATTTCTGCTCATATAAGGTAAGGTTAGAATGTGAACATAGAGTGATGGGGACATGAAAGCAGAATCCAGAGGAAGGTGAAGGGCAAGTGCAGAGTGAGAAGGCAGACGCAACAGAAATAGACAACACCTTTGTGTTTGGTGGGCACGGGGAAGGGTAGTGGTAGTGACGGTAGAACATGAAGCATTAATTGGAAGAGGATATGGAAATAACATATGATTAATGCACTTAGTTTTCCAACTTTGTTCTTTTTCAAGATTGCTCTGCTTGGGATTCCATAAGCATTTTAGGATGCATTTTTAACCTTCTTCCAAAAATGTCATTGGGATTTTGAAATTGATCACATTGAATCTATTGATCACTTTGGGTGGTACTGTCATCCTTACAGTAATTCCTAGCACCATTTGTTGAAGAGAGTGAGTTATTTTTAATGGAAAATTCACATTATCTTTGAATTCTGATACATCATTCAATCAAACTTTCTTAATTTATCAAATAATTGTTGAGTATCTATTATGTGCCAGGCATTATTTTAATTGATAGCAATTAAAGCCAAGACAATTAGGTCAAGGTTCATGACCTATTGGAAAGATATTGCAATAATCAAAATTGTAGGTCCGATCATACAGGCAACGGAGGAGGAGGTGAGAAATGCTTAGATTCTGAAACACATTTGAATCTAAAGAGGACCTGCTGATGGGCCAGAGATGGAGTGTGAGTGGAGGGGAGTCAAGGCTGACCACAAAGCTATTAGCCTGATTAGTGACAAGAAGGAGTTGCCATCAAATAAGATAAGGATGCTTTGAGTGGAACATAATTTTTGAGGAAAGATAATTAATATGGGTAAAAGATACCAGCTCTACGTGGGAACGGTAGGAGGATGGAAAGAAAGGTGCACCATTAGCATGGTAGTGTAATAGGAGACTGAGCTTACTTGAAAACATTGTGGTTATGTACCCATTTGAGATTGTGGCCATGAATTGGTATGCGACACCAACCTGCCATAGATGGGATAATTTCCATCATTGCCCAGATTTACACATTCAGTATAGCAGAAAATGAATATTTGGGTCCATTCAGGATTGGATTGTGAAGAGTCAGGTATGACTAAGGGAGAAAAAGGCACTGAACTGAGGAAATTTGCCAATAAGGGTCTATAATAGTGAGCTATGGAATCCAAGTAGCATATGAGAGGATGTAAAGAGAAATCAAAATATCAGCAACATATACATTTGTAAGATTCAGTACTCACTCATGCATGTAAGGCTGTTACCAAAGATTAGCACTAACAAATGCACACACAAATAAACATATATATTTAGTTGTTGTTTGTATCAGTGTCCAAATGGGTGATCCCAGACATTATTATGGAATTCAAGTATAAAATTGAATATACTTGCAAAGTTCAAGCTCATTTTTTTTATCCTTTGTAACTACTGGAGTTAATAGAAACTTTTTTACAGAAAAAAATTGTCATTAGGTGTAAATCACACATAATTTTTGAATTTGTGAATGTTTCTTTGCTGCTATTATTTAGTTCTTTGATTTGCACATGTCCACTTAATTTAGTGATTAACTGATACGAGAGAGGACAGTTTCTGTTGCCTCAGAGGTGTTGTGAGATTTACATGCTTTTTCTAGACAGCTCTGTCCAATGTGGATTTAATCAGAACTCCTTATCCTCCATTTCCAAGAAAATTCTATAGGAAATCATTAGGCTTTCCTAGTTCTGGGGCTTGTTTGGCAGAAAGAATTAGGCTTTTTGCTTTTATGGCTTTAATGTTTCATTATACAAAGCCATTCCCTAAGCCAGTTGTCTAAGTGACACAGCTAAATCTAATGAGTTATAGTCATCAAACAGAGACCAAAGAGATATCATAACCTCCTCAAGGCGAGATAGAAAGTGTGATTGGGAGGAGGCGGGGGACCTGGGTGGCTCAGTTGGTTGAGCGGCCAACTTTGGCTCAGGTCATGATCTCACAGGCTGTGAGTTCGAGCCCCGCATCGGGTTCTGTGCTGATGGCTCAGAGCCTGAAGCCTGCTTCGGATTCTGTGTCTCCCTCTCTCTCTGCCCTTCCCCTGCTCATACTCTGTCTCTATGTCTCTCAAAAATAAATAAACGTTAAAAAATTAAAAAAAAAAAAAAGAAAGAAAGTGTGATGGGTAAGTTTGAATACAATTGCATTTACAAAAATACATTCCAACAACATCAGACCCAGATTATGAAGATCTAGATACCACTTCATTTCTCTGCTAGGGCATTCAGTGCTTATTTATGAAATCATGGAAAATATTGTCATCATATATGATCTGGTAATTCTATGGACTAGATTAGGTTGTGTCAAATTTCCCAACATCTTATCTGGTTCCCAGTCTGTGATGGCATTCATTCTCTTCTGTTTGTACAGGAAGTATCACTGAATATAAGTATCATTAGAAACTTATTTTCTTTTAACATTTCTGCTTCACATGGAGGTATTAGACTGGTTCTTTATTTTGGCAGAAGTCAACTAACATCATTCTTGGGTATCAAGTGTATTTAAGGAAGGAGGGATGATATTTGGACTTGTCTGATATTTCCTCAGAATTAAATTTGAGTTGTGGACTTTCAATAGTATTTGTGAGAGGAGATCAAGCAATTGTCCACTGTAGAAAGCGACTATAAAACTGGATAAAACAGAAGAAGAAAAAAAAATGAAGTATTTCAGGTACTTCGAAGTGAGCAAAGACACAACAACATGTTTACTCTTTAAAAATTGCTGCTACAATGGGGAAAACCAATGGCGACTCTGTAGCCTTGTGCAGGGATGCTCCCAACCCCACCTCACTGCACGACTCTAGCTCACAGAGCAAAATCTGCAGCTTTATGAGTGGGATGAGAGAGGACTCTCTGCAAAGCTGATGGCAAATATCAGCAGCTTCATTGGCAAAGTTAGTGGAGTCATTCAAGAGTAGGGATAAAACGTTAATATACAAAAGTCAACGCCCCCCCCCGTATACTATCAGCAAACAACTGTATTTTGAAATAAAAACATAATTTCATTTACATTAGTACCAAAAAATATGAAATACTTATGTATACCTCTAATGAATTATATATACAATCTATATGAGAAAAACTAAGGAACTTAATGAAAGATTTAAATAAATGGAAAAATAGTGTAGAAATATTACATATAAAAATGTTAAGAAGCTAGTTCTTCCCAAGATGATCTATACATTTACTGCCATCCCGATCAAAACTCCAAGTTATTCTGTGGATACCGACTAACTCATTATAAAGTTTATATGGAAAGAAAACAGATCCAGGATAGCTAACATAATGCAGAAAAACAAAATCGGAGGACTGACACTACCTACTTCGAGAATTACTATAAAGCTACAGTAGTCAAGAAGGTGTGGTATTTGTTAAAGACAAATAGATCAATGGAACAGACAGAAAGCTCAGAAACAGACACATACAAAGGAGCAAAGGCAATCCCATAAAGAACAGACTTTTAACAAATGGTGCTGGAACAGTTGGACATCCATATGAAAAAATACATATATAGATAGAGACCAAATATTTTGAAAAACTTAAGTCAAATGGATCATAAACCCAAATATAAAATGCGAAACTATACAACTTCTGGAAGATAAAGAAAAAAAAATCTAAGTGCCCATTAATTTGGTTTTGAATTGTTAGATGCAAAAGCCCTATCTATAGAAGAAACTTCTGGTATGTTGGATTTTCTTAAACTTAAAACGTTTGCTCACTGTTAAGAGAATGAAGAGATAAGTAATGGACCTGGCGAAAGGATTTGCAAAATACATATTAGATAAAGGACTTGTATCCAAAATATATAAGACCTTTCAAAACCAAACAATATATAAACAACCAACCCAATTATGAAGGGACAAAGTATCTGAAGAATCCTCAGCAAAGGTGTCAGATAAGCACAGGGAAAGATGTTCTACATGTCATTAAGAAACTGCAAATTAAGGGGCATGTGTGGCTCAGTCATTTAACGGACCAATTCTTGATTTTGGCTCAGTTCATGATCTTGCGGTTCATGGGTTCAAGCCCCACTTGGGGGTGACAGCGCGGAGCAGATTTGGGATTCTCTTTCTCTCTCTTTGTCCCTCACTCTGCCTCCCTTTGTCTCTCAAAATAAATTAAAAAAATGAACTGCAAATTAAACTAATAATGAGATACTACTACACATTTATTGGAATAACTAAAATCCAAAACACTGATTATAACAAAGGCTTATGAGTATGCTGAGCAATAGGAATACTCATTTTTTGCTGGTGGGAATGCAAAATGGTACAACTGCTTTAGCAGACAGTTGACAGGGTGCCTGAGTGGCTGTTGGTTAAGTGCCAGGCTCAGGTTTTGATCTCAGGGTCATGAGTTCACCCCTGCGTGGGGCTCTGTGCTAGATATGAAGCTACTTAAAAAAAAAATTCCTTCAAAGGTAAACATAGTCTTACCAATAACTATGCTCCTAGGTATTTACCTAGTTGAGTTAAAAATTTTTGTACACACAAAACCCTACACTAAAATGTTTATAGAAGTTTTATTCCTAAAGACTAAGAACTGAAAGTAATCAAGAGGTTCTACAATAGGTGAATGGATAAACAGACCACAGTGTATTTATGAGACAGAATATTGTTCAGCAATAAAAAGAAATGAGCTATCAAGCCATAAAAAAGATACGTAAGAAATTTAAATTCACATTGCTAAATGAAAGAAGCCGGTCTAGAAATACTAAAAGTTGTATGATTTCAATTATATGGCATTTTGGAAAAGACAAAATTATAGAGACAATAATTACTGTCTTTTCTAAAAAAAAACACCTGATCAGTTTCATAGATCTTTTTAGATCTGTGGTGGTCGCAGTTAACAGGGAGGGAGGTAAGAGAGAGCTAGGTGGAGCACAGGTGATTTTTAGGGTGGTTAAATTATCCTATAGAAAATTCTAATTGCAAATCTATGTTGTTATGCATTTGTCAAAGTTCATATTATGCACTTGTGTCTTCACAACACAAAGACTGATCTTAAAGTAAACTATGGACTTTAGTTAATAATGATATGTCCATACTGGTTTGTTAATGATAACCGACGGACTACGCGAATGCAAGATGGCAAGTACAGGGGCTCTGTGTGTTGGAGTGCTGCTGTAAGGAACAGGGGCTGGGTATATGAAACTCTGTGTCATTGCTCAATTTTTCTATAAATCTAAAACAGTACTAAAAATGTAGTCTATTTATTATTTTTTTTAAAAAACCCAACTCTAAGAAATGTAAAACAAAACCCAAGGCCCATAATTTGTCCATGTAGAATTCTATCAAGCATTTAAGGGAGAAAGAATACCATTTTTATACAAAGTGCCAAGGTAATTCAACAGAAATAATTTCTTAACTAGTTATGGAACATTTGGATATCTGCATATAGATAAATGGTCCTCTATTATTAGCTGACATCATACACAGAGATAAATTTGAAATGGATCATAGATGTAAGGCAAGACCTAAAAGGATATCATTTCTAGAAAAAAAAAAAAACAGGAGAAAATATTTTTGAATTTGATTCAACAAATATTTCTTATGACAAAAAAGAACATATGGCAATAAAAAAAGACTTTGTGAATTGGGCTCCATCAAAATTACAAACTTTTGTGCCTCAAAAGGGACAGTTAAGAAAATGAAAAAGCAAGCACTGTACTAGGAGAAAATATTTAAAAATATATACCTGATGGAGGATTTCTACCTAGAATATATTTTAAAAAATCACGTAACTCAATAATAAGAAGCTAAACAAAAAAATAAAAAATAAAATAATAAAAAAATGAAGAAAAAACTCAACCAATGAAAATTTAGGAAAATATTTTAAAGATAAGTTCCCCAATGAGGATATGTAAATAATAAGTAAGCACATGAAAAGATGCAAAGCATCATTTGTTATTACAGAAATGCACAGTAATTCCAAAATGAGAAGCTGCTATACATCTACTAGAATGACTAAATTGAAAAGAAAATCACCCGATAATACCCTGTACTGGTAAGGATGTCGAGGAACTAGAACTCTCAGAAATTACTGGTGGGAATTTAAAATAACAGCAACTCTGGAAGAGAGATTGGCAATTGCTCACATATACTTACCAGCAATTCCACTTTTAGGTATTTACCCAAGAAAAATGAAAACCTATATTCATACAAATACTTGCATGTGAATGTTTACAGCATCATTTTTTTCATAATAATGATCCAAACCAAATGTCCTTCAGTTGATGAATGAATAAGAAAATATGAGGTATCCATGTAATGAGATGTTACTCAGCAATAAGAAGAAACAAACTACAAAAGACACAGCAAATCTAAAACTGTAATTCTAAGTGAAAGAAACCAGATATGGGAGATATATGATTCCACATATATTATGTTTCTAGAAAAGGCAAAACTATAAGGACAAAAGGCAGATCAGGTGTCGCTTGGAACTGGGGCTGGAGCAGAGATTAATTGCAGCTTCTCATGAGGTAATATTTTGTGGTAATAGAGATGTCCTAAAATTAGATTCTGATGATTGCACAGCATATAAGTTTAATATAACATGAATATGTGTAAACCTAAAGACTAACATAGTGATTTATGAAAATTATACCTCAATACAACTGATAAAAATCCAAATGCATTATTGTTAAGAAGAGCACAGAAATGATGTTGCACCTTCCTAGTGTATCATATCAGGAAACATCTGTAGCTTCAAAGTATCATTACTGGTGATGTTAACCTTAAGTTTCGCCACTGTTTCATCTGTAACTGTCAAGTTTCACCCGAAACTGTAACATTTACTTTTTTTCCGTTTGTAATTGGTAAGTATCTTGTAGAAGAAACTCTGAGACTATCAAAATGTCCTGTTTTTATTATACTTTTACTCATTATTTTAGCAACCATTGATGATTCTTGCCTGCGAAAATGATTGTTATACTAATTGTGATTTTATATTTCCATCTTTCCTTCTACACTTACTAGCTGGAGCTCTATTGAATGGAAGACCTGTTCCCTTTCCCATTTCTTTATTCATGTATTTGTTTATATCAGTATACACTCATGGATATCTATTTTATTCTATGAATTTTATTTAATTCGTTGCTCAAATCATCCCAAATCTAGCCATGGTAGATTCTTTCAGGTTGTTCACGTGTCCTTTCAACATGCCCATCCCTGATCTATTTTTAGATCACTCATATTCTGGCCCTCCAAGATTTTCCAGGCTCATCTCATATTTTCCAGGCTTCAGTCCTCCAATCAGCCATTTTTCCAAGGACCCCGTACCTTTTACTGGAGAATAATTAGAAACCAAGATGTAAGTGCTAACTATGCTCATTCCTACTGCATGTGAATGGTTTTTATGTCTCCTCCGTAGTCAGGGCTGAGAAATAGATGTGTAACCCTGCATTAGGGTTCTCCAGAGAAATGAAACCAATGGGATATACATATGTACACATGCGTGTGCATTTTGTGTGTCTCTCTCTGTGTTTGTGCGTGTGTGTTTATACAGGGAAAGACAGAAAAAAAGAGGGAGAAAGAGAAATTTAAGAAATTGGCCCTTCCAGCTGTGGTGCTGGCAAGTCCAAAAGCTACAGAGGGCAGCAGACTGAAGATCGAGGGAAGAGTAAATGTTGCATCTTAAATCTGAAGGCAGTCTGGAGGAAGAACTCGCTCTTCCTCAAGGGACCTTAGTTATTTTGTCTAAAGCTTTCAGTTGATTAGATGAAGCCCATCCACAATATGGAGGGTACTCTGGTTTGCTCAAAGTTAATGACTTAAATGTTAATCATACTAAAAATGCCTCTCCACAGCATCTAGACTACTGTTTGACCAAACCTCTGGGCACGGCAACCTAGCGAAGTTGATACGTAAAATTAACCATCACAACATACCTCATGCATCTCTAGAACTCTCTCTCTCTCTCTCTCTCAAAAACCACCACCTTATTAAAATTGTAACTTCCTTCAGCTGACCAACTTTTTCTTTCCATACTTACCTTGCTGAATTTCTAAAGCTGATTCCTTCATCTTTCCCTATGACTAGAAAACTCTTCAACTTTGAACCACTTTCACTTTATATTTTCTCTACTTCCATCTTATAGCTAGTAATGAATAACACTGAACTCCTTGTTTCTAACAGAAATAGATATTACCAGTTCTCTCCTAAATGCTAAGGAATGTCTTATTCTTCTCTTATTAATCTCCTATTTTCTACAGTAACTCTTAGAAATATTTTCATAAACAAACCCCCTGATATCCCCAATTCCTTTATCCCTCTTTGAAGGGCAGGACTTCCATCATGTCTTTCTCAAATAGGTTAACATCCACTAATTAATGTTTGGATTTCTCGTCACTTCGGCATCCAGGTTCTTACATAACCAGTCCCCAACTTCTAATTCTAGTCACAGATTCTAATTCTACTGTAATGCAAATCTGATTCTTCGTAGAAGCTTGTTCATCAGCTGTTCCTCAAATAATGCTCTTATCTTGTGCTTCAGACTAGCAAAGTGCCTTGTGCTCAAATATTTATTGGAGCCTTTCTAAATATATGAGTGGATATATTTCTAAATATATGAGTGGATGCATTTACCCCTAAATCTATTCTTCCTTCTTCTTTTTAATATCCAACCCACTCTTTCAATCAATGATATTTGATCAGCTCAAATGCCACTTTATTCTTTTATGTCTGACCTGATAAAATTGTTGCCATTTCAAGAAAAACTCTATGATTTTCCCTGTCTGTAGTATTAAATTTTTTGTAACACTTATCTGGTATATAATACTTCTTTTGGAAAAGAGTTATTTTGGATAATTCTTATGTAGCCTTCCATTAGAAAGTAAACTTCTTGTTCTGTTTATACGGGAATTGCACAGGAATTGTACTAATTGGAATTTCATTTGTGTGGTAACCCACACAGCACTGTTGAGAGACAGCAGGTTGATGGATGGATAAATGGGCAGATGTATGGAGAATAGATAAATGAAAAATAAATGCTGCCAGTAGATTTTTGGATAGTATTCCACAGATGGTCTCTAGCCAATGAACTCTTCCTATTCGATAAAATACTAAAACATTTTCAAAAAATAAAGTGTTCTCTTTGGCTCAATCTGTTACATTACATGAGAGGAAGTCAGAATTAAAAACATACAGTAACATAATGAAAAACAAACTTATTTTAAATAGCTAAAGAAACGGAACAGACTTTATTGAAAAAGAGTAAAAACTAATTGATTTAGTTAACTTATTATTTCTTAAAAAATATTCAGAAGGAAGAATGGGGGGGGGGAACCAGTAGTTTTTTTATAATGATGCTGCTGACTCAGCCCTTCAAATGAAAACATAAGTGTTTCGGTTATGACAGAGTCTAGCACAACAAAGTTCTAAGGGTATAAAGGAAGTTGGCCTTTAAAAGAAAACCAGTAAAACAGAAAGGATGTTAAAGAATCTTAACAAGCACCAAATACCTTCTTTTAAACCATGACAAGTGTGTTCCCAAGAGATGAGTCACCAGCATGAGACTACCAGCAGAAATTAATGACTAGTACCTAATGTTCTAAAGAAAACCCACAGGATTATATTGAAGAGAAGTGAGTAAAAGGGATTTGCTGCTTATGGCTTCTGCCCCAACATTCCCTCCTCCTGCCTGCCGCCTCGACATCATAGTGTATCATAATTTAAAAAGAAACATTTTTTTCTTTTAAGTTGAATTTTAAGTGGATACAAAACTTTCTCTTCTATTTCTTTAGAACTCTGTAGGATTCTTCTGTTAATGTAGCCTCAAGTGAAATTTCAGAATATTAGTTATAGTTTTAGCTTTGTATATTCAATCAGGTAATAAATGAGTTGACAGCCTTGAATGAAGTCTTGTGTTTTCTTCCTCTCTCTCTCTCTCCCTCTCTCCCTCCCTCCTTCTCTCTCTCTCTTCCTCCCTTCCTCCTTCTCTCTCTCCCTTCCTTCCATCCTTCCTTCTTTCCTTTCTTCTTTCTTTCTTTCCTTCCTTTCTTCCTGCCTGCCTGCCTGCCATATCCTTAAATCTTAGTTAACAGTTGCTTGCTCATTGCTCATTGTTTGGGAACTCTTCTTTTTCAGAATAGCTGCCTTTTGTGCCAGGAGGCACATTGCCAAATACTCCACAGAGTAATTTGACTCTCCTCTTTTAGCCAGGAATGATTTCTTAAGGCCATGATTTGATCACATGATATTTCATTAAATTTGTCAAATTAGACATATTTAACTTAATGCCCTTCAGGTTTGAAGAGAGGTAATACATCTTTGATTATAATTTTTAAAAGCCACCGAGTCACTTGCTTTTCTAAAATAACCTCGTAGCAACCACATAGAAGATTCTATTTTCATTACTAACATAGTTTACATAGATGAGCAATCAAGATAAGAAATGGTCAGATTGTTGAATTCTTGACTAAAATTTGATTTCGATATTTAAATCCCAAATGGCTGATTCTAGGACTGAGTCATGGAATATACAAGAAGAGCTCGTATCCACAGATCTTGTACTGTAAGAAAACATTGGAAAAAAACAAAACAATGTTAGGTTGGGAGGAGAGGAGGTAGGTCCAAGAGACAAAAGAGCTTCCAATGGCCAAAGCTGACACAATTTGAGCAACAAAATAAATAATATTGCACTGGCTATAAAATAAATATCCATGGGTGTATAGTGATAAAATAAATGACTGAATGGAGAAATGAATGATAAAGAACAGACAAATCCCCTGTGCAGAAAAATGCCAAATACTTTATGTTATACTCCCACTCAAAGGGGTGGATCATAATTCCCTACTCCTTATGTGTAGGTTGCATTTGGTGACTTCCTCTCAAAGAGTACAGTATGAAAAGAGAGGGAAAAAAGTAACTTTACAAAGGAGAAATGTGACATACACTCCTTCATCTAGCTGGGCTCACCTTTGCGGTCCTCTCCCCGAAAATCCTTAACTCCAGTCTGATCAGAAGAGACATCACATAACCCAAATTGAGGGATATTCTACACAATACCTTACCAATACTCCTCAAAATTATCAAGCCCATCAAAAACAAGGAAAGCCTGGGAAACTGTCAGAGCCAAGAGGAGACCAGGGAGAGATGAAAACTAACGTGGTATCCTGGATGGTATTCTGGGAGAGAAAAAGGACATTAGGTAACATCTAACAAAAATGTGAATGAAATATGGACTTGGGTTAATAATAATGAATCACTACTGATTAATTGTTTGCAGCAAAAATATCATAATAATGTAAGATCTTAACACTGGAAAATCGGTGTATAAAAACTGCTATCTTTGCAACGTTTCTATGAATCTAAAAGTACTCTATAATAAAAAAAAGTTTGTTTTTTTAAAAAAGTGAAATGTCATATTTAATTTTGAATATATCCTTAGTGGGATGCTTATACCCAGTAGCATAGTCATCAAATATAATACATTTTGAAAGAAGATTCCACATACTTTTCAGATGCATCATCTTTACCCACATGGTGAATTAAGAATAATGATGGCAGAGATATCTGCAAAATGTTGTAAACACTACAGAACATTTCCTAAGAAGTCTGCAGTCTGATTGCTCCTAGCTCAGTAGCAACTTCACATTTTATAATACAGGGTGGTTATTAATTTAGCAATAAAAATAAATCTCCTGAAAACCTTAAACTTAGACAATCTTTTCATCATCTTTAGACCAGCAGCATGCCTCTTAAGTAAATGGCCCACTTAGTTACTTGCCCACTCCCTTGTGTCTTTTATACAGTTGAATACAAATCCAGTAACCAATTCTACTAGCATGACAGGATCAGAATCAGCACTTCAACATTTATTTGTACGATCAAAGCCTCAAATTGGAAGAACTACAGGTTCCATATGAAACTAATATCCCCTTGAAGGAGCTGCTGGAAAGATCTGATCCAATTATAACAGAAGTCAAATTCCCAGGCTTTTCACAGTAGCTAGATTGTCCTTCAAGTAGAGGAGCCAAATACAACCCTCTTGCCTTGGCAACATCATCACTTGGACTTTCTCTCTTTTGCTTTGAGACAGCATGGACTATTGAACTGCTTGAAGACTTTGGGACTGCACTCGTGAAATAGTTTTAGTAGCACTTATGAGTATTGAGACTATGAAAAAGATTCTGTATTTAAAAGTGGAAAGAAATTCACTTTAACCCTGAACAATTCATATTCCAGCTGCTTTCTGTAATATTGAATAAGTCATGCAAACATAAAGATAATCTACGCATTTGGCTTTATTATTTTGAATACAATGGGGCAATGAAAGATGGTTACTCACCACAAGCCAACTGATCATTTGCAATGATTCTCAATGGTGGGGAGAATGAGAGTAACTTTCTGGGGAGTAGGCTGTGTGTCATTTGAAAAATATATATATATATATATGCTTGATAGATCTATTGTATTTATAAAACAAGAATTTCAAATTCTATAAAGTTTTCTTGCACAAAATAGAGTGAGAAACAATTGCATGTTAAAACCATAAAACCTTTGTTGAAGGACTAATAATGATTTTAGGCATAACAACACTTATTTCCAGTTTCTTCTACTGCTTTTTCCAGTATCTTCAATTTATAGAAATAGCCTCTTCCATTTAGGTTTGCCTCTATGACCACGGATAATCGCGATGGGATATAATTTATGTGCCTCACTTTCTCACTTTAAATTACACGTACCATCTTATACCCATGAAATATTTTCTTAGTTTAACTGGAAAGAAACAGGAAGAAGACATTAGAAAACTGATTTTGCATTCATAGTCATAGAACTGAAGTATCACCTGGGCCCTAGGAACGCCAGAAAGGGGTTGACTAAGATTTGCAGGGAATCATTTTGCCTTTGAAATACGTTCATTGTTTTCCTGGTTTAGAAGCCATAGAGACAAACTAAAAGGACCTAGCACGCTGAGTAAGATAGAGTGCATCTTGGTATACATGTGTTATTTTTGTACTAAGTTAAGGGTACACGGGTCAGAGGAAGTGAGGTTTTTGAAGTTATGATGCCCCAGAATGGGAATGTAGGCTATTACATTTCTGCATGTTTAATTTTTACAAAGACATCTTTTCCTTGCTTTCTCTCTCCATCCACTTTCCATTTTCCACCAATAATTTTAGGGGAGAAATGGATCTAGTTTCCTAGTTTTAACATTATTGCAGACTCTCTGGAACACCCTTCTCTCTCTCCCAGCCTATTTATCTAAATTAAAGAATGGAAGGAGAGATTAAGTGGAGGTCAACAAAAGAATAAAGAATATATAGATGTAAGAGACGGGGGTTCCCTTTTGACAAATCTGGTCTAATTGCTGGCGTCCAGTGTAGTGGAAAGAGCCTGGGACACGAATCAAAAAGCCTCAAGAATTATTCCAGAATGCCACCGGCATTGTGGAATTTATGATTTTTAAGAATGCTTTCAACTGGGAAATTCTATTATCTTATTATCCAGTCACTTTCTATTCCCTAACTTTTCCCATTCTTTACTTTTTATTGAGGGTCTGAAAGTGGTTACTTCGAGCAAACATCTTTGATGTACATTAGTATTAGGCTGCCGCATTAACTTATTATTCCTTCGATTTACTAATGATCATAGAGAAAGCTTTTCCCCTGTGTATACAACTTTCACTAATTTGGTTTTTCATTAATTCAAAAAGCATGAATATCCCACTGTATATAAGGCACTATGAAAGATGAATGAAATTCAGACTTAATCCTTCAGTAGCTCTGATTCTGACAGCAGTCAAAAAATAAAAGAAAAAAAAAAGAAAAAGAAAACAAAAACCAAGCAAACAAAAACCATTGTGATACGTAGTGGAGTGCTAGTAAAGTTAACCACACTGCTGTCTGGAAGGCAGTGGGAAGAGGAAATTACTGGTTTGTGAAGTTTGCCAATTTCTATAGTGTAAATACTCCCAGCAAGGTCAGTTTCAAGAAACCAGTATGATGTCACTGAATATGAAGATGGGAAAAGATGTAAAAATTGGTTCCTATCAACTCCAGCACACTACTGAATTAGAGAATAGGTACACCCTAATACTACTGGCTCATAGTATAGGTAACCCAAAGACATACACTTGACTCTACATGGTAAGGTAGGGAAGGATTACAGAATAGAGAATTCTGGAGTTGAGATTTAAAGGACAAGTTGGCATCAGTCAAGCGGGCAAAGCATAGAAGGGTATTTTAGGCAGAGGGGAGAGCATGTGCAAAGCAAAGAGGAATTATTTCTAGAACAGAGGTCAGGAAAGATTTGAGGGCCAAGAGAAAAAACTATTATGTAGGGATTCATGTAACTATAAAATCCAGCTATTTGAGAATGTAACAAACAAGTTGTAGGCAATAAAAAACTAAAACAAACAAACAAAAAAAAAACAAACAAACAAAACTAGGCAACTAACTTAAGTTGGCCCAAGGGCCATGGTTCACTAACCTCGGTTCTAGAAGATAGACACTACAGACAAATTACACTAAAGCCTCCCTTCTACAGAGTGGGTGTGTTTTTCTCATTTTCTTAAAAATGTGTAACAGAGCCAACAAGTCCACCTAAAAGATTTCTGGAAATAGCATTTAATTTGGCTTGACCCCACACTCCTAGATCCAGCAAAACTAAGGAGTGTTGGTGAGTAATGTCAAGTGAATACAATTCTCCTCGTTCGTTTTATGTACCAAAATACACATCACTGCACATTGGATGTGTGATACCCTCGTCAAGTCAGGGAGGAGAAAAGAGTTCAGAACTCATGTCAATAGTACATTGATGTACTTAAACCATCACCTTTATATAAATTGGAGAATAGAGAAAAACTGATTCTTTAATATGACTAGTTTAGCTTGAAAACAGTTAAGTGCTTGGCACAGTGTTTGAGCAATGACATCCATTGACATTAATATTTCTGGACAAAGTCTTGGAGGATAATCTTTTCCTGTTTTTAGCATTTTAAAAAGATATAAAGGCCTTACACAGGGTATGTTCTCAAACAGTCTGACAGCCTCTCCTTAAAGGTAAAGAGAGGCATCTTGCTGTGCTACAAAGTAAGGAAGTGCTCAGAGCTGGTTGGGCACATGTGGAAAGGACACAGAGGTTAAGCACAAAAAAAGTCCCTAATGGTCAAAAATGAAACAATTTGAGTAAAAAATAAATAAAATAGTATTGAATTATAACCATAGTATAAAATAAATATCCACAAATCCATGAAAGTTGAATAAACAAATAGAAGAGATAGCTCTTCTTTATGGAAAAATAATAATTATAAATGCATAAGGCATGAAATGAATAGAAATATCTTCATTAGAACACAGTAATAATTAGTGCAAGAGAAATCTATCAATGCACACTAAAATTACTGGACAAAGTCTTGGGGAGAAACAGGGTATTTTCATAGTCTCAAAGTATCTTCTCCAAGATATTTATTTATTTACTTACCTACCTATTTATTTACTTATTTATTTTATTTTAAAGGTTTATTTATTTTTTGAGAGAGAATACAAGCAAGGGAGGGATGGGGGTGGTGGGGTGGGGCAGAGCAGTGAGCCCAATGTGAGGTTCAAACTCATGAACCTGAGCTGAAGTCAGGTGCTCAACCAACTGAGCCACCCACATGTCCCCCAAGATATTTATTAATTACAAAGATAAAGCCTAGCAGAAATCATCTTAACCAAATGATCAAGGTTAACATCCCCAGGAGTAAGACATCTTAAAGCTCCTTGTATTATAGACCAAAAAACCCACATGACTTCCATGTTATTCTTGCCAAAATACACAACCTCAATCTATTCATGAAAAAAAAAAACACAAACAAAACCAAATTTAGGGGCATTCTACCTGACCAGTGTTCTTCAAATATGTCAGAGTCATGAGGCACAAGGAAAGGCTAATGAACTGTCACAGATTGAAACAGACAGCAGACAACAGACTCAGGAAGCATGACCACTAAATGCAGTGTGATCTCCTGGATGGGATCCTGGAAGAAAAGAATATTTGCAAAACAACAATAACAAAAACAACCAACCAAACAAAAACCACAAAACCCTACAAAAAACAAACATCAAACACTGAGCTACACTCTACACTCTATGGTTTAATTAATGCACTTTACCAGTGTTAATTTCTTGATTTTCTCGATTATATTAAAGTTATTCAAGATATTAACATTAGAGGACTCTTGGTGAAGGGTATACTAAAACCCTCTGTACTATTTGTGAAAGTTTTCTAAAGTCAGAAATTATTTCAAAATAAAAAGTTAAAGAAATTGGAGAGAGGGACATATTAAAGTAGCATTTTTCATTTCTGATAGGTTTCCCTTCACTGGGTCCTATTTGGGTTTTCGACATTTATTTCCACTAAGGATCACAGCTTAATTACATAGGAGGGTATGTTGGAATTGAAACTGTTATTCGTTAAATCCATTCTCTAACCTGCTTAAGGCAAAGACTAGATCGCCTAATGTGCACCCATACACTTCTAGGCCAGGGCTAATTTTATAACATCCCAGAATTATCCAATGGAGAAAATAGAATTATCCCCACTTTATAGTCCATGATACTGAGTCACCGAAATGGAAGCCCCACAAGGACAGGATGCTTTGTCTTCATTGTTTACGGCCATATCTTTGGCCTGTAACATGTTTCACGGCATTTGTTATGGAGTCAACAAATATTCTGAAATGAATAAATGAGGAGATTAAGCAATCTATCCACATAGCTGAAAAATGGAAAGCTGGAAACCATCTGATTTTGAGGACAAACTCTTACCCACTCTACTAGACAACATAGGTCTTAAGATCTTAAAAAATAGAACAGTTACAATACTTTTTTATATTTACTCTTCATTTTTTACCAGTCAATTCATAAAAGACACACGAATCAGGAAATCCAAGGAGACTGTTAGTCTGACTGCTGCAAAACTTGTTTTCATCCATTTGCTCAAGCAATTAAAAAGTGGAAATATCTAGAAAGAGCTTAGCAATTTCTCCGCATGTCAGGATGATACAAAAATAAATTCTGAGAAACGGCATACAAAGCAGCACCACAAGGGAATGGCTTCTACTTTCCACAGTAGTAGGACATTGCTGATGGTTTTGGCTAAGTTTGATTCACCTTCCATGGAGCAGTTTTGTGGAATTTTCTCCAAGTATTTGGCTGAGTTCATATGAATTTGTCTCGTAGGTTAGACTTGAATAATATTTTCTTTTCTCTACCACAGAACGTGACAATTAATTTAAATCACATCTCATATTTTAGCATTGTGGCACCTTTGGGACTAGACATTTAAGTTCTGTGTTGATTTGGAAAAGATTCTACTGCAAACTGAGGGCCTGGGCATTGCGGTGGGAAGAGCTCTGGACTGAGTGTCGAAATAAAGAGTTCCAAAGCTGGCTTCACTGCTAACTGGTGTGTGACCTCCACAAAGGGATGCAAACGCCCCATTCAGACTCAGTTTCTCTACCTCTAAAATGGGAACAATAATTTCTTGGCCTTTTTACAGAGGGTTGTAAAAATAAAATGACAAAATGTGTGTGGCTATGTCTTAAGAATTCTGAAGCACTATACTCAAGTTTAAAAAAATGAGAACTCAGAAAAATAGCCTATTTGTAAAAGGAAGTACCTTTTATGTTTTTAATTTGTGAATAATTTGCATGATATAGGTTTCTATTTTTTTCCATTAAACTATTCAATTTTTCCGTTAAACTTTTTCTGCACTAAATTTTTGTCATCATCAATATTTACAATCTATGTTTTTCAAAATTTTATATAATCCTCTAGCCCATGAATTGTTTCTAAACGGCTGTTACTTAGAAACAGTAGGACAATGTCTTTAATCAGAAGCCTTTTTTCTTTTAAGGACATCGTATTTTAAGATTATATGAAAGGCTATATCATTTTTCTAAAGCATCTAATTAAAGATTAATTTCCAGGTAATCATTAGGCTAGTTTAACCATCCCCCCCTTCCAATTCATGGAAGAGTACGGACACAAGTTGATTACCAATAACCATTAAATGCCAGAAAGAGAGAGAGAGAAAAGAAGAAGAGGAAGAAGAGGAGGAGGAGGAAGGGGGGGAGGAGGAGGACGAGGGAAAGGAAGAGGAGGATGGGAGGGGAAGGAGAGGATGGGGGGAGAGGGGGAGGAAGGGCAGAAGAGAAACAAAAACAAAATCCATATTATTCAAACCACTTATTCATCTGAATTGACTATTCAATTTTTTTTTTTTCTATGTATTATCCTGGACACTTAACCACTCTGGGGTCTTGGTCATCTTATCTGTCTTTTAGAAAAGAGTTGGATTTCACAACTTTGGGTTAAACATTTTGGAAGCAAGTACAGCATAACAAAGTAGTTGATTACTTAAAGCACAAACATGATTGTTTCTCTGGGGTTGCTGTGCATAAGTTTTCCCAACACAGCCACCAAGAGAACTACCTCAGCAGGTTGGTCACCGGGGGTATCGCCCTGCCAGCTGCCAAACAGTCACTGCTGCAACAAGACAAACAGCAAGTCTTAGGAATGTGGGACATTTTAAGAAATATCTACACACATACTTTCAGTCAGTGCTATCTTATTTACTTGTTTGTCTTACTAAGTTTGGGATCTGATGCCAAAGACAAAATCCCTTTCTCAAAATCTCACTTTAACTGATGAGAACAGCAAAAAGCTTAAAGGACAGAGAGAATTTCCTGAAGATTCCTGCTTCTGAATATTGTCTTGTTTCACGTATGTTATTTCATTTATTTATTTTTGTTTTATTATGTTTCATTTCTTTCACTTTTATAGCTTACTTTAGCATAATGTTTTCAAGATTCATCCATTTTGTAGCATGCATCAGTACTTCATTTCCTTTTGACTATTTTTTAAAACATTCTATTGGTAAGTATCATGAAGATAAGTCCAAGTCAGATGTCTTGGATCCAAGTGCCACCAGGGTCTAGATAAGGTGGATGAGAAAAGTAAGAAGGTCAGGGAGACTGCAGTGAAGGCTAGGAATCCTTGCAGCCACTATGGAATGTGTTCAAATTTAGCCCTTAGAGATGCTTCAAAAGAAGTCGAGAATTGGATTTTCAGGGAGATCTTATTTCTTTAAAAGTTACAACTATTTCAGGGCGCCTGGGTGGCTCAGTTGGTTAAGCCTCTGACTTCGGCTCAGGTCATGATCTCACGGTTCGTCAGTTTAAGCCTCACATCAGGCTCTGTGCTGACAGCTCAGAACCTAGAGCCTGCTTCAGATTCTGTGACTCCATCTCTCTCTAGCCCTCACCCCCTCTGACCCATGGTCTGTCTCTGTCTCTCAAAAAATAAACAAATATTAAAAAAAATTTTTTTTTTCAGTTTCAACTATTTCAAAACTCGACGAAACTGTATGAGTCCACAGGATCACCAGTTTGAGATCTGTGGGGTTTGTTTATTTATTTATTTATTTATTTATTTATTTATTTTTTAAGCAGTATTGATCCATTGACTTGGGTTATGAATATGTTATTTAGATAGTCAGTTTCAACTGCAGAATTATTTAGAGTCACTAGCTTTGAAAGCCATTTCAAGAACTTCCAATTACAAAGCCATAATTTTGGAATCTAGCATCACTGGCATTAGAAAGGGGTCTTCACTTTACAGAGACTCACCTTAGGAAAATAAATAAGTAGAGGGCTTTTCTGCCACATTTAAAATAGAACTGTACTAGTAGAAATACAACAATAATGCATCATCCTTCTAGCTTCCAGGCTGCATGCCACCATTTCTCCATACTCAGAGGCTCTTAGAATTTAATTATACAACAGTAAACAATAAATTAAAAGCAAGTGAATAAACCTCAGATTGGTAAACCCATATGTCATTCTTCTACCCACTACCCAAAGGTCTAAACTCTCATTGACTCAAACTATTAGTTTCATCTTGTGTCTTCTGACTCAGGAGTGTATGGCACACCTTTGACAAAGAATGTCTGCCCTTCCAGTAGGCAGAAATCTAATAGCAATTTTCCAAGCTAAGTGATACTACTACTCCCCACTTCTCATTTCCCTTTCAATTCCTGAAAGAGTTGCCAAGATTTTCAATGTTGATGGAATGGTACCTCTTCTGAATCTCTCCTTTTTTTCTTTTCTAAGTATTTGTTTAAAAGTTTACTTATTTTGAGAGACAGAGAGAGAGAGCCCGGTTAGGGGAAGGGCAGAGAGAGAGAGAGAGACAGAGAGAGAGAGAATCCCAAGCAGGCTCTGCACTTTCAGCGCGGAGCCCAATGTGAGGCTCAAACTCATGAACCTCAAGATCATGACTTGAGCAAAACCAAGAGTTGGACGCTTAAATGCCTGAGCCCCCAGGTGCCACTGAACCTCTCCCATGAAATCGTCTCCCACACCCACCTTCCCACCATCTCTCGGACTACACTGCTACCATCTTTCCTCATCAGCTCTTCTCCCACCAAATAACCCTCTGTCCCCCAACCCCCACCTCACAAATGCATTTTCTGAGTCCTCTGAGAAATGAAAAGTGAAAAGTAGTTCTTCCTCTCAAAACCAGTTGGAAATGTCCGGTCTTAATATTTGTCTGGAGCTTTGCTTTTATTTTCCAAAAGATCTGGGTTTGGCAAAACCATTTTGGTTAAGTAATAGACAACAGCCTAACATTCCAAAAGGGAGGTGGAAACCCAGACAACCTAGGATTCCACGAAGACTAAACACTGGACCCTTCTTGTTGAGCCCAAACAGCCCTCCCCAAATGCAGAACCACGTCATTTCTTAAATAACTGGCATGATCGGATACACACTGGTGTCACTTAAGTTGGTATTTCACTTTATTCCCTCTGCCTTTACAGAGACTTGTAGATGTACACAGGAGGCTAGTCTTACATCTAGAGTCCAAGGTTCTTAGAATCAGACTTGAACTCAGAGTGAAAAAGTAAAATAATGTTTTCAACGTTGTGGAAACATGTTACTATTGTCCTCATTTTTACAGAAAAAGCAACTGAGGCACAGCATGGCCATCTAACTTGATCCCACAATTTTAAATTTTGGGTCTGGGATTAAAATCCTTCACTTTATGAGCCCCTGCCCTTAATCCCTGTGCTATTTTGCCTTTCCACTTTATATTTCTTAACAAAATTTCCAATTCTGGGAATGCGCTTCTGATTTGGATTTCGAACAACCCATAGGCATTGGTCTGAGACTGGAATAATTGATTCCGTTGCATTGCATATATATTTCTCCAGTTCTGTTCCTAAGGTTGAGAATCTTAGATTTTGATTTTTCAACACAGAGATGAGCTAAATTGTTCACTCTTTCACAGGCAGATGCTTAAGAAAGAATCCCCTATTAAAAGACTCCTTCTGTTTAAATAATAGTGGAAGTGACAATTCAGGCTGAAAATACTAGTGGGAAAAGAGGACCCTCAGTTAACAGCACCTTCCAAGTCATTTTACTGAGTTCTCCGAACACACCATCCCAACCTCAGTCACCCTCCCCAGCTCCAGTCTAGGGCAGCCTCCTGGAATGGTGGGGACCATCCCATTATTCCTGGGAGCTCTCTTTCTCTGCAAAGGTGTCTGTGGTGACCTCTTGGACCACAGGGGTAGATTTTATGTCCCTGAGTCATGAGAACAAGTCTTCCAGGACATTACTTATACCATTAAAGCCTGCTCTGGTTTGTTCTCAGTAACATGCTGTATGTGAAGACTGAATAACATGTAGGCTGGCTGGAGTTTCCTGACCTGTGGCCACAGCTAATGATAACATTACATCCTGGGAGGAGGCTGAACCTCTGCTCTGCCAGGTTGAGATTTCATCATCTCACAGCCCTGTGATATTGCCTGGCCTTGTCCCTGTCGATGGAAAGCAGGTCCCTGAGAATCACTCAGGGATGTAGCTCGAAGTCTTTCAAGGTGCCTTCACACGTCCCTGTCCCTTGCAGGCCAACTCCTTCATCCTTGGAAAATGAGGAAATCCACAATGAAACAAAAAAAAAAGGGGGGGGACTTTTTAAAAAATATTCAACAGGCTCTTCTTGATGTGAAGAAGATAAATTCTGTGTTGTCAAAACCATTGTCAAGAACTTCATGCACAGGGTGTAAGGAAGAGCAGGTCCCAGTATCTACGGAGGCCGACGAGGTTATAGCACGTACAGCAGACTATTCATGAGGCCAATCAGAGTCCAAAGAGCAATACTCTGCCTGTCTTCACTGAGAAGCCCTTTGCTAGGTCCTCGGCCATAAACAGGAGTGCACTGTTTTCCCAGGCATATCTGTTCTGTGTTCTACTACATCATCTTCAAGTGAGGAACTTCAGCAAGCCTAGCTCCTAATACCATGTCCTTAGTAGAACAGAGAGTTATGGACCAGCTCCTGCCTACAGGTTCTCCTCTGCACATCAGGAGGGAAAAAAATGTATTGCTTTGAGCTTCTCTGCTCTAGTGGAGGGTGCGGCTTTCCCTGACCTTCGACCCTATTTGGGCCCAACCGAATGTGCCCAGGCACATGACCCTGCAGGACGTTACCCCTGGCCTCCATCAAAATGGACATGGTTCCTAGGCCGAGATGAGATAAAAGGTTTAGGGTCAGGCCTCGGCTCTGTGCTGGCCTCTCCCAGCTGTGTGCCTGGCTCACTCTCTTCTTCCC
Organism: Paguma larvata; assembly: GCA_030068075.1. Taxonomy (NCBI): domain Eukaryota; kingdom Metazoa; phylum Chordata; class Mammalia; order Carnivora; family Viverridae; genus Paguma; species Paguma larvata. The sequence goes on along the minus strand of CM057834.1, from coordinate 48,347,760 downwards.
TTCGCAGACACTGCGAGCCTCCCTCTTTCCAGGCACCAGATCCAGCCCATTCTTACTTTCTCTCGGCGGCTGCTCTGCCTACTTTACTCTCCCGCCCATGGCAGGGATACACACTGAGTACTCCCAGGTACCTGGAGGGCTTCCTCGGATCTGAGCCCTCCATAGTCATCTCCACAGCCATGTCCTTCTTGTCTCTCACCAGATCCCTACCTCTAGCAACTGTGGTCAACGTCCCTGGACTCTTTCCCAGATGCAGATCTCACCATATGATTGGTTCTAACTCCATGTGGGAGATGGCAGAATGAGGCAGTTGTAAATTGTAAATCCTCGCGACTCCTTCCGAGCCCACTGCAACAAGACAGAAATGACTACACCAGGCAGATGTGGCCCTCATCTCATTCTGCTTTGTGTCCGGGGTTGTTGCTGGGACCTGTAAATCAACAGGGGAAGCAGGGTGTGGAAGACAGAAGAGGCAACGTGCTGGTGCTAACAGTCCTTTGTACAATACTTTGAGGTAAAACAATGGTTTCTGTTACATTTGTTTAGTCACAAATTCCAATTGTACAATAAAACTTTAATTACTTCCTTCTTAGGAATAGTTGGCTTTTTCATATTAATTGCTGTTATGAAAATGGCACTTCTAACACATTTCAGAGACGTTCGAGTAGCTTCTTCTTACATCACATAAACACTCTCCTTACCTGATGAGGTGATGTTTTAACTCTTTCTCTTATAAATCACTCTAAGTTAAACTTAACCTAAAGCCTTGTTGAAAGTATCACAGACTCTTGGCCTATAAGATTTAACTTTATTCCTAAATCCTATTTCCCATCTCTAAGTACCATCCCTTATGTAGCCGAACAGTTTGATAGTCTTTTTGATATTAGCCTGTGACATTTCCAGGAAAAAAAAAAAAATTCTTACTCCATTTTTTCTGCCTTAAGGGGATACAGTCCAATTTTACTTTTTTCCTCCCTCACAATGCACAGAGAAATCTTAAAAGTTCTATCAAGAAAACGTTTACCGCATATTTCCAATTCAAATGGAAATAGCTTTCACTTTTGATCTTGTAGAAAAACCCAGGCAAGTGATGAAGTACAATACTTTCTTTGTGTTGGAGTAGGCTGCACGACTGTTACAGAATATGTTTGAGCGTTTGAGCTAAGAGACCAGAAGAGGCTTCCCAACCACATGTTTAAAAGAACAGGCAGCAAAAACTGGCTTAAGTCAATTATAGCTCTCCTTTCAGAACCATCTTGTGGGATACATACTACTATTATCCAGATACTTCTATCTAACAGTCAGCCAACTCTCCTCTTAACTGGCTATGTTTTTGAAATCTACTTACTCTTGAGACTGACCATAAAATCAACACACTGACAAAGCAACAGTTTTAAATTCCAAACATGCACAAAACCCAGAACCATAATTACCTCAACGCTAAGCCAGTGGGAAAGTGAAGCATGTTGCCTCCTATGTTTTATTCAGTGCAGGGGATCCTGTCAGTATTTCACAAGAGCCAAATAAATCCTCAGAACAACAGCTTTCAGATTTGAGGGCTGTTGTTCACCTGGGCAGAAATCAAGACAAGGAGGAATCTGTTCCCAGGAGGGAATGCGCATCCTAGACCTGAGGCTCACCTTGTGATAAAATTTTCCACGTTAACTAGGTTCCATGTTTCTTCAGAGAGGAAAATAAGGACCACTACTCTATGTGAACATGGTGCTTCAGAGGGTTCTGACTCCTGCAAGCTGCAGGCATGGGCTGCTTACTCTAAAGTATAAGCTGAGACATGGCTGACATCAGTCTCTGCTGGTGAGGTAACTGAAAACATGTAGGACTAAAGCCGAGGACTCGGAAGTATGTTGAAAAAAAGTTAGTTCTTAACTGCCCCCAATGATCTCAGAAAGAAACGCTCTCACACTGAATTAAACAGATAAACTAGTTTTGTAGATAGGTCTTCACTAGAGACATTATTCTGAAAGTTCCAAAAACGGGTTGGTAATTGTTGAGAATAAAAATACCACCAAATCTACAACGGCAGTGGTCAGGCTCTTTTTACGTGAGTGGCCTCAAGAATCATAACAGGGAGGGAGTCTGTGACTGAATAATGGCACTTCTGCGACTATTCACACAAATGTACCTTACAAAAATGTTTGAAAATTTTTAGTAAGTATCAAAATCCTATATGCACTAAGCACGACGCTAAAACCCTGGTATTTACTCCAGAAAACAAAAAGAAAAAAATATGGCCCTTATCCTCTTAGAGGTCCAGTATACTGGGGAAGAAAGACAATATCTCTATCAATGTGGTAATTCAACTAATGATTCCTCCAGGTCCTAAAAATGCAACGTGTTGAAAAGTTGTCTTCTGGGCATGACACACTCTCCTAGGTGTAATTCAGTCCGTCAGGGGCAGGAGGAACATACCTGTATCGTGCTGGAGTATCTCTGGCATAAGAAAGCCCTGCTTAGGTATGTGGTGACTTCGGTCATGGTAGTAGTACAGTCCCTTATCATCAACCTCTTAAATGAAAACACAGCACCCAGTGGAAACTGCTGATAGCAATTGCCAAGGTGAAAAACACATGGCAAGTCCTCTGTGGTTCTGGCGGCTGAACTACACACATTTGGCCTCCAGGGCAGGCTTTGATTGCAAATAGGAGGCTGGATCTTGGTTTTAGGAACTCTTTACCTCTGCCACAGGATCAAAGGTACAGAAAGCAACTTCCAACTGTTTCCTAGCAGCCTGCCCAGACAGTATGCTAATGAGCTGAGCACGGAGCTTCCAATTATGGAACTACTTCCAGAAGTAAACTTTCAAATGGATTCATTGTGATAGGTGCACTTAGTAGGGATCACAACTGAGAGACAGGTATAAGTCTGAGTGTCTCTGAGTCACTAACTACTAATTATGATTATGCCTAAATTTTCTCCACAGTACCATATATAAAATGAGAGAGGAATTCTTTCTTATTACTGACCTAGGGCCACGTACAAATCTGAATCATAATGTTCTCACAGGATATCCATTTTTAAAGGATGGAACAGGGAAAAACAATTCTGCGTTCAAAAGCAGAGGCTCTTAGTTTGAACATAATACTGAAATTTTAATCAATCAGACTTACAACTACAATTGCCATAAATACCATGTAGCTTCTTGATGTATCAGTGTAGATCATGTTTGCATGTGGGTACGTGTGGGTGCACAGATGTGTGTATGTGCATCCATGGATTTAAAGTTTGTATCTAATGAGAGAAACTAAGTGTCTAATAGTTATGCGCAATGAATTCTGGGGTCACTGCTCCCAACCTTAAACAACTGGTGTCAGGATGTGCTACACAGTAAACTAAGTGCTGCCATTCTCTACAATCGCTCTTGTAGAGGTTCTTGATTCATTATAGTTTCTGAATTACTGGGGGAATTGGTAGTTAATTACCTCTAACACCTATGCAGGAAGAGCTGGGGGAAAGAAAGGGACTATGAAATTAGCACTCTGTGACTGAGTTAAATATATCATTTTAGTTCAATAGCATTGACTATCATAAGTCAAACTCAGGTTATAAAGAATTAATTTCTTTTTTACGCCAGAAGACTTCTGTTTGATCCATAAATTCCTTAATGTACCCTGACTTTTATTGATTTTGTTGCTTGAAAAGGTCCACTGCCAGAAGCTGAGTTGCAAGTAGGTCTTTCCAACATAGTTTTATGAATAAATCAGAACGTGCAATTACCCGTGATTTCTATGATTGTGAAAATGGTTTTTCATTGTATTCTAGCAAGTTGATGGAACGTTGTGCTTATTTTTAACCCTCTCCCATGAGGGGAATATCCAGTTGTTGAGAGGGAAAGAAAGCAGTATTTCATAATAGTAGCATACGGATAAAGCGATGTTTGATTGAAAATGTTTGTGTTAACCTCAAACAACTGCAAAGTACCAAAACAAATAGCAGGTTGTGAATCACTTAAAGCAGCCTCCCAGAGTCACAGGACATTCTGCTATAGAATCAGCAACTTTATTATGGGACTATACATCCGTACAGTTCTCCACTAATTCATTCGAAAGATATTTACAAATGTATACCATTACATGAGACCACAGTAGGTTCTGCAGATATGGAGCTGTGATAAAGGTAAACAAGAATGATGGGCCTGCATAGATTTTACATTTCCTTCCAGAGAATATTTGGGTCACTGTCAATTTCTGAGTTTTCTGGCAAAGTGGTTAAAATTGGAGGAAAAGTCCTGTACCCCCAAATGTAGGAAGCCATAGCATATGTCCAGAACTTGTTTCTATCATACTGTGGGGGTAAAAAGAAAATGATAAATTATACAGGAAGCTTAAGCAGAGTACCTTTTATTGCACACTCCCTGAAATAACATACTTGAAAATATTTTAATCAAGCCATTCTTTATAAATGTGTGTGTGAAAAACTTTCATAAATTTGCCAAGTTATGTAACCACCATTGTTATTCTGTTGTAAAACATTTCCATTGCCTTAATAAGATCCCTGTGCCCGTTTAGAGTTAATTCCTGTCCCTACCCACAGCCCCGGGCAACCGCTCGTCTACTTTCTGTGTCTCTGACTTCTGTAGACATTTTGCATAAATGGAATAGTAGAATATGACGGTGTGTGTGTCTGTGTTGTGTGTGTGTGTGTGTGTGTGTGTCTGGTCAATCCAACCTTTTAAAACATAGCTATTTTAAGTCTTTACTAAATTAGATTTTTTAACAATTTGCTCATGGACCTTATAACTCTTAAGAACTCTCATTAGGCATAATTGGAAGGCTCAAGACTTCAAGTTTATGTTAAGAAACAAAACAGTGTGGGCAGATCTTTTGTTTGCATGACCAATTCATGGAAACGAGAGATAAACACAGTTGTTTCTGTGTATATTTATAAATGATTTAGTGTCTGAGCAATTTACTTAGTGATGACCAGTGAATTATATATTTTACAACCAGATTCATTGTTGACTGCAGTCCCAGAATCTCACTAGATCACATGTTTGAGTATAATTTGAGAAGGAAAATCCGAATATCTTCACTTCTCTTTTGAAAATTAGTGCATGCTTTTGCATATCAATAATATGCAGATAGATTTATTTCATTTCAATCCAGTACGTTTATTAAGCATCTAACAACAGTTCGTGCTAGAGATACAGATGGATAAAATGGCCACAGGAAAAAAAAAATACTGGTGGATAGGTAAAAAGATTCAATTGTATCTGTTTTTTTTTTAAACTAGTACCTTTATATTTCGCTATTTCTTTGAGGTTGACCACTAAACGTACTAACAAGAACAAGAAGATACAAAGCCTTTTGCTTCTATAATTTTTCTTGCACAAAAGCAATCAAAGCCCCACATGAGGTTTTTATTGGTAAAATGATATCAGGGATATTGAATCCTCTCACCTAAACAGACAAGTTAGAAACCATGAATCCAAGGTGAAAAGTGGCCTGATTAATAAAGGCATAAAAGGTTTTAAACAGGTCCAGCAAAGTATAATAAAGGTAGCCCGAAGGAAAGCAAGTGAGACTAATACAACTAGATGATCTTATTTTTAACCATGTAAAATGCTGGACAGGGAAATCCAGCATAAATAAGGAATTAAGGACCATTAAAATAAGAATTCCAAATTGAAAAACTATAAGGTAAAACGAAATCAAGCACCTCACACTCTGAGAAGCGGGAGAGAGAAGATTCTTTCAGTACAGCTACTGCTTTCAGGTGGTTAGGGGACTGACCATCAGATTAAGGAGTTGCACAAATTCTTGACTCTAATAATATCTGTCTGTCACAGAGAAAGGACCCATGACCAAAAGGAAATCACAGTATCATTTGATTGCGTCCAAGTGACCAGAAAATAGTTCATGACAAACACTACAGACAAACGTAGGCAAAAATTCTACTCAGTGCTCAACAGAGGTAGTTTTTGTAACAGGGCAGACTAAACTTCTCGGTCTTTTTCTTTAAACTAAAAAACCCTTTAGGCCTAACCCGGTTCTTGCCTATGACTTGTGATTCAGATGAAGATTCCCTCGGTCCTCCTAGGGTGAGAAGCTGTCCATCTCATCAGTTGCCCTGGCCACTGGTAAATTCAGTCTCGAGTGGGACTGACCATCTTACTTCTCCAGTTCTTAAGGATCCTCATACCTTGCCTCCAAACCTCAGCTTAAAATCGTACTTATCTAGCCGAGAAACGAGAGAATCACTCTGGTTTACCTGCTGTTCTGATTGAGAAGGTCAGAAATACTCTGTGTCAGTAAAAAATACTTCCATAGAAGCATTGGCCCTCTAGTTTGGGAAAGGAGGCTTCTCTTTGAAAAAGATCATTGGTTGATTTCTTGTTTGGTCTAGAAATAAAGTACCTTGCACTTTGAAGAACCAGATCTTCACATTGGTCAGACCATCTATCTTGCCCTTGAAAGTGTGATGAAAACAGCCAGCCTCTCCACTATCACCTAGAGAAATTGTTTTTTAAAGATTAGATAGCCCATAAGGAGAATAAAAATGTGATTCAATTATGCATTCAGTTTGTTCATTTAAGTAGTCATGCATGAACGCAAACAACAAATATTCTACCAAATGTTGATTCTATAAAGAAAGTTAAGCTTAATCCTTTATTCCCCCTTGAGTGGCTAAAATCTCCAAGTTTTTCCTCCAACCTAGAGATATGATGCATCTGGGAGAGCAAATCCCAGGCTTTCACCTGAAACTGCAGATATCTGCTATCCTTAAATACAGAAATAACCGTGCATCAAAACTGATCGAGAAACAAGAAACTCATCTGGACAACACAGATGTTGACAGTTCCATCTCTCGAGTCTAACCCCGAGGGGCAAATGCTAATTTAGAAGGTTTGCGAGATTACCCTGAAATAAACAAAAAAACAAAAACAAAATCTCAGCCGTGGTCTTTGTCAGCCCACCTCTTGTCTGACTTTCCCATCATTTTAAGCATAGGATTTCCACAAGCTTCAATCCATATACTGCAAGACACTTCATGAAAATATATTTTTACAAAATATTTTGTAGCCTCCCTCTGGAAGATGTGGAAACAGACAACTGGACCAATCTGTCAAATCCCCTGCGGTTATTCACAACTCCCTCTCCTGACATATGACCAGCTTCTGAAGTGCAGGTACTTTTGGCCGCTTTTATCTTTGATATTTTCTCTCCCTCACTGTAGTTCAGAAATAAATGCCTCCCTACTGAATATTGGGAAGCTGGGCAGAGACCATTTCCCAGATAGTTGTTTGCAATGAGGTTTTGTTTACTAATCTACAAATAATGGCCAAAACCTTTACCATGTTTTTTAAAAATACCATAAAATAATATTATATAAGCGTATTACTAAAAAGTTTGGAAAGCAGAAAGGACAAATATCCATAAAACACTACCCACAAGCAGCAGCTACCATTATGTAAGAGTATTCTTTCCCTTCTTTTTATATGGGTATTTATAAATATCTGTAATTACAGTGTGCACAAAATTTCATCCTGCTTTTTTCTCCCCTTACATTAGTTCAATAAGCTTTCTTCCATACAGGTATTCGATATTTATAACCATCACCTAATTTGTTGAACAAAATGCATGTAGTGGATGTGTCATAACTTAACAGTTTGGTTACCATCAGACCATGTCAGGTTATCAAATTTTGGTAATTATAAATAATGTTTCTCCAAACATCTCTATTTTGATAGATACTTATCTATGGGATTTCTGCACATTAGTATTAATTTTATAGATATATTGTGAAATCAGCTTCCAAAAAATTATGTCCCTTGTTAACAGCATGAACAGTATATGAAAGCACGAACTTTATTGGCATTGTATGTTATTATATATATTTTTATAATAAATTGGTGTTAAATGATTGTTCAAGGGTATTATTATTCATCCTTTCTTAATAACTAATGAAATAAGATATTTTTTAAATTTTTTCTTTATTATTTTATCTCCCCTTCAGTGAAAAGACCAGAAGGCTTTCCTTGTTATTTTATTGAAACAATGCAGTACAATTCTCTAGTCTTTTTAATTTTAACAATGTTACTTGACAGTGACAATAATTAAAACTCTTTGAATTGAACATTATAATAATTAGTCTTCTTTTGTTTTATACCCGGTCAAGATCTGTCTTTGAGGAATTCTTTAACTTGGTTAAAGTTTCCTAAAAGACATTGCTTAAAAAAAAAAAGACATTGTTGAAATCCCAGGGTGATGGTCATGTATATATTGTGGTCTATGCAGATACTCTATGAGTGAACTGGACAGGAGCAAAAAATCATTGAGCTAAGTCTACCATGATACTCAGATATCTGAAAAAAAGGGATATGCCCAAAGAGACTAAATTTACATTCAAATGATAAAATAATACTTGCCTTTCTATATGCATCTCAGCTGTATAAGGGTTCAGTTTGAAATAAAACATTGACTTATCTTAATATTAATGATAACCCAGTGCTTTTAGAGAAACGCCATTAACGCAACCACAGAGTGAACTGAGTTTCCAACAAAATCTCCATAGAAATTCATGATAAAAAAGGAATTACAGAAGTTCAATGGCATGCCATCGTTTCTGATCAAGTAGTGAAGGGTGGTCATGTGTCCCCTTTTCCACGTTTTATTTTGTCCATTTATCCTCTTTGAAAAATGTGCATAATCTATATTAAGTAATGAAGTTATTCGATTTTGGTCTAAGGAACTGGAGCCAAAATATAATCCTGTGCATTCAGAGGGGCCGCTTTTCCAAACCTGCAATGCTAAACACGTCTAAAAAAATATCCAGTCTAAATGAGCAGTTGGTAAAGCAATCAGCCTTTCACATTGGAACAAGCAACAAACATGTGCAATGACCCTAGCGTTTCTCCTTTGATTTATAGCAGTCTTGGAAAGGAGCTTAACAAGGTGGCACAGAGCTTCAAGAGCAGTTGCACTCAATTTATTGTCTGAGTTGTTAAAGATGTTAATTAGATTAGGAATTTGCTGAGGCCCGTTTAGTCCTCGCAGAAAGAAGAGTGTTTCTCGTGTTTCTCTTTGAAACTCAGTTTTGTGGCATAAAAACACAGGAAAGAAGAAATCCTACACTCATGGAAATTGTAGGGTCCCATTGAATTCCATAAAATTGTAAAAATTCCAATAATAACAGTTACAAAAGAGCCAAGAAAGTACCAGACCTGTTTTTAAAAATAATATACTCCAACGATTCCTGCATTGTTTGATGTGTATAAGACAAGAAGTGGGCGGATCATGGATGGTGTATCTAGGAGGCCTGGGCCCAAGGAATGGAAATCATATTGGAGAGCAAATCCAAGCAGGCATTGAGACGAAACAGAGTTTCTGGAAAAGCAACAGGCAGGGCTTTTTACTCTGGAGCAATAAACATCAATCTGTATGTCATTTTAATACCCTGGACAAATGTTTTAATAGTGAGCTGTTGCATAGGCGGTGAAGAGGTTATTAGATACTTTGTTTTTGACACAACTGCTTTGCAATAATCCATTCCAAAAATATGTTTTGTCTTAAATTGAATTAAACAAATGAAAGTACAAAACCGTCCAGTAAATTACTTCCTCACCTCAAAAAACCACATGAATAGAAAACTCTCTCAGAAATGTAACTGGGAAAGTTAAAATTTATAAAAAAACAAGTGCTATTCAATTAATCAGGTTTTGGTGACAATTGGAGTATTAGCATAATTTTTTAATAATATCGGTAACAAGTGAGTTATAAAATTTGTTGTCAAGATTCATGGTTCAAGGCAGTTTTGCTAAAATTATAATTTTAGGTAAAAGGTGAAACAGAAATATGCACTTACTAACACATTAAGATGATTATTTGCAATAGCACTCAGAAAGCAAACGCATAAGGCAGGTAGCAAGTTAAATATTCCAAGCATGTAAAACCTAGTAAAGATCATCCTTAGGAAAAAGAGGTGGTTGCATTTCCCAAGGGACCTACCAAGATTGGCTACTTATTCAAGGATGAGAGGGCTTCAGATGAAATACCTTTATTCCAACTAAAATCATAACGGATATTTTTGGGAAAAGGATTCAGATCTTGTAAACCAGTTCTTGGCCTGCCCGGGAGATAGTTTCTGGCCATTTAAAAGGATTAGAGTGAGCCACGTGTACCATGTAATCTTGAATTTTCACCTTCTACCTCCACCTCTACCACTGCCCTGGCCAATCACGGGAAGTGGGTAGGAGAAAGTTGAGACTTGAGTAGGTTTCAGAGAGGTCCTGAACATTGGCAAAAGGCTAAAACTGCTTTAAACTGTGACTCTTTTACAATATTTAGAAGTTTTTTAAACAGCTCCAAAATCGTGCATTTAGAGGTGGACTTCTTTTAAATAAAGCTAAAATGTTTTTCCAGTAATTTCATCCCATGGATGATGTTACATACTGAGTGTTTGCTCCCTAAAATTCATATGTTGAAGACCTAACCTAACCTCTGGATGGCTATATCTGGAGATGGAGACTCTAAGGAAGTAATTAAGCTTAAACGAGGTCATTAGATGAACTCCTGATCTGACAGCATTATAAGGAGAGATAGATTTCTTCTCCTTATACACACACACGCACACACATGCACACACACGCGCACACACGCACACACACACGTACAGTTGATCCTTGAACAACATGGAGGTTAGGAGTAATAACCCCTCAAATAATTAAAAATTCATATTTAACTTCTGACTCCCCTAAAACTTAACTACCACTAGCCCACTGTTGATCAGACACCTTACCTATAACATAAACAGTCGATTAACACATATTTTGTTTGTTACATGTATTATATACTGTATTCTTATAATAAATAAGCTAGAGAAAAAATGTTATTCAGAAAATCATAAGGAAGAGAAAATATGTTTAAGGTCCTATACCATATTTTAAAAAATCCACATATAAGTTGATCCACACAATTCAAATTTATGTTATTCAAAGGACAACTGTGTGTAAATGTATATACATACTGAGTTTGGGTGACTCAGTCAGTTGAGCATCCAACTCTTGATTTCAGCTTGGGTCATGATCCCGGGGTCGTGGGATTGAGCCCTGTGTCGGGCTACTCACTAAGTGTAGAGCCTGTTTAAAATTCTCTCTCTCTCACTCTCTCTCTCTCTGTTCCCCTCCTCCACTCCTGTCTAAAATAAATAGATAATTAAAAAATACTAAAACAAAATATATAAGAAATTGAGTAACTTAGGTATTTTTCATCCCCGTATGAGTAGTAAATTTATAAAAAAATAAATAAATAAAAACCTGCCCAAAAGTAGAGGAGCCAGTGACCATGCTTGTTATTCTTCTTTACATTTTTTGACAGAAGAGGAAGAAAATATTTCTCTTATATATTTGGGAATCTCTAATTAACATAAAAAGGAAAAAAGTTGGAGTCATAAATTTATTTGTATTGCTTATTCATAGTTCTGTACCAGTGTACATTGTTTGGGTTGTGATAGTGTGATACTTCTCATTTTCCACAAATGGATTTTATGTTCCTTGCGGGCAGAAACTACAAATTTACAGTTCTCACTTCTGCTCAAATGTACTGTTTTTCCTGGATCTTCTATTGCTCGTCTTGGTTAATTTCCTTTCCATTCTCTTCTAGAACTATATCACTACTTCTCTAGTCTCAAATCCCCTGTTGATGCTTGCCTACCTTCATTCTCAGCAGATATCTTGTGTTGTACTTCAGAGAAAACATAGAAGATATTCTTTCTCCCTTTCTTCACTATGAAGATCAATGACATTTTGAAAAGTAGAAAATAAAATTGAATGAAATTTGGAAATACTAATAATTGCACAATATGTCCAAATAAATGTCAATAAAGAAGGCAAAATCTGGGAAGACTACCAAAATGAGAACAAATTACATAAAGAAATAGAATATAATGGAAGGTAAACTAACAGAAGGCAAAACATAAAAATCCAGGTTACAAAAATACGTGGTATCTGCTGGATATCTAGTAATGCACACACACCTTGAATGTCCCTGTTAATCACTATTTTGAGAATGTAGAGATCCCGTCTTCCCTCTATAGAACACGCTGTTCTCCGTTCAAAGTCATCAGCTCTGGGGGTGGCCAACCCAGAACTTCCTCCTTGTAACAAGAGTGTCCCAACGGCAGGCCTTGATCTCCTTGGAACGCTGGCCATAGTTGCTAGGATAAGGCACTGTAAGAGCTTGCTGCATGTAGATTCCAGCAGTGAATGCTTTGTTCAGTCAGCGTTCCTGGACTCGCTGAATGTAAGTTCCCTCAACAAACATATGTTTGAATCACTGTCTCAGGGTCTTTTCTTCAGCCTCACTGGACCATCACCCATGGTAGGCTTAGAGGGTGGCTACACAAAATAGACAGGGTGTGGCTACACAAAGATATAGATAATTTTGAAAAACAATGCAAAAGGTTAGAAACAAAAATCTACTGTATGGGTAAAGAAAAATATCCAAATCACAAAACGATCAGACTTGGAAGCCCTAGAGATGGCAAAACCGTTCAAGCAGGACCAGGGTATGAAGTTTAATAGTGCGCACACGTGTGTGCGTGTGTGTGCGCACACACACACACACACACACAGACACTGTAAAAACATTAAATTTCAAGATTAAAGAAATCTGCCAGCATCCAGAACCTTTGAAAGAGGTTACTTTCAAAGAAGCAAAATAAAACTAGTCTCATATTTCGGCTTTGTGACAATAAAATTCCATACAACAATGAAAAAAATATCTTTAAAGACTTGACAGTAGAAAGGATTATGACCCAATGATTTTATTATATTATAAAGACATCCTCAGATTTACAAGGTTTTGGAAAATGCACTAATGTAGTATTTTTATCCTGCCAAACTCTTCTTTGTGATCAGATGACTCAATCAAGAGCAGAACCCCAAAACTGGGGAGTCACAGTAGAAATGGACAGTGAATATTACAACATGCTAAAGATCAGAAATACAGTGAAAGGGAGAAAATAAACACGTTATGAACACTAACATTTGCCAGATACTTTCCATTTTCAAAAAGCACCAGCTTATGCTCATACTATTAATGTAAGCTTGAGCTGGTATTTATATCCAGATCTGTCAGCTTCCAGAAGGCAAACGGAAATGAAATAATTATTTGTGAAAGAGAATTTGATCTTATGTCTGAGTAACTGTCATCATACCCTCAAAATAGAATGCAAAGAGAAAAGAGAAATATTAATAGCAGATAATTTAGAAAGTAGATATATAGAATCTGCAATTCTAGGTTAAATCCAGGAAAAAAATCAAGAGGAAAGAAGAAATGTGAGCAAAAATGAAGTTGAAATGTTTGTTTACCAAATAGGGTTAAATGATTACTTCATCTTTTAAAATTATATAATTAGATATAAAAAAGAAAAGAAAGAAGGGAAATGAATGTCAACCCTCAAAAATTATATAATTAGTGGTTATGTACAACCATATATAATGCTTAGGTTATCATTAATAGAATTAAAAATCACGATAAATTTTGGACAAGTCAAGGCAAAAGAAATCAAATAAACATTCCATATAGAGTAGTCTATATGGCAAAATATAGCAAAAGAGAAGAAAAGAAAGAGATAAAACAAATGGTAACGTCTATGATCTACTTGCGATTGAATTCATTGTATACTTATTTTACTTGTAACCCTTATTTTCCTTGACATCTCATTCAGAAGTCTGCACTCTCCTATCTCTTTGGTTTCTCTTTCTCAGCCTCCTTGGCCAATCTTTGTTTTTTATACTTGATGATTAAATGTTGCAGAACACGACTTGGTCCATGGTCTTTTTATCTCCTTTACATTATCTTCTTTAAAAATATTATTCCTTTCCCCTTACTACATCTGTCAGTGACCCCTGCTTTTATATCTCCTGATGTACAAATCTTTCTACTGGATAGTTAGAACTAAAAACTTCCCAGGCCCCTAGAACTCAGTAGGTTACAAACTAAACACCTAATGCCTACTTTGACGAGACTCAAATCAGGATACATCTACAATGTTCCTTGTCTCAATAAAGCCATCACTATGGACTCAGTGGCTTGTAAAAGATCCTGGATTTCCACTTCTTCTTCAACTCACTTCCTTCACCCTTTTGATTCCAGTAAGTCTTGCTGATTCTACTTCCTCTAAATCAAGGTGTATCTACTCCATTCCAAGTGGCCAAAATTATCCTGGTTCAGGTCATGATCATCAGTCATTCTAGTTAATCTGAAAACTTCTGAGCTGGCCTCCTTATGCCCATTCTTATTTCTCCCCAAACCATTGTACATTAATACTGAATATTTAAAAATGCAACGTCAGCATGTCATCCTTTTTCTTAAAATTCTTCCTACATCTTTTTTCTTTTTTAAAAAATATTCAATGCTTATTTATTTATTTTTTGAGAGAGAGAGAGAGAGGGAGAGAGAGAGGGTGCACACAAGTGGGGGAGGGGCAGAGAGAGAGGGAGACAGATCTGAAGTAGGCTCCAGCCCTGAGCTGTCAGCACAGGGCCCAACATGGGGCTTGCACCCATGAATTGTGAGATCATGACCTGAGCTGAAGTCCAAAGCTTAACCAACTGAGCCACCCAGGTGCCCCCTTTCCACCCCTTTTCAATTGCAACACCGTATGTCTTCAGTCATGCCAATGTCCTGGCACAATTACTAACAGTGCCCCCTCTCATTCTCAGAAGTATCCCAGTTAACATGATAAATTATATGGTTAAGGGTTTCTTTGGCCTGATCAGCTTCTTGGCCTTCCTCTCAAGGCTCACCTTACACTACTCCTCATCTTGGCATCTATATGCTAGCTATGATAAAATAACTATCTTTCACATGTGTGTGTGTTTTCTCTCCCATCCATCCTTTCTCTCTTCTTCTTGCCTTTAACCAGTTACCTTAAAAAAATGGGGGCACCTGAGTGGCTTAGTCAGCTAAGGGTCTGACTCTTCCTTTCAGCTCAGGTCATGATCTCATGGTTGGTGAATCCAAGCTCTGCATCAGGCTGTGAGTTGGCAGTGCAGAGCCTGCTTGGGATTCTCTGTCTCTCTCTCTCTCTCTCTGCCCCTCAACTGCTCTCTCTCTTTCTATCTCAAAAATAAATAAATAAACTAAAAAAAGAAAAAAAAATGAAAACAAAACATTTGTTCTGATTTTTCACAGGGTGAATTCCTATTCATCCTCCATTATTTTAGGGAAAAAAATGTCACTTGCTTTAATTTTCCTGTCACCCTTAGACTGAGTCAGGAGTTCCTGCTGCACCTTTCATAACACTTACTACCTTGCTATCATAACACTTGTAACAGTTTCTTGTGATTGCTCTTTTGCCCATATTTCTCAGTAGACTATAAAAGACATCAGGGTGCGTCATCTTGTCTGTCATTTTATCCCCGGTTCTCAGTCACCAACAGTTAATAAATATTCCTAAAACTCATAAAGATGTAAGTACATCATTGAAAGTCATAAAAGAATTAAAAGAATACCAGTCATAACAACATATCATCTTTCAAAATTCTTTCTAGTTTATAAGTGATTTTTTTCCCTCACTAGTCTAGAGTGTTTTAAGTAAAAAGTAAGAAGAGATTTCCTTAAAGAAAGAGCAACACACATGCTTTGAGCATGCCAAAATTTTTGCTTCTCTCCTATTGGTAACATTCTTATGGCTTAATATCTGCTAAGGTAAATCTGCTTTTGTAGACCTCTAAATTTTGAAAGGCTTAGCAAGAAGCCTTTCTATTCTCCTTCTCAGAAAACTCAGGGGCCTACCTTAACAAGCAGGACCCCTCTACCTTCTTCATCTTGGCCCTTTAGCTCAGGGGCGGCTCTGGGCGTTCTCTCAATCGCTTCCTCTCATCCCATTTTCCTTTCACATTCACCCATCCCACATTCCGTTTCCACCACCCATCACGGGCTGAAAGTCCTTCGTGGAGATGTGTGCACATGTGCAGTGCCTGGGCTCTTGAGGTACGCGAGGACTTACCAGGTGGGTGGACTAGGGGCTAACTGTGACCACTGAAGAGTTAGGAAGTCTCCTTCATGTTTCAGTGTGATAGTCCATCCTCCTGCTTCTTTATCTGTGGCCGGGGTGTTAGGTGTTGATGAGACAATTCTTGGATAAGATCCAAGGAGTGTTTTAAAGATTTAATGTATAAGGGTATTGAATAAGGATCTCACACCGTGTGTGACCTGCAGTACTTGAATCTGTCATGTTACTGAATTACCCTTAGGTAACCATTACTCCGTCTGGGTGGTCATTGGTAGGGAAGGGTGTCTCTGAGTGTGTGTGTGGTGAAGGGAGATGAGGTTAAGAAGGGGGGTGGTCTGCTGCATTGCTCCCAACACATTTATAATTTTAATTGGTCTATCACTTACATAACTTTATATATCTATGTGGAAGCCTTTTTATTTTATATGTATATATTTCACTGCCTCTCAAACTGCTAGAATTTCTATTAAAAGTCTAATATAGATTTACTACCTGTGTGGCTTTTAAAACAAAAAGGATTGTAAAATTTCCAATGTTTTTCAAGCTTATCCAAATTCCTGCAATGTTCATTTGGAAAGGAATTTCATTAATAATTCATTTTTACTTTGAATTGAGTGTATGGATAAGATGAATTCTTCAGGGGAAAACAACGATGCTGAAAAGTAGAGTTAATATGATTGAAAGGCTTCTATAACAATAACTGAAGATTTCTCCACTTGCTAAATGGTTCTGCATGTCTGAGGGATTAGGGGAGGTCTGAAGAAAGAATAAAGAATAAAATATTTTTATGATTTGAAAGTGTATACAGTACAGAATTCTCAAAATATAGAGCCTCAAATTTTATTGACGTGATACTAGAAATCACTGTGTCCAATTTCTTGTCTGTGAATATGTTCCTGAAAAGAAAAATAAACTTGCAAGTCTACCCAATGAAGCATTTATGCCTACTACAGATGGAGAGCTCAAACCCAGGAATCCTGACGCTTGCCTAATACACATTAATCATTCATCAACTTAACGATCTTGCACTGAATGTCTACTCTGACAGACAGGGGCTTAATAATACGGAATAGGACATAGCATCTGTCTGAAAAAGCTCACCTTCTTGAGAGGGAGACAAACAAACAGTGTTTGATAATAAGCATAGACTCTGAGAATTATACAAGGAGAGAAGACTACAATAAAACCAGTCTGCATGTTCAGGGAAGGTTTCATACCAAAGGAGACACATGTTTAAGCAAAGACAGAAAAGTGTAAACAGCATATGGCCTCCCATGGCACACAAGCAACTTGGCATCTTTGTTGCTTACAGTGTGCGTGTGTGAGAGAGAGTGATGAATGAATAGACTGGAGAAAGGAAAACATAATTGAAGATCTTGCATGACATGAGAACCATTTATTGAGAGCCATTAATTAAGTTATTTGAGCCGAAGAGGAAGACAGAGCAAGCAATTAGGTCAGTTCGTTTCCAACCAGTTTGGTCACACAAGTTTTTTGTTTATTCATTTGTTTCATTTTTAATTTTCAGTTGGCTGAAGACCAATACGTGGGCATACTACATATCATTAGTATTCAACTTGTGTCACATGCCACTCACCAATAAGAGTTCAACAACACCCTACATGGTCCACAACTATTCAATGAGACAAATCCAATCATTACAGGCTTAGAATTCTCAAAAACATCCAAAAGGTATAATAGCTTTTAAATGTTTAAGCTCAATTTCTATACTTATCTTGTTACATCCTACCAGCCATTTGAGTAGCACTGAGTTAGGGAGACTATTGCAATGCACTAGTCTCATGATGAGAAAGGTTTGAAATAGTATATTAAAGATGTAGAAGATAGAGAAGACCACAGAAAGATTTAAAGGAAAAAAATGGGCAGGACATGGAAAAAGAAAAGGCTGAGACTAAACATAAAAGCACAACCGTGTGGTCACTTTTCTGGAACTTTTTCATAAATATACAAATATACATGAGGTCAATGGCCCAACTCTCGGCATGTTAAAAAATATGCTTATTCAGTGTGTCTCAGTTCTAAAATATCATGTAATATAATTAGTAAGTTGCTGACTTTGTGGAAGGATTTTGTGCTTAATGGAGATCTGCACTGGAGATGCTTTTGATGGAAATACTTGCTGATGCCTTTCAAGAGACTGATACATCACATAACACAGCGATGGATGCATTCATGTAATAGTTCTTGGCCATAGAGAGAGTTCCCTCTGTGTGTAAAATCTAGGAAATAATTATTTTTTCCACTGAAAGCTATTCTTTCTTTTTTGCACAAAAATCCAAAGTGAATTTTCAGAGGAATATTGCTACATAAAGAAGCCAATTTATCACTTAAATAGATGGAGAGGAAGAATTCAACAATGCTTTCACAGCTGAACATTTAATCCCACAGAGAGATGATGGTTCTGATTAGAAAGAGATAATGATTCAGAACGTATGGGTAGGGAATTTGAATTTCTAAGAAAAATTGTTTCCTGGAAATGAGAAAACTGCAAACTTTGTGAGAAACAGAATGTTTTAAGTGTCTTATAATAAAGTATTTCTTAAAATGAGATAGAAATGACATATTTCCTCCTGGAGTTATGTAGTATAAATGTTACTCACTTGAAAGGCTGATACTGTAATTAAGTTTGAGCAAGCCCAGCAGAAGAAAGAATAGCAAACTGTCAGGAGGACACCTCACAGATGTCCACAGATTACTGCTAGAGTCTGAGCTAGAATATGAGGGTAGGAATTTTGTCTGCTTTGTTTTCTGATATGTCCTAAGCACTTAGGACAATGTGATATGTGGTAGGCACTCAATAAATTTTTGGTGACTGAATGGTCAGTTTAACAAAGTCCTAAGTCTTGATTTTATCAGCACATGCAGAGTATATCTGCCTCTTTGGGAGTATACTCAACTTTAGCAATTCAAGAGGGATCTATATTAAAGTAAAATGATCATTTATTAATTTGGAAGAGAAAAACTGTCATGTGAACAAGAGTAATCAAGTCTACAACGACAGGATATATTTCTTGCTGTCAATCTAAGTAATACTCAAAGAGAAATTTTAAATTGGCAGTGAGAAATTTAACTTTACCAAAAATCTGAATGTTTAGAAGTTACTTTTACTGAGAAGACAGGCTGTAGCACTCACCTCAAGAAGGAAGAATACCAAAGTTCACCTTTACAGTTTCCTTCATCCTGCACCACACGTTGGTTTTGTGAAGGAGTACAGAGTGCAGGAAGTCCATTTGCAAAGACTCTTTTCTTCCCTGGACTTTCTGGCTTGATGATCTGACATTTGTCTGTATGACTGCCCTTTATAGTTCACAGCTAAACAAAAAAACAAAAAACAAAACCCTCACCTAATGTACCCTCCTTCAATGAAATTCTTTAGATAAGTTTGTATATTAAATTATGCAATAGCAAAGCCTTAAAGGCCAAATTTTACTCTATTTCTAATTTGATTTTGCATATTATACTCTGATCAGTTATGTGTCGATCTTAAATCTGAACTCTCAAAAATACTTATTCCCACTAACTAAGTCTTGGAAGAATACTTCACTAGCAAAAGGAATTTTGAATATGTACATATGTAATCATATTTTAGTCAGTTCTTGGCACCCATAAAAGGTTGGTATTGCAGAATCTAATACATAAAACTCTAAGCATTTGACTAACAGATGCATTTGAAAGTCATATAGAATCAAAAGCTTCTGAACAACGGAGGACTCTTTTTAAAAAGTACTCAGTATATTTTGTCCACTTTTTTTTGCAAAAAATAAAAATCAAATGGTCTATATTACTAGTCTCAGCATCACCACTCAGTGCAAAGAGAGTTCAGAGAGGAAAGGTTTTTGCACAGCATCCGCTCAAGAGACCCATAGTTCTTGCATGCGTGGCCTCTGCAAAGGCAGTTTTAGAGCAATACCAATGGTGAAAGCAATGGAATTATAAAGATTTTAGTTGGCATATGTCTTACCCTGACCTACTGTAGAAAAAGTAACTGGCTGTTCTGTGGTTAATTAAAAAATTAAAATTATCATTCCAACAAAGACTGAGGTGTAGAACACAATCATTGAATTGGGCAAAATGAGGATGATGAAAAAAAGATCTAAGGGAGCAAGGTAGAAAACTCTCCCTTGGCCTAACCAAACTAAGGGATTAAATGAGGCAGTACGAGAATGGAATAATCTGTGCTCTTTATAAAATTATATCTACATTTATAATAATAAACTTTATATGGTTCATTCCATAGTATAGACTTACACCTATGAAAATTGTAGCATCATTCAAAATATTCAGACCTCCACCCATCAAGAGATCAAGACAAGAAAATTTGGCTAGTGCATTTCCTTTCAAGAATTCAAAATACCAGTTGCGACTGGAATCTGTCAGGTAAGTTTTCTATAACTGAATGGAGGGTCTTCTTTTCCCCTAATTTCTAGCCCTGGTATAGGCTGTGTAGACACTAGGGAGAGTAGTTATGCAGAACATGCCACCAAAAAGTCCATGCTATATTTCTAAACATCATGCTTCATTTGTAGACAAAGCTTTAAGAGCTTTCAAAATTTTGTTGATTTAGAAAAATAGGTCATTGTATTTATTTTTTATAAAGATGCCCAGGAGCTATTGTAACAGACATAGTTTTAAAAATCGAAAACACATAATGAAAGTAGCTATGCTGCTGTTTTTGAAGATGAAGGAAAGGAAAGAGTCATGAAACAAGGAATGCTGGCGGCCTCTAGAATCTGGACAAGGTAAGAGGATTGAGCCTCTCCTACCATATCCCAAAGAAATGAAGCCATCCAGTGAAGATCAATTTAGAATTTTGACCTCCAGAACTATAATACATTTATGTTGTTTTACGCCATTAATTTTGCAATGTTTGTTACATCAATAATAATAAACTAATAGAGCCTGTAACTTTATTTGAAAATATTTTCAACAGTATGACATTTGTATTTTACTATACGTCCTGTTTTATTCTATGACATATTTAAAAAATTATATGTATTCCAATATATCACATTTTCCCTTTATAGCAAAAATAGTTGGGAAAGTGTTCTGCACACCTGTAATATAGAGGAAATTACCCATGATTTAATTTTCTATTGCTTATATGGATCTCGTTAAATTTAAATTTCTGATCCACATCTTGTTGACCTTGACATATTAAATATAGAATAAATCGAATTTTGTCTTTCTCTATAAGGGTGTTCTAGCAACACTTATTAGCAAATTTACTCTTTTCCCTTCTGATTTGTGTTGCTACCTATAGCATATTCTAAATTTACATATGTAAAACTAAGACATAGATGAAAGATTGAAGAAGATACAAAGAAATAGAAAAATATCTCTTGTTCATGAGTTGGAAGAATTAATATTAAAATGTGCATACCACCCAAAGGATTCTCCAGATCCAGTGCAAATTCCCCAAATTCCAATGGTGTTTTTCACAGAAAGAAAAAAAGATGCGAAAATTAATGTGTAAACAACCACAAAAGACCTCAGATAGTCAAAGCAATCTTGAGAAAGAACAACAAAGCTGGAGGGATCACGTTTCCCAATTTCAAATACATTTCAAAGCTATAATATTCAAAACAGTATGGTACTGTCATTAAAAAAAAAAGACACCTACATCGCCACAACACAGTAGGGAGTCCAAAATTAAACCCATGCATATACGGTCAATTAATTTCTGACATAGACACCAATAATACACACTGGGGAAAGGATAGCCTCTTGAAGAAACAGTGCTGAGAAAACTAGATACACACATGTGAAAGAATTAAATTGGATCCTTATATCATGAAGTCGAATGGACTCAATATGGATTAAAAACTCTTAAGGAGGAAACATAGGGAGAAAACTCATCCACATTTGGTCTTGGCAGTGATCTTGTAGATATGACACCAGAAGTGAAATCAACAAAAATATAAAGAAATACATTGGACCACCTCAAACTAAAAAGCTTCTGTACAGCAAAGGAAGTAATCATCAAAGTGAAAAGACAACCTATGGAATAGTTGCAAACCATATATGTGATAAAGGGTTAATCTCAAAAATATCTAAGGAACTCATATGATGCAACAGCAAACAAACAAATGAAATAACCTGATTTAAAAATGGGTAAAGAATCTGAACAGACATTTTTCCAAGGAAGACATACAAATGGCCAACAGATAAATGAAAAAGGGCTCAAGTTCACTAATCCTTGGGGGAATGGAAATCAAAACCACAATGAGTTAGCTCTTCACACCTCTTAGGATGATTATTATCAAAAAGCAAGTGATTACAAATGTTGGTGAGAGTAAGGATAAAAGGAATCCCTTGTTGGGAACACCACTGGTGGGAATGTGCAGGAACTAAGGAAAACAGTATGGCAGCTCCCCAAAAAACAACAAATAGAACCATCATATGATGCAGGAATCCCACTTGTGGAAAGGAAATGAAATCACTGACCTGAAAAGATATCTGTTCTCCCATATTCATTACATCATTATTCACCCAAGTGCTGAAAACATCCTTGTGTCCATGAACATGTGAATGGATAAAATTATTTATCTTTTCTTCATATATGGAGATGACCATATTAGTGATTATACTGATGGATTTCCTAATACTGAGCCACCTTTTAATTTCTAAAGTAAACCCTATTTGGTCATGACATACTACTTTTTTAAATGCTGTTAAACTTTGAATGTTACCCTTTAAGACTTTTTGCACTGATATGCATATAGTTTTCATTTTTTTCACTATCGGGTTTGATTGATATGATATTTGCTTGATGAAATTAATTTGAAAGCATTTCTTGTCTTCTTGCGCTCTGAAATTGTTTAGTAGCCTTGAGAGTATCTGATAGTTCAAAGTTTTGTAGAATTCTCCATGGAAACCACATAGGTCTGGTATTTTTATGTGTGCAGATTATTTAAATGTGTTCTCTATTTCTTCTATTTCATTGATGTATTTTAGAATGGCTATCTCTACAGGGGTTGATTTTGATATATCTGAAAAATGTCAGTTTATCTAGATTTTCTAATAGACTTACAGAAAGCAGTCTCTAAATATTTATTTAAATTAACTCTCTTTTAAAAAATTCATTTCAGTATAGTTGACACGCAATGTTATATTAGTTTCAGGTACACAACATAGTGATTGGACTTCTCTGTATGTTATACTATGTTCACCCCAAGTGTAGCTACCATCTGCCACCGTATAATGCTGTTACAGTATCATTTACTGTATTCTCTATGTTGTGCCTTTTATACCCATGATTTATTCACTCCAAAAATGGGAGCCTGAATCTGCCTCTCCCCTTCACCCATTTTGTCCACTCCCCAACCCCCATCCCTCTGGCAACCATCAATTTGGTCTCTGTATTTATAGGTCTGATTCTGCTTTTTGTTTGTTTATTCATCTGTTTTGCTTTTTAGATTACACAAGAGTGAAGTCATATAGTATTTGCTTTTCTCAGCTTGAATCATTTCACTTGGCCTAATGCCTCTAGATCCACCCATATTGTCACAAGTGGAAAGATCTCAAGCTTTTTAGTGGCTGTGTAATGTTCCATTGTTTTCATGTACATGTGAGATACTACCTTACACCCGTCGGAAAGGCTAAAATGAAAAAGACAAGAAATAATAATTGTTAGAATGTGCAGGAAATGTAAATTGGTATAGCCACTGTGGAAAACAGTATGGAGGTTCTTCAAAAACAACAACAACAACAACAACAACAAAAAAAAAACAGATATACTATATAATCCAATAATTCTCTTACTAGATTTTATCCCCACAAAAAAACTAAAACAGTAATCTGAAAAGATATATGCACACTTATGCTTATGGCAGGCTTATTTACAAAAGCCAAGATATGGAAGCAACCTAAGTGTCCATCCATAGACCAATGGATACGGAAGATATGGTATGAATTAACTCTTTTTTTGATAATTAGTTCTCATTTGTGATTGCTAACTCTTTGTATTTGGGTTTTCTTCCCTTAGTTTAGTGAATGGTTTTTATATTTTGTTGGTTTTCTGTTTTTTATTGATTTTTCTAACTTGCTAACTTCTGTTTTTTCCTTTATTACATATTTGCACTTTCTTTTGTTTCAGTTGTAATTTTTCAAGATACTGAAGTAGGAATTTAATTTATTCATTTTCTTTCATTATTTTTATTGACATAGTTATCTCAAGTAATAATTTTTTTACTGATAATTGTTTTAGCTATATTTCCCAAATTCTTAACCAACTGAGCCACCCAGGCACCCCCTATCTCCCAAATTCTAATGTCATATTTGTATCACTTGTTTTTTCAAATATTGACTTAGAAATCCTTTAAGAGTTAACAATGTGTTTTTCTTTCCATATTCAGGTGAAGAAAGTTTTAAAATCTATTAATAATTTCTAGATGTATTGTTTTATAGTCATAACACACGAGTTATTTCTATTATTTTCAAATCTGTTGAGGTTTTAGTGAGAATAAGATATATTCTCTATTAACAGGTTCAGTATTTATTTTTATCTATCAGAATCATCTTACTGATTTTGTTGTTTAGGACTTCAATAACTTTTTTTTGTTGACTTTATCTGCCTTGAGGGTGGCACCTAGGTGGTTCAGGTGGTTAAGCATCCAACTTCGGCTCAGGTCGTGATCTTGGAGTTTATGAGTTTGAGCCCCACATCAGGCTCTATGCTAACAGCTCAGAGCCTGGCGTCTGCTTCAGATTCTGTCTCCCTCTCTCTCTTGCCCTCCCCCACTTACACTCTATATCTCTCTCTATCAAAAATAAACAAACATTAAAAAAGTATCTGCCTTTGAAAGAGTGATTTATCTTAAAATCTTCCTTTATTAGTATATTTGGCTGTTTTTCCACATATCTTCTTTTGTTTCTGCTTTACGAAAATTGCTAGGATATTGTTAGGTAAATATTTATACCTATTTTCTCTTCATTTTGAACTGAATCCTAGGCATTAAAAATGCCCTTCTTTGGGTGAGCCTGGGTAGCTTAGCTGGTTAAACCTCTGACTTCAACTTAGGTCATGATCTCACAGTTCATATGTGTAAGCCCCTCATCGGGCTCTGTGCTGACAGGTCAGAGCCTGGAACCTGCTTCAGATTCTGTGTCTCCCTCTCTCTCTGCTCCTCCTCCACTCATACTCTGTCACTCTGTCTCAAAAATAGATAAACATTAAAAAAAATTTAATATCCTTCTTTGTGTCTTTTCATTTCTTCTTACTGAATTCTATACAATCAGTTATCAATTTAGTGAGCTCTGCCTCAATTCACTTATATATGCCTAATGTATTATTGTTCTCTATTTTAAGTCTATCTAATCTCTGTTTTATGTGTTTCTTTCATATAAGCATTGTGTTAAATGCTGATTTTTGGACAACCAAAATCTTCATCTTTTAATAGATGTGTTAATCCATATGTATTTATTAATGTAATTGATATTGTGTTCTATGTTATATTTGAATGTATATTTCTTGATACATAGATTCTTTCATTGTCTGGGCTGTTTTGTTTCCTTTTTTCCTCTTCTTTTTCTTACTCCTCTTCCTTATCATCCTCCATCTCCTTCTCTTTTTGCTTCCCCTTCCCTCCTTCCTCTTCTTTCTAAAAATGTTCTCTACAGATCAGAATAGACTTTAAGTCACAAAATAAAATTTCTAACTAGAAAAGGCCAATACTGTAAGGATGTGGAAAAAAGGGACTCTCATGGACTGCTGGTGGGAATGCAAACTGGTGCAGCCACTGTGGAAAATAGTACAGAAGTTCCTCAAAAGTTAAAAGTAGAACTACCCTATGTTCCAGTAATTGCACTACTGGGTATTTACCCCAAAATACAAAAACACAAATTCAAAGGGATAAATACATCCCTATGTTTATTGCAGCATTATTTACAACAGCCAAGAATTGGAAGCTGCCCTAATGTCCATCGACTGATGAATGGATAAAGAAGATATGATATATACACAAAATGTAAAATCATTCGGCCTTATAAAAGAATGACATCTTTCAATTTGCAACAACAGCAACCATCTTTCAATTTGCTCCATCTCTAGATGGAGCTAAAGCGTATAGTGCTAAGCAAAATAAGTCAAAGAAAGACAAATACAATATGATTTCACTTATATGTGGAACTTAAGAAATAAAACCAATGAACAAAAGGAGGAAAAAGAGAGAGAGACAAACCAAGAAACGGACTCTTAACAACAGAGAACAAACTGATGGCTACCAGAGAGGAGGTGGGGGGGGTATGCTTGAAATTCATGATGGGGATTCAAGAGTACACTTATCATGACGAGCAATGAGTAATGTACAGAACTGTTGAAACACCATATTGTACACCTGAAATTAATGTAACACTCTATGTTAAGTATACTGGAATAAAAACTTAAAACTAAAAGAAAAAGAAAGAAAAAAAAAGTATTAGCACACAAGACTCTGTGTGCTAAAAGAGTATAACTACAGGGGGCTGCATAGACCACCGGATATGCCTGCTTCTATCTTGGTAATTGAAGTCCTGCTTTTGAATAAGACTGTGCCCCTTGCTGTTGGCACTATTGGATCTGTTCAATTAAAGGGTTGTTTATTTAATTCCCTGAGCATACACCTGCAGCATCATGAAGGCACCACACTCATAACTTAGCAAGTGTGATTGATAGGTGGCTCACCTTTCAAAGCCCAGTTAAAGCATTTCAAATTACCAGTCCTCTGCACACCCAACTGCCTCTTTCAGTCTGAGGAAGAACAACGTGCCCTGAAGTAGTTAGAATGACTTTTACAAAGAACCCCAGTGCGGGGGTGAACATTAAAGAAACAAAACCAAAGCAGTGATTTGTTACCATCTCAAAATGTTGCTGGATTTGCCATCAGTGTGTTGGTGAAGCTTCATTTGCAAACACAAGCCTCTTTAAGGACAATCTTTGTGTCTGAACAGAAAGTATTTTGTCTTTTCAGGCAGGAAACCTATGCAAGGCTTTCCCAGAGATCTATTTCCACCATGTGGCCAGGACAATAAACATGAGGCTTTTGATCTGTGTGGCAATAGTGGTAGAGCCAGAGTTCTAAAAGGAGAAAAATGGGAAACAAATCTGCCAGAGGTGAGTGTGTGCCCTCAGGGCACTTTTGCATGTCTAGAGTTCACCAAGCAAAGCCGGAGAGATTTCAAATAAACATGTCTAAAGGAGTCATAAAAATCCTAACTAGCGTGATAGCTTAAATCCCAATGTCAAAACACAGAAATGCATGGCCTACATCACATGAAGCTTCTTTGGCCCCAAGTTTATAAATTAAACCTCTTTCCAACTCCTATTTTTATAAGCATAAATTAATAAATGTTCCTCCTCCCTACCACCGTCTTCATATTACAGATAACAAGAAAATTACTTTTCTGGTTCTGCAGGTGGAATAAAACGGGAGCAAAAAGTGTACCAGAAGTAAATCTTTTCTAATTTTCATGCGGACACAGTTGCCCGCCAGTGCCACAATACAGGTGACTTTTAACTTGCTGCTTTTAGAACTTTATCCTAGAAATCACCGCAATGCATTATTTTACATGCTACCTTCATTTACAAATCAAAATGCCAAAGAGAAGCTCAGTTTATTTCAGCACTGTTGAAAAAGAGTGCTGTTATTAGGAAATGTGAGTGGGTTGAAGTGGGACTCCCTGTGGAGTCAGCTTGGCAGAGTTTGAGTTCCCGGCTGAACCTGATATTAACTGTGAGTCATCAGTTTACCCACACAGCAGGGTCTTTACTTTGTACTTCTCAATCTGAGCAATTCAGCAGTGAGTCCAAAGAGTCAAGGTTAGTTTCCATAATTAATAATCAAGTGAAAGAAACTCCTCTCCCTCATTTTGAGAATTATTTTATTATTCAGAAATTCCCTAATGTTAACTGTCTGATAAATAATAAGAGCATAAATAAAATCTGCCTCAGAAAACTAGATTGCATTCTGTGTGATTTATTTCCAGGGGAGGCCAAAGGCATCTCTGTTCACATGAAAGCGATTTTTCTTCCCCTTTATGTCCATTAAGAGCCATTTGAAGGCCAAAAGTTTCAGGCGCCTCTGCTCCTGTTAGCTGATATTTTTTGAAGAAAAATCCAGTAATTGCTGGGCACTCATTTAAAGACATGTATCAAAACTACTGTGATTATTAGTACATCCAGCTTTAATAAAGGATACTTACAAAACGATTTAAGATTAATCCCTCACTTTCAAAATTAATAGATGAATGCACTTTACTTTTCCTTTCATTTTGTGTACAAAATCTAAGAAACATAACCATCATTTTTAATCCAAACTCAGTAAACATCTAGTATATTTTTCAACGCAGCCTCAAAATTTCTTGGTGATACAATATCCATGAATATCCATATAAAAGTGCCAATTTTGTTAAAGGTTGGTATAAGATAAGTTGCTGGTAGCACAAACAAAACTGTGCACCTTAAGTTTCTGTTCATTTGTTGTGTATACACACAATTCCCACATCCATACATATATACATATGTATATATATATTTAAGACATACTTTCTTAGAATATTGGAGACAGTCCTTCATGCAAGAGACCTCATCTGGGTTTCCAGCGTTGGCTCTCACTATTCACACCATGAACTCCAGCTACAAAAGGCTCATCCCAAGCAAGTTGTCCCATGCTCTGCTCCTTATATCCACGCGTTTACCTCCCAGGATGACCTTTTCCCACTCTTCTACTATAACACTGAAAAGTACCTTCAAAAGACCCCGTTCAGATGTTATTGTGGTCCTTTCCATGTCCATAAACACATATTGATTAAAATAGTCACTAAATATGTGCTAAGTAAGAGCATAATTATATGCTATTATAATAGCCATTAAAAGGTTTTTAAATTAGTTGCTAAACATTGGTCCCCAGCATGATACAGAGAGGTCCTCGAGGGAGAAATGGCTTCATATTCATCTTTGTCTCTCTCCTTCTGTTCTCTGCCTCTCACCATTAAGAGACATAGCATAACCTATAAGAGGATGCTCTGTTCATGTCAAGCACCTACTGGTGACAGTTACTTTACATGTCACTCAACTTTCTTTGGGACATCTCACAATGCTTGATTTGAACTCAGCCTCTTGCTAGCCCTCTAATTTAACCTCTGATATGATTCCCTACCAATTTTTAAAAATCTCATCCTCACCCTGGTGCCTTGATTGGGATTGAATTAAATATGTAGCTCAATTTTAAGAGGAGACTGAAATCTGTACTTGGTAAAATGTGTCAATTAGCAGACCTCATTTACATTCTAGTCTTCCTAGAATTTCCTCATTTAGATCCTGCACATTAACTGTAAAAATCATCCCCAGTTATTTTATATTGTTATTGTTATGTTGAACTGTATCTTGTCAACTTTCTATTTTCAATCAGGTTTTGGCTGTTGATACTTGAAGATTTGATGTATTTCAAGTGATTGTACTTATTTTACTTCGTTTACTAAGCCATTTTATCATCCTCACTCTTACTACAAAGAAATGAAAAAATATGAAGAAGGACATGCCATTATTATTCACAATTAAAAGGGTATGCTTTATCCTATAGGTCTGGGTGTATGGTACAACAGGGACACTTAATGGCTCAAGTGGATCAAGGTTCCATTTGATTCTAACCCATCAAACAGAATCCCATCCATATTTGGTGAGTGGATTAACTCTATGGGACCTGTGCAAAACTGGAGCATTTCTGTGGCTTTGTAGAAGTCCCACACCACCTCTCTGGCCCACCTGAATATTTACTATTGGAACTAGACTTCTACATAGCTCTCTTATCGGCTTTTACAGATTTTCAGTTTATTTGCTTAAATTATCCAGGTAGGCAATCACATATTAATACAATAATTTTGTGCACTCCTTATGCGTTCTTTTTCAACATTTATGCCTCTAATTTTATACAGCATACTGCATTACTTATAAATTCTAGACTACTATTAAAATTAGGGTGATATTAAATAGCCTAAACTTTTAATAGTTTTTAAAAGTAATATTCATAATTCATATATTTCTAGAAATAATGCATTTCATTGTAATTACCACATTCATTACTAGGGTTCACATTACATGCCATTCTCAGGTATTTTTTTTTTTAATGTTTATTCATTTTTTGAGAGAGAGAGATACAGAGCAGAGCGTTAGCAGGGGAAGGGCAGAGAGAGAGGGAGACACAGAATCTGAAGCAGGCTCCAGGCTCTGAGCTGTCAGTGCAGAGCCCGATGCGGGGCTCGAACCCACGAACCGTGAGATCATGATCTGAGCCGAAGTCGGACGCTCAACTGACTGAGCCACCCAGGCGCCCCTCAGGTATTTTTTAAAAATCTCTTTGAATCTGAATTCATCTTTATTTCTCGGTTTTCTCTCTTTTTTTAACCTCATTAACCTGGTTTTTCTAAACATTAGCTGTTGCAATATTTTGCAACTTACAGTTAATGAATTTTTCTCTGTATCTTTATTAATCCTCCTCCCACTTGCTCTAGTTTGTCATGCTGTTCCCTTTCTGTTTACTTGAGTTAAATGTTTATTTCCATTGTTTCCTAGTTAAAGATAAAAGGATTTATATTTAAGATTTTAACTGTGATGAGAGTTCATCCAATAGTTCCCATGTCCTTGAAATGCTGTAATTTCCAAAATGTCACTCCGCCAGTTTATAATTTGTTCTAAAAATTATGGAAGAGAGATGTGCTTTTTTTTTTTTACATTTTTAAGCGACTGAGAGTAATTACTTGTTGTTATTCATAGTTTCATTTTTACTTCACTTAGTCTTCTCGATGATAAAAAGGTCTGTAAAACCTGTATATTTTGGTATACTGTCTATGCCCCAGACAATATACCAAAATATAATCAAACTTTTGAAAATTTTCTATGACTTTAAACAAGGTAAACAATGTTTATAACATATAACATATATACATTTTTAACATATAGAATACATATACAAGTGTATATGTACATATATAATGCTATTATATTATACTCTATATTATATTACAACGGAATATATATATGTAATTTATTAGCAGCAATACCTATTATAAGCCTCAGTTATCATCAGAGTTGTCTCAGTAATGAGAGATTAAACTCTATAAAGTATTTAACCTAGTGTCTGATATGCAAGAGGTCAAAAATTACTAGCTTCAGTTTTTACTATTAATGTTGTCTGCACAATTGACCTGTTCCAAGTTGAAGAGATGTGAGCTTGAATTCTCCTGAGTTGACGTATTTCACATTTTAAAATCCAATTAAAAGTACATTAAACTTAGAAGGCTAAAAGATTTAAATTTGATGCACTGGGGACTTTAAAATTATATTACTCAGTTTTTAAAATATTTTCATTTGAAAAAATTTATCTATCTATACATTAGGTATAGAAAATGCATAGAAATATTAACAGATAGTTTGGTAGGCTGGGGGTTTACATCCAATGCAAATAAGTTAAATGGGCAATTAATATCTAGAATTTTATATAATGAAGCTCTGTTTTGGAAAGAAAAAAAGAAATTAGAAAACAGACTTCTTTATATTTTATATACATTTCGCTAGCATCGAAAAGTAAGAATTTTTATTTTAGAAAATTCTCTAGTCTAATTAAGTCACACCAGAACCTACGGGCAAAGTCAAATTTCTGACTGAATTTCTAATCCCACGCGACAGTTTCTTTCAGGAAACAACACAGTGTTCTGTAGAGTTCCTGGCATGCCTTCAGGAAAGGTCACAGAAGTTAAGTGTTCCAGCAGTGAGCCCAACTTTGAGTAGCCTTCAAAGTGCTTCACTAGGGTTTATCCTGTACGTTACAACAGAGTATATCAAAGGAATCCCTTGAAAACGTTTGTGCAGTGAATTCTGAACACCTTTCCATGTAAGTAAAGGCACTCAAACACTTTTAAACCTTAGGTTCCTTTACCCTGTATGGGGTAAAAAAAGATAAAACACACTGTAAGTCTTTCTCTCTCTTCCCTCTACCAACTATACATTCTCTTCCAACCTTAGCCTAAGGAAGAAAAAGAACTTATGTAATTCTAATTCTCACTCTAATTTCCTAGTATTTTTTAATTTAAAAATATGTGGAACTATAGCAAATGTGCAGATGAATGCATTTATCACAAGTGTATGGTTTGATACATTTTAATCAACTGTACACCCCCATATAACCAGCATCTAGGGTAATAAACATGATCAGGACCCCAAAGCACTTTTCCGTCCCCCTCCCTTATAATCCATTCCCCTGGGGTACCCACTTTCCACAGTCCTATCAGGACAGAACGGAACTGCTTTAAGAGATGTTTGACTTTGATAGTGGAATCATCTGGTATGTAGTCTCTCGTGTGTCACTTCTTTTGCAGTCACTTCTTTTCTCTCTTTGCTTGTGAGAGTCCACATATTTTCCGTGTACTTTAGATTATTCATTCTCATTGCTATATAGAAGTCCACAGTGTGACTACAGGGCAATTATTTATTTACCCCTTTTCCAAAATCAAATATTCATGTATGTCTGGACTATGTATTCTGGAACAAACATCTATTTGTGTATCCTTTTCCATTTGAATATTGCCATGATTAATGCAGACTTATAATAAATCTTACAATAAATGTTGATGTAAGCTTTCTACTTGTTTTTCTTGTACATGATTGTCTTATAGTCTTCGTGTTAAAATTTCTATATACATTTCAAAAATACCCCTCTATGTCTGCCTGTCAAAGGACAATCTCACTGAAGTTGTATGAGATACCTTTGAATTTATGGATGCATTTGAGGGCAAATTGGTGAAAATCTTTATAATACTGTCCAATCAATGAATATGTTACACCCTACATTTATTTTTATATTCTTTAACTTGTCTCAATAATATTTTATAGTCTATAGTGTAAACACATGGCATATATTTCTTTAGATGTATTCCTAGGTATTTAATTGTTTCTTAATTTATTTTTACATTGTATCATTTAAAATTTTTGAATTTTTATATGCATCTAACATTGACTTTGGAGTATTAGAATTATATACCTTAACTTGATAAATTAATTTATTAATACTTATACCTTTTCTGTAGATATGTTTGGAATTGATGTAAAAAATATCAAGGAGGTTATGAATAATGTCAGTTTTAGTCCTTTCCCCCAAACATTATGCAGTTAATTTTTTTCAAAAACTTATATCTTTGTATTTGAAATATACCTAAAATTTGCAAGAATAGCATAAAAAAAAAGAATAGCATAAGAAAGTCCAATATTGCCCTTTACCTAATTCGATAAGGGTTTACATTTTACCCCAATTGCTTTTACTATTCATCTCCTCTCCTCCTTCTCCTTTCCTCTCGTCTTCATTCTCTATCTTATGTGTGTGTGTGTACATGGATGTGCATGTATACATGTCCAGGGACACACATTTATGAATATATACATGTATATCTATATAACATATATGTACACATATAGCTAGAGACACAATGGCCCTTTAACAATAAATACTTTAGTATACATTTCCTGAGAACAAGGACATTTTCTCACATGACCACAGTGATATGATCAGCATTAGAAGCCTTAATATAATTATGATACTATCTAACCAGTTGAGCATACTCAAATTTTATCAATTGTTCTGGTAATGTCTCATTTTTCCTTTGTCCAGAATCCAATAAAAACTTAACATCCATTGCCTTTAGTTGTCATATCTTTTAAAGTAAAGCTTATTGAGGTAAAATTCACCCATTTCAGATATCCAGTTTTATGAGTTTTGACAAATATACACAGGTGTTTAATAGCCACCGAAATCAAGACATGTATTTAGGGCATGCTAAAATGTTTCCTCACACCATTTTGTATGCAATTTCTTTCTCAACTGCAGCCCCTCACTATCACCATTTTGAGTCCTGTCTCTACGGTTTTGTCATTTCTAGAATTTGCTATCAATTGAACCATGCATTATATAATTTTTCTGTGCTTGACTTTTTCTTTTTTTTAGAGAGAGAAAGAGAGAGAGCACAACCTGGGGACAGGCAGAGAGGTACTAAGAGAACCTTAAGTTGGCTGCATGCTCAGTGCAGAGCCCAAAGTGGGGTTGGGATCATAATCTGAGCCGAAATCAAGAGTTAGATGCTCAGCTGACAAAGCCACCCAGGTGTGATTTCTTTAACTTAGTTAAGGGCTTTTGAGATTCTTCCATATTGTTGTAAGCATCAATATTCATTTATTTTATTTTATTTTTGTTTTCTGGAGTAGTATTCCATTGTATAGATATGCCTCAGTTGGTTTTCTCATTCACCAAATTGAGGACATTTGGTGAGTTTCTAATTTGTGGCTATTATGAATAATGCTTTAGTTGGATGTGTATTTTCATTTCTCTTTTGTAAATATTTATGCATGAGACTTGCAGATCATGTGGCCAGTATATGTTTATCTTCATATAAAACTGTCAAAGATTCCTCCAAAGTAGTTGGGTTTTTTGCATTCCCACAAGTATCATGTGAGCACTACAGTGGCCACGACGTTGCCTCCATTTTGTATGTCATTATTAAAATTTTCATTATAGTGATTTTAGTAGATTTGTGGTGGTATCTCATCATGGCCTTAATTTTCATTGCCTTGTTGACTAATGACTTTGAGCATCTTTTCATGTGATTATTTGACTATCTATGAATACGATACATATCTTACTTGGCTTAGATGTTCTTTTGTGGTTTATAGTATATAAACATTCAACATAATGTGGTATATTTATCCATAAGAATTTCACGTTTTATGGTAATATAATGGTAGAAAGTTCCAAACTTTCATTTCTAGTATACATAAACACAATTGATTTTAGTACACTGACTGTATCTTTTTGCCTTAAAAAATTCACTTATTAGTTCTGGGAGCTCTTTTGTAGATGATTTGGAATTTCTACATAGAAAATCATGTCATCTCTGAACAAAAACATTTTTATTTCTTCCTTTCCAATTTTAATGATCCTTATTTATTTTTCTCTCCCTATCGCACTGGCTGAAATACCCAGTATAATGGTGGTTAGATGACAGTGTCAAACACTTCCCCTTGTTCTTGATCTTAGAAGGAAAGCATTATCTTTCACCATTAAGTACTTATTAGCTACAAGGTTTTTTTTTTTGTTTTTTTTTTTTGTAAGTTACCAAGTTGAATCAAATCCCTTCAGTTAGTTGAGAGTTTTCATCATGAATGGATATTGAATTTTCAAAACTATTTTCTCTATATTTGTTAATGATATGGGTCTTCTTTTTTAGTTGATTAATTTGGTGAACTGCCTTCACTGAATTTTGAATATTGAACCATCCTCGCATGTTCCTGGGATAAATCCCATTTGGTCATATCAGGTCTTTTTAATCTTCTTTAATCGGGAAGAGTTAGTTATTCTGAAGTTCTTTTTCTTGACCTTGACAGTTTTGACAAAGACAGGTGTTGTTCTGTAGAAATCCCATCTATTTGAGATACCGCCTCATTGTTTTGAGAAATCTCATCTACTGGTTCTAATATTTCCTGATGAATAGATACAGGCTATGTATTTTTGGTAGGAATACCATTGATAAAATGGTGTTATTTCTCAGTATATCAAATTAGAATGCACATGCTATTAATATCTTTCTGATTTTGGCAAGATTAACATTGATTACTTGGTTAAGGTAAAGTTTACCACACCTTCCCATCATAAAGATAATGTTTTTCATTTAATTACTAAGTAACTTGGGTGATAGATCTTGAGAATATGTAAATTTCCTATTCATTATCAAATTTAAATTGACCATTTTTATCATCCATTTTTAACTTTCTAACTCTATTATTCCTTCTATATTAATTAGATAAGATACTACAGGATGAACGAACTTTCCTCTCTCCTGTATTCATTTATTATCAGACTGCATTTGTAGATTCAAATTATATTCAGTGGGTTACAATCCATCACCCTTATTTAGCTCTTGTGTTCTTTTAATATGTACTCTTGATTCTTTGTGCATTTACTTAATTTGTGATGTAAAACCTTTTCTCAGGTTCATCTTGATCTTTTCCTTCCCCACTCTTGGGATCAGACATTTCTCCAAGAAACCCTGGCTCCTCTTAATGATGAATGATATTTAGAAACAAGCACTCATGGGCAATAGGTGTACTCAGATTAACTGGCATATCTCTGATTGTAGGCTGTTCCAACAGAGATAAATGTATATGTCTATTCAGTCATATACATATAAATACACACATATGCACTCACACATATATACATACATATAAGAGATACACAAACATTTACCTATATCTCTATACATATGAATGTATATTTTGACATACAAGCACATATATATTTATTTATACATATCTAACTAGTAAATTCCTCCTACTTTAATCTGACAGCACAGGATACAGTCTAATTGTTCCCATTTTGATGTTTTTAGCTTCCTTCTTCAGGAGTGAGAAAACTTCCGTTCATAATCACCTTAATATTTACACATTTTCCTCAAACCCAGAATATAATAATTAAGTTCCAAATTGCTAACCCCAAACTGACTAATTAGTAAGTTTAAGTTTTATTCATATCTTTTCGAGGTTTAATTTACACACAATGAACTGCACAAATGCTATGTGTACAATTTACTGGAGGCTCGTACTGGTGGGTAAGAGCTGATGACTAAGTTTCAGGAATTTTATGAGCTAGTTGTTAAATAGCTCATGCATTATTTAAATTATACAAACTTATAATTATATATGCAATATTAACCACAAAATAATAAATATTTAAATCTCTTTACTTCCTAATACCTTTACTGCATATTACTATTATCTGTGCTTTAGAGGTTATTTATGTCTACTTTATGTGTATGGTGAAAATACTATATAATGATGTGTTCTATCTCTAATTTTCTGCTTAGTGACAGCATGTTGGTACCTTCAAACTGACCAGGGTGGGAGCATCTACACCACTGAATCAGGCAAATGCTAAAATCAGCACTTTATTGTTTTGCTGATTATCTGGACTTAGAGGGTGACGGAAACACATTCATAACACAAACTAAATTTAAAATTCTGTTGCACCAGGGTGCCTGGATGGCTTGGTCCATTAAACATTAAGACTCTTGAATTTGGCTCAGGTAATGATTTCACAATTTGTGAGATTGAGCCCTGTGAGCCTGCTCAGGATTCCCTTTCTCCCTCTCTCTCTGCCCCTCCCCGGCCTACGCAGTGTGTGCACTCTCCCTCTCCTTCTCAAGATAAATAAGTACACTTTAAAAAAAAATTAAAAAAAAATTGTGTTGTGCCTTTAGCCTTTACATTGTAAATAGCACAAACACATGAGGAAATGATATTATAGTGTTCAAAAACTATTATCTGATTCAGCAAAGATGCTCCTGTCATCGATGAGCGAATCAAACAGAAAGGATGAACGCATGTGAAGATGGTGAAAGACAGATGCATGCTGCACACTGTCCTGACTCTCAAACACATCTGGGTTTCCTTAACTGTCATTCTGGCTGACTTAGAGACACTTCAGGATCAATACTGGATACACAGGCAATTCCCGAAACTGCATACGGTCTAACCCTTAAAAGAAAGCTCTTATTCTATGTTACTCATTGGAGTTCTGATTCTCTGATTAAATCCCAAAGGGAATGTTGGGTTATTATTTTCATCCATTTAATGACACATATTGCTAGTGAGTTTTGATTATCTATAGGAAATTTATGTTCGTTGTTTCCACCTTTTCTTATATAGTATCTTACTAGAATGCTGAATGCATTCCTTTCTCTTATCTTTTTCTTTCTTTCTTACTTTAATAGATTTTCCAGAACCATGGTCAAGTCATTCTTATATGGATAGAGGATGGAACTAGGATATTTGTGCAAACTTCACAATTCAAGACATCTCTTTTCTGTTGCCACAAGAAGGCCCATCTTCTTAAAGAAAGGTTCCTCTCTGTAATTATTTCTAATCTGATTTCCACAACTTAACCTGGCTGAGAACAATTTTTACCACCAGCTTTAAGCTTCTCTATTTTTTTTTTTTATAAACTCTGTCAAAGGTACTGTCATCAAGTGGCAAGCCTTTACCTCCTAAGCCTATGGGAATCACAGTTAAATGTATATTTGATTGGTGCTTTTGAGATTTGCAACTCCCCTACCCCATCAGGTACTTTCCATGACTTCTACCTCCGTTTCACTATGCCATGGTTTTGTTAGGACTCAGCCCAGCTGATAGTATCTCTCCCATTTGTGGACTCTCTCTTTCTAGAAATAAATATTTGCTAAAGCTTTCTGAGATGTACCATTGACTAATCTGATCATTGGCCAAAACAGACATAACTGACAACTGATAACAAGAGAGATGGAGACATTAAACTAGTTAGCCTTAAACTAGGGAAATTCCAGATCTGTCATAAAGAGTCCTTCACAGTCTAAATGCCTGCTAGAATTTATTAAAGTTAATGTTAAACTCTTCACTGCAAACACTAAGTCCAATTCCATTAAAATGTCTAGGAAAGTAGACTCATCACATGCCCCATGTGATGGGTTTCTGTTTCCATTCCAATGCTTCCATTTCAAAGGAGCCACTTACAAAGGGCCCTGTCTCTACGCCCAAAACCACGCATATATTCATGATATTCATTCAGGTATCTTAGCTGTATGTTGCCTGTTATGATCAGGAAAGGAAACTTGTGAATGTGCTATCCTCTTGGCTTTGCCTACAGCACTCTGGCACCCCATCTCCCTACCCACTACCAACCCCCCCACACTCACCTATAAAATCATATTGCCCCCACATTACCACTTCCATGCAGCAAAGGATGATGTTTAATACTTTTCTACTTTAGGAAAAATGGCATGGTTTCTGTTTTAGTGTTTAGAGAAATTTCACACTTGGTCAAATTTTCCACATTGGTAGATCCTCCTTCTAACAATGATGATGTTTGCACTGAGTTTGCAAACTTTCCTGAAAATAACTGACTATATGCAATTTTACCTAATTTAATGATAGCTTTCTAGCCATGGTGTGATAGAATTTGCTTCAGTTTACT